>JAZHRO010000031.1:10446250-11815000 GCA_037157565.1 Thalassia testudinum
TGAAGGAGTAGGAGTGGTTGTAGTAGAAGTAGCAATCACGGGAGACAAAAAGTAGCAGCGGCTAGGCAGTAGAAGTCGAGCTCAAGTAATGGTAGTAGTAGTTGAGAGACGATCTCAAGCATTAGTTGTAAGGTGTAGCAATAATATACGGTAGAAGACTGTAGCAAAAGTAGCACTCATGAACTACAGTAGTATGGCTGTAGCAGAAGTAGCAGCATTAATAGATGGTAGTAGGTTGTAGTAGTAGTAGTAGCAGCAGTCGATGGGGAAACATTTCCAAGCAGTAATAGCCAGTAGGTAGATAGTTAGGATTGGGAGATTAGGAGCCTTGCTCAGATAATCTGCTAGTTATCACCATCATCATGTGGTCAGTAAATGTTTGTCGTAGTAGTAGTAGCAGCTATAGTAGATAATAAAAGGTTGTAGTAGAAGTAGCAGCATTAGACAATCAGGAATGCACATTTTTGCACATAGAAGTGTGCACACACACATACAATAAAGACAAACTAGCTATAGATCATGTGCACGGGCAAAACCCCGTGCAAGGAACAACTAGCGAAGGTCACCGAATCCAAGGTAGTGGCCTAGCGATCCAGATCCTTTTCTTCCTGCAGTACTGTAGCGTGGTATTGTAGCAATACTGTAGTGGCATAATGTAGTAGTACTATAGCGGCGGTATTGTAGCAGTGCTGCGTGCTACAGTGTTGCACACACGAGGAGAGGAAGCACATGAAGAGGGCTGTGTGCAAAAGAGAAGGTTGGCAGTCCAAGGAATTCCCTAGGATTGTTTCCGCTTTGAGACCGTTAGAGATTTGATGAATCAAAAATATTATTACGAATCTCAAAGAACAAAATATGGAGTTGGCCCCTTTATATAGAGAGGGATCCAATCCTAATTCTACTAGAAACAAGACAAATCATATCCCATCATATCTCTCTCAAATCTCTAACAATCCTAAAACTTATCTCTCTAAGTAAGGAAGAACAAAATAAGAATGAGATAATACTAACACCTCTATTGGTAAAAACTGATTAGCACTTCATCAGAAGTCTAGAAATCTCTTCCTCTGTTATCTAACGAAATGTATATTCTCCCTTTGCACCTTTGACCTTTACAATCTATTGGTTCGTATGGAGGGATTGCATTATTTTGAAATCTTCTGGAGCGTGTTATACTGTAACAAGCAGGTTGTTTATCATCAGTTGTGATATTTGGCTAGTACTTTATCAATGTACTTACAGCTCGTGAGTTTACTTGTTGGGTTTATTCACTTGACTGAAAATTGTGCTGATTGACATCAGATAATACGAGGAGATGAGATTGCTAAGCGTAGCTACCTGCAACCTGAACCAATGGGCCATGGATTTCGATAACAATTTGAGGAATATTAAGGAATCCATTAGGAGAGCTAAAGAAGAGGGTGCGGTGCTTAGAGTTGGCCCTGAGCTTGAGATTACAGGATATGGATGTGAGGATCATTTTTTGGAGCAGGATACTGTGACACATGCGTAAGTTTTTGTATTGTTTGACATGTTTTATGTTCTTTTATATTGGCTTGGTTGTATTCTAGTGCATAGATCGTTTTTTTTTTTTTTTTGATTAAAGTTAATTGTAGTGCCACAGAAATCTAATAAAGTATGTGTAGGTTGTTTTCATTCCACACCTAACTTTTTTTTTTGGAAAGGATTTCCACACCCAAATTGCCTATCTCCTTTCGCGTTTGTCACCTTTTATTCTTTCCATTTGCAAGCTCTATGCTCTCTGCAAGTTCTATGCACCCCAATTATACATGGTTATTATTCTTTTTAAACGTGCAAAAGACCTGTTTGTTTGACATGTAAAGAGCGTCAGGTGATTCTTTGACCTCTTCAAATGGTTTAACACACCTTTCATAGTTGACATCTTTTCCTTGATAACTTTACATTTTCTTGGTTGTATGGTGCTTATAAATCCTTTTTTAGTTGTAACTAGTGTGTTTGGCCCAGCGTTTCGTTACGGGATCGATGAGGGGAAAAAAATAGAGAGAAAGAGAGACGTGAGAATCCACATGGGCAATTGAACAACATCGACCTTGTGAGCGATGGGGTCTACTAAGAATACATGTGTACAATATGTATGGGAAAAACTAAAAAAATACTAGCACCATTCATGGTTATGACATGAAGCTTTATTGAACAACCTATATACGAAGGTATAGCTAATATTAATGGTAAATTACTTATTTAAAAATATGGATAACTAACTAATATGTTTGATAGGTATAACTAATTAATATATTTGATCTACCATGCAATGAGTATGAATTTATAAGGTAGTAAAACGTAAGCCAGAAGGTGACTATCACCTAAGCATAAGTTATGGATCAAATGTTATTTAATATTATTAGGAATGATAGCAGTTATGGTGAAAAGAAAAGAGAAATAAGTTAGAGAGATTGAGAGAGAGATGAACGGAGGGGGAGAGTGTGCGTGACGTCAGAGAGAGGCGGGGAGTGGAGATTGCTGGCAGGGAACTTTCAACACACAGTAGAGAGGGGGTGCGAGGGAAGGGTGCGGGGAGGGGGTGTTCAGGGGATGACAGCTGTCCCCAGCCATACCTTGTTTTAGTTATATAGTATAGATGTGACAACACAAATATGCTTTGGTTACTTGTCGTGAGAAAAAAGATGTTTAGGTTCTTTTCACTTCATGCAGAATCACCTTCTCTTTTCACAGTCATCTGCATGCACTCATTGACATGCTCATAATAGAAGTACTCATCATAAACACATTAATAAAGGACAAAAAAAGTTTCTGTTCCTCTTCCACATGTGAAGGACCTCTTTGTTACTATGTCCAAGGAGGTGTTTCTCTGATGTCTTAAAATGGTTGGGGACATATTTTACACTTGACATCTATTCCTTGATACTTTTTTGCCATAGAGCAAGACTGATTTGAGAAATGATTTCTTTTTCCCGTTCCATATTATGTGTACTCACTTATGTCCTTGACGTGATGCTGTCATTGTTCTTGGTCTTAACAAGTAATAGTCATGCCAATATACATCCCTTTATAGTTTTATTATGGCGACTGATTTGAAACTGTAAGTGCACATGTACCTGAGTTTGCGGGTTCAATTCTTGACTTCCCTTCAATCGAGCATGATATTCTGGAGTTTGTTGGGGAGAATAAATTGGAAAGTTAAAAAATAAACAAATGATATGCAAACAATGGGATGTGCATCTCTGGTTAAACATGGTTAATAAAGCTTCCATCTCACCTTTCAAAAAGTAAAGCTTTCATCTGAAAGAGATGTACAAAGCTATCTATTGAACCATTGGATTGTCTTCAATTTAGCCCCAAAAGTTTACATACCAGTTGCTACATTGCTCTTCCATAATACAAATTTGATTGTACTAATGGGAACCACCCTTTTCAATATTATCACAAACTTATAAAACTGGCCTAATTAAGTTTCTCATTCATTGCTTTTCTATATTTAACAAGTTTGAGGCCCTACAAAGGCATGGGGCTTGCAATTAGCTCAATTTGAAGGAATGGAGATTGAAAAGACTATTTTTGCACACTTCTCAAGTTGACTTCTACGTTGACTTTCTTCTTAAGATTATTTCCATATTGGATGTAGACAATATTTTTGCACACTTCTCAAGTTGACTTCTACGTTGACTTTCTTCTTAAGATTATTTCCATATTGGATGTAGACAATATTTTACATATATAATCTCCTGTAATTTGTTAGAATTGGTTTTTTTTTTTTTCCTTTTTGACAAGTGCAAGGGTGGTTATGCATATGATAACCACCTAGATCTTCCATTCAGAAAAAAGGCACTAAGCCATATTACACATTATAGCTCCACAAAGAAATAAACGACAACACAGACTCCACAAAGTTTTCCACATACAGACACTGCTCCGTAAAGACCACTGCATTCCTTCCTAGCCAAGTGCCCCATAAGACCGCAAAAGGCAGCACCCTCTCCTTTTGTGTCCAAAAAGAATTTTGTCCTCCATATTTGCTGTCACACCTAAAAGACCTCCAAAAAGTGTCAAAAGAGTCGTGCATCCACCATTCATCACCAAAACGCCTCTAAATCTACGTCACCACTGGGCATGTGAAAATAGGTGCTCTACATCCTCCTCTGCTCTAAGACAAAGAGGGCACACTGTATTAGCGCCCTGGGCCCACCTGGCCCTCCATACCTTTTTCATAACCCTACTTCTCTTAAGCAACCAAACAAAAATCTTCACCTTTAGCAGACACACAACCTCCCAGGTTTGCCTGCAGTCTCTGATAAGGTAAATATCCTCTAGAATGGTAGGGCTTCTCGGTCTTCTATAAGCCACGCAAACAGAGAAGTCTCCTTCCTCCCAACCATAAGCATCCAACCGCTCATCACGCTGAAATCCCTCAAGTTCCTGCAGAAGTACTTGCAGCTCCCCAATCCTCTAGTTAGAAAGATTTCCCAAGAGGTTGGGGCACTGGCAGCCATCCTACACCTCAGCTACTGTATCTCCTCTGTCAACTGCTAGCGTCGATAACTTGGGAAAGCGATCATATAGTCTCCCTTGTCCTGTCCAATCATCTGTCTATAATCTGAATCCAGTTTTGGATCCAAGGACCAGTGTAAAGAAGTTTTGAATCCTGGGTGCCACGAAAGATAATCCCCTAACAAAATGTGACGTGCCCCGTGGAGGAGACATCAGGTCCCAGCGAAGAGAGCCCCTATAGTAGGAACGCAGGATCCTCCCTACCAAACGATCCTCACTCTCAAGTAGTCTCACAAACCACTTGGTCATGAGACTATCATTCATCCTCCCTACCTCCCTAACTCTTAAACCCCCCTCCTTGAGAGGTTTGCAAACCTCCTCCCATGCCACCAGCTTCACCCTGCTCCTACTCGACCTATAATTGGTCTAGAAGAAGTTCCTCATGAGGTTCATAATTTTCTTCTTAATTTGTTGTGACATCTTCAAGACAACTGCAAAGTACAAGGGCATCGAGGCTAACATGACTTTGAGAATCACTAATCTTCCCCCCTAGACAGCAACTTCAACGCCCATCCTGCCAACCAACCCTCAATCCTCTCCACCAAAGGTACTTAATCCTGTATCGAAATCCTCCTATACATCAAAGGAAAACCCAAATAGGAAATGGGCAAGGCTCCTTTCATTGTCCCCAACACAGTATTGCAAGTACTAGCCATCTCCTTCGACAGACCAAACGGGATGAACATTGATTTCAGGTAGTTAATTTGCAAGCTGGATGCCTCTCCAAACAGCTCTGGTAGTACCTGGAGTCTCCTCGTCTCTGTCTTAGCCCCCTCAACAAAAAAGAGGGTGTCATCTACATAATGAAGTACTAGAACCATGGTCCCATCATCCATCGAGAACCCCTTGAACAGTCCCCTCTCAAAAGCTTTAATTGAAGATCTCATCAGTGCATCCGCAACCAGAACAAAAAGTATAGGCGCCAGAGGACACCCCTGTTGGACTCCCCTCCTTGACTGTATCCATCCACCTGTTGAGTTCTCATTAATGAGAACCGAGAAAGAAGTCGTCATGATACACTGCTTCATCCACAGTTTCCAAACTGGCAGGAACCCCCTCTTAATCATACAAGCCCACAAGAAAGACCAATGGACATAATCATAGGCCTTCCTAAAGTCAACCTTCCCGAGGAAGGCCGTCCTCCTCTCCCTCCACAAGGTTAAAATCTCTGTGGCTGCCACATAACCATCACGAATATTCCTTCTTGGTATAAACGTTGTCTGCATTTGTGAAACCACCCCATCAATCACTCCCTACAACCTGTTGGCCAGAACCTTTGCCACTATCAAGTAGATCGCATTGGAAAGGGAAATACATCTAAAATCATCAATAGCCAATTTTGACTTCTGTTATCAGAATTGACTATTAGAAAAAGAAATTGAAGTTAGATTTAACCAATAAGGGTTAAAAACAGATGTTGATGGGATTTGAATAAATTAAGTTTGGGTTTTATATTGTCCTTTATCTCCTCTTCCTTTCATGCCACAATCACCTACTAGGATAAAAAGTATCATCACTTTTGTCCCAAGCAAAAATTGATTCCACTAGCACATTGAGATGGAAATCTCTGATGATCCCACTTTACTTTAGACTAAGAAAGCACTTGCTGTTGGATCTCAAGAAGCGAAACATTGTAGAACCACCACCTGTTACATGTGCATCAAACAGTATCTGCCTATGTTCATACTATCCATATCTCTTTTTTTTTTGTTATTTTATGGTCTCATACTTGTTAGGTTTATACTTGTTATATTTAAACAAGAGATGGTGTGAACATAAAACTTGAGCTTTTTAAATAAGTCCTGGAAGGTAAAGGCTTATGTCTAAGTAGGATAAAGACTAAGTATATAGAATGTAAGTTTAGTAGTAGAGGGAACAACGAAGGGATTGATGTAAAAAATGAAGAAGAGTGTATTCCAATGAAAGATGTTTTTAAATACTTGGGATCCATATTTCAACAAGATGGTTATATATATATATATATATATATATATATATATATATATATATATATATATATATTTTTTTTTTTTTTTTTTTTTTTTTTTGAGAAAGAAAAGAAAGATTACCAGAGCTTGGTGATCATCCAGGCAAATTAATAAAGATGTTACACATAGAATTAATGTAGAGTGGTTGAAATGGAGGGAAAATTTGGTATTCTATGTTATACGAAGATTCTTTTGAAAGTTAAAGGAAAGTACTATTGAGCAGTTGTAAGACATACTATGTTGTATGGTTCTGAATGTTGGGTTGTCATAGGCATGTCTAAAAGATGTCTGTGACAGAGATGAAGATGTTAAGATAGATGCGTGGTTATACAAGGAATGATTGTATTTCAAATGAGATTATTCAAGAAAAGTTTGGGGTGACACTGATAGAGGATGAAATGAGAGAGACACATCTAAGGTGATTTGGACTTTTGTAAAGAAGACCACTAAATGCTTCAGTTAGGAGATGCAAGGAGTTAGGGGTTGAACCCGCTTAGTGGGGCCGAGGAAGATTAAATAAGTATTGGAGGGAGACTATTAAGTATGACATCAATTATTTCAATTTAAGTCTAAAAATGACTCAAAATAGATCTCCGTGGAGGTAAAGAATCCATATAGCTGATCCCACATAATGTGGGAGAACACTTGATTGGTTGTATTTTATGGTCGCATTGGTGCTTTAGCTTTTGTTGATTGAGATATCATCTCTATATTTTCATGGTGGACACTTGATCCTATTCCAGAAGGGTGGCATCAATGTTCAATATTTTCATGCAATAATATGGCATTTTTGTTCTTACGTGTTAGTGTTTTTTTTTTTGGTTGAAAAGGATGTTCTTATGTGTTACTATGTTGCTATTTATGTTTTCTTTTCTTTTCCTGTCAGTACACAGTGATTGCTGATCTTTTGAACATTATGCATTGTTTATGCAGGTGGGAATGCCTGAAGGAAATTCTACTAGACAATTGTACAGAAGGTATCCTCTGTAGCATTGGCATGCCTGTCATTCATGAAAGTGTCCGTTACAACTGTCAGGTTTTCTGTTTTGACCATAAAATACTTATGATACGCCCAAAGATGTGCCTTGCAAATGATGGAAATTACCGTGAGTTTCGATGGTTTTCGTCATGGACATTCAAAGATGAGCTTGTGGACTTCCATCTTCCAAAGGATATATCTGAGGCTATATCACAAGATTCTGTTCCTTTTGGTCTTGGATATATCCAATTTCTTGATGTGTAAGCTCAATATGCCCATATATGGAGAATTATTTTTATTAGATAAATATATTCATTTGTTTTTTATGTTTATTTGATAAATATTCATTTGTTTTTTTATCTTGCCAATTGATGATAAATTTGATTGTTTCAATGTCTGGGTAGGAAATAAAACATGCAGATTGGTTGGTTTGTACTAAACAATTGCTAGGCTTTTAAAATTTAAGCTATTGTTAGACTTTTAATAAAAATTTGTCTGCCAAGAAGCCCTATAAACTTCTCCGTGGGCATGTGGATGGGGGTGCCTTAGAGATGGTTTTAGATTGCTCTGCCTTGTGGAAAATGAAGGTCAAGATCTTCTTGTGGCTCTGTTTAGGAGATTGGTTATGAAGGCCATAAGGAAGCTCTGACTGCAGTGTGGACACCACGTGCAATCTCTGTGGCCAAATGGAAGAGGATGATGCACATTTTCCCTTCACATGTTTTAGAAGCATTTCTCCATTCCTGGTGTTCATGTGGACTCGATGGAGGATTTCTGGGCAACCTTTTTGAGTGGTACCCAGGTGGATTCTTTGGCATGGACCAAAGCATGTGTTGCTTTGTAGTCAATTTGGCTACAAGTGAATGGGGTTGTTTTTCATAGGGAAAGGGCACTTGGTGTGAAAATGTGGTCATGGTACTTGTAACATCTTTTTGGAGGTGGTAATGAAGTGGATGACTACCAACCTCTAGTAGTATTTTTATTTTATTTTCAAAGAAAAAAAAACTATTGTGCTTTCCATTTGAAAGATCAAGAATGGCTTCACGTAATTTTTCCCATTGAGAAACACAATGAGAGTGCTCTTGCTGCTGTTATATCCCTCAAAATTTGTTTTACATGCTGAAAAGTATTTATATGTAAGATCCTAAGAGCTCTTCTCGTTGGTAACAGAGCTATTGCTGCTGAGACTTGTGAGGAACTTTTTACTGTGAATGCACCTCGTATTGGGCTTTCATTAAATGGTGTTGAAGTTTTCGTGAATGCAAGTGGCAGTCATCACCAACTAAGAAAGCTTAATCTTCGTATTGATGCAATAAAAAGTGCTACCCTCTTCTGTGGAGGTGTTTATTTGTACAGTAATCACCAAGGATGTGATGGTGGTCGCCTTTACTATGGTACGTGCATTGTTTTTGTTGAAATTAATGATTAAGTACACCTAATTTTATTCTAGTTACAATCACCATTTTAGTTTGAGATTTTTCTGGTTCATTTTTTTTCTTGTGAGACAACAAAAGGTCTTTTAAATTTGTTTATAATTTGATTATTTTCATTACTCTGTCTATCTTATTGCTACTTGAGAAGATCCTATAGTGATATTTATTTTTTCTTTAAGAAGTTAAGTGAAAGTTGAAAAAGCTCTCTGTACTCATCTCAGTGTGCGGTAGTAATTATAAAAGGTTGTATAACATTAATGCGACCAACAGTTATGTATAGAAGTATATAGTAGTAGCACTAATAGCTGTAGACAACAGCCCCCGTTTCTGGTGGGAATAATACTACAGAAGCTGCTTTGGCAACATTAGTGGTTGCAAAAACAATGGTTGTTGAATAAATCATGAGAGAAAGGCAGCATCTCTTTATTGAGCTAATCCTCTCAATACAGAGGAGAATTTTGTAGTCTAGATGTGAGAAAATAATTATTAAAGTGAGTACACAGGATGTTAAAACTGTATAAGCTATAATCTCTAAAGTCATTCTAACAGAAGATTAAGCTTGATTATTTCATGCTTACTATCATATATATGTGTTGAATTTGAGTATTTCATGCTTACTCATGCTTACTATCATATATATGTGTTGAACTTGAGTATCGATAAGGTGCTTCTGTGAAAATGATGGCTGGTTGATCACAGGTCTGTTTTTTTTTTTTTTGAGAGAATGATCACGAGTCTGTTTACAATTACATTATCCAACCTCTCATCTGGGAATTCTTTTATGACGACCCAAAATCTTTGAGAAGTGAATTTGGTGGCAAGCACATGGTCTATGCCCAGATTCCCTGGGATAGCATTGACAGTATAATGGGGCCCGGAGAGGGCTGAGGGCATTTCAATGGCAGAAAAAATCTCCACTATAGTGGAAACATGTTTCATAAAAATAAATAAATAACTAAATAAACTATAGCGGAAAGATGATGGTCATGGGATCTGAATCCATGAGCTGTAGGGTGCCAATGGCTTAACAAAGCACCCTCCTAGCCCTTTCTTCAATTTGCTTTTGTCTATTTACTCTCCATAAAAACTAGGTTGTTTGTAAGCTGAAAAATGATAAATAAAAAATCTGCAAGGACTGGTCTTCATTCATTCCATTATAGTATGTGCAATAACCCTATATTTGGATTTAGCATGCATTAACAGATCATTATTTTGCTTCTTTGTCTTCTAGCCTCAAGATTAGCACTTATTTATTGAGTCATGTCCATTGCTGCGATTATGTAGAGAACATCCAAAAGGCCATATACATAGATATCTGACAAAAAAATAATTATTCTGATCGTTAAAACAAACTTTGATTCATATCAGCACTGAGTAGGTAATTTTTCATATGGATGGTGTTGGTGATGGTTCAAATATTTATGCTGTATCTGGTTTTACAGTTCTACTGTAGAGGATTTGCATATACATTTTTATACCTACATCTCTATGTAGGGAATTTGGGTTTTTCTCTGTCAGCATCTAATGATCTGTCATTTGCTTGAGTCAGATGGTTGTTCTTGCATTGCTCTTAATGGAGATGTGGTTGCTCAGGGATCTCAGTTTTCCTTGAAGGATGCTGAGGTTTTGACTGCCCAGGTTGACTTAGATGCTGTAAGTAAGCTCAGATCTTCTGTCAGGATAAGGATATAATTTGGATTCTTTTCTAGAAGTAGGCATGTAATGAGAAAGAATCAATCCCTTAACAGGATGTACAATATCTTTGTTTCTATTTTTGTTGATGTGACAGGTTTCCAGTTACCGTGCATCTATAAGTAGCTTCAGGGAACAAGCTAGCCATAAATCAAAGATTCCTTATGTGAAAGCCCCGTACAAGCTCTGCCGACCTTTTAGTTACGAAACATTCCCTTCTCCTCCAATCCAGGTTTACTTCCTTGTTCCATATTTTTTTCCTTTAGCTTTTCCATCTTCACATGTGATCTGTGATGTTTTTTAACAGGTTCATGGCAATTTTTTTTTTCGAAAAAAGTTTCCTGGCAAATTATTTTTAATGTCAGAAGGTCAACAAGCTTCCCATGAATTGCTGATGCATGTAGTACTATGCTATTGATGTCAATTTAGTCAAGCAGGAGAATACAGAAATTACATGCATCCACTTTTTTTTTTTGTTTTTTTGGTAGAACTACCACATAGTGAAATTATATGTGGAGAGTATGAGTATGGTGTGGTGTGACAAGGTGTTTTTGGACGAGTGGGGGAAATATTGTTCTTGAATGTGTGTGTGTGTGATGGGGTGGTTGCTTCCCTGGAGTAACTTTCCTTTTTACCTCTCAAAAAAAAGAAAAGAAAAAACTCCAACCGCTTCAAGGTATGTGTTGGATGTGAAGTGGTAGGCTTGCTGTCATATATCATATGGCTTGATAACTGTTGTTCTTATTCTATAGTTGTTGGTTTTTCAGGTTAAATATCACTCCCCAGAGGAGGAGATAGCATTTGGGCCTAGTTGCTGGCTCTGGGATTATTTACGCCGTAGTGGAGCATCTGGTTTTCTGCTCCCACTTTCTGGTGGAGCAGACAGTTCTTCAGTTGCTGCCATCGTGGGTTGCATGTGCCAACTAGTTGTCAGAGGTAGATTTACTTTTGTAAACCTTCTTCATTCTACCTATTGCATACACCATGCTAACTTTGTCAAATGACATCTTCTAGGTGAACATTTAGTAACTAATGAAATCATGCAGATATCAATAATGGAGATGAACAGGTCAAGTCTGACGCCATTCGTATTGGTCATTACAAAAATGGACAGTTTCCAACTGACAGCAAGGAGTTTGCTCAACGCATATTTTATACTGTATATATGGGAACTGAAAACAGGTGGGAAATTGAAAACGAACAGCCAATTTCTCCTTCATATTTTACCCATTCAAGGCATTTGATCTTCATCTCTCTTCTGCATTCACCTTGGTTCCACTAGGTATTACTTTTGTGTTGTAATCCTATTGACTATAAATTAGGGAATTGTGGTTTTAGTGAAGCATGGGCTCTGGAAGTAGACCATATGATAAGATCAGGTACTAGGCAGGTGAGCCACCAATTGCAGCATGATATGCCCTCAGTCAAAATCCATATTATTCCAGAATTCCAAGAATGAGCTTACAAACATCTGAACTGTATGGCTTGAGGTTGTGCACTTGCATGTGCATGCATGCATCATGCGTGCCATTACATGTGCCTTCGCATACAATTTCTTCTTGTGTATGCGACCCATGTGCATCTCTACATTCCTTCGTGCAGGGTTGCATGAGGATGGAGCGAGAGAGATAGAGAGAGGGAGAAGAAACGGGGGAGGAGGGAGAAGAGAGACCTTCTCACTTGTGGAGCAATCAAGCGGAAGGCCTTGGGGTGTGGAGGGTGGTCGAGCGGAGAAGGAAGGTGGAGACTCACGTTGCGACGAGTCGGGGGAGAGAGAGTGCTGATCGTTGCTTCAAATGTCTGGGGGTTGGCCACTGGGCGAGAGATTGCTGGGAACCCTTGCGTTGTTGGGGATGTCGGAGCCTTGGGCATCGGCATGCGCGGTGTTGCGGGGTTGGGCAGCGGAGCGATGCGCGTGGTTCGGATGTGGGGCATCCTCCACCACCTCCATCGGTGGTGGTACCCTTGGCGGAGGTGGAGGCTCCTTGGTCGGTGAACGCAATTGCCCTCCGTAGCCTTGTGGGTGGATGCCTTGTGGGAGAGCTGGCATCGGGACATCTGTGAATCTTCAAGGTAGTGGAGGCCCTCAGTGGTGGTTCGACGGGGACTAGAGTGAGGGTCTTTCCTTCGGGAGGCAGGGGGTCCTTATGGTGGGGCTCTCCCCGGTGATAATGAAGGAGCTTTGTTTCACGAACTCCCGATTGAAGTTCGGAACTGTGGCTTGGCGGAGGACTTGTCTCCACGATGGAGCGCGAAGGGAACGGTTGCTGGAGAGGTTGCCGGTGGGACTGGTGATCGAGGGGATACCTTGGGGGTTTCGAATGGTGGAGGTCCTCAAGGCGGTGGTGTCCCCATTTGCACGCCTCCGTCGATGTGAAGGTGTTGGCCTCTCAGCTGGGCAACTTGAGGCGGTGGTGAAGTTGAAGGTGGGGGCGTCGGTGAGGAAGGCCTCGTATGCGGAGGTGGTCGGAGGGGCGGCGAGCTCGGGTGGCGCAGTGGTGGCCTGAGTTAGGGTTTTGCCCAAAGGTCGGGAGCCCAAGCATTTGAGCGCTGACGTGGAGTTGACCCCCTTGATCACGAAACAACAACCATTGAATGCGGTGGCCGTTGCGATTGCCTCGGAGGAGGTGCTGCTTTGGAAGACGAGGGGGCGATGATTATGGCACGGTCAAAGGTGCGTGAGGTGGCACCCGCTGCGCTCAGAGATGAGGGGTTATAGTTGGATGATGCAGCAATTCCCTTTTATAAAGGGTCGGGCTCTCGGGTCGGATCCCCCTCGGATCCAAATGCTGAGGGAACGCTTCGGGCAGCATTGAGGCCTGTGACCCGACTTTGATGAAGCTCTTTTCGAAGGATGGGGATTCTGGTCCCCCTTTGACTTTGAGAGCGACACCTTTTGAGGGCGCTGTGCTGATCTTTCCTGATGAGGTGGGGGCTGGTGGCGCTGGAGAAGGTCGGGTTTTGACCCCGTTGAGCGCGGAGAAGGAAGGTTCCAACGGTCACCCTCGGCGGAGGAGATGGGGGCTGGGGGCTCGGGAATGACGGTGGTGGCACCGGAGTTGGGTCCTGATGGAGTTCCGTTGCGACAGCAGACCGAGGACCTCTCATTGGCAGTGGACGATCGCACGGCGATCCCCTTGTCTGGGTGGAGACCGCATGTGGTGAATGGTGGCTGGGGAGGAGCTTTCCGTTATAAATGGAAATGGAGGTATTGAGGATCAAGCCGGGGTCAAAGGGTGATAGTGGATGGCCGTGGCGAAGCGTCACAGACCTCAATGATAGCGGCTCTGGATCATGTTAATGATGAAGTACGTCGGACCGCGGAAGCATGTGGCTTCCGTTTGGCGATGAGGGAGGCATCCACCTGTCCCACATGAATGGTGTTGTTACATGGAACGTGCGAGGTCTCAATGACCCATCGAGGAGGGCAATGCTGGGGCAGTACATTTGCTTATGGAAAGTGGATGTTATGCTATTGCAGGAGTCGAAGCTTTCCAATTGTGATGCTAGAACTTGGAGGGAGATCAGAGGTTCTTGGATGGAGGGTTTTTGTTATGTTGGAGCAGCTAGCCGATCCGGAGGACAGATGTTGGGGTGGCGGGTAGATGTCTTCTCTTTGATAGACTGCTTTGAGGGTGAACATATCATCTCAGTGAAGTTGTTACGGAGACTAGGAGGTGCCAACATGGTGATCATGGGAGTCTACGATCCGTCAGATGCTTAGGCAAGAGGGGTGATGTGGGAGGAACTCATGTCAGTAGCCTGGAATGCCATGGAAGTCCCTGGTTAATTGGAGGAGATTTCAACATTACGCTGCGGTTGAAAGACAGACTGGGGGGCGGGGAAGGTAGGACCCTGGATCTAATGAGTTTGCTGCCGCGCATGGCCTTATAGATTTGTGCTCGACTTCTTGTGCTTTCACATGGAGGAACAACTGCGGTCAGATGTCCAAGATTGACAGGTTTCTCTCCAACGTGGAGATGGCAGAGGCCTTCCTCATGGCGGAGGTGTCCCTTTTGGAGAGACCGTTCTCAGATCATACACCACTGATGTGGCGACTTAATGAGGGGTGCATTATGGCACCTACTTCAAGTTTGACAGATCTTAGCTGCTGGAGGAGGGATTCCGAGGTATGGTGGACGAGAGATGGAGCTCTTTTGTGGTGGAGGGATCAGCTACGCTTCATCTAGCAAGGAAATTATCTATTTTGCGGGACCACTTGAAGACATATAAGAAGGAAGTTCGAGCAACCAGGAGGGGCAGGAAGGAAGAGGCTCTGACAGAGATTACCGGGATAGATAGACTGGGGGACTAGGCCCCTATATCGGTTGAGGATAGGGAGGTCAGGCTGAAGATGATGCGGGTGGTGCAGGAGGACAGGAAAGTAGAGGTGGAGTGGAAGACAAGGTCGAGATAGAACTGGCTAAAAGAGAATGATTCTAATACTAAGTTCTTCCACCAAATGGCTTCTGCCAGGAGGGGGAGAAACTGGATTGAGAGGTTGTTGATCCACAGGGAGGCTTTCTCAGGTAGGGAGGAGGTGGGTAGAGCTGCGGCAAATTACTTCAGAGAGTTCACTAGCAGACGCAACAAAGGTTGTTAGTAGTGGAGGGGGGAGGATGTGCGATGTGTTATTGATGCCCAGGCAGTGAGTCTCACGGCTAGCTTTTCAGATGATGAGGTGAGGTGGGCGATTTAGGGGTTAAATGCAAAGGGATGTCCTAGACTAGACGGTTTCCTGTCATCTTCTTTAGGGAATTCTAGTCCTTGGTGGGGACGGACGTGATGTAGATAGAGGAGTTTGCGGCATTAGAGGGTTTGACAAGCTGAACAGATTTTATATGTTTTTATTGCCTAAGAAGGAAGGTGCAGAAGAGGTTCAGGATTTCCGTTCGATTGCGCTTTCAAATGCTGTCTACCTTATTGTTGCCAAGGTCTTGGCGAACATACTCAGAGATCTTTTGGGAGACTTGATCTCTTGCAGACAACCTTCGTGCCGAGAAGGGGAATCTTGGACGAGTTTGTCGTTGTTGTGGAGGCTTTGGCTGCTTGGAAGAGGGAGAAGAAACAAGCATTCTTGTGGAAGGTAGATTTCAGTAAGGCATACAACTCAGTACAGTGGGATTTCCTGTGGGCGTCCTTACTGAGGAGAGGCTTTCCTGCGATATGGATCAGTTGGATGAAGAGATGTGTGATGACGGCATCTTTCTCGGTTTTGATTAATGGGAACCCAGCGGGAGGTTAGGTGCAGCCTAGGAGAGGGGTCAGACAGGGGTGCCCTCTAGTACCTATGCTATTCATGCTGGCGACGGATGCCTTGGCAAGGGCAACTCGCAAGGCATGTGATAGGGGTTTGATTAGAGGTTTCCAGGCTGGAGTGAATTGAGCAAATGGCGATCCTGCAGTATGCTGATGATACCTTATTTCTGATTGAAGGAGTGGGTCAGGAGACTAGGAGGATAAGAATCATTCTGGAACTTTTTGGTGCTGCATCAGGCCTGCAGATTAATTACCGGAAATCAACTTTTGTCCCGGTAAACATGGTGGTTGAAGAGATGGAGACGGTGGGTGGTGCACTTGGGACAGAGGTGGGGTCTTGACCGCTAGTGTATCTGGGCCTTCCTTTGTCAGATAGGAGGCTTAGATTGCAAGATTGTCTTCCTTTGTTGGAGAGAATAGAGAAGAGATTGGCAGGGTGGTCATCTAGACTGTTGTCTAGAGGTAGGAGACTTGTTTTGCTGAAGGCTGTTCTGGCATCCATACTGTCATATTTCCTCTTTGTTTTTAGAGTTCTTAGACAGGTTGAGAAGAAAATCTCCGAGTTGATGAGAGATTTTTCTGGTCTAATATGGGGGCGGCAGGAAGAGGGGTGAGGCTGGGAACCTGGGAGGAGGTATGTAGGCCGGTGTAGGAGGGGGGTTTGAGGGTTAGGGAGGTGGACAAGGTGAATGTTAGCCTCCTTACGAAGTGGATTGCCAGACTTGTGGGCCGTGAGCAGGGTTTGTTTAGCGATGCCATGCGGTGTTGCTATGGACCATTTATATCTTGGGGGCCTTTGGAATCTCCTCCTTTAGGGGCCTCTTTCTTTCTCAAGGGGTTGGCTGTGGTGACAAGGAAGGTGCAGACTTTCTTTTCCCCCACGCTGGGTGAGGGGATGTTTTCCGTTTTTAGTTTGATGACTGGTAGCGGGTCAGATTATCACTCAGTACCAGATATCCTCGCCTCCTTAGGGGTGTGGTGGACCCATCAGCCTTGTTGGGAGATTGCTAGACAAGGGCTTGGTGTTCAGTATTTTAGGGGGGCTTCTCTGACCAAAGGTGTGAGGATTTCCAGCGGTTGCTACAGGAGCTGAAAGGATGGGAGTCGGAGGAGGGTGGTGACTCATACTCCTAGGAGGAGGGAGATTTTTCAGTGGCGAAGGTCTTCCGCAGATTGAATAGCAGCGTGGCCAACCCGGACGTCAATTTCCTGAGAGACTGCAGACTTCTCTGGGAGGCGGAGTGTCCACTGAAGGTGAAGATTTTCACGTGGTTGATGAGGAGGGGGAGGATTATGACGAAAAGGTGGAGAGCGATTGAGCTCAGATGGATGATGTAAGTTGTCCCCATTGTGGAGCGAAGGACATTCAACACCTCTTCTTCTGGTGTCCGTTTTTGGTGCAGGTGTGGCAGAGGATGGGGATCAACTGGATTGACCATCGAGACATGGCTAGCTTCTGGTCTTCTTTCCGCAGGGGGAATGCATGAGAGGGGAAGATCTCCTTTAGATCCAAGAAGGATCGAGCGAAGATCTTGGTTGTCTTATGGGGTGTTTGGCTGGGCAGGAATGGGGTGCTATTTAGTGGGGAGAGACCCTATGTTGAAATTCTTTTTTTCTGCCATTTCGTCCCAGGTGGAATTCTGTAGATCTAATATGTAATTTCTGATGTAATCCTTTTTAGTGGAATGAAATGAACGTGGGTGGTTATCGCTTGGATAACTACCCTCACATTTCAAAAAAAACTGTATGGTTGTTTACAGACCATCCAATGTGTATCTAGATGATTGGAAGATCACCATCTTTAATAATATTTTTCTTTGAAAGCAGAAAGTGTGGTAATCCTTTAAATACCACCCACAAATGCATTAATCAACCATAAAAAGTACAATGCTGACATTACAAGCACGAACTCCACCCTGAGATAAATGACAAAGAGACCCAACAAAATTTTCCATGTACAGGCGCTGCCCTTTAAACACAACAGCTTTCCTACCTAGCCAAACAGCCCAAACAATCGCCAACGGTTGATCCTGCTCTTTCTTCGATCGAAATATGTTGCGCCCAATGTCAGCTCCTCCACACCTGAAAGACCTATAGAAGATGGTAAATGAATCATGAGCCCACTATCGGTCCTCTATCCACTCCCAAACCCACATCACCACCAAACACGTACCCGCACCGGGTTTCTATAATCCCGTGCCACATGCTCCGTCCCTCTACACTTGAAACAAAGCACCTCCGGTGTCGCCCTCTTCTTCCTCGCTTTCCCCACCACCAGAGACCAGCCCCGACCTCCATCTCCCTCACCCACTCTCCCCGTATTTGGTGGTCCTCATAGCAGCGCTTGTTGAATGTTTCTAGGAATTCAAGCAATATGACATTACAGTCTAGATCTTCCTGCAATGCTTGGTATGATCCATGCTCTGCCTCTGGTCGGTCAGAAGTTGCCCCACTTTAATAATATTTCTTTTACTTATTCTAGAATGTCATGAATGAGGCCAGGAACATTTGAACCTTATGGCTGGAGAAAACCCATTGTCTTTGGACCATCCGATTTGTGTATAGCTGATAGGATGAATTCCATCTTTTATAATAATTTTAGGATAAATTGCTTAAATGGACGTAACATAGTTCATAAACCAAATTTATTTCTAGAAAGATCTTTCTGTTGGGTGTAATAATTTTGCACTCGAAGATGTTAAGAGTTGTGATACTTTCAGAAGGTTAGGCACTGGCTAACTGATGGGATATTGCTTCAACAACACCTGGTACACTGATGGGGTTTTCCCTATATTTCAAAGTACGTAAATTGCACACTTGTTTAGGGTCATTAAAGGATCTATATGTGATATAGGATTTAGTATTCCAACTTGCGCATTTAGAATGTTTGCAATTATCAGTTTGCGCCTAATTTGGTACATCTCAGACTTGAGTGAGCTTAACTCATTAAGAGCTGATAAAATCCATCTTAACCGAGCTAACAAGCAAAGCTCAAGTCTGAATGTGAGCTCATTTTGTGGATAAATCAAGTTTGAGCTAGTTTACAACCTTGGCAAGTTGAAATATATTGCTGATTACTACTCATTAAAGTTGGAGCTTCATAATTCACTTGAATGATTTGATGGTGAGTTGGTGGACTCTCATCCAAAAAACCAGGGTTCAAATTTTCCCTTACTAAAAAAAAAGGGACTTGGAGAGGAATCATACTTCAAAAAAGAAATTGTATTGTTATATATCTGATACAGTTGGTTGGTTGTCCATCTAAGTTATCAAAAGGAAAATACAAGAAAATTAATAACAAAGGCTTGTTTCACCAATGACATATTATGCATAAAGTCATTGCATCAAGTTATGCAATACTTGGAGGAGGGGTGAAGCTCTCGCTAAAATCACGAGGTTGGACAGGATTGATGATGTTGGTCTTCTATCTGAGGAGGACAGGGTGAGCAGAGAGAGACATTTGCAAGTGGTGCAGGAAGAAGATCGAAAGGTGGAGGTGGAGTGGAAGGTGAGATCCAAATAGAAGTGGCTTAGGGAGGGGGACTCTAACACTCGTTTCTTTCATTTGGTTGCATTGGGAAGGAGGAAAACTTGGATTGGTAGTTTGCGGATTGACGAGGAGATTTTTACGGGCAGGGAGGCAATCGACGGGGCGGCTGCAAGATACTACAGGGAGTTCACGGGGAGGAGGCAGGGGGGAAGATGGAGATGGCTGGGGTCCAGGGTACCGCGGGTTGGCAACGAAGAGGTGAGGAATCTTGTTGGCCCGTTTGAGGAGGAGGAGATCCATAAGGCTATTTGGGGGCTAAATGCATATGGTTGTTCGGGTCCTGATGGATTCCCTGCTTTCTTCTATAAGGAATTCTGGTCGATGATCAAGGAGATTGTTTTACAGGTGCTGCAGGAGTTCAGAGAAGGAAATCTAGGTTTCACCAGGTTGAATAAATTTTATATATTTTTGTTGCCGAAGAGGGATGGGGCAGAGGCAATTGAGGAGTACAAACTGATAGCTCTTTCCAATGCTATCTATCTTATTGTGGCAAAGATCTTGGTGAACAAGTTGAAGAGGGTGTTGGCAAAGGTTGTGGTTCAGGTGCAGACAACTTTTGTTCCTGGCAGGAACATTATGGAGGGATTCATTGTAGCCTCGGAGATTTTGTCATGTTGGAGGAGGAAAAAGAGGAATGCTTTTATGTGGAAGGTGGATTTCAACAAGGCCTATGACTCAGTGCAGTGGTCATTCGTATGGGCCTCTTTGATAAAAAGGGGCTTCCTGTCCCTCTAGGTCGATTGGATGAAGAGGTGTGTCACCACGACTTCGTTCTCGGTCCTTGTTGATGGCAATCCGGTGGGGGGTTGGATCCAACCGAGAAGAGGGGTTAGGCAAGGGTGTTCTTTGGCTCCGATGCTTTTTATTCTAGCGGCAGATGCATTAGTATGGTCGGCAAGTAGATAATGTGAGAGAAATCTGGTTAGAGGTTTCTCTTTAGATAATGAGACAGAGATTCTAGTGCTACAATATGTTGATGAACGTTATTCTTCGTAGAAGGTGCAGAGGTGGAAGCTAGGAGACTGCGGATCTTGCTTGAATTGTTTGGGGAGGCTTCTGGGTTACAGATTAACCTCTCCAAGTCGAGTTTTGTTCCGTTCCACATGACGGAGGAGGCGAGGGTGTGCAATTTGATTCTTGACACGGAGCAGGAGAAGTTGCCTATTACGTATCTGGGCCTTTCCCTGACGGACATGAGGATCTTAGTGCAGGAGTGGTCCTCTTTGATTCGAAGACTGGAAGGGAGATGGGCAGGATGGACGTCCAGGATGTTGATGAGGGGAGGGAGATTGGTCTTTACTTAAGGTGGTGCTGGCCGCGATGCCATCGTATTTCATCTCTGTCCTGAAGATGCCTCAGTAGTTTATAAAAAAGATCCTGGACTTGATGAGGATTTTTTTTTTGTCAAATCACGGGTTGAATGGGCCAAGTGCAAGGTTGGTGGCATGGGAGGAGGTTTGCAAGCCGGTAGAGGAGGGAGGGCTTGGTGTGAGAGACCTGGGGAGAATGAATGACAACATGTTGATGAAGTGGATTGGAGGGTTGTTGGAGAATGGGAATGGCTTGGTGGGGAGAGTTTTTAGATCCTCTTATGGCGTCCTGGTGCAGTGGGGCCTCCTCCTGTCCCCACCGAGGGATGCCTTGCATTTCCTTAGAGGTCTCTCTTTGGTGGCTCCTAAAGTGCAGGATTGCTTTGTACCGGTGATGGGGTCGGGGGGTATATTTAAATTCTGGCAGGATGATTGGACGAGGCAAGGGAGACTGTGTGGAAGATTCCCGAGACTTTTGCGTTGTCTACGAACAAGGATGCATCGGTGGCGAAAGTTTGGGAAGGTGGATGGTGCCCATCCTTTGCTGGGAACCTATCAAATGCGAGGATTCAAGAGTTCCAGACTTTGCTTGGAGAGCTGGAGGGCTTCCAACCAGAGATGGGGAATACTTTCTCTTGGGATGAAGGTGATTTCTCAATGAGGAGATTGCCTGGTGGGGGACCCATTGGTGATCTAGATCTGGTGAGAGATTGCAACCAAGTTTAGAGGGCGGCATGCCCATTGAAAGTTAAGATCTTCATTTGGTTGCTTAGAAGGCGTAGGCTCATGGCGAGAATGTGGAGGGCGAGGTAGGCCCTCGGGGAGGATAAGGTGTGCCCCTTGTGTCAAAGTGCTGATGAGGACGTAGACCATATTTTCTTCTCTTGTCCGTTTGTGACACAGGTATGGAACTGCATGGGAGTTGGGTGGTAGAACCACTTGTCTTTTGAGGAGTTTTGGAGTTCATTTAGGTGCGGAGGCGTCAACACAAGGCACAATGTCTTCCGGTCGAAGAATGAGAAAGCCAGGCCTCTAACGGTCCTCTGGGGCATTTGGTTGGGGAGGAATGAGGTGGTCTTCAAGAGGTAGAGACCATAGATAGAAAATTTTGTTGAGTCCAGGCTATGATTAGAATGTGGAGTGAGTTGTGAGTGGTTTTTTTGCTATTGTTTGTGGGCTTTGATGTAGGCTGAAAAGCCATATCTTTTGTTTTAATACATTTTGGATGGTTATCAGCTGGATAACTGCCCTTTTCTTTTTCAAAAAAAAGTTATGCAATACCAACTTTCCAGGTTACTGAACAGAGTGGCAACCTATTTTTGTCGAGGTGATCGAGATGGAGAATTTTCTGAAACTTATATTTAGTTGACACATGAAACTATCTTGGACATACGTAGGAATAGTATCTATAAGTTACTTGGAATCAGATTTCTAATCAAACTAACAAATCCCAATGAAAATCCTAAGAAAACCGAGAAATGGGAACTAACTCTGAAATAAACATACTGTACCAATTTTTAACTTTGCAAATCAAGTTACTGTGTCCAAGAAACTTAAAGGACAAATATATGCAACAACCTAACTTGGGGCAGGAGATAGGTAATTGATAAATCTTTCTGGCCACTTATAGAGCTTCAGCATTGTAGAGCTTTTTTCCTTTCCACGGAAAAAACCTTGATTCTAGTTTTGTTCCTAGCTTTTTTTAAAAAAAGTAATTTTGTCCCTGGTCTTTTAACAATGTATATCCATGTTCTCATCAAGTATGTGTGCTGCCTAGGCAGTCTTATCTGTAAAGATCTTCAGAATCAAATGGTGGATTCTTGGGCAGTGTCATGATGTCATGGTTCTGTATGGATGCTAAGCAACATATCCAAGACCCTTGGCATTGTGATGTTGGGTTTTGGATTTTGATTTTACAGGAGGGTTGACTGACCTATGCTGGTGAAAGGGATTATTGACTCACTGGTGGAGACTTCCCTCATCCTATTGAAGTTTATAGATAATTGCACCCTTGACTTGGTTCACAATGCTGGAAAATTTTCAAATTCTAATCATCTTGATTAGCAACTTCTATTGCCACTGAATAACAAGCTCACTTGGCTCACAATCAGAAGAGAAGAGATATGTAGATGGATGCCTTTGTCGTACATGGCCAATATAACCTTTGCTTCTTGTAATCACCAAATTGAAACTTGGAAGTTAAACTGTCATTCTAGTTGTTAGAGTTACTAAGTTTATAGTTTATAGGTTTGCTTTATTTTATTAAAGTTGAGAGTTATAGTTTATTTCTTATTTGCTATGTCATGTTTTCTTTAGGACTACTATGTAACTTTTGTGACTTGATTTGCTATATAAAGAGGTCAGGGAACTCTATTTTCAATAAAACAACAATTTATTTCTTCTACATGGTATAAGAGCAAGGAAAGCCTTAACCTTGTGTCCCTCTCCATCCCTCTGCCTATCTAGGGAGGCACGTCACCCCCCTTCCTACCTAGGAGTGTTGTCGTCAGCCTCCTCTCTCTCTTCCTACCTTGTCGCTACCTAGAAGGGGCCACGCTACCTTCTCTCACTCACTCACTCTTTCTCTCCCCTATGCATGTGCGCACGCCATGTAGAGGAGGGGTCATCGCTGCCGCCTCTCTCTCTCTCTCTCTCTCTCTCTCTCTCTAGATGAGAAGGGGGTTCGCTACCACCCCTCCTATTTCTTTTGTGATCGTGCCTATCGGGATCATCGCTTTGTTCCTCTCTCTACTGGAACCACCGCCTGGTCTCCTTGAGCTCGGTTTGTATCCCTATAGGGATCCTTGCTTAGATTTGTGTGTCCAACCTGTATCCCTGCATAGATCTCCGTGTCTTGATGGTTGATGTAGAATCCTCCGTTATGACTTCCAAGGCCTAGATCTTGGCCTCTGTGCTTGTTTAGGGAACCATGATCAAGTTGTCGGGTTCCTTGAACTATGTGCTCCGGTCACATGCCTTCTGCATTGCACGTATTAACTAAGGATTCTGACTCCAAGGATGGCGTGGAATACAAAAAGTGGGAGGATAACTTTCTAGTCATGAATTGGATTGCCCATCCCAAACAAAAAGTGGATCCCTCCTCCCTCGTAAGTTTCTTATATATCTTCCCTACTATATGGCAACCATCCTTCCAAACAAATCTGTCAGGCTCCCCATCCTTTGGTTTACATTCCTCCAAAATAGTCATCATTCCTTGCAACTTAAGCAATGTAGTCTTGCACAAGCCCAGTAGAAGGATAGGAGCCTACGAATTGGATTGCCCATCCGACAATAGACACTCAAATTTCCTTATCACCAACACAACCATAGAGATGTGGGAACAAAGAAGCAAAGTCCCTACATCTCGTCTAATCATCCTTCTAGAAGTGAAACGACTCCCTTGACCCTAAAATCGGCCTGAAGAGCTCGGGTTGGGTCCCCTATTGGAGTAAAGGAAAAATGTTGGTCTAAAGGGTTGAAAAGCCTCTCTAGTTTGAGCACCCCAGAACAACACCCACTGGTGAGCTACATGAGTCCCGCAATAGAACATCTATTGTTGCTTTTGTGACTCCTACTGATGTTGTTTTAGGTTTTGCCATCATCTCTATTCCTGATGAAGCATCTGTAGATGCCTTTGGAGATGCGGATGATGTTGATGTTGGTGGGGCATTGAGCGTTATGCTCAACCCCCTACCTCTACCTCGGGTCTACTACCTACTGCTATCTACTACCTACCAGCTATTTGTTGCCTGCATTCCTCTTTCCATTTTTTTTTTCCTTTCTCCTAGAAAGAAGGGTTTCCATTGGTCTGAGGCGGCTACTTTTGACTACCTGACTGCTTGCCTGCTCCTCCAGCTAGACAAAGTCATTATTAGGGGGAAGTCTATTTTGTTTCCTACTTGCAAGTTGGACATGTTCTCCATGCTTCAACTTAGGGGGGGTGTTAGAGTTACTAAGTTTATTAGGTTATAGATTTACTTTTTTTTATTAAAGTTGAGAGTCATAGTTTATTTCTTTTTTGCTATTTCTTGTTTTCTTTAGGACTACTATGTAACTTTTGCAACCTGACTCTCTATATAAAGAGGTCAAGAAACTCTATTTTCAATAAAACACTAGTTTATTTCTTCCACACTAGTAATCATCAACCTAAAACTACATTGAGAGAAGTTCATCAACTTTATGTATACATGCTACTTGCAATCAGTGTAAGAAAGCTACTGAATGTAGTATAGCTACCATTGCCCATGTATGAGCCAAGCCTGTGAACTTCCTCTAAGCACTAACTTGGCAAACAGTTGGCCCAAATTTTAGATAATTCAGAATTTCTAGTAACAGCTCTTGTAAGCATAATTATTTTGTTAAATACAGCACATTTCAATAAAAAATTTAAATGCAATGAACATCAATGACTAGTGTTTTGGTGTGTTGCAGCTCTGAGGCAACAAGGACAAGAGCTAAGGTGCTTGCTAAAGAAATCGGCTCTTGGCACCTTGATGTCTGTATTGACAGTATTATATCTGCTTTGTTGTCCCTGTTTCAAGTGCTTACTGGAAAGCATCCACGCTACAAGGTAACTTGTTTCTTGTTATTTCTGTTTCATGTAATAGCATGTTACTAAATTATTTTTGGATTTGCCTGCTGGATGGGGGGATATCCCTCCAAATGGGCGAATAAGCCTCGATCTAGTTCCTCTTGCAATTCCACCAGACATCTGGCAGTCCCATTAACAATTATCCTTCAGTTCATTGGTACCTATCTTCCAAACTTACTATTTGGATGCTTATTCCACGAACAACCCAAAATAGAGGATAGATGATCGTAATCCAACCACATGAGTGGAATAAGTTTATCCACTGTTACCCATACAGTGTCAAAAGCATCATAGCCAACGTGGAATAAAGAATTATTGCAAGCAATGCCACAGGATTTTTCCTTAAATGCAAACCTGTCATTCTTGGGTAGCAAAATTTGCTTTCTTGCACAGTTTCAGAAAAGAAAGAAAAAAAAAGGAAAAAAAAAAACTGCTTTCTTGCTTGCTTTTTGGCCCTGTTCAACTAGATTGATTGTAGAATGATGCTTAACTGTTTGCTCCAGCAACTCTAATTAAGATCATAAAATGGACATAGATCAAAGATCATCTTTGTCAAGCAGATGATTATTTACTTTTAGTGCAGGTCTTTGAGGTTGGTTTGATCAAATCTCTGTAATCAGGTAGGTGTGGGTAAGAACTAATAGCAAAGAAAAATGCATGATGCATGTTAACTTGTGTATGTGAAAGCAGTGACATCCCTTTTGGTCTGGAGCATTAGAAAAAGGACATTGACAGTTAATTGATGGTGACTATATGGTCAGAAAAAGTTACATGAGTTTCCAAATGAACCAAACAGAAGTGTGGCAAGTACAAAGAAGCTCCCAACAAGGATACACCAATTAGTCTAAATAATGGTGATATTGGCAATTATTGTTATTTATTCAAAGTCATTATATCTCTCTCTTATCTTGCTTTCTCCTGATTTGCCTTCCTTTTTGTGTAGATTGATGGTGGAACAAATGTTGAAAATCTAGGGCTTCAAAATATTCAAGCTCGAGTCAGAATGGTTGTTGCATTCATGCTAGCATCACTTATGCCTTGGGTCCAGAATAAGGCTGGATTTTTTCTTGTATTAGGGAGTTCAAATGTAGATGAAGCATTGCGTGGTTATTTGACCAAGGTGAGTCATAATTTATTTCATCATCAAATAATTATGCCTGGTCCATAGTGTTCTTCATTTTACCCACATAAGGTGGTTCTTTTTCTTGGTTTAGAATTTTAGACATGGTTCAGTTTGAAACATTTTATTTATCTGTCATAACTTCCTTGTAGTCCTCCCATTAGTTTGTTTCATTGAAAGTATTTTATGGAATGACTGAGTGTGTCAATGTGTTCTATTAGCTGATTATCACGTTTGATTCATGAGATTGCTAATTCTTTGTTAGTCAGTTACCAAGATTTTGACTGCGGACGTGGATCAACTGCTAAATTTATTTTCAGTATGACTGCAGCTCAGCAGATATAAATCCTATTGGAAGTATAAGCAAACAGGATCTTCGCAAACTTCTACGTTGGGCGGCAATTCATCTTCATTATCCTTCTTTAGCAGAAGTGGAAGCAGCTCCTCCAACTGCGGAACTGGAGCCAATACGCTACAATTACAACCAGGTATCCTTTTCTATAAGTTCATTTGGTGTAACCTACCACATCTTGTCTGATTTGGATTTCCCATGTTCGATGAACTCTACAAAATTGGCAGCTAATCGACAATTAAACTGTGTGAACGGAATAAACAAGAATGAATTTGGCGTGTGTTAAGAAGATTAATCGTCAATTGAAATGTTTAGAGAGAATTGTTTACCTGGTGATTTTGCTCTGGGCTACTTTGGTTGTGTAAATTCTGATGTCATGTTGGCGTGAAGAAGGTCATGTTTGTATTGCTAGTTAATTTATTGAGCATTGAGTTCCAAGCAGATTAGCTGACTGACATTATCATGAGAAATTCATGAGCTAACTCATCAGCAGTTGAAATGTTGCATCTTAAACAAAACCTGCCCATCAAAAAATAAAAATCCACTGACTACGGTATGCCTGTGTAATCAAAATAAAAGAAGGGATTTTTACATCCATGGCCCTAGATACATACCTAATTATATCTATACATCTCTATACTTCATTATTATATCCATACCCCTATAAAGTTGCACCCCATGACAGTTATACCCTCTGGTCAAGTCTCCATTAAATTTGAGGGAATATTCCCCCAAATATTCCCTAATGATCGTTAAAGTTAACGGCGTAAAATTTGAAAACTACATCAGTACCCTACCGATGTTTTGAAATTATCAATACCCGTATCCACTTTTTTTCCTCTTTTTTCTTCTCCTCCCCTTCTTCCTCTCAAGCGTGGATCACACCTCCCGCAGGAGGCCACGAGTGTGGCGGCGATGTCAAAATCATCTCCAAAGGCTGCCCTCCTCCCTCCTCTTCAGTTGCCGCACACCGCCTTTCCTCTTTCCTCCTCAGCCATTGCCCCTCTTCCTTCCCTCCCTCCCCCTTCTAAGAGAAAATTTTTATTTTTTAGGGGATTTGGATGTAATTAGGAAACTTTCGTAGGATATGGATGTAAAAATCTCAATTTTCTTTTTGTTAACTATGGTGGAGAGTTATATATTAACTGTTGTACATTTATCATTGGATGTAATGGTAGGGGCATATATGTATAACGATGCAATTTTGTAGAGGTATGGATGCAATAATGAAATATTCGGAGTATGGATGTAATTGGGTATGTTTCTAGGGGCATAGATGTAATAATCCCCCCAAAAAAAATGTCAGCTTAACACGGTGTTTTCCAGAAAAAAAGGCCATGATAATTAAGTCATCATGCTGCACAAAGTCAGGTCTAAGATTCTTAAACAAATGCTAGTATAGGATCAGTGTTGGTTTGACCAGTGAGAAATAACTAATCATACATAACAGCACACATTAGGTTGATACGCTTTGTGGCTGGTAATCTCAAGGCATGTGATTGATGATGGCTGGATAAGATTACATAATAATGTCCTTGAATTTTGGGTTATTAATTAATGCATCTTCATGGACTTTGATGAGATTTAAGTGCTGAGATTAGAGGATAGATCAGAAACCTGAATTCTTCATAGCAACAAAAAGTAGTGGGAGAATTTCATCAGGAGCTGAAATCGACCCACTTGCAAAAGACTGAAAAAATTAGCTGGTCAGTGGATTCAATACAATTTATTGGAGTCATGGGAGTATATTCTGAAGAGAGGCATGGAAGTGCTTGAAATGCTGAAATTTGGTATATAAATCTTGAGAGATTCAATCCCAATAGACATAAATATGCATTGACAATCTTTCAAATTGTAAGAGAAAAACACCATATTGTGATTCATAAAAGCTTGGTGTCATGATCGATTTTAAAATATGCACCTCCAGTCATATAAACAGGAGGGAGGGTGATTTTTGTTTGAAAAAACAGTGCAATCCAGAGAAAACATCCAACTGTCCTGTTTGGTAACATGTTTGGGAAAAATTTAAAGGACAATGGTAACATTTGGATAAAATGGATAAAATCCTAAGAAGCATTTTGGGTGGAGCTTTCTTTTCTTTCCTGTACCTTTTCTTCCCCGGAATGGGCAGAGTATCTTTCCTTCTGAATACCCCATGACACATTCAGCAGAAAGTGAAAGATTTATGACATGAAACCTGGCCTTTTCCACAACAGCTAGATGAAGTAGATATGGGAATGACTTATGAGGAGCTTTCAGCATATGGAAGGTTGCGCAAGATTTTCCGCTGTGGTCCTGCATCGATGTTCCAGGTTTGTCTCATGACCTGTCACTGCTTAGCTTCTGTAATTCTCTAGTTCGTATCATTTGTGTTTCTTCTAGTACCATTGAAGTTTCCAATATTTTGTGTTTATATTATTGTTTGATGATTTTTGTTTTTTGTTTTTATTTTTGAAGAGTGTTTGATGCATGATTTTCGTTTGGCACTCATTCTTCTATGCTTTCGCCTCTTGCCTTTTGGTGGTACCTCTTCATAAAATATCAAAATGCATCCCGACTGAAATAAATCTAATGACCATACAAAGAAGTTTAGTTTCACTCTTTAGTTATGAATGGTAGTAAAACTTCCTTGAGTTCAAGGAATGTGATTATATTGGTCTTGTGTTGTAGCTTTACAAGAATTTCTGTGGTTTTCCTTTTGATTAATCAAACAGATTTTGTTAAGTAGGTGATTTCAAGATATTTAATGAGAAACTCAGTTGTAAAAAAATGATTCCCATATCTTGATGGATAAGGCAATAAGCAAGAGATTATCATTGGTGCCCATTTTGGGACCTTTCGAGTTCACAGCGGATTTTGTTTGTGTGTGCACTTGTGCGTGCCTACATGCGTGATGCCACCTTAAATATTATAAGAATATTTGAAATAATCTTGCCAAATATCACCATGTTACAGAGCAAGATGGCACACACACAACCAAGAACCTTGTGATAGGGTGCCTATGTTTATCTGGAAAGTCTGATATTGACTTATTTATTTTTGGTGGTGGTTTGTGGGGGTTAAGTTGTTCAAAGTTGGGATGATATATAGAGCACAGGATATGGAAATACTACTTTAATTTCTCACCTCTTGCCATATGTCTCAATTGCTATCTCCTGGGCGTTACTGAATATCAGTGCCGCCCTCAATTTCTATCCAGAAACTATAATTTGGCATCTTCCATGCTCTCCTAACATTTTTTGGTGGGTTTTTTGCGTTGAAGAATCTGTGTCACAAGTGGCGTGGAATCGTAACCCCCACTGAGGTTGCAAGCAAAGTCAAGCACTTCTTCAAGTACTACTCAATCAACAGGCATAAGATGACTGTTTTGACACCTTCATATCATGCCGAGGTACACATCTTCTTACCTGATAGTCAATTTAGAAATGGTGATCCAACTAGTACACACATTTAGAACTACCTCCAGTTTTTCTCAGTCCTAGCACATTAACACACCCCAGTGGTGCAGAGTTACTCTCCCGAAGACAACAGGTTCGATCTTCGCCAGTTCCTTTACAACTCGAGATGGCCTTACCAATTCCGCAAGATTGATGAGCTAGCAAGCCAGCTTGAAGGTAGCAGGGCCTCACATGCCCCTGAATTGGCCAAGCAAGAAGCAGCCTGTGAAGGGAGCGGCATGGGAGTCATTGCCGCAGGATCTTCAAGCCGAAGTTCTGGGCTCTGAAACGTCGCACCTTCACATTCTTTTTGACATTTGCTGTTTACCATGCGAAAAAAATAAACCAATAGAAAGATGGTCAGGTTTTCGTCGGTGTGATTTTGATAATTTCTCTGATCTCCCTACGTTAAATTTGTGTGGTGTCACTGGTGTTGTAGCAAGACGCCCACATCTTTATCTGTTGATATGGTGTTACAGGTGCATACTTGGAATGTCTCATGTAAAAGAAAATGCAGTTCCTTTTTCTTTTTGGATAAACGGAATAATAATTACAAATTCATTTCTACACGTGTCTGTTCTTAGTATATTTATATGCATCCTCCATTAGTGCCAAGGTCATCGGGTTGCTGACATTAGCATGGCATCAGCAGCGTGACATCAGCAAAACCGGGAGTGTTGTTTTAACCCTTCTAATACTTGTTTTTAAGGAATACCACTGCGGAGGGTTTGGTTGCAGGAAGTGAAAATGTAGAATTAGCAGAGTAATTGCGTGATGGGAGGAATTATGGAGGAATTAAGTGCCTTTTATTTTTGGAAAATTAAATGTCATGCCAAAGAATTACACGTTACAGGGGAGTAAAGTAATTCCACTCCTTTAGTTGAAATTATTTTATTCTGAACTTAAGAGACTAATTCTGAAATAAATTAATGTTGGAATTATGACACAAAAGGGAAATTATCAGCTTAATTCTCCCATTTAAACGTTGCCTGAATGCCTTTATCAAGCACTTGGGGTGGTGCTATGGTACCGCAATGCTAACATGAATGATACTCTTTGAATGTAGAGCTTTAGTATGGGCACTGCCATCATTTGAAATAACACTGAAACTCTTTAAATGCGGTGGTGTAGCGATGCCATTGTTGTAGCAATGGCATCACCACCCCAGTGCTTCAATATAGCATTAGAATTAAGGTTGCACACAAGTCGAATTGAATTATAATGGAATCTAACTTATAGCATAACCCAGAGTTTGCATGATTGTTAATGTGCTGAAAACCTCTTATTCATGCAAGTCACCGCTCCCATTCCCTCCTTGTTTTGTGCCCCTTTTTGGTAGGGGATGGGTGTTTGCATGACTGTTTTGTTCCCTTGGGAATTAGGATGTAGGGGCATGAAATGACCCCAGGCTTAATACCATGAAGATTATGCCCAAAAAATCACTAGCATCAACGAAACCAATCGATCATGATAGAAATCTCGCAACAAGCTATAGAAATAAAACAATCTAACTTTACGTTTAAGAAAAATCTATAATCTAATCACACAATTCCGAAGAACCTCCTCCAATCCTAACGATGAGCTCTCATGGTAACGGAGGGAGGACGGAGCCTCAAAGAAGAACGGCTATAAATTAGCCCTTAAGTGTCGGGTAACTTGGTAGAAGCTTCTAGAAACTTCCATTCTTCTAGAATCTTCTATTCTTACGTGTTCATTAACCATCCAGCTGAAATTTCTTTCACAAGATAATTTTGCAGTGACATGGTAAAGAGTTAACTTGGTCAACATTGATATAGCAAGTTCAATATTATGTAATTGGGCACATTGCTAGTCCCAACTCATTATAACAAACACAAAGAACAAACTTGATGAGTTGTCGAGTAATACATGTAATGTTCTGCATCCCCGAAGAAATTATCAAGTAATATGCAGCCAAGTAAGATATGCCCAAAATCCAGCTAAGTTTTCTTTCACGGGATAATTTTGCGGTGACATGGTAAAGAGTTAACTTGGTCAACATTGATATGGCAAGTTTAATATTATGTAATTGGGCACATTGCTAGTCTCAACTCATTATAATAAGCTCTAAGAACAAACTTGATAAGTTGCCGAGTAATACATGTAATGTTCTACCTCCTCGAAGAAATTATCAAGTGATATGTTGTCAAGTAACATATGCCCAAAATCCAAGTGACGATCCCCATATGTGTTTCAGGCTTTGGTCTAGATTTACAATAAGAGTTTGTTGCTCATTGGGACTTCCGATGCAAGTTGGGGTCCCACTTTGGAATTGTAATAAGGTCTTAGGCCTTATTGTAAGGGCTAATTTATTTGAAAGTTTAGGAAAATGAGGTTAAAAAATGTAAAATTAATGCTAATTTATAATTGTACTTACTTACAGAGTGATATTAACACAAATTTATATTTACTTGGATTGATGTTAAGTTATGATGTTAACCTATTATGACATTTACTTGGTAGTAACATTAAATATATATAACATGAGGGGTATCAGAAATATATGTGGTGTACGATTTTAACATAGGTTTGGCTAATAATAGTTAAAACTGATGTTAGATAAACTCATGTTAAAGGTGCTAAACTCGATTTAGCACATGAAGGGTTAAGTAATCAAGTAAACGGAAGTTAACTCTCGTTTTGAGGGGTTAACCCCCCACACGTAAACTAGGCCTAAGATTAAAGTTTCTAAGAAATGTACAACTTCTTTAAATGCATGATGTCTGATGGGAACTCTTCTTTGATGTATAATATCAGGAGAGCCATGTCCTTTCTAGCTCAAGTAGGATCGCTTTTCTTGTGACAACTCGAGTCTCGCCAATGGATGAAATCCGAGTCGCTGTGTGCTAAAAAATAGCATAACTTGTCCACAAGATCGCAGTCACTTAACACATAATCATAAAATACAGACATAGCAACAAACAATTTGTTACGACCTGGTTCCCGAATCCCTATAGGACCCGAGACCGACTCAACTCGACTAATCCCAAGATCCAGTCGTCCAACAAGAAATAATCGAAAAACAGAAAAATAAACCACATTCACTATGCAAGGTAACTATCAGTAAAAGAGTATAAGCAGTAAAAGAAGAAAAAACTGTTAAACAGTACATATCACAACTACAACAAGAAAGTAGAACAAAAGTACAGAACAAGAACAGTAAACAAAGTTTGAACTCACTAACAAAAAAGGAAGTACAACAATAAGGAACTACTGCTGGACTCGACTGGACCCAGCACCCTCGGCAGCCAGTGACTCGGGCTGCTCAACTCCTGGACCTGTAAAGAGTTATGAGTAAACGGAGTCAGCGAACGCTAAGTAGAGTGGTAACCAAACTATCTAAAGTAGTAAAAGCTAACAGGTACATTTATCATTTCCAATTATTTTATTTTACAAGTAATTTCTTTTCACCCATTGGTTTACATTTAGATTTCTTTCTTGATCTCTAATGTTCTTCATGGGAACGATCTTGATTGCAGTCATTTCCAACAGTAGAAGGCACACGTGGTGCTCTCCTGGTTGGGAGAGTCTCCCGTGGTAATCCTACACCTAGTCAACCACCCCGATGTCACTAACAGATGTAGCGGTGACTATGACATGCGCGATAAGTGCACGGATAGCTACCCCACACTGGCACGCGGTCAGTCGTTTCCGCTAGAGGGTACGCCCAAAGTACAGCACAGAACAGTATAAGGCCTAGCCCTCTCAAAAACAGGGGTCTCACCCCTCAGAACCAAACAAGGGTCTCGCCCCTCCACAGTCCGCGCACCCTCGTCTGACTACCCCGGTTTGCCCAGTGGGCCTAACAAGTCGGTGTAAGGTGACTAGCTGAATCTCAGGCCCCATGGGGTGGCAAGCTCCCTCCCTACACTAGTAGCTCTCCCCGGTACAGTGTATGCGAGGGCCAACAGAAGTCGGTGTAGAGTGGCTAATCCTAACCCCGGGTTCCAACCCAAGGGCGGCTAGCTCCGCTCTACAGTAAACATGGGACAATCGCTCTCCTTGGTACCACATACTCAGGGGCCAGCACACTTCCCACTCACATTTCCAGATCCTTTCCATTCATCCACAGGAACTCTACTCCTAATTCGTCGTAGGGTTTATGCTCATATTCACCATATTATTCCATACCAGGTTTCATCATTCACAATTTCATTCTCGTATTATACACATGCAGCTCGTATTTCTATAATTTAACATATGCAACAAGTGATATCACAGGTAACTGTTTAGTTATCTCAAACATTTCATATTCCAACATGCAGCTCGTATTTATTAACAGGCAGTTGTTTACAATTCAGCTCATTCACTTATGACTGCAATTTCAAACACGCATACAAACAGTGCAACTATTTCTCGTCTTAGGATTCATGCCACATCCTAAGGTTCTAGTTATCTAAATTTCATAGATGCATTCATATTTTATAAGTAGAACAGGGGGAAACCACTCTACCAGACAATCCGGGGGTACTGGGGGCTTGAACGGCAAACTCACGTGCCTCTGCAAGTCCCGAACACGCAATAGATTAAAGTCCTATACCAAGGAACATAATACAACAGGATGTTCAGAATAGTATAAAAATGTTTCTAACATATAGAGGAACTCACAAGGAAACCACCGATATTTCATTTGCGTAAAATAAATCTCGATCGGACCCTAAACGTGTTAAAAACATAACTGCAAAACCAAATCAGACATCTGAAACCAAGTCCAGACGTCTTAAGAGTCACCAAAGTCTCACCTCAAGTCCCTACGTCCACCTCAGACGTCCAGGACTCCTATTTGACCGTCTGGACTCAGCTCCAAATGTTCAACCTATCCTCCAGTCGTCTGGGAATGCCTCCGGCTGTCTGGTAAGCTGTTCTGACGTCCGAAATGCATGGGAGGGTATGCCACGCGCCTTCCCAAAGCTGCTCCTGCTCATGATAGAGCAGCACATCCTTATTTAGTCAAGAAAATCATACTACGGTGAGGCCTGCATGGCCGTAGCCGCGGAAATGACGTACCTTCGCGAATACTTGCTTTCAGACGTCCAGCCTGTCGTCTGGAAGGCGCTCCGGACGTCTGATACTGGAAAGATTCCAGTATCAGAATGAGCTCTCGCTCCTCTCGCCACGCTCTGCCGCGACTCCTCCCTCTCAACTGCAGCTCCGACCGCTACAAGAAGTCGGGGACGGCTCCCCGACGCACTCCTCCTCCCGCACGCGCCAGGGCAGCCGTGCGCACTCTGGCGAAACTCTCCGAGCTCGCGAGCTCAACCTCCTCGTCCTCCTCTCTTCATGCCGCTCCTCCTCCTCGCTTTTACTCCCTCTCACGCATGTCTCTCTCACGGCAGTGAAGGGGGAAGGAAGGTGGTGGTGGAGTGGAGAGGAGAGGAAAGGGGAGAGGGCTCTTATATAGACAAGGGATTAGGGTTCGATAAGGGGAAAGGAGAAAAAGAGAGAGAGAAGAAAAGTTGTCTGCACGCAACCAGCGCGCAGAATCGACCTCGCGTACAGACTTTTCAATTTCCAAACGTCTGACCGACAGTCCAGACGTCTTGAAAGGCTTAAAACAGAATGGGTCTTTACACAATTCACATTGCAAATTTAAAGGAACATAAATTGAATACTAATCGGAAGATTTACCGTAGTATATAAGTCCAAGGAGATGTACAACAGAAATCTCCTAACGAACTACCAAGTACACCTGAGTATGGAACTCAAAATACGTCAATAAAAACTGAGTAGAGTAGAAACAACAACAGTATAGTGCAATAGTAACCAAGCACAAGAGAGAATGGGTGCTATTAATCAATTTATTAACCATCTCATTATCCGATCCCATTTCGTCTATTGAAAGTCCACTTTATTATAGTTCACAAATTATCAATAGACGTCTCAGGGCACAAGACGATTTTGTGTAAGTTTCTGTAGCGCAAGATCGGTATAAGTCACCCTCTTAGCCGAGAGGACCGCTTATACCCATCGAATTTCTACTTTCCATCACCTTGGGGTCACTGAGGAAAGGGGTGGCGGCTACATCGTATAGTGTGAACACGTATAAGCACTATATACAATGAGTGACAGACAGCCAATGACCCACCCACCGGTTGAAAGAACTACTCCAAACTTCGAGCCCTGCAAATCTGTTATCTCAGTTAGCTGCTAAGCCTAACCAAAGAATTGTATGGAGGCCAGCAACTCTCTAAATCAGCCCAGAACTGATCTAATAGACCAAAGCTATGACTAAATTCGACAAGTAGCAAATTGAAACCAGTTATCTGATTCCTTTTATTTTCCCGACATATCCGTCGTATTATATAACTCATTTCTAGATAACTATATCTTTCATTTTCAAATCATCTTTAGTAATTTTACATTATCAATTCCAAAATCAACCAATATTCACATTATCATCCCGACTTATCCATTTCCAAAAAATTTTCAATTTCTGATAGTAGATTCAAATAAATCATTATTTAACTGTCTTAATGATAATAATTTTATAAAAAAATAGAGTTCTTTTTGTACGTGCGATGATAAGTCATAATTAACAAGCTTAAATACTTTATAATTCATTTACTTCATGAACTTATTAAATAATTGATCGTTAACTCTTTTTAATCTAGTAATTAACTATATTACTTGGGTTATTCACATCCCAAGTCAATAACTTGATTTTCATCATTAATATTAAATTTTCCAGTACCCAGCGTAACAAGAAATACATAAACGGGTCTGATCCCAGTAAGAGATAAGAACGCACACTAAACAATGCAATACGCGAAGAAAATCACTATGTAGATAACTGTACGGAAAAAGGAGAGAGATTACTCTACCTAACGTCGTCATGGAGTTAAGACGATTTCGCGAAAACAGGTCGGAAACTCTCAACACCACATATATCCCTTAAATTTGTGCCTCGAAAATCAGAGCAAAAATCACCCGATCCAACAATATGGATGGATTTGACACTCTCGGGAATCCCAAGATCGAATCTAGGTCACCTAAATTTACCTCCAAAATTAGATCAATATCAAGACATGTAAGTAATAAATAAAGAAAACGTCAAAAGAATTTTACTAAAATTTTTACATGACAGATAATTTTCAAAGATCAATTTTAAAATTTAACAATATATAATTCGTGAAGAGAAGGTTTGAACGCATCCTTAAACGTGAAAAAGTAGACGTCATTTTACCTCTGATTGGATGAAAACACGAGTGGACGTGAAAAGGAAAATTCCGTGCGTTCTTGTGACGTCAGCGTGGGCGTCAGCGCCGCTGCTGACGTGCCTCCTCTTTCTTTCCCGCGGTCTCTCTCTTTTCCACTTCCTCACTTACGCACGATTCCTTTCTCTCTCTCTTTTTCCTTCTCTCCTTTCGATATCTTCGTCGATCCATCCCTTATTTATAATCCAAAGCAAAAGCGACAGCGACAAAAATAACAGAAAAGTCGCGGTCCCTCGTTCGAACCAATCCACGGACTCTTACTAATTTTTTTTTATAATAAGAACTATTATCCCTAACGTTATTATTATTATTAATTAACTTTTACCTTATAAACCTTGTTAATTAGCTTTGTATTTTTCAAGTGACTTTCTTCGTAAAATTTAAAATTTTGTAAAATAGATAACGTCGGAAAGTTTGAGGTGAGGAAAATTTAATGATAGTAATTTCACTATGTGTTAGGCATATTTTTCGAGGATGATTATGGGAGATCAAAAATGTAATTTTTTTAATTTTCAAATTTTATTAACTCGATTCACGTCCAAGGAGTACGGGTAGATTTGTTTCGAAGTGCTTAACAGAAAAATGGTCTCTGTAAGTAGATTTGGGTTTTTACATTTCTGCACTCCCAAGTTGCATCTCTTCACAAAAAGTAAGTTACTCTACCAAGAGTACACATTTTGCGGAGCCCTCATCCCCCAACATTAGTAAACTCTATCACTGCTGTTGAGATTACGGTCGGCCACGCACTGTTCGAAGCCCCCTTCCCTCACGATCGACAACATCACCCCCTTCCCCCTCCTTCCGATGTGAGGTTTTTGTGTAGTGGCCTCCCTTGCAACCACCTTAGACTATGGATAGATGGGAGTGACGGTTTGGTGCTTGTTGCGACGTCCGATCGCAGATCGGGTTGTGAGTGTCGTTTAGGTGCAGCAGCAGTAGTGTTCGGGCATCACCAGGTCAAGGATGTCATTTGGGTGCAGCGGCGGCAATGTCTGACAATCGTCGGGTCGCGGTTGCCATCTGATCGTCTCCGATTGCGATTGTGGTCTGGTGTGGGGCTATGCTGAGGTGCTTGTGTCGTTGCATCCTTTCATTGGTGGAGGGTCTCAGCTTGATGTTGATCCTTCATCTCTACTTCACCTTCATGTTCGAAGTCAGGCTCATCACAACTAGGTGGATGGTCGGATTCGTTTCGATTGTTAGTCACCTATTAGCACGGTACATTATCAATGTCAACACTGCTTAGTCGTATCAAATGCGTGGTGTAAAACTAACTGCATTGGAAATGATATATAGGATGCTTCTTTTATATTTTCTTTTATGTCTAGCTTTGGAGATCTCCCCTCTCGAGGGAGAGCATTCTTTCCCCTCTCTAAAGGGCATCGAGGTCATTCTTCTACCTTACCTTATGGGATCATGTCATTGTATCATTTTCATTCCCTTAACAAAATATCTCTAAAAGGACATCACTTTCTTTGTGTCGGAGTTCTCATATTATAAAATTATACACTTGGGAGATGGGAATGAATTCTTTCATTGTCCCTCGTTGAAATTCATAGATATTCTTTCGTTACGAAGAGAACTACATGTTTCAAATAATATAATATAATATAATTTTGACGATTAAGTAAAATAATATTCAAATAAATATTCTGGTTGGTAAATACAATTAGAGTATTTTTTTCACTCCTCGTCAAGGCAATGGCTAAAATGACATATTTGTCTGTAGTGAGCTTTGGAATGACCAGGCAACAGGCTGAATAGAATGGGTCAAAATCTTATTTAAGCTCGAGGAATGGTAAAAATTGGGATTTTTGATGCATATTGTACCTAAATAATATTTTGAAAAGTAATCATTTATGGATATTGGTAGGGAAGTGCATGCTGCACTTGCATGATGCATTGCAAATGTGGTGATCATGTCACCGTACGCTTTTTCTCCCTAGATGAGATCTACCAGTGAATTGTGTCAATGTATTCAAATATTATTGATGATAATTTTTATCAACATGCAAAATATTATGTGTCCCTTATAATGCATGTGGTTGGTATCATCACCCATTAAAGATAAAAAATTATAAAGTGAATTTTATTTATAATTAAAAATCATTAATAATATTTTAAATATATATCATATTTGATTCGAAATTAAATATTACTAGTTATATTTCAAAAATTAGAAATATAAAAATTATCGACGATATTTGATTAAGGTATAAAAATTAAGGAAAGTTGGTTCCTGAGAGTAAGGATGAGCGATCGTATAAGTCTCACTTGATTAATTACGAACTCATAATTTTGATGATAAAATAATGATAAACTATTATATCTTATAGCTTCGGCACATAATAATCGTGTAATTGCTCTTAATTTTTATGTCTTGCATGGCAATGGATGGTTCTCATGATATTAAATTTCTTGAAAGGAGATATTATTAAATTAATTATGATAATTTGGCATTTGAAATTATCATGCTACACATGGAAGTCTTGGCATTATAATTCCATAGATTACACTAGGGTTTTATCTTGAACAATAGAATAATGATTCTTGTAATAAATTAAGAAATAATGAAGATTTTAAGTTGAAATATTTCTCTCTGGGATATTCTTGTTGTACTAAATTGTATTGATGACTCTATTAGTTGGCTGCTTGTGGTGTAGATAATTTTTTCTCTTCTCTCTCGTTCTCTTTCTCTAATTAATTAAAATAATACACAAATCTCCTAATAAAGGAAAGATCAAGGAGTAGCATGCCTCCATCATTCCCAAGTAAATTGTGTGGGGTCTTTACAATCGATGGGATAGGATGGGAGTTGGGCTTTAAGGAGGGCTCCATGCGGTCTAGAAGTTAGCCTAATTGGAATCTATGATCCGATACCGTAAGGTGACAGGTTGCCACATTCTCTAACCAAGACTACTATTTCACTTATAGACCCTGGGGTAACTTGCAAAAGGCTCTTGGCACCTGATTGAGCATGAGTATTGCTTACCATCCCTAGATTGATGGTCAGATTGTATGCACCATCTAGACTCTTTGAGGACTTATTGAGGTTATGTCTTTTGGAATGGAAAGGAAGCTAGGATGACCACTTACTTTTGGTAGAGTTTAATTACAATAATAGCTATCATGCTAGCGTCAGATTGGTTGCATATGAAGCTTTCTATGTTTGAAAGTGCATTTTGCTTTTGTACCAAGTGGAAGTTGGTGAGAAGTGAAAGATTGGGCCCGAGAATATCATAGAATAGAGCTTTCAGTTTATCAAATAGATGCGAAGAAAATTGATGACAACATGGGGTTGACAAAAGAGTTGTGTCGACAAATGAAGAAGATAATTAGAGCTCCAAGTTGGTGCCTTTGCGTTCCTTAAAGTCTCACTGATGAAGGAGATTCAAAGATTTCGTGTTAGAAAAATGTTAGCTTCAAGATTTATTGGTGTTTTTAGAATTGCAAAGAGGATTGGATTGGTTGCTTACCACATCGAATTACCTTCGACACTAGCTAATGTGCATGATATGTTCCACATGCCAAACCTCCGGATATATGTGCATCATCCTCGACATGTCATCAGTTATGCTGATTTGACCATGGAACCAAGTTTGATCTTTCCAATCGTAAAAACCAGAGGAGATTCTAGATCAAGTTGTGAAAGGACTAAGCAAAAAAGAGATACCCTTGGTCAAACTCTTGTGGTACAATAAGGAAGTTTAAGAGTCCACTTCTAGTTCTCTTTAAACTTGTTATCCACTATAAGATCCTCGATGCATTTTTTTTTTTTCTCGTGTCTCATCTAACCTTACTCCTGAGTTTCAAGAATAAAACTCCCTTTAAAATTATTATGATTTGATGACCCCAATTCAATCCAAATAATAAGTTCACCAATGAATGCGGTTGAAAAATAAAATCGAGCTCACCGACAAGCATGTCACGTCGAACAATTTAACATAAAAAATTTACAACTTTTCATAACAAACTAAGGGATTATATTCAATTTTATCCTCTTCCCTTCCTCAATTCCTAATCATATATTTTTTTTCCTTTATTTCTCTCTCTCTCTCTCTCTCCTCTTTTTTCTTCATGTATGCCCTCCCCAATTTCCTCCTCTAGTTAATTCTCTCATCTTCTCTCTCTCTCTCTCTCTCTCTCTCTCTCTCTCTCCCTACGCATACCCAAAAAAAACTATCCATGGAATGGATTACTCAGACTTTTATGTGCATTTTCTTGGTAAGATCTTTGGTGTCCTGAGACATTGTCCTTCGCCCTTGCCTACGTCAACTCCCCCTCTCCTCTCCATAAATCTCAATGCCCCCCACAGGCCCACTGCCATCGCTACCCTCTTCCTCCCCCTCCCCTCTCTTGTGATCCCCTGACCCCTTCTATCTCTCTCGCGTGCCGCCTCTACCTCGACAACCACCGTTCACTGCGTCCCAATTCTCCAAGACCCCGACATCACCCTCCTCTCGGCCTCCTCACAAGGGCTACCACTACTAGCCATCTCCTCCCCATCCCCCCCGTTGCTAGGCACGCCGCCACCCGTTGCACCAGTATCTCCTCCTCGTGCGCGCCATCACGCTCGCGCGACCACATCAGAGCCAACCCCTCTCCTCGACATCCACTCATGGCAAACCTCCTTCCCAAAAGCCACTACCGTCTACGTTCCTCCTTTTCGATTCCCTTCGATGCCGACGACCTTCCCCCTCCTCCCTCACATCCCCTTGCGTCGACCTCGCTCTTCGGTGATACATTGGGCAATGGGTCTTGAAATGACCTATTGCCTTTTTAGTCCGATAAGATGTTTGGAGTTTTAGTCAGACGTCTGTCCAAACGTCTGGACACGTGCCCCGACTTCTGAAAGTGAAAATTTTCATACTGCGCTTGCGCTTTGCACGCTGGCGGCGCACAGAGGTCTCTCTCTCTCTCTCCGCACCCTCACCTCGAACCCTAACTCCCCTCCAATATAAACCCCTCACCTCTTCTTCTCACCCCCCTCACACCACTCAAGCCACTGCCACCTCCACCTTCTCCTTGAGACGGTTGCGCCCTCCAGCCTCCCATCCTTGTTGTTGTAGCCACGACGAGGAAGAGAGGAGCCAACGAGGGAGAATGGGGAAGAGCGAGAGAGTGTGAGGGAGTGAGAGCAGAGGAGGAGGGAGACGACCGCGGGAGCTCGGCGGAGCTCAAGGAGGAGCTCGTAGGAGAGACGAGGACACTGGTGAGGAGCTTCTCAAGCTCCTGCAACTGCTGGAGCTACCTTTGTGGGCAGATGTGCGAGCGGGGCGAGTTGCAAGGAGGTTCTGGTATTGGAAGTTTCCAGTATCAGACGTCAGGCGTGACGTCCAGACGGCTGGCGAGGCACCAGGATGTCCGGAGCTGAGGCTGGACATCTAAAAGCGCATATCTCGCTAGGTATGTATCTTCCTGTGCTATTTTTCCAGCATGCAAATTGTAACGCAGGAGATGTCGGCTGATCATTGTATCTACAGGTGCTTGTACGCAGGTGCAGGCTTTGGGAAGGGGTGCGGTGCATTTTCCCAAGTACTTTTGGACGTCTGATCACATCCCCAAATGTCCGGAGGTACTTCCATACAACCAGAGACCTTGTCCGACATCTGGAATTGCTCCCAGACGGTCGCACAGGGAGTCTGGACATCTGAATCAGCTGCAGGAAGGGTAAGGTGAGTTCTAACGTCTTTTAAGATGTTTGAGACTAGTCCTATACGTTTGATTTTGGTCAGTAACCGCGTTTTTTGCCTGTTTAAGGTCCAACGGAATCGGATTTCTGCAAACGAAGTACCATTGTTTTCCACTCGAGTTCCTCTACGTGTTCGTGTTGAGTATCTACTGTTTTGAGCTCGTCTAATATACATTGGTCGCTGGTACAGGTTACCAGCCAGTGGCGTGTTCGGGGCCCGCGAAAACGATGAGATCTGCGGCACAAACCCCTATTCCTCCTGTGATACCTGGTAGAGTGGTTTAATACATTTATTAAGACATGAATAAAGAATATGGTTGCTTGGATTAAATTGATTGAAACTCTAGGATGTGGAATGAACCCTAGGGTAGAAATGTATGAGCATGATGTTGAACTACTCTGGTTTACTTGAGATGCATGTTAAAACACAAGCTGCCTATATGTAATTGAGAAATGGAACTGTGAAACCATAAGCTGCATGTTATGATTGAGAATTTAATTGTGAAAACACGAGCTGCCTATATATGAACAAAGAATGGGTTTTGGAAACATGAGGTCTGAATATGGATAAATGAGATGAATATGAGCATGAACCCTATGGGAAATTAGGAGTAAAACTCCTGTGGATGAAAGGAATCTGGAATGTAGACAGGAAGTGTGCTAGCCCTTTGTACACAGTACCAAGAAGAGCAATTGTCCCTTTTTAGTGTAGAGTGGAGCTAGCCTCCCTTGGGTTGAGACCTGGAGTTAGGATTGACCACTCTACACCGACTCCTGTTGGCCCTCGCCTACGTGGTACCGAGGCATGCTACTAGTGTAAGGAGGGAGCTATCCACCCCACGGGGCCTAGGGTTCAGCAAGCCACCATACACCGACTTTGTTAGGCCCTTTGGGCAAACCGGGGTAGTCAGACAAGGGTACGCGGACTATGGAGGGGCGAAATCCCTGTTTGGTTCAGAGTGGCGAGAACCCTATTTTGAGAGGGCAAGGCCCTATACTATTCCGTGCTGTACTTTGGGCGTACCCACTAGCGGAATCGACTGACTGCGTGTCAGTGCAAAGTAGCTACCCGTGTGCTTATCACGCATGCTGTAGTCACTGCTACGTCTCGACAGTGACCTTGAGGTGGTTAATTGGGTGTGGGACCACAGGGGGACTCTCTTGGCTAGGAGAGCACCACGTGTACTTTCTACTCTACGGAAAAGACTGCAATCAATATCGTTCTCACGAGTAACATGAAAGATCAAGAAATACCTGGATACTTTGAGAAATAGATGAACCAGAAACACATAAATGAGATAAATAGAAATGAGAAATAAACATGTTGTTGTTTTTACTGTATTTGCACTTACATAATGTAAACACCACTCTACTCAGCGTTCGCTAACTTTGTCTTTTCATAACCATGTTCAAGACCAGGAGTTGAGCAGCCCGAGTTTACGACTGCAGAGGGAATTGGGCTCAGCCGAGCCCAGCTGTAGTCATTTTTTCAGCTCTTTCATTTTTCTACTGTTGTAGTGAGTAATTGACACATATTTTATTGTTCCTATTACTTTCTGTTTGCTTTCCATTCTCTGTTGTTGTGGTGGCATGTACTATGTTTTGAGACAGTTGTTCTACTTTATTTACTGCTTCGTTTTTTTTTTTTGCTTAGTTATATTGCATGTGTGGATGTGGTTTATTTTTCTACTTTTGGTTATTTCTTGTTGGACGACTAGGTCTTGGAATTAGTCGAGGCAAGTTGGTCTCGGATTCTGTAGGAATTCGGAAACCGGATCGTAATAGGTCTCCTCCTCCTCCTCCCCCCCTGTGTGAGTGTGAGTGTGGAGAAGGTTAACGAAGGGAAGGAAGAGAAGGTCGGGAGAGAAGGAGGGTGTCGGTGGTTCATTGGAGGCACGACGACGGCAATGAGGCCAAGCGGCGGGTCGGCGGCCGACATTGGTTCCAACGAGGGAGCACCCCCGTGCATGCGAAGAAGAGGAGGAAACGAAGGAGGGTTACGTGGAGGGGAAGAGGTAGGGAAAATTGCAGAGACAAATGATACAAGTTTTTATTTTGACATTTCAATCCTTGTGAGGGGGTAGACATTACTTTCATTGATTCGATTTGATGATTCAAATTAATTCTTCCAGATTTGACTCATCTGAGACTTGATCAGGGTGATCTTTGACTGGATTTTTAGATTTTTTGATGTGTTGAACAACACAAACGGGTTGGATCAGTTAGATTTTACCATCTCCTTACATTTCCTGAGAACAATGGTTACACACATATAGGTAAAAGCTGCACCTTACACACAATTTTAGGCAATCTATCCTCTCCTCTTGTTGTTTGGGAAGCCTCACTTGATTAATTACTGTCTCATGATTTTGATGATAATAATAATGACAAATTTGTATATCTTCAAGCTGCGACATGTAATAATTACGTGACTGTTCTCGCAATGGATGACAATGGTTAGTCCTCGTGGTATTAATATTATCTAATTAATTATAGTAATTTGGCATTTGAAATGTTACATATTGAAATCTTGCCATTATAATTTCATGGATTATGCTAGAGTTTTATCTTGAATGATAGAATAATGATTCTTATAATAAATTATGGAATAATGAAGATTCTAAGGTGGGATATTTTCCTCTATGATATTCTTGTTGTAATAGATTGCATTAATGACTTTGTCAATTTGATAAATATGGTGCAGATAACTTTTCTTTTCTCTCTATTTCTCTAATTAATTGAAATAATATGTAAATCACCTAATAAAGGAAAGATAATGAAGCAGCATGCCTTGGTTCATGGGAAAATTGCATAGGGTCTTTGAAATCCAAGGGATAGGTTTGGAGTTGACCTTTGAAGAAGGGTTGCGTACGACTAGGAGATTAGCCTAGTTGGGAATTATATAGTTTTGTGATTAACACCTGGAGGGTGTTGGAAGTGTAAGCGGCGAGATGTGAGTTCTGCCAAGAAGTTTATTTCATCTCTTCTCTCTTTCTCTTTCCTTCTTTGTCCTTTTTCTCTCTATTCCCTTTATTCCTTTATTTGTAAAGATTTCGTATATCTCTTCAATTTAGTCTTATGTTTGGTATGAGAAATATTCGATAGATACTCGGGTGAGTAGTACTAAATATGACATAAGGTTGGGATATTGGGTACAAATTAATAAATAAAAAATTTTTCTTAATTTTCTCGAGCATTATAAATACTCTTTTTTTCTTTTACTTCTTTCTTTGAGTTAATTGCATAATATTTGAATGAGGTTTCTTGTTATTGGTTTGTTATCACCACCAATTGATTTCACCATTGCAAAATTGATTATTGAAACATTCTATGAAACCAAGATTTTTATTTTTGAGATAGTCTCACAAATTAAACCATCTTTACTAAACCATTTGGTTGATGATCTGTTGTTTGACTTTCCAACATTGTTCAGGAGGCTCGGAGCAAATTGAATAAGAGATGTTCTATCTCTTTGCTAGATTTGTTACATGTGGATCAGACCTTAGTTTTTTGGTAGGAACTTTTATCAAATGCCAAAATATACAAACATGCATTATGTGACACGTTTTGCAATGCGCATTTGTGGCATATCGATTTGCACCTATACGAAGTGATTCTGGGTGATATTGCACTAGTGCAAAATGATCATGAATGATTTACACCGATGCAAAGTGATTTATGGTAATTTTGCATCAGTGCAAAATGGTCATGGAGTGATTTTTGCACTGGTGCAAAGTGATTTTGGATGACGTTGCAGCGGTGTAAAATGATTGATGGTGATTTTGCATCGGTATGCTACGTTAGTGCATTGCAAAATACAGTAAATTTTACTTTTCGATACCCACATCCTTATCAAATTTAGTCAACATTTTTTTTCATTAAATTCTTTCCTTTTCAATTTTGGTTGGGTGACAATTGACATTCAAAGTTGCATGGAAACTTTTATTCCTACACTTTCCTTTCACTCTGAACTGATTGTTATGACTTATTTATCTATTGCAAATTACATGTTATATCAGATGGACGATTAATGTATTTGTTGTTGGGTAATCAACGGTCTTGTAGTTAGGTGGTTGACACTTGGTTTCTCATGTAGGTAAGGGGCATCATAGCATAGGTCCCACCAAGCTTGTGATCAAGAGAGAGTAGGCAAACTATGTGTCCTTTTTGTAATGTATGTTGCAAAATACATTGCAAAAGGAGTTTCTTTACGTTTTCTCATAATTTAAAAGTTATGCGTGGCTTACAAATTTAGTTGCATTGGGTAGTTCCTCCAACTTAGCCCACCACACACTTTAATGGATTTTGCTAATTTGTAATCAATTTAAGGTATTGAAGTTCTAAAGTCGATCCAATTGAACTTAATGGCATTGGAACAAGTTAGGTTGTAGGTTGAACACAATCTATGCATAACCTAACTAGAATTTTTGGAATGCAAGACAATAGCTTTTTCATGATATAACATCATTGACAATTACCATATAAAGAGCACTAATGATCTCAAGACATAGTGCTATAGAAATATGATGTTATAGCATGACAATGAACATTACAATGTCAATGTTATTATGATAACACTATTGTTATGTAACCGTTTCATCTTACTCCTAGATCTTCACCGGTAAATGGAATGATTTATTATTCAATTCAATAGCCAAAAAAGTATCATTTACTAGAGGTAGGATAAGTTTGTACATTGATAGGACATATAATAGAAAAAATAGGAGGAAAAGTGTTGGATTTAGAGCCTAATTGCATTAATTATGATGCAATTGTTATATGGTGACGTGGGAATTCATGCTGAAATTAGTGAGATTTGGGATAGGTTTTTATTCCTATACTGGAAGTGGACAAACCTCTTGGTCGGTGTAAAAGGCTTCTGACTCTCATGGCTTATGTAGCAAAGTGTGAGAAGTGGGGCTGGGGACCACGCACACACGGACGCGTGCCTCACCCTCCTTTGGCCCCAGCTCAGGCTCGGGTGAGAATAAATTAGGAACTTGGAAGTTGGACTCCTTTTGCTACGAATTTTTAATCTTACAAATTTGACCTGGATTGGTCGATCAAATTGTAAAATTGGTTGACCAATTATTTTGGTCGATCAATGAATTTAGTTTAGTTGATTAATTGGTTTGGTGACCAATTAGTGAAGTTTGATCGATCAATTGTTTTGATCGATCAAAGGACTTGATTAGTCGATCAATTGCTGTATTTTTGTAAATCGAAAAATTTTCATAAACGTCTGCTCGTGGGCTCTATATTAGGGCCACGAGGGGGCTCTTATTAGACACACAACAAGAATAGAAAAGCTTTCTCTACTCTCTCCCCCTTCTCTCATTCTTGTCTCTCATTCTTGGTGCATTCGTTTGACGTGAGATTGATAGAAAAATCTCCAATCACATATGTTGATCTTTCATAAGGAGATTGAGAGATCCACGAGATATTTTTTGTTGATCAAATCATTAAATTGGTAGATCAATCGAGAATTTAGTTGAAAACTAAATTGCCTCGGTTTTGTTTTCCTGAGGTAGTTTTCGAGGATGTTTAAGATCGGAGTGCGCCGAACCCTTGAGGTGGATTGTTGTATCATAGGGGGAGTTCGTCAGACCTTGACACGTCGGTATTGTGGAGGCGATACTTTTTCTAAGGAAGTCCTTAATGGGTGCTTCGATCTGAGTAAAATCTAATTCCTTTTTATTTATTTATTTGTGTTATTACATATTATTTATTCTGGATCTTGTCAAATTATATTTGACTTACTTAATTTAATATTTTTTATATATACGAAAATATTGAAAATGTAGATATTTTTATTTATTTATTTCTTATATACGTTTATTTCAATAAAAAGAAAGAAGAAAGGAAAGTACTTGGTTAAATAATTATAACATAATTATATTACAAAGATTTTGTACGCATACTATGTTAAAAGGAAAAGGTAAAGAGATACATAAGGGTTTAAAATTGATGTACAACCAATTACTTAAAACCTCCTTGCATTTAATGGGATGGCATGAAAGAAGATGATATATTATATGTACATACACAGACGTGTATTAGAAGTGTTCTATATGTGTGTAGGCATATAAAAATTAGGTGTGAAATGAGAAAAAAATAAAATTAATGAAACATTTGTGATGTAATATATATATATTCATTTACTGGAAACAATCTTTCTTATAATATGCATGTTCACTTTAAGTGTAAATGCAAAGAGGTTGGTATTATTTATTCTCGTTATTTTAATAAAATTATCCAAACTTCTCTTTTCTTTTAAAAATTCAAAGAACAAAGTAAAATATGTATAATCATAACTCTATTATTAAACTCAATTAAGTATATGATTCCATTGAGTTAAAGTAAAAAAATATAAAAATACTATCCTATCAATTCCTTCTACACATTGCATGCCAAGAATGTTCAAGATCATAATCATGCCACAACTCATGCTCATCTTAATATATGTTAGGCCAAAAATATTAATAATCAAGTTTCGATCATTGTTAAAATAAAACAACTTATTGTTTACTAAATTGGCAAAATCTAAGTTAGAGATCTTCGAAAAGAAAAGAAAAACTCTCAACGTAATAATTACAGTAAAATGTTAAAAGACATGTACTTACCTTCCCCTCGTGAATATCCATCAACCCGCCCCCTTGACCTCCCATTTACTCCGCCTTTTAAAAAATAAAAGACGGGAAGAGCGGGCGGGGGTAAAAATCCTATTCTCCTCAATTTTCACCTCGAATTGACCTCCCATTTACTCCGCGCCAACGCCTCTCGTGCGGTCAAAAAGATTCTCCACCGCGCCCAAGTTGAAAAAAAAATCCCATTTTCGCCCTTCTCCCGACTTCTGCCCCCCCCCCCCCCCCCCCCTCTCTCTCCGTCTCTCTCTATCTATCCTCCTCTTTCTTTATGGTTTGCGTTGTTCTCTCTCTTTCTCTCTCTCTATCCGTCCCTTTCTAGTTGGAACGACCGGTGAGTTGAGCCGTAGTGATCTCGATCACCTCCAATTCTCCCCTCCTACCTCAGCCACACTGTTACCTCGCGGCGAATTCGGGTCCTGCTCCGTCAGCTCCGGCACCCCGAAGCTTCGTCTGAAATTGGGTGAGATCTGCTCTCTGGATATCTAGGGTTTCGAAATCCGCCCCTTTCCGGGTGTTCTAGGGTTCCCCTCGACTCTGGAGCTGGTGGGATCCGGAAAGGTCGAATCTTGACGAGAGGAAAGTCGGGATTTTTAAGGAGAAGGTGTCTGATGGGGGGTTCTGCTTGGGTGGAGGTAGAAAGGTGGGATCTTTAAGGCTTGCGTGCTCGGGATGGCAAGTGGGGGTGTGGGGTTGAGGAAGTTGGAGGGGTGCTCTTGAGGCTCTCGGGAGGTGAGGGGATTTCTTTCTTTCTATTGGGTGGGTGGGGTTGGCTATGTTCTATTCGCAGTTCATCTTAGCTAAGAAGGGTCCCCTCGGGACCATATGGATCGCGGCGCATCTCGAGAGGAAGCTGAGGAAGAACCAGGTGGCTGACACTGATATCGGCGTCTCTGTCGGTTCGTGCTTTTTTCCTCTTCTCCCAATTCAGCTCTCTCTCTCTCCCTCTCTCTCCCTCTCTCTCAAATGCATGTTTCCATTTGACGAGTTGATTTTGTTTCAATTGCTACCAACTGTAAGTGCTGCATAAAGTTCCTAACTAGAATAAGCTGCTTCTGCATTTGCTTCGTTAATTTGTTCATTAAGTAGATGAAGTTGGATTGATTGTAGTGAATAGACCTGATGAGCACGTGGTTGTAGTAACCTGAGGGATGGAAGTACTCAGATCACTTTCCCGAAAGCAATTTAGTTGGTCGGTATCGAGAAAACCTAGTCAATGCTAGGATTTATGTGGTCAAAATGGCAGGTGAGAAACAACCCAGAAGGTACAGTTATTTGTGTGTCGTCACTATTTGGGATAGAAGTTTTAAAATGTAAATAGTAGTTTAAAAGTTTGAAATCCTTTTGAAAATGGGTTTAAATGTGAAACCCACTAAGCATGTTGAGTGTCTTGTGAGAAGGAAACCTGCAACATGTAAGCAGCCATGAGTTCTCATTCCATAGAGGTTGAGAATGAGCTGAATAATGAGTGGAGTTAAAACCTTGGCATATCTTTGAATTTATGGTTAATATTTTTTGCAAAGAAGATATGACGGTTACGGGAGGTTGTTAACTATCCAAAATTCATTAAAGCTCCAAAATAATGTGGAAATTATAAGTTACTAGACTAAGAGGAAAAAGCAAAAGAGGCTTCCCTTACAACATTTTTGGGTCAAGCCCATTTCCCTCGAAAAATAGCACCATTCCGCTGCATCCAAAGGGATTAGACCACCGCAAAAGCTTTTTATGGTTAATATTGTAATGATCTTATCTGGCATCTCATCACACATAAGTTTAAAAAGTTGCAGAAACTATACCGAGTCCCCTTTGCCTGATATTGAAAATATGTTACATGAAACAACAGACTGGTTAGTTATATAAGAAGGAACTCAGTCTTCATACAAGTGTGACTAGAACGGTAGAGGACCTCATACATGTGCTTACAGTCTTCTACCCCCTTTTTGCATCTGGTAGCCCCCAACTTGGGGACAAATTGTTACCTCATTGATTTTACTTGAGCTCATAGCTTGACTGAAGTATGAGTAGAGTTGCCACTTAGGAGGGTTACTGCTCAGGTTTCAAGAAGAAAATAACTTTGTTGTCAGCCTCCTTTGTCGATGGCCTGGTTCTTAGTTAGATTTTTGGCCTCAATTATCTTGCTCACAACCCATTTCACTACCGTTGAGGCCTTTGTTGTTTTGCTCACTATCAAATCCACTGCTAGTGAGTGACAATGATACTGTTTCATCTATATTGATCTTTATCATCATTTAACCTTGTAGGAGACCCCCTGTCTGTGGCTATATCTTATGCCTTCTCTCTCTCTTTTTTGTTTACATTATCAATGCAATTTGGCATGTTATTTTTCCTTTTACTATATTAATCCAAGGTAACTTTTGCTTTTAAATATTCATGATGTTTGGGCGTGTTATTAATTCAAGCCTGGAATGTTGAATTTTTGAGAATCTACTGTTCTGTACAACTTTTGATACACATTGGGTATATTAGAGATTTGGTGATCCATGATTCTGCTTGGATATTAAATAAAATGCCAATATTTAGTTTCAATGATTTTACAGCCCTGGCTTTCCTTGCAATTAATGCCTATTTCCTAAAAAATATGACAACAGTGGTCCTTATTTTCTATTTTAGCTAACTAATGGAAAACAATTATCATTTCCTTTTCTAATATCTCAAAAGATAACAGGAAAAGAAAAAAAAAAAGAAAAAATAGTCATATCCTTCCACCCTGTCATACAACAGTATGTGATGGAATACACCCTCTACTCATCCATGCTGCAAATTAGGAACTTATGCCAATTTATGGTCAAAAGAATAATGGTGGTGGTTGAAGAGGAGAGTGGTGGGGGTGCCATTGTTGCAGAGGATGTTGAAGGTTGGGAAGCTGCAGAAGGAACAGTAGGAGGGGGAGGAGGTGGAGGGGATACAGAAGGGGTAAGTGATGTTGATGGCATTGCAATGAGTTGGTGATGGGATGGAGGTATAATAGGTGGGAGGTTGGCAAGGTCCTTGTGAGCTCCAACATAGTGCCTTGAGAGGTCCATGACATGAAGGACTAGTGGAGGATGATTGCAAGGCCATTTTGGGGCGTTGCTGGAGATCAAGGAGGGAAGAGGGTGTAAAAATGAAAAAGAAAATAAATTATAAGAACTTTTCTTAAAGGTTTTAATTTTTAGCATCAATTCCTTAAAAGGGTCCTTTTCAAAAAATTCTTCAAAAGGGTGGGTATACGCATAAGAAATTTAGTGCTATCAAAGATATTCATAATAATATCGGGAACCTAGAGTTATAGGTGCAACATCCAAAGATTACATAGGTATCTATGTAAAAACTCCTTTATTCTTTTGTGTGTGTGGTCTCAACATTGAGGAAGCATGTTGATGGGCAAAAGGTATCTTTCACCTTTGCTCCTTTCAGGAGGGTTGATAAATGAATGTGGGGATGGCTATCTATGCCTAATAATTCCTTTTCTTTAATAAGATTTAGTGTTGTCAAAGGTAAGAGGTGCTAAAAAGCGAGAAGGGTTCAAAATGCTTGATGCGCTAGGCACTCATTATATGTGTACATTTACATATATGGATATACCTACATACACATAAACATACATAATATGTGTGTATATTTGTATGTATATATGTATATATTTATATCTACATATCTATATATGTACATGTAAATGTATATATCTATGCATATGCGAGTATATGTACACGTGTTTGTTTAGCCAAGAGAGAGCACTCGCCACTCGATAATTAGGTAAAAATCTTTTTTTAAAAAAAGTAGGTAAAAAGAAATTGAAACACTTAAAAAGCATTTAAAAAATGAAAAATTGTGAATTTGGTTTAGGTTCTCGCTCGGGATGGCACTAGGTAGCACCTCAGGCAAATCAGGGGAGGCAAGGCCCAGCTAGGCACCAGATCCTCGCCTTGCCTCATCTTGGCACCTAGGTGAGCCGTGAGTGGCTTGACAACTGTGACAAGATCTTGGTTAAATTTGTATGGAAGCAAAAGATAAGGATCAGAGAGGAAACTTGACATTTGATGAGTGGGACCATCAAGTGATGGCAAGAAATCCATATGGCTGACCCAAGGGAATGACCAAAGAGGTTTGATTTTGGTTTTATTTGCACGCTTGCTGAAAGTAGACCTCTTATGCTTCTTCCCCAATGCGGCACTCCTCTCATGCTGATGTGAAGCCAGACATACAGCTTGCTTGCTTTCATGTGACCCAAGATACTTGGAATGACATTTTGTCTTTAAATTTTAAACCAGGCTCTAAATTTGGTCCAACCACTCCTTTCTAATGAGTTTGGTAGGCTTAACTGTATAGGTATTCTTTACTTTAGTTTTCATTCTAACTTCACCATAATTCTTCATTCCCACTTAAAATATGTGCACTTTGTCAATTCAGACAAACTCTTCTACACAAATAAATATGGTCACCTTTTATTTTTGTTCTGGTAGTTTAGCTTTAGCTTACAAGGTATGCGTTACAATTATGAAACTATTTGATGCCATTCCTTCTACCTTGAGGGTTCCGTTCACTATCATATTTTTTTACTGCATGTCCTTGTTTGCCATCTGTACAAATTGAACTTTACTTTCATGCTATCCTTTTGTTGCAATGACAGGAAGTCAATCTTTAAAATTTTTGTGGTTGTCTTACATGCCCTTGCTCTTGGTTCTCTTTTTCTGTTTGCCATAAGTTGACGTTATGCCTATTCTATCATAGATGTTTCATTTCTTATCTATCACCTGAATTTGGAATATATATTGAGCAAATTGCCTACTACCCATCTCCTTGGATGTGGCTGGTCTTGGTGCAGTCTATTAATGCCTTGTCCACCTAATTATCCTCATCAACCTCACCTTAGCATTTCTTTGAACATTTATGGCCAGTGGTAAGCATAGTCACTTTGGTAACTGTTAGAGGATTATATTATGAGTTGTGTTATATTTTATTTCTTTTTTGACTTTCCTGAAATTTGCCTAGTACCTCTCTCTGTATGAAGAGGCTTAGGGCTTCTTTTGAGAATAAAACATTTGATTTCTCTTTCAACATGATATCAGAGTGAGGTGAGTGGGGTGAGTTTAGGTGTTTTGCGCTCGGGTACCATCCACCACTAAAATCCTAAGATAGAGAAAAAGTTGTTCTCTCCTCTCTCTCACCATTGCAAGGGCCTTTTTCACCATGCCCCTTTTTTACCACTGTTTCTCAATGTTGTTGCCAGTCCTAACCTACGCTCAGAGCTTCGCCTGAGAAGCAGCGACACCTCCAAGCGTTGCTGTGGGGTTAGGGCAGCATCAACACCGTTGCCTCACCATCAGGAGGTAGTTGTGTCATTGTTAGGTTGGTAGCATTGCTCCTCTACGGTGCAATAGTGCCGTCGCATCTTCCCAAGGAGCCCAACACTGTTGCGTTGGTCTCCTACAACCTTCTAGGGTTGGAAATATTGTTGTTGGTGGTTGTTGCACTCAGAGCGTCACCAAAGGGGTAGCTTTCTCTGTTTGCGCTCTTTAGTGGCCTATTATAAGACTTCCTTGTGTCTTCTACAAACTGTTTAGTACCTTGAGTCATGGTTGGATTACGATGTAGCTCGAGATACATGTTGGTTCCTCATATGTCCATTGCTAGAGGCGATTATCGGGTGCTTATGTGACTCATTCTATTTTTTATTGGTTGGGTCCTCCTTTAATCCATTATGGTGGTGCTGGGACCCTGTACCTCTCAAGAAGTCAAGCCCATGACTTCCTCTATCTCTCTGGTGATTTAGGCACATTTATGAAGTTAAATGGTGTTTAAAATTACCTTCTCTAGTCTTAGGTGTTCAAGATCTTATTGGTGGTCAGAAGAAACTCTAGATATTGACCAAGACTCCTCCTAGTTCCCAATTAGCAGTTTTTGAATGATGGAATTAGGATAACTACTTGGTCATGAATTGGATGTTGAATATTATTTTGCCCCAGATTTTAGCTAGCGATTTAAATGCTGGCGGCATGCTGGGGAAATGACGATTTTTGAAGATATGCCATGTCGACATGCTTAAGTTATCGAAATGGCAAAGTCGTCAGCATGTCATCTGTAAGCTCGGCATGCCGGTGGTTTGCTGCTTCTCCTGCTGTTGCTTCTGTTGTAGCTCTGTTGCTACTGTTGCGTATGTTATGTATCGACAGATTACATATTAAGTAAAAGATAGGATTTAGGGTTTAGTGGAAATATTTATCTATTGAAATATTTATTTTTAAAATTCTAATCATTTGACTACTTCTGTCATTTTTGTATGTATATGCCGGCATGCCTTTGGCATGTCGACGAAATGTGCATTTGAAAATTTATTGAAATGATGTTGAGATCGGCATTTCAAACCTTAATTGTACCAAACTTCCTCTACAAGAAGACCGTCAAGGAGACATGAGATAGCTTGGCAAAAAGGTTTTCCAAAGGTTCAATTGTGCACGTCTTGTTGACGTATATCATCAGATCTGGTCCACATCCCAGGGTGATAGGTCTTTGGTCAATTACTATACTGAGTTGAGATGGAGGCCCTATTTGAGGAGTTGAACGTGTTTCAGCCTTTGCGCTGGAACACACAGATAGGGCAGCGACATGCATGGTAGGTTTACAGGTTTTTGGATGGTTTGAACTTGAGATATCTGTTTGCTTGTGATTAGATTCTTGCCCTTTAGGATCTTCCTAACCTAGAGTCGGTGTACGGACAACTTCGAAAGATTACGTTCGATATAGGACCTTTAGTCTCTTCTCATCCATCATTTGGTGTTCCTTATGAAGACCTTTGCCTTTGTCGTTACTGAGGGGTGTGGTGATTTTGGTGTTGGTGGTCGTGGATGTGGTTGCAGACGTGGACATACATAGGAGTCATGTATTCACTACCAGCGAAACAACCACTTGTTTGAGAAGTGTTAGATCAGGTTTGGTCGACTTGCCAGGGCCAACTCGGTTGTTCAAGGGGAGTCTACCCCTCCTAGGATTCCTTTGCCAGGTTGCTGGCTTTTCTGCTTCTCAGGAGACTACTGCTTCAATTGTTGCCATAGGTATTGTTGAGAGTTGTGCCTTGAAGGTGCCGTTGTTCTTTGTCTGTATGTATGGGCTTTTTTTGTATTTTTCCCACATCTTTATATATTGAGATGTAGGATTAGAGAATAAATGATTTGCTCATTTCTATCAACTTGGTATTAGAGTGACGACTCTAGGTTGACCTCTGATATCGTCCTTATTCTCCCTACTTTTTTTTCTCCACCAAACAAGAAAACCACAGGTTTCTTTTCCTTGAACACCTTCGTTTGATGGAAGAGGACCTTTGATTGGAGGTTGATCTTTGATCGACCACCACTACCAACCTTTGGTGAGGTTGTTGTGTTGGAGACCCCACCGTTATTGGTGTCCTCACCATTGGTAGTAGCAGTGCCTGATGGGGTGGCTACCATTAGTAGCAAGGCACCTAGCAGTGCTTAGAGGTTGCTGTTGGGTGTGTGATTGGTCCCCCTCTTCACTAGAGGGGTTACCCAGCATTGCCTTGCTTCGACGATGGTTGTTGGACCTCATTGGCTCGTTGGAGCATCGCCAGTAGGTTGGCGAAGCTGCAGCAGGGCTGTTTTTGGGTGCGCGACCGTTCTTTGGTTTGATGACCATATTGGATGAGACCAACTATTTGCGGTGGTCTTAAATGTTTTTAATGATCATGGAGGGTCATGACAAGGAGCATATTCTTACGGAGCCTAAGCTCAATATCAAAGGTGGTGAGCATCCCACATGGACGGACAATACCATGGTTTGTGTTTGGATTGTGAACTCTGTCACCCTAAGGATTGGGGATGAGATAATGCACTGCAAAATTGCCAAAGAATTGTGGGATGGAAACTACATATGGGAAGAAGAGAGTTTTTACTATTGAGCATCAGGGAATTGTGTGTCAACCTTAGGTAGAGGAAGCACATTGGCTTGTTGATTCAGGTGCATCTCAATACATTTGTGGTGATGCGAGACAATTCTCCACTCTTAGTTTGGTCCCATTAGGCAAAGCTATATAGGTTGTTGATGGGCAACATTGTCCCATAGCTGGTTAAGGGGAGGTTTGTATGGCCCCACACGTGAAATTGGAGATTGTCCTTCTAGTTCTAGACTTCACCTTGAGTTTGCTTTTGGTTAGTTGGATCACAAAAGAGTTGAATTGTAGGGTAATTTTCGATGCAGTCTGTCTCACATTCGAAGATGTTCTTACAGGATCCACCATTGGGTGTGGTCGTGAAGAAGGCGGAGTTTATTGCCTTTTACAATCACCTTATGTAGGTTATGTCTCTTTACTTGTAGGGAGTGCTTTGAGCTACTTGTGGCATTTTTGGTTTGGTCATCTCCTTCTGCCTAAACTTCGAAGGATGTTGCCACAAATTTGTCCAACCGCCACCTTCCAATGTGAGGTATGTCAAATTAGGAAGCATCATAGGAGTACCTTTCTAAGGTGCCAACATTGGGGGTTTCAAGCCTTGTTTTAGTTACTTCATCTGGACATTTGGGGACTTAGTAGGACCCTAGATTATTTGGGGTATAGATTCTATTTGGCTATTGTAGATGGTGTCTCCTGTCTCACTTGGATATTCTTGTTGAAAGCTAAGTTTGGAGCTAGCGATATGATTTATGCCTTTTTGGCAGAGATCCAGAATCAGTTTGAGACGAAGGCGAAAATCATTTGATTGGATAATGCTCAGGAGGTTTACACCACCTCTTTGTGTGCTTTCTATTGGAAGTGTGGAATCATCGATTAAACAAGTTGTCTCCACATGTTACAACAGAATGGTGCGGTAGAAAAAGAAGCATCGGCACATCTTAGATAACGTTGACTGCATGCTATTTCATTAAGTGGATGCCCTCTATGGTTTTTGGCGAGTTTCTTATTCTATCCTATTTCTAGATAGTGAACTATTTGGAGTATCACCCAGGGTCTTTGGTTGTGTAGCATTTGTGCATATCCATGAGCCCAATAGAGAAGCTCACACTTTCTTGGATATTCAAAAACACAAAAGGGGTACCAATGTTATGATTCGATTGGGAGTGTTACTATGTTAGTGTTGATGTTACCTTTCATGAGTTAGTGCCTTACTACTGTACATCTGGCTTTCATGTTTGCATTCCTGCTTCTGAGGATGTTGCTTTCATATTGCTTCCAATCTCTTCAGATGCTTTACAGAACCAGGCACCCCAAGGGATCTCTTTCGTATGGTTTCCTTGATAGCATGTTCAAGCATGTCTATTCTCATCGTCTGAGACAGGATCCGCCACCTTTAGTGCCATAACCATCATCCTCTCTTAATACTCCATCTCACCATGGTATGGTGGATAGTGTCCATGACATTCCTGCTTCTTTAGTTGACTCGTGTCCAGGGTGATATTGATCTTAATTTGCCCAGGGTGATATTGATCTTAATTTATCGATTGCTTTAAGGAAATTGAGATGTGTATGATTCACCTCATTTATAAGCATGTTTCTATGGCCAATCTATCCCTTGATTACAAGAAATTTTCCCTTGCTTTCTCTAGTGTATGGGTCCTTGTTTCACATTAGCAAGCTCTTCTTGATCCAAAATGGTGTCAGGCTATGGAGGATGAGATGTTAGTCCTCTCTTATTTTACCAGAGCCTATAGGTATCCCTCAAGGAGGCACTATGGTTGGTTGTAAATAGGTAGTTACTGTCAAATACATTCTAGATGGTATTGTTGCTAGATACAAGGCTTGACGTATGGAGTCAACTTCTTTGATACCTTCTCTCTTGTGGCTCATCTTCTTACTATTCGAATCCTTAGCTTTGTTGCTATTCATAGGGACTGGCCACTTCATTAGTTTGATGTCAAAAATGCCTTCTTGTATGAGGATTTATAAGAAGTCTATATGCAACAATCACCAGGGTATGAGTATTAAGGGGAGTGTTCCAAGGTATGTTGCCTACGTAAGGCAATCTATGGCTTGAAGCAAAGCCCCATGGCTTGATTCCAAAAGTTGTCAAAAGTTGTCAAAGGTGGTTTAGACAAGGTTTTGCAGATCTTTAGTTGATCATTCTCTATTTATACAGAAGATTACACGGGAATTGGTGGCTATGCTGGTATACGTGGATGACATTATTTTAATAGGTGGCGATGAGCAAGGCATTGCGGATTTCAAGAAGTGTCTTGCAGAAAACTTTGTTATCAAAGACTTGGGAACCCTTCGGTACTTCCTTGGGATAGGGGTTGCCAAGAGCAAATAGGGAATTGTTCTTTCTCAAAGAAAATATGCCATCGATCTATTACAGGAGACATGCATGCTAGGGGCTAAACCAACAAATATTCCTATGGATCCGAAGGCACATTTATATGATTAGTCTGAGCTAGTGAACACATGTCAATATAGAGGATTGCTTGGGAAGCTTGTTTATCTGATGATCACTTGACCTGATATTTCCTTAGTAGATGGGAAGTTAAGTCAATTTATGGATAGGCCCACCAAGTAGCATTGCTATGATGGTACTAAGGTACCTAAAGAATTCTCCTAGAAAGGGGATTCTATTTACAAAAGGCAGTTCCCTAAATATTGTGGCATATATAGATGCAAATTATGCCGGTAGTCTTGTTGATGAGAAGTCTACCACTAGTTTTTGTACTTGTGTGGTTGGGAACTTTATCACATGGAGAAGTAAGAAATAGGTCATTATCTCTAGGTCTAGTGTAGAGTAAGAACATCAGGCCATGGCCCAAATTGCTACTGAGTTGATGTGGATATGATCATTGAGATTAGATTTGCATATCCCGATTTAGTATTTGATAGAGATGAGATGTGATAATTGAGTCGTCACTTGTATTGCTAAGAAACATATGATCCATGAGAGGACCATGCATGTAGAGGTCAACTACCACTATATATGTAACTTGATCCATCGAGGACTCATTCATACGACCTGTGGCATTCAAGGACCAGATTGTTGACGTATTTACCAAGGCACTTCCACGGGCTCTCTTTGGTAGATGTTGCTTCAAGCTGAGCATGATTGATATATGTGCTTCAACTTGAAGGGGATCGTTGCAAGCTGTCTTGAGAGTATTTTTATTTTTTGTTTTTACCTATATGTATGGACTTTTTTGTACTTTCCCCACATCTCTATATATTACGATGTAGGGTTAGAGAATAAATGACTTGCTCATTTCTATCAACCGGAACATTAGCCAACTTGGCCATTGCTACTTCCACCTTCTTTTGGGTGGTTTATTTTGGTGCCTCCAATCATTTCACTAGTAAGGAGGATGCTCTGACTTCTGTGCAATAAACATGAGACATCTACTGGTACTTTATTTTGCTTGGCAAATGGGTCGTATTTGCTTATTGCGATTGTAGAAGATGTTCAATTTTCTACTTTATTACATTTGTTACATGACTACTATGCCTTGGAGTTTCCCTTTAGTTTACTATCTGTTTATTGCTTATGTACAGACCTTGCTTGTTGGGTGATTTTTGATAAGCACTTTGTTTTCTTTTAGGAAATCTGGATGGAGAAGATGATTGGTGGGGGGATTTAGAGAAGTGGTCTCTACCATGTTCACACTCCTTAGTTGTTTGTTGGTGTTGTGTTTATTTTTGCTGATCTAGGTACTATTTTTTGGGTATCTGTCTATTTTTAGGTTGTGGAAGATGTTTCCAGAGTCTACTACCCTTGCTACCTTGCAGTGTGAGATCTGTCCACTATTGGGCTTCCTTTCAGTCCAGATAAAATGAGTCTGTCACCTTTTCATTTGATTCCTTGTGACATTTGGGGTCACTGTTGAATAAGTCACCGGTTTGTTTATCGATATTTTGTAGTTTTTATTGATGATCCTTTTTTTCTCTCAAAATAAAGTTTTTATTGGTGATTTTAGTTGGTTGTCATAGACCTTTTTGTTGAAGGGTTAGTTTGAAATAAGTTCTACTATTGTTAAGTTTCTCAGTGAAGTTTGGAATTTTTATTCCACGAGCATCAGGATTTTTTGCATTGAGGATTTTTTATCCAATAATGGGACTTTGCAGTAGACCTCTTACAAAGTTCCCAACAAAATGAGGTAGTTAAGCGCAAATTGTGCCATATTCTTGATGTTGCTCACACCTTGATGATTTCTATAAATGTTCCTAAGCACTTATGAGGGGATGCCATACTTATTGCCACCTATTTGATTAACAGGGTTCCTTATATTCTTATGGGAGAGATCCCCTTTCTTCTTATGTAGCTTGATGCCCTTTTTTGTGCATTGCTATTGCAAATATTTGGGTGCATGTGTTTTGTTCGTCTTTTTGGAGTGGTTGATAAGTTGCCCCCTTAGTCTGTTAAATGTGTGTTCTTGGGATATTTCAGGTTCCAAAAAGGTTTTCAATGTTTTGATCTTGTGGGGAAGTGTTATTATGTTTTTGTTGATGGTACTTTCTTTGAGAAGGTGCCCATTTACGCAGAGAATGACTCTTCTCTAGGATGGTTTACCCATATCTATGAGCATCACCAAAAAGGCCTGGTGTCTGTGTTGCTTCCCTCTATGTAGGTTGACGAGTCGTTTGATTGTGCTTAGGAGCAATCCCCTCCACTAACATCTATTCCGGATGTCCTTGATTAGCAACGAGAGGATCTTATTGCTTTTAGGAAGGCTATAAGAAGTTGTACTTTACATTCTATATCACATTATATCTTTGTTGATCATCTTAGCCTTATTTTATAGCATTTTTCTATAGTCGTGGCAGCAGTGATAGTTCCTTAGTCTTATCATGAGGTTGCGCAAGATTCAGGTTCCTTACTTCTCAAGGCACATGGGAGTTGATAGACCTCCCTAAAGGTGCTATGGTTGTTGATTGCTGATGGGTCTACACTATTAAGTGTAGACCTGATGGGATAGTTAAGCGGTTGAGGGACAGACTAGTTGCCGAAGGCTACATATAGACTTACAGTGCTGACTATTTCGACACATTCTCTCTTGTGGTCAAATTCAACTCTGTTTGTGGTATTTCTTTTGTGGTAGTCAATGAGGCGTGGCTATTATATTAGCTTGGTGTGAAGAATGCTTTTCTCTATGTCGATCTTCAGAAAGAGGTCAACATGACTTAAGCACAGGACTGTGGTTGAGGTGGTGAAGGTATGCAGATTAAAGAAGATCATCTATGTTTTGAAACAAAGTCCTAGAGTGTGGTTTGAGCAGCTTATCTCTATGGTTCAGAAGATGGGATTTCTCAGGTCTACATCTGATAACTCTATCTTTGTTAGATGTAGAGAATCAGGTGTGGTGATCCTAGTTGTCTATGTTGATGTCGTGATCCTTACTGCTAATGATACTGGCGACATTCAGGAGGCAAAATATTATATGTAGTCTGCCTTTGTTACCAAGGATTTGGGGGTATTGAGGTATTTCTTAAGCATTGAGGTTGTCAGGAATTCAAGTGGGATGGTACTCTTACAAAGGTAGTATGTGTTAGAAATACTTGAGGAGATTAGTTAGTTGGGGGCCAAGCCTTCCTTTATTCTAGTGGAGCCTCTTGGGAGGCCAAGTGAAGAAGATGATTCCATATTTGAAGATAAAAGGAGAGATACGAATATTGTGGGTAAGCTTCTATGTGTGACAATCACTAGATCAGATATCAGTTTTGCAGTTAACAAGGTGAGTCAATTTATGGAGAACTCTCAATATAGTCACTGGTAGGCTATCTTTCTTATTCTTAGGTATCTTAAGGGTAATCCTGGGAAGGGGCTCTATATGAAGAATAGTGGACATGTGGACTTACATGCATATTCAGATGCGGATAATGCATGATCCGTAGAGGATAGGCAGTCACCTATAGGCCATGCCACATTTCTTGGTGGTAATCTTGTCACTTGGAGAAGTAGGGAATAGGCAATGGTTGTCACGTCTAGCACAGAGGTTGAGTGTCAAGCTATGACACACAATGCTTGTGACATTATGTGGTTGCTTAACTTCCTTGATGATATTGGCATTGATTTACACTTCTAGTGCCTATGTAATGTGATAATCACTCAGTTACCTTCATTGCATCTAATCTAGTGTTCCATGAGTGTACCAAACACATTGAGGTGGATTGTCATTTTGCCGGACATGGTCACTGATGAGTTATATTTATGCTTGTAAAGGGTGATGTGTTATTTTATTTTGTGTAGTGGGTCTATGGTATACTTTTCCCACACCTATATAGAGGTGTAGGGACTTGGCAACCTAAGGAAGTTTGTTTTCTTCAACTTAGTATCAGAGCCAAGGTTGAGGACTCTACCAAAAACAAAACCCTAACCCTACCTTAAGCCTTCTCACCGGAGCTACTGTCGCCACCACCGGCGGTCACGCCGACGTCGGACCACCGCCGCTTAGCAACAGCACCGATTGCTGTTGCTAATTGCTGTAGCAGTTAATGTCGCTGCCAGCAGTAGGCCACTGCCACTGTTAGCAGTAGCAGCACCATTGGACCACCATCGCTGCCAGTAGCAACAGTAGTAGGGTAGGGCCATCGCCACTGCCAGTAGCAGCACCGACTGCTGCTACTGTTGCAGCCAACCCTTCACACCAAACCAGGGCGCAGCACCAGTGCCTTGGTTCTTCACATTGCTACAACGCCAGATCGGGGCGCAACCGGTTCCTCAGCGCTTCCCTCGCGCCACAGTCGATGCTGTTGCCGCCGCTAGCAGCCTGTTGCAACACTTGCGCTTTCAGCAGCCTGACCAGGGTGTATCTCCCTCGGTGTTGCTCTCGGTTGCCCTGTCGCAGCTCCCTAATTGTTGTTGGTGTCGCTTGCTCTTGATCACTCATTGTGGAGATGAGGGTTTGAAGCAAAAATCTTTCAACAGGCTGGTATGAACTTCTTGATCTTTTGATCTAATTTGGGGTGTGTATTCCCCATAGTGGATGACTTTTGGGGTGTGTATTCCCTGTGGATGCATGTTTTTGGGATGTATAGTCCCCTTGAGTACAGACCGCGTGTGAGCGGAGATTTTTAGGGTGTGTATTCCCCGATTGGTATATTTGTTAGTGTGTGTAGTCCTCATTTTCTGTCAATTTTCAGATATGAAGTATGAAGAAGTTTAGGGGTGTGTACCCTTCTCTGTGGCACGTCGAACTTTGTTTGAGGCAGTGTGGTTTAGTAAACATGGTAGTGTCTCAGTCAGAGATTGCACTAGGAACTGTCGTGGGTGATACTCAAACTACTGGTGTGACGTGGTTGATTGATTTAGGTGCTTCCAATTATTTATCTGGGAATCTGGAGTGCTTTGGATAGATTCAACCTGTCTTTTGAGGTCGTACAGTACAGGTGGTTGATGCGCGACTTGCTCCTATTAGTGGTCAAGGGGAAATTAATGTTATCCCTTCCATGTAGCTTAATCATGTTCAGTTTGTTCTAGATTTATCAATGAACTTGCTCTCTGTCAGTGAGATCATTAAGTAGATGAATTGTCAGGTCATCTTTGATAAGCGTGGATGTATTTTCTAGGATAGAATGACAGGGAAGATTTATCAATGACAGGGAAGATTATTTTCCAGGATGTATTTACCGACTTCAGCAAGGTCCTATGGCTGTTGCATGTTGAGTTAGTACCACATCTGGGAGTGCTTTACAGTGGCATAGACGGTTGGGCCATCCTTCTTTGGAAAAGTTACGCAGGCTTATTCCTTATGTGTCCCCAACTACGTAACTTTCCTGTGATGCATGTCAACTTAGGAAGCACAATCGATCTTCCTTTCCAGCTGCTTAAGGACCACGCTCAACTTCATGTTTGCAGTTAATGCATCTTGATGTTTGGGGTCCTAGTAGGACTCCTGATAGAGCAGGACATCAGTATTATTTGATTGTGATAGTTGATTTTTCCAAATTATCTTGGCTATTTTTCATGAAGAATAAGTCTGAGGTAGGTCTACTGATTGAGAAGTTTGTATTGATAAAAAAATCAGTTTGATGTTTGCATCAAGACTCTCAGATCTGATAATGCACTGGAGTTTTGAACTCGTCGGTTGGTTGAATTCTATGGCATACATGGTATAATTCATCAGACCTCATGTCCTCACATTTCTCATCAAAATGGAATCGCAGAGAGGAAGCACAGACATATCCTTGATATGGCCAGAGCTCTTCTTATCCATAACAGTGTGTCACAGAACTATTGAGGAGAGGCAGTTCTCACTGCTTGCTACCTTATTAATAGTTTGCCCTCCTCAGTGATTCACGAGTAGATACCATGGTAGGTGCTTTATCTAAATGATGAGTTGTTTGATTTTTCACCCAAGACATTTGGGTGCGTGGTTTTTGTACATCTTCTTGCACCTGGGAGTGATAAATTAGCACCTAGAGCAGTCAAGTGTGTTTCTTGGCTATTCTTGTACTTAAAAGGGGTATCGGTGGTTTGATCCCTTGCATCAGAGGCATTATATTAGTGCAGATGTCACCTTTCATGAAGCAATACCTTATTTTTTTGTTGCTGCTAGGCAAGTGCAGAGTGTGTTGGAGAGTACGCCTGTATCGGTTGCTCTTATACCATTTGGTATATTCACAGATACTAGTAGCCCTTCTCAGGTTGATGAGTCACCTACCAGCACATTCAGACTGACACCAATGGATGAAGGGTCCTTCAAGGGTCACACTTATTAGTTGCCAGTTGTGTATAGGGCAAAGCCTCCTCCATCTATTCCACAGACTCCTTAGGTTAGTGTTGATAACCTAGATGTGGTTCCTACTCAGGAGACTGTTTCAGGCACAGTGTTAGTAGATGTAGCAGGTGGGAGTCTGCCATGTGAGGATAGTTCTCCAGGTCCTGATTCTATGAGTACTGATGAAGATATTCCTATTGCTATTAGGAAAGCTCTGCGATCTTGTGCCTAGTATCGTATTGCTAGGAGTGGTATTACTAATGATTCTCTAAGTTCGGAGTTTCATGCATTCCCAGTTATTGTATCTAGTGCTGAGTTACCTACCTCGTACCAGCAGGTTCTACTACATCCACATTGGAAGGCAACTATGGAGGAGATGTCTGCACTTAGTACCAGAGGTACTTGGGAGCTGTCATCTTTACCGTCTAGCATGCATTTTGTTGGAGCCAGATGGGTCTTTACTTTAAAATACAACCCAGATGGGTCTATTTTAAGGTGTAAGGCCCGCTTAGTGGCCAAAGGATTCATCCAGACATATGGGGTGGATTTCTTTGACATGTTCTCCCTTGTTGCACGACTCTCTACTATTCGAATTCTTATATCTGTTGCGGCTCATTATGGATGACAGTTTCATCAGTTGGATGTTAAAATTGCATTTCTGTACGGAGACTTGGAGGAAGAGATACATATGTAGCAGTCACTTGGCTTTGAGATTTAAGGGGAGTGTGGATGTAGGCTTCATAAGGCCATTTATGGTCATAAGCAGAGCCTCTTAGCCTGGTTTCAGCATCTGTCGGAGGCATTGTCTATTATTGGGATGTAGAGATCTTCATTGGATCATTCACTATTTGTGAGGAAGATCAGTATGGGTATAGTGGCTTTACTTGTGTATGTGGATCATCTTATTCTTACAGGTGATGATGTAGGGGGTGTATCTTAGACGAAGAAATACTTGGCACACCAGTTTGTCATGAAAGATCTTGGGAAGCTGAGATATTTTTTAGGCATTGAGTTTGCTACAAGTAAGCAAGGGACAATTATGTCACAGAGGAAATATGCCTTTGATATTCTTCAGGAGACAGGCATGCTAGGATCCAAAGATGCAAATATTCCTATGGATCTAAAATTCATCTGTTTGAGGATAGTGTGAAACTAAATGACAAGAAGGCATATCGACAGCTGATGGGGAAGTTGTTATATCTGACTGTCACTAAGCCAGATATTAGCCTTGCAGTGAGGAAGCTGAGTCAGTTCTTAGATAAGCCCATTGAGGTTCATTGGCAATATGTGATGCAGGTGTTGAGGTAGATCAAGGGATGTCCAGGTAGATGTATTCTTTTTTAGAGAAAGGCACCTATGGCCATTGTTGCATGCTCAGATGCAGATTGTGCAGGTGATGTCGGGGATAGGCGGTCTACTACTGGTTTCTGTACTTTTGTTGTTGGGAACTTGGTAACTTGGAAGAGCAAGAAGTAAAGTGTTGTTTCACGTTCTAGTGCTGAGTCTGAGTACATGGCCATAGCACATACTGCTGCTGAGATGATATGGATCTGATCTCTGTTACGAGATCTTCATGTTGATGTTTAGGAACCTATGGAGATGCATTGTGACAATCGGACTGCTATCTACATTGCAAACAATCCTATGTTCCATGAGAGAACAAAACATGTAGAAGTGGATTGTCATTACTCCAGGAGTTTGCTTTAACAGGGTTTGCTTCGTACTACTTGTCTTGCCTCCTCAGACTAGATTGCTGACATGTTTACCAAGTTATTGTCACGTCCCCAGTTTGAGAAGTGTAGAAACAAGCTGAGCATGATGGATATATATGCTCCAACTCGAGGGGGAGTGTTGAGTTATATTTATGTTTATAAGGGATGCTGTGTTATTTTATTTTGTGTAGTGAGTCTACGGTATATTTTTCCCACACCTATATAGAGGTGTAGGGATTTCTTGGCAACCTAAGGAAGTTTATTTTCTTTGACTGTCACTATGGGGAAGACTTGCACATTCACTACCTCTTCTTAGGAGTAGATTGCAGATGTTTTTATTAAGGCACTCTCATGGAAGTGTCATGATTTCTTATGTTTTAAGCTGGGCATGCGTGACATATATGTTTTAACTTGAGAGGGAGTGTTATATTATAGGTTGTGTTGGTTTTATTTTTTGTTGGATTTTCCTATGATTTGCCTAGACGCTTGATTTCATTTTTACACTAATATTTTTATTTAGTCCAGTAGGCACTCATTATCATAAGATTTCTGGATGCAATCGTTCATATCTTCATTTTTCTCCTACGAGAGATATGTTCCTTTCCTCTTGTTTAATTGATGATTAATACTAAATACAACAATGGCAATTCAGGCAAAAATGCTATTGGGTTGGATTGAATTATGAAAAGGACAAAGTTATTACTCTTCCGGGTCTTCCTGTAGTCTAGTGACCATCCATAAGTGTACTTATATCTTATCTACTATTCTTACCTATGATTAGTTTGATTGTTTGTTTTACTGTAAATAATCTGCTCTCTTTCGTTGGTTTGACTTATTTTAAATGCATGTCTATTCAGATTCCTTTATTTTGCATGCCTGGGCCTGGAGTTTGCTGATTAGATATTCTGCATTGCTGTGTTCAGAACAGCAATATCTGAAATTGGAATCAGTACGGTGCCGGGTCACTTGAGGATTCCATGATTATACGAAAATGGATTTGCACCTAGCTTTTCAGAAGATACGTAGGATCCCAGTATCTTCTCTTGTTTCATGGGTTGCATATCGTACTTTATGTGAATGTTAATGAAAATTATTGAGTGAAACACTCAGATGTGCACATGTTTTTTTCTCCTCTCTGAAGAATTGTGCATTTGTTAGATTGGATTAATAATTAATGCATCGTGGGGAGATGAACTTCAACGTATTAATTGTTAAGAAGATCAGCGGAAATTGAGGTCCTCACAGACATTTTCTCTCTTCTTTTTACAGATTCAATCATCTGCCCAGAAGTTCCTATTGCTCTTCGGCTGTCGAGTCATCTCCTGCTTGGTGTTGTGAGGATATATTCACGGAAGGTGAATTATCTTTTCCATGATTGCAGTGAGGCTTTGCTCAAGATAAAACAAGCATTTCGCTCAACAGCAGTTGATCTTCCACCAGAAGAGTCAACTGCACCTTATCATTCAATCACTCTGCCAGAGACGTTTGACCTTGATGATTTTGAGTTGCCTGATGCTGTTATCCAGGGGTCAGTTTGGTTTTATCTTGTGCACCATATACTGAGTCTGTTTACTTTGAATTCTTACTGCTATGTTGTTACCACATCTTACCTCTTGGCTCTTTTAATTTTTCATGGAACACAGCAATTTTGTGGATCATCATGTGAGTACAAGAGAGCAGATTACACTTCAAGACAAATTGGAGAATACTGCATACACTTCAAGTCAATTTGGGCTTGATGGTTAGCATTGTAGCATTGCTTACTTTATTGGATTTGAAGAAAAACTTGTTGAACTTTTAATTTTTGCTAATTTATTGGATTTGAACTTTTAATATGTTTTCTTTCATATTAACATATTTACATTTTTCTTTCATTTTTTCAAAAGAGAGGTTTGGTGATGGAGACAGTTCTCAGATTAACCTAGTTCTTGACGAGGTAACCTTTGAACTATTTCTGGTTTTGATTTAGGTGAATCTGATGATAGCTGCTTTTCCATATTCACATTCTTAGCTTTCAATCACTGTTATCCTCCAGTTCCTCCAACATATCTTGGGAATCCCTTTGAGTTTCTTACTCCCTGTTGCACCAATTCAGAATGCAATTGAAAGAGTAGCGAAGCATTGATAAATAAAAATGCAGTTTTTTTTCGTTTTCTACAGTGTCCATAACTTTTCATTGTACTTTTGTGTATTATTCATTTTATTTTTAAGAGGCTAACACCTATTTCACTTGGGAGATTTTGGCAAAACTAACTTGTGTTGTATCCAACCAGGAATTATTCTTAAAGAAGGACGCTTCGCTTAGCAATGCTCCTCGTCCATCAGAAAAGTAAGATTTCCTGCTATTTTGCAATATTTTTTTCTAGCAAATTCTGAACATCTGTTAAATGCTAACCTGGTTGTGAGAATATAATTGATTTCTGTTTTCTTTTCTTTTCTTTTTTTTTTGTTGTTTTGGAGGATTAAATATGTTTTTGATTAGCTTTTTTAAAGCTATTTGGAGAAATATATGGTTTTACTTGATTTGCTTTTCAGAGTTTTTGCTCTTCATTTTTACCTTGAGAACGTGTTAAGAGAGTTATTTAGCAAAGTTTTCTTCCTTTTTTTAGGCATGGATCTAGCTTGGAGGACAAATTATCTGCCCAACCTGAGACACCATTCACTCCATTTGTTAATATGGACATTGATGATTACCAAGAGGACCATGATGAAAAGAGGACTATGAAAGATTCAACAAACATTCCATCAACTCGTGATGGTGATTTCTGTCAGCCAAATAAGGTCATGGAAGATCCAACAAACAGTCAAGCTGACCATGGTGGCAATTTTGGCCAGCCAAATAGGGCTGTGGAAGATCCAACCAATGTTTCAGCAAATTCTGATGCCAATCTCTGCCAGCCAAGTAGGACTGTGGAAGATCCAACCAAGGTTACAGCAAATTCTGATGGCAATCTCTGCCAGCCTAGTAGGGCTGTGGAAGATACAACAAACATTCCAGCAAATTGTGATGGCAATTTTCCTAATCTATCACATGAACGTATGACTACCAGTGATTCTTCAAATCCGCAAGGTTATAATGTTCGTACTCCTGATCTTAATGCAATGGTTTTTCCTCAAGAAAGCGCTAGAGGCCCCGATGCAATGCAAAATCATATGGATATGCCTTGTCCTGCAAATGATGGGCATCCAATGGATTTACTAGGACCTGCTCAAGCACCTGCAACTCCCGGGTTGCTGGAGGAGGCAGTTCCAGTTCATCTTCAGGTTGTTCCTTTAAGTCATCAGGGGAAAAGCTCACCATCTAATGATGCGGAGGGCATGATAGCTCGCAGGACGCAACTTGATTTGGAATGCCATGACTTGGGAAGCAAAATTGACAACTCAGATTTGCCTTTAAGGAGGGCTGCTGATCTACATCGAAAAGATGATAGAAGAGCTTGTGGAAGTGTAAATAATGAAGTTTTACATCATGAGTTGGGCAGTAAGATCCATAATAATATGCATGGGCTTGATCATAGCGTGACTGCTGAGCCACATAATGTCAAACATGCCTCAGAAGAACTTGAAAAAATGGACAATGCTCCATTAACATTTAACTTAAGTGTAGATAATAAGCTTGCATCAGCAAGGTCATTAGAAACTAATAGTATTTTGCCTGTAGATAAGCCCGAGTCACATGATGCTAGTCAACATAAGCCTGCAGTTGCCTTGGATTCTTCTCATAGTTTCCATATGGTTGCTTCTGATTTTGATTGCCCATTACAGCCATGTCGTTCAAAGGACCAGATCCATGCTGCTAATTCAGAGGATCAAGCTGTAGGATATGATAACCAGAGGTTGTTAACTGACACCTTTGCAGGAGACAAGGTGCTGAAGTATGGTGGTCCATCGTCAGAGGTGCAAGGTTTGTGCTGTATGCCTAACTACTGTTTTCCATCTGCAGCCCAAATGGTGTTGTTTGCTCTGACCCTAAGATTTGCCTCACCATTTATGCAGGTGAAGGTCCTTCCACAATTCCGGTAAATGATGGTTCAGCAAAGATCATGGATGATAGAGAGCAGTATGCTGCAGGGAAAAGAATGCTGGAGCCAGATGGAAGTGCTCGCAAGTATACTGTTATGCCTGGTAGTGAACAGTGCCCAAAGCCTGAAAGAACAATGTTGGCTTCAACAGGTCCTGCTGCAGTTCTGGTAAATGATGGTTTGTCGGTGATCCAGACGACTGAAAATGTAACTAAAGCAAATAACTGTTCTGCAAATTTTGGTTACTCAGAGCCTGAAAGAGTGATGATGACCTCGACAAGCACCTATGGTTTCATAGATGGTATGCAGCAGTACATTGCTGGGAAAGGAGCATCCGCGCCAGGTGAAAGTGCACACTCATTTCCTGGTCTGTCTGGCGGGGAACAATACCCAGCGCCTGCAAAAACAGCATTGGCTTCAACAGGTCCTGCAGTTTTGGTAAATGAGGGTTCATTGGCAACCAAGATGACTGAAAATGTTTCTGCAAGTTTAGGGTACCCTGAGCCTGAAAGAGTGATAGCAACTTCAAGAGGTCCTTCTTCAGTTCTTGCAAATGATGGTTCTTTGGCAACCCAAACAACTGAAAACATAACTCAAGCAAATAACCATTCTGCAAGTTTTGGGTACCCAGAGCTTGAAAGAGTGATGTTGACTTTGGGAGGTCGTTCTGCAATTCTGGCAAATGACGGTTCATTGGCAACCCAGACGACTGAAAATGTAATTCAAGCAAATAACCGTTTTGCTGGTTTTGGGTACTCGGAACCTGAAAGAGGGATGTTGACTTCAAGAGGTCCTTCTGCAGTTCTGGTAAATGATGGGTCATTCGTAACCCACATGGCCGAAAATCCAACTCGAGTAAATAACTGTTCTGCAAGTTTTGGAAACACTGTGCCTGAAAGAGTGATGTTGACTTCAGGAGGTCCTTCAGTTCTGGTAAATGATGGTTCGTCGGTTATCCAGAGGACTGAAAATGTTACTCAAGCAAATAACCTTTCTGCAAGTTTTGGGTACCAACAAGCTGAGAGAGTGATTGTGGCTTCAACAAGCACCTCTGGTTTTGTAGATGATGGACAGCTGTACATTTCAGGGAAACAGATGCCAGAGCCAGATGTAAGTGCTCACGCATATACTGGTCTCTCTGGCAGGGAACATTATACAGAGCCTGAAAGAATAATGTTAGCTTCAACTAGTGCTCATGGCCTGCCAAGCTATATGGAGCAGTCTACTTCATGGAGAGATGGAAATGCCCATGCATATCAGAGCGTACCAGGCAAGGAACTTTCCTTTGGGGAAGGCACCCCAGCATTGTTAAGTGGTAGCACTGCAAAATTTTCTGGGGCATCTCGATCAAGGAGGAAAGTTAGTTATGTTCCTGATGATGATGATCTGTTGGCATCCATATTAGGTACCACTACTTATCTGAAAGATATAATGGGCATATCCCTTGTTAACTTAAATGAAGTTTATGTCTTAATGCTTTTTTTATTGGAGTTTTGGATATACGTCAGCTTGTGCACTATTTTTCTTGTGTTGTATAAGTATTGATTTAGTAGACAATTGCTTCAGTTGGAAAGAAGAGAGCTTCTTCATCGAAGGCAAAAGACAGTCAAACTCTCCAACTGGTGCCCTCATCCAAGCGTCCTAGGTTAACTCTTAAGATGGGAGGTCCAAAGAGGAAGGTGTTGGTAGATGAGGCAATGGTCTTACATGCAGAGTATGATTTCTCCTCTGTTGCATTGTGTTTCTTTAACTTAGTTTTTTATGCCATCATTATGTCTACAGAGTTTCATTCCTTGCTGATCTGCCAAGATCAAAGCCTTTTTGCAAATTATATGAGATTGGTTGCATGGTTTCTTTCTCTCCAACCTTCTATCTTGGTTTGCGGGCAAACTTAATTTGTTGAAAATATTAATAACAAAAGAGAGGGTATTGACTATTTGTTTTTTCCTTACCATGGTTTAAAAAAAGCACCTCTAGGTGTTCGACGTGTACACCTTGAGGAGAGGCGGCCAAGTTTTGTCTTGAGGGGTGCACCTCAGTTCTCATCCAGTTAGGTGTGCACCTCAATGGGTTCCGAAGTGGTCAAGGCGTTGAGGCGCTCAGGCAATATAGAGGTGCTGTCTCGGATTCGGATATGTAATCCAATATGAAATGTTTCAGTGCTATTATGTAAAACTTTCAAATAGAAAAAAAAAAAAACAAAACAAAAGGGAATCCCAACATAAACCCTAAACCCATTCCTTTCCTTCTCAAAAACCCATTGTAAAGCCTCATCTCCTGCTTCCCCTGAGTACCCACACCTCTCCAATGCCTCTCCAACCTCTTCTCTGGCCCCAGCGCCGTATCCTCAACCCCTTTTCAAGGTCTAGCGCCACCTCAGCCCCCTTTGAAGTTCCATTGCTGCTGTTGCAGCCCCATTTTAAGCTCCAAAATCATCATGACAGCACCCTATTGAGCTCTACACCTCAATATGGGATTTTTGTGTTCACTGGAGCTGTTACAACAACCCCATTCTGCCCCTACACTGCCCTCTGTGGCATTCTCATTGGCTGCCCCTCTTCAAAAGTTAGACAACTCATGTTTGTTCAGTGATTTTTTTTTGTTTAAATGACTATATGGTCTTTTTATTTCTAGGTGTACATATAGCATGATTTAAGGTTGTTTTTGTTTTGCTTTTTGGTTCTCTAATCACTGTCTCTTTTAAATCAAATGCATTCATAATTTGAGTTGAAATCAAAACTGTCGCTTAGTTTTCTCCCATGATTGGAAAATTATAAGACATCATTTATTTCGTTTTCTTTCTTTTGTGGGTATGTGTGGAGGTGCTTAGGGGTTGTAGAGAGAGTTGACAATAATTTAAGTTATAATTATGATATGTTTTTTTGATTTTTAAGTGATGGTTATAGTTTTTTCCGTAATAGTTATCTTGTGTTCTTTTATAAAGAGATGATGAAGATGAATTTGACATTTGTGGTGATTGAGGAAGCTGGAATGGGCTTCTATTTTATGTTTTGAATGTGCTTATATGATCTGACATTTTTATTTGGTGTACCTTTATTGTGTCTTTTCGGTCTCCTTTATGTTGCAGATTTTGACTCATTTTTTTATTTATATTTTGTTCTTTAAATGCTTTGGTTGTCATGGAAATATATTATTTTATTTGTTTTCACATCAATAACACACAATAAGCCGAATGTTAGTTTTTTCTTCATAAAATCTGGGGCACACACCTCGAGGCTTAGGCCTTGCCTCAATAGCAGAGCAATGCCTCGTTATGCCTCACGTTGTTTTGAACCTTCTTCCTTATAATGTCAAAATTGAATTTTTTTCATATTTATGTCAATGTGGCTTCACTTTATTGTATTTCTAATTTCAGCACCATTCGGCAGCAGTTGATGAGTACTGATGACATACGCCGTATGCGAAAGAAGGCTCCTTGCACTTGCCTTGAAACGTGGAGGATACAGAAGCTTTTATTAGAAGATGAAGTATTCAGTGAATCGGTTCTGACAGGTGAGTTACTGCTACTGTTTTCTGTCAATTGGAGGCCATGACATATACTGCCTTTATTTTGTGGCTTATCTAGTACTGCAATTTCTATGGACTCTCTCTGATAGTGTTATGGTTCACAAAATCTGATTCTCTCATGGCTAGTTTGGTAACCGGGATGAATTTATAGGTTGAGTTTTGTCTAAGAAGTCTTAACCTGCATTTCTATGTTGGAACTTCTATGGAATAGCCCCCTGATATGATATGTACTTGTTCAGCAAAGGTGCAGGGTAAGTAGCACAAGAAGTTTAGAAAATGATGTTTTGTGGGCTGAGGAATCTGGGGTAACCTTCAACCTCCCCATCCTTAGAATAATTTAACTGGTACAACCTGGTCCTTTAGGGTAGGGATAACCCCCTGGCCAAACTAGGTTAACCTGAAAAAAATGAGTTGCCTTTTTTGCCAAACTACCTGTTATTATGCTGGTTATTTGCTCTTGCATTATGAACCCTTGCTTCATGCCAAGTGTATATGTGACAAGAAGGTTTTGATTGTTCTGGTATTGTACTCCGTAGAAACTTGAAAGTATAGACCTGTAGGATGTTGTGCTATTAATTATATATCTGACATCCAATACCTTCCCTACGTTGATGATACATGTGCACTAGTTAGTACTTACACAAACTTGAATAGCTTAGGTGTAGATGGTGGTCTTGACATTCAGTTTTTTTGAAGCATTGCTGTTGGGGGAAGGAATGTATGTTCTCTTTGACCAAGCAATGCTGGGGCTTTCACAACAAAGGGTGAAGGTTTTTCTCGACTTCATGTCTACATTATTTTCTGACCTACCTTCCATTCAAAATAGGCAAGATTTGGGCATAATGGATTCTCCTTGTTTTACAATGCTTAGGCCCAAGAGGTTTCTGGTGGGAAAATTATTTCACTTTTTATACTTGCTGTTCTCTTCCTCAAGTGGGTTTTGTGCCCTTACATTTCCTTTGGACACCAATAGTGTGTTCCCATCATTGTTCCTTCACTTCTTGTTGAAAAGAGCTCAATGAGTGGTAGCTTTGTGAGTGGACATTGTTAATTCCTTTAGAATTTATGCTACTTCTTGGCATCACTTGCACGTGTTTTGTACTTAAACTGTCTCCTTTTTGTAGTAAACTTCTAGAATGTTCAACTTTCGAGTCTTATGAGGCCACATTATTTTAAGATGTCTCCAAGGCATGTTTTGCATTCTTTTGTGATATGAGATTCTTCGATTTCTTGTTAGGATGAGATGACTATGCTGTTAACCAAAGGCTTAGATTGGTCATTGAAGAGAAGTGGATGTGGACTGGGCTGTCAAAAAAATTTCAGATTCGATATTCGTTTAGGTTCGATTCGTTAAAAAATTGATTTAGATTCGATTCGTAAATAAACGAACCAAACCTGAAATTTTAAGCTCGTTTAGTTAAATGAACTGAACATGAACAAGGTAGATTCGTTTAAATTTGATTTGTTAAATGTTCGATATACACACACATATACATATAAAATCTCAAGTATATAACATTGATGTATTGAAAATAATTGATGATATTCATTTATATAGTGAGCTTACAAAACACAATGGTATTTTATAACTAACTAATGCAAATACCATTTAATACATCAATGCTCTATGATTGAAAGCACGTACTAGAAGGAAGTGTGTGAAGGAGAGGGTGAACGATAGAGTTGAAAAATATATTTATATATTTATTGAGAAACATTCCTTGAATTATTTATGATATAATTTATATATTTTTGAATTTTTTGCTCCATATTTTATTTTTTTAATTATGATTTATCATGTTTGCGTTTATAACAAAGTATTATACTTTAAAGGAATCACAGACAAACCTGTAACGAACCCTAAATGAATCAAACCTAAATTAATAGTATTTCAAACTTTACACTTAAGCGAACAATCGAACCGAACCTTTAATAACAAAAACGAATCGAACCAAACCTCACTTATTTTTTCTTATCAAACTCGAATCGAACCCGAACCTTAAAAAACTTTTATCAAACCGAACCGAACCTACGTAGATTGGCTTAAATTCGATTCGTTTACACCCCTAATGGGGACGGAACTATTTTAAACTCGTTTTTTAAGTTTACATCTGGCCCATTTTCGCCTGTAAATCTCAATATTCTTAACGTGAGGGCTAATTTGGTCCAATAATGATGTTTTGAGGGATGCCTTTTGTGGAGGTGAGATCCCCATTTTGTGTCTGGTTGGATAGTTGGCTTGTTTTTTATATTTTTTTAATGGATTTCATTCTGTTGGTCTGTGGGTATTATTGGCGGTGGGACAAGTTGGTTTTTTCCTTCCCTTCTTTTGTAGTACTTAAAAGAATTGTAGACCAGTTGAGCTCAGTGGTCATCAAGATTTTATTTTTTCAGTGGAAGGGGAGACTGGAAAAACATTGAAGCAAATTTCCTTACTAATGTTGATTCATGAACCAACTAGCTAAAGGTAGGTTGTTAAAGGGGTAAATTTTTATGGTCTAATGAATAATGGTGGTTAGTGACTAGCATGCTTAGACTTATATTAAACAATTTGTTTTTTGCTTTTTTCATTGGAAGGGATGGGGTCAACTTCCAAAGATGAGTTCTTTGTTGGTTGCCTGGGAGGTAGCGAGCCCCCAACTCTGCGTTGAAAGCTTGGCCAAAATCTTGTCTCTTGCTCATGTGACTGTACGTGGAGTTATGGTGTAATGTAGGGGCTGGTGGGAAATGGCATCTAGAACATCAAAGAAGTAAACATGAAGGACGGATGGCTGGATTGAATATTAGGGGAAGGAAATCTTCATATGAAAGAGATTCAGTAACTCTGGGAATACGTTTGGTGTTGAATTCTTCTACCCTGCCAATAGGCAAAATAGTGTCAAGACAATTAGTGGACAAGGTGGCTAATATACATCCCAGTATAGGTGCAATGCTATATTACCAAGGGATGCTTCTGAAACTTTGCAAAGCCAGCGATATGGGATTCTCTTTCCAATTTTTGGACAACCAATTCCCAGTTGTCAACATTAGGAGTTGGCTGAGTGGTAAAGCCTCTCCATTAGCATCTAGAGGTCATGCTATCGTGGGATCAAATCCCATGGCCGGTGTATACATAATTAATTCAGATGTGATCTTGCATGAGAGGCATGGTTACTGGTTCTGTCACCAACGTTGTGCATACATTCTTTGATGAGCTTTCGGGAGGGCTTTAGAAGTGGAGTTTGCTGATTTCTGGACTCTTTGACTTGAGAGAGATAGGATGGTGTTCAGGAACACCAGGGTGTATAAGGGAGGCTTTGCAGTTATGTAGCCTGTGGTCAATGTAATGTAACTCCTCTTTCTTTAGGCTATGAAGCAGATGGCAACTGTCCTCCAGTAGACATCATTCATCCTTCCAGAAAAAAAACTTCCTCCTTGATTGTTACTTTGTTTCTACTTTGTGATCTAGAGGAAGGAAGAATTGGAATTGTTCAAGATAAGTTAGTCTTGGTACCTCTAACTTCAAATTTTGTTTCTTTTGTCTTGATCTTGTGGGATCCAGTTTGTTTATTTAGCACCAATTTGTTAATCCTCAGGTTTTTAAAGGAGATAATATTTTCTTTGTTTCGTATTTCCAGGTATGTCTCCAGAGCTGACATCTTTCCAAAATGTAATATGTAGTCAGAATAGAAGTGCTTACTGTAGAGTTGATTCCAGTCATTCTCCTCTTGACTCATCGAAGATGGCACATCCCAAGGTATCTGAGGTCACTCCAAGGGATCAGGTGGAGTCAGACAACCTTACCATGGCTGACCAGGGGAAGGATGCCACTGAAACACCTGTTTATCCATCTAGGCAATTGGCAGTTGGTGTTGAGGATCACACAATAATCACACAAGGCACAGCTCAGCCAACCATTGAAACGCCTGTCCATTCAAATAGTCATTTGGCTTTTGAGAGCAAACATGAACCCTCTCATGTCTCTGATGTGCAAGGAGTTGAAGATCATGTAAGTGGCATACAGGACACAGCTCGACTAACAACTGAAATGCCTGCCCATTCAAATAGCCATTGGGCTATCAAGAGCCAACATGAACCCCCTCATGTCTCTGTTGTGGATGGCATTGAAGATCACATAATGGGCATGCAAGACACGGCTCGACCAACCACTGAAATGCCTGTCCATTCAAATAGCCCTTTGGCTATTGAGAGCCAACATAAACCTTCTCATGTCACTGTTGAGCATGGTGTTGAAGATCACGTAATGGATGCACACGAAACAACTCAACCAAGATTTTCCACTGATAATGTTACTCATTCAGTTCTAACTATAGAAACAAATAATAGTGACTATCAACATGATAAAGATGTGAAAATCAGTAGTCCTGTTGGTATTGATCCATGCTCCATAAGTGAACCACTTCTCCTTGAGAAAGAAAATGACAGAGAAGCATCTACGGTGACTATGACTGATGAGGTTATTTTTAATCCATCACATAGATCCTTTGAGGAGACTGTCCATCCAAATGAGAACAATTCAATTCCTGCTGAAAATGCATGTAGTGTTGAAGATGGGCCTCATGTATCAGAAAGCAGAGGAGATGTGCATGATGTAATTAATGATACGGAATGTACAGTGATAGTGACTGAAGAGCAACCCTATCCACAACAAGACTCTTTTGAGAAAGCTCCTGATCATGCAGCTCCTATAGAAAGAGCACACAATAGTGATGGTTGTCCTGCATCTGAAAACAGAAGTGTCATCATGGATGAAGTGCAGCTAACTTCTGCGGCTAATGCAAATGTGGGTTGCTGTGTCCTGTAACTTCTGTTATTACAAATACATTTTTTTTTTGTAAATTCATGAAATGGAGTGGTTTTCTCATTTCATTGCCTGTTGTCATGAACAACCAGGAAATAGAGATCAGAGAACAGCAGATTGATACTGCATCAGATAACAAAGATATGTCTCCATGTGAAAAATCACAATCCTTTGCGAAATCAGATATCATCACTTCAGCTGTTGAGGGAGCACGTGATGCTCATGAACCAAGTCTAGAAACTGATGTGCACATGGAAAATGCAGAATGTGTTGGTGCTGCAAGAGATTCATGTGTAAGTATCTAAATTGTAACATTAATACATAATCATACTCAGAGGTGTAACGGTTTAAAACCTTTGGTACATATATTCTAATATAGTTGAAGAAAATGAAAGTTCTTATTTGAGTAAGTCAGCCCTACACCTCTTTATATAGAGAGAGGTGAGGAAAAAATATAAGGTCTAATAATAAATAAAGATAACAAGATGACCCTCAACATAACGTAACACTTTCCCTCAAGATGGAGCATATATATTGACAATGTTCAGCTTGTTCCTAGATTTCTCAAATATAGGACAAGATAATGGTTTAGTGAAGATATCCGTAGTTTGCTCTGATGAGGCAAGGCAAGCAGTACGAAGCAGATCCTGATAAATTAGGTTCCTCATTTAATGATAATTTATTTCCACATATTTAGTCCTTTTATAAAATATGGGATTGTTAGTAATGTAAGTCGTGACCCTGTTGTCACAATATATCTCCATAGGCTCGTCAATAATAACATGAATGTCTTGCAACAAAGATCGTATCTATATCATCTCAGTTGTTGTATGTGCCATGGTGTGGTATTCTGATTCATCACTTGAGAGTGATATCACATTTTGCTTCTTACTTTTCCAAGTCACTAGATTCTCTACTACAAAGGTATAGAAACCTATAGTGGATCTTCTGTCCCCAACATCACCAGCATAATCTGCATCTGAATAAGTAATAACATATATGGGAGTTTTCTTTTGGAACAAGAGACCATCTGAATAAGCAATAATAGACATAGGAACTTTCTTCTGGAACAAGAGATCTTGACCTGGATACTTCTTGATGTATTTCAACACTTGCATCACTGCCTGCCAATGACCATCAGTAGATTTGTCCAAAAATTGACCCAGCTTTCCCATTGCAAGATTAATATCTGGTCGAGCAATGGTCAGATACAGTAACTTCCTCATCAGTTGTCTGTAAGCCTTCTTATTCGTCAACCTTGCTGAGTCATCAAACATATGAACCCTTGGATCCATGGGGATAGTAGCATTTTTAGATCCAAGCATGCCTGCCTCTTGTAGAATGTCTAAAGCATATTTCCTCTGAGACATAACAATATCCTACTTACTCATAGCAATCTTAATACCAAGGAAATACTTGAGCTTCTTAAGATCCTTCATAGCTGTCGTGTTAAATACTCCTTTACCTGAGAAATACCAGTCATGTTATCTCCTATGTGTATAAGATCATCAACATATACAATAGTGTCTCAACACCACCACTGGTCTTCCTCACAAATAAGGAATGATCAAACGAGGATCTTTGCAACCCGACAACTATCAATGCCTTTGACAGACGCTGAAATCGGGCTGAGGGGCTTTACTTGAGACCATAGATGTCCTTTCGTAGCTTGCAAACACACTCTCCCTAAATCTCAAAACCAGGAGGCTATTGCAAGTATATTTCTTCCTGAAGGTTACCATAAAGAAAAGCATTCTTGATATTTAACTAATACAATGACCATCCATAGTGTGCTGCAACATAAGAACACAGACAGTGGAAAGATGTGCCACGAGGGAAAAAGTATCAAAGAAATTTTCCTTATAGGTTTGGGTGAATCCTTTGGTCACATGATGAGCCTTATATCGAGAAATAGATCCATCAGGGTTGTATTTCAGGGTAAAGATCCACCTAACATCAACAAATGTGCACCGAAAGGTAAGAGAGTAAGCTCCTAGGTCCCCTGTCACGTAGTGTGGATAAGCTCCTAGGTCCCCTGTCACGTAGTGTGGATATTTCCTCTTCCTTGGAAGATCTTCAGTGCGATTTCAGAAGAGCTTGCTGATGCTAAGTAGGTATCTTAGATCTAAAAATAACAGTTGTGAAAGCATGAAACTTAGCACTCAAAGAATTAGTGGAGATTGACTCCCAGCCACACGGTAATGGGCATATGATTAAGGGGCCTTTCGAATAGCAATAGGCATATCATCATTAGTACTCATGGGAATAGGACCTAAAGAAACATCGATAGGAGAAGCACTGTCAGTGGTCTCAACCTCCATTTCTGCTGACATTGTGCTAGATGTGACATCCATTGTATTGGACATTGTATCTAAAGGAATGTCTTGAGAAGTAGCCTCCAGGTTCTCAACACTAATCGAAGGAGCCTGTGGAATGGAAGGAGGTGGCTTTGCCCTGTAAGAAACTGGCAACTAATAAGTGTGACCCTTGAATGCGCTCTCATATGCTGGTACATGCTTGAATGTGCTGGTAGATGGCCCAGTAGGAGAATTGCTACTATTTGAGAAGACATCAAATGATACAGGAGTAATTGGCATAGGAGCATACTTTGGTATGCTCTACACTTGTCTGGTAGCAACAGAAAAGTAGGTTGCATTAGTGTAATGCTTTTAGCGTAAAGGATCAAAACATCGGTACCTCTTATGAGTACAAGAGTAGTTAAGAAACACACATGACTGCTTTAGGTGCTAGTTTATCTCGACAAGGTCCAAGAAGATAAATAAAAGCCACACACGCAAATGTCTTGGGTGGAAACCAAACAATTATGCATATGGATATAGCATCAGTCATGGTACCTGCTCATGAATAACTAAGGAAGGCAGTCTATTAATGAGATAGCAAGTTGTGAGAACCACATCTCCCCAATAAGTATGTGGCACACTATTTTGAATAAGAGTTCTGGCCATATCAAGAATATCTATGCTTTCTCTCTGCAAATCCATTCTGTTGAAAGGTGTGGGGACAAGAAGTCTGATGGATGATATCATGCAAACCATAGAAATCTGCTAGCCGACAAGTATAAAATTCTAATGCATTATCCGATCTGACTATCTTGATGCAGACATCAAACCGATTCTTTATCATTAACACAAATTTCTTAATAAGGGAATCCACTTCAGATTTATTCTTCATGAGGAATAACCAAGATAACCAGGAGAAATCAACCGCAATCAAATAATAACGATGTTCTTGTCTATCAGGAATCCTATTGGAACTTCAGACATCAAGATGCATTAGCTGAAATCATGAAGATGTGTGTGGTCTAGTAGTAGATGGGAAGGAAAACCTATGGTGCTTTCTAAGTTGACATACATCACAAGAAAGCTGTGTGGTTGGGGACAAATGTTGAATAAGTTTGCGTAGTTTATCCAAAGATGGATGACCCAATCGTCTATGCCATTGTAAAGAACTCCCTGAAGCAGAGCTAATCTGACAAGCTGCAGCCATGGGGCCTTGAACAAGTCGGTAAACATTTCCTTTTATATTCACTATCAATAATCTTCTCTATCATTCTATCTTGGAAAGTACATCCAAGTTCATCAAAGATGACATGACGGTTCATTTGCTTGATGATTTCACTAATAGAAAGCAAATTCATGGACAAGTCTGGAATAAACAAGACATAGTTGAGCTACATAGATGGGATAACCATAACTGCCTCTTGACCATCAATAGGGGCATGTCACTCATTAGCCACCTGCACATTGTAACCTTGTGAAACGAATTGAATCTGTTCAAAAACACTATGGATTGTCGGATAAATGATTGGCAGCACTCGAGTCAATTAGACACGTCACACCAGTGGTTGGTGAAGAGTCACCCACGACAGTTTCCCAGCATAATTGACTCAAGAGAAGTTGCCATGTCCACAAAATCACACTACCTAGATTTGATTTTTCTTTCTTCAATACTTGCAAATCTAATTTTGATGCTCACAGGGGAATACACACCCCAAAACCTCAACATGTACAATACCAATTTCGATATCACAGAGGGGAATATACACTCCAAGATTGAATTGAAAGGGGAATACACACCCCATAATTTTCACACACGGTTCACAACTTCGTTAACATTCCAAAGGGGAATACACACCCTAAAATAATATCAAAAAAGGGGAATGGACACCCTAAAACTAGTCCAAAAATTTGAATATATCATATCATAGCACTAGTGATGTATCGGTACATCTTCTAGAAGACCTTTGACTTTAGAACTCCATCAAACACAAGCTAAGGACCTCCTTAGGGCTTGCAGCAGTTGGAACCGGGTGGGGTTGCCCTCCCCCTACTGCTGGACAGAGATCGGTAGCAAGAGAGAGCACAAGAAAGAGGAGAGAGACTAGTGGCGGTGGCTGTTGCTGGTGGTCGACGGCGGCGGTGGAAAAGGTGGAGCTTGATGGTAGGGTTAAGGTTTTCTTAGTAATGTTCTCGACTTAGCTCATACTAGGTTGAAGAAAATGAAAGTTTTTATTTCATTAATTCAGCCTTACACCTCTTTATATAGAGAAAGATGTGAGAAAAATATAACAAGGCTCTAACAATAAATAAAAATAACGAAATGACCCTCAACGTAGCGTAACAAATGTCATGCCTTTCAAAGTTTCAATTACCAAAATTATCATTAGTATTGTGGTTACAAAGCTAACGCCTTCTTTCTAAGAGCTAATGTCTCACATGAGCGGAGTGATGCTCAGAGCTGCTGGACCTTTACAAAAGCTTCATAATTGTAATAGTCTCTTTTTCAAAAAAGAAAAAATTTAATATTGCCCTTATTGGACTATCTTTTGACCATTTTACTTCTCATGGGTACTGTGAAAGACTTAATGTGAACACAGTTACACGTGGGTTATTCTCGTCACGCCCTATCTGGGAGTGAATAAAATCTATGTTCATTCACGGCAGGTTAGTTTTTGATAGGTAGCCAAATACAAGCTTAAATAAGAAATAATGGTCTCTGAAAGTTAATTTTTAGCAAGTGGTCAGACATGAGCTTAAACAAGAAATATTGGACTTCCTTTCAAAAAAGAAAAAGCAAGAAATATTGGACTGAACGGTACCCTGGATACCAAAAATGAGCAGGTATACCGTTGAAATACCAAGATCTTACATGACAAAAGGCAAACAAATTATGCTACAAATTTTCTTTTCACAGTTTTTTTTTTTCAATATAGCAATGATTTAATGATTGGTAAACACACTTAGGCTTCAGCACTTTTCAAAAAGAGAAAAAAGGCATTGGTGTTGATACTTTGATTTTACCCGATTTGTTATAGCAATCGTGAATTGATGTTTTTGTGCCACTTGTTTCAGGATCTAAGGAGTGCGGTTGATGAGAATGATCATGATACAGGTTAGCTTCTTTCATATCTGTTACACAAATTCTTTTGCTGTTGGAATTATCCATTTCAATCGGTAAAAGAAATTGACATCAAATCACTCATCGGATATATGACCTCAAGATATAGCATGATTTTGTTTTCAACTTTTAATAGTTCTGAAAGGTGCTTGCTTTTGCATTCGATAGCTTTTAAATGCTGCTGTCAATTGGTTTCGAGATACAAATATTTGATAAGAATGGAACTCTATATTGTCCTTATTCCCCCAAATTTCTCAAAATGGTAATAGGGTAGTTCTCATTTAGGAATTTGTTTCTTGGTACTTAGCACGTTAATGATCGGTTTTAATGGCCAAATGGATTCAGTACCGCTGTCTGTAGTAGGAATTGCTTTGTATCTGTGACTTCATATGTGTTGCACAGCAACCTGTCTGCTGTTGATTGAGATGTGTGCATCAATTAAGAATAGTTCTTTTTCTTATCCTCTTATAGATTAAGATTCATGAAACACAAGCACCTGGAATCATGTTTTTCCTTTATATCATCTTCTACAGTTTTATTCCTCACACGTGCTTCCATGTAGCATGCCGGAGCACCTCAATGGTGTGCATGTGCATGTGCCCTTGCATGTCTGCCACAGCCTCCTTACCCCCGTGTATGCAAACTCTTGTGCACGTCTTCCCATGCATGAGTGGATGCATATATGATGGTAATTATCTGGGATGATGTCCAATTATTCTCAAACTTCTAAAGAATGTTCTGCTTGCTCGCATCTTTTCTGTTGCAAGGAACAGGCCAACTGATGATTTGCTTCCTTATGTTTTATTTTTTGAGCAAGAAAAGTCAAAGCGAAGAAATTTTATAAGGCTAGACGTTGCCATTGATGAAGTGTTTCAAATGTCGTGATATATCGCTATCGATGGGATGGGTGGTATCGATATCCCCAAAGTATATTTTTTTTTCGGATATCGGTAATATATCGCCGATATAGGGAGATAGTTGATATATTGGGTGATATATCGACGATATCGTCGAGATATCAGCGATACAAGAGGTGTTGGCACTGGGTTTGGGTGAGAGGTTTGAAATTGGCATGCTGGGCATTGGGCGGGAGGTCTAGGTGGTGCTGGAGCTGCTGTTGGGCCAGTCTGGTGGGAGGTTTAAAAACACACAGACACAAAGCGCTAGTGCAGGTCTGGATAGGTTTGGATAGGGGCTGAAATCTGCCAGGTCTGGGTATTCGATGATATATCCCTTATATAACACATATGCACGTTTTTTAGGCATCCTTTCATGATATATTATTCGTAAAAATGTTAACCTTTAAATTTTGTGATATTTTGTGATGAGTGATTTCCAAAAAATTCACCGATATCAGCGATATATCCCCGATATATCTCTTTTTTGACTTATCGATACGATATTCATATTGATATTTAAAACATTGCATTGATGTCAATTGGTGGATGTGAATCGTGTGAAAGAATGCATGTTTTGAAGGTTCTAATTTCACAAGTTTGGGGTTGTTCTAAGTGCTACAAACCTACTTTTCCAAAAAAAGTGCTCACAACCTAGAATTTTCTATGACCTTGAGTAACGCATGTTGAGGCACACAGCCAACTAGGGAGTCACTGAAACATGTGCACCAGTAATAGTGCAAGTAGATACGAGTCTAACATATCATATCCTCTACCATATCCATTTCTTGGGCAGACATGTATCATGGCTGCCTCTTTATGTCGCATTACTGCTCACATGCAGCAGCCAGCATTAAGCATATCTTAGCCCATTCATTTGAATAATTTCCACATTGAATTCATGTATTTGAGACACACACCACTTTTCCCTTTTGTGACTATGTATGTTCGAGTCTAATATGCTTGATTTTATGTGCTGATTGGGGACAAGGGAAGATGATATCATCACCGTTGGTAACTTCGTTGTTATCTCTTGAGTGGAGGTAGGAGACTCCACTCTATTATTCTGTCTTTAGGTCTGGATCCAAATCATCACCTACCAATTGCAATTATTATCGGGTTGATTGGACACCAAATATCTTCCTGGTCATATGCATTCTTTATCTTTGTTGGCTGCAGTTGAAATATAAAATAATGTGGAAGCAATAATATTAAAGCATAAGAAATTAAGGAACACTTGGGTTTACGTGGATATTTTACTCATGAAGAGTGGAGAGAAAACCACGGGAGAAGTACCCTTATGGGCGTTTCTCTTTGTTTCTTCTTAAAAGAATAAGTGGAGGGTGCACGCCTATTTATAGGTCATTACACACAGCATAAAGTTTCACTCCACTATGTGGGACTAAATTACCATACAATTCTCTCAACACTCCCCTTCAAGGTGGAGCATGAAATGCTCAGCTTGTAACACAAAGAAACCCACTTTACACAATATAACATAACTCTCTGGACTGATTCTTGCTTGTACGTTGGAACACAGGCTGGAGATACTGGAGGAACTGCTGTAGTTGGTTTTGACAATGGCCTCTTCTTTGGAGATCGGGTGTTGGTGGCTCCCCATTCAATATCCCTAAAATGGGCTTTCTTCTGAAGACCTCGAAGCTATTTCTTTCACATAAAAATCGATTGAGCTTTTTCTCTGAAGACCTTGAAAATGGATCTCCCTTTGAAGATCTTGAAACTCTGGACCTCCCAGAGTTTGATTTCTGATGTGATGATTGGTTACTTCAAAAGTCTGTAGCGGTATCCGATGTCACCCATTGTGCTTTAGGTCTGCAACAAAGGAAGTTCCAAACGGGGGTGACTATAATAGGCTTCCATACTCCCCTTTTCTTCCATACTCATATGGGAGAAGACAAAATAAAACTGGAGAAGTGCCTCTCCCCCTCTTCTCTTTAATGCAAACATTTTTTTCCTTCATTTTTCTCTTTCTTTAATCATAATTTTTACTCATTGCTCTCTTCCCTTTTTTTCTCCCCTTTTTTTTTTACTATTTCTTCACTTTTTTATTTCCCTTTTTTTCCTTTCTCCTCGTATCATTTTTCTTTTTTAAACTCTCAGTCTCGAACCCAACAACACAGCCATCGCTTCTCCTTTTCAACTTGCAATGATCGAGTCTTTTGTCACCTCGCGCTCTGCTGCCATTGCCATCGTTGCTATAGCTTCTTCGATCCTCGGCCTCGCTACAGCCACCACCGACCTCGACCTCGAATTTCCTTGTGGAGCTGACCCCTAGTGCCTGCTGCGGAGGGGTCGTGGCGGTAGGTGGGCTCGGCGGAGACCAAGTGGAAGACCTTGAGGGCACGATAGGGGGTCGCGCTTCGTGTGGATGAGCCGTTGGACCTTCTCGACTATCATTGGTGGAGATCACTGGATCACACCGACCTCGACCTCGAATTTCCTCGTGGAGCTGACCCCTAGTGCCTGCTGTGGAGGGGTCGTGGCGGTAGGTGGGCTCGGCGGAGACCAAGTGGAAGACCTTGAGGGCACGACAGGGGTTGCGCTTCGCATGGATGAGCCACTGGACCTTCTCGACTGTCATTGGTGGAGATCACCGGATCATCGACTTCCTCATGCCTTGCGGCTTGGATGCTTCCTTTAGGGTTCATCGTCGACTCTCGTGCGTCACTCTTCTTCAGAAGGGCATGACGTTGTGTCGCCCTTTGGAGCAGTGCCTTCACCACCTCGAGCATCGTCACTGATCCATAGATCCATCCTGTAGTGCCTCCACATACCACCGCCTCCTCAAGCAAGAACCCTAGAAGGCCTTTAGCTTCACATACTCCTGATCATGGAGGAAAAAGAACTTCTAAGGAAGATAAACGTCATAATCGAAAAAGATAAGCCAAGAATTGATTGTTCTGATATCAAGTTGAAATCTAAAATAATGCGGAAACAATAATATCAAAGCATAAGAAATCAATGAATACTTGGGTTTGCGTGGAAACCTCACTCATGAAGAGTGGAGAGAAAATCATGGGAGAAGTGCCCCTTTGGGTGTGTTTCTTTTCGTTTCTTCTCAAAAGAATAAGTGGGGGTACATGCCTATTTATAGGCCACTACACGATATAAAGTCCCACTCTACTATGTGTAATTAAACCACTATACAATTCTCTCAACAGGTGCGGATAGACATAGATACCAAGGTAGAGAGAGGGAGAGGAAGTGGTTCATGCCAAGGCAAGAGGCAGAGTAATGTGATTACAAATTTTGGTTGACTAATAGTGTCAAGCCGAAGCTAGTGGCAAAGCTTTTGTGCATTAAAAATGATCAGGAGACGAGGGAGCATCTTTAGAAATATAGATGTGACTTATCTCAAAAAAAGAAATATAGACGTGCTGGGACATTAGTTATGTTCCAAGCAACAGTGATGGACAAACTTATCTAGTAAGCATCAATCATAGACAAACTGAAGAATTCCCACCTAAGGTTTGAAAAAATGCGAAGTGGTATCGAGGTGGTTTACCTTCATCAAGGCGAGTTGTAAGCCTCACTTTTTGGATGGAAAATAAAGAAAAATGACACTAATATATAAATGTCCATTACTAAATATCATTGCTACACAATACAGAGACAAAATTCACATATAAACTAATATAACGTGATTTAAATACACATAAATACCACACAACTTGTAAACTCTTCAAAAAAAATCAAAATAATAATTATATACTAGTATTAAAAAAATAAAAAATAATAAAAAATACTTTTTTGGGAGAATAATATTAAAAAGTATGTAACAACAAGATTTAAGTAAACAATCACTACATAGTCTCTTCAAAAAAATCAATTTAGTGATCACATAATAAATAAACTAATTACATAAAACATTCAAACATATAACTAAATAGTAAAATAAAGGTATAAGTAATAAGATAAAAATGTAATGTGTAACTCAAACGAGGTTGAGACTTGAAAGGGGAAGGGGGCAACGATGGGCAATGGAGAGGGACAAACTAGTAATGGGTGGTATGTAGGGGAGCTGACTAGTGGTGCAGCAATAGCCATCGGCAATGGTAATGGAGGAGTTCAAAGATGGAGAATAACTCGCAATAGTTAAGGGTGAAGGATTTTTTGAGACTTGAGAGGTTAGGGCGATTGCTTGGGGTTGGGTGATGGGAATGGAATTTTAGAAAAGGGTTTTATTTATTTTATTCTGTCATACACAACTCACATTATCTTCAAATGTAGACTTTCAACTGAGGCTATAACCTCAGTTCCGCCTTGCCACCTCATCGCCTTAGCTTTGCCTCAACAAATTGCCTCACACTACAATCTTGAGGCTATACCCTTGGGGTGATTTTCTTCTGCCTTGCCTCGAGGCTTGTTTTTTAAAACCATGGTCCCACCTGGGTGGAGGGAGTGCATGTATGAGGGGGGTGCATGCCATGGTCTCCACCTACAGGTTGGTGGTCCAAGAGATCAAGTTGAGTCATTTGCTTAATTATTAAGTTTGCTATTTTTAATAAATAGCTTTAGGAAATATGTTTGGGATTTGTTTAGTGATAAGATCTTTTGTTTCCAATTGTTGGGATATGTTCTCTCTATATAAAGTGAGTCTTTCCTTGTATTTTCTTGGAGTTATAAATGATATTTCCTATTCTACTACTCCACTCCCTCTCTCTTCAACACCACCACCACCGGCTGCCATCCAAGGACCACGGCCTCCTGTGCCACATACACCAAGTTGTCAACCACATGGTTGCCTGTCTCAGTTTGCATGCCACCTAGTCCACATGGGACTATCCTCTCCCATGCCAAGAAGCCTCCGTGCTCCTACTTGAGCAAACCCTGACAATATATATAACTGTGACTTGAATGTGATGGCATCATTCTTCTTTCTTTCACTTGAATATTGTTATCATATGTTTCTTATAAAAATTGATGCTATCATATGAGTTGGTTAGGAATATCTAATAATTTAAAAATTAAAAAGTCATGTCACCTCAATTAGATCGAGTGGTCGCCTTTTTGTTGCCTCTTGCCTTTGATAATTAAGGAGCTTGTCACCTTGCAGTAATCTGTCGCCTTGATAGCCTTGCCCATCTTTGAAAATATCTCCATATTGCCATTTGATTTTTTTTGTTGTACTAATTTCTCAAGGAACAAATAAGGATTAAAACAGTTTCCCACATAAAGTGGGGTCGAGTACATGGATTCTTGTCTCCATTCAGGTCAAAGGACTTGCCTCAGTTTCCTTCCATCCAACATGGTCTTTTTTGACTGTCTCTTCTTAAGCTCAACATCCAACCTCGTACCTTCAGACTGTTGTATTAGCAATTCATCACTGAATATGAAAATTGTAGTGCATGCCACTGAGGTGTGGTAGAGAGTAACCTCTCCATTTGACATCCTGATCCTATTGTTTATCGGATCTTATCCTGCAGCCAACATATTTTCCACAAAATGGAGATGTATTGCCATTATGGCATCTTTAATGCCCATGGGTACTTCATTGGCGAATTGCATGCACGAAGTGCTATCTTTATATACTTAATACTTAGTTTGATCCTCAAAGATTGTGGGTAAACTGGCTACTGATCTCCAGTAACATCCTTATTTCTTTCAAAAAAAAAAAGGATTGCGGGTAAACCAAAACAATTGCAGTGCACTGATATGGCTTAAGCTAATTGTTGGAATGCAACTGTGAGGCTTCAGTTGTCTTAAGACCAATGACCGTGTGCTTTCCATGTAGTTCCACGGAAGGACAAATTGTAGCATATGTGCCTCCCTCCCTATGCAAAAAGTCTAGCTTCATCCATGTGCCTTATGGTAGAATACTGGCATATTAGGGCCTTCTCCAGCAGCACTGTCCTTCTGGGGCCCACTTGGGTCCAATTGCAATGGATTGCCATTAGCATTCATGTGAACTCCGTTCAATTCCATACCCAGAGAGATGAATTGATGTAGTTATACTGGTTATTTGTGAACCTCTCTGAAGAGTGCTGATTCTCTGATTAGCAGCCATTAGTCTCTTTTGCATGTTTATGAGTGCCTTCGCAAGCATATTTTATAAAAGATTAGGCGAACATGCATTGTTATTTGCTTGTGTTGTTGCTAACTGCTTCCAATCCTGAGAGTTCTGCCTCTGTAGGTCTTTGATTAACAAATTTTAGTTTCTTATGCCCCATCTCATACCCATGTTCTAACCCTCCCACCCTGACCCTATATTCATGTACGGGGTGTGGTCTGCACCCTGTACTGGAGCTGGGACCGCGGAGATCAAACAGCTCCCATAGGCTGCATAGCATCAGGGGTTGAGTGGTAAGGCAACTAACTGGTTACCTTCAAATTAGTTCTAGTTATAAGGGAACTACTTGGTCAAGGGGCATGTATTTGCATTTCCAACTCCACGAAGGAAAATGATAAATGCAGAAGTTCTATTAATTGAACAACGTTGCAAGAACTCTTACATCTAGTTCACCCTCTAGGGAATTCTTGTCATTCCAGTTCACCCTTTATTAAATGAGAAAGTTCTTGATAAATTATTGCTAAAACTTTGATGGATTTTGACACATTAAACAATTAGGGCCATCCAATATAAGTTGTTGTAAAACACCTTGACACATGCTATGCGTCATTTGTAATGTTGATTTATTTCTAATTGAATGTTTTTGTAGTCGGTCCACTTTATGTCAATGAGAACCTTTTTCGAGGAAACCATCAATAAGGGCTTGTTATTATTTCCTTTTTGTCCTTATTTTTTGTGGGTTGAGGGGGGCATTAAAGGTGAATTCCTAACTAAGTCACTATTTCTGTAAATTTCAGAATTTCTAAACATGGACGATGAAGTTGACTTTGATGATGAAGTTGATTATGACATACCAAATCCTGAGGAAGAGCAACCACTTGACAACAGTGGATGGTCAACAAGGACAAGGTAGATTTTGATTTTACTTTATTTTTTTCCTAGTATGTTTGATTACTTGTGTTTTAATATCCAAATGAATAGAAGATAACCTGGACGGAAGAAGAATAGCTCTTTATTTAGGTGAAATAAAAGTTGACGGGACCATGCTGGAGAGTCAAATGACACCTAATTTTGAGGGATAACTTGTATTTTTCCTGTTGTAACCTATCTTTTGTGGGATAACCCATGTTGTCATGAATAACTATTCTTGGGTTATCCCCTTTATCATGGCTATGGCTAAATGTCTACAGTTGTCACTACCTTTGCTATATCCTTATGTGTGGCTATGCAATTCCTTTTCTTTTTCCTCCTTAGGGGCGTGGCTAGATACCTGAAGCTGCTCTTCGATGAGGAAACTGGATATGGAAAGAAGGATGCGCAACTTGATCGGCTTTTGGGTGGGAAGATGAGGAAAGAAGCGTCGAGAATGTTCTTTGAGACACTGGTAAGTTGGGTTTGCTGTGAGTGCTTATGAAAGATCTTTCATATTACCTCAATGGCTTGACTATCATGTAATTCATGTAGAATATCAGTGTGCGTCTCCTATTTCAAAATGAAATCTTTATGCCCATGTGTACAAATGAATGCACTAGTTTTATCACAGATTTGCTGTACCATTTCACATCAGCTGTTGGGCATGAAAGTTGCCCATTACCAAGCTGTTTGTGGGTTTCTGCTGCCATCGTGTCAGCAGCAATTTAATTTCTTTTCTAGTCTTAAACTTTTGGTAATCAGCATTTCATTCCTGTTGACGTCATTTCTCAAAGAACATGGTATCGGTGACGTCTGAAAGCACCTCTGCCATGAATTTTGGCTTAGTGCCTTTCTACCAGAATTGACATCCTCATGGATCATATCCCAATCGCAGGTGCTGAAGACAAAGGATTACATCCATGTTGAACAAGATGGTGCCTTTGGGAGCATCAAGATCGAGCCAAGATCGAAGCTTTTGAAGTCGACATTCTGATCCAACTGAGACATTTCTGTACAAATAACGTGTAGATGGTCCTAGATCAATGTCACACTACCAACCTTAGTCCGAGACAAAATCTTTCCATTGTTCTGTAGCATGATTTCATTTGATTAGGTATATTGTCTAATTTGTTTCTCGTGTTACGATATATATATTCAGCGAGAGACAAGTCTGTATCAATTATCTGTATGCAATCTGCATCCTTGTGTGTATATAATCTGTAAAATTGTGTTCAGGTCATTGATATAACAAAAGGATTGGTATCTTACTTTCTACCAATCTCTTAATACTGAGTTATGTATGCGCAACTGTAGTTAACTACACCATTAACCCAGGACAAAATATGGAAAACGATGGTAAAGTGCATGGTCTATTTACTTTGTGGGGAGATTGGAATGAAGCAACAAATCGACACGTGTGGTAGCATTAGGTTCTTGATGCGTTGATATTTGATTTTGATGCTATCATCTTATTGACCTCATGTACTAGGTAACTACAGCCAGTGATTGACAGTTTAAAGGGATGATTTTGAAACTTACACACACAAAAAAAAAAGAAGATGATCAAAGAGCATCGCCTGTAATTAATACATTCCAGATGAAAATTATGCTGAAACACAATAAATAGTGAATAACTCTTCAATAATGATGTATGTAAAGCTCCTAATCTCCCCTTCTCTTGGACATTGTCTGGGGATTAGTGCTTCTTGTGTGGGAAGATAACAGTAAAGTAAGATTTGTGGGACATTATATTTGCTTACATTGGAACATAAATCATCAATTCTAAAACGTCCTTCGAAGAAACTCGATGGAAAATATTAATTTCCATAAATTTTCAGAAGTAAATTCTATGGCATGTATTTATTTGAAGCGGTGTGGTCAGCCCTAGCTTATGAATAGGTCTAGATATGATTACCATATATCTACGTTTGTAGAATCGAACTCAAAACCGACAAGAAATAAACCACTTATCCCATCAGTCATGTCATGGTTGCATATATGCACACATTTTTCTCCCCAAATTAGGTGCATTTAGTACATTTAAATATCTGTGAGTACCTCTTGTGTAGAAATGCAATCTAGTATTATTAAAATCAGGTGACGGCCTTTCCCACTCCCCCACTTTTTTCCGAATATTTTCTTAATGGCCCTCAAGCCCACGTGCCTATGAACAACAGAACCCACGGCGAACACGGATTTGACGTTATACGCGTAATGTTTCTATATCATACATATACCGATCAATCTACATCTATACGTATCTTAATATATAAATTAATATAAACTCTCTTTGAAACCGTAGGTTTATTCCCCCCACCAATTAAAGTTAAAATACTTGATAAAGACATCCATCTGCCACGAATCAGAGAACTAAATATACAAATAAATGAAAAAAAAAAAAATAGAACTTTGGTACGGGCATTTAGCATCCACCAGGAAATGCTAAAAAATTCACGACACGATCCCTGTGTAAATCTATGCACAAATTACAGACATGGCCGGTGCTTAATGCCATAGTCATCTTAGCGTGGTAGCTTTGCACATTGGGGGTAATATCGAACACCTTCTAATGTTAAATAGAAAGCGAGAATACATGGCCATGCGCGTTGCCTTCCTTGGTGACGGTTCGATGCAAAATCGAAGTTGTTAGGTTGCACTTTGGTCACCATCGATCCCCCAACAAGTTGAAGTACCCTGATGCTGCCCTTCTCTAAGGTCGTTTAGATGAGTAGAGGATATGCATTTGGTTGATTAAAAACTAAGCTTGAAGAGGCAGGGGGGAAGGTCCAATGGAGAACACACTCTCAATGACCTTAGGGACGCCTGTAGGATTTTTTTTTTTTTTGACAATGGGATAAGAGTTCTTTCGAGATAAAATATTATAGGAATAAAATAATTGATGATATTGATATGATGTTAGTTGATATTTATTTAATATTAGGATTTTGTACATGTATGTCACTACAATCGTCTGAATTTATTAAAATGCCTTCGTTCGTATATTATCAGTTTTGCCACTAAAATCGTTTATCCATTTACGGAATTACCCTCATGGTTAACATTTGTCCACATTAAATTAGTAGACGTTAATTGTGAAGAGTTGTTGGTTGAGTGCAAGAATGTCAAAGTTTTTTGGCAGGCAATTGCAGCCGTTAATTGATAGTTCTTGAGGAGAATTTGAATAGACCAAATTACCCTCCAGCAGTTGATTTAGGCTATTTAAGATATTTTTAGTATTTTCCATCCAACGGTTGGGAGAAGTGTGCCTATTTAACACTTATTTGGAGGGTAAATGTAGTGAGAAGTATACTGAAAGGAAAGGAAACAAATTAAAATATTATTGAAGTTGTAAATGAGGTAAGTACATGTTAGTCATACATTTTGACATACATATGTATTGCACATTTTACTCACCGAAAGAGTACCTAATGAAATGTTTTTTTTGTACATAGTAAGGAATTTCTCGACACCTAAAGCTTGAAATGAAGCACGATCAAGGGTCTTCGCTCCAATCTTCGCAATCTCCACGACTCTTTTGCTTTTGCAAGGTTCCAGTAGCAAAGAGGACATCTTCAAAGCCTTGGAGTTGTGGACGCAAGTTTTTCACTCGTCAAAACAAGTCTTGTAAGTTCTTCGAATGGGTGTCCAATGAAGATATCACCTCATAAATGAAAGATAAAGACATTGCTGGAGTTAGTGATCTAGCTGACATCAAAGAAAGGGTGAAAGAGCTAAATGCAAATGTTACATGTATGCAAAAGCAAGTTTATGAATTAGCAATGTATACGAAAGGAATTCTAACATGTATAGTATTGATTGTAGCAATGAAAATGTTCTACGGTTAATGTAGGCAATTACCTAATCATGTTCACTGTGTCCTTAATGTGGGATGTTGCTTCATGGTTTCCTTCATGTGTTGTAAGTGTGGCTATCCATAAAAATATAAAAGAGAAATACCCAAAACAAATAGGAATATCAAAAAGAAAGTAACTTGACATGATTGTCGACATTCACAAACATCCAACAACAAACCAAACATACATAGTTCATATAACAAGAGGAGATTTGTCCAAATTGAACCATGAGCTTCTGCCTTAGGCAATCAACTAGGTCGCAAATCACATGAGGCCTTGCATCTGTAATCCATGTATTGAATGATTCACTGAGGTTGTTTGTGATGTAATGATTGCGTGCATGATTCCCAAAGCTGTGTCTACTCCATTTCTCCTTCACCCTATGCAAGTAGTCAAATGCAGCTAGATTAGCCTCCTCAATCTCACGCATAAAATGCATGTATTGATTCCTATCAAATGTCTTCGCTGCACACCACACAAGGCCTTCCACGTCCTGCCCTAGGAAGTGCTTCTTGAAATTGCTATAGAGGTATCTCATGCAAGCCATATGCTCATAGTTTGGGAAATGCTCTTTAACAACAACAGCTAAGCCTTTCCCACCATTTGAAATGATGGTTAGACCCTCACCAGTATCAAAATCAATGGCTTCTTTCAAATAAGTCATGAACCATAACCAAGAAGAGTTAGACTCATCCTCACAAACTGCAAATGCAACTAGGAACAAACCATTTGATCCATCTAAAGTAGTGGCAGCTAGTAAGTTGCCCATGTACTTGCCCTTAAGGTGACATGAATCAATCTCAACAAATGTTCTACATCCATTGATGAATCCATCTTTCATGGCCTTTAAACTCATAAACAGCCTTAGGAATGAATTATCAGGATTTGTCTAATAGTGTATCACACTACTTGGATTTCTTCTATTTAATTCGTAAACTAAGGAGGGGATCTTCTCATAAGATTACTGAGCTGCACCAAAAAGCTTCCCCAAGGCCTTCTCCCTGCCTCTATAGATCTTCATGTAAGGAATACAAATTTTCACTTCAGAAAATGATTTGTCCTTTATTTTCTTTACTGTCAACTTTGGGTTATCCCCTAGTCATGTAAGAGAATGGTTTGCCACCCATTCTTCTGTTGCCATCACATTTTATCTTTGATTAATAGAAGTGAATATATGCTCATTTTTTAGTGACTTGGTGGCAAATGTTACACCATCTTGCAAGGTTGAAGCATGAATCCTCCAAGGATAGTCCTCAGCATCACATACTGCAATCACCCTTCCTTTATCACTCTTCAAGATTCTCACACTAAATTGCTTCCTAATGCAATGTTATGATAAAGTCAACTTAAACAATGCATTGTTTCTAAATTCTTTTCCCTCATAGAATTCATAGTTTTGAATATCGGTTGCGATCTCTCTACCTTCATAATCAAGCACTTCTTCCTCAAGTTGGTTCCGACCTTCCTCTTCTAAATCATAAATTGACTCACTATCATCATCTTCATCAGCAGACGCACGAAACTCACTGTCATTAGAACTCTCAATTGAATCATGAAGAAACACATCAGACATAACATCTCCTTGCTTGCCTATGATCCTCCCACTTCTCACCTCATTACCACTGATATCACCAACATCTCTTGTGTTATCACTAACAACATTAACTTCACAAACTTCATCACTTGATTTTTCCCCTTTCCCACTAGTTCTGTCACCATCCTTCTTCCCTCTATTACCATCCTTCTCTCTTTCACTATCCTTCTTCTTCCCACTGTTACCATCTTTCTCTCTTTCACTATCCTTCTTTTTCCCTCCGTCAGTATCCTTCTTCCCTCTTTTACCATTTGTAGTCTTCCCTCTGTTACTACTAAAATTCTGAGTGGTACAAACCTCTATGTTTTCACCTGACCTACTTCTCAACTTTGCTAGCCTTGGTGAACATCTACTTCCAAAACTACTGCCACGAGGACCAACTTCTATAGATGACTTCCCAACTTTATCAACAGCACCACCAGAAAATATTGGGTTGCTCCTACCGGCAATATTCTTAAAACCACTAACTACGCTCTTCTTGCGCTTGCCACTTGATTCACTATTGCTTCTCTCAATAACCACACTTGCACATGGGTTAGTGTTATGTAGTGTTGTCTGAGTTTGATTAACATGACCTTCATCCATTACAACTATTCGCTGTGGGACATTAATATTTGACTCTACTTCATTTTGACATGTGTCTCATCTATAGCTAAAGGTTGGCTAGGTAATTCCTTTCCAAGAGTTCTCATATCCATCTTACATTTCTCTCTTTCATTCAAGTTATCAACATAGCATAATGAGTCAATGTCATGAAAACTAACAACTAACTCTAATGGTGTTCCATCCATATGACAACTGAACATCTTAAGCATATCAGATTCATTGTTTACCTCAGCATATTGTCGAGGGCATGAATTTCGAACTTTGAACTTCATCGTTAGTATGTTCCTTGTCTCCCATTCGTACATCTTCGATAATATCTCTGTGAAATCAAACCAACAAGTTTTATTTGGATCAAGGCCTATCACTTTCTCATCACCTCTCTCATACTTCTCCCTTGTTGATCCCATCATAGATTTGAAAATTCCTCCATATTTCATATGGACCTCAATGTTACCTTCTTCACCTTCAAACCACCCCATTGTTATTGTTCCCACCTTCGCATAAAACAAGTTGCAAATTAACAAAATAACTTATCAAAATAGACATCGTAAGTCCTAAACCTTGATCGAAAACCCTATAAATCCAAATCCCTTCAAATAAACCCTAATCCCAAATATCCACCAAACCCTCACCCTAAAATCCTCATAAAAAACCATTATCAAAACCTTAACCATTGTAAGCCCTACACCCTAACTAAAAAACCCATATACACCAAATAATTACCTGAACAATAAGAAGACCACCTACCTGCAAATCATGCAAATCCTTCCACTGTTCGAACTTCCAAGCCCCCACTTTCGAGCTTCGATTACGGTTACTGCTACACACTGATATGAAAGGGACAATGAATCACAACCATGCATTCAAAAAAAAATAAATGACACGTGAGGGGAAAATTGAATGACAATGGAAGATGGAAAGTAGTAGATCGACATCATTAATGGGGAGGGATATTGCTCTAACCTTGCATCAGGAGAGGCGGTAGAGGTCAAGAAGCTTCTCACTCCCTATGGTTGGTAAGGTACCGATTACTACTTTCGATGAGGACAACGACCAAAGAAAAGAGCGAGCTCAAAAGAACCGAGATGGGAGATTGATGACGACCACGAGTGATCAACTAAAGAAGATCTTTGTTCCGCTCATCTCTCCACTTCTCCAACCAACGACGAACGATGCTTTGAGAAGGGAGATTGATAGATGTAGGAGGGTTTACCCCTCGTTTCCTACCACTGCCTGATGGGATGCTTGAAAGCTCCTTAAGAATGCATCAAACATCATGCATCCCAAACAAATGTTAGCTGTTCGATTATATCCCAACTCTTCGATCTTGCGATGAAATTTAAACACTAACGCAACTATAGTTAACATTCCACTAACCTTGATTTGTTTGCAGACAAAAACTAATGGAGTGGCAATTTTGTTAACGACTGATGAGAATCTCACCATGAACCCTAACTAACACATTTTGACCTAATTAAGTGTACAAAAGCTCCTACAAAATTTAAGGGAAAGCCTAAATAAGGGGATTGCAAATCTGAGTATAAAATAATTCACATGGAGTAAAACTGCAATTTTATCATTGCAGTATATAAACGGGATTTCTAAGGGTCTAGACACAGGTCAAATGGGCTTAATAAGAGAAAAAAGGGGGATGATTCGATCAGGAAATGACATTCTGTAACCCTAAAACAAATCCGCTTTAATTCATGAAGTTCTAGGAAAGATAAAAATCAATTAAACCCTCTAAAATTCATGAAAAAATATCTTCTAGGGTTTAGAACCTTCAATTTGGACATTGGAACCTATCTTGACCTAGATTGAGAATCATACCCAATTTTTGACCTAATTTGGATTTTTGTGCAAAATGTCCGATCAAACATGGTCAAACCTATTGTTACGACCCGATTCTCGAATCCCTACAAGACACGAGAATCGGACCGACTCGACTGATCCTAAGACCCAGTCGTCCAACAAGAAGGTAGCCAAAAAGCAGTAAAATAAACCACATTCACCATGCAAGTAGCTAATAGTAACAAAAGTACAGCAGTAAAGAAAGGAACTACTACAGTACACACCACCACAACAGTAGATAATTAAAAATAGGTACAGAAATATGAAGTTTATAATAAAAGAGTACAAAACTGTAACAAAATACTCACTACTACAGGAACGGGTGCAACACAAGTACACTACTGGGCTCTACTAGGCCCAGCACCCTCCGCAGCCGTAGGCTCTGGCTGCTCAACACCTGGACCTGAAAAGGTGGTAAGTACAACACGTCAGCGAAACACTGAGTAGAGTGGCAACCGGCTAGCTAAGAAAAACAGTAAAGGTGGACAGGTAGCTGTTGTTTTAATTTCTTTCTTTATTTTACTCTTTCTTGGTTTATTTCTCAGGTTTTTCTCTTGATCTCGAATGTTCCTCGTGGGAACGATCTTGATTGCAGTCTTTTTCGAAAAGTAGAAGTAGCACGTGGTGCTCTCTTGGCCGGGAGAGTCCCCGTTGATGTAAACACATTTACACTACTCAAAATATCTATTTATGCATGTTCTTAAGCAAAGGATTGCATTTCATGATATAAATATTGCATAACATGCATCATCTCGCATTTAGAGTAGTTTGAATAAAATGGAGGTTAATTGTCTCCTTTTATGTGCTTGGACAGGACAAAAATTTTATCGGGGCCTCGGATCAGAAATCCAACCGTATGGATGTGATCAGGGCGACGATTGGAGTTCAACGACTCCAAGATCGCCCTAATCAGGCATCCGTAGCATCAGATAGAGACCGGGGAATCCTAGAAGATCAAGGGCCAGGATGGTGTAAATCCGCACTTCAGATGACAAATCCGACCGCACGGATGAATTCGGATCTACAATCGCAGCCCAACAACACAAAAATCAAGTCAATTCGACATCCGTGGCACCATCTACAATTTCCAGAAGATGGACGGCCAAGATGGCGCCACGTGGCGCCATCTCATCCGCCCAAACGGCCGCTGGCATTTTGTGAAGGCCCACGCCCGATCGCTCTCCGTCGTCAGATGGAGATCCAACGGTTGTGGCCGCTCGGCGCTTAAAACATGCGCTCGACCATCCGTGCCCTGCAGCGCAGCGGTCGAGCGCGCTTACGCGAGCACGGGGCGCGGGTTCGAGCCGCGGCGAGGGGATTGGAGGCGCGAGTAATTGAGGCGCGTGGAGCGTCGGATGGAGATCGTGCGGTCGCGGGTGCCCGATAGCGCCGACGCGCGATTGGACGCCCCGCGTAACGCGCGATCGCACGCGCAGGTGGGCGGGTTGCAGTGGGCGCGGACGCGTTTTAAGCCGTCCGATCTCGCGATCGGACGGCTGAAAAGCGCTGGACGTGCCCGAGCGTTGAGGAGCGGGCAGCCGAGGAGGCGCGCGTGGGCGCGGCGGCGACGGCCACGTCGGGGCTTTAGTGACGGATTTATCCGTCACTAAAGACCCCTTATTTATTATTTTGAAGATGTAATGTCCATTTTGCCCCCACTCCTTGTAACTATAAAAGGAGACCCCCTCCATACGAGATTATCATCCATTCTTTCTCTTCTCTACCCCTCCAAAGCTCAAGAGAAGCTTGTCCCACACCCGGGGTGCTTCTCGCGAGATAAAGTCCAATTTTCGTTCCCCTTCGGAAGTGGATCCCGCGACGACGACGGCGTGCTGCTTCGTTCCCGTTCTTCTGCTTCGTCCTCCTTCGTCCCGCTTCGTTCTCCTTCGTCCAGGCGTCGTCCCGTCCGGCTCGTCCTCCAAGCAACCGTCGAGGAGGATTTCTCTCTCCCTATTCTTTTTACCGCTTTCTAGTATAGATTTACTGCCTTCTAGATTAATCTACTCGTCCTCCAAGCAATCGTCGATGTATGCCTCGTAGGGTGCCATGCCGATGCTCGAGTGATAGCTGTTATTATATGCAAACTCCGCCAGGGGCAAGTGCTCCTCCCAAGAGCCCCTTCAGTCTAGTACAGAAGCACGTAAAAGGTCCTCAAGTGTCTGTATCGTGCGCTCAGATTGTTCGTCTGTCTGGGGGTGGTATGCTGTATTGAACCTCAACCGTGTCCCCAAGGCCTACTAAAACTCAGCCCAAAACTGGAACGTAAAACGGGTATCCCGATCGGGTACGATCTCTCGCGGAACTCCGTGTAGACGTACCACGTCGCGGATATACCTCTCTGCCAACTATGCTGGTCCCAAGGTGACTCGGATCGGCAAGAAACGTGTCGTCTTTGTCAATTTGTCAACGATCACCCAGACTGCGTGGTGTCCTCGCTGGGTAATGGGCAAGCCCACCACCAAGTCCATGGTGATTCTCTCCCGCTTCCACTCTGGCACTGGAAGTGGCTGCAAGGGCCCTACAGGTCTCTGATGCTCGGCCTTCACCTGCTTGCACACAAAACACTACTATACGAATTCACCCACATCCCACTTCATTCCCCTCCACCAAAAGTCGCATCTCAAATCATGGTACATCTTTGTGTTTCCGAGATGTATGGTGAACCTGGAACCGTGTTCCTCAGTCAGGAGCTCTCTCAACAGCTCCTCGTCCCTGGGAACGCACAAACGTCCCCTCATGCACAGCACCTCGTCTGTAAAGGAGAAGTCCCCAGGGTCTCCTGACAGCACTCTGTCATGCAACGACTGCAAGTACGGGTCGGCCATCTGTCCAGTGATGATGTGGTCTATCAGCTCTGGCCTTGTCTGTTGTGTCACAGTCACTGCCCCATAGTGCTCCAGTAACTCTAGGGGTCACCAACTGCCCATCTCCTCCATGAGGCTCCAACTCTGCGCCTGTAAACTGGCCAAGTGGTTCGATGCCTTCCGGCTCAAGGCGTCAACCACCATGTTGGCCTTTCCCGGGTGATAGGAAATGCTGCAGTCATTGTCCTTCAGGAGCTCCAATCAACGTCGCTGTCTCATGTTAAGCTCCTTCTGATCAAACAAGTATCTGAGGCTCTTATGATCTGTGAAAATCTCAAATGTCTCACCGTTCAAGTAGTGCCTCCAAGTCTTCAGCTCGAAGACGACAGCTGCCAGCTCCAGGTCGTGAGTAGGGTAGCTATGCTCATGGGGCTTCAGTTGCCACGAAGCGTAAGCGACAACGTGACCCCTCTGCATGAGCACATCCCCTAATCCCTGTAAAGAGGCGTTCGTGTACACAACGAACCCGCCATTACTGTCTGGAATGGTGAGCACGGGAGCTGAAGTCAGCCTCTTCTTCAGCTCCTGAAAACATGCCTCACAAGCGTCTGTCCAAGAAAAGGGCATGTCCTTCCTGGTCAGCTGTGTCATAGGACATGCAATCTGCGAGAAGCCCCTGATAAATCGCCTGTAGTAGCCTGCCCGTCCCAAGAAGCTACGGATCTCAGTAACTGTACGTGGTCTCTCCCACTTGAGCACTGCTTCAACCTTGGCTGGGTCTATAACCAAGCCATCCCCAGAGATCACATGGCCCAAGATGGTCACCTCCCTCAACCAGAACTCACACTTGCTGTATTTGGCGTATAACCTACGTCGTCTCAGTGTGTCCAAAACCATTCGCAAGTGCTGTCTGTGCTGCACCTGATCTTGAGAGTAGATGAGCACATCATCAATAAATACTACCACGAACTGGTCCAAGTACGGTCTGAACACCTGGTTCATCAAATCCATAAAGGCAGCGGGGGCGTTGGTCAGCCTAAACGGCATGACCAAAAACTTGTAGTGTCCGTACCGGGTGTGGAAAGTTGTCTTAGAGACGTCTATCTCCCTGATCCTCAACTGGTGGTATCCAGACCTCAAGTCTATTTTGGAGAATACCGTGGCACCTCGCAGATGGTCAAACAAGTCGTCAATCGTCGGCAGCGAATACCTGTTCTTGATGGTAACCCTATTCAGCTGTCGGTAGTCTACACAAAAGCGTAGGGTACCATCCTTCTTTTCCACGAACAATATCGGGGCTCCCCACGGAGACGCACTGGGCCTCACAAAGCCCTTCTTCAGAAGGTCCTGCAACTGAGACTTGAGCTCTCACAGCTCAAGTGGTGTCATCCTGTACGGTGCTGTAGAGATGGGGCTGGTCCTCGGTACTAGTGAGATCTCAAACTTGATCTCACGCTCAGCCGGTAGTCCTGGCAACTCATCTGGGAACATGTAGGGGTATTCTCTGACCACCGGGATACTCTGAAAGTCTGCTACAGGGCTGGGCTCCGCCACCACGCAAGCTAGGAAGCCCTCACACCCCTGGCTCAAAAGTCTCGCCACCCGAAGTGCAGAAATGCACCTGAAGCCTCCGTCCACTGGCTGCCCGTGGAACTCGAAAGAAGGCAACTCCGGTATGGAGAAGACGATCTCCTCTCAAAGTAGTCCACCAAGGCTGGTAAGCGGACAGCCAGTCCATCCCCAGAATCACGCCAAAGTCCTCCATCTGTATCATGATCGGGTCAGCGAGAAGGCTGTGTCCCCCAACACTGACCTCACAATCCGTGTAAACCTCCTCAGTTACGAACAGCTGACCATCCAGACCTCTGATCACAAACGGATCCTCTAATAACACACAGTCCTGCCCCAAACTAACAGCAAAATTAGCAGCGATAAACTGGCAGCAAAATTGTCCTCAACAATTACTTTTTGACCCTTAGTTTCTTGGACCCTTGTAGAAACCCCCTATCTTTCTCGTCTCTTTCTACAGATAGGTCCTTCTGCCCTCACTCTGTGTAGGACATATCTTCGGCGACTTTGCATGGAGGATGGCACTGCACAGACCTGTGGAGGAGGCCCCAGACTTGAGAGGTAGATCCCCTGCGTTGTCCTCTTCTGCATGGACTGATTCCCCTGCCCTGCCGGCCACCATACCTCTCGTGCAAACCCGTAAGAGGTATGGGTCTTTTTCCGACCATGCCTCTGGCGAGGAGCCCACGCCGCCTCCTCGCGTTTCACTCCCAGTCAGCCCCTATTTAAGGAACGGCAGGGGCTGCCACTTCCTTTAAGCTTGATTTGGCCACAGACTCCGTCAGAATTCATCTCCCCTCTCTTCGGCCAAGTAGCCTGCAAGCTTCGGCGATTTTTCCTCCTCCCCCTCGTCGCTCTGCCGCCATATGATTGGCAGGGTTCACCTCGCCTGGTTCTTCCACGTTGCGCTGCACCAGCGCACACCTTCCTGTCCTCCTCCTCATCGCCGTTATCTCCCCTCAGGGCCGTCTTCTCCGACGACGACACAAACGCGCCATTCGTCTCCTTCGCCTCCCCTTCGCTCCAAGTACCCCAGATAAGCTCCTCATCTCCTACTCTCTATTTTCCCTCAATCTATTTCACAGATTACCCTTCGACTGCCACTGTCCGCTAACATCTTTCCCATCTCCGGCCAACCTTCGGCGAGACGCACCCATCACTCCACACCTCCACACGTCTCGCCACCAACCTCTTCACCTCCGCTGTCGACCACTGAACATCTTCCACCCATCCATTGACCACCTACACCTCCCTAAACACCCCCTGACCTAGCCCATAAACACAGCCACAGAGCGACCTAGGCACGCACGCCTAGGCCGCCCCGCGGCCAGCCAACCCCTACCTCACCTTCGCCGTGATACGGCAAAGGTTTTCCTATGGTCTGACGTGGCTGAAAGGTCGTGCTACTGATTTCAGGGTCAGGCCGCTCTCCGCCATTGACGCTGAGCTTGAAGCAAGCTTCAAGGTGCTCCAGGTTGCGCTCATCTCCAGGCGAAGCTCTCAGGTGGTGCGGGTTTGCAGCGCACGCACCCAGACTTCGAGTGGAGTCAAAAGACTCCACGCCTACTGCAATTGCGAGGGCTTCTGCTGCGGGTGCAAGCGCGGAAGCGGGTGGGACTAAAAGTCCCACCTCGGAAGTGTGTGGGCGGGCGCCCACACATAAATTGATTTTGTGTTTCAGGCTTATCGCCTCGAAACACACTGGGGTGAGGTCCCTTACACCCCTGCCACGCCTCATCCGTGACACTATTCCCGCGAACCTGGCACTCGGATCCGATTAATCCTTGCCTGTGCACACCTCGCGCACTACCCACGCCGGTGCGCCTGGTCACGGGCACGTCACCTATCCCGCTTACCTGATTAAGGCTCTGGGAGAGCGAACCCTGGAGTGAATTTGAGAGAGAGAGATGTGGGGAGCGTAGGGGTTAGGTTTTGCCTAACCTTACACTGTGCAAGAAAGTAGGAGAAGAAGAAGAGAAGGAAAGAAGACGAAGACAGAGAAGGCCTCGCACAACAGAGGGGGAGAAGAGAAAGAGAAGTAGAAAAAGAAGAAGAGGACTTGGGGCAGCAGAGAAAAAGAAAAGAAGAAGAAGCCAAGAGGAAGAAGAACCAGCAGAAGAGGAAAAGAAGAAGAAGCCAAGAGGAAGAAGAACCAGCAGAAGAGGAAAAGAAGAAGAAGCAAAGAGGAAGAAGAACCAGCAGAAGAAGTAGAACACTGTAGCAAGTGGAGTTGAAGTCGTCTGACCCTTGGAGTCAAACGTCTGAAGAGAGAAAGAGGCAGAAGAAGAAGAAAGAGAGAAGAAAAGAACAAATTTTCCTTTCTTTTATCATTTTTGTAAAACAATATATATATATTGTAAATTGTGATTTTGTATACTTCTAAAATTAAGTGTTGCTCACTAAATTTGAACTTGAAAATTTTCTATTTTCAAGTAATAAAAATAAAAATATATACTGGTCTCGATCGATGAGCCACCAACGACGTAAAGATTTTAGTGACAAACCCGATAATATAGGGAAGTTAACGGTATTTTAATAAATTCAAACAATTATAGTAGCATTTAAGTAAAAAATCCTTAATATTAAAGCATAAATGTGAGTGGATTAATATGATATTGTAAATATATTTTTTATTAATTTATTATTTTAAAGTGGATATATTTTAATATATATATATTGATATATATGATGCAATAAGATGGTACACGACGATGTTAATTAAGGTTACCTATTTCTATTAATTTACTCCCATATTCCGTTGACAAATGAGACCTAAAGTTTCATTAAATATGTGATGTAAATATGAAAGTGTTACATATGTAAATATGCGATACTTTATCAACTATAAGGACATTAAAGACTAATATAATGGGAAAGAACACGCAGTAAGTTGTACGCACTGAAAGTCAAAATTAAACTCATTTTATTACTCTGCTGGGGCAAATATAATTTAGAAGATGTATAATGCGATGAGAACCGGTACAAAGAAAAAGTTATAATCATTTGAACAGAGCGCTAATATTATTAATCCATGCTAAAAATTCCAAGTTAACAAAGTTTGATATGAATCATTGATCAAGGTATAATTTTAATCATTTGCAATAAATTTGTTTATAAAAATATTCTTATTATCCACCGGATTCCTTTTTTACCTCGTAACTAAATACAAAATAAATGCCATGGAAATCCATACAAATAATCTCACAAAAAAAATAAATGGAAAAAAATTGCTTTATCGTATACTCCAAACAAATGTGAAAAAAAAAAAAAAATGTTGTATTCGATTTCAAACCATTCTCTTCCCTTTCAGCTGCACTTATTCCTTCATACAATTCCTTGTGCTCTCCATTTGTGAAATTAAAATAAACATAATTAACATTAATGTATGAGGAATACAAGGTATGAACGCTGAAAGGGTAAGAAATTGAGGGCTGCAACAATATTGTTTATTTGAATAGCTATATATAGCTTTGCACCTATATAGCCAACGCCTTTTCTTTTCAAATTCTGGTAGGTACAAGTCTACCATTTGACAAATCGATTAATTAGCTGAAATGTATAAATATGATCAGTTAATTAATCCTAGTGGGAGGGGACCATTGCCCTCCGTGGCTGCTGATCATATGAATCCGTACTCCTTGAATAATTAAATGTCCTCCAGAAAACTCGATTAATTATATACAGCTGCAAATTATTACGGAAGCCAATCGGCATGCATGATCGATCCTCCCGTTGCTCTGCCGATCAACTTCTCAGAAGGAGGTAATGCTCCTCATCTCAAGAGCTGCATGTGATAGCGTCGTTTGTTATTAATCAGAGTAATTGTTTGACTTCACGATTTTCCTCACGGATGCGAGCATATATATATATATATATATATATATGCATGCATCTCCAATCACTTTGTCATTGGAGCCGCAATTTGCAACTTCAGCAAGTATATATGGATCAACACATACAGTTAAGTTACTGTTAATTGCTTACATAATGAATGACTATCTAAACATTTAATTACTTGCTCCCCCTCCCCGCCCTCTCCTTTCCTAAGAGAAATTGTGAGAGTTATTTTACGTTTTGAGATGTATTTTATGGAATAAAAGTATACTTGTAAATAAAGGATATCTTATGTTGGTATTTACGTGTAACTTGGGATAGTTTTATAAGGGTATTTACGTAAATAGGAGATAAGGTGGTAATAAGCTAGCGATGGAAAATTTGGGAGTTTATAAGGAATAAAGGAAGGGATAAGTTGTCAAAAGATAATTATACCCTTAGATTGGTGGTTATGTTGGTTGGTGATTTTTTTGATGTGGGGGGAGAATTGCAAGGGATTAAAACATGAGATAGTTCATCCCTCACCCATACATGGGTTTAAGGTAAAGCATAGGTTCACATATTTTCCTTCGTAAATACAGGATATCATTTAAAAATGTGGGATATCACACAACTCCCACGACATAAGCAAGTCCTTAGTCCGCTCCTTAGACCCCACTACTACCGATTGGGGCTCCCCACTATCGAGTTCTTACTGACTTACTTCAATTGTTGCCGATTCGGATACTTGCTAGAGCGGATTTGTTTGATCATCAAGGTTTCATCTTCTACGTTGCTATCGTCCATTGACGTGGAGAAATTTCTTCTGTTCCTACGAGTTGTGATTTATGGGGTCACTTTTATTCTTTTTATGAAAAAATTATCGATCTCGCAACACCAAACATCAAATAATACAAGAACAGGACTTAAATTTAGATCCCCTCAAAAATAGTTAATAGTTTCCTTCAGCTGAGCTATGACTTGACGGGTTTCCTTTGTTTTATTTTGTTTAATTTTGTAGTATCTTCTTTTTATCTGCAGGGTGTTTTGCGTTTCGATTGTCTTTCTCCTTGTCTCTCGAGGTTACGTTTACTCGTAATCATTTGATGAAACTTTATTTTCAAATAAAAAAAAAATTAAATGCCTGCTGTCTTGAAAATTTTGCACCACGGATCCTTCGGAGGCGGAATCTCCGACAGTCTTGAAAGACTCGGAGAAAGATCGATAGCGGTGTTGTCAATTTAAAGGTGAACTAGTTATAAGTCAGCGACATTGAAAAAGAAGGTTGAAAATATGAGAAAATAACGTAATACATAGATGTCAAAAATGGTAAAGAAGTTATTAAAGTAATTATTTTTAAAAAATTAATAAAATATTTTTCATTTCATCAAAGTTTTATTGGTATAGTTTTGAATGCACATAATGAAATCATTAACGTAATCATTTCTAAAAAAATTAGCAGAATATATTTTATTTCATCAAAGTTTTATTGAGATAGTTTTAAGAAACTTTGAAGATATGAATGTAAAGAGTTTGTAAGATATAAATAATATAATATAATAATGATTATGTAAATTTAATATGTACTTTTAGTATTGCACAACTTATGAAAATAAGAGGATAGTTGAATTCGATTTAATATTTTTTTACATGTAAGTACAACAAAATATATACATCAAGGAATGGTCACGAGTGCTAAGTACCATGTATTTCAAGATGTGGAAGTACAAAATATAGTTAGATAATAGTATTAACAAGTTTATTATATCTATAATGTTCATCAAAGTTACTTCTAAAACCAAGCATAGCGCTTTTTTCAAAAGGAAAGTTCAAGTAGCTTATAACAAAATGCAACAAACATGGTTCTTGTAGCATGTGCCAAAGATGAAGATGGAAAAATGATATGTAAGGGAAAAAAAAGAAATTAATAAGACAAAATGATGAGCCAGTAGACCACACATTGTTGTAGGAATAAAAAGAAAGGGAACTCTGAAAAAAGAATACGTAATGTGTAGACGTTAAAAATAATAGGAAATTACATGAAACTTGATTAAAAATCTAACTCTTGGGTCATGACTATTTATTGTTAAGTGTGTGTGTGTTTACCAAGCAGTTAATTGATTTTTTTGAGTTACCTAACTGATGTAAACACGTTTAAATCATATAAACCATCTATTTAGTGCGTTCTTAGATGTAGAGTTACATCATACATTATAAATATTGTATAACATGCATAATCTTGCATTTAAGTTCGATCGTATAAAGTTAATTCTCTTTTTGTGGTCAGGTAACAGGATGATATTCAATTGTGGCCTTAGATCGAAGATCCAACTGTACGGATCTGATCAGGGCGACGATCGTAGTTTAACGACTCTAAGATCGCCCCGATCGAAGTTCTGTAGCATTAGACATAATCCAAGGAAGGTCAGAGATCAAGGGCCAGGATGGTCTAAATCTGTACATCATATGACAAATCCGACCACACGGATGGGTTTGGATTGACGATCATAGCTCAACGCCGTGAAAATCGGTCCAATCCAACATCTGTGGCCCATCTACAACTCATAGAAGATGGACGGCCATTATGACGCCACGTGGCGCCATCACAGCCACCCAAACCGACTGCAACACCTCTTCTCAACCTCTGAAGGCTTGGGCGAGGCAAGATCTGGGCCGTTGGATCAAGATCCAGCGGCCATGGGCGTGCGTGCTTGAAACTTAAGTGAGACAAAATGACAGCCGTAGCGCGTTGGTCGCGGACACGCTCGTGAAGCCACAAGTCGTGGGTTCGATCCCCGTTGCGCCTCAAATTAAGGTGCGGGTGTGGAGTGGCCGATTTTAGTTGTTGGATGATGGCTACGTGGCCGCACGGATGGGTGTGGATTGTGAATGTGCCATTGGATGCACCATCTGACGCGGGAGGAGCGAATGTGAAGGCGTGCGCACGCGATTTTAGGCCGTCTGATTTCGTGATTGGACAGCTGAGAGCACGCAAACGTGCGCGTGCGTTGAGGTGAGAGGAGTAAAGGTGTGGCGTGCGCGGTACCTACTGCCACGATCTGGGCTTTAGTGATGGTTTTATCCGTCACTAAAGACTCCCGATTAAATGTTTTAAAGTGTAATGACCTATTTGTCCCCTCCAATCTACACCTATATGTAGCCCTACGACCCCCACACTTTCTTCATCCCTTCCTTCACTTCTCTCCCTCTCCAAAGCTCTAAAGAAGCTGGTCCCAAACTCGGGATGCTCCTCTAGAGTCAAAATCAAAGTTTTCACTCTCCCTTTCTTGTTAAGACCCAATCCTAGATCCCTATAGGACCTGAGATCGGCTCGCCTCGACTAATCCCAAGACCTAGTCGTCCAACGAGAAATAACCAAAAGCAGAAAATGTTCTACAACCACAGATGCATTGTAATTAGGTAGAAAATATATAGGGATAGTAAAGGAAACAGGACGAAATTTCTCACAATATTACAAACCATCACAACTACAACAATGGAAAATTGAGCGAAAAATATAACAGAAATAGTATTGCATATAACAAAACTCACTACTACAACCAAAGAACGTGCTGGAACAGAAAACAACAACAGCTATGGCTGGGCTTGGCTGGGCCCAACTCCCTCTACAGTCGGTAGTGCTAGCTGGTCAACTACCTAGCCTGAATAAGGTTATAGAATTCCGTAGTCAGCTAACGCTGTGTAGAGTGATAATTAAGCAATTTACATGCAATTAACATAAGACAAGCAACTAATTAATTATTTATTTTCATTTAGCTCAACTAAGTAGTTCTAATTTGTTTATTCTCTTATTAATCTGATCATTTCCTGATCTTGTCTGTTCCTCAAGGGAACGATCTTAATTGCAGTCTTTCCCGTGATGTAGGATGTACATGTGGTGCTTTCCTGGTTGAGAGAGTCCCCCGTGGTAGTCCTACACTCAGTCAACCACCCCGAGGTCACGGTCGCGACGTAGCGATGACTACAGCACGCGCCATAAATGCACGGGTAGTTACTTCGCATTGGCACACGATCAGTCATTTCCACTAGTGGGTACGCCTAAAAGTACAGCACGGAACAACACATGGCGTTACCCTCTCAGAACAAGGGTCTCACCTCTCCACAATCCATGTATTCTCGTCCGACTATCTTGGTGCCCAGTGGGCCTAACAAGAGTTGGTGAAGGGTGGCTAGTCCTAACCCCACGCCCCGTAGGGCGGCTAGCTCCCTCCCTACACTAAGTAGCTCACCTCGGTACCACGTACACGAGGGCCAAACAAGAGTCGACGTAGAGTAGCCAAACTCAACCTGAGTCTCAACCTAAGGGGTGATAAGCTCCCCTCCACTCTAAGGGACAATTGCTCTCTTTTGTACTATGTACACAAGGGCCAGCTCACTTCCCGTCTACTTACCAAGTCCTTTTCCATATACAAGAGTTCTCTTAATTTCCCATAGGGTTCATGCTTGTATTTCTTTCATTCCATTTATTAATATTCAGATCTCACTATTCACATCTTGGTTTCATTCTTATAACAGGCAGCTCGTGTTTTATAAATTGAGAAAGCATCACATCAATAAATTAATACACTTGCTAGCAATTAGGGTTTAACATGCATCTCAAAGGAAACAGAGTAGCTCAAGTAATATTCAATCGCTTCTACCCTAGGATTCATTTCACATCCTAGGGTTCAATTAAGTTATTCTAAACATGCACTTTGCTTGATTAAATCTTAATATTAAAGCAAACCACTCTACCGGGAAACACAGGAGGAGTAGGGGTTAGAACCGTAGGTCCTATCGTCTCCGCGGGCCTCGAACATGCTCTAGGCTGGAGACCTATACCAGTAACTAAATCACATTAGATGAGTTCAAAATAGGATATAATTGACACTAACATGTAGAGAAACTCGAGTGGAAAACAACGGTATTTTGTTTGCGTAAATCTGACTTCGTTCGGGCCCTAAATTGCTAAAAAATGGACATACTGTCTAAAATCATATTCCAGATGTCTTAAATGATCTCAGAACCTCACTTGGCTTCCTTGCATTGCTAGCGGACGCCTGGAACCCTTTCATAGTCATCCTAGGTCTTTCCAGATGTCTGTTTGTGTGTTCGGATGTTTGATGTGTCTATCAGACGTCTGTGGAGTCGTCTAGACGTCCTAAAGCACCTTGAAGAGCGTGCTTATACGCCTTTCCAAGGCTTGAACTGTGTGCACGCTCGTAGGTTAAAAACCTTGATAGCGCAATGTTATGTACGTAACGTATGTGCATGCATGGGCGTTCAGGACGCTTTCCTCGGCACTCCGCGAGTTTTCAGACGTCCAGCCTCAGCTCTGGGCATCTGTTGCTGCTCCAGACGTCTTATACTGGAAAAATCCAGTACGTAGAACTCTTCGCGGTGCTTGTCTTCTTCACTGCCTCCGCCTATAGCACGGCGGTAGCAGCTCCAGTAGCTGTAGGAGGTTAGGGAAACTCTCCTCCATGAGCTCCTTCCTCTCGTACGCGTCCTCCTCTCTCCCATGTGCTCCTCCTTGAGCTCCCACGAGCTCCCGTGACTGTGGCTCTTCCCTTCTCTCCCACGTCCTCGCTTACACTCTCTCCCTCTCTCCTTTTCCTCCTCTCACGAGTGCCTCTCCTCCACGCGCGACTGCAAGCAGAGATGGGGAGGCCGTTGGTGGCTCGTTAGGAATGGAGATGGAGGTGGTGGAAGTGGTAGGGTGGAGATGGAGAGGGTGGAGGGGTTCAATAGAAGTGGGATTGGGGTTAGGGTTTTGGAGATGGGGGGGGGGGGGGGGGGGAGTGTGCATGTGTGTGTGCGTGAGTGTGGTGAGGGAGAGGAGAGAGGGGGACAAATTGTGAACATTTCCCTGCCAAACTCTCTTTTTCCCGAAGAACCCGCACACTCAACTTAAAGAGTCAAAATTTTCACGTTTACGTCCCTAACTTTCCGGAAAACTCCCAATGGTCCTTGGAAGGGTCATTTCAATATAACAAACTTAAAGGAAGTTTCATCCTCAAAACTTGAGTTAAGTAGGGTGTGGAGAATAATGTAAAAGCGCATAACAAATTTAAAGAGGACTAAAGTTTGAAGAGATGTACCCTCAAAATGCTCCGGGTACTACTCTCGCATTACCGTCTCAAGCTCCCAAGTCGCCTCCTCGTACCATTGGCTTTTCCATAGAACCTTCACTAGTGGTACCTACTTCTTCCTCAAACTCCGGACGGCTTTGTCTAGTATCTGTACTGGCCTCTCAGAATAGGTCAGGTCGTCTCCCGCCTCGATGCTCTCGTGGCTGGGATCTGTGACGTATTTCCTGAGGTTAGACACATGGAACGCATCTTGCACTCCAGAGAGTTGGGGAGGAAGGGCAAGCCGGTAAGCAATGGGTTGTACTCGCTCCAAGACCTCAAAGGGCCCCACAAACCTCGGCGCAAGCTTTCCTTTCACGCCAAAACGTTGCAAGCCCTTTATGGGTGAAACACGGAGGAAGACGTGATCCCTAACCTTGAACTGTACCTCTCTGCACTTCTTATTCGCATAACTCTTCTGCCAGTTCCTGATAGTACGGAGCCATCTGTGAATCTGCTCTATCACCTCCTGACTTTGCCCGATCAGCCTGGGACCAACCTCCCACTTGGTCCCCACCTCGACCCAACTCAAGGGTGCAGTACACTTCCTCCCGTGTAGAGCCTCGTAAGGTGCCATGCCGATGTTCGAATGATAGCTGTTATTGTATGCAAACTCTGCCAGGGGAAAATGCTTCTCCCAGGAGCCTCTCTAGTCTAGTACACAAGCACGTAGGAGGTCCTCAAGTGTCTGTATGGTGCGCTCTGATTGCCGTCGGTCTGGGGGTGGTAGGCGGTACTGAACCTCAGACGAGTCCCTAATGCTTGCTGAAACTCTGCCCAGAACTGGAAAGTGAAATGAGTATCCCTGTTGGAAGACGCACCACATCTCTGATGTGTCGCTCTGCTAGCTCAAAGGTGACTCGGATCGGCAGGAACCATGCCGTCTTCGTCAACCTGTCTACTATCACTCAAACTGCGTCGTGTCCTCGCTGGGTAACTGGTAGATCCACCACCAAGTCCTTGGTGATACTCTCCCTCTTCCACTCTGGCACAGGAAGTGGCTATAGTGGCCCTACAGGCCTCTGGTGCTCGGCCTTCACCTGCTGGCATACCAAGCACTACTGAACAAACTCACCAACATCCCGCTTCATCCCTCTCCACCAGAAGTCGCGTCGCAGATCATGGTACTTCTTTGTGTTCCCAGGATGTATGGTGAACCTCATCCAGGAGCTCTCCCAATAGCTCCTCGTCTCTTGGAACGCATAGGCATCCCCTCATGCGCAGTATCTCGTTTGAGAAGGAAAAGTCTCTTGGGTCTCCTGTGGTCGCGCGTTAAATCAGTGTTTTAAGATTGTTGCATTGTAGTATAGCCAAAATAATGCTCAAACAAATAATTTTATTACTCAAAAAAGTTTTGAGGTTGAATACAAGGAGCAATATGGAATTCAGTTCTTAAGAATTGCAATTTAAGAGAAGAAAGCTATGAAATTGTGAATAAAAATTGCTTTAGAATAAAGTAGCAGCAGGATCAAGTGTCAAAATGAAAAAATAATGGAGTAAAATGGTGATTTAGATCACCAAATACTCCTTACAATGATAGCTAATGAATTCAATGTATATATGAAATGAAATGCAACCAAACCAATCGTCTGATTAACAAATCAAACGGCTTAAACTACTTAAGCCTCTCTCTTCTTCTTCTTCTTCTTTTCTCTTTCTCTTTCTCTTCTCTTCTTTGTCTTTATTCCTTTGCTTCTTCGTCTCTTCTTTCCTTGGTCTTCTTTTCTTCCTATTCAGCTATGAAACCTTCTCTTCTTCTTCTTCTGCTTAAGCCTTCTTATTCTTTTCCTTCTTTCTTTCTCTGTTCAGCTACTTCACATAGAGGGGAAGGCTTCTTGAATTTGGCTAAGTGTTAGCCTGTTCTTGCCAAGAGCAAAACCCTCCCCCTACCCGCACAATCTCTCTCTTTCTCCTCTTAGGCTCTGCCCTCCCAGGGCCTCTCAGTGGGTAGTCGGGTAATCAGGTAGGCGCATTCCTGAGTCCAGGGCTGTGGGTGTGGTTGCAGCCGAGAAGTGCAGGCTTAGGCGGGTCGGGTGCACTAGGTCCGCGGGTGTGGTTGCGGATGAGGCGCAGGTGTGCGTGGGTGAGAGGGACCTCACCCCGTGTTTGGAGGCATTAAGGCTATAGCAGGAATTCAACTTATTGCCCTCTGCCTCTTCGTTTGTTTCTGATGTGGGACTATCTGCTCCCACTTCGCTCACGTGTCTGCAGCAGCACGTCTTCCTCCAATTGCCTCAGCTAGTGTGGTCAATGTGTCAAATTGACCTGCTGGATGAGTTCGTGTGTTGTTTCCACGCAACCTAGGACTTCTACTTGGGGCAAACAAGGCCTGGAGCGAGCTCGAGGCTTCTTGAAGCTTTTCGTCAATGGCGGAGGAGGTGGCACACCTGAAATCAAGCAAACGGCCTCGCGACCCAATTAAACTTGCTCAGGACCTTCGTCGGACCACGGTGAGTGCAACAGTGGAGGTTGTGTGGCGTGGCGAGGTCCGTGCGTGCGTAGCGGAGTTGAACTGTGTGCGTGAGAGTGGGTGTGCTCGGTGGCACTGAGGAAAGGTTAATAGCCTCGATTACCAGAGGGCTTTTGCTCTTTGGGCTACGGAGGAGGTGTTGGGATGAACGGCGGCTTGTTTGGTGGAGCGTAGTGGCCGTGTGAACTCGTCGGAGGTTGGTTGGCGAGGTGGAAGACGGAGGGCGGTGGGGTGAGTTGGTGGTCAAAACGGATTTGTGAATGTCTGGAAACGAAGAGTGGAAGATGAGGCATTGATCTGGGTAGCTAGCGGATGAAGTAGGGTAGAGGCAGCGCCAATTATGGTGTTGCCGGCGTAGGAGAAGAGAATAGCTCCGGAGAGAGAGATGGCGAGGAGGAGGGAGGTTGGGGCGCCGGCTAGTACGGCTCGACGTGGGAAGAAGCGAGGAGGGTATCTCCGCTGCTGGTATTGCAAACGGACGAAGATGGGCGGAGGGGCTCTCCGGACGTCGAGGAGCTTTCGATCGATCGATCGAGAGAGAGAGAGAGAGAGAGAGAGAGAGAGAGAGAGAGAGAGAGAGAGAGAGAGAGAGAGAGAGAGAGAGGAATTAGTGGGGATTCTTGGTCGATTTCGAGCGTGAAGAGGACACTATGATCAGGAGGTTTTTTTTTTTTATAGACCTCAGGAGGAGGTTTTGGGCTTGGGATTGGATTCAAAAGGAAGGGAATTTCTTGACGAACTTCCCTTTCAAATTTGAAAGGGATTCGTCAAGAAATTAGGGGGTTCTTTCCAAATTAAGGTCACTGGAGCAAGTAAGAATAGGTTTAATGGTGGCAGGGACCTTTTTGTGAGAACGACGACAAAGTAGGGGTCTGTTTGGAAATATTTTGAAAGTTAAGGGCAGAAATGTAATCAGATAGGACCAAGTTGCAAACTAGGTGAAGACAAACTCATCTTGGGTCCAAATTTTACTATAAACCTAATTTGGACCTAAAGAATCCAATGGTGAAGTTGGATTTTGGTTTTGACCACGTTTGACTGGACAATTTTTGAAAAAACTTAAATTAGGGTAAATGTCTGTCTGTGACTCTTTTCTGGGTCACAATGGGTTCTGATGGTCAAATTGAAGGTTCCAGACCCTAGAGAATAGTTTTATATGAATTTTAAAGGGTTTAGGTGAATTTTATTCTAATCAGAACCTCTGTTAATTAAGAAGATCTGGTTTAGGGTTTCAAAAGGTCATTTAATTCTTAGAACACGTGCAACCCTTTTCTGATTGTTTTAACCCACTTGTTAGCCTTTTAGGTTCAGTTGATCCTTAATTAACCCCTAGAAAAAATCGTGGTTGTACTGCATTCATGATATGATGGTAAAATTGTTATTTTAACCCTAGTTTCTTATTTTTCCCTCAGAATGATTATGCTGTGACTTTTGACTCTCTGGAAGTTATGTAGGAGCATTTACTGACTTAATTGGGTCAAAATGAGCTTGTTATGGTTCATGATGGTGTTCCCATCACCTTGTCAACACTCTGTCTCGTAGTGTCTATAAGTATGGATCGACCATCTGCCTTGCAATGATGCGGTCTATCAGTTTTGGTCGTGCCTGCCGTGTCACTGTCACTGCCCTGCAGTACCCCCGTAACTCCCGGGGACGTCAATTGTCCACCTCCTCCATGAGTCTTCAACTCTATGCCTACAGGCTGGCCAAGTGAGCGGGCGCCTTCCAGTTCAAGGCATCAACCACCACATTGGACTTCCCTGGGTGGTAAGAGATGCTGCAGTTGTAGTCCTTCAAGAGCTCTAACCAACGTCTCTGTCTAATATTGAGCTCGTTCTGGTCAAATAGATACCTGAGGCTCTTGTGATCTATGAAGATCTTGAATGTCTCACCGTACAGGTAGTGCCTCCATGTCTTCAGCGCAAAGACAACTGCTGCCAGCTCTAAGTCATGGGTGGGGTAGCTATGCTCATGGGGCTTCAGTTACCACGAAGCGTAAGCGACAACGTGACCCCGTTGCCTAAGCATGCCACCTAACCCCTGCAACGAAGTGTCGGTGTAAACCACGAACCCGTCACTACTGTTTGGGATGGTAAGCATAGGAGCTGAAGTCAGTCTCTCCTTCAACTCCTGGAAACACTCCTCACACTCGTCTGTCCAAGAAAAGGGCACGTCCTTCCGGGTTAGTTAAGTCATAGGGCGCACGACCTGAGAGAACCCTCTGATAAATTGTCGGTAATAGCCTACTAGTCCCAGAAAGCTGTGTACCTCTGTTACTGTACGTGGCCTCTCCCATCTGAGTATGGCTTCAACCTTGGCTGGGTTCACACCAATCCGTCTCTTGAAATCACATGTCCCAAGAAAGTCACCTGTCTCAGCCAAAACTCACACTTGTTGTACTTGGCATACAGCCTACGTTGTCTCAAGGTATCCAGGATCATACGTAAATGCTGTCCATGCTATGCCTGATCCTGAGAGTAGACTAAGACGTCGTCGATGAAAACCACCACAAACTGGTCTAAGTACGGCCTGAAAACATGGTTCATCATATCCATGAAAGTAGCAGGGGCGTTGGTCAGCCCAAACGGCATGGCCAAGAACTCGTAGCGCCCGTACTGATTACGGAAAGCTGTCTTGGAAACGTCGGTCTCCTTGATCCTCAACTTGTGGTAACCTGACCTCAGATCTATCTTAAAGAACACCGTAGCATCTCTCAACTGGTCAAAGAGGTCATCGATACGAGGCAGTGGGTACTTGTTCTTGACGGTGACTCGATCCAGCTATTGATAGTCGACATAAAGTCGCAGGGTACCATCCTTCTTCTTTACAAACAACATAGGGGCTCCCCACGGGGATGCACTAGGCCTCACAAAGCCCTTCTCCAATAGGTCCTATAACAGTGACTTGAGCTTTTGCAGCTCAAGTGGTGCCATCCTGTATGGTGTAGTAGAAATGGGGCTGGTCTCCGGTACTAGTGAGATCTCAAACTCGATCTCACGCTCATGCGGTAGTCCCGGCAGCTCCTCTGGGAAGACGTCGAGGTACTTACAGACCACCGGAATACTCTGAAAGTCAGCCACGGGACTAGGCTCTGGTACCACACAAGCTAAGAATCCCTCACACCCCTGGCTCAAAAGCTTCGCTGCCTGAAGTGCGGAGATGCACCTGAAGCCTTCGTCTACCAGCTGGCCGTGAAACTCAAAGGGAGGCAACTCCGGTTTGGAGAAGACAATCTTCCTCCTAAAACAGTCCACCGGGGTGTGATAGGTAGACAGCTAGTCCATCCCTAGGATCACACCAAAGTCCTCCATCGGGATCACTATCAGGTCAGCAGGAATGCTGTGTCCCCTTATAGCAACCTTGCAGTCTATAAAGACCTCCTATGCTACGAACAATTGTCCACCTGGCCCTCTAATCAGGAACGGAACCTCTAACAGTACACTGCTCGACCCCAAACTGACGACAAAACTCGAGGAGACAAAAGAGTATGTGGCACCAAAATCGAAAAGAACGTAGACTAATCTGCCGGAAATGGTAACCATACTTGCCACCATAGAACCTGAAGCCCTGGTGTCTCTGTGTGTTAGGGCGTTGATATGCCCCTCAGCCCTGAGTGCAGACGAAGTAGCAACACTTTGGGTTGGGCGAGCAGCAGCTGACCTATATCCTCCTCGTGACTGCTGTCCTCCTCCACTCCCCTGGTGATTGCGGCCGCCAGATCGGCCTCTAGCACTCGGTGCGGGAGCATCTGTTGTGCTCTGACCCTAAATGGGTAGTCCCTCCTGATGTGGCCCAGTTGGCCACACCGGTAGTAGAGAGGGGCACGACCACCTCCCTCAGTCAGTCCCTGCTGGCGGCTGGGCGGGGATTCGGTGCTGGCAGCTGGCCCCTATTTGGGGCCCTTAAAGGCCACTGGTGGCCTCGTAGAATGAGGCGACTCCCCTACGGGCGCCGTGTGCCTCATCTACTGACGACCCTGTGAGTACTTTGGCTGATAGGGTCTCTTCTGTCCTTCGTCAGTGTCTCGCGCGGTCGAGTTGGTCTCCACATAGGTCATGGACGCCTCGACCACACGAGAAAAAGTGGGCAGCTTCAGGGGTTTCACATACCCTTGAATCGCAGGCCGAAGCCCCACAGTAAACCTTGACAGGTGCTCCTCCTCGGTAGCCACAGTTGTCGAGGTGAAGCGCGACAGATCTAGGAAACACATGCGGTACGTGCTAACTATCATTGCCCCTTGGCGGAGAGTGTGGAACTCCTGCCTCCTCTGGCCCTTCCAGGTCTACAAAAAGTACTGCTCATAGAAGAGAGCCATGAACTGGTCCCACAATAGCTTTCTCCCCTCTTGGCTTCTGACTGCCTTCCACCACCTGTGGGCTTCGCTGTCAAGCTGGTACCTGGCAAAGGCCATGCAACACTCTGCAGGAGGGCGGAGTGTGTCAAACACCTTCTCTATCTACTCTAGCCAGTCCTCTACCTCAGACGGGCTCTCATCCCCCTTGAAGGGGGGGCTTCAGCTTCCGGAACTGGCCAAAAAGCTCGTGGTGGAGCTGCAGCAGGGGAACAGGTACACCTTTAGGCAAGGAGGGCTCGTACTTAGAAGTGTCTGAGGGTGGTGGAGGATCACCCCCTCCCCATCTAGCTCGTACGGCACTGCGACGGTTCCCTTGTCCCACAGAGGACTCTCCCTCCATGTCCTTAGGGAGGGGTGGCCGAGGAGGTTGCTGGAGCTCCTCACGTATTATATCCCGGATCAGCTGGGTGAGATCCTGCGCCTAGATGCCCGAAAGAAGAGGTGGGTCGACTGGTGCTTCAGGTCTAGCACGTCCACCCCTCTGACCCTGCCTATGGCCACGTCCGTAGCCTACCTTGAGGACTCCTTGATGAGGCATCTCCTACAAGGAGGTACAAGAGAAAAAACAAGAACTGTCAATGATGTAGGATTACATAGAGAAATAAGACTTGGAAGCAAAGATCAAAGCGATACGTTGTGATGGCTATCTTAGTTACATGCACGTGAGTAGTTACTACCAGACCATTTGGTTTATTTCTCGGGACGACTTTGCTCTGATACCATCTTTGTTATGACCCAATCCTAGATCCCTACAGGACTCGCGACCGGCTCACCTCGACTAATCCCAAGGCCCAGTCGTCCAACGAGAAATAACCAAAAGCAGAAAATGTTCCACAACCACACATGCATTGTAATTAGGCAGAAAATATATAGAGACTGTAAAGGAAACAGAACAGAATTTCTCATAATATTACAGACCATCACAATTACAATAACCGAAAATAAAGCGAAAAATATAACATAAATAGTATTGCATATAACAAAACTCACTACTACAACCAATGAACGTGCTGGAACAGAAAACGACAATAGCTATGGCTGGGCTCGACTGTGCCCAACTCCCTCTGCAACCGGGGGTGTTGCTGCTCAACTCCGTGACCTGAACAAGGTTATAGAATTCCGTAGTCAGCTAACGCTGAGTAGAGTAATAATTAAGCAATTTACATGCATTTAACATAAGACAAGCAACTAATTAATTATTTATTTTCATTTAGCTCAACTAAGTAGTTCTGATTTGTTTATTCTCTTATTAATCCGATCATTTCCTGATCTTGTCTATTCCTCAAGGGAACAATCTTGATTGCAGTCTTTCCCATGATATAGGATGTACACGTGGTGCTCTCCTGGCTGGGAGAGTCCCCCGTGGTAGTTCTACACCTAGTCAACCATCCTGATGTCACGGTCGCGATGTAATGGTGACTACGGCACGTGCCATAAGCGCACGGGTAGCTACCCCACATTGGCACGCGATTAGTCGTTTTCTCTAGTGGATACGCCTAAAAGTACAACACGGAACAACACAGGGCCTTACCCTCTCAGAACAGGGGTCTCGCCCCTCCACAATCCGTGTACTCTCATCCAACTATCCCGGTGCCCAGTGAACCTAACAAGAGTTGGTGTAGGGTGGCTAGTCCTAACCCCAGGCCCCGTAGGGCGGCTAGCTCCCTCCCTACACTAAGTAGCTCACCTCGGTACCACGTACACGAGGGTCAAACAAGAGTCGACGTAGAGTAGGTTAACCCATCCTGGGTCTCAACCCAAGGGGTGATAAGCTACCCTCTACTCTAAGGGATAGTTGCTCTCCTTGGTACTATGTACACAAGGGCCAGCTCACTTCCCGTCTACTTACTAAGTCCTTTTCTGTATACAGGAGTTCTAATTTTCCATAGGGTTCATGCTTGTATTCCTTTCATTCCATTTGTCAACATTCACATCTCACTATTCACATCCCAGGTTTCATTCTTATAACAGGCAGCTCGTGTTTTACTAACTGAGAAAGCATCACATCAATAAATTAATACACTTGCTAGCAATTAAGGTTTAACATGCCTCTCAAAGGAAATAGAGTAGCTCAAGTAATATTCATTCGCTTCTGCCCTAAGGTTCATTTCACATCCTAGGGTTCAATTAAGTTATTCTAAACATGCACTTTTCTTGATTAAATATTAATATTAAAGCAAACCACTCTACTGGGAAACACGGGAGGAATGGGGGCTAGAACCGTAGGTCCTGTTGTCTCTGCGGGCCCTGAACACACTACAGGTTGGAGACCTATACCAGTAACTAAATCACATTAGACAAGTTCAAAATAGGATATAATTGACACTAACACATAGGGAAACTCGAACGGAAAACAACGGTATTTCGTTTGTGTAAATCCGACTTCGTTCAGGCCCTAAATGACCCAAAAATGCACATACTATCTAAAATCAGATGTCTGGAACTAGACTCAGACATCTTAAATGATCTCTGAACCTCACCTAGCTTCCCTGTGTTACTGGCGAACGTCTAGAACCCTTTCACAGTCATCCTGGGTCTTTCCAGACGTTTGTCTATGCGTCCGAACGTCCGATGTGTCTATCAGACGTCTGTGAAGATGTCCATACGTCCTAAATCACCTCGAAGAGCATGCTTGCACGTCTTTCCAAGGCTTGTACCTACGTACACACTTGTAGGTTAAAAACCTTAACAGCGCAACGTTACGTACGTAACGTACACGCATGCATGCGCATTCAGGATGCTTACCTCGGTACTCCACGAGTTTGTAGACGTCCAGCCTCAGCTCTGGACGTCCGCTGCTGCTCTAGACGTTTGGCAGATGCTCTAGACATCTGATATTGGAAAAATCCAGTATGTAGAACTTTTCGCGACGCTCGTCTTCTTCACTGCCTCTGCTTGCAGCACGGCAGTAGCAGCTCCAGTAGTTGCAGGAGGTCGGGGAAACTCTCCTCCACGAGTTCCTTACCCTCGTATGCATCCTCCTCTCTCCCACGAGCTCCTCCTTGAGCTCCTGCAACTACGGCTCTTCCCTTCTCTCCCACGTCCTCGCTCACACTCTCTCCCTCTCTCCTTTTCCTCCTTTTGTGAGCTCCTCTCCTCCACGTGCGGCTGTAAGTGGAGATGGGGAGGCCATTGGTGGCTCGTTGGCAAAGGAGATGGAGGTGAAGGTGGTGGGGTGGAGATGGAGAGGGTGGAGGGGTTAAATAGAAGTGGGAGTGGGGTTAGGGTTTTGGAAATGGGGGGGGGGGGGGGGAGTGTGCGTGCGTGTGTGCGTGAGTGTGGTGAGGGAGAGGAGAGAGAGGGAAAAATTGTGAACATTTCCCTGCCAAACTCTCTTTTTCCTGAAGAACCCACACAACTCAAAGAGTCAATTTTCGCGTTTACGTCCTTAACTTTCCAGAAAAGTCCCAACGGTCCTTGGAAGGGTCATTTCAGTTCCGAAAGTGGATCCCGTGACGACTACGACGCCCCGCCTCGCCTCTGGTTCTTCCCACTCCATTCTTCTTCTTCCGTCTTCGTCCTCCGTCTTCCAGGTGTCGCCCCGTCCAGCTAGTCCTCCAAGTAACCGTCGAGGAGGATAACATCTCTTTATCTTCTTTATTGCTTTCTAGAATAGAAGTTTCTGCTTTCTAGCTGTAATTATTTCCTGCTTTCTAGTTGTAAAATTAGTATTTAGATACAAAGTGATTGTTCTCTCTCTCTCAATGTTAATATCAATGTCATTGTGATTATCTTGCTTTCAAAATAAAAATACAGAAATAATATAATCGTGGATTTTAGATCGACGTGGCCTCCCTGTGTTTGACCCGGAATTCTTTCAAGTTTCGATAAATTTATCTGTTGAGGGATTTTTTCGCAAATAATACTATGATGACGGATTTTTCAAAATCCAATCCCATTTGCATAGATCTTCCATTCCAACACTAACTGAAAAATCAAGCATTGAAAAGCTAAGCAAGATATCAACTGTGACTTTCTCAATTTACAAGTCACATCCTGAAATTAGTTTTATACCTCTTCTGGAAAAGCAACAAATTTAGCTTCTATGAAATTGTAGAAATGTAGAACTAACTCAGAATGCTAATCCCAAATTGTTAGTAGGGTAATAACTTCAGAAGGAGAGTTCAAATGTCCCATCGCCGCTAACCATGTATTAGTACAATATTGGCTAGTGCTCGTACAATGTTTATGCACATCAGCTTCTTGACAAATCCTTACCAAATATTGGGTTTTCATAAATTTCATGTGCTCCCATCACAGTAGCCCCACGTCAGGAGAACCCAGTGCTGATTTGATAAATCCCATCGCAGTAACCTTACCCCAAGTTAACCCCGTGTTTAATTAGGTAAACACCATCAGGTGATTATCCTGAGTTCAAAGTAAAATACCAACATGGGGATATCCCTCCTGTTTGAAATTTTCTATCTGACGTACTATTGCATCCTGCAATATAAACTGAAAAACGCACTCCAATACACGACAGATGACATACTATCTAATAACCCAAAGCCCAATCCTTCAATTTTCTCACCCAAATCACCTAATCCACCTTCAAGTTCTCCCACCCAACGCCCAAGCTATGCTTATTATTCTGTTCCTACCACTCCAAAAGACGTACCTCCCTCCCCAGTTGATAAATTATTGCCTGATACATTTAAAAGTAGTACTCCTACATCATTGCCCATATATTCCACTCCACCTCCAAAATCTAAGTTCCTTATACCCAAATGCCCCCTTCCCAAATGCCAACCTATAACTCTCCCATATATTCCCATATATTCCACTCCTCCATGTTCTCAGCTTCACCATGCTGATAGTTGTTCTCTGATGTAAACACATGGCTCTATGAATTTGACTAAGGGTTGTTATATGTGGCAAAGTAATTTGCCAAGGAAAAGCGACCAGAAAAATAAGAGAGAATTCAAAAGACTGGTAAGGGAAGTCATAACTGCAGAAGATACTATAATGTTGATTGATCAGAAGACTATTGGGGGAAAGAGACCTATGGCTGAAAGAATGGAAGAATCTGCTCTAGTAAGGGCCAAAAAAAATAAATTTGATGATGCATTAGTAGAAGGGAATCTGGGGCCTGTGGCAGCTGAGCCATATCAGTTGCCACAACAGCAATGAATGTCATCTCTTGGAATTGCAGAGGTTGGGACTCCCTCTGCAATTCGACATTTAAAAAGTCTCATTGGTATCCCTCCTTTAAAAAACAACCTGGTTAGAAAATTTGGGGAGTTATAATACAGTATAAAAGGTCTAGAAATCGCTCAAAAAGCACACTGATTAAAAAGCTTCAATCCTATGTTGAAGGTGGTTAAGATCTAAAGTTGCCTTAGACTGGCAGATATGAACAAATATGGATAAACAGTTCCTTTCAAGAGTTATGAATAGATGGTAAAATGATCTAGCTTCACATGATTTGGCTAAAAGATGATACTTGGTAATAGACTATCTGAATGAACATGGAGAAACCTTGATAGGATTGACCTCTATGTAAACTTACATGTAGGGTGTACTGTGTATATATGTAGAGGAATTTGAAATTATGATTTTACATTCAGAAACATTAATGGTAACAAATTTAGATAGAACATATAAGATAAAAAATATCATTCCATGATATGCACGTGTTCTAAATGGAGGTGAATATGCACCTTGTAGTTACAGCCATGCCTATGCAAAGGTGTACATATCCATCGTCAAGTTAATATGTAAATTTCTTACATCCAGTCAAAATATATATAGAGAGAATGGACTAAATATTTTTTTTAAAAAGTGAAGGGTGATTATCTGAAAGATAATCACCCACAATCATACACTCCATCAGAAAACAATTACATCATGAATTGCAAGATGGACCTCCAGGCCTCACTCCGGGAGAAAATAGCGGATACAAAGTTCTCCACATAAGGTCTCTCCCCCCTAAATACCACCCCATTTCTCCCCAGCCACACCCCGTACAAAATAGCTAGGATCTTGGCCCGATCATCCTTGGAGTGAAAGGTCAAAGCACTGCTCCCCACATTTCCCCTGTGAAAGGAAGACCAGAAACTATCTGCGTCCTGTTGGGAGATCCATCCTATCTCCATCTTTTGCCAAATCTACACCAACAGGCATTGGAGTAAAAGATGTTGCACATCCTCAACCGCCCCCCTACACAAAGGGCATGCCAAGTCGCCGGTGTTGGCCCATCTTGCTCTCCACTGCTTTGTCATGATCCGTCCTCTTCTCACCAACTAGGCAAAAATCTTTACCTTCAATGGGCACTTCGCCGCCCATATCAATCTACAATTCCGCATGATATCAACATTCAAATCCGCCCCTCCCATCCCCAGCCAGCGATAAACCTTTGCGATCGAGAAGTCACCTTCCTCCTAATGAAAATTGTCAAAGCCATCACCTGGTGCCCAACTGTTACGAACGCGCGGCTTCAGACGCCTTTTAAGACGTCTGGGAGGTGGCCCAGACGTCGGACCAGACGTCTGGAACCCCTTCCAGACGTCTGGGATTCGATTTTTTCGACACGAACGGTTTCGTCTGCGTGCCTGAGCGCGCAGACCTGCGAGCACATCTCTCTCTCTCTCTTTCTCCCTTTCTCCTGCGATCGCAGGCTGTGCCCTCTGTCCGCTCTCTCTCCTCCCCGCGCGGCTTTAAAACACCACGCCCCTTCCCTCACTCTCATCACCTCCGCCCCCTTCCTCTTCTCTTTCCAGCCGGTGCGCGAGAGCGAGCGCGAGTGAGCGGCGGCGGCGACAGCCGCGGCGGGTGCGGGAGGAGGTGCTACGCGAGGGAGGAGGCGTCGGCCGTGAGGGCTCGAGCCTGCCGAGGCAGCGGGAGCCGGCCGGTGGGGGTGCAGCGGACGCGGGGTGACGCGGGAGGCCTGCTGCAGCTCGAGCAGCAGGCGGACGAGTCGCGGCGCGGCCGAGCGTCTCGAGCGGAGGGCGAGTCGTGCCCAGATTCTGGAATTTTCTCCAGAATCAGACGTCTGGGCTTTCAACCAGATGGCGGGGAGGACGTCTGGAGGACTGTCCAGACGTCTGAAAGGTGAGTTATTTTCCTCTTTCTTCCTCTTCTTCGACTGACCGTACTAAGAGAGAGAGGAAATGGGTACGCGCAGGTTCAGATTCGCCATCCAGCGTGAATCAGACGTCTGGCTGCAGTGACAGACGACGGGAGCGACTTCTAGACGTCCGGGGTAACCATCGGACGTGTGGGAATTAGACCAGACGCCCCCGCAGTGTTGATCAAGAAGTGTAAAGTTGGTCAAGAAGGTTTCTTCTTAGGCCCAAGTTTTTATGCATGACTAATTAGGATCTAAGGATTCTGATGGTGAATTTTATTTCTAGCTTAAACCTTGTTTGACTGGTCAATTTACGCAAAAATCCAAATTAAGTTGTTAATTGGGCATGGTTCTCAATGTAGGTCAAAATGGGTTCCTAAGGCCAAATTGAAAGTCCTAAACCCTATAAATTATTTTTATATGAATTTTAGAGGGTTTAGTTGATTTTTAACTTGCCTCGAACCACGTGAATTGAAGTGGATTTGTTTTTAGGGTTACAAGCTGTCATTTAATTCTTTGGGGTTACTGTAGCCCTTATTGAGTCATCTCATCCCACTTTTCTTCTTATTAGGTTATTTTGACCTATGTTTGGGCCCTGAGTTACCCTATTTTCAGATCGGATTGGTGAAATTACATTTTTACCCCTCAGTTTATGTTTTCTTTGCAAACTCAGAATCTCTCTGAGCCAAGCCTTTCTAAGGTTATGTAGGAGCTTTTATTCTCTGTATTAGGTCAAAATGAGTTAGTTATGGCTCATGATGAGGTTCTCATCATACCCCCATGCCTAGCTTTTGCTAGTCCCTTAGCAAAAACTTAAGGTTTCAACCCTTGTTCTAGACCATGAAGTTCTTTAATAGCTTCAGATAAGTGCTTTTTCATTTGAACTTAGATTAGGTTAGAATGCTGACCATAGGCTTAAAAGGTACTCTAGTACCAATCAAGATCCAAATCTGTCTAGCCTCAGCCTCAGTCCTTAGCAAAGGTTTTTAAGACCCACAAGAACTAACCTAAGGTTTATTGGACTTTATAGTTAAAGCACCCCGTGCTTGAAATGATTTTAGCCCTGGTTTAGTTCGCAATGCGTTTTGTAAGAGAGAGAGGTAGAAAATTTTTCTATTTTTGGAGAGTTTTCTCTCTATTTTTCTTTTTAATTCTAGCTTAGGATTGGCTTTTCAACATGGTCTGTATCAGATTCCTTGTCCCCATCATCAATCCTCAAGGGTTCCTGGCGATCGATGCTTCGAGATAGCACCGCCCATGGCAACCCCCAGAACCCTGGCTATTGAGATTTTGAGATAATCCCGTCCATGGTGTTCCGTGGCAGCGTCCAGACCCTGGCAGTTGACACTTCGTGATAATGCCATCCATGGAATCTGAACCAGCAGGGTGCTTATATGCCCCCAGTAGGATATGTGAATATCCTAAGAGACAAGCACCGAGGAGATGATATTTTGTTACGCATCTTTGAGGGGATTTCCCGCCTCTCTGCGCTGGGAACTCGTTCAAATCAACTTGTGTTGATCGGCCGCTCCTACTCTAGGTGTACTTTTCAGAATTTTTTCGACGCTTCTGCATGATTTTGATTTTTACGCTTGCTGAACCGGGCTGTGTGTGAGGTTAGGGTGCTTAGGTTACTGAGTCCCGTAAATAAGAAGTTAGTTAGCGAGGTCAAATACTTCTTGAGCCTTGGACCTAGTACTTAAGCTTTTCATTTTCCTCAACCTCTTGAGGATTGTCTAGATCTTAATGGGTACTAAGAGTCTATTAAGAATGCCTAAAGTTTGCGTTCTTACTAATCTTACAAAGCACATTTCATTTCTTTTCTTGAAAAAATGGTCTAGACTAAGGTTAATTCCTTAGCTTCTTACTAATGACTATTACTCTTTTCTTTCATCTTTTTGTGCTCCTTTTCATTTTGTTTCTTTTCCTTCTCCTCAAAATTTCCTTTCTCCTCTTATTCTTTTTATTTTGAAAAATTTTTAATTTTTATGGTGTTTTTGGCATATATGAATTTTTTGTTTAAAACCTTTTTTTCTACAAGTTTTGCACTTACACCCCCCCCATGCCTAAAACTTGCCATGTCCTCATTGTGATTTAGGGGTTTTTATTTACTTAATTTATTCCTTAAGACAGATATTTTTGTGAGTGAATGGGTCAGGATGAATTCTGCGGACGATTTCTAATCTCAGATGCAAGCATCTGAGGTGGAGTCGGCTGTCTTAAAGGGTGAACCTTAAGTGCACAATGGTGTCAGAAAAAAAAGGTTTTAGATTTTCAAGAAATGACGGGCTGCCTCCCGTTAAGCGCTGAGTTTTACGCCATCGGCCGGGCGCAGTAAGTTCAAGGGGAATGGAGGATGAGGGATGATTCAGCCGAATCAGTAGAAGTCACATCAATGAACGGTTTGAGTCTCTGACCGTTCACGATGAAAGGTTCGGAATCATGGCTGAGTGGACTGATTTCAATGGCTCCATTTCCAAAAACCTGTCGGACTAAATACGGTCCGACCCACTTGGACCTCAGTTTTCCCGGGAAAAGTTTGAGTCGGGCATCAAAGAGTAGGACCTTTTGACCAGGATGAAAGATCTTTCTCGAGATGTGTTTGTCGTGGAAGTCTTTAACCCGCTCCTTGTAGATTCGCGTGTTCTCGTACGCGTCTAGGCGTAATTCATCAATCTCGTTGATTTGGAGTTTTCTGTGGGTTCCAGCCTTGGAAAGATCTAGATTACAGTTCCGTACTGCCCAATAGGCTTTATGCTCCAGTTCTACGGGAAGGTGGCATGCCTTTCCGTACACCAGTCTAAAGGGAGACATGCCCAATTGGGTCTTGTGGGCGGTCCTATTGGCCCACAATGCTTCCGGAAGTCGGGACGACTAGTCCTTCCTGTCAGGCCGAACAGTGACTTGCAGGATTTTCTTGATCTCCCGATTTGATAGCTCAGCTAGACCATTTGTTTGGGGGTGGTAAGGAGTAGAGATTCGATGAGACACCCCAAATTTGGCCATCAGTGATCTAAACTGAGCATTTGTAAAATGGGTCCCCCCATCAGAGATAATAGCACGGGGAATCCCGAACCTTGAGAAAATGTTTTGATGTATAAATTTAAGAACAATCTTGTGATTGCAGGTTCGGGTCGGTATGGCTTCGATCCATTTGGACACGTAGTCCACTGCAAGCAGAATGTACTCGAAACCATCCGAAACAGGAAAGGGGCCCATAAAATCAATCCCCCATACATCGAAGATTTCGCATTCGAGAATCGGCTGCAAAGGCATCATGTCACGATGGTTCATGTTGCCCAAAGTCTGGCAACGACTGCATGCCTTGCAGTGACTGTATGCGTCTTTGAAAAGTGTAGGCCAGTAGAAGCCACACTGGAGGACTTTGGATGCGATTTTATGGCTTGAGAAATGGCCACCGCATGCCTGGTCATGGTAGAAAGATATGATATTGCTGATTTCCTCTTCCGGGACGCATCTCCGAATAATTTTATCAGCACCTATGCGGAAAAGGTACGGGTCTTCCCAAATGTAATACTTGGAATCAGAACGCAATTTGTCTTTCTTGGCCTTTGGCCAACCAGACGGTGTCTGATGAGATGCCAATTAGTTTACTATATCAGCAAACCATGGAAGTCTAGTACCAACAGAAAGCAGGTGCTCATCAGGAAAATGTTCCGTGATGGGTTCGGAAGGGGTGATGATCTCAGAAGGAAGACGGGACAGATGGTCGGCTACCACATTCTACCTTCCTGCCTTGTCGCGAATCTCAAGATCGAATTCTTGCAACAGCAAGATCCAACGGATTAGTTGGGGCTTCGCGTCCTTCTTGGCAAGGAGATGCCTTACAGCCGTGTGATCCGAGTAGATGATGACATAGGAACCCAGAAGATACGATCGGAATTTTTCAAGGGCAAATACTACGGCTAGCAGCTCTTTCTCCGTAACCGTATAGTTACGCTGAGCCTCAAGTGTCTTGCTAGCGTAGTAGATGACCACGGGTTTCCCGTCAGCTTTCTGCCCCAGGACCGCTCTTACAGCGAAGTCAGACGCATCGCACATGATCTCAAAGGGTTGAGACCAGTCAGGGGATTGTAGGATAGGTGCCTGGGTGACTCAGTCACGCAGGTTTTCAAAGGCTAGCGTGCATTCCTTGGAGATTTCAAAAGGTACATGCTTAGAGAGAAGAGAAGTCAAGGGACGCGTGATTTTCGAGAAATCTGGAATGAAACGGCGGTAAAAACCGACGTGCCCTAAAAAGGAACGGATGTCCCTGATCGAGCTAGGTACGGGAAGGCGAGAAATCAGATCAACCTTAGCTCGATCCACCTGGATGCCTTTTTCCGAAATTCAGTGTCCCAGGACAATTCTCTCAGGCACCATGAAATGGCTCTTTTCCCAGGAAAGAACCAAGTTCACCTCAATGCATCGCCTGAGTATCTGGACCAAGTGTTGGAGGCAATCATCAAAAGATTCTCCAAAGACTGAAAAGTCATCCATGAAGACTTCCAGGAAATCACCTACCATATCTGAGAATATGGCAAGCATGCATCACTGAAAAGTAGCGGGTGCATTGCAAAGACCGAAAGGCATCCTTCGGAAAGCATACGTTCCGAAGGGGTAGGTGAATGTGGTCTTTTCTTGGTCCTCAGGATGGATTGCCACCTGGTTATAACCGGAGTACCCGTCAAGAGAGTAGAAGAACCTATTTCCCGCTAGTTTCTCGAGAATTTGATCGATGAAGGGTAGTGGGAAATGATCCTTCTTCGTGGAGGAATTGAGTCGGCGGTAATCTATACAGACTCTCCACGCATTGGCTACTCGGGTAGGAATGATTTCTCCGATTTTAGTCGTCATGGTGGTGAGTCCTGCCTTCTTAGGCACAACCTGAATTGGGCTCACCCAACGACTATCGGAGATCGGGTAGATGATCCCGGCATCTAACCACTTAATGATCTCCTTTTTCACGACCTCCTGCAGATTAGGGTTTAAACGTCTCTGCATTTCACGATAAGGTCGCGCGCCCTCTTCTGAATAGATATGATGAGTACAATAGGAGGGGCTTATTCCAGTCAAATCATCGAGAGTCCACCCGATGGCTCTGCGATGTTGCTGAAGGACAACAATCAGACGGGATTCCTGTTCGGAATTGAGGTTGGAATTGATAATCACAGGAAGGGTCTGATTGGAACCCAAAAAGATGTATTTCAAGTGAGCAGGAAGAGGCTTTAACTCGAGGATAGGGTTATCAGCAGCAGCGGGTGGTTCAGTGTAGATGTGAGGTTCAAGGGTAGGAGTTACTGGGTTGTGTATGTCTGGATTCGACTCCTCTGTTTGCGGGTCAAGATCTTTCTGTGATTGATGAGGCATAATCGAGTCATTCTGGAAGTGTGATTCATCAACCACAGTCCTGACGTCACAAATCTGTTCGATGACACCGCAATTAATTCCTTGTTGGGCCTTAAATATATCAATTTTTAAGGTTTGATCTCCAAATTTAAGCTCTATTTGGCCCTCCTCACAGCTGATGTTGGCTCTAGCAATAGCCAAGAAAGGTCTCCCTAGAATGATTGGTGTATCCCTAGGGTTTTTAGGCGCGTCCATATCTAAGACTATAAAGTCCACTGGGAAATAGAAATCCCGCACTCTTACGATAACATCCTCGAGAATCCCTTTTGGTGACTTTATAGATCGATCTGCTAATTGTAATGTCACCTCGGTTGGTTTTAGCTCAGATTCTTTTAGATGGTCAAGTAAGGATGTGGGTATCAGGTTTATGGATGCACCTAAGTCTAGCAAAGCTCTATCAAATTGGGTAGCACCTATCTTGCAGGAGATCAGGGGAGTACCAGGATCTTTTGCCTTGGGTGGGAGTTTACTGAGGATTATAGAGCTGGCTTGCTCTGACAGAACAATTGGGCTCCCACCCTTGGTTCGCGGCTTACGCTGGGGTGTACACACATTCTTTAAAAATCGTGCGTAAGCTGGTACGTGGCGGATTGCATCCATCAAGGGGATGTTTATGTGGACCTGCTCAAAGAGCTTGACCAGGTCCTCCTCAGGTGCCACGGGCTTGGTAGTCTTCTTTCCCTTGGTCAAGGCCTCGGGAAACGGAATCTTGGTTGGTTCTTCTAGGATAGGTCCAGGTTGTGGACCTGGGACAGGGGTGGGGACGTCCTGGATTACTGTCCTAGGCTTGGGATCAATACCCGGCTTGGAGTGGTTCGTATGAGGTGGGTCTTGGGTTTCCTTACCACTACGGGTCGTCGCGGAATTAAGTCCTGCCTGGTTTTGGTTGGGATTGGGTAAGATAGCTTGCTGCTGGTAACCTGCAAAAGAAGTGGAGGCCGCTATCCCGTCAGGTGAAAGAACAGAGGGGTCCTGATAAATCATATGGGCATGGCCAGGGTTTGGGTTCATAACGCGCCACTGGGTTGGCACGTTATTAGGATTAGGCAGAGGTTGGGAAGGAAGAGTACCTGGCTGGCGAGAGTTTGCCAACTGGGTCAATTGGTTTCGAACCTCTGTAAGTTCGTCCTTGTGTTGTTTTTGAATAGCCGCATTCATTCTTTGAATGTCAGCCAGGGTCTGAAGGATAAGGGACATTTGATCTTGATTTGGCCCAGATGGATAAGTAGGGTTGGGCCGAGGCTGAGGCGGCTGGTAAGGACGAGGAGGTTGTGGGCGGGGTTGGAAGGATGGTCTCGGGTTTGGGAATTTCCCGCCCATTGAAAGTTAGGATGGTTACGCCATCCAGGATTATAGGTGTTGGAGAATGGGTCGTTCTGGATGGCGTTGTGGTCCTCGTAGGTCTGAGGAACCTCCAGAGAGTTAGAGAAAGAGGGAATGGAATTTCCCTGGCAGGTGAAGAAGGAATCGGAGGGACCTCCGGGCAACGATTCGGATGATGGGTCCATCCTAGGAGAAGATCGATGGAGAATGTTTTGCACAGTTTCCCTTGTGGAAGGAGGCTGTGCGAAAGGGTTATGCGCAGAGGTGGCTCACTGCAGATGCTGAGTCAGCTCATCCACCTTCTTTTCGATAATCGAGACCTTGTCCAATCGACTGGCCATTAACTCCAAGTCGACTGATGCGGACAGGCCCTGCGTCTCGTGTGCTCCCCTGAGATTCGTCGCTGCGCGGGTATTCGTCCTGTCGAATAATCCCATGGAGTCATTGTTGATGGAGTTCTCGCACATGTTTTCGAGAATCTCCCACACGGTGTCTTCATGTTGACCCATGATATTTCCTCCGTAGGTTGCATTGACGAAAAGATGGATGTCCTCACGGAGTCCCTGGTAAAAAGATTGGACTTGTTCCCATTTAGGAACTCCGTGATGGGGGAACTTTCTCATGAGATCCTGAAAACGATCCCATGCCTCATGTAGAGGTTCCCCTGTTTGTTGGGTGAAGTGTGTAATCTGATGGCGCAAGGCGTTGGTCCGTCCAACAGGGAAGAACTTTTTCAGGAACTCGGACTGAAGTTGTTCCCAATTGTTGATCGGCCGGGTCTGAGTTTGGTACCAATGGGCGGCCTTGTCCATAAGAGAAAATGAGAACATCTTCATGAGAAGAATATCCCGATTTTGTGCGTCTGACCCAAAAGTTTGGGCCAGATGCTTTAGCTGTTTGATGTGCTGGAAGGGATCTTCAGAATTAAGCTCATGGAATTTAGGTATAGCATGAATCATATTGGGCTTTAATTCAGAATCAGGTCCTCCAGTCGGGATTCTGACTCGAGGCTCAATGGCCACCGCAGCAAGATTATAATGGTCTCGCATCATGGGACGCTGCGGTGGGTGCACAAAGTTTTGGAAGAGGTCGTTGAGTCGCTGGAGCTGGTGCTCCAGATTGTTTTCTTCCTCAATTGGCTGAGCCATGATGGGGGGAGAAGAAGAACTTGGTTCTGAATCAGAAGAGAGAATAATGTGAGAGGGTTGCTGCACAAACACGGGCGTCGAGGCTTGGCCTTGACGAGAGTGAATTTCTAAAGGAGGTCTTAAGGGTGGTCTTAAGGACCTCCTACCGTACATGCACTGTTGGAAGAGATGAGTTTAGAAGGTGCTGGACCCAATCAAGACACCCAAAAATGTGTTGGGTGACTATAGAGGTGCGGGGCAGATGGACCCCTTGATCAGAAAGATCGACCACCTGAGAATTACCTGGGCAGCCAGAGAGGGTGAGTCCCGCGAAGACCCCTACACGGTAGAGCGTCCCCACGGGTTACAGGGTTTCCCCCACCCGACCTCTCTTGTCACTGCGGTTCCAGGTAGACCAGAATGGGGATCTTGACCTCTTAAGTCTACCAATTTTAGTTCAAGAGCAAGGTGCTTAGGGTTCCACTTGAACTTTAGTCTTTTAAGTGCAAAGAGTGACCTAATTTGAAGGTTAGTTGACCCAAATGGTCAACTTTACCTGCTAGTTTTACTTATTAGGTCTTGTCTTTTAGGGTTCAAGTGTTTAAAGAGCCAATCTTATTTTAGGGTTTCTTTGGATAGGTATTTTTAGATAATGGCTTGGGCACACTTCTTTCAAGGTTTCTCAATTCTTGTTTAAGAAGTGTGTCTCTAAATCCCTAATGTTGAATCTTATGTTGGCTCTACTTGGTCCAGTTAGTTCTTTGGTGGGTAATTAGGGCTCAAGCAAGAATGTGTTAGCCCCTAAATACCCTTAATAGTGTACAGGAATAATGGGTTGAAAACATACAACTTCTTATGGATTACTAAGTATAGAAGACAGGTTAGCCCTATATTGCTTGTTCTTTTCTTTTCTTCCTCTTTAGAGTTTAGGGGTTAATGGCGAGAGGAAAAAAATTACCTGTCCTCGGAGTGGTTGTCGTGCGGTTGCTTGTCTTCTTGATTTCCTGTAGCTGCACAAAAGAGAGGAGATTATTAGAACTAAAAAGAAACAGAAATGTTTACCTCTAGAATAGCCGTTGCTCCTCGGCAACGGCGCCAACTGGCGAAACGGTGGCAGCAACTAGCTTTGCTTAAGTCGTTGTAGTACAGATAGTTATTGCCATCATTTGCTAATATTTGTTACTCGGAAAATACAGTTCTCCCGAGGTCGAACTCAGGGAGCAAGTCGTATTCTAGAGATATACATGTTTTATTACAAAAATAAAGAGAGAGAGAGAGAGATGAAAGTTTGGCTTCTTCTTCTTCTTTTCTTTCTTTCTCTTTGTCTTTGGCTTTGGTTCTTCCTGTTCTTCTTCTTCTTCTTTTCTTGCTTCCTCTATTTCTTGGTTGGACGATCCTGTCTTTTTCTTCTTTTTATTTTCTTTGTTTCTTCTTTTCTTGCTTCAGATCTGCCTCCCGTGCTCTTCTTCTTCTGCTTTCTGTTTCTTCACTTGGCTGCTCCTTCTCTCTTCTTTTCTTCTTCTTTGTCTTCTGATGTCTACAGAGTCTTCACTTGGCTGCTCTGTGTTCCTCTCTTTCCTTTGCCCCACCTTCCTTCTTCTTTGCCTTCACCTGTCTTCAGGACGTCGTCTGATTTGAAAATCAGGCGACTTAAACCTCTTGTTGCTACAGTGTCTCCCTGAGCTTCCTTCTTCTTCACCTGTGCCTGCACGCTCAAGAGTTCAGAGTCAGGGAAAAACCTACTCTACCCCTCTCCCCCGCGCGTCTCTTTCTCTCTGAGTTCGCTCTTAGGACAGCTCTCCCAGAGCAATCGGGTAATCGGGTACGAGTCGCGCCCGGGTCCAGGCCCACCGGCGTGCGGTGGTGGGTGAGGAGTGCAGGTCGATTTAATCGGGTCGGGCCAGGTCCGCGGAGCGTGGTCACGGACGAGGCCGGGTCGGGTGAGAGGGACCTTACCCCGTGGTCAGGAGGCGAATAGCATAAGGTACTTTTTGCCTTTATGCGTCCGCGCGCCTCTGAGAAGTTCCGAGGTGGGACTAAATGTCCCACCCCAATTGAGCGCCCGCAGCGGAGGGAGCAGCGGGCAATCGTGGCTTCACGCGAGGCCTTCGCCCCAACTGCGAGCTTTAGACGCTTCGCGGAGACGCCCCGCGCAACCTGGGAGTCGAACCTGGGCGAAGGCGTGCCTGCACCTGCAGGTGAAGGAGCTCTGCCTGCTCAGTAATGGCGACGGCGGGCGAGTCACCTGGTCACAGAAGAACGGCCTCTCGGCCTAATAAGACAGGCGGGGGACCTTCGCCGTGGCACGGCGAAGGTGGTCGGATGGTTTGCAGTGGGCGTGGTGGAGCCAACGGATCGCCCTAGGTCAAACTGTGGGCGGAGAAGTGGGTGTGTTTGGTGGATCTGCAGAGGGCGTTTGGTGGGAAGAGGAGGGGTGGAAGAGGATCAGGGTGACGAGGTGGAGGTTATGCACAGGTCGGCGAGCCGTGTGGGGTGCTGGGGTGATGGGAACGGTTCGCCGGAGTTTGGCTGGAGGTGGAGAAGGTGAGGGTGATCGGTGGGAAATCGGGGCCGACAGTAAGGGTTTCAGTATGGAAAAGAAAGAGGGGAGGAAGAGGAGAAGTTCTACCTGCTAAGCTGGACGAGGAGGGGTTGGCGCAGGCGACAGTCGTATCGACTATCGTCGGAGAAGAAATTGCCCAGAGGAAGGGGCGGCGGCGAGGAAGGGACCGGAGAGGCGCCAGCTGGGTGCGGCGTGACGCGGAAGGATCGAGGGAAGGTAACCCTGCTGCTGGTAGTGCGGCAGGGCGACGAGGAGGAGGAGGAGATGGCCGCCGGAGCAAGGGGGCGTCTGTCGGAGTGGGAAGGGAGGAATTTAGGGGGGTGTCTCCGTCAGATCCGAGCTGCGAAGAACGGCGGAGCGACGGGGGTATTTATAGGGGCGGAATCAGAGAGGAGGGCGGAGGGAGACGACGTGTCTCCCTCGTCGGAGGACGCCGGAGGAAGGAGACCCATACCGTCCGTGCGTTCGCACGGGCGGTATGGGCGGTCGCAGTACCCAGGGGGTGTCCCTGCGGTGGCTGACGACGCAGGGTACCCCCCATTGACTTGCCAGGGCCCCTCCCTCATCCTGCGCGGCGCCATGCTCCGTGCAAGGTCGCCGGAGCATGGTGCTACGCAGGTTTTGCAGGAGGGACCTAAACGCAAAGAAGGAAGTAGAGTTAGGGGCCAAAATGCGAGGGTTCAAAAGTTGAGGGCCAAAAAGTAAATATATGAGGACCAAAGTGTAAAGTTGGTCAAGAAGGTTTCTTCTTAGGCCCAAGTTTTTATGCATGACTAATTAAGACCTAAGGATTCTGATGGTAAATTTTATTTCTATATTAAACCTTGTTTGACTGGTCAATTTACGCAAAAACCCAAATTAAGTTGTTAATTGGGCATGGTTCTCAATGTAGGTCAAAATGGGTTCCTAAGGCCAAATTGAAAGTCCTAAACCCTATAGATTATTTTTATATGAATTTTAGAGGGTTTAGTTGATTTTTAACTTGCCTCGAACCACGTGAATTGAAGTGGGTTTTTTTTAGGGTTACAGGCTGTCATTTAATTCTTTGAGGTTGCTGTAGCCCTTATTGAGTCATCTCATCCCACTTTTCTTCTTATTAGGTTGTTTTGACCTATGTTTGGGCCCTGAGTTACCCTATTTTCAGATCGGATTGGTGAAATTACATTTTTACCCCTAAGTTTATGTTTTCTTTGCAAACTCAGAATCTCTTTGATCCAAGCCTTTCTAAGGTTATGTAGGAGCTTTTATTCTCTGTATTAGGTCAAAATGAGCTAGTTATGGCTCATGATGAGGTTCTCATCACCGCCCCAGGGACCCGGGGTTAGGACTGGCCACTTTGTACCGACTTGCTGGCCCTCGTATACGTAGTACCGAGGAGAGCTACTAGTGTAGGGAGGTACTAGCTACCCCACGGGCCCCGGGGTTCTGCTAGCCTCCTACACCGACTTGTTAGGCCCAATGGGAAAACCAGGGTAGTCAGGCGAGGGTGCGCGGACTGTGGAGGGGTTGGACCCCTGTTACTGAGAGGGCTCTGCCCTGTACTGGTTCCGTGCTGTGCTTTGGGCGCACCCGTTAACGGAAACGACTAACCGCGTGCCAGTGCGGGTTAGCTACCTACGCGTTTATCGCGCGTGCCGTAGTCAGCGTTACGTCTGTCCGTGACCCTGGGGTGGTTGACTGAGAGTAGGATCACCACGGGGGACTCTCCTGGCCAGGAGAGCACCACGTGCTACTTCTACTGTTCGGAAAAGAGTGCAATCAAGATCGTTCCCACGAGGAACATTCGAGATCAAGTGAAGGATCTGAGAAATAGATAAATTGTGAGACAATAGAAAGACGTAATTAAAGAAAGTAACAGAACATAGCAGCTACTGTACACTCTACTGTTTCTTTTGTTTTAGTTGCCACTCTACTCAGCATTTTGCTGACGTGTTACACTCGTTGCCTTTCAGGACCAGGTGTTGAGCAGCCAGGGTCGGCGGCTGCAGAGGACGCTGGGCCGAGTAGGGTCCAGTAGAGTTACCACTGTTCTCTTGTACCTCTTTTTGTTCCACTGTAGTGAGTAGTTCTCGTTACCGCTGTACTTTTCTTTACCTGCAGTTCATATTATGTTATGAATGTTGTTCTACTGTTGTGGTGGTATATACTGTAGTAATTTCTTTTCTTACTGCTGTATTTTCTTACTGTTAGTTATATTCATGCTGAATGTGGTTTATTTTACTGCTCTTTTGGTTACTTCCTCGTTGGACGACCAGGTCTTGGGACTAGTCGAGTCGGTTTAGTTCTCGTGTCTCGTAGGAACTCGGGAATCGGGTCGTTACACCAACCCACCAACTCCTGCAGCAGTCTTTGGAACTCATCACACCTTTGGTCAGAGAGACCCCCCAGGAAGACAAGACACCAGGATCCATCCCAGCACTCTCCGACCTTCGCCGAAGAATCCAACACACTGCTCACGAGGTGAGGAAACCTCTCCCCTAGAGTAAATCCAGCCCCTTGCCAGTCATCCAGCCAGAAGCGAAAGGAGTCTCCCGCACCAAGCACTGGGTCAAGAAAACCCCACACCCTCCCCGCCACCGTCGCTAGTCCCCTGAGGAAGGGAGACACCCCTGGGGGGGGAGCATAGAGGTCCTGACGACCAGAAATCTCCGTAGCAATGCCGCATAATCGCTCTGAACAACCCCTATTCCTGCCCCACTAGCCTCGCAATCCATTTTGTGAGGAGGATGATGTTCGTTCTGTCTACCTCCCTGACTCCAAGGCCCCCCTCCTGTGCAGGCTGACACACCTCCTTCCATGCTGCCATCCTCGCTCCCCTACCCATGGCCCCTATGGTGGACCAGAAGAAGTCTCTCATCAGTCCCAAAACCTTCTTCTCAACCTGGCGCGGCAGATGGAAGACTGACAAAAAGTAAGACGGCATGGAGGCTAGCACCGCCTTCACCAAGGTCAACTGCCCACCTTTAGACAGGTGCCTGGAGGACCACCCAGCCAACCTTCCTTCCATCCTTTCCAGCAACGGGAGCCAGTCTTGTAGTCTCAACCGACAGTCCGACAGGGGGAGCCCCTCTCTGTCTCCAGAGTAGCACCCACCCTCTCCATGTCCATAGATGGTAGATTAACCGGAACAAACTTAGACTTTTGGTAGCTAATCCGCAGCCCTGACGCCTTCCCAAAGAGCTCAAGTAGGATCCTCAGTCTCCTTGCCTCCAATCTCGTTCCTTCGACTAGGAATAGTGTATCATCTGCATACTGCTAGACCACCACCTCCCTTCCTCCGCCAAGGTCAAAGCCTCTAAATAGCCCCCTGCTGTAAGCCCTGTGTGCTGCCCACGCTAGCACATCTGCCACAAGAACAAAATTCATGGGTGTAAGAGGGCACCCTTGCCTGACCCCTCTTCTAGGCTGGACCCAACCTCCTGCCGGGTTCCCGTTGATAAGGATTGAAAAGGATGTTGTCACACACCGCTTCATCCAATCAATCCAGATTAGGGGGAAACCCCTCCTCCGCAAGGACATCCACAAAAAGTCCCACTGAATCGAGTCGTATGCCTCGGAGATGTCCACTTTCCATAAGAAGGCCTGCTTCTTCTCTGTTCTCCATGCCGCCAACACCTCGATTGCAATCACAAATCCGTCCAGTATCCCCCTCCTTGGAACAAAGGATGTCTGGACCAGTGAGACCAGATCCCCTAGGATGCCCCTCAGTCTGTTCGCCAAGACTTTGGCCACAATAAGGTAAACTGCATTGGACAGGGCAATTGGCCTAAAGTCCTGGATGTCCTCCTCGCCTTCCTTCTTAGGCAGCAGAAACAAGTAGCATTTATTTAATCTATCAAAGCCTCTGTTTCCCGACGCAAACTCCTCCAACATCCGCATCACATCCACGCCCACTAAGGGCTAGAACTCTGAAAAAGAAGACAGGGATGCCATCTGGGCCAGGGCAACCTTCCGCATTGAGGCCCCACACCGCCACCCTCACCTCCTTCTCTAAGAAACCCGCCGTGAGATCCTCCTCCTAGGACTTTGAAATATGCTGCACATCCACCCCCTTCCACCTCCATCCTTCACTTGCCCACTTCCCAATGAACTCTCTAAAGAACTTTGCTGTTGCTTGCCTTACCTCCTCCCTACTGGAGAAAGAGTCCCCATAAATCACCATCCGATCTATCCAATTCTTTCGCCTCCTGGACGAGGCCACTTGGTGGAAGAACTTGGTGTTGGAATCACCTTCTCTCAGCCACTTTTGTCTGGATTTCACCTTCCATTCCAGCTCCGTTCGTCTGTCCTCCTCCTGGATCACCTTCAACATCCTCGCCCTGAGCTCCTTATCCTCCGAAGATATAGGAGGCTGGTCCTCCTGCACGTCCACTCTGCTAATCTCTACCAGTGCCTCCTCCTTCCTTCCCTTCTTTGATGCCCTAATGACCTTCCTCAAAAGCTTCAGGTAATCGCGCAACATGAAGAGTTTCTTCGCCGAATACACGGCTGCCGAGCCCTCCACCTCCATCGCCTTCCACCTCTCCTCCGCCAAGGCCCTGAACCCCTCCTTCAGAAGCCACGACCTATCGAACATAAGGTATGTGCCGAAACGTACCCCCTCATTCGATCGCCACATAAGGGGAGTGCAGTCCGAAAAAGGTCTCTCCAATGCACAAACATTTGCCATCGGGAAAGCCTTAGCCAATTCCACATTGGAAAGAAACCTATCAATCCTGGACATCTAGCCGTTGTTATTCTTCCAAGTGTAAGTACAGGTCATGGGAGACCAATCCACAAGCCCATGAGCCTCAACGAAATCGACAAGAAGATCTGTCCCACGGTCCTACCTCCCTGGTCCACCTGGCCTGTCCTCCACCTTCAATGTTACATTGAAGTCCCCCTAGCAACCAAGGACTTCCAGCGTAATCTGCCGCCGGCAGCGTAAGCTCCTCCCACATTACCCTCCTCGCCTGAGCGTCAATGGGACCGTATACCCTAGTAACCCTCAGTCTGGTTCCTTCAATCCTCTTGACCAGGCACACCAAGATGATATGCTCTCCGCATCGGACGTCCACGAGGGCAAAGACATCCTCTCTCCAACCAAGTATTTTTCCTCCTAATCTACCGCTCATGGCCAGGGCCCGAAAACCCTCCATCTAAGACCCTCCAACTTCTCTCCAAACCCCTGCTCCGTAGTCAGCCATCTTAGTCTCCTGCAGCAGCACGACATCCACCCTCCACTGTCTAACGTATCTCCCTAAAGTCGCCCTCCTCGTGGGGTCGTTGAAGCCCCACACGTTCTAGGTGATCACTCCGTTCATCTAGTAGATGTTGTACTCTCCTCTGTGGCCTACCTAAAGCCACCAGCTTCCTGATGAGAACCTCATCATGAACCCTAACTAGCTTACTTCGATCTAGTAAAATGAGCAAAAGCTCCTACATAACCTAAAGGAAGGCCTAATTCAGGGAATTACTAATGTGAGAAGAGAACATGAAACAAAGGGTAAAACTGTAATTTTACCATTACAGTGCATCAACGGGATTTCTAAGGGTCTATACATAGGTCAATTAGACTTAATAAGAGAAAAAGTGGGATGGTTTAGTCAGAAAATGGTTATGGTGAAATCTAGGAATTAAATGACATTCGGTAACCCTAAAACAAACTCACTTAAATTAACAAGGTTCCAGGAAAGATAAAAATCAACTAAACCCTCTAAAATTCATGGAAAAATATCCCCTAGGGTTTAGAACCTTCAATTTGGCCTTTGGAACCTATTTTGACCTAGATTGGGGTCCATACCTAATATTTGACCTAATTTAGGTTTTTGTGTAAAATACCCAATCAAACATGGTCAAGCCTAAAATCCAACTTCACCATTGGATTCCTTAGGTCCAAATTAGGTTTATACCAAAATTTGGACCAAAGGGAAGGTCGTCTTGACCCACTTTGCAAATTGCTCCACCAAATTACATTTAGACCCTCAACTTTTTGAAACCCTTGCAAATTCCCCTTAACTTCTTCGTCTCTTTCTTCATTTCGGTCCATCTGCCATCGCAGCAGGGACCATACCTCTGATGACTTTGCGCGGAGGTTTTTTCCTTGCTTGCATGGGGAGCCGCCCCCAGATTTGAAAGGGGAGCTCCCTCCGAAGCCCCCTACCGCATGGGCAGCTCCCCATGCCCTGAAACCCCCCATACCTCTCATGTGAACACTCAAGAGGTATGGGTCTCCCTCCTGCCTTATCTCCGACATGGCATTCCCACCTCATCCGTGCGCTTCCCGCTCTACCTACGCCTATTTAAGGAAGCCCAAACATCGCCGCTTCCTTCAAGCTCGAATTAGCCGAAGATTACCCCCAAATTCATCTCCTCCTCACTCTGGCTGATTGGCCGAAGCTTCCGACAACTCTTCCTCCCTCTTCTCGTCTCTCTGCCACCGTACCAGCGGCAGAGCCAGCTCCACCGTTCTCCTCCACGCCGCATCGTACCAGTGTGCATCCTCCGACCCTCTTCGTTGTCGCCGTCGTCTCTCCCCTAGGCATCTTCGTCTCCGACGACAGCAAGAACGAGTTGTCCGCCTCCTGCCCCCCTTCGTCTGCTTAGCTAGGTAAAAACTCTTCCTCTTTCTCCCCTCTTTACTTCCCCCTTATCAATTGTTATTTTCAACCCCACGACAGTTGCCAACCACCACCATCATCCACACCTTTAGCAAACCATCCACGAGGTGACCCCGCCACTCCACGCCCCCATCCACCTCGCCAAGCCTCTCCGAAGCTCCACCATCACTCCCTGATCATTTTCCTCCTCTCCATCGACCACCACACTCTCCACACACTGTCCCCGAACACACCCACTTGCACATCCATAGTGTGCCCTAGGCACGCACACACAGGTGCCCGCACACCACGCCGACCACCGGGCCACCTTCGTTGTGTCACGGCGAAGCCTGCTGAGTGTTTTGACAGGGCCGTGAGGCCAATTTTATGTTTTCAGGCTCAGAGCCATCGTAGCCATTAACGCGTAGGTCGAAGCTTGCTTGAAGCTTCTCCTAGGCCTTGCTGTTCCAGGTCTACACTCCCAGGTCGCGTGGCTTAGTCTCGCGCACACACCCAGGCCTTTGATTGGCTTTTAGGACCCTCGCAGTAGCTGTAATTGAGAAGCTCACCTGCAGTGCACGAGAGGCGAAGGTGGGACGTTTAGTCCCACCTCGGAAGTGGGTGAGTAGACGATGTGGTATAAGATGTAAAACTGCATTAGGCTCGTTGCCTCAGATCCATGAGGTGAGGTCCCACTCACCCGACCCGGTCTCGTCCGCGACCCACTCCTACGCAGACCTGACCTAACCCGACTACCCGCTGATGTAAACACATTTACACTACTTAAGATGTCTGTTTATGCATGTTCTTAAGCATAGGATTGCATTTCATGATATAAATATTGCATTCCATGCATCATCTTGCATTTAGAATAATTTGAATAAAATGGAGGTTAATTGTCTCCTTTTATGTGCTTGGACAGGGTAAATATTTTATCAGGGCCTCGGATCAAAGATCCAACCGTATGGATGTGATCAGGGCGACGATTGGAGTTCAATGACTCCAAGATCGCCCTAATCAGGCATCCGTAGCATCAGATAGTGACCCGAGAACCCTAGAAGATCAAGGGCCAGGATGGTGTAAATCCCCACTTCAAATGATAAATCCGACCGCATGGATGAATTCGGATCGACGATCGCAACCCAACGACACAAAAATCGAGTCAATCCGACATCCGTGGCACCATCTACAACTTCCAGAAGATGGACGGCCAAGATAGCGTCACGTGGTGCCATCTCAGCCGCCCAAGCGGCCGTTCATCTTGTGAAGGCCCCACGCCCAATCGCTCTCCGCCGTTGGATCTTAATCCAACGGCTGTGGGCGCTCGCATTTAAAAGTGCCCGCTCGACCATCCGCGCCCCATAGTGCAGTGGTCGAGCGCGCTATCGCGAGCGCAGGGCGCGGGTTCGATCCGCGGCGAGGGGCTGGAGGGCGCGATCAATTGAGGCGCGTGGAGCGTCAGATGGAGATCGGATGGCCGCGCGCACCCGATAGCGTCGACGCGCGATTGGACGCGCAATCAGACGCGCGGGGGGCGCGCAACGCAGCGGGCGCGGACACATTTTAAGTCGTCTGATCTCGCGATCGGACGACTGAAAATCAATGGACGTGCGCGGGCGTTGCGCGCCCGAGCAGCCGAGCGGGCGCGCACGAGCCGCCCACATCGCCCACGAAGGAAGCTTTAGTGGCGGATTTATCCGCCACTAAAGACCCCTCGTTTACTATTTTGAAGTTGTAATGTCCATTTTGCCCCCACTCCTTGCAACTATAAGAGGAGACCCCCTCCATATGAAATTCTCATCCCTTCTTTCTCCTCTCTACCCCTCCAAGGCTCAAAAGAAGCTTGTCCCACACCTGGGATGCTTCTTGCGAGATAAAGTCCAATTTTCGTTCCCCTTTGGAAGTGGATCCCGCGACAACGACGGCGTGCTGCTCCGTTCCCGTTCTTCTACTTCGTCCTCCTTCGCCCTGTTTCGTTCTCCTTCGTCCAGGCGTCGTCCCGTCCGGCTCGTCCTCCAAGCAATCGTCGAGGAGGATAACTTCTCTCTCCCATTCTTATTTACAGCTTTTCTAGTGTAGAATTTTCTTGTTTTATAGTGTAATTGATTTTCCACATTCTAGTGTAACTTTTATAAACTATTGAAATATTGAATGCATGTTCTCTTTCTCTCTCTCTCTCTCTTAGTTTGATAGCTCCATTGTAATTATATCGCCTTGCTTAACAAAAATCCTAAAAAAATATAATTGCGAATATAGATTAACGTAGCCTCCCTGTGTTCGACCCGGAGTTCTTTTCGGTATAAATTTTTATCTGTTGAACACGAATTCTTCGCTTTCGAACTACAACGACAGGTTTTCCAAAACCAAACACGTAAGCGTAGCGATTCGCAAAAACACGTTCAACACCCGCGCACTCCTCGCCCACCACCGCACGCCGGTGGGCCTAGTCCCGGGCTCGCATACCTGACCCGTCTACCCTAGTAAGGCTCTGGGAGAGCTGTGTCCTAAGAGCGAAACAGAGAGAGAGAGACGCAGGGAGGGTAGGGGTAGGTTTTGCCTCTGTGTACACAGGAAAGAGAGCAGGAGCCACAGAAGAAGAAAGTAGAAAGAGAAGCTGTGGAGAAGAAGAAAAGAAGAGGCGCAGCTAAGGGAAGAAGAAGCTGAAGACTTAGCCGCGAGAAGAAAAAAAGAAGGAAGGTGGAGGAAGGAGTCGAAGAAGAAGAAGAAAGAGGAGGTGCAGCTTAGGAGAGAAGAAGAAGAAGCCAAGGAGGCAGCCACAAAGAAAGAGAAGAAAGAAGAAAGAAGAAGAAACGTGCAGCAGCTCAAGAAAAGAGAAGACGAAGAAGAAAGCTTGGTACTGTAGCAGAAGGCAGTTAAGGTGTCTGATTCAAAGAATCAGACATCTAAAAGAGGAAAAGACAGAGAAAGAAGAGAAGAGAGGAAGCAAAGAAGAAAGAGAGAAGAGAAGAAAGAAAAAGAATTTACTTCTTTTTTTTGTCTCTAGCATTTATCTTCCTTGCATCAGTATTGACCATATTTGAGATTGTGATTTTCTGCTTCTAAATACCGAATTGCTCTATGAGTTCGACCTCGGAATATTTTTTAATTTTGAGTAATAAATAAATAAAAATTGATAATCATTTTTTTTTCACAGTATACTACAATGCACTCATCTTTTTAAAACCCGCGACACAACCTGACCATCACTTCCACCGTCTTCCGCACCTCTTCGTTGTCACTGTTTAGCACCTCGTTCGTCAGTGGGTGCTGAGGATCTCATCCACGTCCGTCCACTACCACCCTTGGTCTTTTCCTGCCTTGAAATGACCACCTCTTGAGATAATGGAGGCCACCACCACGCCCCTTGCTCACCAACCGAGGCGTCCACCCTGTCAAGGCAATCTCCACCTGGTTATCCCCCAGGTTCCCATCTGGTTGCTACCTGGAGTACACCTTCAGGATTTCCGAGTTGCCTCCTCGATGCTACCTCATCTCGCCCATCGCAGGCGCACAATCATCTTCCCCTAGTATGACCAACGGTTGAGTTGCCCCTGGCAGGGGCCATTGCTCATCACCTGCTGCTCGCATCGCCAAGGCCTAGTTCTTGGACACCATCTGTCCAGCACCATCCACCTCCTGTGCCGATCCCATGGGTCGCAGCAAGGAACCAGAGGGGCCTTCGCCCTAAAGCTACTTATGGATCGCTGCTGCAGACTCGGGCTCGAGCAATGATCTGTGAGCTGCCCTCCATGCTCTGGGTTCGAGGGAGAGCTCTCGAACCGGAGCTTCGCATCCGAGCTCCTGCTGTTCTTCGGTCCAGGCTACCTCCCAGGGTCCGGATCCCTACTGCATGAACCGAAACGCAGCTCCGGATCTTGGCGAAGGATCCGGATCCGAATCGACTTCCTCTCTGCAGCTCCGCGCCCCAACACTTAAAAGTCCATCCCCTTCACCTCCAGATCAACCCTTGATTGCATAGCAATCATAGGTCTTAATTGACCTAAATTAGGCTAGGACTTAGGATAAGTTAGGGTAGTTCATGCATGTTTAAGCATTATTTGCATCTTTACTGTTCCTCCTATAGCTATGCGTAGAATTATGCTATAATATACTAATTAGGTGCATTATATAAATTGCAGGAAATAAGAAGCTGATTGCGCAGCAATCATAGGTCTTAATTGACCTAAATTAGGCTAGAACCTAGTATAAGTTGGGGTAATTCATGCATGTATAAGCATTATCTGCATCTTTACTGCTTTACTTTAGCTATTCATAAAATAATGTTATAATGTGCTAATTAGTTGCACTATGTTAATTGCAGGTAATAAGCTGATTAGAAGCTAGATCTGTAGCTGGATCTGAAGCTGGATCGGGAATAATGAGTGTTACAGCGGGACTGGAGCGGAAGACTTAGATTAGATGTAGAATATAATAGTGTAAGGGAGTTAAGGTATGCTATTCTATTAAGTAGGAATAAAGCATTAAAATGTGAAGAGCTTAGGTCCATCCTAGCCCTAGGATAGCCTAGAGACTTCCGTAAGCCTTAGCCACCCTTAGATTAGGTCACCACACCCTAGGAAACCTTAAAACCCTAATTCCAACCTTTATCTGGACGTCCAGAACCCTTAGTCACCTCCCGCACACCTTAAACCCGCTTCTGCAGTGTTATTGGACATCCAGACACTTGGTCAAACATCCAATTTCTGCAGAATACCCAAGACAAAACCCTGAATCCTTCTTGACTCTGATTGGACGTCCAGACAACAAGTCTGGACTTCTGATTTTTGAGTATAAGACGTCTGACACTATTGTTAGACGTCTGATACTGCTCTCCAGTTCCTGTTTTGAGATTCAAGCCTTGATCTTGGATCTCTAGGTCCCTAAACCCAATTCCAACCCCATAGGAACCTAAATTAAGGTGCCCTAACCCTAGTACATCACCTCTAGACCTCCTTGAGGACCTAATTAGGTCCTCACTAAACCTAATTGGCTTGGATCTTAGTCAATTCCATCAGCCTATTCAATTGGACTCATTGAGTCCAATTGAGCCCTGATCTCAGCACACATTGTCCAATTGGACTCAGTGAGAGTCCAATTGACCTAGACCTAAATTAATTGAGTTGTTTTACTCTCAATTAAGTTTCCACACACCCAATTAAACTTGTATTAAGTTTAATTGCACTTTACCTTAGTGAATTAGGGTTTATAACCCTAATTTGAGACATACCTTGACTTAAACCTACTAGAGCCTAACCTAATCAACCTAGCCACCTAAGTTTCGGCCCACACACACCCACACACATCATCCACACAAAAATACCTAGCCTAGAGTTCTCTAGAACTCTCTACCATGTGTGGTTGACTTGGTTGCTAAAATTAGCAACCAAGAGCCATTCAATTTCTAGATCCACATTTGGTGAATCTAAAAACCACCATCCATCCTCTCTCTTTCACTCTCCCACGGGGTCCCACCATAGGCCTCTCTAGGGAGTTCCATAATTCTCTAGAGAGCTTCCCTTAGGTCTATAAAAAGACCTAAGGGGTGGCCATTTGGACCCATCCACTCTTGGCCATTCACATCCATTGGCTCCCATCCACATTCATGGCTCTCATCCACTTTCACTTTGGCTAGCCACTACCATCTCCATGAGCTGAGCACCACCATGAAGGACACCATGCCGGGATGCTGGATCACTCCTCTCTCTCTCCAAGGGCCGGCCTAAGCTCCATTGGCCACCCCTCATTCTTCTCTCTACCACTCCAAGGCCATCGGAGACCACCTCCGAATGCCCTTCTTTTCTCCTAGATCCATATTAGTAGTTTAAGCTCTTCGTAGATTTACTGCTTAGTAGTGTAGTCCTTATTCTCCACCAAAGATGCATGCAAAATCCCCCCATAGATTCCTATATGCGATCGTTTTCTGTTAGTTAGATTTATGTTTTAAGCTTTCCGTTATAAGCATTGCTCTACTTCCATGTTGCAAACACCTTCCTAAATGAATGAAAGAAATTTTTCTATATATATATATATGTCTATGTGTTGAGAATCACCTTGAGCTCATCGATTGCAATATATTTAGAGTGATTAAAGTTGCCTACTTTTCGTTATCATCTATTGCAACTAAGCATGTCGTGTCTAAATATGTAATAATCATAAACCGCCATGCAATTCTAAACGAGTAGAGCGATAAAAGATCGATTTCTGATTTGAACAAATGCCTCCGAGAGACCAATGATCGGGACTCAAAGTCTCGTTATCTTTTTAGAAATATTTTTGTTTGATCGTATTGCGCACTATACTACGACGCTTTTCCCTATCAAAACATGCTTTACGACTTCCAAACAGAAGCTCACAAGCTGGATCTGAGACTGGATCTGATGCTAGACCTAAAGCCAGAGTTTCAGCAGAGCTGGAGCAGAAGACCTAGAATAAGATGTAGTAGACAATAATGTAAGGGGTTGAGGTATGCCATTTTGTTAAGCAGGAATAAAGTAGTAAATTGTGAAGAACTTGGGTCCATCCTAGCCCTAAGACAGCCTAGAAGCTTCCCCAAGCCTTAGCCACCCTTAGATTAGGTCACTGTACCCTAGGAAGCCCTAAAACCCTAATTCCATCCTATGTTTGGATGTCCAGATGAGTTACAGGATGTTCAGAACAGTTAGCCACAACCCGCACACCTAAAACCCACTTCTGCAGCATTTTAAGATGTCCAGACACTTGGTTTGGACGTCTAATTTCTGCAGACAGAACCTTAATTCTTCCCTGACTCTGATTGGACATCCAGACAACAAGTCTGGACTTCTGATTTTTCACTATAAGACGTCTGACACTTTTATTAGACATCTGGAACTGCTCTCTAGTTCCTATTTTTTAATTCAAGCTTGGATCTTGAATTCTTAGGTCCCTAACCCCAATTTCAACTCTATATGAACCTAAATTAAGGTGCCATAACCCTAGTACATCACCTCTAGACCTCCCACAACTGTCTCAGTATATGCCACCATAACCACAACAGGAGACGGAAAGGAAACAGAAAGTAACAGGAACAGTAACTATGTGCTGATGATCGCTCTTTCGTCGTGTTTTAAAGATATGCTCGTTGCAGTATGTTGCGAAAAGCGATTATTAATTTATTTCAATTTGTTACTCGAAAATTAAAATATCCCGAGGTCGAACTCAGGGAGCAAACGTCATTAGAGAAGCATACAAATTCACAATTCACTATGATATACTATTTTACAAATATTAAAGAGAGAGAATGAAAAAAAAATCCTTTTCTTCTTCTTTTTCTTTCTTCTCTTCTTCTCTCTTCCTTCTCTTCTTTCTCTGCCTTTCCTTTCTCGGAAGTCTGATTCTTTGAATTAGACGCCTTATCAGCCCCTTTTGCTACAGTGCCTCGCAACTTCTTCTTACACTATGCCTTCTCCTTCTTCGTTTGGCTTCTCGGCCTTCCTGTCTTCTTCTTTCTTCTTCAGCTGCTGTGTCTCTTCTTCTTCTCTTTCTTTTCTCTGCAGCTTCCTCCTTCCTGTCTTCTTCTTCCTCTTTCAGCTGCTCTGCGCGGCTAAGTGTCCTCAGCCGACTCCTCTGCCTTTCCTTCTTGCTTCAGCAGCTGCCTCTTCTTCTTCTCTTCTTCTCCAGTCCTCCTTTCTTCTCTTTCAGTTCCTCCTACTTCCCTGCACGTTACACGGTTAGGCAAAAGTTAACCCCTACCCGCCCTGCGTCTCTCTCTCTCTCTGTTTCTCTCTCAAAGGTTAGCTCCCAGAGCATTCGCAGGTATACGGGTCGGGTAATGCTCCCGGGACCAGGCCCACTGGTGTGCGGTGGTGGGCGAGGAGTTCACGATAGGATAATCGGGTTCGGACCCAGGTCCGAGGGGCATGAGCGCGGGCGAGGGCCGGTGCGAGCGCGTGGTGCACTGCATGTGTGGGCGAGGGACCTGACCCCTGTGTATCGAAGGCGATAAGTCTAATACACAAATTCAATTTATTTTGCACACCTCACTCACAGGTTCACGAGGTGGGACTAAAGTTCCACCTGCTGTTGCTCGCACGCCCGCAGGGGATCCCTCGTCCAATTGCAGCAGCTGCAGGTCTCGCAGCGCCAATTGCTTGGTCAGCTAGATGTGTGAGACTTCCCCGAACCTGTTGAACCTAAAACCCTACAGCACTTCATCCTAAAGCGAGCTTTCAACCTCCTCAAGCCGTCGCTAATGGCGGCTGGAGCACAGACCCTGCATGGCACAAAAAGAAGCTTGCAGCTCTATCAGACCATAGGAGGACCTTCGCCGTGTCACTACGAAGGTGAGGCAGTAGGTGGCAGGCTGCGGGGTGGCCTAGGCGTGTGTGCCTAGGTCGCTTTGTGGTCGGATGGATGGATTAGGTCGGGGGGCGGTTGTGGTGGTGTAGGTGATCTGTGGACGAGTGGAGGGTGTTCAGTGGAGTGTGGCGGAGGTTGTGAGGTGGGTGGCGAGACGTGTGGGGCTGCGGAGTGGCGGAAGTGTCTCGCCGTAGGGCGGCCGGAGATGGAGAAGGTGGAGATGGACAATGGCGGTCGAAGGGTAAAAAGAACAAATTAACAGGGGGAAATAAAGGAGAGAGTAAGGGGAAGAGTTTTCACCTAGCTAAGCGGACGAAAGGGAGGAGATGGCGATCGGCACGTCTTTTCCGTCGCCAGAGACAAAGGTGCCAGAAGAGGGGGCGGCGACGAAGAGAAGGGGTCGAAGAGTGCCAGCTTGTACGGCCTGGCGTGGAAGAGACTGGCGGAGCTGGCTCTGCCACTGGTATGGTGGAAGAGTGACAAGAAGGGGGAGGAAGAATTGCCGAAAGCATCAGGCTGTTGTTCGGAGTGAGGAGGGACGAATCGGGGGAGTTCTCTGGCCAAAACGAGCTTGGAGCAACCAGCAGCCCCTGTCGCTCCTTAAATAGATGTTGGCGAGGAGGAGATCTTGAGGAGGGAGCGTGGGCAGGCTGCTGGAGAATGGCCGGAGAAGAGACCCATGCCTCTCGTGCATTCGCACGAGAGGTATGGGCATCGGCAGGGCATGGGAGGGGGTCCATGAAGAAGAAGACAACGTAGGGGACCCCCCTCTCGTTTCTGGGGCCGATCCCCATACCTTGCGTGGCGCCATCCTCCGCGCAAAGTCGCCGGAGGCATGGGCAGCTGTTGTGGGTGGCAGAGGGACTGGCTTGCAAAGAACGAAGGGAAAGCTGAGGGGCTAAGTGCAAGGGTTCAAAAAGTTAAGGGTCAAAAAGTAATTCTTGAGGACCAATTTGTAAAGTAGGTTAAAATGGCCTTCCCTTAGGTCCAAATTTTGGTACAAATCTAATTTTGACCTAAGGAATCTAATGGTGAAGTTTGATTTTAGGTTTGACCACATTTGACTGGTCAATTTGCACAAAAACCTAAATTAGGTCAAAAATTGGGTATGGTTCTCAATCTAGGTCAAGATAGGTTCCAATGGCCAAATTGAAGGTTCTAAATCCTAGGGGATGTTTTATCATGCATTTTAGAGGGTTGAATTGATTTTTATCTTGCCTAAAACTTCGTGAATTAAAGCGGGTTTGTTTTAGGTTTACAGAATGTCATTTAATTCCTAGAAGTTGTTATGACCTTTTTCAGATCAAATCATCCCACTTTATTTCTTATTAAGCCGATTTGACCTATGTTTAGACTCTTAGACATCCCGTTTGTGTTCTGCATTGGTAAAATTACAATTTTACCCCTTGTGAGTTGCTTTATGCTCAAATTTATAGTTCTTTGATTTAGGCTTTCCCTTAGGTTTTGTAGGAGCTTTTGTATACTTATTTAGGTCAAAATGTGCTAGTTAAGGTTCATGATGAGGCTTTCATCATGTGTCCATTACTCACTACAATAGTAGGGAAAACAAAAGTGTAGAAAGAACGACTGCGGCTGGGCTCGGTTGGGCCCAGCACCCTCTGCAGTCGGAAACTCGGGTTGCTCCACTCCTAGTCCTGAACAGGGTTATGCAAAGACAGAGTCAGCGAACGCTGAGTAGAGTGGTGTTTACATAATTTAAGTTACAAGTACAGTAAAAACAACAACAGATTTATTTCTCATTTCTATTTATCTCATTTACGTATTTCTGTTTCATTTATTTCTCAAAGTATCCAAGTATTTCTTGATCTTGCATGTTCCTCACATGAACGATCTTGATTGCAGTCTTTTCTGTAGAGTAGAAGGTACATGTGGTGCTCTCTTGGCCAGGAGAGTCCCTCGTGGTAGTCTTACACCCAGTCAACCACCCCGAGGTCAATGTCGAGATGTAGCGGTGACTACGGCATGCATGATAAACGCACGAGTAGCTACCCCGCACTGACACGCGGTTAGTCATTTCCGCTAGCGGGTACGCTCAAAGTACAACACGGAACAGTATAGGGCCTTGCCCTCTCAGAACAGGGGTGTCACCCCTCCACAGTCTGCGCACCCTCATCTGACTATCCCGGTTTGCCCAGAGGGCCTAACAAAATCAGTGTAGGATGGCTAGCTGAACCTCGGGCGTCGTGGCATGGCTAGCTCCCTTCCTACACTAGTAGCTCACCTCGGTACCACGTACGCGAGGGCCAACAGGAGTCGGTGTAGAGTGGCCAATCCTAACCCTGGGTCTTAACCTAAGGGAGGCTAGCTCCGCTCTGCATTAAAAGGGGACAGTTGCTCTCCTTGGTACCGCGTACACAAGGGCCAGCACACTTCCCATCTACATTCCAGATTTCCTTTCATTCACAGGAGTTCTACTCCTAATTCTCCGTAGGGTTCATGCTCATATTCATCGCATTTATCCACAGGTTCAGCACGTATTGCGCTGTATCACGTACTGCGCGATGCATTTCCGGACATTTGAAATGTGTACTGTGCGGACACATTTCCACAGGTTTGGGTGAGGGGAAAAGTGCACCGCGCAGTACGAAAAACTCACTTTCAAACGTCCGGAAATGTGTCTAGACATCTGGACAGACGTTTGACTGAAACTCCAGACGTCTTAAATGGCTAAAAAGTTAACAGGTCATTACATCATAACAAACTTAAAGGAAATTTCGTCCCCAAAACTTGAGCTAGCTAGGGTGCGGGAAAGGAACGTAACAGTGCATAAAAAACTTAAGGAGGATCGAAGTAGGTCCAAAAAGACGTACCCTCAAAAAGCTCCAAGTACCGCTCTTGCATCGCCACCTCAGGCTCCCAAGTCGCATCCTCGTACCGCTTTCACTAGTGATACCTGCTTTTGTCTCAGACTCTGGATGGCTCTGTCTAGAATCTGTACTGGTCTCTTGGGGTAGGTCAGGTTGTCACCCACCTCGACGCTCTCGTGGATCAGAATGTGACTGGGATCGGTGAGGTACTTCATGAGGTTGGACATGTGGAATACGTTGTGCACTCCAGAAAGCTGGGGAGGAAGGGCAAGTCGGTAAGCAACAGGTCCCACCCACTCCAGGACCTCAAAGGGCCTCACAAACCTTGGCGCAAGCTTCCCTTTCACCCCAAAACACTGCAGGCCCTTCATGGGCGAAACACAGAGAAAGGCGTGGTCTCCAACCTCGAACTACACCTCTCTGCGCTTCCGATCAGCGTAGCTCTTCTGCCTGCTCCTGACAGCGTGGAGTCATCTGTGAATCTGCTCTATCACCTCCTGACTCTGTTGGATCAGCCTGGGACCAACCTCCCACTTGGTCCCCACCTTGACTCAACTCAAGGGTGTAGTACACCTCTGTCCGTACAGAGCCTCGTAAGGAGCCATGCCGATGCTCGAGTGGTGATGCAAACACCATCATGAGCCCTAACTAGCTCATTTTGACCCAATGAAGAGAATAAAATCTCCTACATAACCAACTGGAGGTCATAATTCACTGAATAACCTTTCTGAGAGAAAAGCAAGAAACAAGGGGTAAAATTGCAATTTTACCATTGCAATACAACAACGGATTTTCTCAAGGGCTAAACAGAGGTCAAAAGATCTTAACAAGATAAAAGGTGGGCTGGATTTGATAGAAAAGGGTTTGTGTGTACCCTGTGAATTAAATGACTTCTTGAAATCCTAAAATAGATCCACTTGATTAACAAGGTTCTGGTCAGGATAAAATTCACCTAAACCCTCTAAAAATCATAGAAAAATATTCTCTATGATTTAGAACCTTTAAATTGGCTGTTGGAACCCATCTTGACCTAGAATGGGGTCTTAGACAGATATTTGCCATAAATTAAATTTTTGCCTAAATTTTCCAGTGAAACATTGTCAAAACCAAAATCCAACTTCACCATTGGATTCCTTAGGTCCAAATTAGCTTTTTACCAAAATTTGGACCCAAGTTGAATTTTCCTTGACCTAGTTTGCAAAAAGGTCTAGCCCGATTACATTTGTACCCCTAGCTTTCAAAAACCTTAGCAAAAGGCCCCCTAGCTTCTTCATCATTTCCTCATTAGGTCCCTCCACCATTATAGCGGAGGAATCCTACTCTGGTGAGCTTCGAAAGGTGGTTTCTCCCTGATTGCTTAGAGGATCTCCTCCAAAATGGGAAGGGAGATTCTCTGAGAAAATCCCTCCAATCTGAACCCATCCATGATCCAAGATTCTTTCCCAATCTCTCATGCGAACGCGTGAGAGATTTGGGTCTCTTTTGAGTTTCCTTCTCCAACAACCATACCTTGCTTGGCTTCCAAGCACAAATCCCCCTCCAGAGATCTATTTAAAGGAGCCCAGTTCGCCCTGACTCCTCTAAGCTTGAATTCGAGAGAAGACCCTCTCAATTTCTTCTCTCCTCCGGCCAACTCGCTCGTCAAGCTCCGGCGACCTTCCTTGATCTTCCTTGTCTCTTGATCACAATACCAGTGGCAGGCTCTTCTTCCTTGCGTTCATCCGCATCGCGTAGCACCCACCGACGACCTTGTCTCCCCTTTATCCTCGCCGACTGTCTCTCTCCGAGCACCTTCGTCTCTGGCATCGACAGTACGCGCCCGACGCCATCAGCGTCCCCCCTTCATCCACTATCACCCTAGATAAGTTCCCTTCACCCTCTACATTCTTCTCCCTCTTTATTTCCCTAAATCGACTACTGTCGCACTCCACCACCCTCATCTCCTTCACCTCCGGCCACCACCTCCGGCGAGATCGCTCCACCACCACAGACCATCCCACTCCTCACCGACCAGTCCATAAGCATCCCCTCACTCCACTGAACATTTCCCCCCACTTCATACACCGCTCCACTCACTCACGCACCTCCCCGAACACACCCACACCTTCGCTCGCAGTGTGCCCTAGGCACGCTCGCACAGGCGTCCCCACGCCACGCCAACCATCGCAGCACACTCGCCGTGTTTCGACGAAGCTTCCTGAGCAATTTAACGTGTCTGAGAGGCCGTCTTGGTGATTTCAGGTACAGGTGTCCTCCGCCATGGCGTAGAGCTTGAAGCAAGCTCTAGGCCTTGCTAGCTCCAGGTCCCTATCCCAGGCTGCATGGAAGACACTCGCGCACGACTCCAGGCTATCAATTGGAGTCAAAGGCTGTAGCAGCTACTGGAATTAGAGGGCTTTTCCCTGCCGCAGGCGCGCGTGAAGAAAGGTGGACAGATAGTCCCACCTCAGATACGAGAGAGCGCTTGCACCAGAATAAATTGAAAAAGTGTTCTCACCTTATCGCCTCCGAATCACGGGGTGAGGTCCCTCTCACCCGACCGACCCGGCCTCGTCCGCACCCACGCCCCGAGGACCTGGCCTGACCCAACCCGACCCGATTAGCCGAATACTTGTGGCTCAGGGAGGGTGGAACCTAGGAGAGAAAGAGAGGTGAGTGCATGCGGGTAGGGGGTAGGTTTTGCTACAGGAAGAAGATTAGGAGAAGCGAAATTGAAGAAAAAGAAGGAGCAGAAGCAGAAGCAGAAGAAGGAAGAAAGAAGAAGAGAAGGCAGAAGTCAGAGAATGAGAAGAAAAAGCCAAAGAAGAAGAAGAAGGGAGGAGAAGACATAGAAAGCTAAGGAAAGAAAGACAGAAAGAAAAGAAAGCTCACAAAGGAAAATGAGAAGAAGAGAAGAGAATCAAAGAGAGAAGAAATCAGAAGGAGCATAGTTTAAGACGTCTGATTTACAAATCAGATGTCCAATTTTTAATTCATATTCATATACATTGAGTTCTTTAGCATTTTGTGATCTACATTGCCATATTTTTGCACTATTGCATATTCTTTTAAATTCTAAATTGTGATCTTGATTTCTAAACACCAATTTGCTCCCTGTGTTCAACCTCATACTTCAAAATTCGAGTAATAAAATTGTATTTGTTTTGAACGCTTTTTCGGCTATATTACAACGCGATACTCTTAAAACCTGATGAAGTGCGACGAACAAGTGGTAACTGTTATTGTATGCAAACTCTGCCAGCGGCAAATGCTCCTCCCAGGAGCCTCTCCAATCTAGTACATAGGCGCGCAAAATGTTTTCAAGTATCTGTATGGTCCGCTCTGACTGTCTGTCCTTCTAGGGTTGGTAAGCAGTACTGAACCTCAAACGTGTCCCTAAGGCCTGCTGAAACTCAGCCTAGAATTGGGAAGTAAAACGGGTATCCCTATCAGATACAATCTCATGTGGGACTCCGTGTAGGCTCACCATATCTCGGATGTATCTCTCTGCTAACTGTGGTTCCCTACTCGGAGGGGGTGAGATCAGCGTGACATAAAAAATGCGGAATTGAAAAAAAATACCAATCTCACAAAATAGACAAACACACAAAGTACACAATTAATTTTAGGTGGAAACCCAAGATGGGTGAAAACCACCACCTAACCCTCTCGAGTTAGGATTTTCCGATCAACCAAGTTGATCAAATCCACTAAACGAATCACTTAAACGAGGGTGATTCAACCTCAATTACAACCACCCTACAAGTGCGAGGGTAGCGTTGCTCAACCCCTTCTCTTCACGAGAAGGATTTTGTCCCACGAAGGAGACGGGAATTCGCAAAGCGAATACCCAACCAAATAACAAAGATAAAATAAGAAATATAGTCCTATAGAGCCAACAAAGATTTAAACCTAGCTTCTATAGGAATTAGGAAACTCCCCTTTGCAAGGAGTGCGTCGAATCGATGACGCGGGTGCGTGAGCCACGCGATGGCGCAATGTTGTTCTCGTGAACTACGGCGGGAGAGCGCGTGCGCAAAGACTTGATGCTCTAAAGATGTAGAGCTTGAGCTTGGAGAGCAAGGGCTTCTCTTGGACACAAAAGAGTGGAAATGCTTGTTCTTGGTGTCTCTAGGTGTGTCTTAGTGTGTTTTGGTGTGCAAGAGGTTCCTCTCTATTTATAGAGGCCTTAGGAAGGCTTTGAAAGGCTTTGGAAAGCTTTCATAGCTGTTGGGAGCAAAGCCCAAGAGAATCAGGTCGAAATCAGGAATAATAATTGCACTGACAGAGTTATTAGACGTCTGATCATGGCATCAGACGCTTGGAGGATCACTTTAAGACGTCTAAAAATAAGGTTAGACGTCCGATTTTGGGCGGGTCTCTTCCTGACTTGAATCAGATCTAAACAAGGTTCTAGCGTAAGTCCATCAGACGACATACAGGACGTCTGGCACTATGTCTGGACGTCTGGAAACCTACTTTTTCGTGGGAATGGATTTTCCAAACGTTGCAACGGCTAGAAAATCTCTGAGAAGAGATTTTGGGTCAGCCAAGGCAAAACGGTCATCTATCAGACGTCTAGAAAGGCCTAAGGACATCTGATAAGGCTCTAACGGTCATATCCTTGAGTGTTTGGTAAGCCAGCCAACGGTCCACTAATTGGACGTCTGGCAAAGTCATCATACGTCTTCTAAGACGTCTGGTTTAAGGTCTGGACGTCTGATTTCATCAGACAGAATAACAAGTCCAGCCTAAATGTTATCAGACATCTGAATCAATAGTCAGACGTCTTAAAACACATTATCAGACGTCTGATTTTGGAATTAGACGTCTCGAAATGCTGTTTGAACCCTATATTGGTTTTCTAAGTTTTCTACAGAAAACCTAAGTATCCTAGGGTTGTGCCGGTGTTCCTAGGACTACTATTGGGGTACTTTGAGGCTCTTTAACATGAATCTACGTAACAAAAATAAAGAGCAACAAAAGAAACAAAAAATACAAAGAGTACAAGAGAAGGAAATCTATCCTATTCTTCATCTCCTTCCTTCTTCAATATATCGCTCCTTGCGAATCTCTTCTGTTCTCCGTCAAGCTCTTCCAATTCGTCCTGGATGCGAGCTCGAACTCCGTCTAATCACGTCTCCATTTGCAATTGACTTGAAATCTAAGAATCCAAGTGCAAATGTTAAATAACACGTGTTTTGTTATCATCAAAACAGATGATCATGGTGCTCTAGCACCAACAATAACTGTGCTGGTCCAAAGGTGACTCGGGTCGGCAGGAAACGCATCGTCTTCGTCAACATGTCTACTATCACCCAGACTGTGTCGTGTCCTCGCTGAGTAACTAGTAGACCCATCACCAAGTCCATGGTGATGCTCTCTCGCTTCCACTCTGGCACAGAAGTGGCTGTAACGACCTTCCAAGCCTCTGATGCTCAGCCTTCACCTGCTGTCATACCAAACACTGCTACACAAACTCACCAACATCCTGCTTCATCCCTCTCCACCAAAAGTCACGTCGCAAGTCATGGTACATCTTTGTGTTACCGGGATGTATGGTAAACCTGGACCCATGCACCTCAGTCAGGAGCTTTCTCAACAACTCCTCGTCCCTAGGAACGCATAAGCGTCCCCTTATGCGCAGTATCTCATCTGAAAAGGAAAAGACTCCTAGGTCCCCTATCAACACCCTATCTCGCAGCGTCTGCAAGTACGGATCTGCCATCTGCCCTATGATGATGCGGTTTATCAGCTTAGGTTGTGTCTGCCGCGTCACTGTCACTGTCCCATAATACCCCTGTGACTCCTAGGGTCACCAACTGCCCAACTCCTCCATGAGTCTCCAACTCTGTGACTGTAAAGTGGCCAAGTGGGCGGGCGCCTTCTGGCTCAAGGCGTCAGCTATCACATTAGCCTTCCCTGGGTGGTATGAGATGCTGCAGTCGTAGTCCTTTAGGAGCTCTAACCAACATCTCTGTCTCATGTTAAGCTCCTTCTGGTCAAACAAGTACCTGAGGCTCTTATGATCAGTGAAAATCTCAAAAGTCTCACCATAAAGGTAGTGTCTCCATGTCTTCTACGCGAAGACAACAGCTGCCTGCTCTAAGTCATGGGTAGGGTAGCTATGCTCATGGGCTTCAGTTGCCGCGAAGCGTAAGTGACAACATGACCTCGCTACATGAGCACAACCCCTAACCCTTGCAACGAAGCATTGGTGTAAACCACAAAATCGCCACTGCTATCTGGAATGGTAAGCACAGGAGCTGAAGTCAGTCTCTCCTTCAACTCCTGAAAACATGCCTTGCACTCATCTGTCCAGGCAAAGGACACGTCCTTCCGAGTCAGTTGGGTCATAGGACGCACAATCTAAGAGAATCCTCTGATAAACCACTGATAGTAACCTGCCAGTTCCAAAAAGCTACATATCTCTATCACTGTGTGTGGCCTCTCCCACCTGAGTACGGCCTCAACCTTGGTTGGATCCACAGCCAAACCATCCCCTGAAATCACGTGGCCCAAGAAAGTCACCTGCCTTAACCAAAACTCACGCTTGCTGTACTTAGCATACAGCTTGCGTCGCCTTAAGGTATCCAGGATCATACGTAAATGCTGTGCATGCTGCGCCTGATCTCGTGAGTAAACGAGTACGTCGTCGTTGAACACCACCACAAACTGGTCTAAGTACAACCTGAAAACACGATTCATCAAATCCATAAAGCCAGTGGGGGCATTGGTCAGCCCAAATGGCATGACCAAGAACACGTAGTGCCCGTACCGGGTATAGAAAGCGGTCTTGGGGATGTTGATCCCGTGTCTTCTACACTTAATTCAGTAATTAAGTTAATTTCACTTAATTAAGAGTAGAAGTCACTTAGGTTAACTCGAAGTTGTGTCGGTTGTGTAGTATAGGGTTGAATTAACCTAACATTTTAGAAATTTTTACTGGTTGAGTCTAGGTTGTTTACTGGGAGGTATAATAATTTTTTCAAATTCACCAATTTTCTTTTATTTCTTTATAAGTTTAGGAGGTATAACTAGGTTAATTTTAAAACATGAATTTTGTCAAAATATTTAAACTATAAAGAATATACAAAATTCCATATTGAAAACATATTTACTTAAAATGATGTACTTTATTAACAAGTAAACATGCTAGTTTTCCAATTTTATTTCAAAAGAAATTAAGGCAATTAAAAGTTGTTTTATTAAAACATGCCTTTTTACAATTAAGAACAAAAAGTAATTAAAATGATGCAAGAAAAATAATATTCTTCATCTATTTTCTTTAGCCTCTTATCTTCTCCTTTTCTTTCTCTTCTTTTCCTTTATTTTTATTTTCTCTCGAGCTCTTTTCTTACATGTCTTCTTCTGTTCCTGCCTTCTCTCCTTGTCTCTTATTCTCTTTCCCTTAGTCTTTTCCTTAGTAGTAGTGCCTGTGCTCCTAGTTCCTTTTGTGCCTTCAGCTTCAACACTTAACTTTAGCTTTCAGCTCTTTCCTTAGTGCTTGTTCTCCTTTGTTTAGCTGCTGCCTTCTGCACTTAGCTTAACCTTAACATCCATCAGCGGCTCCTCTTTCCTTAAGCTTTCTTTTGAACCATCAGTTGAACCAGGTTTTTTTTGCTTTTTAACCAAAAAATATTTTATTTGTGACGAGGTCCTTTCGAGGATACACAGCACCCTGAGACCAAGGTGGGACCAGACCCTACTCGGTCCTCGCCTAATCTCAATTAGGTTCGATTTCGATTTATTTCGTATCGGTTCATAGTGTCGAGCCAATCCAGCTCAACCCAGCCTCCCAGGCCTCTCGCTCTCCCAGGGCACACACACTCACGCTCACAAGGGCGCACACCCGCAAGCACACAAGCCCGCGCACACACATGCACATACTCAGATCAGATTGATAATCAGTGCGCTGAGCGCTGACAACTGAATAACTGGGGTAACAAAATCGTTTTATCCCCATGCGCACGCTCAGAATCTGACGATGTGGGACTATCTAACCCCTTCCAGACCCAACTTCAAATGATCATAACTTTCAGCTCAGGGCTCCAAATGAGTGATTTCAAGTTTGTTAGAAAGCTCTAAGGTTGATCTACACAATTGCAGGGTCAATTTAAGGATTAGAGGATGTTTTCCTCTTCAATTTAAAGAGTGAAATAAGGGGTTCCTATGGGTTATTATCGCCTGGAAAGTGAAATTTATGTCACAGAGTCCTCAGATGGACTTTTCTCTTTTATTTAAAGGTCTGTATAGGTACTGCAAATCATTCCGCATCTGTTAGAGTAGAATTTAAGCTCTTAAGACCTTCAGGAAGTGTACAGAAGGTTTAAGCTCTCTGAAAGCTTCAGAGTTCGAATTTTCAGACTGAAATGGATGAACAGACACAGAGAAACATCTCTGATTCACCTTTTACTAATGACTATTTCTTTTCATTTTCATTTTGTGATCCTTTTTGTCATTTTTCTTTCTTTTCCTCCTCTCATTTGTATGACCCTGAATTGTTCCTCCCCTCTATCAAGTCTCTTTTTTTTTTTTTATGTGAAACCCTTTCTTGATATGAATTTTCTGACATTTTGCACTTTCATACCCCCCCATGCCTAAGATTTACAATGTCCCCATTGTAAATTAGGTGGGTTTGAATTCAGCTTAGTTCATGTATTAGGACAGGTGTGTGGTGAGTGAATGTGTCGAAGTGACTTGTTGCGAACGATTTCTAATCTCGGGTAGGTATACCTGAGGTGAAGTCGGCTATTCTAATGGATGAACCCTAAAGTGCAATATGAGTTCCGCATAGAGATGTCAGAAACGGTTTTGGGTTTCTCAAAGAATGACGGGTTTCCTCCCGTTAAGCGCTGAGTTTTACGCCATCGACTGGGCGCAATGAGCTCAAGAGGAATGGAGGGTAAAGGATGACTCAGCCAAATCTATATTGGTCATGTCAATGAACGGCTTGAGTCTCTGACCGTTCACGACAAAGGGTTCAGAATCGTGGCTGAGTGGGCTGATTTCAACGGCTCCATTTCCGAAGATTTGTCGGACTAGGTAGGGTCTGACCCACTTGGATCTTAGCTTTCCTAGGAATAATTTGAGTCGGGCATCAAAGAGTAAAACTTTTTGACCAAGATGAAAGACCTTTCTAGAAATGTGTTTGTCGTGAAAAGCTTTAACCCGTTCTTTGTAAATTCGCGAGTTCTCATACGCGTCGTGGCGTAATTCATCGATCTCGCTCATTTGAAGTCTTCTGCGGGTTCCAACCTTAGAAAGGTCGAGATTACAAGTCCGTACTGCCCAATAGGCTTTATGCTCCAATTCGACGGGGAGGTGACATGCCTTCCCGTACACTAGTCTGATGGGAGACAGTCCTATAGGCCCACAATGCTTCCGGAAGCTGAGAAGACCAATCTTTTCTATCAGGTCGAACAGTAACCTGAAGGATCTTCTTGATCTCTCGGTTAGATAGCTCAGCTAGACCATTAGTTTGGGGGTGGTAAGGAGTAGAGATTCGGTGTGACACCCCGTATTTGGTCATCAGTGACCTGAACTGAGCGTTCGTAAAATGGGTCCCTCCGTCGGAAATTATAGCACGCGGAATCCCGAACCTTGAGAAAATGTTTTGATGGAGGAATTTTATAACGACTTTATGATTGTTGGTTCGGGTCGGAATGGCTTCTATCCACTTGGACACATAGTCAACTGTGAGTAAGATGTATTCGAAGCCATCCGAGGTCGGAAAGGGTCCCATGAAATCAATCCCCCAAATATCAAAAATTTCGCATACCAAGATCGGCTGTAGAGGCATCATGTCTCTATGGCTCATGTTGCCCAGAGTCTGGCAACGGGAACATGCCTTACAGTGATCGTATGCATCCTTGAAAATTGTGGGCCAGTAGAAGCCACACTGGAGGACTTTCGATGCGGTTTTATGTCCAGAAAAATGTCCACCGCATGCCTGGTCATGGCAGAATGAGAGTATGTCTTTGATTTCCACTTCCGTGACGCACCGTAGGATTATCTAATCAGCACCAATGCGGAAAAGATACGGGTCTTCCCATAGGTAATACTTGGCATCGGAACGCAATTTGTCCTTTTTGGCCTTCGACCAATCAGGCGGAATCTGATGTGATGCCAGGTAATTAACTATATCGACGAACCATGGAAGACTTGTACTGATAGTCAGGAGGTGCTAATCAGGGAAATGTTCTGTAATAGGTCCGGAAGGATCAATAATTTCAAAAGGAAGGCAGGACAAGTGATCAGCTACCACATTGTGCTTTCCCGCCTTGTCGCGAATTTCGAGGTCAAATTCTTACAACAGCAAGATCCAGTGGATTAGTCAAGGTTTCGCGTCCTTCTTGGCAAGGAGATGCCTTACAGCTGTGTGATCCGAGTATATGATAATACGGGAATCCAGAAGGTATGATCTGAATTTTTCCAGGGCAAATACTACGGCCAGCAGCTCTTTCTCAGTAACCGTATAGTTACGCTGAGCCTCATCCAGTGTTTTGCTGGTGTGGTAAATGACCACAGGTTTCCCATCAATTTTCTGCCCCAAAACCGCTCCTACAGCGAAGTCAGATGCATCGCACATGATCTCAAAGGGTTGAGACCAATCAGGGGACTGTAGGATTGGGGCTTGGGTGACTCGGTCACGTAGGATCTCAAACGCTTGAGTGCATTCCTTGGAAATTTCGAAAGGCACATCCTTGGAGAGAAGATTGGTCAGGGGGCGCGCGATTTTGGAGAAATCAGGGATGAATCGACAGTAGAAACCGACGTGCCCCAAAAAAGATCGGATGTCCTTAATCGAGCTAGGCATAGGGAGCTTGGAAATCAGGTTAACCTTAGCTCGATCCACTTGGATGCCTTTCTCTGAGATTAAATGTCCTAGGACAATTCCCTTAGGCACCATGAAATGGCTCTTTTCCCAGGAAAGAACCAAATTCACCTCGATGCACCGCCTGAGTATATGGACCAAGTGTTGGAGGCAATCGTCAAATGATTGTCCAAAAACTGAAAAGTCATCCATGAAGACTTCCAGATAATCACCTACCATATCTGAGAATATGGCAAGCATGCACCGCTGAAAAGTTGCAGGTGCATTGTAGAGACCGAACGGCATCCTTCAGAACGCGTACGTTCCGAAGGGGCAGGTGAATGTGGTCTTTTCTTGGTCCTCTGGATGGATTGCCACCTGATTGTAACCAGAGTACCCGTCAAGAAAGCAGAAGAATCTATTTCCCGCTAGTTTCTCGAGGATCTGATCAATAAACGGTAGTGGGAAATGATCCTTCTTCGTGGAGGAATTTAGTCTTCTGTAATCAATGCAGACTCTCCACGAATTAGCTATTCGGGTAGGAATGACTTCTCCGGTTTCAGTCGTGATGATGGTAAGTCTCGCCTTCTTAGGCACCACTTGTATTGGACTCACCCAACGACTGTCGGAGATCGGGTAGATGATCCCTGCATCTAACCACTTAATGATCTCCTTTTTCACGACCTCCTGTAGGTTAGGGTTTAGGCGTCTTTGCATTTCTCTTGAAGGTCGTGAGCCTTCTTCTGTGTAGATTCGATGTGTGCAATATGAAGGGCTTATACCAGTCAAATCATTTAGAGTCCATCCAATGGCTCTACGATGTTGCTGGAGAACAGAAATCAAACGGAGTTCCTGGTCAAGTGTGAGTCGAGAATTGATAATCACAGGAAACGTCTGATTTGAATCCAAAAAGACGTATTTTAGATGTTCGGGAAGGGGCTTGAGTTCCATGACAGGATTGTCAGCAGCAGCGGGTGGTTCGGGGTTTGTATCAGGAGTAATGGTAGGAGTCATAGGTGTGTCTAGATCATGTCCGCACTCCTCTGTTAGTGGTTTTTGATTCTCTAGTGGTTGATCAGGAATAATCAGGTTGTCCTCTATATGCAGTTCATCAACCACGGCTTCGACATCACAAATTTCCTCTATAACTCCGCAATTAATCCCTTGATGGGCCTTGAAAATGTCAATCTTCAGATTTTGATTCCCAAATTTTAATTCTATCTGTCCCTCTTCGCAGTTTATATTGGCCCTAGCAGTGGCCAAAAAGGGCCTCCCTAATATGATTGGTGTGTCCCTTGGGTTCTTAGGTGCATCCATGTCCAGTACTATGAAGTCCACTGGAAAATAAAAATCTCATACCCTAACAATGACATCCTCGAGTACTCCTTTGGGTGACTTGATGGATCGATCGGCTAACTGCAATGTCACCTCAGTGGGTTTAAGTTCAGATTCTTCAAGGTGGTCAAGGAGGGATGTAGGTATTAAATTTATGGAGGCACCTAGGTCTAGTAGGGCTCTATCAAGTTGGGTTTCACCAATTTTACAAGAAATCAAGGGAGTTCCTGGGTCTTTAGCCTTGGGTGGGAGTTTGCTCAAGATGACAGAGCTGGCTTGCTCTGATAGTACGATTGGGTTCCCATCCTTGGTTCGCAGCTTACGTTTAGGTGTACATATGTCTTTCAAGAACCTTGCGTAAGCCGGTATGTGGCGGATTGCATCCATCAACGGGATGTTTATCTGGACCTGTTCAAAGAGCTTGACCAGATCCTCCTCAGGAGCCACAGGTTTGGTTGTCCTTTTTCCTTTGGTCAAGGCCTCAGGAAATGGGATCCTAGCTGGTTCCTCTAGGATAGGTCCAGGTTCTTGATCTGGGATAGTAGTATCTTGGATGACTACCCTAGGGTCTTGGTGATTATCAGGCTTGGAGTGGTTCGGATAATGCGGGTCTTGTGTTGTTTTACCACTACGTGTTGTTACAGAGTTTAATTCGGCCTGACTTTGGTTTGGGTTAGGTAGGAGGGGTGGCTGCTACTGCAATCCTGCATAAGATGTTGAAGCCTTTATCCCGTCTGGTGATGGAGTAGCAGGGGCCTGATAAATCAAATGTGCGTGGCCTGGATTCGGATTCATAACGCGCCTCTGGGTCGGTACGTTATTTGGGTTGGGCAGAGGTTGCGAAGGAAGGGTGCCAGGTTGGCGGGAATTTGCCATCTGGGCCAGTTGGTTGCGAACCTCTGTGATCTCATCCTTGTGCTGTTTTTGCATTGCCGCATTCGTCTTTTGAATGTCAGCCAGTGTTTGAAGGAAAAGAGTCAGTTGATCCTGATTTTGCCCGGATTGGTAGGTGGGATTGGGCCGAGGCTGAGGCGGCTGATATGGACGAGGAGCTTGTGGACGGGGTTGATATGGTGGTTTTTGAGAATTTCCCGCCCACTGAAAGTTAGGATGATTTCGCCATCCAGGGTTGTAGGTATTGGAGTATGGGTCATTCTGGATGGCGTTGAGGTCCTCGCAGTTCTGAGGAACCTCAGGAAAGTCAGAATACGAGGGTTCAGAGTTCCCCCAACTCGAGTAGAAGGGATCGGAGGTCACTTCGGTCCGAGAGGTAGACAGGGGTGGATATGGGTCCATCCCTTTGGCAGGTTGGTGATAGATGTTTTGCACTGTTTCCCTTGCCAGAGGAGGTCGTGCAAAAGAGTTTTGTGCAGAGGTGGCTTGCTGCAAATGTCGAGTTAGCTCGTCCACCTTCTTTTCTATGATAGAGACCTTGTCCAACCGACTGGCCATCAGTTCCAGGTCGACAGAAGTGGACAGGTCCTGCATCTCATGTGTCCCTCTTAGATTCGTCGATGCGCGGGCATTCATCCTGTCGAATAAGCCCAAGGAGTCATTGTTTATGGAGTTCTCGCACATGTTTTCGAGAATCTCCCACACCGTTTCCTCGTGTTGGCCCATGATGTTTCCTCCACATGTTGCATTGACGAATAGACGAATATCCTCACGGAGTCCCTGGTAAAAAGACTGGACTTGTTCCCACCTAGGAACTCCGTGATGGGGGCACTTTCGCATGAGATCTAGGAATCGATCCCAAGCTTCGTGAAGAGGTTCTCCCGGCTGTTGAGTGAAATGAGTGATCTGGTGGCGCAAGGCATTCGTCTGGCCAACAGGGAAGAATTTTTTCAAAAATTCAGACTGTAATTCCTCCCATGTGTTGATCGGGCGGGTCTGAGTCTGATACCAGTGTGCAGCCTTGTCCAAGAGGGAGAACGAAATCATTTTCATGAGTAGGATATCCCGGTTTTGTACATCTGACCCGAAGGTCTGGGCCAAATGCTTGAGTTGTTTAATGTGTTGGAATGGATCCTCAGAGTTAAGCCCATGGAACTTCGGCATGGCATGAATCATATTGGGCTTCAGTTCAGAATCGGGTCCTCCAATTGGGATTCGTACTCGGGGTTCGATTGCCACCGCAGCGGGATTATAGTGATCTCGCATCATAGGTCGCTGCGGTGGGTTTACAAAGTTCTGAAAGAGATCATTCAAGCGTTGAAGTTGGTGTTCAAGGTTATTCTCCTCTTCAATGGGTTGTGCCATGATGGGAGAAGAAGGAGAATCAGGGTCTGAATCAGATGAAAGATTTATGTGGTGGGGTTGCTGCACAAACAAGGGCGTCGAGGCTTGGCCTCGACAAGAATGAATTTCTAAAGGTCTTAAAGGTGGTCTTAAGGACCTCCTACCGAACATGCACCGAAAGATGTGATGAGATTAGAAGGTGCTGGACCCAATCAAGACACCCAAGAATTGTTGGGTGACTATAGAGGTTCGGGGCAAATGGACCCCTGGATCAGAAGATCGTCCACCTGAGAAATACCTGGGCAGCCAGATAGGGAGAGTCCCGCAAAGACCCCTACACGGTAGAGCGTCCCCACGGGTTACAGGGTTTCCCCCACCCGACCTCTCTTGTCACTGCGGTTCCAGGTAGACCAGAATGGGGATCTTGACCTCTTAAGTCTACCTTTTTTTATTTTAAAATCAAGGTGCTTAATGTTCCACTTGAACTTTTAAGTATTTTGAGTGCAAAAGTGACCTAATATTAAGGTTGGTTGACCCAAGGGATCAATTTCACCTCTTATTCCTTTAAGAGCTTTTAGGTCCTTCCTTTTATGGTTCAAATGGATTATCAGCCTGATTTGCTTAGGGTTCCTCTTGTATAAATCGTTTCAGACACGGTTTAGGCACACCTCTTTTTGGAAAGTTTGTTTCTTTGTTTTCGAGAAGATGTGTCTCTAAAAACCCTAGCTTTGCAATCCCTAACTTGGCTCTAGTGGGTCCAATTTAGTTGCCTTAGAAATTAGCACCTAGGGCTCAATCAAGAAAGTTTTAGCCCTAGTTGCCTTAGTTGGATGAATAGACAAAAATATGTTGAAATGAAAATCAGGCAACTTGATGAGTTACTAAATATGAAACAGGTAGCCCTAAGTTGATTTCTCTCTCTTTTTTTTTTCCATTTTTAGATTGTGAGAGGGTTAAGAGAGAGGGCTTATGGAGATTACCTGTTCCTTGGAGAGTCTGTTGTGCAGTTGCTATTCTTTCCTTTTTGTTTTGCTTTCCCTGCTTGAACACAGCAAAAGAGAGAAGTTAAGTCAGATATTAGATAGAAAAGTTGTACTCAAAAGCTTTAAAAGTGCCCGTTGCTCCCCGGCAACGGTGCCAAAAATGTTGTCAACGTTTTGTGCAGGTTTAAAGGATGTCACGTTGTAGTATAACCGACAAAATGTTTAAACAAATATAAAGAATTTTATTACTCGAACAACTAAAGTATCCGAGGTCGAACACGGGGAGCAATCTCAGTACTTTGTAAAACCAAAGAATACAACTGTTTAAATGCAAATATAATTCATTCAAAGAGAGAATTTTAAAAAAGGATTTGGGAAAAAAAAGTAGAATTGGACGTCTGATTTGTGTATCAGACGTCTTAAATGTGATCTCTCTTTCTCTCTTCTTCTTCATGGCTCTTCTCCTTTCTTTGCTTCTAGTATCTTTCCTTCTTCTCCTGCCTTGCCTTTCTTCTTTCTTCTTTTTCTTCTGATCTCTTTGCAGTCTTCCCTTGTCTTCCTTCTTCTTCTTCTCTGCGAAGACTTCTCCTTTCACTGCAACACAGCCTCCTCTTTCTTCCTGTTCTGCAGCCGCTAAGTGTTCGCTGCCTGGGTCAGTTCTTCCTTCCGGCACACACCACACAGTAGCAAAAACCTACCCCCGTCCCTCTACCCAAGCGTCTCTCTCTCTCAAGCAATACACTCACGGACGCTCTCCCAGAGCCACACGGGTAGTCGGGTCGGGTTCGCACCCGGGACCAGGCGCACCGACAAGTGGTGATGCGCGAGGAGTGCGTAGGTCTAGGTCGGGTCGGATCCGCCAGATCCGCGAGGTCAAGCCGCGGACGAGGCGTGTGTGAGGGCAGTGAGGGACCTCACCCCTGTGCTTACGGAGGCACTAAGACGATAACACAAAAAAAACTTATATGGTACCTGAGTGTTGTAATCCCACGATGTGGGACTATCTGGTCTCGCCTTCACGCGCGCCCGCAAAGTTTTTTCGCTCGATTGCCCAAGCTGTTGACTCCTTTGCGCTACTGGCTGGCCTCGGTTGCTTCGCGACACTTGCGAGAGTCTGCTGCACCTGCCGCTTGGGAAGCCTGACGCCTGCTTCTGCTCCAAGCTCCCTGTTGCTTTGGCTGTTAATGGCGGCTGGGGCTTACACCTGACATCCAACAGAACGGCCTATTGGCCCAATCAGAATAGCTGGAAACCTTCGCCGTAGCACGGCGAAGGCGGTGGGTGATGCTGCAGGTTGCCGGTCGGCCTAGGCGTGCGTGCCTAGGTCAACCTGTGGCCGGAGATGGTGGGTTGGTCGGGGGGTGCTTGTGGAGGTCTGGAGTGGCAGTGATGGGGTGGAATGGGTTCCTGGTGGTGAGGCGAAGCTCACGAGGTGGTTGGCGAGCCGTGCGGAGTGGCGGAGTGGTGTGGGCGACTCGCCGGAGTGCGATCGGAGGCGAGGAAGATGGAGGCAGTTAGGTACTGTCGAGGGGTAATCAAGTAAAATAGTTGGGGAAAAAGAGAGAGGAGAGGATGGAGAACGTATCTGGGGTTGTATGGAAGGAAGGGAGGCGGCGGAGAGGACGGCTCGTAACTGCCGTCGTCGGGGAAGAAAGACCCTGAGGGAGGAAGCGGCGACGAAGATGAGGTCAGAAGCGCGCGCGCGGGGTACAGCGCGACGCGGGAGGAAGCGGCGGAGAGGACTCTGCTGCTGGTATGGCAGCAGAGCGACGAGAAGGAGGGGAGGAGGTCGCCGGAGCTTGTGGGTCGTTTGGCCGGAGATGGGAGAGGGAGGAATTTGGAAGGGATCTCCGTCAAAATCAAGCTTGCCTTCTGCGGCAGGGTCTGGGGTGTCTTTTATAGGTGCTGGCCGCACCTACCAGCGCGTGGAGACTGCGCAATCAACGCTGCCGGCTCGCCGGATATGGAAGGAAGGTGGATACCCAAATCTCTCATGCGTTCGCACGAGAGATTGTGTTCACACCAGCGATTGTAATTGGCTTTATAAGGAAGGGAATTCCTCAGAGAATCCCCCTTCCATTTCTGGGAGGGAATATCTGAGGGATTAGAGAGCAATCCCTCTCCGAACCTCGCCGGAGCTCGGTTCTGCCCTAGCAATGGCGGCAGGACCAGTTTGCAAAGGAGGCGAAGAACCTAGGGGGCTCTCTGCAAAGGTATTCAAAAGATAGGGACCAATTTGTGATTTGGGTGTACTAAATTGCAAAGTAGGTCAAGATGACCTCTCCTTAGGTCCAAATTTTGGTAAAAACCTAATTTGGACCTAAGGAATCCAATGGTGAAGTTGGATTTTAGTTTTGACCTCGTTTGACTGGACATTTTGCGTAAAAACCCAAATTAGGTTAATTGAAGATCTAGGACCCTAATCTAGGTCAAACTAGGTTCCAAAGGACAAATTAAGTGTTCTAAACCCTAGAGGATGTTTTTCTATGATTTTTAGAGGGTTTACTTGATTTTTATTCTGACCGAAACCTTGTTAATTTAAGTGGGTCTGTTTTAGGGTTACCAAGTGTCATTTAGTTCTTAGATTGCACATAAACCCATTTCTGATTAACTCAACCCACTTTTTATCTTATTTGGACCATTTGACCTGTGTTTTGCTTCTGAGAAATCCCGTTTATGTACTTCAATGGTAAAATTACAGTTTTAACCTTTATTTCATGTTTTCTTCTCAGAGCACTTGTTCCTTCAGTTAGGCCTTCTTCTAGGTTATGTAGGAGCTTTTATCTTCTTTATTGGGTCAAAATGAGCTAGTTACGGCTCATGATGAGGCTCTCATCAGAGACGCAAGAGAAAGAACAAGAGTGTCAACTATACCAGATTACATCAAGAAAAAGACTCGGAAGCAAATATCAAGTGATACATTGTGGTGGTTATCCTAGTTATTTGCACATGAGTGGTTACTCTAAAGCCAATTGGTTTATTTCTCAGGACGACCTTGCTCAGATAGCATCTTATTACGACCCGATTCCCGGATCCCTACAGGACCTGAGACCGGCTCGCCTCGACTAATCCCAAGACCTAGTCGTCCAACAAGAAATAACCAAAAGCAGGAAAGTAAAATGCATTCACACATGCAATTTAACTAAGCAGAAGAAAAGTACGAAGCAGTAAAGAAAGTAGAACAACTGTCTCAGTATATGCCACCACAACCACAATAGGAAACAGAAAGTAACAGGAATAGTAACTATGTGTCCATTACTCACTACAATAGTAAGGAAAACAAAAGTGCTGAAAGAACGACTGCGGCTGGGCTCAGCTGGGCCCAACACCCTCTGTAGCTGGAAACTCAAGTTGCTCCACTCCTGGTGCTAAATAGGGTTACGAAAAGATAGAGTTAGCGAACGTTGAGTAGAGTGGTATTTACATTATTTAAGTACAAGTACAGTAAAAACAACAACAGATTTATATCTCATTTCTATTTATCTCATTTACGTGTTTCTATTTCGTTTATTTCTCAAAGTATCCATGTATTTCTTTATCTTGCATGTTCCTCTTAGGAACAATCTTGATTGCAGTCTTTTTCGTAGAGTAAAAGGTACACGTGGTGCTCTTCTGGCCGGGAGAGTCCCCCGTGGTAGTCCTACACCCAGTCAACCACCCCGAGGTCACTGTCGAGATGTAGCAGTGACTACAGCACACGTGATAAGCGCATGGGTAGCTACCCAGCACCGACACGTGGTCAGTCATTTTCGCTAGCAGGTACGCTCAAAGTACAGCACGGAATAGCATAGAGCCTTGCCCTCTCAGAACAAGGGTCTCACACCTCCACAGTCCGCGCACTCTTGTCTGACTACCTCGATTTGCCCAAAGGGCCTAACAAAGTTGGTGTAGGGTGGCTAGCTGAACCCCAGGCTCCATGGGGTGGCTAGCTCCCTCCCTACACTAGTAGCTCACCTCGGTACCACATATGCAAGGCCCAACAGGAGTCGATGTAGAGTGGCCAATCCTAATCCCGGGTCTCAACCCAAGGGAGTCTAGCTCCGCTCTGCACTAAAAAGGGATAGTTGCTCTCCTTGGTACCACGTACACAAGGGCCAACACACTTCCCGTCTACATTCCAGATTTCCTTTCATCCACAGGAATTCTACTCCTAATTCTCCGTAGGGTTCATGCTCATATTCATCGCATTTATCCAGGTTCATATCTCATATCTCATAATTCATTCCTCATCCATATACAGGCAGCTCGTCTTTTCATAATTCAATTTTCAATAACATGCAACTTGTGGTTTCACAGGCAATTTCTAAATTTCATACAGGTAGCTTGTATTTTAACAAGCATCTCATAATTATATTAAAAGCATTTGCTATCAATTTATCTTAACCATGCATTCAAGTAAACAGTACAGCTCAAATAGGCTCATTCATTTCTACCCTAGGGTTCATTCCATATCCTTGAGTTCAATTCGACTATTCCAACCAAGTATATTCTTATTTAAATATTAACAACTGAGTTAAATCACTCTACCGGGTATCACGAGAGGAATGGGGGCCTATACCGCAGATCTCGTCGTCTCCGCGGGCCCCGAACACGCCTCTAGGGCTAGGGTGGATGGTTACGACCATTCTTTATGGAATTCTCGACTGAAGGAGGTTATTAATGTCAAGGTCAGAAATACACCGTCCTATCCATCTCTCCCGGTGCCGTGAGTAGGCACTTCCACCAAATAAGCCACCTAATTCTCTTGAGTGCCACCAATCCCTAATAATACCTCCTCAACAAAGTTCATGAATGTGTGCTAGCTTGTGTTGTGTTAAAAAAAAATTATACATAGAAAAAATACTTATACATAGAAAAAGAAAAGAAATGAAATGAAAAAAAAAGAGAAAAAAAAAATTAGAAAAAGAAGAAAAAGCAAGAAAAAAAGAGTGTGTGAATATTTAGTATTTAATTCAGTTGCATTGAGGCAATACCACCAAATAAATTTGAGATCGACCAAATATGGCCTTAACCTATCTTTCTGTGTTTTTAACCACCCGAATATTGACTGAGAAATTCTGACTTAGTGTTAGAGTTATGAAACTCAATTAAAGTGTTAATACCAAGTGAGACCACCAAATACAGATCTTATGTGAGAATCTAGTGAGATTGTGAGCTCTAAGAAGAAAAAAACAGAGAGAGTAAGAGAGAATGAATACAAAGGAACCAAAAGAGAGTATAGTTTTTCTTGTCTTTCTCTGAGATGAGTTACTTGATAATCCCAGAATCTAGATTCTGAAGTACTAATTTCTATGTAGCACAAAGTGAGAGTGAGCCACCAAATAAACACCCGTATCCCTTAGACATTCTCTACCCAAGCTTAAAGCCGGGGTGGATTCATAGAATATCTTGAATACCACGAGGGAAGAAGATCGCCTATCCCGCTAGAATTTTACTAAGGGTCAAGTACAGGCTTTAGAGGCGAATCAAGTCTTTCACTCGAATCAATTGCAAAAGCTACGTAGCTGCACTTTCACATTTGTTTGGATTTCTAGAACATAGGATGAAAACAAAAAGGAGAAAAATCTCTAGGCATACAATTGATAAAATAAACAATCCCTTAGGGAACCTTCTGTGAATAATTTAGTTTTGCATTTGCTAGGGACTAGCAAGATTTAGGCATAAGGGTATGATTGTGCAGCAATCGTAGGTCTTAATTGACCTAAATTAGGTTAGGACTTAGTATAAGTTAGGGTAGTTCATGCATGCATAAGAATTATTTACATCTTTACTGTTCCTCCTATAACTATGCATAGAATTATGCTATAATATACTAATTAGGTGCATTATATAAATTGTAAGAAATAAGAAGCTCAGGAGCTGGATCTGAAACTGGATCTGAAGCTGGACCTAAAGCCAGAGTTGCAGCAGAGCTACAGTAGAAGACTTAGAATAAGATGTCGTAGACAATAATGTAAGGGGTTGAGGTATGCTATTTTGTTAAGCAGGAATAAAGCAATAAATTGTGAAGAACTTAGGTCCATCCTAGCCTTAGAACAGCCTAGAAGCTTCCCCATGCCTTAGCCACCCTTAGATTAGGTCATTGTACCCTAGGAAGCCCTAAAACCCTAATTCCATCCTATTTCTGGATGTCCAGATGAGTTACAGGACGTCCAGAACCCTTAGTCACAACCCGCGCACCCAAAATCCACTTCTGCAGCATTTTGAGATGTCCAGACACTTGGTCTGGACGTCCAATTTCTGCAAAAAGAACCTTAATTCTTCCCTGACTCTGATTAGACATCCAAACAACAAGTCTGGACTTTTGATTTCTCACTATAAGACGTCTGACCCTACTATTAGACGTATGGAACTACTCTCTAGTTCCTATTTTTGAATTCAAGCTTTGATCTTGAATTTCTAGGTCCCTAAACCCAATTCCAACCCCATGGGAACCTAAATTAAGGTGCGCTAACCCTAGTACATCACCTCTAGACCTCCTTAAGGACCTAATTAGGTTCTCACTAAACCTAATTGGCTTGGATCATGGCCAATCTCTTCAGTCTATTCAATTGGACTCATTGAGTTCAATTGAGCCCTAATCTCAGCACACACTGTCCAATTGGACTTAGTGAGAGTCCAATTGACCTAGACCTGACTTAATTGAGTTATTTTATTCTCAATTAGGTTTCCACACAAACAATTAAACTTGTATTAAGTTTAATTGCACTTTACCTTAGTGAATTAGGGTTTACAACCTTAATTTGAGACCTACGTTGACCTAAATCCATTAGAACCTAACCTAATCAACCTAGCCACCTAAGTTTCAACCCACACACACCTACACACACCATCCACTTGAAAATACCTAGCCTAGAGTTCTCTATAACTCTCTACCATATGTTGCTGCCTTGGTTGCTAAAATGAGCAACCAAGAGCCATTCAATTTTTAGATCCACATTTAGTGGATCTAAAAATCGCCATCCATCCTCTCTCTCACTCTCCCATGAGTTCCCACCATAGGCCTCTCTAGAGAATTTCATAATTCTCTAGAGAGCTTCCCTTAGGTCTATAAAAAGACTTAAAGGGTGGTCATTTGGTCCATCTTGGTCTTTTAGCATAGCTCCACCTTCCATAAGCCATCACCACCTCCACGCCATGCCTAGACCAGAATCAACTTCTCCAACCTCTCTCCAAGGGCCGGCCCAAGCACCATTGACCGCCCCTCTTTCTCTTCTCACCCATTCAAAGGCCATTGGAACCCACCTTTGAATGCCCTTAGTTCTGCTAGACTAGATTATAGTTCTTCATAGATTTAACCCTTTATTTACTACTTAGTAGAGTAGCTCCATATTCTCCCCCAATGATGCATGCACAATCCCCCCATAGACACATGTATGCAGTCATTTTCTGCTAGTTAGACTTAAATTTCCCTGTACAAGCGTTCCGCTACCTTTGCTGTAACCACCATCATGCCTCAATGAAAATATTTATATATATTTATATGTTGAAAATCACCACGTGCCTGATTATCATCTTTTGGTGTGATTAAAGTTGCATGCTTTCAATTTCTGATATTCTGGCAACAGCATGTCGTGTATCAATACGTACTTAGTGAAAATCGACATGCCATTTTGAACGAGTAGAGCGAGAGAGATCGAATTTGAATTTGCATTTCCAAAATGCCTCCCAGAGACGAACGACTGGAACTCAAGTCTCGTTATCTTAGAAATTATTTTTGTTGATTGTATTTCGCAACTATACTATGACGCATTTCTGATCAAATACGCGCTCTACGATCCCAACAACCTTCCCTAGACGCAGCTACCGACCTTTCCTCTTTCGATGCGCCCCGAATCCTGCGGATCTCTCAGGTGAAGAGACCTCATATGCGGCGCGACCCTCGAGCTTCCCCCACGTAGACTTCGTAGATCCCTTAATAATAATAAAATGGTTATCTCAGCGAAAGATCTCGATTTGTATTAAAAAAATCATCATTGTTGTAGTATAAGTCACAAATACAAACCGTTATCGCGTCAATTTTATTTAATTTGCGTAATTTTTACTGATTTATTCCAGGTCGTTTACTGGGAGGCAGTTGTTGATATACATCACTCTCTATGTCCAATATTACTCTTTAATTCCAAAAAGATCAATTTTATATACAATCAAGCATGGATGAATTACTGAATTAACAATGAATGAAATGATAGCTTAATTATGTACAAAAGAATCTATTAAAATACTTGCAAAAACCTAATTACAAACAATCATCAAACACTACATAAATATACTCTATACTATCTATTCATAAGTCATATTACTAATACTTACATAAATATACAATAATAACTAATAATACATACTGTACTTAACTTAATATACTAATATATATAGTAACATATATAGGAGCTACAATGATAGATGCAAACATCGCTAAAACCCAGAAAAACTATATATAGATTCGAAAGTAGAACTAGGGTCTATAACGACACTTATTTCACCTATAATGACAGTTTATTCTGTCAGTAAAGATGTGAAGTTATACATATACATATATATATAGCTCAAACACTACTATACTTATACATACTTATTATTTACAATATACATATATATATACTATACATTATACGTATACTTCTTTGTACTTCTTTTCTTCTCTGTGTGTTCTCTTCTAAACTTTTGTATGACACTTAGTTTCTTTCTCAACTTATTCTCTCTTCTCTGTTCTGCTCTCTGTGTTCTCTCTACGGCTAACACTTAGTTGCATTTCTCTCATTCACTCTCTCGCACTATCTTTCTTTCTTCTGTTTTCTTCTTCCTTAATGAGTCATTAGGGTCTTCGCTTAGTAAAAATTGATTTTTAATTGGCGAGTAGCACCATTCGAGGGATACGCAGCACTCGAAGATCTAGTAGGACCAAACCTCTACTAGGTATCGCCCTAGTTTCTTAATTAGGTCGGTTAATCACAGTTTATGCTCAGATTTAGGCTTAACCAAGCCCTCGCACAATGTCGGGCCCCCGACCCACACTGCACACCAGTATCATCATACTACACACAAGTAATCGGATCATATGACATGTTCGATTGTTTCGAGCGCTCGACGCCCGTGACGACTGAACATCTTATAGAAGGAATTCAACTTAAGCGCCTCAACGCACTTCGTCGTTTCCGATGTGTCGCTTTCTTAGCACCAATTCTGCACTGGAAATCCAGTGCCCAGTGTTGGTTTTATGATTTTGGCCCTCAATTCGAGGGCCATAATTTATTATAAAATAAAATAAATTATAGGGTAATAAAGTATTTACATAGTAATTTACAATTGTACAATTAATTTATAAATTTAATCATATTTACTATATAAATTAATTCGGTAAAGTATATAGCTTATACATACTTAATTTTAGGTTTTATTCCTTAATTACGTATAAATTAGTTAATATATGGTCTAATTGACCTTATATAGAGTTAGTATATATATTAAAGTATTTAATACAGATTTTTATTATAGTTTACAAGTTTCATTTCTATTTTATTTATATTTGATTAGTTTATTTTGGACTGTTTTGTCTATAAATTAAGTTTAAATAGTATTTATATTATAAATATAATTTAATTTGGTTAATTTACTTAAAATACATTGGTATAGATGTACAGTATAAGTTAACTTAATTTTAACTTGAATTACTAATTTATTTTAATTTAACTTAATAACTTAACTAGTAACTTAATAAATTACTTATTTATTCTACATATATAATTAAATTATGGTACAGGGTTAAATATGTTCATAATATATATATATATATATATATATATATATATGAATTACAGTATCATAACTAAATAAGCTTATTTTTAGAGTTTATTAATTTATATAGCTTATTAGTACATATAAGTTAGTTTAATTAATAAATAGTTATATAATTAAGATATATATAGTATAGTCTAACTTAAATACTTAGTTTACGTACTACAATATATACATAAGTTATTTATATTATATATATTTATAATTTACTCTATAGATAAATAAGTTTCCTATATACCTTATATTTACAAATATATACATAGTATACAAAGGACTTTTAGGTATTTTTGAGTTTTTTCAGTTTTTTATGGGTTTTATATCTTTTATGGAAGTATGAAATGAGATAGAAAGAAATAGAAGAGGAATAGAAAATGTTTTCGGTGTTTTTATGAATTGGTTCCTTTTATTAAATTCCATGGTATACAGAACCGTTGGCTGGTATGTTCTACCAAGTTGAGGATTTATAACACCATGAAACTTCGTATGCACTTAGGAAACTACTTAATCTTCACTTAGACAGGTTTATTTTATTTTTTTATAATTTTTATATGATGTTTATTTATATGCAAAGTTCACTCATTCTAAGCCTCTAAAGGGTTTTCTAGGGTGTCTTAAGGACTTAGAATGGGACCTAAAGTGATTAACAGGCAGTGGACTGCCTCTAACAGACTTAGTATAATATATGGAAAGAATTCAAGCATTTTAGCACGCCAATCAAAGTGGATTTCAATTAGTTGTAATATAAGGACAGTTAGGTGTTAACAGCTAGCTAACAAAGGATTAACAGCAAGAGTACAAGTCTTCAATTGAGGTTCAACATGCATTGAAAGTACATGAAAGCTTGTATATAATTCAAACACAACATTAAGCACACTTCAGCTATCCACAGAACTTAAACTAAGCCTACAATCCGTAGATTCTTCAGCCTTGTCCAGTTGCAGCAACAGCAGCAACACTGAACTCAAGCCCTGCAGCAGTACTGCAGCAACAGCAGCAGCAGCCACTGAAACAAGCCCTGCAGCAGGAAAGAAACAAAACCTAAATCCAGCTAAGTAATTCCTAATTCAGTCACTTATATCCCAGATCAGATTCAAGAGAACCTTATCAGGGATATAAAAGAACTAGTTAAGGGGATACTTAACTGGATTTGGTGGAAATGTAGTTGCAACTACAGCAATTTACTATGATTTTGGGATTTACGAACACAAAATAGAAATCACTTAAAGACTAAATTTGACAAGGGTTTAGATTCACATAAAGAACCACTCGGAAATACAAATCAAAATCCCTTATCAATAACAGTTCATCAAATCAAATCAGAAGAAGAGCTGATCTAACTCTTTCTAATGCTATAGAAGCATGTAGAAAGAGTTAAATCATTCAATTTAATACACAAACTCAAATCCTAGAACTCTGAAACCTTAAGGAATACTGAGAACTCCTTAGGTTAAGAATTAGAACTTGCACTTTACAAACAACACATGAACACAAGGTAGAGCCTCAAATCACCAAAGTGATTTTCCTTAGCTCTATCATGCATTCAAGGCATTGAAATTCTCAAAAATATTCGATCAGATTATGGTTCATCCGAGGTGAATTCTGACTTCAGAGTCACCTCAGACTCCCAGCCCAACAGTGCATCACATCAAAAGTGTCTCAGTTTGCTTGATCAAAGAATTCACAACCCAAATGACTAAAAATCCTTGCAATCTGAAATCCAAGAAAATCCGGCAAACTGATTCTATTTAAAACTTAGATCAGGGGATTTTGTGACAAAAGTGGGATGAATGAGAAGCCCCTAATGTGGTTTTTGATGCTAATTTCAGATCTAAGGTTGGATACCATTCAAATCTGAAATTAGATCTAATGAATGGTTGAATTGCGAGATAAACATCGAGGGAATCAGAAATGATATGAAAAACATGTAGAGGGAGAAAATCATGTGCAATGACTGTGTGAAATCGTCCCCTCTGATTTGAAATGATCAGAGGAAGTGGGGAGGAATCTAATCCAAATCTACTTCTAATGCTAAACTAACACATGCAGTAGATCAACACTACTTCTACCTCTAATTCTATTGCTAATCTATCTAACTACTGCTACAGCTAAACTACAAAGCATGAAACTACTCTAACAGGAAGAATGGGGCCTGTGGGTCCTTAGCTAGCAGCTAAGGAGGAAGAATGGAGGGGGAGGAAGGGACTCCAGCAGAGGAAAAAGCCTTCTAGTGAAGCTTCTGGGTCGTCCTCAAGCATACGTCATCCTTAGCGACGAGGAGAGTCAGAGAGAAGTCAGAGAATTCACAGCCGATGGCTGTGAAATCTGGGGTTTGGTTAGGAGGGGTGGCTGGAGTGGAAGAATAATCGCTAAGAATGTAGGAGGAAGCGATCCCTCGCGCATGTAGCCAAGGAGGTGTTTAAGTAGCCAGTAGAGTGGATCTAGGCACTGCGCGAGTGAAATTACTTGACGAGGGCACCGGCGGCGAGGATGAGAAGAGAGAGTGCGTGGGCTATCAAGTTAAAATCTAACCGTACAATGAGATCTGGGGGTAGTGGTGAGCACACACGCCGATTCGCATGAAACTTCGAATCAAATCAAGCCACAAATCAAGAGGCAAGGGAAGATCGACGGTCAAGAAGGTGCGTGTTCTTCGCGTGAATAGTGCCAGGGCGGGGAGTAGCAGGTGTTGAAATGTTTTGGTGAAAATGCAGGGGTGCCCTTCAGCAAAGGGGTATGAAAGTTGCATAAGAGCCCATAAGTGATAGAAAATGGTTACAAAGTGGTCCTTAAGGGTTTACAGAAAGGTCCCTGTAGGTTGCAAATAGGTCCAAGAAGTTTTCTAATGAAGGAAATGTAATGCATAAAGGACCTAAATGTAAATCTTTGATATCAAGGCCTTAATGATGTCCAAATGCCTTCAAGTTTTTATATAAGCTTAATTGAACATTTAAGAAGTTAATTATACTTTTGATTTGAACTTTTAAACTTGTTTGTGTGTTCAATTTACACTTGGATCACCATTTGACCTTTTTCTCAAGAATATCTCGTTTTATGACCTAATTATGCAATTTTAACACAGAATTAATGTTATAGGTATTTTTCTTTGATTCTCACACTCAACCCTTTTTATGTGTTAATTTGACATTATTTATCCTAGTTTCTAGCTTAACATTAGCTTTTTAGCTATGATGAGTCACAACTCATTAGGGGCTGCATCCACACCAGCGACTCTTCGACTCCGCTTCGTAGCCTCCTGCCACTGCTACGCCTTCCCCACCACCGCCCTCTCAACTCTGGCTATCGCGGCTACGCGCCACCAACTTTCTCGCTCCAAGCATTCTGCCACCAAGGGGGATCCTCCTAGTTGCAGTAGGATCTTCCTCAGCGACTTTGCCCAGGCCTTCAGTTCAACCAGCGCTGTCATCGGTTCCTCCGCCAGCCCGAGCGCTCCACAGCTCCTGACCCTCGCGAACGACGCTATGATCACCTCCACCACCTCGACTGAGCGCAGCCACCAAAGAATCCCGACAATGGCAAGCTCCATCACCGGTCGCTCAAGTGGGCGCTCCGGTAGAGCCCCATCATGCGGCAACGGGCGCCTCCAGCGCCATCTCCCTCCCATTGCAACGCATACAGTGAATAACAATTCCTCCCACTTCTCTGCCTGGAGCCCGCATGCTACAAAGAGCCCCTCCACCACCTGCACCACCCTCGCCCCTCCCCTTCTCGCCACTTCTCCCAACGAGCCCTCCACAGCCATTCTCGCAACCCTCCCTTCCACAACCTCCCCTACCAGACTCCCTTCCACCAGACTCCTCAAGGCCCTAACCCCCTCCGACCAAGGGGCCTCCACCTCCGTCTCCAGCAACACCTTTGGCGGGGGCGACGGTAGCCCCCTCTTCCTCACGCCCACAATGCCCCCTAGCACCCACCTCTCCGATGGCCCAGCCCTCCACATCTCCAGCATCGCCACAGCTCCCGGCAGTCTCTGATCCAGTGATTGCCACCGAGGCACTTGAAGCAACGGCCTCGTCTGGTCTCACCCACCAACCTCCTCATAGACCTCCGGCAATTCGATGAGCCCCGCTCCACTCGGCTCTGACTCACCACCTACGACCAACACAGACCTCTGGCCACGCCACCAGCGCCCTCCTCCCTCCGAAAGGTCTCCCCCCCACCCTTTGACACCCTCTTGCCCCTGCCTTTGCTCTCTCTCCCCCCCTCTCTCTCTCGCTCGCTCTCTCCATCATAGAATGGACTAAATATGAATTTGCACAATTAATTTTCTTTCCTATACACTGTTTAAAATGTCAAGCTGTTTAGTTTTCTTCCCTTATTTGTTTTATCAAATGCAAATTCCTGTTCTATTTTCTTCTGAAGTGCTAAAAAATGGTATGATTCACAGTGCATGATCTTGTTCCTCTATTACAATATAATAAGAAAAACTATAAAAGAAAACCATTCAATTTATTTTGCTGGTTTCTCTTAGCAGCTCTGGAATACTGACCTACCATTTCTGAAATTTCAGTAGTCTTCCCTATATAGATATCTGGTTAAAGAAAAAACAAAAGATAATACCCAATTAGATGTCATGGGCTTTAAAGACTCACAAAGGTAAAGACAGTTTTATCCCCCAAGAAATGGGGATGCCCTCAGTTTTGTCTCATGGCTTTATCAACATATTCCCTTTATAATTTGTAGCTCGCGCGTTGCTACGGAAATAGAAATTAATTCCTTACCTCAAAAGAAGAGGGTGCTAGGTGTGCGTGTTTGAAATACTCATCATTTTTTGTCTTCTTTATGAGCATCGAACTAACCTTCAAATCCACGATGAAAAAATAAAAAAAAATTTACACTAGAAGATCTCGAGTATTTACAACCTCAACACATTTGTAAGCTAGCACCGTTCAACGACTATTTCATTTGTACAAAAGCTATCAATTTCAGCCAGATTCCTTCATATATAATTCATATAACCTAAAAGGAAGAAAAGTGCAACAATTACCTCTATAGCCGAAAAGGATATACTCCACTACCATCTCTTTGATCATTGAGTTAAAAATAGACTTCCTAAACCCCAACTTTTGTGATGTCCAACACTTTCTTCAAGTTCTTATAGCAGGTTCATTTCCAACACTGAATGAATTTGTCCATAGCAATTGACATCTAGAGCATTTCCACTTGAATTCATTTGCCTCTAAATAAATCAAAGTGATGGCAAATGCCTCTTGGACTCAATCTTCTTTGCAGCAATGAAGGAAAGGGTAGCAAACATATATCCACAGATAAAACTCAGTATGTTGGTCTTCATTTCTATGTTATCTTCTTCTATCAGATTATCAACACCTACAATTTATTGCCTACCATACTTGAAAACATATAAACTTTCACCTTATAAAATCCTTCATTATTCATGTACTATTTCATTGGTTTCTGTACACTTTAAATAGGTGGCATTGTTGGAAATAGTAAAGCTCAACCTACATGTTGTCACCATGCAATCAAAACAAACATCGAAATTAATTAGGATCAGCTCCTCGAACCTTTTGTCTCCACTCTAATATGCTATCCCAAGCCATTCTTAGATTACTACTTTTAGATTTTCATATCTTTTCACCAAGCAACGATTACTAAAAAGCATATCATTATTAAATAGGTCATACTTAAACCAAGATGAGCATTAAAGAAAGATGGTTTGCGAGGAATTTTTATGTATATATATAAGATAAGGATAATTACTTACCCGTTGATAGGAGTAGAGATCAGGGTCCCTTCAAAGATGAGAAACCCACCAAGGGTGGACCCCTGCAAACACTAAACAACGTCCCATGTTGCGGGATCCCATGTATAGCTCTACATCAAGAAACCAAAATTTCATTATTTCTTCAACATGAGAAGAACAAAATGTAAGAAAAACTCAATAGGAGTACCTATCTAGTAAATTCACTAAAGAAACAAAGTGAAGATTGCTTTCCATAATTGAAAAAAACCTTCGAGTCTAAGTACATTTAGATGTATAACCAACCTAACTCATAATGCCTCCATTTATCATGGATTAGGTCTCTCTTTAGTCCTATACAACCATTTATTTACATTTATTTCAAGGTTTAGGGTTCATTATTCCTATACTATTTCACTATTTCATTAGTTTTTGTACACGTTAAATGGGTGGCATTGTTGGAAATTGAAATGACCCTTCTCAAGGGTCATTCGGGAATTTTTTGAAATGGTGAGGGTGTTACTGCAATTTTAAACCCCTTGGGTTTTAAATTTTGGGTTCTACGGAATAGGAGGCTTCTGCAGGGTCAACCTTGCAAAAATCCCCATGTCCATACCCCTAAACCCCATGCCTATACACCTCCACCATACCCCCATACACCTCCACCATACCCACCATGCCCACGACACCCCCCATACTCCACCTTACTCCACACCATCCTCTCCCCATGCCTCCCACACCCATAAAACCTCCCCTCCTCCATTTGCTTGCCACCACCACAGCCAAGAGAAGAAGGAGAGGGAAAGGGAGAGCGGGGAGCAGCAGGGCTCGGGAGGAGGAGGCCGGAGGGCGGGACACTGTGAGGAGAGACAAGGAAGTGCTGCAGTTGCTGCAATTTCTACAGCAAGGAGGAGCTCCCAAACGATTCTGCAGAATCATTTTCTTCGCAGAAGCAGACATCTAGAGAGACTGCCAGACGTTTGGTCGGACGTCCGAAGGTAATCCCAGACGTCTGATAGCACATAATTTTCGATTATTTTTCCCTGCCGGGTTCTGACCATGCGTACGTATGCCATTGGTTGGGGAAGCGCGTCGGTGCGAGGACCGAGGCGGTTTCAGACATTCGAGAGTGTCGCCAGACGTCTGAAGGCATCCTCAGACGTCTGCATGGAGTTCTAGACGTCTGAAAGAGGCTCCTTGAGCAAGGTGAGTCCCTAAGTTCGTTTAAGACGTCTGGGACTCTTCCCAGACGTCTGATTTTGATTAGGATTATGTTTTTGGGCTCGTTCAGGCCCAAACGGAGTCAGTTTTCCACAAACAAGATATCGTTGGTTCCGTTTGAGTTTCCCTACGTAATGGTATAATGTCTATACAGTTTTGAGCTCATTTTGACATATGGGTCAATGTGATAGGTCATTCGTTTGTGGTGTGCACGAGACCTGAGGGGGTTGCAAACTTTATCAATTGTGCCCCCACATCTCCCGGTTATTCTGGTAGAGTGGTTCTCTTATTAATCCCGGATTTAATAATTAAATTACATGCTTTAGAATTAGTCAAACCCTAGGTTGTGAAATGAACTCTAAGGTTGAAAGAGATAAATGTATGCTACTTTAGAAATATTTGATTGAACCTTAGGATGTGGAATGAACCTTAGGGCTGAAAGAAATGAATGCACATTTAATGAATGATTAAATTGTTGTTTCCTGAAAGTAGTAAATCATGAGTTGCTTATAATGAACCATGACATGAATAGAAACACATGCTACATATTGAATAATTGATGGACGTGATTGTGAAATCTTGAGTTCTTGTTATGCATTTATTGAATCAGATGTGGAAATAAGAAAGTCTATGTACGAACCCTACGGGGAATTTAGAAGAAAATCAAGAATACAGTAATACGGAAAATCTGATGGGTCATGGAACATGTTGCCTATGGGCAACTGTACGGACCTAGTAATGGGAAGTGAGCTAGCCCTCATGTACATTGTACCGAGGAGAGCGACTACCCCTTTAGTGTAGAGGGGAGCTAACCGCCCCTTGGGTTGAGACCCAAGGTTAGGACTAGTCACTCTACACCGACTCCTGTTTGGCCCTCGCGTACTTGATACTGGGGTGAGCTACTTAGTGTAGGGAGGGAGCTAGCTGCTCCAAGGGGCCTGGGGTTAGGACTAGCCACCCTACATCGACTCTTTGTTAGGCCCACTAGGTGAATCAAGATAGTCGGATGAGGATACACTGATTGTGGAGGGGCAAGACCCCTGTTCTGTTTTGAGGGGCGAAACCCCTATTCTGAGAGGGCAAGGCCATGTGCTATTTCGTTCTGTACGTTTGGGCATACCCGCTAGCGGAAACAACTGACCGCGTGCCAGTACAGGGTAGCTACCCATGCACTTATCACGCATGCCGTAGTCACCGCTATGTCGCGACCGTGACCTCGGGGTGGTAAACTGGGTGTAGGACTACCAGGAGGGACTCTCTTGATCAGGAGAGTGCCACGTATACATCCTGCATCGTGGGAAAACTGCAAGTAAGATCGTTCCCTTAGGGAACAAGAAGATTAAGCACTGTTATGGATCCTGATTAGAGATCTTGACTCAGAAACGCATAAATAAGACGAATGGAAATGGATGATAATAATAACCGACACATACATATGTAGTTAGTTGCTTGTTTAATTGCATGTAAATGGCTAACCACCACTCTACTCAGCGTTAGCTAACCACGGAGTTTGTAACATGTTCAGGTCAGGGATCTGAGCAGCCAGTGCCATCGACTGCTGAGGGCGTTGGGCCCAGTCGAGCCCAGCAGTAGTCTTTCTCTTGTTTCTACTATAGAGCATTTGTTAGTTGTAAGTACTTGTAGCCTGTAGTGACTGTTCCGTACTATTTCTGTTATAATTCTATTAGTTTTTGTTGTGATGGCTATGTTCGATAACCATACCTTTCCGCTGTATTATGTAATATCCTTGTGACTTCCTGTCCTATTTCTTTTACTGTCTGTTATATATTTTTTTACTTAGTTACATTACTCATGTGGTTATGGAATGAGTATGCATTTGGTTGTTTCTCGTTGGACGACTAGGTCTTAGGGTTCGTCGAGGCGAGCCATTCTCAGGTTCTATAAGGAGTCAGGAATGGGTCGTGATAGAAATAGTAGAACTCAACTAACATGTTGTCACCACGCAATCAAAACAAACATCGAAATTAATTAGGATCAGCTACTCTAACCTTTTGTCTCCACCCTAATTTGCTATCCCAAGCCATTCTTAGATTACTACTTATAGATTTCCATATCTTTTCACCCGGCAACCATTATTAAAAAGCATATCATCATTAAACAGGTCATATTTAAACCAAGATGAGCATTAAAGAAAGATGGCTTGCGAGGAATTTTTATGTATATATATATATGATAAGGATAATTCCTCACCTGCTGTTAGGAGTAGAGATCAGGGTCCCTTCAAAGATGAGAAACCCACCAAGAGTTGACCCCTGCAAACAGTAAACAACGTCCCATGTTGCAGGATCCCATGTATAGCTCTACATCAAGAAACCAAAATTTCATTATTTCTTCAACATGAGGAGAACAAAATGTAAGAAAAACTCAATAGGAGTATCTATCTAGTAAATTCGCTAAAGAAACAAAGTGAAGATTGCTTTCCATAATTGAAAAAGACCTTCGAGTCTGAGTACATTTAGATGTATAACCAACCTAACTCATAATGCCTCCATTTTTCATGGGTTAGGTCTCTCTTTAGTCCTATACAACCATTTATTTACATTTATCTCAGGCGTAATCATAATATAATTTATAGTTGCACATTCAATACATTTAGCCACAACTCTAAACTGGTCTCTCCAACAAAAAAGCACAATGAATGAGTTCCAAATGCAATTCAAACCCTCACTTGGAGGTCAATAATTACCAGGAAAATATGACAAAATAGGCTTTTCATAACTTCATAAAAAGAGAAGACGAAAGTCAACAAATTCTTCGGATAAAAAATAGAAGAAAGAAAATAATGAACAGAAATTAAACTCCCTCATTTATTCGTGTAGTTCAACTTGCTTCGTCATTACCTTTAGAAAAAAAAAACTTGTTTCATGACTTCTATGATGAAGTAACAAACACCACACAATGACCAAATACAAACACCTGATCGATCATCCATCAATCACCTTTCACATGTCACCACCACCGACTTTAAAAACTCCACACACATCAACTCACAAACCTGAGAACAACAAACACTGAAATAAACCTCCCATAAGCAACAAACATGTCAATGAACCACCCGCAACCAACATGCAAGGTAAAAAAAAGAAAAAGAAAAAAGAAAAAGAAAGAAGCCTACAAAGACAATAAAGACAAATGCAAAAATAACAACAAATATCAAATCTCGGCACACCCACACATCAAATGCCCAAACCATTGCCAACACATTAATTATCTTTCACATGTCACCACCACCAACTGAACTCAAACTCACATTGAAAAAAAAAAAGAAAACCAACACAAACAAAAGCATAAAAAACCAATAGAAAAATCAAATATTTAGCAAACCCATACAATGCCCAAACTGACAACCCATTAATTATCTCTCACATGTCACTACCACCAATTGACCTCAAACCCACATTAAAAAAAAGGAAAACTCACAAAACAAACACAAACAAAAGCATCTGATCAAATATTTAGTGAACCCATGCAATGCCCAAACAACTGCCAACCCATCATTAACCCATCAATTATCTCTCACATGCTGGCCAACAACTGGTTTGAAACCCACATTCCAAAAAAGAAAAAAGAGAAAACCCTGAAAACCAACATAAAGAAAATGTGCATCTTTTTTCTATAACCTACAAATGGCTTTGGGAACCTTGGCATCCTCTCCATCCTCCTCTCTACCACCTCCTCCACTTGCCCACACCATCTTCCATGTCCATCGCATAATGTCCTCATCCCCTTCCTAGAACCAGGCTATGGTGTGTACTCCATGCAGGAAGGTACCAACTCAATCCCATATATATCAACAACAAATTAAGGGACATGCGCAGATTGATGTGCAAGTATGTATAAGTTATGTTAATTAATTGCACTCAAAAGAAGTTAAAAAAAGATACCATGGGATTAATCATCAAGGGAATGGGAATAGAATAATTGCGTAGCCCTTTTTTGATCCAGCCTTGAAATCCTCCCCTCTACCACCTCCTCCACTTGCCCACACCATCTTCCATGTCTACCGCATAATCTCCTTATCCCCTTCCTAGAACCAGGCTGTGGTGTGTACTCCTTGCAGGAAGGTACCAACTTGATCTCATATATATCAACAACAAATTAAGGGGGGAATGTGCAGGTATGTATAAGCTATGTTAATTTTTTTTTGAAAAGATAAGTTATGTTAATTAATTGCACTCAAAAGAAGGCAAAAAAAGATACGATGGAATTAATCATCAAGGGAATGAGAATAAAATAATTGCGCAGCCCTTTTTCGATTCATCCTTGAAGCTAGTTGCTCAAGTGATTCTAAATCAGGGACACCTGGTTTGTTGAAATGGATCTTAAGATGCCTGCGAAATAAGATGGTGATTAGTAGTGCTGATTCAAGTTAAATAATAAAAAGAAAAAAGCCATACTCAGAACACGTAATGTTTAATCTCACGAGTGAATGGATTCAACAACCTTGTCAATGGTAGGTTCAATTTCCTCTAGAAGTGCTAAAATTAGTAGAAAGGATCACAATTAGTTGCTACATTGGCAGACGACACTCAGCACAAAGGGCGTTGTTGATTAGTTGGAGGAGGATCTCTACCTGATCAAAGAAAAAAACCCTTCCAACCTTTGTCAATGGCAAAGAAGAAGAGGAGGAAGCGGAACAAATAAGAGAAGTCCAACATATAACCCATAATGTATAAACTCAAATGTAGCTCATAATGTATAAAGTCAAATGTAGTTGTCCTTCAAACAAAAAATTAAAAGGTATCCAAAATCCCAAGCCAACAAATCACCGATCAAAATTTCATTTTTTAAAGCAAAACCTACATCAAATCCCCAAATTTCCTCAAACACACCTTGAAAGAAACCAAAGTGGGAGAGGTTACACTAACAGCAAAGGCGGCGGAGGCATTGCCGAAGGGGGTCAACACTGAGGAGCATTTCCTAGGTGAGTGCTAGCGATGGCCACAGGGTGGGGAGAGAGGAGAGGGAGAGGGCAAGGGTCACAGCATGGCGATGGCTGAGAGAGGGGAGGAGCCGTGAGGTGGTGGGTGTGGGTGTGTGGGTGGAGGGAGTAAAGGGAGAGGGAGTGAAGGAAGGAGATTTGAGGAGGCAGATGTTGCTGCCGCACCCATAGGTTGAGGTTGTCGAGGAGAAAACAGTGGAGGGACTCGAGGTGGGAGGCTACGGCGGCGGTGGCCACGGGGCAGGGGGAGAAGAGAAGGAGAGGGCAGGGGCTGCAGGGTGGTAGCGGCCGAGAGAGGGGAGGGGATGCTGAGGAGGGGTTGTAAGGTGGTGGGGGTGGCTGCGTGGGTGGAGTAGGAGAGGATGCGAAGGAAGGAGTTGAGGACGGAGAGGTCGAGGGTGTCTAAGAGGAAGAGGTGGAGGACAGTGTTGAGCGTGGAAAGGTGCAGTCAACAAAGAGAGCATTGACAGAGGTGCTAAGCAGAGAGAGAGAGAGAGAGAGAGAGAGAGATGCTAAGCAAAAGAGAGCAAGAAACAGACAATAGCAAGCGTAAACTTTAGACTATTTACATCGAATACCATCGTGACGTGAACAATGCGATACAAGCCCAAACTCACAAGGCCTTTCATATATATTATGGAATGGATGAGAATTAATTGTTTTATGGGTTTTTCTCATATATGTATTCTCTTTCTATAGTTTAGGAGATGTAAGGTAAATGAGTACATTGGATCTTGGTGGGGGATGTCCTTGTTCGTGAATTTTTAGAACTATTGTTGTAATTTTGAAAGTTATAAAATATAATTTTGAGTTTAGAAAAAAAGAAGAAATACAGCTGATGGTAAATATCCCATGACATAGACTATATATGTCAAAGTTGGTCTTTCCATCCACCTCCATGTGCCGTGCTACATCAAGGCTTTTTATTTATTTTAATGATATTAGTATTTCAGTATCCAAATTTTTCATGTAATGATTCATTAATCCAATACTACGCAACTTTATTGATCCAAGAGGACCATATATAGATTCTCATTTTATTTCGGAGGTGCATGACATGGGTTATTATGATTATTCCTAGGTACCATCACTTCAAATTTGATGTTGAAGCTATCACTTTGCAGTTTCCTAGTATAAATGTTGATTAGTTGCGTGAGATGTTATTTTGATTGTATTTAAAAGGCTTTTCATTTTATGATACAAAATCCTATTGCAGCAAACGGGACAGAAATTGACCATCCTTTGTATACTGTCATCCAGATAATATGAGAATATGAACATGAATTTGGACCTCTCCAGTCAAAGTTTAAGAATCCGTCTGCCCTACATCAAAGTTGATGTCGACGTGCATCATTTGACCATCCATTATATTCCAACTAATGTAGGAATATGTCAAAGTCCATCCACCTCCCTCTACCATTCATCATGCGTAGGGATTATTATAATAAAAAATACTTAACCCATGCCTTTCACTGTGGCACATTCCACATCCTCCCATGAAAGAAGGGGCACAGTGTCAAATGTTGAGCGTATTATTTTCAAAAGAGGAAAACGATCGGCTGAGATGAGTAGGCGTACGAAAAGACGTGGTAATAGTCGTATGTCAATTCGTTGCTTTATTATAATTATTTCGAGATGCATGATATGGGTTATTATAATTACTCGTCGGTAACATCACTAAAATTTGATGTTGACGCTTTCATTTTGCAGTTTCCAATTTTATGGTATAAATATTGATTAGTTGCGTGAGATTTTATTTTAATTGAACTTAAAAGTCTTTTCTTTTTATGATATAAAATTGAAAATTATGTTGTAGCAAATAAGGAAGAAATTGATCATCCTTTATAGACTATCATCCAAGTAACGTAGGAATATAAATAAAAATTCAGATCTCTTATGTCAAAGTTAAGCATTCTTTTTATTATTTTGATCATATCATGATAGGACATTAGAACAAATGTTTTGTCATTTTTTTGGAAAAGTTGTTTGCTTTTAAGTGTTAGTCTAATTTACGAGGAAGATTTTCAATGGCCAAGTAGATGAATAATGTATCCAAAATATTTTTATCATTTGATTGGAAAATTCAAATTGAATTTCATGAAGCATGGACTTTTATTAGAAGTTTGGATTTGAACTTCAAGATTTAAGCATCATGAAAATTCATTTTTAATTTAAGTTCAATATCTCATAAATTAGATGTTTCTTAAAAGTAAACTTGTATACTAATCGAATGTGGTATATGATAATTTTGTTAATATGTTGACCTTAAACTCTTGGTAACTTGAAAAGTACCGAACAAAGAGAAAATGTGTTATATTCAAATTATAATATGATTTACATGTATAACACAAACATTTGAGTTGTTTATATTGTTGACATTTGGTTGATCACCTTTTGGATGTCACATTTTTTAAAGTACCATTTACTTGAAAAATGTGTTGCTTAAAACATAAATGAAAACTAATTTGTAAATCTCCTTTTAATCCAAGATTGTATGTTATTAAATAGTGCAACTAGAGTTATGCAAAGTTATACATACTTCTCTCAATTTATGTATTTTATGCATGCTATTGAAAGATCTTTTTAAGTATTTGAACTAAGCCATGCTTAAGCAGTGTGTTAATAATCCATTTTGCAAACTCATGCAACCTTACCTAATAGTGTGCTTGGATGGTAGGAAATTCATGACCGAAGGAGATTGTGTACGATATCTACCATTATAATTTCATCTCGCTCCTCCATCCAAAGGGAGGAATTGACAGCTTACTTGTAACGATTCAAACTTGGAGTGGGGCTAGATGCTTTTTCTTGGAAGAACGACCCCTTCTCTACTAGTTGTGTCTACAGGAAAATTATTGATGCTAATTCGCCAAACTAGGTGAATTTGGAGTTGACTAGCAGCCTTTGGAGCATTCGAGCACCTCTTAAAGTGAAAGTCTTTCTTTGGCTTTCACAGAGGGAAGGCCTCATCACTAAACGTCCACACCAAACCCTAATGGGTACAGAGCTCTAGACTTGCCAGCTTTGTCTGGGAGCGGAGGATGGTACCCCGCATCTCTTTTACGATTACTTATTCACTCAGGTCGTCTGGAGGCAGGTTCATCGTTTTGATCTACCACCTTGGGAGCAGTTGTTGCAAATTCTTTCGGACCAGATGCAAGACCATGGGTAGGTGATGTCGGTAGTTTGGTCCATGTGGCTTGCCTGCAATGGCCTGGTCTTTAAATAGGATAGTGCTTGGTCTATTGAGATTGTAAGGAGAGCTTGGTTGTGGGCGAATGATTGGTCATTGTACATGTAGCCACCTTGTTTGATAAATAATACTAGATGGGTACCACGTAGGTAACTCATCCTTTCTTCTTTTTAAAAAAAAATCATATAAAATGCCAAACTTGTGCACAAATGTTCTGAATAATAATAGTCGATTGAAAGGTATAATAGTAGTGCTATTGATTTGGGTAGAGATCTACATACTATCCTCCTTAATCAGTTTATCCTCTTATCCTTCTATCCTACTATTGCTATCAAGAACTCCTACATATTATTATCTCAAGGCTCTTGATGCTTTTGAGCCAACATCTCTACTTTAACACTCTCACCATAAGTTGCTAGATATAAGTTATCTTGTATTCAGTGATAATAAAATTAAGAACAGAAACCATAATTTTTTATTTGAGATAATATGTAGGATGATTGATTTCATATTTTTTATGCATCTTAAGCTATCAAAAATATATATAATAATCTTTTTATTTTACACTAAAATTCACCCTAATCTTTTATGCAATGCATGTTATAGATGATAAATCTGCCACTTAAAAAATGATAAAATAAGAATTCAAGTCCACGTAAAACATTCTTTGATTTTTGAAAGCTCTTCTCGCATTCATCATTCCAAATAAGTTCTATTTTTAACGATTATGATCTACATGGTGTGTGTTTGTGTGCCAAATGGGGAAACTCACGGAATCCCCAACCGCACCCCACACTTACCCGAGAACCCAAAGGGCAAAATGGGTACTTCCATCACCTCCGCCGCTCCTCAACACTCTCGATATGTGTCCATCTTCCAACGGATCCAAAATCCATAAACCATCGTCCTGACGCCCCAAGAATCCCCACATCCGGTGCTCCGAATCCCACCAATGGTGTCTTTCTCTACCGCCTTGGCCCCGGCGGTGGTCACTTCCCACCAAAGGTCGCACCTTTGCCACCCCCGAGGACGATGGACGCCTCCGATCGCATCGAGACCCCTCCACTTCGGGTGCAGGAGGGTCTCTTCGCGGACGCGGTCCTCCCCGGTTCGTTGCGAGGCGGTGTCGCAGAAGCCGCCGGCGGTCATCGAGGGCCTCAATATCGCCGAGGACGTCACCCAGGTGGGGAAAAGATTCGATCTTTACGCCTTTCCTCGAGAAGTTTGCTCCGTGGTTGTCGTTTTGTTGCGTGCTTTAGGTAGAAAGTTTGCTTCTTTAGCTTGGAGATGGTGGTTTTTGATGAGTGGTCAGTGAGCTCTCTTACAGCAGGAAGTGAGCTTCTTTTGAATTTCCTATTTTGTGTTCTTTCTTGATCTTCTTTTCATTGATCTTAGAATCGATTGTGCGTAAAAACGGACAAATTTTTAGTGGTATATCCCCTTTTTTTTGAGCATTTGAGTTGGTCTCTGGTTGTCTAACCCGTTGCTGCGGCTTAAATGTAGTTATCTAGCCACTTAAAAAGTTTCATCATTAGAACACAGTTTTCGAAACTGAGCAGTTAACACGCTTGAACAAACATTTAAACTTAGAGGTTAGATGTAAAACGAGGATAAAATTTTTAGTGGTTTCCGGTTATCTAACCAAGAGTGGCTACAGCTTAAATGTAGCTATCTAGCCGCTTAAAAGTTCCATAATTAGAACAGAGTTTCCAAACTGAGTGGTTAAGATTCTTAAACAAACAATAAACTTAGCGGCTAAACTGCTAAGCTGTGGTCTAGCCACTAAACTAAATGTGCATTGCTAGGTGCATGAGCACCCTGCAAGGTTAAGGCTGTGTTTTTTATGCTGATGGATTTGGCATGAATTGCGTCCCATGGAGGTAGTTTAGCCATTAGGGGAAACTATGGTGCCCTGTGCTTGAATGAGAGTGGGGTAGACAGATGATCCACGAATCATGTAGGTGCTATTTGTTTCTTGAAGTGATTCCTCTATTTCTGTCGGTCTTAGTCAACACTGCCCCTTTTTGTATGTGATAAGCAAGTCTACTGGTGATGAAGTCATGTGTTTCCAAGAATTAATGTGTTATTTTCAGAGATACATGTTTTTTTTAGTCGAATGTGGATTTGATCTGGCTGCTTCCCAAAATTATGCTATGTCATCTGTGCAACATTGTTTTAGTTCATGCTATTATTTAAATGGAGCATCACATGAACAAGGGCATATCTGTTATTGTATGTTAGAAATGGATGGTTTGAATTTTTAATCCTCTGTTCTTATGGTTATGAAGATACTTCAGTTGATAAGGCAAGGGTAATCAATCCATCTTCTTTTTTCCCCTTCTTTTTCCCTTTCTGACAGCTTATAGGGAAAACGCCAATGGTCTATCTGAACAACATTGTAAAAGGTTGTGTGGCAAATGTCGCAGCCAAGCTGGAGATTATGGAACCTTGCTGTAGTGTAAAAGATAGGTGAATGTTGCATTTCTTTTACTTATGGCATGCCTAAAGCCAAGATGCTGACAAGGATTTATTTTATTCTTGTATTTGTCTAATCAGAATAGGTTATAGCATGATTGCTGATGCTGAGCAGAAGGGCCTAATAACACCAGGAAAGGTATTCAGAAGCAGCAAGGCATTCTGTTTCTGTTTGAAATTTATTTTCGCACTCTAATTCCAAAAACTTTTCGCCCCTCTTGCAGACAATGCCTGCCTCCATGGAATTAGTGTTGCTGCAAAGTTTTTTTTTTTTTACCCCCGTCGTTGGTGAATTAGGCTTCCCAATTGTCATTTCATCTTTTTTCCTCGTACACATTTGTAAATTTCTATTTGCTGATTTATCTGATTGGATCCTGTATTGTTTGGGTGTCCATTAAGAACATGGATCGTGTTAGAAATTCCAGTGTGACATAAATATTACAATTATCATATTGGATTCACCATCCATAAAAAATTACGGGTTTTCATCTGATGCATGCCAATAAAAATAGCACTCTTATGCCATGATGCATAATCCCCCATTTTCACTCGTGGATCTGTTTGCCACATTCAATGTTGGGATACGATTCTCTATTTAAGGCTATCAGCATACTTCCATATAAACGGATGGTAAGATGGGTGCAATTATGTTCATGGTTCATTTGTTTGCTTTTGTAATATGCACCATATGGGCAATATATGGTTTCTTGTCATTATTCATATTTTTAAAGTAATGAACAGGAGTGCAAGAACTGCCATACGCTTCCATCAAGTTTGAAATGCTATGACTATGATGCTGAATTTTGTTATCCATATCTTAGATTATACTGCTGAATTCTATTCTGTATTTGCGCTTAGTGTTATAAAAATTTGTGTGATTTCAGTGTAATTGCTTTTGAAAACTTCTTTGTACATACTTGCAACATTCTTTCTGCATCGATACATTACACTACAGCCACTTTTGCCATCTCTCATCATCCTTTTTTGTGGCTTTTGTTTCTGTAGAGTGTACTGGTTGAGCCGACAAGTGGTAACACAGGAATTGGACTTGCATTTATTGCTGCTGCTAAAGGATATAAGCTGATATTAACGATGCCTTCTTCGATGAGTCTGGAAAGAAGAGTGCTTTTCAAAGCATTTGGTGCTGAACTTATTCTAACTGATGCTGCTCAGGGCATGAGAGGAGCTGTTTTAAAGGCTCAAGAGATCTTGGAGAAAACCCCTGATGCCTACATGCTTCAGCAATTTGACAACCCTGCAAATCCAAAGGTAAAAAGAAAATAGATATGCTGTTGGTGTTGAAGCTTCTTATTTAGTAAAATTGGGCTTTCTGCAGGTGCACTTTGAGACAACTGGTCCAGAAATTTGGGAAGATACTCAAGGAAAGGTGGATATATTCATTGCTGGAATAGGTACTGGTGGTACAATTACTGGTGTTGGACGCTTTTTGAAAAGTAAAAACCCTAATATAAAGGTATATATCTTTCAAATATATTCTCTATTAATCTTTTGTCCTACATTCTGCTATTGACAGTCAACCTGAACTCTTGCCTTGTAACGTTGACATCATGGCACAAATAACGCCACATGCAAGTGACACTGCAAATAACTTCTGTTTTGCTCCTGTCTAGGTCATTGGATTGGAACCTGCGGAAAGTAACATACTATCTGGGGGAAAGCCTGGTAAAGCTAACAGAAGTAACATTATTTTATACGATATTCTTTTTCCTATCTTAATTTATTAATTCTATTTTCAGGTCCGCACAAGATTCAGGGTATAGGAGCAGGTTTTGTGCCAAGGAATCTAGATCATGAAATACTTGATGAAATTATGGAGGTTTCATTCCTTTGCATTTATGTTTCATATATCCATATTGAACTTTGCTTGATTAATTTCCTGGTCATATACGCATATTAAAATTTGCATGGTGATTGCTTTTCTTTAATGGGTAAACAGTGTGATAAATTTGTATCCTTGTGATATTCTACTCTGTCTTGGATCGAAATACATAAATTTGTCACATTCCACCAATATATTCTTGCTTCTGTCCTGTCTGTTATTATATTTGTACAGTCATACTGTGTAATAGAAGTTACTCTGGTTTCTTCCATTAAACTTCAGTTGCTAGTTACAAGTTCCATTCCCCAAATAGGAGCTCCTGGTTTTGTCTCACTTTTTTTCAAGTGGAATATTCATTACTTTCTTTTGGCTTGAGCATGCCTAGATGATCAATAACTCTGAGGTACATTTTAACGGTCATAGGTGGATGGTAATTAGTTTCACCTAGAGAAAAAGGCTGTTCCATTTTCCTATCTCGAAGCTATCAGCCGCTTTGCCTTAGTGACCGTAACTAAAAGTTGTTTGCATTTTTTATAGTTTCAATTTTGAAAGGAGTTGCTTTTTAGTTCTTACAGAAGGCAGTCTGTCCTTAAATTATCATTTACAGAAGAATATCTGCATTTTAAAGTTTGTGTCATCGTTTCTGGTTGTTGTCACTAGAGAATAGAGATGGATAGTGTAACTATGTATGCATGCATGGGTGGAAAATGTAGTGAGGGAGACCTCTTCTATATGTAACTTCTAGATGTGAAATTTGTGATATCTAGGTTTTGAGGAGAACGAAGTGGATGGCCTTTATTTCTTCAAAAAAAAGAAAAAATTCTGTCTTCAACTTCTTTAGCTGTACATGATGATCTCTATTCATGTACGCAATTGCCATGCTCTGATCAAACCACTGCTCTATCTTTTTCTTATTTATGTGCTAATTACATTACAACTGTTATGTAAAAAGCTCTTACTGTTGTTACCAAAAGGAGTCAGCTATCCAGGCATATCTACAAATGTCTCTTTTGTTGTTGTTGTTTAGGTATCAAGTGATGAGGCAATTGAGACTGCAAGGCAGGTGGCTCTCCAGGAAGGCTTGCTGGTGGGTGTTACTTGTTACTCTCATTTTTTAATATTCTTTGGAATCATTTGGCCATCACAAGTGCTTCTGGTATCTTGTTTCTTGATTTGGGTTATTTTAAGTTATGGCAAAGGTCCTTCCTGTGATTAAATACTTTCTAGGCTAATGTGCATTTGTTTCCAGGTTGGCGTTTCTTCTGGTGCAGCAGCTGCAGTTGCAATGAAGGTTGCCAAGAGACCAGAAAATGCAGGAAAGCTAATTGTGGTATTGGAATCACTCTGAGAATCCTCTTATACTGAACTGAAGAATTTGCAAACATTTCAATATCTAATATGATGTGGAGAGGGCTTGATAAATAATATCTTAAATCTCAAGTTCCAAGGAGAGGAAAGAAGAGGAAGAAAAGGCTGGTGCGAGGGGTGATGAGAGAGAGAGAGAGAGAGAAGTTGGGGGGGTAGGGGGGAGGAGAGTTAGTGGAGGAAGGGAGTTAAATTCCATTCATCATTTTCTATGCCATTTACATGGATAGTGCCTAAGGACTGATTTCAGGCTCGATATTCGTTTAGGTTTGATTCGTCAAAAGTTCGATTTAGATTCACCTCGTAGATAAACGAATCAAACCTAAACATAATTTTAGGCTCATTTAGATAAATAAATCGAACCTAAATAAGGTAGGTTCATTTAGGAGAGTTAGTAGAGGATGTTGGTGCTAGAGCACCACGATCATTTGTTTTGATGATAACAAAACACGTGTTATTTAACATTTGCAATTTGAGTCCTAGATTTCAGGTCAATTGCAAATGAGGATGTGTTTAGACGGAGTTCGAGCTCGCATCCAGGACGGATTGGAGGAGCTTGACGGAAAACAAAGGAGGTTCGCGTGGAGCGAAAGATTGGAGATGGAAGACAAGAAGAATAGGATAGATTCTTTTTTATCCTTTCATGTATCTCTTGTATTTATTTTCTTGCTCTTTATTTTCCTTAGACATTATGTTAAAGAGCCTCAAAGAACCCTAACAGTAGTCCTAGGAACACCTGCACAACCCTAGGATACTTAGGTTTTCTGTAGAATACTTAGAAAATCAATATAGGGCTCAAACAGCATTTCCAGACGTCTAATCCCAAAATCAGACGTCTGATAAAATATTTTAAGACGTCTGACTGTTGTTTCAGACGTCCGATAACTGTTAGGTTGGACATAGTTAGTTCTGTCTGATGAAATCAGACGTCCAGACCTTAGACCAGACGTCTTAGGAGACGTCTGATGACTTTGCCAGACGTCCAGTTAGTGGACCGTTGGCTGGCTTAGAAGACACTCAAGATTATGACCGTTAGAGCCTTATCAGACGTCCATAGGACTTTCCAGACGTCTGATAAATGACCGTTTTGCCTCGGCTGACCCAAAATCTTTTCTCAGAGATTTTCTAGCCGTTGTAACGTTTGGAAATCAATTCCCACAGTAAAAGTAGGTTTCCAGATGTCCAGACGTAGTACCAGACGTCCTGTATGTCGTCTGATGGACTTGCACAAAAACCCTGTTTAGATCTGATTCAAGTCAGGGAGAAACCCGCATAGAATCAGACGTCTGACCTTGAAATCAGACGTCTTAAAGTGGCCTTCAAGACGTCTGATGCCAGAGTTAGACGTCTGATAACCCTGTCAAATGTAATCATTGTCCTGATTTCGGCCTGATTCTCTTGGGCTTTGCACCCAACGGCTATGGAAGCTTTTCCAAGCTTTCCAAAGCCTTCCTAAGGCCTCTATAAATAGAGGGGAGCCTTTACACACAAAACACACACCTAGAGACACATATACACACTAAGACACACACCTTGCAATACACTTTCAAACCTTTTGTGTCCAAAGAAAAGACTCTCTTGCTCTCCAAGCTCAAGCTCCATTTTCTTGAGAGCATTCAACCGTTGCGCACCCGCTCTCCCGGCGTTAACGAGAGCGACGTAGCGCCATCGCGTGGCACACGCACCGCGTCATCGTCGACGCACTCCTTGCAAAGGGGAGTTTCCTATTTCCTATAGAAGCTAGGTTTAATTATTTTGTTGGCTCTATAGGACTATTGTTTCTTTTATCTTTATCTTTTGGTTGGGTATTCGCTTTGCGAATTCCCGTCTCCTTCGTGGGACAAAATCCTTCTCGTGGAGAGAAGGGGTTGAGGAACGCTACCCTCGTACTTGTAGCGTGGTTGTACTGAGGTTGAATCACCCTCGTTTAAAGTGATTCGTTTAGTGGATTTTGATCAACTTGGTTGATCGGAAAATCCTAACTCGAGAGGGTTAGGTGGTGGTTTTCACCCGGTTTGGGTTTCCACCTAAAAATACCTGTGTACATTGTGCGATTGATTTTTGTGAGATTGCTTTATATTTTTATTTCCGCATATTATTACGTCACCCCTCCTAGTAGGGAAATTTCAATTGGTATCAGAGCAGGTCTCGCATTTTCGGCGTTACAAACCGGTGAGGATCTAAATATGGAGGGAAAAGCATTCGTGTGCACCGAAGGACACGACACCTCGCGACCACCATACTTTGCAGGTATAGATTTCATTTATTGGAAAAATCGTATGACTATGTGGTTGCAGGCCAACGACTTCCGTGTGTGGGAAAAATGTGAATCCGCATTTGTGATTCCCAAGAAACCCGCAAGAGGTTACTCAGAAAATCAGGTTCGAAATCTCAACCTCAACGCAAAGGCAATGAATGCCTTGTATTGCGCGTTGAGTCCGAAAGAATTCGAACGAATCCAAGAGTGCACCACCGCTCACGAGATATGGAGGAGGTTGGAAGGCACTCATGAGGAGACGAATTCGGAAGAAGATTTCGGAGAGAAGGAAACCACGTGCCTTGGTTTCATGGCAATCGGAGAAAGCGACATCGACAGCGAAAGCGACTCAGACAACGAGGTAAATCTCGATCTTCAAGAAGCTTTTAATGAACTTTTTAAGATTAGTAAATCACTTAAAATAGAAAACAAAAGTATTAAAAAGAACCTTAGTTTTCTTAAATCTGAAAATGATAGGTTAGAAAAACAACTTAAGGACATAGAAACTAGTGCTAAGGATAATAACCTGTTATTAGAAAATCATAACCTCATCAATGAAAATAATAAGTTGATTGAGGAAAATGATAGTCTTAAGTTAGAAATTTCTGATTTAAAGACTAAGATGAATACTATAGAAAAAGAAATTGCATGTCTTAGGGAAAGCTCTAACAAACTAATCAACAAAGTAGATGATTTATATAGCCCTAAGATTGAGAAAGGATCTCCATCAAGGAGACCTTCTAACAAATCCGGATCCAAGCCCACTTGGATACCGAAAAAAAAATTAGAATCTTGTTTTGTAGGGTTCAGGGATAATTACAACATAAGGGACTGGACCTACAAGCTCAAGGCTGGTCAACTCAAGTTAGGGGAACCAAGGAGTAGACCAAGGAGGAGAACAAGAAGACCGACGAGACGGCGAACAAACGACGGACACGCCGCACGTCGACCACCAGATTGGAGACCGGCGCCGATGCCCAGGCCTCCAAGCTATGGATGGGAGCCCCATCCGATGTGGCATCCACCACCACCATTCGGGCCATTTTATTGGCCATGGTAGGTGAGGTAAAACCCTTTACCCTATCGTTTTATCAGTAGCATTTAGATAGGGGGAGTTAAAAATTTTATGAGCTAATTGTCAATTTTTAAGGGGGAGAAATAAGGTAGCTAAATTTCCTTTAGTAAGGGGGAGAAAAATAATAGCTATCTTGTTGTTACAAAAAGGGGAGAATATTACCTTTGTTAAAATAAATTCATAGAAGAGCATGTTTTAAGGGGGAGTTATAGGAAATTTAAAATCAAACCTTTTTGATAATGTCAAAAAGGGGGAGGATTTTTTGTATTATTATTTACGGTTTTGTCATCATCAAAAAGGGGGAGATTGTTGGTGCTAGAGCACCACGATCATTTGTTTTGATGATAACAAAACACGTGTTATTTAACATTTGCAATTTGAGTCCTAGATTTCAGGTCAATTGCAAATGAGGATGTGTTTAGACGGAGTTCGAGCTCGCATCCAGGACGGATTGGAGGAGCTTGACGGAAAACAAAGGAGGTTCGCGTGGAGCGAAAGATTGGAGATGGAAGACAAGAAGAATATGATAGATTCTTTTTTATCCTTTCATGTATCTCTTGTATTTATTTTCTTGCTCTTTATTTTCCTTAGACATTATGTTAAAGAGCCTCAAAGAACCCTAACAGTAGTCCTAGGAACACCTGCACAACCCTAGGATACTTAGGTTTTCTGTAGAATACTTAGAAAATCAATATAGGGCTCAAACAGCATTTCCAGACGTCTAATCCCAAAATCAGACGTCTGATAAAATATTTTAAGACGTCTGACTGTTGTTTCAGACGTCCGATAACTGTTAGGTTGGACATAGTTAGTTCTGTCTGATGAAATCAGACGTCCAGACCTTAGACCAGACGTCTTAGGAGACGTCTGATGACTTTGCCAGACGTCCAGTTAGTGGACCGTTGGCTGGCTTAGAAGACACTCAAGATTATGACCGTTAGAGCCTTATCAGACGTCCATAGGACTTTCCAGACGTCTGATAAATGACCGTTTTGCCTCGGCTGACCCAAAATCTCTTCTCAGAGATTTTCTAGCCGTTGCAACGTTTGGAAATCAATTTCCACAGTAAAAGTAGGTTTCCAGACGTCCAGACGTAGTACCAGACGTCCTGTATGTCGTCTGATGGACTTGCACAAAAACCCTGTTTAGATCTGATTCAAGTCAGGGAGAAACCCGCATAGAATCAGACGTCTGACCTTGAAATCAGACGTCTTAAAGTGGCCTTCAAGACGTCTGATGCCAGAGTTAGACGTTTGATAACCCTGTCAAATGCAATCATTGTCCTGATTTCGGCCTGATTCTCTTGGGCTTTGCACCCAACGGCTATGGAAGCTTTTCCAAGCCTTCCAAAGCCTTCCTAAGGCCTCTATAAATAGAGGGGAGCCTTTACACACAAAACACACACCTAGAGACACATATACACACTAAGACACACACCTTGCAATACACTTTCAAACCTTTTGTGTCCAAAGAAAAGACTCTCTTGCTCTCCAAGCTCAAGCTCCATTTTCTTGAGAGCATTCAACCGTTGCGCACCCGCTCTCCCGGCGTTGTTAACAAGAGCGACGTAGCGCCATCGCGTGGCACATGCACCGCGTCATCGTCGACGCACTCCTTGCAAAGGGGAGTTTCCTATTTCCTATAGAAGCTAGGTTTAATTATTTTGTTGGCTCTATAGGACTATTGTTTCTTTTATCTTTATCTTTTGGTTGGGTATTCGCTTTGCGAATTCCCGTCTCCTTCGTGGGACAAAATCCTTCTCGTGGAGAGAAGGGGTTGAGGAACGCTACCCTCGTACTTGTAGCGTGGTTGTACTGAGGTTGAATCACCCTCGTTTAAAGTGATTCGTTTAGTGGATTTTGATCAACTTGGTTGATCGGAAAATCCTAACTCGAGAGGGTTAGGTGGTGGTTTTCACCCGGTTTTGGTTTCCACCTAAAAATACCTGTGTACATTGTGCGATTGATTTTTGTGAGATTGCGTTATATTTTTATTTCCGCATATTATTACGTCACCCCTCCTAGTAGGGAAATTTCAGAGGAAGGGAGTTAAATTTCATTCATCATTCTCTATGGCATTTACATGGATAGTGCCTAGGGTTGTTTTAATGTTCGATGTTCGTTTAGGTTTGATTCGTCAAAAGTTCGATTTAGATTCGGTTCGTAGATAAACGAATCAAACCTAAACAAATTCTTTATGCCATTTACATGGATAGTGCCTAGGACTATTTTCAGGTTCGATATTCGATTAGGTTTGATTCGTTAGATTCGGCTCGTAGATAAACGAATCAAACCTAAACATAATTTTAGGCTCATTTAGATAAATAAATTGAACCTAAATAAGGTAGGTTTGCTTAGGAGAGTTAGTAGAGGAAGGGAGTTAAATTCCATTCATCATTCTCTATGGCATTTACATGGATAGTGCCTAGGGTTGTTTTAATGTTTGATGTTCATTTAGGTTTGATTCGTTAAAAGTTCGATTTAGATTCAGTTCGTAGATAAACGAATCAAACCTAAATATAATTTTAGGTTCGTTTAGATAAATAAATCAAACCTAAATAAGGTAGGTTCGTTTAGGGTTGATTTGTTAAAAATTCGATATATATATATATATATATATATATATATATATATATATATATATATATATATATATATATATATATATATTGGACTTACAAGGGTCACAACCCATTACCACTACTCTCGGTATTGTCGCATTCCTATCCCCAAAATACTCTTCACCTTCCAAGATTAGAACATGCGATGGCAAGACAGCAACAGGGACACCTCCCTTCTATATTTTGTAGACTATGGAGTTTTTTTTTAGGGAAACATGCCTTGAAATGTTTATTATATAATTTGTATATTTTCAATTTTCTAGTTCATGTTTTTTTTTTTAACTATAATTTATTATATTTGTATTTATAATAAAACATTATACTTTAAAGGAATCATAAACAAACCTTTAAACGAAGTCTAAATGAATCGTACCTAAATTAATAACATTTCAAATTTTACACTTTAACGAATCATAAATGAGTCGAACTGAATCTTTGATAACAAAAATGAATAGAATCGAATCTTACTCTTATTTTCTCTTATTGAACCTGAACCTTGAAAAACTATTATCAAATCAAATTGAGCCTATGTAGGTTCGCTCTGATTCGTTTATACCCCTATCTCTTGGTGGCTCTCTCTCCCTTATCCACATCCTTCTCAAATTGTTGCTACTACATGCTCCTCCAGTAACCTCCCTCTATAACAGTTTGAGAAGGAAAGGTTTGTTATTCTTCTTTAATTAAAAGCTATGATCTCTCATTTCATATGATTATTAGTGGAATATAACGTTCACAAATTAGTTAATAGTTTTTATCTTAAAGTTCATTTCATATAATTGTTAGTTGAATTCTTAAATGAATCTTAAACGAATCGAACTTAAACAAGATAGGTTTGCTTAAGTTCGATTTGAGTTTGATTCGCAAAATAAACGAATCGACTTTAATAAAGATTTAGGCTTGTTTAGATAAATGAATCGAATCCAAATAAGATAAGTTCGCTCGAGTTCGACTTATTTACACCCTTAATAGTGCGCCCTATTTATAGAGGGGAATATCAATAGAAGGAAAAACAATCTAATAATCCCAATCCTAACAAATGGGAAAAAGAACTTAAACAACATAGATTCAAAACCTAATAAATAGATAAATAAATAAATTGATTTTTTCCGTTGATGCCTTTATCTCTCTCTCTCTTGGAGCCAAGCCAAAAGATTTGATTATCATTCATCTAAAGGAGAGAGACAACAGCCCTAGACTCCATTATGGAGTCCAAAACAAAGATGCCTTTCAATCTTAGAATGTCTTTGAAAATTTTTAGTCTTGACCCTTGGTTCAATATAATTTTACATTGTTTATATAACGTCACTGATGCGCAAAAAATTTTTAAGTGCTGATCAAGAGTATGGGGAGGGGCTGAGATTGGTGTTTTTGGTGACGGGAGTCAGGTGACAACTATAGGGAGGGGAAGAGAGGATGTTGGGGATGCCAGCAGGGAAGGTGGGTGGTGGTGGAGGAAGGGTGCGTTGGGTTTTTAGGGCCATTTCACCTCATCTTGAGTCACTTTGAGCGAATTGACATCAAATTGAAACCATGGGAGCTCCTTGTATTTTACTCTAGAATCAACATACATCAATTGGTTGAGATTGGTGTTTTGGTGATAGGAGTGTGGTCATAAGTATAGGGTGGGGGAGAAAGGAGGTTGGTGATGTCAGCAGGGAAGTTGGTTGTTGTTGTTGGTGGTGGTGGCGGCGAAGGATGGGGAGTTAGGTCTTTAGGGCCATTTCACCTCTTCTCAGAAGGAATTGACGTCAGAATGAAACCATAGGAGGTATCAACATTTATCAAAATCCAATCATTTGACAATGAGAATGCTTTGTGCAGCCGCAACCTTAAATATTTAATAGAAAAAAGAAGATATCTTATAAACATTTGGTTAAAACTGGATCATAACTTCTAGACTGGCACCACTTTACACATTGGACCGGTATACTGAGTTCAAATCTGTCTATGCCAATTTCTGTCGACTTACTGATGGAATGAGGCTAGTCAAGGCTATAGCATTTGTTTACGCAACATTTTTGCCTTCTCTCCTTTTTTTTTTTTTTTTTATTTGAACATTTTATGTTTTGTTGTGCCCATCCCAGATGATTTTCATGCAAAATCTCATCTTCCTTCGATAATGCAGACTTTGTTCCCGAGCTTCGGTGAAAGATACCTCTCCACAGCTCTCTTCCAATTGATTAGAGATGAATGCGAGAAGATGCGACCCGAGCCATGAGGCAATCGAAAGCTGCAAACCTTGTGCAATGAAGCTATCATGCTTGTGGCCGTCGTGATGAATCTATTCTCCTATTCATTCCCGTGCAGATTTTTGGTATATTTGTTGAAGTGAAAGTGAGAATAAATAAGGCAGGGTTTTTGTTCTTCCACTTGCAAAACATTGCCAGGCAGGGCAATGCTGTTGTCCACTCCCATGGTGTCAGTGCAAAGTTTTCACAAATGATCTGCTTTATAGAATCCATCCTCTTGAGCAATCCTGTTAACCCTTTTCAAATTCTACTTGGTTTTTCTTAGTAAATTGGAATTATTGACCCCTCGATAGGTTTTGAGAAGCTGGGGAAAAACATCACAGCCGGAACATCAGTTCCCCAACTATGGCAGTATTCTATCGATCATGGTTCCAATCCCATGGTTGATGCATCTATCTACACGTTCCAATCATGCTCTATGCATACATCACCACGCAACAGCGTCCAAATGTTTATATCCTTTCCATTTACAAACTAATTTCCTTTTGTAGAACAAGATGACTTGTTTGGACCTTTTGCTCCTTAGATAGGTATCATAGATCTGTCTCTAAATCATAGAGCGTTGATGAAGTGATTTTATATTAATTTATGAAAGACAAAGCACGTGTTGTGGAAGCAATTTTGTCGGATGATAAAAAGTAGTCGTATTTTGCAATGCTTAGAGAAAATATATCGCGAAGGAAAGGTACACTGAATTATAACATCATGATAGCCCATGGAAATCTAAGATATAAAAGAAAATGCCTCGACTCTACCCTTTTCGCCCTTTCTATGTATATTGGTTCAATGATAAACAAATTTTAAATGGTGAATAACATGCGAAGAACAAGGAGACAATGAGTGAAAAAGAACAATTCAAGATAAACTTTGGCCAGACCAGTATGAAAATACCACAAAATCGAGTACGGGTAACATTTTGAGAAGATGAAAAATTGTATGAAGTCGTATTCACAGCATTCACTCATTGTCTAGTGTTTGCTTTTATGTTTATTTTTTAAATTAAAATTTACTACGTAGTCCGCACTATTCTTATGATCTGAGATATAGTCACTGAGATGGTCCTTTGTTGTTTAATGGTTGCTCACATGCTTCAAAAGCAATGTAGGTACCAATAGTAAGATCCAGTCGTTTGGCTTAATCATCTTATTGCAATGAAGTGCGGGATTCTCAACTAGTTTTCCACAACTTTCTGGTCTTGTAGCAGTTGGATTTTCTTTGGTCATGATCTAGATTGCATTGATTGACATTAGAGAAGATTTTACAATGTTTTTCAACCCAAATATCATGGCAAAGGCATTTAATAATCCCACCTATGATAGTGTCATTGCACTTATGCCTCTTTAAATGATCTGCTTGCAGTATATAGTCCCCGTGAGGAATGGGGAGTATGTTGTAAGCTTTCCTCAACATATCTTGTAAACTCACACGTCTCGTACTGAAATTTGATGCTGGAACTCAGATATTCAAATCATATTGGAAATTAACTCCATATTTGCAACAAAACAATCACTTCTTGTAATGTCCGGTTCCCAAAACTTGCTTAGCTCTTGCTTTGGTAAAGGGGTTCCCGATACCTTGTTGCGTGTTGACTTTTAAAATAAATGCCTCAAATTCATCTTGGGAGTTTTTCTTCTCTTAAAATGTGATGAAGTCAACGTGCTAATATGATTTGAGGGAAAGGATCGATCTCCGATTTTTGAGCTGCTTATTTGTGGATGTAAAAGGGAATTGAGAAAAGGTGCAACGTGAAGAAGAGTGTAACACAGCGAAATCAAAAAAAACATGCATCTCATATTCTACCCCAAACTGATCTTTTGGCGTGTTAGACCAAAGCTCATTTGGTGAGGGGAAAAAGAACACCCTCTTCATCTTCTCAACAACACCACAATATTTTGCTTGGCGAGCACCCTCAATATCTCAATACCAATGACTTTTAAAATAGACCCTTAGTTGTGAAGACTGACTTGGGGGAAAAAAACATTGTTGCCAATGAGGTCATTTTCAAATCTTGGTTCTAGCAAAACCAATTTTCGAGATGCTCACGCCTCTGACTTCTAAGGTGACTCTCTAATCACCCACCTATGCATCACAGTAAAATCCACACCCATCTGTGAAACAGAAATGCAAACCTAAAACTGGAGTGCTTGTCCAGGTACATGCCCAAAATTGAAGCTTAGCAAGTACTTATCAGGGGAAAACAATGCAACCTCAAGTTGAGCTTTCTTTGTCTCCAGGTATGGAATACATTACAAACAGACATAAAGGCACCACAAGAAAAGCTGCAAGCCTTAACACGCCTTCTGTTTCTTTGGAAATTACACCAATTCGCGACCAATCACCGCTATACCTGAAAAAAAACAATATCAATGTTGGACTTGTGTTGCATGTTAAGTTATACTTCTTTATTGAAAGCTTATTCTCATCCTTTGTGAACCAGGAAGTTTCAACTTTAATTGCCAAAAATCAATGTCTACAACTGAACATCAATTGCAAGCCCCATGTGCATGCTGAAGTTGTTCTTTAATGGAATTGGGTCAGCCTGGCCTTCTAGACCCCCAAAGAGAACATAAGGTATGAACGTCCAACGTCCATGTTTATGGATTCTACAAATCATTTGATAAAACCTGTATAGAGATATCGCACACTTTCCTCTGCTAATAAAGAACTGATATTTTATGATCTCATCTACTTGTTCTTGTGGATGCAGATATCTTATGGATGTGAAAGTACATTACTATCAGAGAAGATATAAAAAGGTACACTTGTTGTTTCAAATGGAATGTGGCTTCACATAATTGTGTGCACCATTGAGAGTGCTAGATTTAATTAACAAAAGCTTTTTGAATAATAGGAGTGGGCATGCCAAAATTTATTGAGAGTTATTGGAGGATGCTATCACCGAAGATCTAGAAGAAACCTTCCTTGCTATAGCATCTCAGCTCTCTATTCACATGAGCTCCTTTTGCATATTCACCATCTTTTAAACCCTACAACATTCTTTGTAACCAAATAAATTAGCATATGGCCACCAAGGGATTGGCTCAATGGTAGAGCCGCATTCGCATCTAACACGTCATGGCATCAAATCCCATGGCCACCAAAATTACCTTCTCTAAAAATAAAAGTTCACATGTGGCATATTCATGATCCTCCTTCCGTGTAACTTTACTCTGAACCTTCGTCAACATGAAATTTTGCATTGTAAAAGGATCCTTAGCCACCAAAAACACCTTAATTTTTTTGCAATATTACATGCCCATGAAAGAAAAAATGATTAACAATGCAAGCTTTTTCTACTAACCATCAAAGCCCTCCTATGACAGTTTCCAAATCTCATAATCTTCAGAAGACTTCAGTAATGGACTATCTAACCAGAGTCCCTCATTTTTTGGTTCTTCTGTGCTCAAGCCATTCACCACCTTGTTCCATTACCTTCAACATATCTTCGCATAATAGTCTATTCATCATTCAAACACAATAAGATAGCTTCAAAAGGACTTGAATTAACACATCAAGTCCATTCCACACCTATAAATCCAGGCTTCTTCCTCAACCCCATTTCTGAAATAAATTTTCAGAGCTTGTTTGGTCTGATGTCACTTTCTCCGCACCTTCCCCTCAATTAAAAAAGGACCAATCTCAAGTTGGTAATCCTCTCTACATATCTTTAGAGTGGATCATTCTACACATATTAAGTTGATAAAAAAGAAGAAGCAAGAGTTGAAGCAAAATTCCCAGATGAACTACCATTGTCCACTTAATACTGAAGCTTATTTCTTGTCAAATGGTGATGATGAGTGTTCTTATAGCTCTTCAAGGGATGATTCCGAATATTCCTTGCCTTTATATAATGTCGAAGATGCTTTGAATTCTGTTGATAGAAGACCAAGTCTGAGAAGATCCAAAAGAATTCAAAATAAAGGTAGGAGGTGATTTCAATCGGAGGTTGGGGGTTCTTTGATTGAATATCACCGGTGCAATATGCCATTTATCACCGGTGACTTTAGAGGAATACTTGAAGACGCTAATGCTATGTAAAGTTGAATTTTGAAGCTGCTGCTTCTATGGGGAGATAATTGAAGGTGACCCTATGTTTTGGGGGAGGGGGGGGAGGTCAGTAAAAGGGGGTAACCTGAGCCCCTATGATTTGGGTTTGATAAAAAGATTAAAAAAAATCCTCTCTACATCTGTAGCAATATCCAAAATACCTTCTACCACTAATTCCAATCCCCACAAAGAAGGGCAGGCCATCATGATGCAAAGGCAAGCCCAAGTGCACCAAGTCTCAAAATCAAGAAGTCTCCTACTCCACACCTAAACATACAAGTGGATACACTCCCATCATTCCCATAACTTGAATTTTTTTCTTAACCACTTTTTAAAGATCCACAAAATTTTCACCATCTTCACATCCCCCCTCTCTCGCACACAAACCAATCTTCCCACCAGGACAAATGCAGGAAATTTGTGTCAATTTGCAGAAATCTAATTTCAGAAGCTTCCCCAAAAACCTCCCTCATTCCCATATTTTCACGAAAATCCAATTCCAAAAAAGAAAAATAACCTTCAAAAACGCCCAAAAGATCGCAACTTGTTAATTTCTTATCAAAAACACCATCTCTCCAACACCATCCCTTTTTTTTTTACTCCAATTAGCCTTCCAAAGAGAAACCAAAGCACGCCATTTAGCACCGAAGAGAAAACCAACAATTCCTCACCCATGGTAACAGAAACAGGACTTCAGAAGCATCGAAAGATCGAAACTTTGAGACAAAACAAGAAAGCAAAGGAGATGAAAAGACGCGAGTACCCCGCGTCGACGAACCCCAACCCGAGGACAGCCACGGCGGCTCTAGCGACGAGCCGCGTTGAAATCCTCGGGATCGCGATCTTGGGTCGCTCGGTTCCGGACCCCTCCGCTGCCTCGGGCTTGTTCTTGGCGACTATCGACCTCGAAGGCCTCGTGGGTTTCGTCTTGGGGAGGTGAGGGGGTCGAAATGGTGAGGAAAGATCGCACCTTTGGCATGCGTGGAGGCTCCGGAGCATGTTGGTGTTCGTTGGTGAATGGGTTCTCGCTCCAAGTTACGTTCTTTGTGGATGGGAGACGAGGGCGAGAGGATGGACATGGAGTAGTGGTGAGGAGAGGCAAAGGGGGCGAAGATGAAATTCGAGGAACTTGAAGGTGTCAGTTTTCATCGGCGTTCAGATCGAGGGGTTCAAGAAAATGTTGCGTCTCTCTCTCTTTTTTTTAATATTTTCCACACCCGCTTTTTTCACTTCTTTTTTCTTTTTATAAAAACGAGTTACTTGGGACGAAAGTGAGGCCCCGAGTGAAAAGGAAGAAGTGAAAAATTAAACTACCTACAAGAAGGTGAGGAAGGTAATATTCCTATGCAGAGGGAAAATAAAATTTTTTAAAAGAAATAGAAAAGATAAACAAATAATAAATAATCATCTTCAAGTAAATTAATTCGCAGAAATATTTGTGCAATGATTAGTGTGTTTGAGGTAGCATTGCCTCTAAACATGCAGTTACACGTCTCTTTCCAAGCAAACTAAAATAATATGGGAGGTAAGAGCATTTTGAAGTAAGATGAACTAAAGGCACAATTACATAGTAAGTGCTCACAAGTTTTCTCTTTAGTCTAACACAAGAAAATAGATGTTTCTTAGCCAACCCCTTCGTTGAAGGAGAAGTTGGGTAGGAAGCTTGTTATTTTAAAGCAACCAGAGCAGAGAAAGCCACTCTTGGTGGGGAAGTTTTGTTCCCAGGCGAGCTCATACAAAGGGGAGATAATTCCTCGAGAGGTTATGAAATTATTTGTTATTTTAACAAAAAATTTTGGGTTAGTAGGGAGAGCCAAGGAAATTCTATTAGGAGCATGTGAGAGGAGGAGGATGCTTGATGTATTGGTCAGGTGATTTGCTTCTTGTTGGAAGATGGGGTCTCCACCTCCACACATGAGCAAGTAATGTCATTCCCTGAGTTTTCATATTTGTTATTTGCACGTAGGTAGGGGTTCAGGCATGTTCATTTGGTTTTGTTTGCCAAAAAAGTATGTTCTCCCCTATTTCACATTGAATTAGATTTTGCCAGGGTAGAGGATACTTTGGTTAGGTCATTTCAGGCTTGTGAGTGTGGGAGGAGGTTTGTTGCTAAGGTAAGTGAAGATTTCTTCCACATTTTTATTTTCCTCTTATGGGATTGCTTTGCTCAACAATGGTGGGCTGTTATTGTAGATTCTGACCTCCATTTTGAGATTTCTAAGGTCTAAGAATTCCCCAACCATTATTGTGCTTTAGTCTGCAAAGACTGTTCTTACTTGCTATGTAGATTTTATTCTCCAATTTTATCTATAATTTCCTTAGATATTGTAAGGGAGGACATAGTATGGGAGTTGACTGAGGTCGAAGAAGAATTTAGGAGGGTTACTCACGGCCGAAGGGAGTGGTAATTTTGTTTTTCCAAACCTGTAACTTTTTTTTCATTTTTTATCTTCCACTCAGAAGTCCCAATTCTAGATGTGCGCTACTCGAGAAGGCCATCCATCAGGTGAGCGTTGTTTAGGTCAACTCAAATAGTTAGAAATGGGTCATTAATTTGAGTTAGTTGGATCATGGGTTGGGTTAAATTTTAAATTGTAAAATTTATATAAATTTTGGGTTAGTCGATAAATGAAGTATATGTAACTTGAATTATCCAAATAACTCAAACTATGGTGACCTATGGGTTACACTCACTCACTTGATTAAAATCTAAATATATAAGTGAATTGATTTGTAAATGATATTGACTAAAACTTATCCAAAATTAATCTAAATTGACTCAAATTTGATCTAACTTGATTGAATCATATATAATTATTTTATCAATCCAAATCAAGTACGATCCAAATTGAATAATCCAAATCCATCTAAACTGATACAACACCCCTAAGGGCATGTTTGTTTAATGGGATAGATTTCGAGGGATAAGTTTTATAGGTGGTGAAATTGAAGGATAAATTTGAGATAAATTAATTTTGATATTTGAGAGAAGTATAGGTTAAATCATAAGATAGATAATGGTGTCTAGGGGATAGGTAAAGTAGATGTCTCATTTTAATTTATCTCACCTCTATCTTAAAATAAATTTATCTCAAATTTTAAAACTTTCTCGGTGGATGAAATTTGTCAAATATAGGATAAATCATTCTCTCCCACCTAATAAACAAGCAAGCCCTAAGTCGCAATATTTGGAGGCAAGTGGGCAAGAGAGATATTTCACCCACACGTGGTGCTCCCTCACAATCTTTCTCCGCGGAAATAGGATCCAAACTGTTAACTGCACTCGCGCTCTCCGTTCCTCCTCCCATCATTCCAAGTTCGCGTCCCCTCCAAAAGAGGGGCACCCCACAAACCTAAAGTGCCTCCATTGGCAACCCCTTGGGATCCTCCACGAACCCTACAAAATCCCATCTTTCCATCATCCTCCCCTTCTTGATGAAGAAACTGCACCGCCCACTTCCCCTGTCCTGAGCCCCGAGCGCAGTAGTGCTCGTTTCAAGAACCACCCATGGCTTCCATGACCACCTTGAAGCTCGGCTCCAAGTCCGAGGTCTTCCAGAGACAGGGACAGACATGGTACGTTCCACCATCTAAAATGTGGTGTTGATTTTTTTTTGGTTTTTTTTTTGGGTCTCTCAGGTTGTACGTTGATGTCTATGGTTTGTGTTAATATCCGTCGCTTATACGGTGAGTGGAGATATAAGAGCAACAAGAACAAGTGTAGGTGGAGATGGGTTTGAGGATGATGAAATAAAATCCTGGACGAAGAATGAGAATTCTTGGTTCAGCTCTCCGCCATGACAACCCGAAGGATCTCACATTAGCGAAATGTCGCGTTGTGGTTGTCGTTGCTGCTTATGTTCGACTAGTGAAACATGGAGATGGAGTTATTAAGGTGTCCGTTGCTTGTGGAAGAGGTTTATGATGGTTCACAATATGAGATATTCTGTTGACTTGTGGATTTTGGGATGTGAATTAGATGCAAAGAAAACTATTCCTTTATTCCCAATCATATTGGTATTGTTCTTGATACTTAAGTAGCCATTTTGGTTTCATGATGTGTTTGGGATGGGTACTAAAAATAATAAGGCGGGGGGTTATTGTGCCTCTCATGGATGTCGGTGCATATTGCTGATTTGCGAACTCCTTATCAATTGAACAATTTAAACATGAAGAGTCGAAAACGTTAGCTCTTACATTTTTACTTATAATGCATCAATTCATCTATCACATTTGAGTACAAATTACTTTCCTTCCCATGCGAACAATAATTTAAAAAAAAATCGGATATCAAAAAACAAATAAACTGCAGCTCTTAAATTTTGTGTTTAAATCATTGTAACCCACCTGCCACATGTAATCTACCACTTATTCCACCATCAGAAAAGCATTTCTTTCAAATTAAACACTTCCTAAAAATTACCCAATGTCAAAAACATAACCTGCAATGAAACACGGCCTTAAGTAGTGGGTTTTGACTCCGTACTATTTTGTGGCCGTGGAGCATAAAGATGGCCTTCTATGGTGGAGAGAGATTGGTTTGAGTCCATCAAGTTGGTTCTCTAACTCTAAAATTTTGAGAGAAACAACCCAAAATCTAGCCATGTCAATGTTAACTGCATCAAGCATAAGTATTTTGTTGTGATTTTTCCATTTGTCTCGGGTCATACACGTGCTTCTAAGTTCAAATGGCCAAGGTCATGCTTAATGGTTTGTGTTCCTTACATTTCGACCAAGTGGTGTCTTCCTTCTTCTTTGCCTGTGCACTGGTAATGTTTTTGCTTCCTGGATTATGACATGTTTTCTACTTCTTGATCAATAAATGGTGGATTAAACTGAACAACTGGTGGATACTTTTGCCAATGGTAATATACAATGATATGTTATCTCTAAATGAGACCATCAGATGCTTAGATGGCGGACAAATTGGTAAGTAAAATTCAATTCACGGAAGGCAACTGGCTGGCATACTGAATTTTCTTTTCATATAAAGTGGATAAAAGATGTTACACCAGAGACTCTTGTGGTCAGACGTACAAACTGAAATGAACTTCTTTGCTGCTCTTTTTCTTGTATTTCTTCAAATTCCATAAATGGCTGACTGTATGTTTTATGGTTCCTTGTAGTTAGCATTGCTGCCTACGGAGCTTGTTGTCTTACATCTCTCTCTCTTTTTCCTGTTTTTGTTCCTTCTTGAAGGAACTGCACCACTGGGCTCCCAAGTGATCTGGTTGTTGAAGTAGGCGATATGTCTTTTAATCTTCACAAGGTACATCTCCTCTTTTTGCGTGGATTATGTTTGTTGTCTTTTACATTCATCTCTTCAAGATTTTTGACCAGAAGTAATGAGTTGAGGAAAGATCATCCTTCTTGAGAATTGAGTTTTGCTATTAATATGTTAAATAAATATTCTTATCTGGAAACGGCAACCAAAGATCCATTTTACAGATTGGTAGTTGCTAAAACTGAAACCACAGGATGGAGATTTCTTACATTTTATGATGCATGCTTCTTGAAAATTTGCTCCCTTCTCTCTCTCTCTGTTTTTTTTTTTGTTTTTTGCCAAATTTGTGTTTTTGTATCTTGTGCTTAAGATCCATATGGAGTTCACTCTATACCCTATTGAATTGCAAACGTTCAGTCCCTATTGGCTGCAGCAATTTAAACTTCCAACTTTGCTACATAAATAGTTAACTTACATTGTGGTAATTGGTCCGAACATTGCTGACCTCTTTTCATGCAGTTCCCTTTGCTATCAAGAAGTGGGAAGCTCGAAAAGATGATTGCAGAAGCCTCAGGTGCCGATGGAGGAACCTGCACTGTGCAACTTCCCGATCTTCCCGGTGGTGCAAAGGCCTTCGAGTTAGTGGCAAAATTCTGCTATGGCGTCAAGCTGGAGCTCAACACCCTCAACATCGTCTTCCTACGATGCGCTGCCGAGCATCTCCAGATGACGGAGGAGTACGGCGAGGGGAACCTCATCCAGCAGGCGGAGAACTTCCTCATCGAACTATTTAGCAAGTGGAAGGATTCTCTCAAGATCCTTGAGACGTGCGAGGACATCCTCCCCCTCACAGAAGAACTCCTTATCGTCTCGCGGTGCATCAACTCCCTCGCTGCAAAGACGCATGCCGATCCATCTCTTCTCAGTTGGCCACTGGAGCAGAACAGTGAGCCGGTGGCAAGCCCGGGAAGTGGCACCATGTGGAATGGAATCAGAGGCGAATCCAAGCAAACATCTTCTGCGGAAGATTGGTGGTATGAAGATGTCTGTGTCTTGAACCTGCCAATGTACAAGATGTTCATATCTGCGGTGGAATCAAAGGGAATGAAGCCTGAATCGATCGCAGGGTCACTGATGATGTACGCGAAGCGGCACTTGGCGGGGTTGAGCCGGCACTCGAGCATCACCGACGTTTCCATCCAAACGTCGGTAGATGCCTCGATCACCTCGGCTTCAGAATCTGACCAGAGGGGACTCCTCGAGGAAATTGTCAACTTGCTGCCTCTTAAGAAGGGAGTCACCTCTGCCAAACACTTGCTGGGATTGCTGAGATTCGCCGTGATCTTGAAGGCGAGCGCGTCGTGCAGGGAAGATTTGGAGAAGAGGGTGGGAGCCCAATTGGATGAAGCAGCACTGGAAGATCTCCTCACTCCAAACTTGGACTATTCCGCCGAGACGCTCTACGACGTCGACTGCGTCCAGCGGATGCTTGACCACCACCTGATGCAGCTGGACCAGGGTGCAATTGTGTCGACTTCTCCGGTTATCATCGACGATGCCCCGCTCATCACTGCCTCTCCAACGCATTCTCCGGTGGCTATGGTGGCGAAGCTGATCGATGGGTACCTTGCAGAAGTTGCCCCCGACGCTAACCTGAAGTTCGACAAGTTCCAGAGCCTCGCAGCTGCAATCCCCGACTCCGCCAGGACCCTTGATGACGGTCTCTATCGTGCAATTGATATCTATCTCAAGGTAAGAGTATATGGCTGCTTTCTTCTCGGTAAGTTTCTTGACAGTACCGTTCTAGCCAACTTCTGGAATGGTCTCTTTTCTGTGATGAAATACCGACACATAATATATATTAAAGCTTGTACATCTTTATATTTGCTTGTTGAACTCCCCATTAATGCATGGAACTAGCTTAATCATTCATCTAAGCATGGAGCTTTGTGAAAAGCTTGCTGAGTTGAATTCGCAAAAAGTACTGCAGGAAACCAAGAAGATTGATTGAAAAAGTTCATAAGTTCAACCTTCACAGCTAGCCTCATAAATCCTCTGGCAAAATTTTGCAAATTGTCCACGTAAAGTTCCAGAATTTAGCAATGAAATTAAGTTTTCGAAGACTGCACGTATAGATATATATATATGAGAGCTGAGAGCATGTAGGTGACCTACACGGAACTTAAGTGCAGGTGCATTAATATTGTTCACTATGAGTCATGTTTTGAACTGAAAATTTAAAGATTGAGAACACTCTATATAAACATGTTATATACTAAATTTGAAGTCGATTCAACACTTCTAACACTTATATCGAAGGAGGTTCATTTTTTTACAGCCTAAGTATTACGAAATTTAACCTTACCAGATGTAGGTCTAGGAGTGTTAGATTGACTTCAAATTTGATGCATAATATATTTACATGGAATGATCTTAATACTTAAATTTTCAATCGAAAACATTACTCGTAGTAGAAGATATCACCGTACCTACACGCTCCATTTTCCCAAGATATATATATATATATATATATATATATATATATATATATATATATATATGCTTAATTAACAGAGATCATGGTTGCTAATTCTGTGTCATTGGATTTACTACACTCCAGGCACACCCGGGGTTGTCGGAATCCGAGCGCGAGCAGCTCTGCCACCTCATGAACTGCCAGAAGTTCTCCTTGGAGGCCTGCACGCATGCAGCCCAGAACGAGAGGCTTCCCCTCAGGGTGGTGGTGCAAGTCCTATTCTTCGAACAGCTGAGGCTCCGGACGTCGATTGCAGGATGGTTCTTCGTGTCAGACAATCTCGAGAACCCCCGCGGGAACGTCGGGCTACAGAAGCGCAACGACGACGGGTGCGAAGCCCCCCGAGAGCTCGGCGGGAATGGCAGCCCGGTTACTGCCACGGGCAACATGAAAACTAGAGTGTCGGAGCTTGAGAAGGAGTGCAAGGACATGAAGATGGAGATCAGGAGGATCACGAAGAACAACCGCAGGTGGTCGGCCTTCGTGAAGAGGTTCACGCTGAAGTCGATGGCGCCGTCCTTCTGCGACGGGAAAGACGCGCCCGTCGATTGCCAGAGAGGTGGTCAAAGTAGAACAAGTCTCTCGTAGAACTTGGGTGCTTGGTTTCTGTTTAAGTCTTTGTCTTAGTTGTTGTGCTGTTAAGTAATATAAGCTGTTATAATTAGTTACTGTAATTTGGATAGACATAGGGTATTGACTCTACCGAGTAGAACTCGTTTCTCCTCCCCTCCCCACATAGATTTGTTGTTGATTAGCGGAGTAAAGAGCGCTCCATCAGTGATAGAGCACTCCACTGACGTTGAAGAGTCCATCGGATTAAATCTATTTCCAATCACATTTACCTTCTTTTCAAAAAAAAAAAACACGAGTGCTGTTTACTCTCTCCCTCTCTTCCCCTCCTACTTATTGTAAAGAGAGAGAGAGAATACTTTCGTATATTAAATTAATGTTTTAAAAATCAGATCCGATTATTCGATCGAATCGATTGAATCAGAAATCTTTTGCCGATTGGTCTGGACGGGTTATTTTGGTTAGCAAAAGTCAAAATCATGGCTAACCGGTCAAAGTTGAGTTCAGCATTTTTCCTCAACATTAACAAAAACAAAAATAAAGAAAAGAAAAGATTATTTTTGTTTTACTTGTCTTAATTATTTTATTGATTTTTTCTTACCTATCAATGTTTTTTTTTTTCCGTTCATTAGTTGTTTATATTTATATATAGATGAGTTTTAGGGGTATTCTAGTCAGGTTCCTCCATTTCCGTAAGGTTTTTCCTAAGCGGGATGTGTGGGTTCGAAACTCGACGTTTGCTGACACATTTATAAGGTTCAGGTGGTGGTGTTGCCTGTTGGGTTACTTTGTTCGACCTCTTGATGGATGAGTGGGACGGGATCTTTAAAATTTTATCTCGAAAGGATTATGTGAGTCACTTCCGAGGTTCTCCATTATCAATAAAAAAGAAAATTATATATAGAATTGTATTGTGCTGTTGAACGTGATTTTTGTCTTGTAATTATTTTATTGGCATGAAACCATCAAAGCATGTTTATTGTTTGTGACCAACGTCTAATAAAGAGGACAGGCTGTGGATGGATTTTAGTAGTAAACTTGGAGCTTATCTAGTTATTCTAAGGTTACATGAGGATAATTTTAGAGTAACAAATTGTGTAGATTGGATGATTATGAGATTGTATCAGGGTACGTGCTATAGTTAAGGGAATATCAAGGACTAAAGAGTGCTAAAAAAAGCCAATCTACTTGGGGGACACCTTATGATATATCCACCAGGAATCACCCAACTAAGGCTATAATGCCATGAACGACTAGTTTGACTTGTGAAATCAACCACAAGCGGGGGAAAACATTGTCAAATACTCATGAATTTAGAATGGAAAGGGCAACAAGAGGTTAGAACCCTGTAATAGCGGATAGGGTGACCATGGAAGCCATGATGGAGGTACGGGCCATGACCCACGCTCATAGGATGGGGAACGTGGTGCTCACCTATGGAGTAAGGTAGTCAACTAGCCTCTAAACCTAAGTTTAGGGGACTAGGTTACCAAAGGCAAAGGTAACTCAACCTCAAACCTTAATTAAGAGAGTGCATGTGCGATATCTACCTCAAGCGAATACAAGGGATAACTACAGTTAGAGTTGACCAACTAGGAGGTGCTTAGAAAGATCTATCAAATCATGGTAGATATGTGTGGACAAAGGTAACCCTAATAAACAAGTAGTAGGAGAGATTTCCGAAGGCTAAACCAATCAACATATAAATATATGCATATACGTAAAATTCTACTTATATTGGTAATGTACTAGATTAAAGCTATGCTGAGCCACTTGGCTCACACTTACATCATACTCCTTTTTTCATGACAAGATAGCAGGGGCAAGCGTTTACGTCGGCTACAGATTAGGGCATTACAGTGTCACGCCTAGCACCTAAGGGACAACTTGCAGGGGCTAAGGCTCTGTTGCCAATGCCCAGAGAGTCTAAGGCCTACTTCTTTGACGTAAGGTAGGAGAAGTTGTTCAAGATGTCTATACAGGAACTGCTAGGCATACTGCATTACATAGTAGAGCTTTTGGAGGAGCGAAGCGTTGCTTGATAACTTAACGAAGCAACCACCTTCTTTTTTTATATAAGCAAGTAGCTGACTTCACTCTTATCCTATTTCTCTCTTATAATTAGATGGATCACCTTTTTGTCACATATGTACATGTGATGAGGGAAGAAAAGTCTAATCCATCAAGCTAAGGCCCACAAAGCCTTCGGTCTAAGCAAAGGCAAGCCTAAAGCCCAGAATCTCGCAAAGGAGACCTAGCCATACAAGCCAAGCATGAGCAGCTAACATAACTGTCTAACTTCTGCTAAGCAAATCCCCAAGTAGGCCTCCACTCGAGTTTTCCAAATGAGATGGAGAGTCACCCAAGCGGCCTGCTAGGATCTGTTGGATAAAAGCCAAAGCCTCTTGAGTGATGTCCTTGCTTAAGCCACTCAACACACTCAACTAGACCACCTACCTAGCTTGTCAAGCACCTAGGCAGCGAGGCCAGATGAAGCGGCAAAGTAAAATAGCAGCTAGAAAATCGGAGTAGCAGGATCATAGTCCGCCTAACCAAGCCCTCTTTTTTTAATCTTTCTTGTCTATTTTGTCCTTTTCTATGGCTTGCGGGCTAAATATAATATAAACATGCTTTGCATCACTTCTACAAAGGATGCACCTTCAAAGGTGAGATAGGCTTGAAAAAGGCTAACGATCAAGTGCAAGTTGTCTCTCCTTTACACAAGTTACACGTTTCCCCTTGAGGAGGCAACTCGAGAGGGCTCCCCAAAGGAGCACACACCTCATACCCCATAAAAGGAAACTTTATATTTGAGAAGAGCCATCTTGTATTCAAATAACTATCATAAATATTGAGATGGTGCAAGTTACGGTGGTTAGAGCCTCTCCCTAGATTTACACTTGATCGAACCTCTTAAAATAGAGAACTCGACTAAATAGCAATCGCACAAAAGAAAACAGAGATTAGTGATTCAGTTTCACCTTAACTGACGTACGTCTAGGGAGAGTGCGATACTCTCATAATTCACTATTGGTTTTTGTGAATACAAGAAATTTCTCTCCTTTCTCTTCTCTTTGATTGCATAACACCTTCCACTAGAGCGACCTTGATTTATATAGGTCACGCCAGCCTTTGAACATGGAGATTGTAGTCAATTAAGTAAATGATCGTAGGTCAGAAACTAAGTTCCCACGATCTCCTTCAATAATGAGGGCACACCCCTAAAATAACTGTCACGTCTACCTACCTCTCAAGTAGTCGAAGCAAGCCGACCTACTAGGTAGTCAGATCTAGTTGAGCTATCGGATAAGCAAGTGAAGATCCACCTCCAGGTAGCCGGACCTAGCTGGGCTACCGGGTAAGTGAGTTGTCGAACTAGGTCCATATAGGCATCCTAAAATGAGCTTATTTCTTTTAATGAGCCTTATTAGCAAGGCCCAATTGAGAGAATTTTTCTTCCCTCATTAACACATTTTGTGATAAAACTAGGTAACCAATTCTAGAGTGTTGTGTGATTTGATTTTTTTCACTCTTTAGCTTATTGTCTTGATCAGTTCCTTCAACCTCGATCACCTGAGTGCTGGTGTGATTTAATTCTTCACACTCTCTAGCTTATCATCTTGATCAAGTCCTTCAACCTCCATCAATACATGATCTATTGTAACTACTTAACTTCGTAAACTACATTTACTAGTGTAGCATGTAACAACATGTAAAAAAAATAATAATATCTGTGGTGGTGAATGTCGATGATCATGATTATGAGTGCATATATTTTATAGATGTCTTTCTTTCTCTCATTTCTATTGTCATTTACTTGGATATTGTGTCTGTAAGATAAAATAAGTATAAATATTACAAGTGATCTAAAATAAGTATAAATATTACAAGTGATCTACGAGATTGCATGTCATATTAGAAATCCAAGACACCGCATTTATTTTTTATATTTTTAATACAACACTCGTGTTCTTTGGAGTAAGGTAAGATCAGAAACATGACCTGCGCCCACTTACTCAAGCATCGAAGCATACAAGTGGGTTGATGATCCCATGGCCCCATTGTAAGGGCACTTTGAGGGACCAAACATAGTTTTCAATGTGTTGTACTGTTATTTTGTTCAACTTAATCTCATGTTCCTTATTTATACACGACATTCAAGTAGGCTTCTTCCCAAAAGAGTTCAAACGAAAATTATCTGCATGCAGGGCAAAACAAAAGAAAGACATCCTACATAAAGTACTTCATGAAGATTTCCTAAATTACCTTGGAAACTTAGGAAATGAGTCAAGAGGGTTTTGCATATTTTTCCCCATGGAAATTGAAAATGTTTATTAAAATAAGTTTTGACGGGAGAAGAAACAGCGAACATTTGTTTTGAAGGATGAACGGATCTTTGACATCTCAAAAGGGGAATACGTCCTTGATGAAGTTGGACCAGCTTAAGAAGTGCCTACAAGGCAGAGTCAGGAATGGAGGTTGGGGGAGAGTAACAATGAAAATTTAACGGTTGAGGGTCGAATATGAAGGCAAGGGATTAAATTTAGGGGTTTATATATATACCTTCATATTTTTAATATTTACGTATATACATCTATAAACTTATTTCATTAAAGTCGTGTGCCCTTACTTAGTTAAACCTAATCGAAAACATCAAAAAAAGTATTAAAAAATAGGAAAATTTATATTTTCATCCCTAGATATATCTCTCCTCTTTTTTCCCCTCTAAACCCTCACACCTTCTCCTCTTCGCACCCACGAATTTCTCCCTGCACTTGAAGCACAACTACAACTTCCACGTCCTGTTCGTGCCCGTGAACAACAGCGCCTTTGACAGACAGTCCAGCACCTGGCTGTCCTTCAATGACAGGAAGGGCACCCTAAGCTCCTCGACGCCAACCTTGAGGAACCCACGCCTCCTCTCCACGCTCATCAAATTCCAGTAGCTCCTGACCTGCCCCATCTGGTCGGCCGGCAACACGAGCTTCCTCACATTCATCTACTTCCTCTGCTCCGTGAGCCTGTGCTGCGAGCCGGACGACGAGGGTAGGGAGGGGGAGTACCGGGGATCATTGTCCTACTAAGCATGTTGCTGTTGCGAGGTGTCGGGGGGCTTCTGCTAGAGGAGGCGTGCAACGGCAATGCGGACCTCGATCTCTTTCCTACGCTCCTCGGGGGTCTTGGTGGCCTTCTTGATCTCGTTGGGCCTGCGGGTGGCTTGGATGAGGCGGACCTCCATGGGGCCCTTGGAGAGGCGGCGCATGAGAATCACGCGAAACTTTTCCTCAGCGCCTTTGCCGAGGTTCTTCATCCAGATCGAGGCAAAATTGGACTTCTGGATGAGGAGTGGAGCTCCTGGATGTGGGCGACACGGTCCTCTGTGGTGGTGATCTTGTGCTGGCGTTCATCCTTGAGGGAGTTGCGGGCGGTATTGCAGGGGTTGGGGATGGCGAGGGTGCGATTGCACCTCTGGACGACGTCCTCGTAGCCCTTGCCGTCGGTGGCGGCCTTGTAGAGGAGATTGGCATAGAAGTTCACCCTTGCCTTCTTAACCATGAGGCACGAGAAGTTCACCACCCTCCTCTACCTCGTCCGCGAGCACATCGCCTCCAACCAACATACCCTCATCTTCGTCTCCACCAAGCAACGCGTTGAGGAACTTGATGTGGCGTAGCTCCGCAACTTCGGCCTCCACATCCTGGTCCTTGAGGCCCGCACTCGCCCTAGCAACCAAAGTGGAGGGAGGAGAGGAAGGGGGAGGAGGAGGAGGAGGTGTGAGTGTTTAAGGGGGAAATAGTGGAAAGATACATTTGGGGATGAAAGTATAATTTTTCCTATTCTTTTTTTTTTTTTGATATTTTTTATTAGGTTTAACGGAACAGGGACATGCGACCTTAACAGAGTAAATTTATAGAAATATATACTTAAATAAATAAATAAATAAATATATATATATATATATATATATATATATATAAAGTCCTTAAATTTAATAATTTTGATATATAATTCTTAGGGACTTTCTTGCGTGGACAAGATGAAGGCTGGTCAAATGACAATAAGTCCACTCAAAGTCATTCGTTGGTATAGATTACCAAATCATACGAAACAATTTGCACAGAAAAATGTTTCCTTTGGTGGCGTTCTAACAGCAGTCGGGCCGCAATCACCTCAGGCATAAGGAAGCAACTTAAATAGATCTCGTCAGCATTGAAAGCCATTTGTCTGCATGTCGGTATAATTTTGAATGGTGAGCGCAAGCGGAGAACACAGCACGACAAACATCCACTTCCTTGTAGTAAGGCGAAGCGTAAAGAATCTTACGTTATATATGCATTGATGCCTATTGAGAAGGCACAATAGAGTAACCACAATACCAAACAATGCCATTTCATCCACTTCTCCGTTGCTACCATGACAAATACGCCTTCGAGGAGAAATGGCAGGGATATGCCTGGCTTTAGTAGAATGATCAATTCCTCTTTTATTTTGACTTTAAATCATGTTACTTTAACATAAGCCCCCGATTGATATTGGATTTTGGAACTTCCTTAGGAATGGCATCGTAACGTTACATACGCTGCGTACTTATTTTGCCAACACTGACATAAATGCAAGCGGGCTCTAACATTCCAGAAATAAATGTTGATAGGCCTTTTTCCATGTTGGACATAAGCCTGTGTATCTACTTCAGTTATTCCGCTGCCTTTCGGGCTATTATTATAACCTTTTTTTAACAATAATTCTACCTTTTAAGGCCTAATTTACTTAAAAAAACTAACATCTTACAAGTGAAATCAACACTCATTTACTTGATTACTTTAACACATTTATCTAACATCAATTTCAATTAATATTTACCACACCCGTCTCAAAATTAACACTACTTATATTTCTAACACCCCTCATATTTTATATACCTAACACCACTATTAACTAAATATCACAACTTAAACACTAATTCAAATAAACACAAACTGATATTAATACTATTCTATAAATAAATATAATTACATATTAACACTAATTTTACATTTCCTAACACTATTTTCTTTTAACTCCTCAAATAAATTAATCCTAGGTACTCCATTAATTTTTTCAAAAGTAGTACACATCCGTTCACAGAGAATCCACACCTGTAATGTGATTATCGTTTTGTATTCATATCCGCATTTCAATGATAAGATTCTCCGATTACATATTGCCATGATATATGTTCGTACGTGTACCTTCATCTGGCAATAATTATGGATAGGATAACATCTAGATCCATATATGAACCGTTCGCAGGAATAGCCAAATATTCCACCAAGCTGCCTTTATAGTAGAAAGCAACTGATTCGACGTCACGCCTCTTACAGTGCACTATTGGCCATAACGCCAATGGCTACATCATCGCGCACAAAAGATCACTAGTAACGGGACCGCAACATGGATGATCCATCTGGTGTTTTCTTGCTAAAATAAGGAAATGTGCTACTACTAAACAAAAAAGAGCATCTCGCTCAATGAGAAACAAACAATTCTACGTGCATCTCCGGCCTGAAATAAACAACTGCCAGTTCTTGATCGTCGTCATCTCAAAAGGGGAAAACTTCAACCTCAGATGCTAGAACTCGCTAGGCATCCTCCCTAGTTATTTTCTGGACAAAAAAATCTAGAGAGAATAAATGGAAAAAAGAAACTGGCCTTAGGCCGCAGATTCCTTGGCAATCTTTTCAGCCTTGGCGATCACTTCGTCTATCCCTCCAACCATGTAGAAAGACTGCTCCGGGCGGTCGTCATATTTCCCATCCAAAACACCCTGGTTACGGAGTGCATGCCAAAACAATTTCACAAAGTTTGATCAATATCACAAATTGGTCATAAAAAAAAAAATCTAGCCATTTTTCTTCTTTAAAAATAAGTGACCATGATACACAATTTAAGAAATGCTAAAACTCAGTGGCCAGGAGGAGACATGTAGACACTAATTTCCCAACAAGTCCAATGTAAGTCAAAAGTGCCATGTGAAGAATTGCAGTCTATAGGTGAAAATAGAGGAAAACACCAGGTAAAGCATTAAGGGGCAAGTTCCATAGCATGCATGGAGCAATGGAGAACCGGTTTCATTGTTTTAAGCACTGTTTGTTTCCTAGGATTGCCAATTCTATCCCTCGTTTGGATCTTTTAATCTCAAGATTAGATCATCCCAGGATTGGGACTGCAATCCCAGAATAGGACAATTCTGGAGGGAACATGGGATTGATTGTCTCAATCCTGGATTTCAACCTGCTGCCTTCACCCAAATTCAAAAACAATCTCTCCCAACAAACACATTCACACTCTCCAATCCCTTGATTTAACCCACTGACCAACCAAACAAGATTTGTCCTCTATCCCGAGTTTATCACACAATCCCACCCCCTACAGAGTCTATCCCTTGAAACAATTCCTTCTAACAAACAATACCAGAAATTTCTCAGATTGCTAAGGAACCATCAATCCATAATAGATTTCATTTCTATATGGTCTAGACACCTTCAAACAAAAAGGCTTTCAGGTAAGAGCATTAACGTTTTCAGCCTTTCTATATTGCCTCCCTCTCCCTCTCCTTCTCCCTCTCCCTCCTTAAAGGCCAAGGAACCATCAATCCATAATAGATTTCATTTCTATATGGTCTAGACAGCTCTAAACAAAAAGGTTTTCAACTAAGAGCATTAAGGTTTTCAGCCTTTCTATATAGTCTCCTCTCTCACTCCCTCCCATGCACGCATGGACGTGCATATGTACGTCAAGGTGGAACTCACCTATATGATAACCACGTCTATTTCCTTCTTGAATGTGGTCATCTAGAAGGCAGCATTTATCCCATGGCCCATAATCCAAGTCTACCCAGAGAATTACACAGCACAGCCCAATCAATCTCAATGAAAGAAAGGCACTATCAGATAAACCCCTCAGCTCATGAACAGCCAATGGAACTTCCAGAACATAAATGTTGTCAGGCACTGACCTAAGAACTACCCAAGCAATCAAGACTGTTTACAATACCAGGTATTCCCAAATGAAAAAGGCCTTTTTTTTTAAGGTTGAGGCTTTTGTCTAGATTTCATGAAGCTGTTGACAAGTAACTGTTACTGTTTTAGAAGGCCAAAAGCTTATGCGACCCCCCTAATTATTATTGCGTAAAGCAACCGACTGTTGTATATGACTCTGTACATCAGCCATGTTAATGCCCAAAAGATCCTTTTGAAATCATCTAGACCAGTAGAGTTCCAATCATTTAAAAAATCTAGAAGATCAAATGGCCATTTTGCAATCCTCAAAACAGACAGTAGAGAGCTTGACAGAGGAAGCTGATATAAGGAAGCAGTACAATGAAACTCTGAAACATGAAGAGCTATTTTAGTTCCAACGGTCTAGACATACATGGATCTAAAGTGGTTATAGGAATACAAGATTCTATCAATTACATGCTATGAATCGTAAAAGAAAGAATGCTATCCAGTAGTTAAAACTTTCATCAGGAGAGGAGGCTGGGAATCAGAGAAAGATCAAAAAATGCTTTTCTGAATTTTATAGTTCCCTGTATGCTTCTGAGATGCCAAATGCAGAGGTTCCTGATATTTTCAATCAGTCCGATAACACATACAGAAGAAGAATATGGTTATTCCCAATCAATACCAGATGATGAAGAAATCAAAGGTGTGCTGTTCGGAATGGAAGCTTCAAAATCCCCTGGTCCTGATGGCCTGCCTACTTAGTTCTTTCAAAATTCTTGGGTGTGGGGGGCAAGGATGTGTTATGCTTTGTCAAGCATTGTTTTTAGACTTCTTCCATGCCTGGTCAGATGAGCAGAACATTCTTAGCTCTTGCTCCGAAGATTGAGAATCTCATGACGGCAAAGGATTTTGGACCCATCAGCCTGACCAATACTTTGTACAAATTGGTAGCAAAACTTGCCGTTAACAGATTAAAGCCAGTTCTCCTTAGATTAATTTCCTCTAATCAGTCTGGTTTCCTGACAGGAAGGCAAATAGCTGACAACATTGTTCTCGCACGGGCAGTTATCCACGCTATGAAGACTTTGAAGCGCAAGGAAGGGAGTATGGCTTTAAAATTAGATATGTAGAAGGCTTTTGATAGATTAGAGTGGAACTTTGTGATGGCTTCTCTTGATCAATTGTCTTTCCCTTGTGCTTTTGTGTCTTTGATTATGTCTTGCATAAATTCTCTCTCTTGAGGTTATTGTAAATGGTTCTACAACTACCACCATTTATCCTACTTGTGGAGTAAGCCAGGGCTGCCCCTCTCTCCTAATCTCTTCATATTATGTTTAGAATATTTTACTCGTTCCTTGATCTCTGCCTCTCCTATCAACTTCATTTCAGGATATAAATTAGCAAAAGATGTAGCTCCTCTCACCCATCTTGTGTATGCGGATGACACCATCTTATTTATGCCAACCTCTATGAAGTGACGCATCTCAAATCAATATTGGATGACTTCCAAAAGCTCTCTAGTTAGAAAGTAAATTTCACTAAGTCCAAGGTTTTCTTTTGCAAGGGGGTGTCTGACAGCATGAAGAACTCAATCACTTTCTCTCTAGGAGTACAGGAAATGCCTGATGGTGAGATTTATCTTGGCTGTCCACTTCTACATTCTATGAGACAAAGCAGCTTGAAAAACTTGGTGCCCTCTAAGTGTCAAAAAATATTGGCTGGATGGAAAAGGTAGGGCCTGGGCCTTATCACAAGCAGGGAGGGCTGTCCTTCAATCTTCTCTACTTGCAGCACCTACATATCTAATGTTCTCAAATCTCTTCTCAAAAAAATTATGTTCACAAATTGAGAACATAGCTCGAGATTTCTGGTGGGGTTTCTTTGATGGAGAAAGGCACTTTTATAGCAGGGCATGGTCAACCGTGGCAATTCCAAAGCATTTTGGAGGAATGGGTTTTAGGAATCCATAATACACTAATCTCGCCTCGCTTATGAAGATGGGATGGAGATTATTAACAGATAGTAGTGACCTATGGCAATCATAGCAATCGTATATGAAAGCTAAGTATTTCCCAAACTCTTCCTTTTGGGACTTCTATCCATCACCAAAAGCCTCCCCTTTCATAAAGGCAATGTCTCAAGTAAAAGAATTTCTGTTCTCGAAGTTAATCTGGCTGATAGGCAAAGGTGATAAGATAAACTTCTGCCAAGATAATTGGATGAGAGGTTGGTCCAGCCCTCTGTTATTGGGGAAGAAATATGACAATACAAACCCTTTACTTCAGCAATTCATTCCTGTGTCCTCTGATTGGAACTCAGATCAACTTCTCTCTTTCCTTGAACCTGCAGTGGTTGACAAGATCAAGGAAACAGCTGTACTGAAAAATCAGGAAGATTCTCTCATTTGGGCTCCCCACAAGCTGGGCATCTTCTTCTCTTTAAAATCTGCATATCAGACCTCGATGATTGATGCTGACAAAGATAAAATTTATGACCCCACTGTGGTCAAGCACCGTAAGTACATATGGGCATGTAAGGATTTAGCCCCTAAAACTAAAGTTTTCCTATGGAAATCTGTTACATCTTCACTGCCTACCAAGGAATTGCTGTCACACAAGATGGGGGTGGTGGAGCCAAATTGCTCTATTTGTGGAAGAGAAGCTGAAGATCTGAAGCATATCTTCTTTTCCTGTAAATCTGCAAGAGCTCTGTGGTTTGCTTTTGGAGTTAAAACTGAACAAGTATCAGGCTTATGGATGCAGGATTGCATCTCATTAGTTCAGGCATGTTCAAAAAATGATAACACCTGCTATGCTCCATTCTATATACTAAACGTGCTAGGGTTGCAGCGTTGTGAGGTTATGTATGGTGGTAAATCTCTTGCCATCCAAAATTCCCTGCAGAGAGCACTCAATATGTCAAATTTCTACTCATTCAGAGAGGTTTACTCCACTCATTCTGAATCTGGAAGTCCTCAGGTTAGAAGGTGTCTCTATTGTGGTCGATGCAGCAGTTAGATCAGCTTATTCAGCTGCTGCTGCTGCTGTGCTCAGGGATAATGGGGGACGATTGTGGCAGTCAAGACCCAACTCATCCCTACATCTGATCCTTATTGGGATGAAATTCATGATTTCCTTCAAGGCATCTCCCTAACCTTGAGCTTGGCTGTCATTTCGGGCTTGATTGCCAGTGATGCCACTGGTCCCGTTAGCCAAGTACTAAACTTCTCACAACCTCATTGAGAATCAAGGCATATTATCTTAACCTGCCAAGATATGCTAAAATCCAATCCAGGTTTAACTGTGGCAAACGTTCATAGATCCGATGTTCATCATGCACGTCTTAGCTAAATTCTCAGTTGATTCTGGAATTGTTGATTTCTGGCCTGGGTCAAATCTACCTCTTAAACTTTGAGGTTGCAATGAATTTCACCTTTTCTCTTCAAGAAAAAAAAAAAACGTTCCACATGGATGATCCACTTTTCTCGTTATGCTTCTCAAGCGAGGCCTTTCTTGCACATGGACAAAATTGATGGATGATGCAACAGCTTAATCTCAGCCGTTACAAAAATGTGGGCTCTGATACACGAGTGTACAACTCAAAATCAATAAAGTTTAATAGACATGCCAAATCGTTTAAGAGCTTGGAAACATCTCTACTCCAAAGTTGATATCAAAGGAGAAACAACATTTTTCAGGCCAACTAAAGCAAGAGAACATACAAGAACCTTATGTAAGTGTATCAAGAATGGCAAGAGCAGGTGCACGTAGATAGTAAAGAGCATTCAAGCACAGGGAAAAAATTATTTTAAAGGATTTTTAAGAAAAATGATCTAGGAATTGACAAATTTAGACTTTTTTTTTTCGATTGACCTATGCATGTTGTCAAAAAATTGAAAAGAACTAAAGGAAGCTCTAAAGATGACAAAATGCAGAACCTGATGGCATCCCTATAGATCTTAGGAAATTGATGGAGGACAAGAAGTTAGTTAATAAAACTACTAATGTCAATTGGAGGAATGCAAAAAAATTGGGATGCCAGTAGGCAAATATAAAAGAAATATACTAAATTGTTCAAAATATAAAGTCAACCCAATAAGTCAAACTATGAAGCTTTAGGAGAGACTAGCTGAAAGATGATTAAGTCAAAGTCTCCAATGGAGAATCAATTTGGCTTCATAATTACAGGTCCACAATTGAAGCACAGAAGTATACCTTTTGAGGAATTTGATGAAAATTTGAGTCCATTCAAAAAAATCTACATGGGTGTATGGGATTTGGTGAAAGCTTATGATTTTATTCCAAAGGATAATTTATGGATATTTTTGATATGTGAGAACTTCCAATTTTGCATATCAACCTCCTAAAGGATAATGTATAATGTATAATGTATAGGAGTTGTAACTTACGCAAGGATTCAAACTAACTTGGCAGAATGCTTTGAATTTGGCATCTATCTGTAGCAAAGTTAGCTTTGGATCGTTACCTTTTCAATCTGATATTTTTTTTTTAAAGGGGAAAAGGTGATTATCTAGATGTTAACCACCACGAAATTTCATTAAAAGGCCTAACAGCCAAGGATTACAACGTTGAAGACCAGACATTCATCTAAGAAGAAATACACGAGATGAAACTCTCCGCATAAGGCGTTTGCCCCCGAAAAAATGCTGCATTCCTCCCAAGCCAAATGGCCCAAATGATGGAGAGGACATTAGCCCTCTATTTCCTAGATCTGATAAGAACCGTCCCTCCAAAACTCCTTCCAAGCCTGAATGATCTCCAAAGCTGCCAAGAGTTGACAGTGCCACCCAATCAATGTCGAAATGACGCCAAATCTAAGTGGAGAACGGTCATCCAAAGAAAAGGTGATCAATGTCTTCATCCGCCACCGAGCAAAGAGGGCAAGTCTTCTCCCCGTCCGGCACCCATCTCACCGTCCACATCCTCGTCATGAGCCTACCTCTCCGAAGCAGCCACGTGAAAATCTTGACCTTCAAAGTGCAGGAAGATGCCCAAATCATCTTGCAGTCTCTAAAGAAGTCCACATCCCCACTGGAGCCACCACCCGCCAGCCTCCTGTAAGCCTCTCTCATGGAAAAGTCACCCACCTCCCAAACATGGGAGTCACGGCCTCCTTCTGAGGTTAAGTCATGCAACACCAGCAGCAAAGCCTGAAGACCTTCACATCTCTAATCAAACATCGTACCTGCATCACTCTTCCCAAGCCACCCTCTTCCCAAGCCAAAAGCTTCTCACCCCCATCCACCCTCCTCGATAGGTTGGCAATCCCTCTTCCCAAGTCACCAACCTCGCACCACTCCCCAACCAGTCAACCTCCCAGAAGTGCAAGGCATCCCCCACCCCCAAGTGAGGGGAGAAGAAGCACCTCACCTTAGGAAAGACAGAGGAGATCCCATTCACAAGATGAGAAGAGCCCCTCGGAGGGCTAGTGGGGAGGTCCCACGCACTAAAGCCACCATAACACCTCTAGAAGATCCTCCCTAAAAGGTCGTCCCTTTACTCAAACAACCTATAGATCCACTTCGTCAGAAAGTTATCATTCATCTTGCCCAGGCTTCTCACCCCCATCCTCCCTCCCCCACAAGTCAGCAAACCTCTTCCCAAGCCACCAACCTCACACCACTCCCCAGCGCTCCACAGTTGGTCCAAAAAAAATCTCTCATGAGCCCAAAGATCTTTTTCTCCACCATCTGCAACAAACTGAAGACCAACGTGAAGAGCGAAGGCATGACTGCCAGCATCAACTCCGGAAGAACCAATCTGCCCCCTCTGGAGAGCATCTTGGAGGCCCACCCCAACAGCCTCTTCTATGACCTATCAAGCAACGAGCACCACTCCTACAAATACACCTTCCTATCTGAAAGGGGAAGGCCTAGGTATGGGACGGGAAAGGCTCCCACCTCCATCTATAGCTCACTACTACACAAAACCACCTCGACCTGTGGCATCTACAGAGGAATGAAGACCGACTTTGATAAGTTAATCTCCAAGCCCGACGCCTCCTAAAGCAAGGTGAACAGCATCCGCACATAGCGCACCTCCTGCTCCGCCCCTTCTATGAGGAAGATGGTATCATCCGTGTATTGCAACACAGGGATCTACATATCCTCTGTCAAGGGGAAACCCTTAATAAAGCTTCCCCCACATAAACTTGAGGTCACCCTCGCCAAGACATTTGTTGCCAACACAAACAACATGGGAGCCAGGGGGTACCCCTGTTTAACCCCTCTCCTTGGTTGAATCCACCCACCGGTGGGGTTTCCATTAATAAGAACAGAAAAGGAAGTGGTCGTCACACATCCCTTCATCCAATCTACCCACCAAGCAAGGAAACCCCCTCTTTAGCAGGGAAACCCATAGGAAATTCCACTGGATAGAATCATAGGCCCTGCTAAAATCTACCTTCCACACGAAGGCCTTCTTTCCCTCCCTCCTCCAGCAAGCTAGGATCTCCGATGCAGTGACAACCATCCAAAATGCAGTGACCCAAAACAAAAGACGTCTGCACCTGTGATATCAAACCATCGAGAACACCTCTCAACCTGTTGACAAGAACCTTCGCCACAATAAGATAGACAGCATTAGAGAGAGTAATAGGTCTAAAGTCAATGATGAACTCCACCCCATTCTTCTTAGGAAGTAAGAAGAGGAAAATTTGTTGAGTATGTTGAACCCACCATTCCCCTTCGTGAACTCGGCCAGAACATCGATAACGTCCTCCTTGACCAGCTCCCAAAACTCCTGGTAGAAGAAGACTAGAAAGCCATCCGGGCCCAGGCACCCATCCGCATTCAGATCCCATATTGCCCTCCGTGTCTCTTCCTCTGAGAATGACGAGACAAGCTGCAATGCCTAGTCATTCGACAATCATGGAACCCCTGTCCCCAACCACCACCATCGGCCTGTAGACCTTCCCGTAAAATCTCTATAGAAGTCTGCCGCCACACCTCTAGCAGCCTCCCCAAAAACTCCCTACCCCCAACCAAAAGCCTCTCAATCCAGTTCCTCCACCTCCGCCTCCGCCTCCACCTCAAGGCAACCAAGTGGAAGAACTTGGTGTTGGAATCACCCTCCTTCATCTACTTCTGCTTCAACTTGGAATGTCACTCCACCTCAATTTTTGCGATCTTCCACCTGCACGACCTTCAATAGGTCCAACCTTGTCGCCCTACCCTCCTCCGTGGTAGTGCCGCCGGATCCTCCTCCCTATCCAACCATGTGTGCCTAAACCCTTTTCAATCTGATAATTAATAAATTGAAGCAAATCCAAGATGAGGTTTCATGGTGCATGCTTCTTGAAAATGTCGTTTTGCATATGTATGAAATAAAAGATGGGTTAAATAACAAACTTGAGAAGTGGAGAAAGGCTCAAGAAGATAAAAGCTTCTAAGTAGCACAAAGACTGAAACTACAGAATACAAGGTCCAATTGAATGTATTGATGGATCAATGGTGAAAATTTACGGCATTTCATATTCTGAAGAAAAGCATAGGGCCAATTTTGCATAATGGAGGAATTGATGGAAATGTTCATACACAAAATTATCATACAATGGCTGAAGTGGAGAGAAAATTCAAGTGTTTAATGCTGAAAGAAGATTCTTTTGAAAGTTAATGGCAAGTATATATAAACCAGAGTCGTTGAGCATAGCATACCATACACATCAGAAGTCATAGGAATATACAGTAGATTTGTGTAGAAAGAAGATGCTCAGGGAGATGTACAGCCACGCAAGTAAAGACTGAATTTGAAATAAGATAATTACTTATCAGAGAAAAGATTAGTGTACCACCAATAGTAAATCTATGCAAGAGGGTCTCGTTTGAGTTAATTCAAACATCTGAAGAGAAGGCCATTTGGTGTGCCAATCCAAAGGTGCAAAACATCCACAAAAGAGAGGGTTTGGGAAGACCGAAGAAGTGTTACGGAAAAATTATTAGACATAATCTTGGTTTCTAGAATTCAAGTCCTGGAAGCCTGGAGTAAGTTTGAATGAAGGCAACAAATCAATGTAGCTGACCCACCTAGTGTGGGAAAAGATGGTTGTGGTTGTTGAAAGTGACTCAATTATTAGTGTAAGTCACTTAAGAATTTCAATTTTCAACACCTTCAAGCATGGCATTATACCCTGATCATCAAAATAATTGCAAGGAGCAAATAAAGCAGAGAACATCAAAGCCAAATTCATTGAGAAAGAATGTCTTATGATAGAAGTATTTAAAGTATATTAGAGAGAATAAAGTATCCAAGGTAAGTAACAAAGAGAAGAACTTCAGGGAAATTCACCATTCCATAGCACGCATTTCAAACTAAATAATCTCTTCGGTTTCCCTTCAGTGGTTAGCAATGCCTCAAGGCACTCTTCCAGTTGAAACATGCACTAGGTTGAACAAATGACTAACACTAAAGTTTACAGGATAAATTCGACGAAAAATCAAATTTCTCAAGCAAGCGTGTCCCAAAATGGAAAGGCACTCAAGACCAATGGTTACTAACCCATCAAGGCCTGTACCATAGTCATACAGCAATCTTCATGATGATTGTTTTTTTTCCCAAAGGGTCATCATTGACAAACTATTGAAACTTCATTGCTCGTTGCTTAGCATGATGATTGTTTTTTTTACCAAAGGGTTGTCATTTCGCTGTCCCTTCATGTCGTTTTTTTTTCTCAAGAACCCCTCATGTCCACTTGAGTGTTTTGGCAAACTCAAATTTCAGACAAGATTTATTTAACATATAGAAATCCATACACATGTGACAGATTCCAAAAAAGAGTGGCTTAAGAAAAATGCCGCTTCCTATTGAGGTACAGAAGGTCTTAACAGCAGCTCTGTTCAACCAACATCTTCTCTAGAATAAACATCTTACTCACTTCGTCCAAATGCCCTCATTGCCCATTATTCCTATAATTCCATAAATCTAACCAATCATTCTTTAGATCTCTTGACCAGAAAAGGCTTGATACCAGACACATCCAATGTACTACTTTGTCACATAGAAACCTAAAAAAGGGCACTACACTAATATCTGAATCATATCCCTTTAGCACAGGCACTCTCTCCAATAATATTTCTGAGACAAGGATATAGCTTACCCAAGGGAAGACATCACGGAGTACTCATAAGGTCATCATCCATCAATTTAGTTTGAGACTGAATTTCGTGTTGATAGGCAGCATCTTCTGTTCTTTTCCCTAAGCCAACTCTCAGTAGGAACAGTACTTTGATGGGACAAGAGGAAAGCGGCAACCTCCAGTACTGCCCAACCCAGAACACAACGAGAGGGATAACACGAGTATTTGTCATGTCATGCACCAAAATACCAGCTGAGATGTCAAAATGGGTGCCCCATCACGAGTTCACTCAACAAAGATGTTGGCAAATTGGCAATAGCACAATGAGGGAAAGAAGCTCCCCAAAAGCTAGTGTCAGTCCCAGGCATATCATCAAATCTTTAGCTTGATCAGACTCTCATGACAGCCTTGAGCAACTGGTCAACCTGTTTTGAGCTTCTCATGGTATATTTCCTCCTTTTCCCTGGATACAGTGAACCTACAGAGGTCAAGGAGGAAGGAAGGAGCCATCAAGCTACCCTGTGTAAACTCATGATTTCTATTCTTCTAACTTCTGTTTCCAGTCTTCTAACTTCTGGATGACCAGAGATGAAAGGTCCTTGGCTGGTCAGAGATGATGCAAACTGAGCTCCCAAAGAGACACTTCAATCACCAAAGTTGGAATAATGAAGTCCAATAGATATCAAACAAGAAGAAAATTTTATCGCAATCTACATAACAAAGAAAAATAAAGACATTTAAGTGAATATGTGTCACATGTGGAAGTAGGAAATGTGTGAATGGGACTTGGCAAAATAGGCAATATGACACCAATAGAAGACAAAATAAAGGATTTTAAGATGGTTGGACATTCTGAGCAAGGCAAATGAAGAACCGGTAGGCAAAAAGAAGGCATTAAGTAGAGGGTAAGCTTGGCAAGGGATGCCAGAGATGACAAAATGCTGAAAAGTAGTAGTCAGATATGGACTCACTAATTTGAAGAAAATTGAAAGTATACTAGTGACTTTACAATAAAGCATTGTACCCTAGCTTAATCAGGAGAATTCTCATGGCAGCAATGGAAGCACACATTTGATCACAGTACTGTGTGAAAGATCTAGTTCAGGTTTGATTGATTTTTCCACTTACACAGCCAACCATCTAGAGAAAAAGTTTCACCAATAAAAAGATAATATAACATTAAAAGTGGAAACAACAGTGTAATATAGTCTCTCTTGAAGTAATTCAGTTTTGGTAATTGCACAACTGGAGCCAAAAAAAGGGCAGCATTGCAAGTAACCAAAAACTTACAGTGCAATAACCAGTTCAATCAACTAATGTGCCAGAGGTAAAAGCAAAATGGTACTCCTATAAGATGCCAACATACCTATACCTAACATCATATGTTGGACTAACAACACAGACATGTTGGGTACACCATATGGTCAAATCAATGAAAAGAAAAGAGTTGGTGAACGTGCAAACACACACAGAGAAATAACTAGCATGTCTACATAACATGCTGGATGAAGGTATTTCAAACACTTTTTCCCCCTTTTTTAGGGATTAAACTACCCTTAAATGGAAAATACCAGCTGAGCTGATTACATTGATAAATCCAACAAAACCTAGCATCCAACTTACAGAAATAGTACTTACTTGGAAACTGTTAACACTCTCCTTCAACTCCACATACTTTCCAGGAGCACCCGTGAACACTTCAGCAACATGGAAGGGCTGGCTTAGGAATCTCTGGATCTTCCTAGCACGGGCAACAGTCAATCTATCATCTTCGCTAAGTTCATCCATCCCAAGAATTGCTATGATATCTTGAAGATTTTTATAGTTCTGAAGGACTTTCTGGACACCACGGGCTGTGTTATAGTGCTCTTCACCCAATATGTGAGGAGAAAGCATTCTTGAAGTGGAATCAAGAGGATCCACGGCAGGATATATACCAAGCTCAGAGATCTGTAGAAGATGCAATGAAGATAAGGATAAATGACATCATTAAGTATGCCTGATGAAGAATTAATTTGAAGATGGACCTGCCGAGAAAGGACAGTTGTAGCATCAAGATGGGCAAAGGTAGTAGCAGGAGCTGGATCAGTTAAATCATCAGCAGGCACATAAATAGCTTGAACAGAGGTGATCGAACCCTTCTTTGTTGTTGTAATTCTTTCTTGCAATCCTCCAAGATCAGTAGCCAATGTTGGTTGGTAACCCACAGCAGATGGTATACGACCAAGGAGAGCAGACACTTCGGAGTTTGCCTAAAAAAGTAGGAAGCAACATGACAAGTGAAAATCATTGTATATCATAACAATTCCGTTGGCTTTTAAAAAAAGTGACAATTCCATGGAGATTAACACTTTGATACCAACCTGGGTGAAACGGAAAATGTTGTCAATAAAAAGAAGCACATCCTGGCCTTCAGCATCACGGAAGTGCTCAGCCACAGTGAGTCCAGTCAATCCAACACGGGCACGACCACCAGGTGGCTCATTCATCTGCCCATAGACAAGAGCGCACTTGCTCTCTGACTGCAAAAGCAAGTAGAATGAATCTTTCTAACATGATAGCCAATTGCAATATGATATTTGAAGTGAAGGGAAACACAATTACTTGCTTATCTCCCAGCTTGATAACACCACTTTCAATCATCTCCTTGTACAAGTCGTTACCCTCCCTAGTTCTTTCACCAACCCCAGCAAAGACAGAGAAACCACCTGAAGAATGAGGAGTTAACGTACAAGGATAGATATCAAAAAAATTGCAGAGTTTGTAATGAGCTAACCATGAGCTTTTGCAACATTGTTAATTAGTTCCATAATAAGCACAGTCTTGCCAACTCCAGCCCCACCAAAAAGACCAATTTTTCCTCCTCTCTGATATGGCGCGAGCAGATCCACAACCTGCCAAGAAGCAATAAGTATGAATTTAATGACGGACATGAACATGCAAACAAAACGATTACTTGTAGAACCAATAACAAGATGCCTCCATATTCTCCTAACATCCTCCAATCTCAGTTTCTTATAGACATCGGTTACATTTATGGGGATTTACCTTGATACCAGTGACAAGAATTTGTTGCTCAGTTGCTTGCTCAACAAATGCTGGTGCTTCACGGTGGATTGGAAGGAAATGTTCAGTCGCTGTTGAAGATGAATAGTGGATGTTAGTCATTAAACTGGCTTAAATGCTCAAAATAAAATATAATAAAATACCTTTCCACGATTGAAACTTTAAGCAAAAGACATACTTATTTCACCCTTCTCATCAATAGGTTCACCAATGACATTCATGATACGACCAAGTGTCGCCCTACCAACAGGTACCTGATAGACAAAATAAATGAAGACTAAGAGAAAATTTCAAATAACAAACAGCGTGACTTGTTTAAAGAAATAATGGCTTCACTGCCAAGAGGCAACTATCTTTGCAGTTAAAAATGCCAAAAGAAAAGGAGGATGTTATTTTAGAATAACAAAATATAATGTCACCATCACAAAACAGTAATGGCAGACTGATTAAGGTTGAAAAACAATACAATTCCTCATCTCCATAACAACAGACAAAAGTCATGCACATGCTTCTATTAACATCATAAAAGCCGAACACCTCAATCATTTTAGATTCACAACCTCCGAACCCCATGCACACGAAATCCTACCTACAGCCCTCCGGCTTCCCACCGTTCAAAATAAAAGTTGTCAACCAACTTCAAAGGAAAGAGGGCATCCAATTTCTAAAGAACAAGAATTCTCAAAGCTAACGAGAAACACTTGGAAGAACAAAAGTACAAACCAGAAAGTAAAGTTAACTTTGCGCACGCACCAAAAAAAAATCACCACAAAGCATATTCCGAAGGAATACCCACCAATGATCAGCAAGTCATGGGCCACAATCACATCTCATCTCACCAAAAGACCCCATCTCACAATAACAACAAGACTATTTCTCCATTACCACAAAAAAAACCCAACAAAGCGACAACATAACACCCAATCCCGAGATCTCTAACCCATTCCCACTACAAGATTCCCCCTTTCCTTTAAATCATACCCCCCACATTCAATAACTGAATTTCATCAAGAAGGAAACCCAAAAAAAAGAAATTAAAAAGGAACGACAACACTCCCTTAACACCCAATCCTCCTCAATGCAACCCCAAATCTCATCCCTTATCCCACTCCAATCTCCAACCTTTCCTCCGAGAAAGCCCACAAGCAAACCTATTGCAGCCAAAAAAGGAGGTTGAGAACAAAAAATGAACACCCATCGTGATCGGAGAACCCGTGTTCGATAATCCCTGGCCCCACTCCAAGGTTCAATCTTTCCTCCAGAATCCATCCCCACAAACACAGCCAAACCCTCCCACCCCCCCGAACTCATCTTCCCCAGAGCAAAACCCTAAGCTCCCACCTTTCCTCCGAGGGAACGGCCCAAGAGCCTCACCGTGATCGGGGACCCAGTGTTGAGCACCCTCTGCCCCCTAACGAGGCCCTCTGTGCCGTCCATGGCGATCGTCCTCACGGTCCCCTCCCCAAGGTGCTGCGCCACCTCCAGAACCAGCCGGATCGAGTTGTCGAGCACCTCCAGAGAGGTCAGGATCGGCGGGAGCCCCTCCTCGAACCTCACGTCCACCACCGCCCCTATCACCTGGCACACCTCCCCGATCGCCCCCGTCCCCGTGAACTCGTCCGTTATCTTCCCCTTAGGCCCCTTCGTAGAAGGTCGGGGAGGGGCCGCCGCCGCCTTCGTCTCCGCTGCAGCGGCTGCGGAGGCGGCGAAGTCGAGGGCGCGGGTGAGGAGGAAGGGAGCGGCGGGGGGAGGGCGGCGGGGAGGGTGCAGGGCGGGGAAGGGGAGGCGGCGGGCAGCGGCGGCGGATCGGAGGAGGAGGAGAGGGCGCGGCGGGTCGCCATCGGGGGAAGGATTACGGTTTCGCCCCGGCGAGGGAGACGGAGTGAGGTGAGAAGAAGTGGAGAGTGGGATGTGCAGAGATGGGGAAAGAGGAGGAGGACGGAGACAGCGGACGCGAAGTGGTGGCGGGTAAACCGGATTTGTCAGTGAATGGAGCTGGGGGTTGGGCCCGGAGGAGCCCTCTCCAGCCGTCGGATCGGAGCGGTGTTGGGCCAATTGGGTTTTAATGTTTCCGCGGATCGAGGGATCGAGCCGAGCCGGGTCTATGGTTGGATTCAACCATGCGCACTCGGGTCTCCGGGCCGGCTCCCGCTCGTTTTGGGCATGGGGTTTTCATCCCGCCTTCGAGGATCCAACGGATTGCTGGAGATTGCTACCTTCCTGCTTAGAAAAAGAAAATATTTTTACTTTTCTCCCAGATTCGTGGTCGGTAAGAATGTGCTCGTATTTGTTATCTTAGGATGATATCGAGTAAGGTACAAATTTATAATTTAAATTTATATATTTATTATAAAATTTTTAAATATACTTGAATCAGTTCATAGTTCTTTTCTTTAGAATTCTACTTCGATGAGAGGCATTTTATTTCTGCTACAGTAGCATCGTTCACCATTAGGACTTTTTAAAGGTCATCATTGGCATTTCAGATCTTCACCATCTTCAACTTGGTTTATCTCTCGTGAGGTATTCATTCCCACTGTCCTCCATCACCACCGCTTCATATGAACCTCTTATTGGTTGATCCATCCATTATTCCTTCTATTCTCTCACGTTATTCTGCTTGCTATTTCTCTCTCACTAAGTTTGGTGCTATGTGATATATCGACTTTAGTAAACTAATTTGGTGACTAAGTATATTATTATTGGGATGAAAATTTAATTTAAAACATTCATTATGTTGATCAAATTTATTAAGCTTTATATTTCCTGCATTTCATTTATATATTTGATTAATTACTTTTGATGCAGAAGTAATATTGGAAGTTCAATTTTATTAGCATCAATTATAATATCATCGTGACATTTGATTTGCTTAAGAAAATCATCAGAGATTCTCTCTTAAGACTACATTATTTTCACTCGTATAATTTTAGCAAATAATGACTCATATTTTTGATAATGATCAAATGAATACTTTCCTTTATTCTTCCCCTCAATCTCTCCCGTTCATATTTTCTTCTCTTTCTTTATATAGATGATATGAAGGACGGCCAGGATCATCTTCTTCCTCCCTCAGGAGGGAGAACTGACTCTCCTCCAAGCTCTCTCTCCAAACACAAGACTCGCACCACCATTGTGAGCCTCCTCTACGACCGTGTGCTCACAACCACGTCTAGCCCACATCCGCGACAACTTCTATCACTGCGAACCACCACCGCGATCGGAGGTTACAGCTCCAACATCATTCCCGCCACTGCAATCCTCTGCCTCGACGTTCACCATAGTGCTTCGCCTTCTCACTCAACTGCGACCACGCCCACTAAGGGGCTTTCTTCTTCTTCTTCATCCTCCTCCTCTGTTTCTTCTTCAAACAAACCCAAACACATTGCCGGCCACTTGCTCACAACCACCATCGGCTACCATCCTCGTCATTGACGACCCACCGACGTTGCCTGTTACGAACGCGTGGCTTCAGACGTCTTTTAAGACGTCTGGGAGGTGGCCCAGACGTCTGGGATTCGGTTACGGAGGCACGCGCGGTCGCGTCTGCGCGCCTGCGCATGCAGACCTGCTGGTGCCCTTTTTCCCTTTCCTCTGCAGGCGCTGCCCCCCCTGTTCCGCTCTCTCTACTCCCCGCGAGGCTTTAAAAAGCCTCGCCCTCTCCCTCACTCTCACCACCTCCGCTTCTCCTTCTTCTTCTTCCAGCGAGTGCGAGCGCGAGCGAGCGGCGGTGGCAGCAGCGGCGAGTGCGGGAGGAGGTGCTGCGTGAGAAGAGGAGGCGCGCGGCCGTGAGGGCGAGCTTGCCGGGGCTGCTAGGGCCGGCCGGCGGGGGGAGCAGCAGACGAGGGGTGACACGGAAGGCCTGCTGCAGCTCGAGCAATAGGCGGACGAGTCGCGGCGCGGCCGAGCGTTGCGAGCGGAGGGCGAGTCGTGCCCTGATTCTGGAATTTTCTCCAGAATCAGACGTCTGGGCTTCCAACCAGACGGCGGGGAGGACGTCTGGAGGACTGTCCAGACGTCTGAAAGGTGAGTTATTTATGTCTTTCTTCCTCTTCTTCGACTGACCGTACTAAGAGAGAGAGGAAATGGGTACGTGCAGGTTCGAATTTGCTATCCAGCGCGAATCAGACGTCTAGCTGCAGTGCCAGACGACGGGAGCGACTTCCAGACGTCCGGGGTAACCATCGGACGTCTGGGAACTAGGCCAGATGCCCCCGCAGGCTTCTGGACGTCTGAGAGACCATGCAGAGCAAAGGTAACCTTTGATCCACTTTTTAAGACGTTTGAAAGAGGTTCCAGACGTCTGATTTTGCACTGTTTCGTCATTTTCGACCCGTTTAGGGCCCGTTCGGAGTCCATTTTCCGCGTTTCGAGTTGCGTTCTTTTCGGAATTAAATCCTCTACCCGTCTATAGTAGCTATATACTGTTTTGAGAAACTCCTTGTGTTTGATCCTTGTGATAGGACCCCGTTCCGTTGCATCTCGGGGGTTGCGGAGGCACGCGGGATTCCCGACCACGCCCCCAGTACTCCTGTTGTAACCGGTTGTTACGAACGCGTGGCTTCAGACGTATTTTAAGACGTCTGGGAGGTGGCCCAGACGTCGGACCAGACGTCTGAAACCCCTTCCAGGCGTCTGGGATTCGATTTTTTTCGACACAACTGTTTCGTCTGCGCGCCTGAGCGCGCAAACCTGCGAGCGCATCTCTCTCTCTCTATCTTTTTCCCTCTCTCCTACAGCTGCAGGCTGCGCCCTCAGTCCTCTCTCTCTCCTCCTCGCGTGGCCTTAAAAGGCCACGCCCTCCCCCTCACTCCCGTCACCTCCGCCCCCTTTCCTCTTCTCCTTCCAACCGGTGCGCGAGAGCGGGAGCGAGTGAGCGGCGGCAGCGACAGCCGCGGTGAGCGTGGGAGGAGGTGCTGCGTGTGGGAAGAGGCGCTCGGCTGTGAGGGCAAGCTCGCCGAGGCTGCCAGGGCCGGCCGACGGGGGAAGCAGTGGACGCGGGGTGACGCGGGAGGCCTGCTGCAGCTCGAGCAGCAGGCGGGCGAGGCGTGGCGCGGCCGAGCGTCGCGAGCGGAGGGCGAGTCGCGCCCTGATTATGGAATTTTCTCCAGAATCAGACGTCTGAGCTAACAACCAGACGGTGGGGAGGACGTCTGGAGGACTGTCCAGACGTCTAAAAGGTGAGTTATTCCGTCTTTCTTCCTCTTCTACGACTGACCATACTAAGAGAGAGAGGAAATGGGCACGCGCAGGTTCTGAGATTCACATCCAACGCGAATCAGACATCTGGCTGCAGTGCCAGACGACGGGAACGACTTCCAAACGTCCGGGGTGACCATCGGACGTCTGGGAACTAGGCCAGACGCCCCCATAGGCTTCTGGACGTCTGAGAGACCACGCAAAGCAAGGTAACCCCTGATCCACTTTTTAAGACGTCTGGAATAAGTTCTAGACGTCTGATTTTGCACTATTTTGTCGTTTTCGACCCGTTTAGGGCCCGTTCGGGTTCCGTTTTCCGCGTTTCGAGTTGCGTTCGTTTCGGAATTAAATCCTCTACCCGTCTACAGTAGCTATATACTATTTTGAGAAACTCCTTGTGTTTGATCCTTGTGATAGGACCCCGTTCCGTTGCAGTCTCGGGGGTTGCGGAGGCACGCGGGATTCCTGACCACGCCCCCAGTTCGCCTGTTGTAACCGGTAGAGTGGCTTTTAAGTTTATTAGTATAATCTGTTAATTATGAACCATAAATAGAACCTAGGACATTGCATAAATCCTAGGAATGAGAAACTAGAATGAATGGTAGATCCTAGGGTGTTTCATGAATCATAGGTCTGGAAAACTAGATTGTATGATAGATCCTAGGGTATGGCATGAATCCTAGGATGCGAAGAACTAGTGGAATATATGAATAACTGCAGTCTTGGAAAATGTGGAAAGGAAATAATAGCTACCTGTAAATTAGTTTAACAACTGCCTGTTATGAATAAATGAGCATGTCTGGGAATATGGGATGTATGAATGTGAAACTGGGAAGGTGAAACCTGAATGTGCTGAGTTAAAAGAACTGGAACCTTACGGGGAATTTGGAGTGGAACTCCTGGAAAGAGAAAGGAATGGAACTGAGAAAGAAAGACGTGGTAGAGTGCTGTCTCTTGGGTACGTAGTACCAAGGGAAGTACCTGTACCTGTTTAGTGCAGAGCGGAGCCAGCCGCCCCAGGGACCCGGGGTTAGGACCGGCCACTTTGTACCGATTTGCTGGCCCTCGTGTACATAGTACCGAGGAGAGCTACTAGTGTAGGGAGGTATTAGCTACCCCACGGGCCCCGGGGTTCTGCTAGCCTCCTACACCGACTTGTTAGGCCCACTGGGCAAACCAGGGTAGTCAGGCAAGGGTGCGCGGACTGTGGAGGGGCAAGGCCCCTGTTTGGTTACTGTGGAGGGGTTGGACCCCTGTTACTGAGAGGGCTCTGCCCTGTACTGGTTCCGTGCTGTGCTTTGGGCGCACCCGTTAACGGAAATAACTGACTGCGTGCCAGTGCGGGTTAGCTACTTGTGCGTTTATCGCGCGTGCCGTAGTCACCGTTACGTCTGTCCGTGACCTTGGGGTGGTTGACTGAGAGTAGGATCACCACGGGGGACTCTCCCGGCTAGGAGAGCACCACGTGCTACTTCTACTGTTCGGAAAAGACTGCAATCAAGATCGTTCCCACGAGGAACATTCGAGATCAAGTGAAGGATCTGAGAAATAGATAAATTTTGAGACAATAGAAAGACGTAAATAAAGAAAGTAACAGAACATAATAGCTACTGTACACTTTACTGTTTCTTTAGTTTAGCTGCCACTCTACTCAGCGTTTTGCTGACGTGTTACACTCGTTACCTTTCAGGACCAGGTGTTGAGCAGCTAGGGTCAGCGACTGTAGAGGACGCTGGGCCGAGTAGGGTCCAGTAGAGTTACCACTGTTCTCTTGTATCTCTTTCTGATTCCACTGTAGTGAGTAGTTCTTGTTACCGCTGTACTTTTCTTTACCTGCAGTTTCATATTATGTTATGAATGTTGTTCTACTGTTGTGGTGGTATATACTGTAGTGGTTTCTTTCCTTACTGCTATATTTTCTTACTGTTAGTTATATTCATGCTGAATGTGGTTTATTTTACTGCGTTTTTGGTTACTTCCTCGTTGGACGACTAGGTCTTGGGATTAGTCGAGTCGGTCCGGTTCTCTTATCTCGTAGGGACTCGGGAATCGGGTCGTTACACCGGTAGAGTGGCTTTTAAGTTTATTGGTATAATCTGTTAAATTATGGAACCATAAATAGGACCTAGGACATTGCATGAATCCTAGGAATGAGAAACTAGAATGAATGGTAGATCATAGGGTGTTGCATGAATCCTAGGGCTGGAAAACTAGATTGTATGATAGATTCTAGGGTATGGCATGAATCCTAGGATGGGAAGAACTAGTGGAATATATGAATACTGCAGTCTTGGAAAATGTGGAAAGGAAATAATAGCTACCTGTAAATTGGTTTAACAGCTGCCTGTTATGAATAAATGAGCATGTCTGAGAATATGGGATGTATGAACGTGAAACTGGAAAGGTGAAACCTGAATGTGCTGAGTTAAAAGAACTGGAACCCTACGGGGAATTAGGAGTGGAACTCCTGGAAAGAGAAAGGAATGGAACTAAGAAAGAAAGACGTGGTAGTGTGCTGTCTCTTGGGTACGTAGTACCAAGGGAAGTACCTGTACCTGTACCTGTTTAGTGCAGAGCGGAGCCAGCCGCCCCAGGGACCCAAGGTTAGGACTGGCCACTTTGTACCGACTTGCTGGCCCTCGTGTACGTAGTACCGAGGAGAGCTACTAGTGTAGAGCGAGCACTAGCTACCCCACGGGCCCCGGGGTTCTGCTAGCTCACCTACACCGACTTGTTAGGCCCACTAGGCAAACCAGGGTAGTCAGGCGAGGGTGCGTGGACTGTGGAGGGGTAAGGTCCCTGTTTGGTTACTGTGGAGGGGTTGGACCCCTGTTACTGAGAGGGCTTTGTCCTGTACTAGTTCCGTGCTGTGCTTTGGGCGCACCCATTAACGGAAACGCCTGACCGCGTGCCAGTGCGGGTTAGCTACCTGTGCGTTTATCGCGCGTGCCGTAGTCACCGTTACGTCTGTCCGTGACCTTGGGGTGGTTGACTGAGAGTAGGATCACCACGGGGGACTCCCCCGGCCAGGAGAGCACCACGTGCTACTTCTACTTTTTGGAAAAGACTGCAATCAAGATCGTTCCCACGAGGAACATTCGAGATCAAGTAAAGGATCTGAGAAATAAATGAAATCGTGAGACAATTGAAATACGTAAATAAAGAAAGTAACAGAACATAACAGCTACTGTACACTCTACTGTTTCTTTAGTTTTAGTTGCCACTCTACTCAGCGTTTTGCTGACGTGTTACACTCGTTACCTTTCAGGACCAGGTGTTGAGCAGCCAGGGTCAGCGGCTGCAGAGGACGCTGGGCTGAGTAGGGTCCAGTAGAGTTACCACTGTTCTCTTGTACCTCTTTTTGTTCCATTATTGTGAGTAGTTCTTGTTACCGCTGTACTTTTCTTTACTTGCAGCTCATATTATGTTATGAATGTTGTTCTACTGTTGTGGTGGTATATACTGTAGTGATTTCTTTCCTTACTGCTGTATTTCCTTACTGTTAGTTATATTCATGCTGAATGTGGTTTATTTTACTGCTCTTTTGGTTACTTCCTCGTTGGACGACTAGGTCTTGGGATTAATCGAGTCGGTTCGGTTCTCGTGTCTCGTAGGGACTCGAGAATCGGGTCGTTACATTGCCCCATCTGGCACGCCCGCGCAACCAGCCACAACAAGCAACACCAACCCTCGCGCGCACGATCATGCCACCGCTCGACCACCCTCTATTCCCTCAAGGCCTTCGCAACAAGGCCCTCCACCGCTCGACCACCCTCTACTACAAGACACCGCCGGCCTCACGTCTGTAGCGCAGCACCCCCGCTGACCGACCTCCCCACGGCCAACACTATCATCTTCTTTGCAACAGGGTTGAAGGAATCCAAAGTTGCCGATCACCCCTTCCACGTAGCCACCAACGCCAACCACCATTTGTCGTGCCATTGCCTCCACCAGACTTGCCTTGCCCTCACGAGCATAACCACGCATGCAAACACACTAATTGCAGCCCACGCACACACGTGAAGCTACCCATCACCGGCGGCCTCCATCTCACCGTCCAACAAGCTCCAGCCGCTTCCCGCCGTGAAACCACCACCATCGCAACTGTCATCCCACTAGCAACCTTCACATGCAACCGTGCCCCCAACTAACTCCTCTCCTCATGTGAGCCAGGGATGCACATCCCCTATTTTCCAATAGTAACAGGCCAATTAGAAATTGCATTCACATGCCATTGCCACATTCTCTTTTTTTATTTTAATATTGGATATATTAAGTGAAGATTGCGTACATGCTCCTCTCCTCTCTATTTCACCCCAGTTGCTGTTAAAGTTATCTTCTCTCTTAGAAGATGCTTCAACATATCTATGAATCTATTATGCATCTTAATAGCCTTGCATAAGATACTTGAATAATGCACTGAAAATATTTCTAGATTTATTAGTCTGTTCCTCCCTGTGAACACGACATCCTAACTTCGTGGTTAGTTTTCACTGGTAAATGTTTTTATTCGGGATTTTTCCACCATGCAATTTACATTACTATGACGACATATTTTTCAGATACATTATCTTGTAAGCGAAAATTTCCCGATCATTATGTAATTAGTTATTAAGGCTTCGTTGGTATGACGGTATGCTTCTTACCATCATGGATCACAGTGAGCAAGAACTCATAGAAGGGACGTTGTTGTAGAAGAAGGATGGGTTTTTACAACTGCCAAGGTCCCTATGAATCTTTTAGCTTGGAACTGTAGGAGTTTGGGATTATCCTCAGCAGTTCATCATTTAAAATCCTTAGTGAAGGCTACTATAGGAGATTTTATTTTTGTATCAAAGGTGTATATGAAAAGTACCAATTTTGTGAAGTTAGGAAAGAGTTTCAAGAATTACTCTCTTTTTACAGTTGAAGTAGATGGAAAAGTTTGGGGGTTTGGGCTACTATATGTAGAAAGCTTAGATGTGAATATATTATATTCTAAACAACACTGCATTTTGGTGAAAGTTAATGATAAAGGCTATTCTTGGCATCTGGCATGTATTTATGGAACACCTAAACACAACTATAGGAAAAATTTTGGAGCAAGTTAGTAAGGTTGCTAGAGATTTTGCTAATGAAATTGTTTGTATAGGTGATTACAACACTATCTTATTAGCAACGGATAAAACTGGAGGCTCTGTTGTACCTATGAGGAAATATTTTCATCAAAAAAACTTCATATCCAAATTAGGTTTAGTGGACTTGAGATTTGTAGGTTAGTAATTTACTTGGTCGAACAAACATCACCCCAATTTCCTAATCAAAGAATGTTTGTGTTAGTTCACACTCTCTTAAATAATGTTTTGATAATTTTACAAAATAAAGTATAAGAAATAAATATCGGATATACCATATTCTTTCTCTGTTATAACTCAATTGCAAGTTTCACCATCAAAGAATCAGAGCAGGAAGATATGTATATAGTCTAAGCCTTAGGATTTATTGTATATTTCAAGAGTTGTAATTTTCTATTTATTTGAGTGTAGAAAGAATTGTAAGGAGCCCCCAAATAAAACATATATCTTTAAACTTAGGCTCACAATACTTAGAAAAAAGTAGAAATAAAAACCAAATTTAGAAACACATATCAGATGTCCAATCCTATTCACAAACGTCTAATTTATTTCAGTTTAAGTCATCTAACATCTCTATTAGAGGAACAAATGCCTATAGCCTTACCTTAAGGTTTTAAACACTTAGGCTCCAATTGACGATACCTAACTCTAGATGTTCGTAAGTCCGGTTAGACGTCCAATAAGACTATCTAACTTCCTTAGAGAATACTGTTGATCAAATTATTTCCAAATCTCCTTTTGTTAGAACGTATCCAATGGCAAGATTGCCTTAACCTCTATTCCAAACGTCTGGACATGTCTCTAGACGTTCAATAATGGAGTGTTACACCTAAATCTCTGTGTGAAAATTTGTTAGAATAAATTTTACTTTTTAGATTTATAAGAAATTTGAATCCCAAGATAATTATGATCTTCAAACATCCATAATATATGTCAGACAACCAATTTGAGGTTTGACCCTTAAACACTAGAACCCTGTTTAGCTCTAGTCTAAAACAGGAACAAACCCGCATAAACTTTGACATCTAAAATTTTACCCAAACATCTTATGATAGTACCCCAGATGTCTAGCCTATAATCCTGTTTCCGTTTAACAAAAACAGGAACTCTGACCCTTTGTAACATGCATCCAAATATATTGTCAGATGTCTAACAAGACGTCTAACTTAAATCAGACGTCTGATTTTGCTGTCAGAATCATTATGAGCCTAATTTGAGTTGAATTTCTTCCCAATCTCTAGGGACTTGCCTCCAACGGTTAGGAGCCTTCTCCCAAGCCTTCTTGAAGTGGATTGATTATGATTGTAATTGAGGTATACTACCCTCGTTTCAAGTGTTGTGGATAGTGGATTGATTACAATTGTAATTGTAAATCCTAAGTCAGAGATTAAGTGGTGGTTTTCACCTAGTTTGTATTTCCACCTAAAAATTTTGTTCCTCCATTGTGTGATTGATTTTTTATTTAGTATTATCTTTCAATTTCACTACTCACCCTCCCTCTAGTGCAATTTTAGTTTGGATAGAGTGCTAGTCTCTGCAAATTGGTTACTTCAATTACCTCATGCTAGAGTTCTCCACCTTACAGCATTGGAGAGTGATCGCAGGCCACATTTTGTTAAGATTGGCAAAAAGGAAGGACAAACCAAAGGTGTTTGGAGGATGGAGGTAGAGTGGTGCTTAGCAAATGATTATCAACAAGTAGTTCAAAAAGCTAGGAAGTAGAAAACATACCTATCTGGAATAGGTGTAATAAAATGGTTAGCGTGTTCAAAAAGTGGCAAGCTAGGGCTCATGTCAACTGGAAGAAAAGAAAGATGGTAATTGAGGAAGAAATGGTAGAACTTCAAAGCAAAGGAATATCTAAAAGTAAGCCTTATAGGGAGGAGATATTGCAAAGTGATAACACTACATTTTGGGATGATAATTCTGCCAATCGAGGCTTATCTTAAAGATAATATGCACAAAGAATATACCGTAAATGGGCATGGGAGCATTACATGCGTCACATATTGAGATTGCTTATAATGCATTGTTAATGGCCATTTATACAAGTTCATGTCAAAACAGACCTCAGATGAGTAATCGGACTGCACGGATGAATTTAGAACGACGAAAGGAGTCTAACGGACTCAAAATTGACCAAATCCGACATTCGGAGCTCCTGCAATTGACCCAAGAAGTTCTGACCGTTGATCAGATGATCAATGATCCACGGCGTGCCATTGGTTGGTGAGGTGTTCGAGTAGAGTTATGTATTTTTATTTTTATTACTTGAAAATAGAAAATTTCAGAAGTCAAATTTAGGGAGTAACACTTGATTTTAGAAGCGTACAAAATCATAATTTACAATACTGTTTTACAAAAAATAAAGAATGGAAAATTTATTCTTCTCTCTTTCTTCTTCTGGTTCTGCCTCTTTCTCTCTTCAGACGTCTTACTCCAGGGTCAGACGACTTAAACTCCACTTGCTACAGTGCTTCTTCTGCTGGTTCTTCTTCCTCTTGGCTTCTTCTTCTTTTCTTCTTCTCTGCTGCTTCTCTTTCTCTTCTTCTTCTTCTCCTGCTTCCCTGCATAGTGTAAAGTTAGACAAAACCTAACCCCTACCCTCACCACGTCTCTCTCTCTCTCAAATTCACTCTAGGGTTCGCTCTCCCAGAGCCTTAATTGAGTAAGCGGGTCGGGTGACACGCTCGGGACCAGGCGCACCAGTGTGGGTGGTGCGCGAGGTGTGCACAAGCAGGGACTAATCGGATCCGAGTGCTAGGTCCGTGAGGATAGTGTCGCAGACGAGGCGTGGCGGGGGTGCACGGGACCTCACCCCAGTGTGTTTCGAGGCGATAAGCCTGAAACACAAAATCAATTTATGTCCGGGCGCCTACCCACACACTTCCGAGGGACTAAAAGTCCCACCCGCTTGTCGTGCGCCTGGCAGCAGCAACTGCACATAATCGCTGCTTCAGCAAAGGTCTTTGCCACCAATTGAAGACCTGGAGCTGTGCGCGGAAGTATTCCGCACGACCTGAGCTGCTGGCCTGGAGCTGGAAAGGCTTGGAGCTGCTTGCGAGCTTGCTCCAAGCTCGGCGTTAGTGGCGGCGGAGGCACGGGACCTGAAACCACGAATACGGCCTTGCGACCCTGTCAGAACGCTCGGCGAGCTTCGCCAGAGCATGGCGAAGATGACTCGGAGGTCAGCGTGGCGTGAAGACGCCTGTGCGCGTGTGCCTAGGGCACACTGCGTGCGTGCAGGTGGGTGTGTTCGGTGGAAGCGTGGAGCGCGTGTGGCGGTCTGTGAATGGGTGGAAAATGGTCAGCGGTCGATGGCGGAGGTGTTGAGGTTGGTGGCGAGACGTGTGGAGGTGTGGAGCGATGGATGCGTCTCGCCGAAGGTTGGCCGGAGATGGGGAAGATGTGGGCAGACAGTGGCAATCGAGGGGCAATATGTGAAATAGATTGAGGGAAAATAAAGAGTAGGAGATGAGGAGCTTATCTGGGGTACTTGGAGCGAAGGGGAAGCGGAGGAGACGAACAGCGCATTTGTGCTGTCGTCGGAGAAGACGGCCCTAAGGGGGAGATAACGGCGACAAGGAGGAGGATAGGAAGGCATGCGCTGGTGCGATGCAACGCGGAAGAACGAGGCGAAGTGAACCCTGCCAATGGTATGGCAGCAGAGCGACGAGAGGGAGGAGGAAAAATCGCCGGAGCTTGCGGGCTACTTGGCCGGAGAGAGGGGAGATGAATTCTGGGGGGAGTCTGCGGCCAAATCAAGCTTGGGAGGTATGGAATGATCTGGGCTTGCTTAAATAGGCACGGGCAGGAGGTTATTCTCAAGGAGGCGGCCAGAAGTCGTCTCCGAAAGCATGGCCGGAGGGGATACCCATACCTCTCGAGTGTTCGCACGAGAGGTATGGGGCGATTCAGGGTACAGGGAGCTGCTCATGAGTTAGGGGGGTTCACAGAGAGCTCCCCTTTCAAATCTGGGAGCAGCTCCCCAGGCAAACATGGAGAAAACCGCCTCACAATGTCGCCGGAGGTATGGGTCCCTGCTGTAATGGCAGAGGGACATGAATGAAGAAAGTGATGAGAAAGTTGAGGGGGTTTTCGCAAGGGTTTTCAAAAGTTAGGGGCCAAAATGTAATTGGGTGGACTACTTAGGTCCAAATTTTGGTACAAACCTCATTTGGACCTAAGGAATCCAATGGTGAAGTTTGATTTTAGGTTTGACCTCGTTTGACTGAATATTTTGCACAAAAACCTAAATTAGGTCAAATACTGAGCTTGGATCCTAATCTAGGCCAAAATAGGTTCCAAAGGTCAAATTGAAGGTTCTAAACCCTAGGGGATATTTTTCCATGAATTTTAGAGGGTTTAGTTGATTTTTATCCTGCCTAGAACATTGTGAATTCAAGTGGATTTGTTTTAGGGTTATAGGATGTCATTTAATTCTTAAATCTCACAATAACCCTTTTCTGGTTGAACCATCTCACTTTTTCTCTTATTAAGTCCAATTGACCCATGTCTAGACCTTTAAAAATTTTGTTCATGCACTGCAATGGTAAAATTACAGTTTTGCCCCTTGTGTCATATTTTATTCTCAGATTAACAATTCCTTTAATTAGGCCTTCTCTCAGGTTATGTAGGAGCTTTTGTTTACTTTATTAGATTAAAATGTGCCAGTTATGGTTCATGATGAGGTTCTCATCATACCTCCATGACTAGCTTTTGCTAGTCCCTTAGCAAAATCTTAAGGTTTTAACCTTTATTCTAGACTATGAATTTCTTTTATCTATTTTGATAAGTGCTTTTCCTTTTGTTTGTTTCTTTGATTAGGTCAGAATGCCAACCATAGGCCTAAAAGGTACTCTAGTACCAACCAAGATCCAGATCTGTCTAGCTTTAGCCTCAGTCTTTAGCAAAGGTTTTTAAGGCCTACGGGAACTAACCTAAAGTTTATTGAACTCCGTGGTTAAAGCACCCGTGCTTGAAATATTTTTAGCCTTGGTTTAGTCTGCAGTGCGTTTTGTAAGAGAGAGACAGAGGGTTTATTTGTTTGGAGAGTTTTCTCTCTCTTTTATTTTTAATTCTAACTTAGGATTGGCTTCACAACACGGTCTGTATCGGATTCCTTGTCCCCATCATCAATCCTCAAAGGTCCCTGGCAATCGATGCTTCGAGATAGCACTGCCCATGGTAACCCCCAAAACCCTGGCTTTCGAGATTTCGAGATAATCTCGTCCATGGTGTTCCGTGGCCGAATTCAGACCCTGGCAATTGACACTTCGTGATAATGCCATCCATGGAATCTGAACCAGTAGAGTGCTTACATGCCCCCAGTAGGATATGTAAATATCCTAAGAGACAAGCACCGAGGAGATGATATGTTGTTACACATCTTCGAGGGGAATTTCCCACCTCTCCACGCCGGGAACTCGTCCAAATCAACTTGCGTTGATTGGCTACACCTAATCTAGATGACACTTTCAGAATATTTGAAACGCTTCTGCGTGATTTTGATATTTATGCTCGCTGAACCAGATTGTGTGTGTGAATTAGGTGCTTAGGTTACTGAGTCCCGTAAACCGAAGGTTAGTTAACGAGGCTGAATACTCCCTAAGCCTTGGACCTAATACTTAAGCTTTTCATTTTCCTCAACCTCTTGAGGATTATCTAGATCTTAACGGGTACTAAGAGCTTAGCCAAGAATGCCTAAGGTTCGCATTCTTACTAATCTTGTTGTGCAATTTCTCTTTACTTTTCTTTAATATGGTCTAGAACTTTGGTTAATTCCTTAATTTCTTACTAATGACTACCCTTTTCTTTTTCATTTTGTGCTCCTTTTTAGAATTCTGCTCTTTTTCTCCTCCTTCTATAAAGTTTACCAACACTTTCTTCCTCCTTTTTTTTTGTATATGCGGATTTTTTTGTTGAAACCTTTTCTTGTTATGTCATTTCATTGCACTTTCATACCCCCCCATGCCTAAGGTTTGGAATGTCCTCATTGTTCATTAGGTGGGTTTTTATTTGGTCAGGTTCAAGCATTAGGATAGAAATTTGGGTGAGTGGATGGATTTTTATGAGTATCTGAGGTGAAGTTGGCTGTCCTAAGGAATGAACCTAAAGTGCAAAGAAATGTTAAAAAGGGTTTTGATTTTTCAAAAAGAATGACAAGCTGCCTCCCGTTAAGCGCTGAGTTTTATGCCATCAGCTGGACGCAATGAGCTCAGGGAAAATGGAGGATAAATGATGACTCAACCAAATCTGTAGTGGTTACGTCAATGAACGGTCTGAGTTTCTGATCGTTCACGATGAAAAGTTCGGAATCGTAGCTGAGTGGACTGATCTCGACGGCTCCATTTCCAAAAATCTGTCGGACAAGATATGGTCCGATCCACTTGGATCGTAGTTTCCCAAGGAAGAGTTTGAGTTGGGCATCGAAGAGTAGGACCTTCTGGCCAGAGTGGACGATCTTTCTAGATATGTGTTTGTCATGAAAGGCTTTAACCTGCTCTTTGTAGATTTGCGAGTTCTCATACGCATCAAGGTGTAATTCATCAATCTCGCTTATCTGAAGCTCTCTGTGGGTTCCAGCCTTAGAAAGATCTAAGTTGTAGCTCCGTACTGCCCAATAGGCTTTGTGCTCCAGTTCGACGAGAAGGTGACACACCTTCTTGTACATTAGTCTAAAAGGAGACATGCCTAATTGGGTCTTGTGGGCGATCCTATAAGCCTACAAAGCTTTCGGGAGTCAGGATGACCAGTCCTTCCTATTAGGTCAAACAGTAACCTGCAGGATTTTCTTGATCTCCCGATTTGATAGCTCAGTTAGGCCATTAGTTTGGGGGTGATAAGGAGTAGAGATTCGGTGAGACACCCCATATTTGGTTATCAGTGACCTGAACTGAGCATTGGTAAAATGGGTCCCTCCATCAAAGAAGATTGCACAAGGAATCCAGAACCGTGAAAAGATATTTTGATGAATGAATTTGATGGCGATTTTGTGATCACAGGCTCAAGTCGGAATAGCTTCGATCCATTTGGACACATAGTCCACAGCGAGTAAAATGTACTCGAAGCCGTCCGAGATAGGGTAGGGGCCCATAAAATCAATCTCCCAAATATCAAAAATCTCGCATACGAGAATCGGTTGTAAAGGCATCATGTCACGATAGCTCATGTTGCCCAAAGTTTGGCAACGACTACATGCCTTATTGTGACTATATGCGTCCTTGAAGATAGTGGGCCAATAAAAGCCACACTGGAGGATTTTTGATGTGGTTTTGTGCCCAGAGAAATGGATACCGCATGCCTGGTCATGGCAGAAAGAGAGAATGTCATTGATTTCGTCCTCCTGGACACATCGCCGGATGATTTGATCAGCACCTATGTGTAGATTCCCTACTAGGAGGGGGTGACGTAATAAATTGCGGAAATATAATATAAAATAATCTCACAAAATTCAATTACACACGGTACACAATAATTTTTAGGTGGAAACCCAACCTGGGTGAAAACCACCACCTAACCCTCTCGAGTTAGGATTTTCCGATCAACCAAGTTGATCAAATTCACTAAACGAATCACTTAAACGAGGGTGATTCAACCTCAATTACAACCACGCTACTTCAAACGAGGGTAGCATACCTCAAACCCCTTCTCTTCACAAGAAGGATTTTGTCCCACGAAGGAGACGGGAATTTGCAAAGCAAATACCCAACCAAAGAACAAAGATAAATAACAACAATCCTATAGAGCCAACAAAGTAATTTTTAACCTAAGCTTCTATAGGAATTAAGATGCTTCCCTTTGCAAGGAGTGCGTCGAATCGATGACGCGGGTGAGTTAGCTACACGATGGCGCAACGTCGGTCTCGTGAACTACGACAAGAGAGCTGGTGCGCAAAGGCTTGATGCTCTCAAGATGAAGAACTTGAGCTTGGAGAGCAAGAGCTTTTCTAAGACACAAAAGAGTAGAAAGTATGTTACTTGGGTGTGTCTTGGTGTGTCTTGAGTGGAAAGGCTCCCCTCTATTTATAGAGGCCTTAGGAAGGCTTTGGAAGGCTTTGGAAAGCTTCCATAGCCGTTGGGAGCAAAGCCCAAGAGAATCAGGCCGAAATCAGGAACAATGATTGCACTGACAGGGTTATCAGACGTCTGATCCTGGCATCAGAAGTCTGGAAGATCAGTTTAAGATGTTTGGGAACAAAGTCAGACGTCTGATTTTAGGCGGATTTCTTCCTGACTTGAATCAGATCTAAATAGTATTCTAGTGCAAGTCCATCAGACAACATACAAGATGTCTGGCACTATGTCTAGATGTTTGGAAACCTACTTTTCTGCGGGAATGGATTTCCAAGAGAGTGCAACGGCTATAAAATCTCTGAGAAGAGATTTTCGGGTCAGCCGAGGCAAAACGGTCATCTCTTAGACTTCTGGAAAGGCTTAAGGACGTCTAATAAGGCTCTAACGGTCTTATTCTTTAAGCTAGCCAACGGTCCACTAATTGGACGTCTGGAAAAAACATCAGACATCTTCTAAGACGTCTGGTCTAAGGTCTGGACGTCTGATTTCATCAGACAGAGCTAACTAAGTCCAGGCTAAATGTTATCAGACGTCTGAATCAACAGTCCCTCTTATCAGACGTCTTAATACATATTATCAGATGTCTGATTTTTGAATTAGACGTCTGAAAAAGCTGTTTGAACCCTATATTGGTTTTCTAAGTGCTCCACAGAAAACCTAAGTGTCCTAGGGTTGTGCAAGTGTTCCAAGGACTTCTATTAGGGTACTTTGAGGCTCTTTAACATGATGTTCTAAAGAACAAAAAGAGCAAGGAAATAAAGACAAAAGTACATGAAAGAAAATAAACAGAATTCTATCTTATTCTTCTTGTCCTTTCATCTTCAATCTATCGCTCCTCGCGACTCTCCTCTGTTCTCCATCAAGCTCCTTCAATCCATCTTGGATGCGAGCTCGAACTCTGTCTAATCACGTCTCCATTTGCAATTGACCTAAAATCTAAGACTCCAAATGCAAATGTTAAATGACACATGTTTTGTTATCATCAAAACAAACGATCATGGTGCTCTAGCACCAACACTCTGCGGAATAGGTACGGGTCTTCCCAGATGTAGTACTTGGCATCGGAGAGCAACTTGTCTTTCTTGGCCTTCGGCCAATCAGACGAGATTTGGTGTGATGCCAAGTAGTTTACTATATCAGCAAATCATGGAAGCCTGGTACCAATAGTCAAGAGGTGCTCATCAGGAAAATGTTCCGTGATGGGTCTAGAAGGGTCGATGATCTCAGAAGGAAGGCGAGACAAGTGGTCAACCACCACATTCTGTCTTCCCTCCTTGTCGCGAATCTCGAGGTCGAATTCTTGCAACAACAAGATCCATCGGATTAATCGAGGCTTCGCGTCCTTCTTTGCAAGAAGATGCCTCACAACTGTGTGATCCGAGTAGTTTATGGCGTGGGAACCCAGGAGATAAGATTTGAATTTTTCGAGGGCAAATACTACAGCTAGCTGCTCTTTCTCCGTAACAGTGTAGTTACGCTGAGCCTCGTCAAGTTTCTTGCTAGCGTAGTAGATGATCATGGGTTTCCCGTCAATCTTCTGCCCCAGAACCGCTCCTACAGCGAAGTCAGATGCATCGTACATGATCTCAAAGGGTTGAGACCAATCAGGGGACTGTAGGATCGGGGCTTGGGTGAGTCGGTCGCGAAGGATCTTAAAAGCTTGAGTGCATTCCTTGGAAATCTCAAAGGGTACATCCTTGGAGAGAAGAGTAGTCAGGGGCACTCGATTTTCGAGAAATCAGGGATGAAATGACGGTAAAAATCGACGTGTCCCAGAAAAGATCGGATGTCCCTGATCGAGTTAGGCATAGGAAGTCTAGAAATCAGATTAACCTTGGCTCGATCCACCTGGATGCCTTTCTCAGAAATTAAGTGTCCCAGGATGATCCCCTCAGGCACCATAAAGTGGCTCTTTTCCTAGGAAAGAACCAAATTTACATCAATACAATGCCTGAGTATGTGAACCAAGTGCAGGAGGCAATCGTCGAATGATGCCCCGAAAACTGAGAAGTCATCCATGAAGACTTGTAGATAATCACCTACCATATCAGAGAATATGGCAAGCATACACCGCTAAAAAGTCGCAGGTGCATTACAGAGACCAAAAGGCATCCTTCGGAACGAGTACGTCCCGAAGGGGCAAGTGAACGTGGTCTTTACTTGGTCCTCTGGATGAATCGCCACTTGGTTGTAACTGGAGTACCCATCAGGAAAGTAGAAGAATCTATTTCCCTCTAGTTTCTCAAGAATCTGATCAATGGACGGTAGAGGGAAATGACCCTTCTTCGTGGAGGAATTGAGTCTTCGGTAATCTATGCAGACTCTCCATGAGTTGGCTATACGTGTAGGTATGACCTCTTCGGTTTCAGTCGTGATGGTGGTGAGCCCAGCCTTCTTAGGCACAACCTGGATTGGGCTCACCCAACGATTGTCGGAGATCGGGTAGATGATCCCTGCATCTAACCACTTAATGATCTCCTTCTTCACAACCTGCAAATTGGGATTCAGATGTCTCTGCATTTCACGTGAAGGTTGTGCGCCCTCTTCAGAATAAATGCAGTGTGTGCAATAAAAGGGACTTATTCTAGTAAAATCATCGAGAGTCCAACCAATGGCTCTGCAATGTTGCTGGAGAACAGCAATAAGACGGGATTCCTGGTCATGTGTGACTTTGGAGTTTATAATTACCGGAAATGTCTGATTGGAACCCAAAACGACGTATTTCAAATGATCGGGAAGGGGCTTGAGTTCAAGAATGGGGTTATCAGCAGTAGCGAGTGGTTCAGAGTGGGTGTGGGGTACAAGGGTAGGAGTTATAGGTCTGTCTAGGTCAAGTTCTGACTCCTCTAACTGAGATTTTAGATCTTCTTGTGGTTGATGAGGGATAATCATGTTGTCCTCAATTTGTGGTTCATCAACCACGTCTCTGATGCCACAAATTTGTTCAACAACACCCCAATTGATCCCTTGTTGAGCCTTAAAAATATCAATTTTGAGAGTCTGATTCCCAAATTTCAGCTCTATTTAGCCCTCTTCACAACTTATGTTGGCTCTTGCAGTGGCCAGAAAAGGTCTCCCTAGTATGATTAGTGTATCCCTTGGGTTTTCAGGTGCGTCCATATCTAAAACTATGAAATCTACAGGGAAGTAGAAATCTCGCACCCTAACAATAACATCCTCAAGAATTCCCTTAGGTCACTTGATAGATCGATCTGCTAACTGCAATGTCACCTCGGTCGGTTTCAGCTCAGATTCTTCTAGATAGTTAAGTAGGGATGTGGGTATCAAGTTTATGGAGGCACCTAGGTCCAATAATGCTCTATCAAACTGGGTCACACCGATCTTACATAAAATCAAGGGAGTGCCTGGGTCTTTTGCCTTGGGTGATAGTACAATTGGACTCCTACTCTTGGTTCGCGGCTTACGCTAAGGTGTACACAAGTTCTTCAAGAATCGTGCGTAAGCCGGTATGTAGCAGATTGCATCCATCAAGGGGATGTTTATTTGGACCTGCTCAAAGAGCTTGATCAGGTCCTCCTCAGGAGCCACGAGTTTAGTTGTCCTCTTTCCCTTGGTCAAGGCCTCGGGAAATGGAACCTTGGTTGGTTCCTCTAGGATAGGTCTAAGTTTTTGATCTGGGACAGGGACAGGGACAGGAACATCCTGGATGACTGTTGGTGTTGGCAACCGCTTTGGCTGTTTTTGCGTCTTTATGTTTATTATAATATAGTCATTATAGTATAAGATGAGACAGCTACGGTTGTCGTTACCATTAAAATTTTACTCGGAAATAGTTTCCCGAGGTCGAACTCAGGGAGCTACTGGAATTCTAGAAGTACAATGTTTCTTTATTACAAAAATAAGAGAGAGAGAGAGAGAAAGGGAGAAATAGATTTCTGTCTTTTGGCTTTTTCTTCTTCTCTTCTTTCTCTCTTTGCTTGTCTTCTTCTTTCTCTTTTCTTTATCTTTACGGGTCTTCTTCCTTGGCTCTGATTGCCTTCAGTTCCTCTTCTTCTGCTTGTCTTCTAGTTCTTTTCTTCTTCAGTTCTTCTTTTTCTTGTTGTTATCTTCTTTCTTCCTTCTTCTCTTTTCTTTCTATTCAGCTGCGGAGCCTTTTCTTTTCTTTTTCTTCTTCTCTGCTTTATCTCCTCTGAAGCTTCATCCATCGTCTGATATCATAGTCAGACGACTTAAACGGCGACCCGCTACAGTGCTTCCCCTCTCTTTTCTTCCTTCGCTGCTTCTTCTTCTTCCTTGGTCTTCTGCCTTGCTCAGCTGCAGAGCCTTTTCAAAGTTTCTTCTTCCGCTCCTCTTCTTCTTCCTGCGGCCAAGTGGTGAACCTTCTTCCTTCGCGCCCTATTCCTGCACAAGGCACAGCAAAACCTAGCCTTTCCCTCTACCCGCATGTCTCTCTCTCTCTGTAAACCGCTCATAGGAAGCTCTCCTAGAGCTGGGTTATCGGGTTGGGTAGCGTACCCGTGACCAGGCGCACCGGCGTGGGTGGTGCGCGAGGAGTGCAGGGTAAACGGGTCGGCCAGATCTGCGTGGCGTGGGTCGCAGACGAGGCGGGCGAGTGGGCGAGGGGACCTCACCCCGTGTTCTGAGGCGCTTAGGTAAAAACACAAAATCAATTTAAATGGGTGCGGCGCTTCGAAATCTTACGATGTGGGACTAAACTTCGTCCCTTCTCGCGCGCACCCGTAGGAAGAATCGCGACCTTGCCTCAGCAGCTGTTTCCTCGCTTCCCTTCGCGTGCCAGCTACCTGCCTTCACCTGGGTCTCTCCAATTCACCTCGGCTGGAGTCCTGCTGCTTCGAGGCCTGGAGCTCGCTTGGAAGTTCCTTGCTTCGTCGCCAATGGTGGCAGGGGCTGAAAATCTGCCTAACACAAACAGGGCCTCTCGGCCTAATCAGACCACAGGGAAACCTTCGCCATGGCACGGCGAAGGTAGTGCGGGGTGCAGCAGGTTGCGGGGCGGTGTCTAGCGGCAGCCCTAGGTCGGACTGCAACTAGAAAAATGGGCTTGATCGGGGGAGTGTTGTGGAGGTGTGGAGTGGCAGTGGAGGGGTGGGGGGTGTTGGGTAGTGTGAGGCGGAGCTTTTGGGACAGTTGGAGAGTTGTGTGGAGCGGCGGATCGACGAGGGCAACTCGTCAGAGGGTTGCCGGAGGGATGGAAGATGATGGTGGTCGGGCGCAGTCGAGGGGTAATCAACTGAAAAGTAGTGGGGAAAAGAAATAGGGGACGAAGGGAAATAACAATAACCTACCTACAGGGACGAAGGGGGCCGGAGCAGGGCGGCAGTCATTTTGACTGTCACCGGAGAAGAAACACCCAGAGGGAGAGAGTGGCGGCGAGGAAGAGGGCAGGGAGGCGCGACGCGGGGAGATCAAGCGAAGGTGGCTCTGCTGCTGGTATTGCAGCAGAGCGAAGAGACGGAGGAGGAGCTGCCGGAGCTGGTGGGTTCCTGTCGGAGTGGGGAGAGAGGAAGGGTTGGGGTTTTCTCCGTCAAGACCAAGCTGCCCGAACCGGCTGGCGACGCTGGTCTTTATAAAGGCGGTGGCGGAGGGGTGGACACAGGGAGGCGACGTGCCTCCCTCGCCGGAGAATGGCCGGAGGTGTGACCCATACCTTCCACGCGTTCGCACGGAAGGTGTGGGCGTCGTCAGGCAGCATGGCGGTGTTCCTGCGACAGCAGACGTCGTAGGGAACACCAGGTTCAATTTGCAGGACATCCTCCTCACCCTGCACGGCGCCATGCTCCGCGCAAAGTCACCGGAGCATGGCGTTGCACAGAGACTTGCAGGAGGGACCTAAATGAAAAGAACGACGAGGAAAATAGGGGCCAAAATGCAAGGATTTCAAAAATTGAGGGTCAAAAAGTAATAGATGTGTACCAAATTGTAAAGTTGGTCAAGAAGGTCTCTTCTTAGGCTCAAGTTTTTATGCATGACTAAATTGGACCTAAGGACTTTAATGGTGAATTTTGTTTCTAGGTCAGACCTTGTTTGACCGACCAATTTACATAAAAACCCAAATTAAATCATTAATTGGGCATGGTTCTCAATATAGGTCAAAATGGGTTTCTAAGGCCAAATTGAAGGTTTTAAATCCTAGAGATTATTTTTCTATGAATTTTAGAGGGTTTCGTCGATTTTAAACCTACCTTGAACCTCGTGAATTGAAGTAGGTTTGTTTTAGGGTTACAGAATGTCATTTAATTCCTTGGAGTTGCTGTAGCCCTTGTTGGATCAGATCATCCCATTTTCCTTCTTAGTATGTTAGTTTGACCTATGTTTGGATCCTGAGTTACCCTGTTTGCAGATTGTGTTGGTGAAATTGCATTTTTACCCCTTATGACTTATTTTCTTTTTAAACTCAGAATTCTCTGAGTCAAGCCTTTCTTTGAGTTATGTAGGAGCTTTTTCTCGCATATCTAGGTTAGATTGTGCTAATTGGGGTTCATGATGAGGTTCTTATCATACCCCCATGCCTAGCTTTTGCTAGTCCCTTAGCAAAAACTTAAGGTTTTAATCTTTGTTCTAGACCATGATGTTTTTAATAATTTCAGATAAGTGCCTTTTTCATTTGAACTTAGATTAGGTTAGAATGCTGACCATAGGCCTAAAAGGTACTCTAGTACCAACCAAGATCCAGATCTGTCTAGCCTCAGCCTCAATCCTTAGCAAAGGCTTTTAAGGCCCACAAGAACTAACCTAAGGTCTATTGGACTTTATGGTTAAAGCACCCGTGCTTGAAATGATTTTAGCCCTGGCTCAGTTCGCAGTGCGTTTTGTAAGAGGGAGAGAGATAGAAGATTTTTCTATTTGGAGAGTTCTCTCTCTTTTTCTTTTTAATTCTAGCTTAGGATTGGCTTTTCAACACGGTCTGTATCAGATTCCTTGTTCCCATCATCAATCCTCAAGGGTTCCTGGCAATCGATGCTTCGAGATAGCACCGCCCATGGCAACCCCCGGAACCCTGGCTATTGAGATTTCGAGATAATCCCATCCATGGTGTTCCGTGGCCGAATCCAGACCCTGGCAATTGACACTTCGTAATAATGCCATCCATGGAATTTGAACCAGCAGAGTGCTTACATGCCCCCAGTAGGATATGAAAATATCCTAAGCGACAAGCACCGAGGAGATGATATTTTGTTACGCATCTTTGAGGGGAATTTCCCACCTCTCCGTGCTGGGAACTCGTCCAAATCAACTTGTGTTGATCGGCCGTTCCAACTCTAGGTATACTTTTCAGAATTTTGCGACGCTTCTGTGTGATTTTGATTTTTACGCTTACTGAACCAGGCTGTGTGTGAGGTTAGGGTGCTTAGGTTACTGAGTCCCGTAAATCAAAAGTTAGTTAATGAGGCCAAATACTCCCTAAGCCTTGGACCTAATACTTAAGCTTTTCATTTTCCTCAACCTCTTGAGGAGTGTCCAGATCTTAATGGGTACTAAGAGTCTATCCAAGAATGCCTAAGGTTTGCATTCTTGCTAATCTCACCATGCACTTTTCATTTCTTTTCTTGAATGAGGTCTACAACTTAGGTCAATTCCTTAGTTTCTTATTAATGACTATCACTCTTTTCTTTCATTTTTGCGCTCCTTTTTCATTTTATTTTTTTTCCTTCTCCCACAAAATTTCCTTTCTCCTCTTTTTTTTTAATTTTTTAAATTTTCGTTGTTTTTGGCATATGTGAATTTTTTTGTTTAAAACCTTTTCTTACAAGTTTTGCACTTTTATTCCCCCCCATGCCAAAGGTTTGCAATGTCCTCATTGTGACTTAGGGGGTTTTTATTTACTTAGTTCATTCCTTAAGATAGATGTTTTGATGAGTGAATGGGTCGGGATGATTGTTGCGGACGATTTCTAACCGCAAATGCAAGCATCTGAGGTGGAGTCGGCTGTCTAGAGGGGTGAACCTTAAGTGCACAAAGGTGTCAAAAAGGTTTTAGGTTTTCAAGGAAAATGACGGGCTTCCTCCCGTTAAGCGTTGCATTTTACGCCATCGGTTGGGCGCAATAAGCTCAAGGGGAATGGAGGATATAAGATGATTCAGCCAAATCAATTGAAGTTACATCAATGAACGGCTTGAGTCTCTGACCGTTTACGATGAAAGGTTCGGAATCGTTGCTGAGCGGGCTAATTTCGATGGCTCCATTTCCAAAAACCTGTCGGACTAAGTATGGTCCAACCCACTTGGATCGCAGCTTTCCCGGGAAAAGTTTGAGTCGGGCATCAAAGAGTAGGACCTTCTGACCAGGATGAAAGATCTTTCTCGAGATATGCTTGTCATGGAAGGCTTTAACCCGCTCTTTGTAGATTCGTGAGTTCTCATACGCGTCTAGGTGTAATTCATCGATCTCGCTGATTTGAAGTTTTCTGTGAGTTCTAGCCTTCGAAAGATCTAGATTACAATTCCGTACTGCCCAATAGGCTTTATGCTCCAGTTCAACGGGAAGGTGACACGCTGATGAGGACCTCGTCATAAACCCTAAACTAGCACCATCTAACCTAGATTTGCAAGAAAAAGCTCCTACATAACTTATAGAAAGGCTTGACTCAGAGAATTCTGAGTTTGTGAAGAAAACAGGAGCTAAGGGGTAAAAATGTAATTTCACCAACACAATCAGTAAACAGGGTAACTCAGGGTCCAAACATAGGTCAAACTAACCTAATAAGAAGGAAAGTGGGATGATTTGATCCAACAAGGGCTACAGCAACTCCAAGGAATTAAATGACATCCTGTAACCCTAAAACAATCCCACTTCAATTCATGAGGTTCGAGGCAAATTACAAATTGAGTAAACCCTCCAAAATTCATATAAAAATAATCTCTAGGGTTTAGAACCTTCAATTTGGCCTTGGGAATCCATTTTGACCTACATTGAGAACCATGCCCAATTAATGATTTAATTTGGATTTTTATGTAAATTGACCGGTCAAACAAGGTCTGATCTAGAAATAAAATTCACCATTAGAATCCTTAGGTCCTATTTAGTCATGTATAAAAACTTGAGCCTAAGAAGAGACCTTCTTGACCGACTTTGCATTTTGGTCATCATCTATTACTTTTTGACCCTCAACTTTTGAAACCCTCACATTTTGGCCCCTAAGTCTTCATCGTTCTTTGCATTTAGGTCCTCCCTGCAAAACCGTGAGCAGCGCCATGCTCCGGCGACTTTGTGCGGAGCATGGCACCGCGCAGGATGAGAGAGGCCCTCTGCCCTTTCAACCGGGTGTTCCCTGCGACGTCTGCTGTTGCAGGGACACCTCCATGGTCTCTGCAGCAGCCCATACCTTCCGTGCGAACGTGCGGAAGGTATGGGTCCCTACTCCGGCCGTCCTCCGGCGAGGGAGGCACTTCTCCTCCCTCCGCCCACCTCTCCGCTTTCACCTCTATAAAAGCCGCCTCTGCCTGCAGAAGAGGGCAGCTCGGTCCTGACAGAGAAACACCCTCTTTTTCCCTCTCTTCCCCCTCCGACAGAAGCCCACCAGCTCCGGCGGTTCTTCCTCCTCCTCCTCGTCGCTCTGCCTCAATACCAGTAGGAGAGTCACCTTCGCCCGCTTTTCCCGCGTCGCGCCGTACCCAGCTCGTGCCCTCCCGCTCTCTCCTCGCCGCCGCCCTCTCCCTCTAGGCATCTTCTTCTCCGGCGACAGTCGATACGACTGCCGCCCTGCTCCGGCCCCTTTCGTCCCCAAAACTTAGGTAAAAGCTTCTTTCTCCTCCTCCTCTCAACTTCCCCCCTGTCAATTTGTATTTTCGCGCCCCCACACGCAACTTCCACCTCCACCTGCTCCGTCTCCGACCACCCTCTCCGGCGAGCCCATTCCACCGCCACAGACCCCCTTACTCCTCGCCGATCACCTCAGAAGCTTCCCCTCACTCCACTCAACAGCTTCCCCCTTTCCATTCCCTACCACACGCCACCTAACGACCCCCCGAACAAACCCATTCCTCCGACCACAGTTCGACCTAGGGCTGCCACCATACGCTGCCTCACGCCTCGCCACCACCCGCACGAGCTTCGCCGCACTCCGACGAAGCTCCCTACACCTTCTGACTAGGCCAAGAGGCCGTATGCTTGATTTCAGGTCACGCCCTCTTCGCCGCCATTGCTGAGCAGGTGAAGGTCTTTCACCTGCAGCTGCAGGTTCGCCCTCGCCCAGGCTTGCACTCCCAGACGCGCGGCTTGTCCCCGCGAAGCTTCCCAGGCCTGCAGCTGGGGGGAAAGCCTCGCGCACGGCCGCAATTGCCTGCAGCTTCCTTAGCTGTAGGCGCCAATTTGGGTGGGACATTTAGTCCCACCTCGGTAGTTCTGGAAGCCCTGCAGCCAAATAAATGAAAAAAGTGACATAGCCTCTTCACCTCCGAACACGGGGTGAGGTCCTTCTCACCCGCTTCACCCGGCCTCGTCCGCGACCACCCCCCGCGGACCTGGCCCGACCCGTATACCCAACCTACACTCCTCGCCCACCACCGCACGCCGGTGGGCCTGGTCCCGGGCACGAACCTGTACCCGAATACCCGGCTCTGGGAGAGCGATCCTACGAGCGAAATCTGAGAGAGAGAGACGTGGGGGAGGGTAGGGTTAGGTTTTGCTCTGACCAAGCTATGTGAGTGTGTAGGCAGAGAAGAAGAGGAGAAAGAAGACCGCAGAAGAGGAAGAAGAAGAAAAAGAAGGAAGAAGCAGCCAGGGCTGCTCGAAGCAAAGCAGAAGAAGAGGAAGGAGAAGAAAAAGAAGGAAGCAGAAGAAGGAGCACCGAGGAAGCACTGTAGCAGGTGCTACTTAAGTCGTCTGATTGAGAAATCAGACGACGCTCTGAAGAAAAAGAAAAGAAGAAGGGAAGAAGAACAGGCGCCGCAGCTGAAAGCAAAAAGAAAGAAGAGAAGAGAAAGAAGAAGACGATCAAGCAAAGAAAGAAGAGAAGAGAAAGAAGAAGACAAGGCAAGAGAGAAAGAAGAGAAGAAGAAAAATCCAATTGACCAATCTACCTCTCTCTCTCTCTTATTTTGTAATAGAAACATTGTACTTCTAGAATCATAGTTTGCTCCCTAAGTTCGACCTCGGGAAACTTTTTATTTCCGAGTAACAAATTGTATTAAATTGGTAACTGTTTTGTCATATACTACAACGAATATAAATAAAGATAGAAGACACGCTACCACACGCCTTCCCATACACCAGTCTAAAGGGAGACATGCCTAATTGGGTTTTGTGGGCGGTCCTATAGGCCCACAAGGCTTCCGGAAGTCGGGACGAGCAGTCCTTCCTGTCAGGCCGAACAGTGACCTGTAGGATTTTCTTGATCTCCTGATTGGATAACTCAACTAGACCATTAGTTTGGGGGTGGTAAGGAGTAGAGATTTGGTGAGACACCCCGTATTTGGTCATCAGTGACCTAAACTGAGCGTTAGTGAAGTGGGTCCCCCATCAGAGATTATAGCACGAGGAATCCCGAACCTTGAGAAAATGTTTTGATGAATGAATTTGAGAACGATTTTATGATCACAGGTTCGCGTCAGTATGGCTTCGATCAATTTGGACACGTAGTCCACAACCAGCAGAATGTATTCGAAACCATCCGAAACAGGAAAGGGGCCCATAAAAACAATCCCCCAAACATCAAAGATTTCGCTTACAAGAATCGACTGCAAAGGCATCATGTCGCGATGTCTCATGTTGCCCAAAGTCTGGCAACGACTGCATGCCTTGCAGTGACTGTATGCGTCTTTGAACAGTATGGGCCTGTAAAAGCCACACTGGAGGACTTTTGATGTGGTTTTATGCCCAGAGAAATGGCCACTGCATGCTTGGTCATGGCAGAAAGAGAGAATATTGTTGACTTCCTTTTCCGGAACACATCTTCGGATGATTTGATCAGCACCTATGCGGAAGAGGTACGGGTCTTCCCAAATGTAATACTTGGCATCAGAGCGCAATTTATCTTTCTTGGCCTTCGGCCAATCAGACGGGATCTGATGAGATGCCAAGTAGTTTACTATATCAGCAAACCATGGAAGGCTAGTACCAATAGTCAGCAGGTGCTCATCAGGAAAATGTTCCGTGATGGGTCCGGAAGGGTTGATAATCTCAGAAGGAAGACGGGACAAATGGTCGGCTACCACATTCTGCCTTCCAGCCTTGTCGCGAATCTCGAGATCGAATTCTTGCAACAGCAAGATCCATCGGATTAATCGGGGCTTCACGTCCTTCTTGGCAAGGAGATGCCTTACAGCCATGTGATCCGAGTAGATGATGACGTGGGAACCCAGGAGATATGATCGGAATTTTTCAAGGGCAAATACTACGGCTAGCAGCTCTTTCTCCGTAACCGTGTAGTTACATTGAGCCTCGTCAAGTGTCTTGCTAGCGTAGTAGATGACCACGGGTTTCCCGTCAGCTTTCTGCCCTAGGACTGCTCCTACAGTGAAATCAGACGCATCGCACATGATCTCAAAGGGTTGAGACCAGTCAGGGGATTGTAGGATAGGTGCCTGGGTAACTCAGTCACGCAGGTTTTCAAAGGCAAGTGTGCATTCCTTGGAGATTTCAAAGGGTACATCCTTAGAGAGAAGAGAAGTCAAGGGGCGTGCGATTTATGAGAAATCAGGAATGAAACGACGGTAAAAATCGACGTGCCCCAGAAAAGAACGGATGTCCCTGATCAAGCTAGGCATAGGAAGGCGAGAGATTAGATCAACCTTAGCTCGATCCACTCTGATGCCCTTCTCCGAGATTAAATTTCCCAGGACAATTCCCTCAGGCACCATGAAATGGCTCTTTTCCCAAGAAAGAAACAAATTCACATCGATGCACCGCCTGAGTATTTCGACCAAGTGTTGGAGGCAATCGTCAAATGATGCTCCAAAAACTGAAAAGTCATCCATGAAGACTTCCAGATAGTCACCTACCATATCTGAGAATATGGCAAGCATGCATCGCTGAAAAGTAGCGGGTGCATTGCAAAGACTGAAAGGCATCCTTCGGAATGCGTATGTTTCGAAGGGGCAGGTGAATGTGGTCTTGTCTTGGTCCTCGGGATGGATTGCCACTTGGTTGTAACCGGAGTACCCGTCAAGAAAGCAGAAGAATCTATTTCCCGCTAATTTCTCGAGAATCTGATCAATGAAAGGCAGTGGGAAATGATCATTCTTTGTGGAGGAATTGAGTCGGCGGTAATCTATACAGACTCTCCACAAGTTGGCTAATCGGATAGGAATGACTTCTTCGGTTTCAATCGTTATAGTGGTGAGTCCTGCCTTCTTAGGCACGACCTGAATTGGGCTCACCCAACGACTATCGGAGATCGGGTAGATGATCCCGGCATCTAACCACTTGATGATCTCCTTTTTCACGACCTCCTGCAGATTGGGATTCAAGCGTCTCTGCATTTCACGAGAAGGTCGTGCACCCTCTTCTGAATAGATACGATGAGTACAATACGAGGGACTTATTCCAGTTAGATCATCGAGAGTCCACCCGATGGCTCTGCGATGTTGCTGGAGGACAGCAATCAGAAGGGATTCCTGTTCGGGATTGAGCTTGGAATTGATAATCACAGGAAGGGTCTGATTAGAACCCAGAAAGATGTATTTCAAGTGAGCAGGAAGGGGCTTTAGTTCGAGGATGGGGTTATCAACAGCGGCGGGTGGTTCAGAATAGATGTGAGGTTCAAGGGTAGGAGCTATTGGGTTGTCTAAATCTGGATTCGACTCCTCTATTTGCGAGTCAAGATCTTTCTGCATTTGATGAGGTATAATCAGGTCATTCTGAAAGTGTGTTTCATCAACCAGAGCCCTAATGTCACAAATCTGTTCGATGACACCGCAATTGATTCCTTGTTGGGCCTTAAATATATCAATTTTCAGGGTTTGATTCCCAAATTTGAGCTCTATTTGGCCCTCCTCACAGCTAATGTTGGCTCTAGCAGTAGCCAAGAAAGGTCTCCCTAGAATGATTGGTGTATCCCTAGGGTTTTCAGGTGCGTCCATGTCTAAGACTATAAAGTCTACAGGAAAGTAGAAATCCCGCACTTTTACAATAACATCCTCGAGAATCCCTTTTGGTGACTTTATAGATCGGTCTGCTAATTGTAATGTCACCTCAGTTGGTTTAAGCTCAGATTCTTCTAGATTGTTAAGTAAGGATGTGGGTATCAGATTTATGGAAGCACCCAAGTCTAGCAATGCTCTATCAAATTGGGTATCACTTATCTTGCAGGAAATTAGGGGAGTACCAGGATCTTTAGCCTTGGGTGGGAGTCTGCTTAGGATTACAGAGGTGGCTTGCTCTGACAGAACAATTGGACTCCCACTCTTGGTTCGCGGCTTATGCTGGGGTGTACACACATTCTTTAAGAATCGTGCGTAAGCCGGTACGTGGCGGATTGCATCCATCAAGGGGATGTTTATGTGGACCTGCTCAAAGAGCTTGACCAGGTCCTCCTCAGGTGCCACGGGCTTGGTAGTCTTCTTTCCCTTGGTTAAGGCCTCGGGAAATGGAACCTTGGTTGGTTCTTCTAAGATAGGTCCAGGTCTTTGATCTGGGACAGGGGTAGGAACGTCCTGGATTACCGTCCTAGGCTTGGGATCACTACCAGGCTTGGAGTGGTTTGGATAAGGTGGATCTTGGGTTTCCTTACCACTACGGGTTGTCACGGAATTAAGTCCTGCCTGGTTTTGGTTGGGATTGGGTAAGATGGGTTGCTATTGATAGCCCGAAAAGGAAGTGGAAGCCTCCATCCCGTTGGGTGAAGGAACAGAGGGGGCCTGATAAATCATGTGGGCTTGGCCCGGGTTTGAGTTCATAACGCGCCGCTGTGTTGGCACGTTATTCAGGTTAGGAAGAGGTTGGGAAGGAAGAGTGCCTGGCTGGTGAGAATTTGCCACCTGGGCCAGTTGATTATGGACCTCTGTAAGTTCGTCCTTGTGTTGTTTTTGGATAGCCGCATTCGTTCTTTGAATGTCAGCCAGAGTCTGAAGGATAAGGGACATTTGATCTTGATTTGGCCTTGATGGATAAGTAGGATTGGGCCGAGGCTGAAGCGGCTGGTAAGGATGAGGGGGTTGTGGGCGGGACTGAAAGGGTGGTCTTTGGGTTTGGGAATTTCCCACCCATTGAAAGTTGGGATGGTTTCGCCATCCAGGATTATAGGTGTTGGAGAATGGGTCGTTCTGGATGGCGTTGAGGTCCTCGCAGGTTTGAGGAACCTCCAGAGGGTTAGAGAAAGGGGGAATGGAATTCCCCAGGCTGGCATAGAAAGGATCGGATGACCCTCCGATCCGAGAATCAGATGATGGATATAGATCCATCCCAGGAGAAGATCGATGGAGAATGTTTTGCACAGTCTCCCGTGTGGAAGGAGGCTGTGCAAAGGAGTTACGAGCAGAGGTGACTTGCTGCAAGTGCTGAGTCAGCTCATCCACCTTCTTCTCAATGATTGAGACATTGTCCAATCGACTGGCCATTAATTCCAGGTCGACTGATGCGGACAAGCCCTGCGTCTCATATGCTCCCCTAAGATTCGTCGATACGCGGGTATTTGTCCTGTCGAATAATCCCATGGAGTCATTGTTGATGGAGTTCTCGCACATGTTTTCGAGAATCTCCCACACGGTGTCTTCATGTTGACCCATGATATTCCCTCCGTAGGTTGCATTGACGAAAAGACGGATGTTTGCATGGAGTCCCTGGTAAAAAGATTGGACTTGTTCCCACTTAGGAACTCCGTGATGGGGGCACTTTCTCATGAGATCCTGAAAGCGATCCCATGCCTCATGGAGAGGTTCTCCCGTTTGCTGAGTAAAGTGAGTAATCTGATGGCGCAAGGCATTGGTTTGACCAACGGGAAAGAACTTCTTCAAAAATTCGGACTGAAGTTCTTCCCAAGTATTGATCGGCAGGGTCTGAGTTTGATACCAATGAGCGGCCTTGTCCATAAGAGAGAAGGAGAACATCTTTATGAGAAGAATATCCCGATTTTGTGCATCTGACCCAAAAGTTTGGGCCAAATGCTTTAGTTGCTTGATGTGCTGGAAGGGATCTTCGGAATTAAGCCCATGGAATTTAGGTATAGCATGAATCATATTGGGCTTTAATTCGGAATCAGGTCCTCCAGTAGGGATTTTGACTCGAGGCTCAATGGCCACCGCAGCAGGATTATAATGGTCCCGCATCATAGGACGCTGTGGTGGGTGCACAAAGTTTTGGAAGAGGTCATTGAGTCGCTGGAGCTGGTGCTCCAGATTGTTTTCTTCCTCAACTGGCTGAGCCATGATGGGGGAAGAAGAAGAGCTTGGTTCTGAATCAGATGAGAGAATAATGTGGTGGGGTTGCTGCACAAACACGGGCGTCGAGGCTTGGCCTTAACGAGAGTGAATTTCTAAAGGAGGTCTTAAGGGTGGTCTTAAGGACCTCCTACCGTACATGCACTGTTGGAATAGATGAGTTTAGAAGGTGCTGGACCCAATCGAGACACCCAAAGATTGTTGGGTGACTATAGAGGTGCGGGGCAGATGGACCCCTTGATCAAAAAGATCGTCCACCTGAGAATTACCTGGGCAGCCAGAGAGGGTGAGTCCCGCGAAGACCCCTACACGGTAGAGCGTCCCCACAGGTTATAGGGTTTCCCCCACCCGACCTCTCTTGTCACTGCGGTTTCAGGTAGACCAGAATGGGGATCTTGACCTCTTAAGTCTACCTCTTTTACTTTAAGATCAAGGTGCTTAAGGTTCCACTTGAACTTTTAAGTATTTTGAGTGAAAAAGTGACCTAATTTGAAGGTTGGTTGACCCAAGGGGTCAACTTCACCTCTTGTTCTTTTGAGAGCTTTTGGGTCCTTTCTTTTAAGGTTCAAATGGATTTAAGAGCCTGATTTGCTTAGGGTTCCTCTTGTATAGATCTTTTTTAAATAAGGTTTAGGCACACCTCTTTTTGGGAAGATCTTTTCTTTGTTAATAGAAGGTGTGTCTCTAGAAACCCTAGATTTTCAATCCTTGGATTGGCTCTAGTTGGTCCATTTTAGTTACCTCAAAATTTTAGTATCTAGGGCTCAATCAAGAAGGTTTTAGCCCTAGTTACCTTAGTTGGATGAACAGTTAAGCATGTATTGAAATAGGCAATTTTGATGAATTACTATGTATAACACAGGTAGCCCTAAGTTGATTCTTCTTTTTGTTCCTTTTCAGATTTTAAGGGAGTTAAGAAAGGGCTAATAGAGATTACCTGTTTGTTGGAGTGTTTATCGTGCGGCTGCTCTTCTTTTCCTTTACCTGCACACAAGAGAGAGAAAAAGATTAGCAATCTTTTAAAAGAAATTCAAAGCTTCTAGAATAGCCGTTCCTCCCTGGCAACGATGCTAAGAAATGGTGTTGGCAACCGCTTTGGCTGTTTTTGCGTCTTTATGTTTCTTATAATACAGTCGTTATAGTATAAGATGAGACAGCTACGGTTGTCGTTACCATTAAAATTTTACTCGGAAATAGTTTCCCGAGGTCGAACTCAGGGAGCTACTGGAATTCTAGAAGTACAATGTTTCTTTATTACAAAAATAAGAGAAAGAGAGGGAGAAATAGATTTCTGTCTTTTGGCTTTTTCTTCTTCTCTTCTTTCTTTCTTTGCTTGCCTTCTTCTTCTTCTTCTCTTCTTTCTCTTTTCTTTATCCTTACAGGTCTTCTTCCTTGGCTCTGATTGCCTTCAGTTCCTCTTCTTCTTCTTCTGCTTGTCTTCTAGTTCTTTTCTTCTTCAGTTCTTCTTCTTTTTCTTGTCGTTATCTTCTTTCTTCCTTCTCTTTTCTTTTTATTCAGCTGCGGAGCCTTTTCTTTTCTTTTTCTTCTTCTCTGCTTTATCTCCTCTGAAGCTTCATCCGTCGTCTGATATCACAGTCAGACGACTTAAACGGCGGCCCGCTACAGTGCTTCCCCTCTCTTTTCTTCCTTCGCTGCTTCTTCTTCTTCCTTGGTCTTCTGCCTTGCTTAGCTGCAGAGCCTTTTCAGAGTTTCTTCTTCCGCTCCTCTTCTTCTTCCTGCGGCCAAGTGGTGAAACTTCTTCCTTCGTGCCCTGTTCCTGAACAAGGCACAACAAAACCTAGCCCTTCCCTCTACCCGCACGTCTCTCTCTCTCTGTAAACCGCTCATAGGAAGCTCTCCCAGAGTTGGGTTATCAGGTCGGGTAGCGTACCTGTGACCAGGCGCACCGGCATGGGTGGTGCGCGAGGAGTGCAGGGTAAACGGGTCGGCCAGGTCCGCGTGGCGTGGGTCGCGGACGAGGCGGGTGAGTGGGCGAGGGAACCTCACCCCGTGTTCTGAGGCGCTTAGGTAAAAACACAAAATCAATTTAAATGGGTGCAGCGCTTCGAAATCTTACGATGTGGGACTAAACTTCGTCCCTTCTCGCGCGCGCCCGTAGGAAGAATCGCGACCTTGACTCAGCAGCTGTGTCCTTGCTTCCCTTCACGTGCCAGCTGCCTGCCTTCACCTGGGTCTCTCCAATTCGCCTCAGCTGGAGTCCTGCTGCTTCGAGGGCTGGAGCTCGCTTGGAAGCTCCTTGCTTCGTCGCCAATGGCGGCCGGGGCTGAAAATCTGCCTAACACAAATAGGGCCCCTCGGCCTAATCAGACCACCGGGAAACCTTCGCCATGGCATGACGAAGGTAGTGCGGGGTGCAGCAGGTTGCGGGGCGGTGTCTGGCGGCAACCCTAGGTCGGACTGCAACCGGAAAAATGGGTTTGATCGGGGGAGTGTTGTGGAGGTGTGGAGTGGTAGTGGAGGGGTCGGGGGTGTTGGGTAGCGTGAGGCGGAGCTTTTGGGATAGTTGGCGAGTTGTGTGGAGCGGCGGATCGACGGGGGCAACTCGTCGGAGGGTTGCCGGAGGGATGGAAGATGATGGTGGTCGGGCGCAGTCGAGGGGTAATCAACTGAAAGGCAGTAGGGAAAAGAAAGAGGGGATGAAGGGAAATAACAATAACCTACCTACAGGGACGAAGGGGGCCGGAGCAGGGCGGCAGTCATTTTGACTGTCACCGGAGAAGAAACACCCAGAGGGAGAGAGCGGCGGCGCGGAAGAGGGCGGGGAGGCGCGCGCTTGGTACGGCGCGACGCGGGGAGATCAGGCGAAGGTGGCTCTGCTGCTGGTACTGCAGCAAAGCGAAGAGACGGAGGAGAAGGAGCCGCCGGAGCTGGTGGGTTCCTGTCGGAGTGGGGAGAGAGGAAGGGTTGGGGTTTTCTCCGTCAAGACCAAGCTGCCCGAACCGGCTGGCGACGCTGGTATTTATAAAGGTGGTGGCGGAGGGTGGACGCAAGGAGGCGACGTGCCTCCCTCGCCGGAGAATGGCCGGAGGTGTGACCCATACCTTCCGCGCGTTCGCACGAAAGGTGTGGGCGTCGTCAGGCGGCATGGCGGTGTCCCTGCGACAGCAAACGTCGCAGGGAACACCAGGTTCAATTGCAGGACATCCTCCTCACCCTGCGTGGCGCCATGCTCCGCGCAAAATCGGCGGAGCATGGCGCTGTGCAGAGACTTGCAGGAGGGACCTAAATGCAAATAACGACGAGGAAAATAGGGGCCAAAATGTAAGGGGTTAGAAAGTTGAGGGTCAAAAAGTAATAGATGAGAACCAAATTGCAAAGTCGGTTAAGAAGGTCTCTTCTTAGGCTCAAGTTTTTATGCATGACTAAATTGGACCTAAGGACTTTAATGGTGAATTTTATTTCTAGGTCAGACCTTGTTTGACCGGCCAATTTACGTAAAAATCCAAATTAAATCATTAATTAGGCATGATTCTCAATGTAGGTCAACATGGGTTTCTAAGGCCAAATTGAAGGTTCTAAACCCTAGAGATTATTTTTCTATGAATTTTAGAGGGTTTAGTAGATTTTTACCCTACCTCGAGCCTCGTGAATTGAAGTGGGTTTGTTTTAAGGCTACAGAATGTCATTTAATTCCTTGGAGTTGCTGTAGCCCTTGTTGGATCAGATCATCCTACTTTCCTTCGTATTAGGTTAGTTTGACCTATGTTTGGACCCTAAGTTACCCTGTTTGCAGATTGTGTTGGTGAAATTACATTTTTACCCCTTATGACTTGTTTTCTTCTTAAACTCAGTATTCTCTGAGTCAAGCCTTTCTTTGAGTTATGTAGGAGCTTTTTCTCGCATATCTAGGTTAGATTGTGCTAGTTAGGGTTCATGATGAGGTTCTTATCAACTGTCCTAGGGTTTGGGTCACTACCAGGTTGGGAGTGGTATGGATAAGGTGGACTTGGGTTGCCTTACCACTACGGATTGTTACAGAATTTATTCCTGCTTGGTTCTAGTTGGGGGTTGGTAGGATGGGCTGCTGCTGTTGGTAACCCGCATAGGAGGTTGATGCTTCCATCCTGTTAGGGGATGGAACAGAAGGGGCTTGATAGATCAAGTGTGCTTGGCCTGGGTTTGGGTTCATAACGAGCCGCTGGGTCGGCATGCTATTCGGGTTAGGAAGAGGCTGAGAAGGAAGTGTGCCCGGTTGGCGAGAATTTTCCAACTGGGCAAGTTGGTTGCGGACCTCTGTGATTTCATCCTTATGTTGCTTCTGGATAGCTGCTTTCATTCTCTGAATGTCAGCCAGAGTCTGGAGGATAAGGGACATTTGATCTTGGTTAGGCCTGGATGGATAAGTGGGGTTGGGCCGAGGCTGAGGCAGCTGATAAGGACGAGGGGCTTGTGGGCGGGGCTGAAAGGGTGGTCTTGGGTTCTGAGAATTTCCCGTCCACTGGAAATTAGGGTGGTTTCTGAAAGTCCCTACTAGGAGGGGGTGACGTAATAATTGCGGAATATAAACAATATCACAAAAACAAGCAATCACAAAATGTGCACAAAGATTTTTAGGTGGAAACCCAAACCGGGTAAAAACCACCACCTAACCCTCTCGAGTTAGGATTTTCCGATCAACCAAGTTGATCAAATCCACTAACCGAATCACTTTGAACGAGGGTGATTCAACCTCAGTACAACCACGCTACAAGTACGAGGGTAGCGTTCCTCAACCCCTTCTCTCCACGAGAAGGATTTTGTCCCACGAAGGAGACGGGAATTCGCAAAGCGAATACCCAACCAAATTACAAAGGTAAAATAAAACAAACCTATAGAGCCAACAAAGTAATAAACCTAAGCTTCTATAGGATTTAGGAAACTCCCCTTTGCAAGGAGTGCGTCGACGATGACGCGGGTGCGTGAGCCACGCGACGGCGCAACTTCGCTCTCGTAGACAACGGCGGGAGAGCGGGTGCGCAACGGCTGGATGCTCTCAAGATGTAGAACTTGAGCTTAGAGAGCAAGAGCTTCTTGGACACAAGAGTGTGAGAGTGTATGGCTAAGTGTGTCTTGTGTCTTTCTTAGTGTATATCTTGTGTTTTTGTGTTGCAAAGGCTCCCCTCTATTTATAGAGGCCTTAGGAAGGCTTTGGAAGGCTTGGAAAAGCTTCCATAGCCGTTGGGTGCAAAGCCCAAGAGAATCAGGCCGAAATCAGGACAATGATTACACTTCACAGGGTTATCAGACGTCTAACTCTGGCATCAGACGTCTGGAAGGCCACTTTAAGACGTCTGATTACAAGGTCAGACGTCTGATTCTATGCGGGTTTCTCCCTGACTTGAATCAGATCTAAACAGGGTTTTTGTACAAGTCTATCAGACGACATAGAGGACGTCTGGCACTAAGTCTGGACGTCTGGAAACCTACTTTTACCGTGGGAATTGATTTCCAAACGTTGCAACGGCTAGAAAATCTCTGAGAAGAGATTTTGGGTCAGCCGAGGCAAAACGGTCATTTATCAGACGTCTGTGAAGTCCTATGGACGTCTGATAAGGCTCTAACGGTCATATTCTTCAGTGTCTTCTAAGCCAGCCAACGGTCCACTAACTGGACGTCTGGCAAAGTCATCAGACGTCTCCTAAGACGTCTGGTATAAGGTCTGGACGTCCGAATTCATCAGACAGAACTAACTATGTCCAGCCTAACAGTTATCAGACGTCTGAAACAACAGTCAGACGTCTTAAAATCCTTTATCAGACGTCTGATTAGTTAAATAGACGTCTGGAAAGTCAGTTTTAACCCTATATTGGTTTTCTAAGTGTTCTACAGAAAACTTACGTATCCTAGGGTTGTGCAGGTGTTCCTAGGACTACTGTTAGGGTTCTTTGAGGCTCTTTAACATAATGTCTAAGGAAAATAAAGAGCAAGAAAATAAATACAAGAGATACATGAAAGGATAAAAAAGAATCTATCCTATTCTTCTTGTCTTTCATCTCCAATCTTTTGCTCCACGCGAACCTCCTCTATTTTCCGTCAAGCTCCTCCAATCCGTCCTGGATGCGAGCTCGAGTTCCGTCTAAACACGTCTTCATTTGCAATTGACCTGAAATCTAGGACTCAAATTGCAAATGTTAAATAACACGTGTTTTGTTATCATCAAAACAAATGATCGTGGTGCTCTAGCACCAACAATCTCCCCCTTTTTGATGATGACAAAACCGTAAATAATAATGCATAAAAAATCCTCCCCCTTTTTGACATTATCAAAAAGGTTTAATTGATTTTAAATTTTCTATTACTCCCCCTTAAACATGCTCTTCTATTTATTTTTAACAAAGGTAATGTCCTCCCCCTTTTTATAACAACAAGATAGCTATTATTTTTCTCCCCCTTACTAAAGGAAATTTAGCTAACTTGTATCTCCCCCTTAAAAATTGACAATAAGCTCATCATTTTTAACTCCCCCTATCTAAATGCTTATAAAAAGGATAGGGTTAAGAATTTTACCTCACCTACCATGGCCAATAAAATGGCCCGAATGGTGGTGGTGGATGCCACATCGGATGGGGTTCCCATCCGTAGCTTGGAGGCCCGGGCATCGGCGCCGGTCTCCAATCTGGTGGTCGACGTGCGGCGGGTCCGTCGTTTGTTCGCCGTCTCGTCGGTCTTCTTGTTTTCCTCCTTGGTCTACTCATTGGTTCTCCCAACTTAAGTTGACCAGACTTGAGCTTGTAGGTCCAGTCCTTTATGTTGTAATTATCCCTGAACCCTACAAAACACGATTCTAATTCCTTTTTCGGTATCCAAGTGGGCTTGGATCCGGATTTGTTAGAGGGTCTCCTTGATGGAGATCCTTTCTCAACCTTAGGGCTATAAAAATTATCAACTTTGTTGATTAATTTGTTAGAATTTTCCCTAAGACATGCAATTTCTCTTTCTATAATTTGCATCTTAGTCTTTAAATCAAAAATTTCTAACTTTAGACTATTATTTTCCTCAATCAATTTATTATTTTCATTGATGAGGTCTTGATTTTCTAATAACAGGTTATTATCCTTAGGACTAGTCTCTATATCCTTGAGTTGTTTTTCTAACCTATCATTTTCATTTCTAAGAAAACTAAGGTTCTTTTTAATGCCTTTATTTTCTACCCTAAGTGATTTACTAATCTCAAAAAGTTCATTAAAAGCTTCTTGAAGATCGAGATTTACCTCGTTGTCTGAGTCGCTTTCGCTTTCGCTGTCGCTTCCTCTGGCCATGAAACCGAAGCAAGCGGTTTCTTCTTCTATGGTATTTTCTTCTTCTTCCTCCGAGCTAGAATCGTCCCAAGTGGCTTGGAACGCCTTCTTCTTAGATTTCTTCTCCTTTTCCTTCTTCTTCTCCTTTTTGAGAAGAGGGCATTCTGGTCGCAGATGCCCTTTCCCGTTGCAGTGGTAGCAACGTCTCGGGCTTTCTTTCTTTTCCTTTTTCTCTTTCTTTAATTCCCTACAAAACTTGGAAAAATTTTTAAGTAAAATTCTAAAGTCTTCGTCGTCGGAACTTACCTCGCTATCCGACGCGGCTTTGAAGGCGAGAGTCTTCTTTAGTTTAGGCTCCGGTGTATCCTTCTTCTTTTGCTTCAACTTAGTCTCGTAGGCCATCAGATTGCCTAAGAGATCTTCCATGTTGAGCTCCTCCATTTCGTTTGCCTCCTCGATGGCGGTAACTTTCTGTTCCCACTCCGGTCCAAGGGAACGAAGAAGCTTCCCTTGAAGCTCCCCCTTGATGAAAGTCTTCCCTAAAGCTTTCAAGTTATTTACTATGAGAGTGAACCTAGTGTTCATCTCACTTAAAGTTTCGTTAGATTTCATAGAAAAAGCCTCAAATTCTTGTGAAAGTAAATTGAGTTTAGAAGTTTTTACCTTAGAGGTACCTTCATGAGTTACCTCGAGTGTGTGCCAGATCTCGTATGCGGTGGCGCATTGCGAGATTCTATTGAACTCCTCTGAGCTGAGCGCGCAATACAATGCGTTCATTGTTTTTGCATTGAGAGAGAGTTCCCGAATCTGCTGCTGCGAGTATCCTCCCGCGGGTTTTTCTGGGATGTCGAATGGCGTCTCGCATCTAGCCCAGACCGTGAAGTCGGTGGCTTGAAGCCACGTCTTCATCCGCAGCTTCCAGTAGGGGTAGTTGCTCCCGTCGAAGAACGGCGGACGGGTTGTGGACTGCCCCTCGGAAATCCTACTTGTGAAACAGCTTCCCTCCATGTTTAGATCCTCGCCGGTTTGTAACGCCGAAAATGCGAGACCTGCTCTGATACCAATTGAAAGTTCCCTTCTAGGAGGGGGTGACGTAATAATTGCGGAATATAAACAATATCACAAAAACAAGCAATCACAAAATGTGCACAAAGATTTTTAGGTGGAAACCCAAACCGGGTAAAAACCACCACCTAACCCTCTCGAGTTAGGATTTTCCGATCAACCAAGTTGATCAAATCCACTAACCGAATCACTTTGAACGAGGGTGATTCAACCTCAGTACAACCACGCTACAAGTACGAGGGTAGCGTTCCTCAACCCCTTCTCTCCACGAGAAGGATTTTGTCCCACGAAGGAGACGGGAATTCGCAAAGCGAATACCCAACCAAATTACAAAGGTAAAATAAAACAAACCTATAGAGCCAACAAAGTAATAAACCTAAGCTTCTATAGGATTTAGGAAACTCCCCTTTGCAAGGAGTGCGTCGACGATGACGCGGGTGCGTGAGCCACGCGACGGCGCAACTTCGCTCTCGTAGACAACGGCGGGAGAGCGGGTGCGCAACGGCTGGATGCTCTCAAGATGTAGAACTTGAGCTTAGAGAGCAAGAGCTTCTTGGACACAAGAGTGTGAGAGTGTATGGCTAAGTGTGTCTTGTGTCTTTCTTAGTGTATATCTTGTGTTTTTGTGTTGCAAAGGCTCCCCTCTATTTATAGAGGCCTTAGGAAGGCTTTGGAAGGCTTGGAAAAGCTTCCATAGCCGTTGGGTGCAAAGCCCAAGAGAATCAGGCCGAAATCAGGACAATGATTACACTTCACAGGGTTATCAGACGTCTAACTCTGGCATCAGACGTCTGGAAGGCCACTTTAAGACGTCTGATTACAAGGTCAGACGTCTGATTCTATGCGGGTTTCTCCCTGACTTGAATCAGATCTAAACAGGGTTTTTGTACAAGTCTATCAGACGACATAGAGGACGTCTGGCACTAAGTCTGGACGTCTGGAAACCTACTTTTACCGTGGGAATTGATTTCCAAACGTTGCAACGGCTAGAAAATCTCTGAGAAGAGATTTTGGGTCAGCCGAGGCAAAACGGTCATTTATCAGACGTCTGTGAAGTCCTATGGACGTCTGATAAGGCTCTAACGGTCATATTCTTCAGTGTCTTCTAAGCCAGCCAACGGTCCACTAACTGGACGTCTGGCAAAGTCATCAGACGTCTCCTAAGACGTCTGGTATAAGGTCTGGACGTCCGAATTCATCAGACAGAACTAACTATGTCCAGCCTAACAGTTATCAGACGTCTGAAACAACAGTCAGACGTCTTAAAATCCTTTATCAGACGTCTGATTAGTTAAATAGACGTCTGGAAAGTCAGTTTTAACCCTATATTGGTTTTCTAAGTGTTCTACAGAAAACTTACGTATCCTAGGGTTGTGCAGGTGTTCCTAGGACTACTGTTAGGGTTCTTTGAGGCTCTTTAACATAATGTCTAAGGAAAATAAAGAGCAAGAAAATAAATACAAGAGATACATGAAAGGATAAAAAAGAATCTATCCTATTCTTCTTGTCTTTCATCTCCAATCTTTTGCTCCACGCGAACCTCCTCTATTTTCCGTCAAGCTCCTCCAATCCGTCCTGGATGCGAGCTCGAGTTCCGTCTAAACACGTCTTCATTTGCAATTGACCTGAAATCTAGGACTCAAATTGCAAATGTTAAATAACACGTGTTTTGTTATCATCAAAACAAATGATCGTGGTGCTCTAGCACCAACAGTTTCGCCATCCAGGGTTGTAGGTGTTGGAAAATAGGTCATTCTGGATGGCGTTGAGGTCCTCGTAGGTTTGAGGAGCCTCAGGAAAGTTGGAGAATGGGGGAGTAGGGTTCCCCTGGCAAGAATAGAAAAGATCGGAGGTCCCTCCGATCCTGGAGTCAGATGAGGGTGGATAAGAGTCCATCCCAGGAGAAGGTCGGTGGAAAATGTTCTGCACAGTTTCCCGTGCGAGAGGGGGCTGTGCGAAGGAATTCTACGTAGAGGTGGCTCGTTGTAAGTGCTAAGTCAGCTCATCCACCTTCTTTTCAATAATTGAGACCTTGTCCAATCGACTGGCCATTAATTCCAGGTCGACTGATGCGGACAGGCCTTGCGTCTCATGTGCTCCCCTAAGGTTCGTCATTGCGAGGGTATTCTTTCGATTGAATAATCCCATGGAGAGGTTGTTGATGGATTTCTCGCACATATTCTCGAGAATCTCCCACACTGTGTCCTCATGTTGACCCATGATATTTCCTCTGCAAGTTACATTGACGAATAGTCTAATATCTTCACGGAGTCCCTGGTAAAAAGATTGGACTTGTTCCCATTTAGGAACTCCGTGATGGGGGCACTTTCTCATGAGATCCTGAAAATGATCCCATGCCTCATGAAGAGGTTCTCTCGTCTGTTGCGTGAAGTTAGTAATCTAATGGCGCAAGGCATTTGTCCGACCAACGGGGAAGAACTTCTTCAAGAACTCGGACTGAAGTTCCTCCCAAGTGTTGATCGGGCCGGTTTGTGTTTGATACCAATGAGTCGCCTTGTCCATAAGAGAGAAAGAGAACATCTTCATGAGTAAGATATCCCAATTTTGTGCATCTGACCCGAAAGTCTGGGCCAGATGCTTAAGCTGTTTGATATGCTGGAAGGGGTCTTCAGAGTTAAGACCATAGAATTTAGGTATGGCATGGATCATGTTGGGCTTCAATTCAGAATTAGGTCCTCCAGTCAGGATTCTGACTCGACGCTCAATTGCCATCGCAGTGGGATTATAGTGATCTCGCATCATGGGATGCTGTGGTGGGTTCATGAAGTTTTGCAAGAGATCATTGAATCGCTGGAGCTGGTGCTCAAGATTATTCTCTTCTTCAACGGGCTGAGCCATTGTGGAAGAAGAAGGGGAATTAGGTTCAGAGTCAGAAGAGAGGTCTATGTGAAGTAGTTGTCACACAAACAAGGGTGCCGAGGCTTGGCCTCGGGGAGAGTAGATTTCTAGAGGAGGTTTCAAGGACCTCCTACCGAACATGCACTGATGGATTGGACGCGGTTAGAAGGTGCTGGACCCAATCAAGGCACCCAAAATGTTGGATTACTATAGAGGTTCGGGGCGGATGATACCCCTTAATCAGAAGGTCGTCCACCTGAGAATTAATTAGGCAGCCAGAGAGGGTGAGTCCCGCGAAGACCCCTACACGGTATAGTACCCCCACGGGTTACAAGGTTTCCCCCAGCTGACCTCTCTTGTCATTGAGATTCCAGGTAGACTAGAATGGGGACCTTGACCTCTTAAGTCTACCACTTTTAATTAGGATCAAGGTACTTAGTGTTTCACTTGAACTTTAACTTTTTGTGTGTAAAAAGTGACCTAATTTAAAGGTTGGTTGATCCAAGGGATCAACTTCACCTATTAGTTCCTATGAGAGCTTATTAGGTCCTTTCTTTTATGGTTCAAGTGACTTAAGAGCCAGATTACTTAAGGTTTCTCTTAATAGATCTTTTCAAACAATGGCTTAGGCACACTTCTTTTGGGAATTTTCAGTTCTTGACTAGAAGGTGTGTCTGTAAAACCCTAGCTTAGAATCCTAGGTTGGCTCTAATTGGTCTAGTTAGTTGCCTCAGGATTAGGTAACTAGGGCTCGAGCAAGAAGGTTTTAGCCCTAATTACCCTTAGTGGATATGTAGATAGAATGTGTTGAAATTAAAAAGCAGACAATTCTTTACTATGTATAAAAGATAGGTAACCCTAGGTTGATTTTCTTTTTCTTCTTCCTCTTTAGAATTTAAGGGGCTTAAAAGAGAGGATAGAAGATTACCTGTCCCTTGGTGTGGTTGTTGTGCGGCTGCTTGTTCCTTCTTGCCTTCCTGTGCCTACACAACAAAAGAGAGATAAGTTAGTAGCCAATCAGAAATTGTGATTTAATAGCTTCCAAAATACCCGTTGCTCCCCGGCAACAGTGCCAAAATGGTTGGTGAGGTGTTCGAGTAGAGTTATGTATTTTTATTTTTATTACTTGAAATAAGAAAATTTCCGAGGTCGAACTCAGGAAGCAACACTTGATTTTAGAAGCGTACAAAATCACAATTTACAATACTGTTTTACAAAAAACAAAGAAAGGAAAATTTATTCTTCTTCTCTCTTTCTTCTTCTGGTTCTACCTCTTTCTCTCTTTAGACGTCTTACTCCAGGGTTAAACGACTTAAACTCCACTTGCTCTAGTGCTTCTTCTTCTAGTTCTTCTTCCTCTTGGCTTCTTCTTTTCTTCTTCTCTACTTCTTCTCTTTCTCTTCTTCTTCTTCTCCTGCTTCCCTGCACAGTGTAAGGTTAGTGATGTAAACACATTTACACTGCTTAAAATGTCTATTTATGCATGTTCTTAAGCATAGAATTGCATTTCATGATATAAATATTGCATAACATGCATCATCTTGCATTTAGAGTAGTTTGAATAAAATGGAGGTTAATTGTCTCCTTTTATGTGCTTGGACAGGGCAAACATTTTATCGGGGCCTCGGATCAAAGATCCAACCGTATGGATGTGATCAGGGCGACGATTGGAGTTCAACGACTCCAAGATCGCCCTAATCAGGCATCCGTAGCATCAGATAGTAATCGGGGAACCCTAGAAGATCAGGAGCCAGGATGGTGTAAATCCGCACTTCAGATGACAAATCCGACCGCACGGATGAATTCGGATCGACAATCGTAGCCCAACGACACAAAAATCGAGTCAATCCGACATCCGTGGCACCATCTACAACTTCCAGAAGATAGACGGCCAAGATGGCGCCACGAGGCGCCATCTCGGTCGCCCAAACGGCCGCATGCAACCTCTGAAGATCCCGCACCCGCTCGCTCTCCGCCATTGGATCTCGATCCAACGGCTGTGGTCAGCCACGCCTAAAAGCGTTCGCTCGACCATCGGCGCCTCGTAGCTCAATGGTCTAGCGCGCTTACGCGAGCCGCGGGCGCGGGTTCGAACCGCAGCGAAGGGAAGGAAGGCGTGGGCGTGCGAGCGATGGCGGGCGTTGGATCGTGATCGGATGGCCATCTGCACTCAATCGAGATCACGCGCGATTGAACCGCGGCATGGACGCGCGATCGCACGCGCCAGGCGGGCGCACACCAAGCAGGCGGAGACACGTCTTAAGCCGTCCGATCTCGCGATCGGACGGCTGAGAATCAAGGAACGTGTGTGGGCGTTGAGGAAGCGGGCAGCTGAGGAGCCGCGCGTAGGCGCGGAAGCTACGCCCACGTTGGGGGTTTTAGTGACGGATTTATCCGTCACTAAAGACCCCTCATTTATTATTTTGATGATGTAAGGACCATTTTGCCCCTACTCCTTGCAACTATAAAAGGAGACCCCCTCCATACGAAATTTTCATCCCTTCCTTCTCTTCTCTACCCCTCTAAAGCTCAAGAGAAGCTTGTCCCACACACGGGATGCTTCTCACGAGATAAAGTCCAAATTTTCGTCCCCCTTCGGAAGTGGATCCTACGACGACGGCGTGCTGCTCCGTTCTCATTCTTCTGCTTCATCCTGCTTCGTTTTCCTTCGTCCAGGCGTCGTCCCGTCCGGTTCGTCCTCCAAGCAACCGTTGAGGAGGATTTCTCTCTCCCTATTCTTTTTACTGCTTTCTAGTGTAGTTCTGCTCGTCCTCCAAGTGACCGTCGAGGAGGACATTTCTCCCTCCATTCTTTTAATGCTTTCTAGAGTAAATTTATCGCTTTCTAGTGCAATTGTTTTATGCTTTTTAGTTGTAATGAACAAATCCCCCTAATGATAAATTCTTTGTTTATTCTACATCTCATTTTGATTTCTATGTGTAATATTCTCTCTCTCTCTCTCTCTTCTATTTATTGTAACTAATTAGATAGTTTTAAATTGAATTACTTCGTGACAAATAAAAAGAAACGCATAGTTTTTAAATCAAACGTCCACTTCCCTATGTTCGACCCGGAATTTTCATTTCGGTATAAATTTTATTTGTTGAACACGAATTCTTTGCTTTCAAACTACAACGACAAGTTTTCCAAAATCGAACACGTTTGCGTAGCGATTCGTGCTCTCAACAATTAGGCAAAACGTAACCCCTACCCTCCCCACGTCTCTCTCTCTCTCTCAAATTCACTCCAGGGTTCTCTCTCCTAGAGCCTTAATCGGGTAAGCGAGTCAGGTGACGCGCTCGGGACCAGGCGCACCGGCGTGGGTGATGCGCAAGGTGTGCACAGGTAGGGACTAATTGGATCCTGGTGCCAGGTCCGCGAGGATAGTGTCGCGGACGAGGTGTGGCGGGGGTGCACGGGACCTCACCCTAGTGTGTTTCGAGGCGATAAGCCTGAAACACAAAATCAATTTATGTGCGGGCGCCTGCCCACACACTTCCGAGGTGGGACTAAAAGTCTCACCCGCTTGTCATGCGCTTGCCAGCAGCAACCACACGTGATCGCCGCTTCAACAAAGGTCTCTGCTACCAATTGAAGACCTGGAGCTGTGTGTGGAAGTATTCCACGCGACCTGGGCTGCTGGCCTGGAGCTGGAAAGGCTTGGAGCTGCTTGCGAGCTTGCTCCAAGCTCGGCGTTAGTGGCGGCGGAGGCATGGGACCTGAAACCACAAATACGACCTTGCGGCCCAGTCAGAATGCTCGGCGAGCTTCACCAGAGCACGGCGAAGATGACTCGGAGGTCAGCGTGGCGTGAAGATTCCTGTGCGCGTGTGCCTAGGGCACACTGCGTGCGTGCAGGTGGGTGTGTTCGGTGGAAGCGTGGAGCGCGTGTGGCGGTCTGTGAATGGGTGGAAAATGGTCAGCGGTCGATGGCGGAGGTGTTGAGGTTGGTGGCGAGACGTGTGGAGGTGTGAAGCGATGGATGTCTCGCCAGAGGTTGGCCGGAGATGGGGAAGATGCGGGCAGACAGTGGCAGTCGAGGGGCAATATGTGAAATAGATTGAGGGAAAATAGAGAGTAGGAGATGAGGAGCTTATCTGGGGTACTTGGAGCGAAGGGGAAGCATAGGAGATGAACGGCGCGTTTGTGCCGTCGTCGGAGAAGATGGCCCTAAGGGGGAGATAACAGCAACGAGGAGGATAGGAAGGCGTGCGCTGGTGTGGCGCAATGCGGAAGAATGAGGCGAAGTGAACCCTGCCAATGGTATGGCAGCAGAGCGACGAGAGGGAGGAAGAAAAATTGCCAGAGCTTGCGGGCTATTTGGCCGGAGAGAGGGGAGATGAATTTTGGGGGGAGTCTGCGGCCAAATCAAGCTTGGGAGGTGCGGAATGATCTAGGCTTGCTTAAATAGGCACGGGCAGGAGGTTATTTGCAAGGAGGTGGCGAGAAGTCGTCGCCAGAGGCATGGCCAGAGGGTTTACCCATACCTCTCGAGCGTTCGCACGAGAGGTATGGGCCGATTCAGGGTATGGGGAGCTGCTCATGCGTTAGGGGGGTTCGCAGAGAGCTCCCCTTTCAAATCTGGGAGCAGGTCCCCAGGCAAACATGGAGAAAACTGCCTCGCAACGTTGCTGGCGGTATGGGTCCCTACTGCAATGGCAGAGGGACCTGAATGAATAAAGTGACAAGAAAGTTGAGGGGGTTTCCGCAAGGGTTTTCAAAAGTTAGGGGTCAAAATGTAATTGGGTGGACTATTTTGCAAAGTAGGTTAAAATGGCCTTCCCTTAGGTTCAAATTTTGGTACAAACCTAATTTGGACCTTAGGAATCTAATGGTGAAGTTTGATTTTAGGTTTGACCTCGTTTGACTGAATATTTTACATAAAAATCCAAATTAGGTCAAATATTGAGCTTGGACCCTAATCTAGGCCAAAACAGGTTTCAAAGGCCAAATTGAAGGTTCTAAACCCTAGAGGATATTTTTCCATGAATTTTAGAGGGTTTATTTGATTATTATTCTGCCTTGAACTTTATGAATTCAAGTGGGTTTGTTTTAGCGTTACAAGATGTCATTTAATTCTTAAATCTCACAATAGCCCTTTTCTAGCTGAACCATCCCACTTTTTCTCTTATTAAGTCCAATTGACTTATGTCTAGACCCTTAGAAATTTCGTTCATGCACTGCAATGGTAAAATTACAGTTTTTCCCCTTGTGTCATGTTTTATTCTTAGATTAACAATTCCTTGAATTAGGCCTTCTCTTAGGTTATGTAGGAGCTTTTGTTTACTTTATTAGATTAAAATGTGCCAGTTAGGGTTCATGATGAGGTTCTCATCAGCCATGTGGCGCAACCTTGGCGCTTCCTTCACCCGCTGCACAATCCCTCCATCACCAGCATAAGCGATCTCAGCCGTTCGATCTTCGATCGAACGGCTGAGAACAGATCTCACGACAGCCACGGCCCGCACCTCTCCATCCTCCAGCAGATCACAGCCGTTGGATTTCTATCCAATGGCCATCAGCACCGCTCTAGTTCATCGCATCTGTGACCATCCGCGAGCGCAGCGCAACAGGCTGAGCCTCGTCTGCGAAGGTAGTGGCGGGCGTTCGAAACCCCGCACACTGCCAAATCCACTTATGCAGGCGCGAACGATTAAGGCCATCGATCCACGATCGAACAACGCGGAGGCAACCACGCAACGCAGCGAATACGCACGATTCCTCATGCGCGCGATGACGCGAGGGGTGCGTGCTGCGCAAGTGTGATCCGCGAGTGCGCCCTTCGCACAATCACAGTTGTCCGATCTTCGATCAAACGGCTTAGAGCACGATCACACGAATTGTGCTGGAGAAGAAAAATGGTGCGCGTGGAAGACCAGTGGACTGGGGCCTTCACCGACATTTTGGGAAGGGTTTTAGCGACGTCCTGAACGTCCCTAATGCCTCTACTTAAGTTAGAAACCCCTTCTTCCTATATAACCCCCTCCAACTACCCATGTAAGGAATTCAATTACACTTGCAAGCCTCCTATCCTGCTCCTAGCCATCCTTAGCACCCTTTTGTAACCACCGGAGCCGACGAGCTGCTAATGGAGCCCTCCTCCACTGCCGTGGCTGCTTCGCCATCTTCTTTTTCTCTCTCTCTCTCTCTCTCACTTTATCTTAGTTTTACTTTACTTGTGCTTAAGCATTTAGCTAGTGTTGTATTTGTAAAACTCAAGTGCATGTTAAATGATGATGTTTCTTATCTAGTTATTCTCTCTCTTTTGGTGTTAAAGTTGCATACTGTGAACACAAGAACTCTAACCCTACTCTCTCTCTCTTTCTCTCTCTCTTACTCGCTTTTCTCCCACGTTTTCTCACAAGAAAAACCCGCCATTTCCGTAACACTAAGTGGTAGAAAAATCTGATTTCACGTCTCCCTGTGTTCGACACTCGGACTCACGTCTGTTTCTTTATTTAAAATTGACACTGCGAATGCGAGCTACAACGACCGATTTAAACATACGCATCCGAGGTGCGTCACAAAGACAGTATGAAGGGATCTTATTGCAAGAAGTCTACTAGTGTCAGAGATCACGACATAGATAGGTTAATAGTGGTGATAGGAATACCACTTTCTACCACACCTATTCGCAAATGAGAAAAAAAAAAAGAATGCTATAGAATGGATAAAACTACCGACTGGAGAAGAAATGGGTGATATAAGGAAATTTAGAAATTGTTTCTATGATTTCTATAGCAAGCTATATGCTTCTCAGAATACTAACTATAGTCTTAAAGAGATGTTCATGGCACAAGATTGGGCGACAGCTGCTAAATCTAGTTGGTGTGTTGAAGTCCCGCCCGAGGAAGAAATCAAGAATGTTTTACTTGCGATGCCTCAAAGTAAGAGCTTGGGTCCAGATGGGTTCCCAGCTATATTTTATCAAAAATGTTGGAATTTGGTTAGAAAAGAAGTGGTTTTATTTGTGTAGGATTACTTTCAAAATCAACTTATGCCTGCCCTTATGAGCAAGTCCTTCCTAACATACTATATAAATTGAGCTCCGAAGCTCCACACTCCACAAGAGCCAAAGGACTACCAGCCTATTAGTCTTGTGAATATACTATATAAATTGATAGCAAAGCTGACTGCAAGAAGAGTAAAGCCCCTTTTGAAGAGGGTAGTGTCAAGGAATCAGGTGGGTTTTCTTTCGGAAAGGCAGATTGAAGAAAACATGGTCATTGCTAAGGAAGTAATGCATGCCATGAGGAAAAATAGATGGAAGCAGGGATCGATGGTAATTAAACTTGCTATGAAAAAAGTCTTTGATAGGATTAAGTGGAACTTTGTTTATTCTTGCTTGACTCAGTTGCTTGTTCCATTAAAACTTGTTAATTTGATTATGTCTTGTATCACTATTGCTTCCTTTCAAGTCTTAATTAATGGTGCCCCAACTGGTGTTATAATGCCTACTAGGGGAATCCGTCAAGGTTGTCCCCTATCGCCATACATCTATATTCTGTGTTCAGAATATCTTTCTATATTATTACACTCTGCTTTGCAGAATAATAGTATCTCTGGCTATAGATTGAATAGAAATGCAAGGCCTATCACTCACTTAATGTTTGCCGATGATACGATATTATTTGCGAAAGCAAATGTGGAGGAAGCAAATAAATTGCAAGAGATACTAACATACCATGAAAGGTGCTCAGGCCAAAAAGTTAGTTGTTCTAAATCTAGGATTCACTTTAGCAATGGGATGGGAAGGGATGAGCAGCAGCAGATTCTTAATATTCTGTCGGTGGGTCCCATGAAGACTGATGAATTTTATCTCCGTTGTCCTCTATTGGATGAAGAATGTCAAAAAAAGCTGAAGGAATTGAAGGAATTGCTGATTACCAAGATATCAAAAAAGTTGGCTGGATGGAAGGTTAAGTCGCTATCTCATGCTGGGAGGAGTGTCTTGTTATAAGCTTCTCTAGCATGCATTCCGACATGCTTAATGTCTACTAATATGTTCTCTAACAAACTATGCAACCAGTTGGACAAAATATATGGGGACTTCTGGTGGGGTTATTTGGAAGGCAAAAAGAATGTTTATTGGAGAGCATGGAAAGATATATGTATTCCCAAACACATAGGAGGATTGGGATTCAGAGCAACAAAGCTATTGAATCTAGCTTATCTTATGAAGGGTTGGTCCTTGTGTGCAGGTGGAGATGGACTATGGTAGCGGCAGATCAAAAGTAAACACTTCCACAAGGATTATTCTGGGATTATATAAACAATCCTAAACATTAACATTTCACGAAGGCTTTATATGAAGTCAAAGATCAGTTGTGGAAGGCATTAACGTGTGGGGGGGGATCCATGGGTTTTTTTCTCAGGTCAAAGAATTTTGCCAAAAGAATATGAGGTGCTACAGATTTCTAAAGTAGCAGATCTGTTGGAGGAAGATGGGAAAATGTGGAGGAAAGAACTTATTTCCAGCTATTTCAAGCCAAATGATGCTACGACAATTGTTGCCACTCCTATTCATGAGGGGCAGGATGTCCTTATTTGGAAGTCGCATCTGAAGGGGAAGCTTTCTATTAGATTTGCCTATTTTTTTTGCCTTAGATATGTATGGTAGAGGAACAGCATTGGAGGACAGGCAAGTATGTTTATGTAGGAAATTGTGGTCAGTTAAAGGACTTGCGCCGAGAATGAAAATATTCTTGTGAAAAAAAGTGGTTGGAGCTTTGCCAAATGAGGCAAATGCTGCAAAGAGATTAAAGAAGTCAAATTCCATATGTTCTTTCTGTTATAGAGATGAGGAGAATTGGGATCATATGGTGATACATTGTGAATTTATGCATGGAGTGTGGTTCAAATGGGGTTTAAGGATAGAAAATGTGGATAAGGATTGCGGGGAAGTGTTGCTTGAAGTAATACAACAATTTCAATAGGTGGGAGGTATGGAAAATTTGATCTATTACATCCTTCACGCACTATGGCTACACAAATGCAAAGTAGTGATGGAAGGATTTAAGCCAGACCCTTATAAGGTGATCAGCATTGCTGAAGGTATGTGCATATTTTATGGTGGATTCAGTGAGAAGGAAACTTTAGGAATGGAGAAAAGTAATGGTTCTTGCCGAAGCCAACAGCATTCAGGAGCAGATATGTCAACCTACTTTGGGCAGGACCATTCGAACACCATCAAAGTTGATGCAGCTGTAGGGAAAGAATAATCTATGGTGGCTGCTACTTTGAGTGATGGAGATGGCAGGTTGCTAAAATGTTGTTCTCAACAGCTTAATACAACATGGTCCGCCGAAGCGAAAGCTGGGGTAATTCTCAAAGGCCTCCACTTGGCCTTAGATGCTGGTTTGCATGAGGTGGCGAAACCCTCTAACGCCTACATTCTAGTAAGCCAAATCCTTGCCCATAGACAGCCATATCAGAAAATTTCTAATATAGTCCAATAATGTGCTAAGATTCTTGCTGAAAATATTCACTTTTCTCTCTTAAAAGTAGATAGGTCTGATGTACGTTCAGCATATATGCTAGCAAAACATTGTCTAGGTTGTAATGCTCAAGAAAATTGGGAGTATCCCAAATTTCCTTGCAAATTGTCTAGCTGCTATACAAAAAAATTAGAGTGATCATTGAATTCAAAGTCAAATGAAAAGCTTAAGAAATTAAATATCTTATTTTATGTGTTTGATTGCATAAGAAATTAGTAGGAAAATAAAAATTTATATATTTAAATTAAAATTTCCTTTAATTCAATAGAACTCCCATTCCCAATGACAAGAAAAGATGCCTTTTATACAACAACAAAAAATGATGGGATTCTAGGAAATGAAAGGAGAAAGCAAGAACTCTTAGGAAATGATAGATATTCATTTTAATGTTTTACTTTTCTTTCTTTTCGGTCATTTTTTAGCTAGTAAATCATCCTCGTTAAAGGGATTTTTATTAGGCTTTTTTTCTTTCTTCAATGGAAATAAGAAAGGGAAATAGGGGATTCCCTCAAGATCCATTGATTCCATGTTAACTTGATAATTTACCTATATCACCCATACAGGAAATGACTTATAGTTAGTCTCTCTAACTGCACTTATCATAATTATGATTCAAGTACAATAGAAATGTTGTAACCTTTTGCTACCTTATTCATAATAAAGAACCAATTTATGAACTAGAAAATAATCTAATTTATTTTATTAGATTAAATGCAATCCCATTATATTATGTGGATGGCTCGCTCAAGACATACAAAATCCAAAAAACCCGTACGACCATAAATGAAATTTCGTACATCCTAATATACGCGAAGTGAGCCGATATCTTCTAAACTATTATTTATATATAACTACAACAGTGGATCTATATAATTCTTTCAAAAGATTATGCCTTTCTTATGCTCTTATAAATATATACACCAGCTTTTCATTCTCAACACTGTGATAGGTCATTCACTATCTGTCCTCCAAATGTATATATTGAAGCACAAACATATATCTATCTCATATCAAAGGATACACCTTCTTTGTAATGGTGATAAGAGAGAGGCTTTTCTCATCTCCATCTCATTAACTTAGCCCTTTGACTCAACTTTCGTAACAGCCTCGAATCTCCATTCCTACGCTGAGGGTGTGCATCAAAGACATCCGCCAAGCAACAGTCTTTCAAGAAGTTTGCCACATATTTGTAAACTGGAAACAACTGTTGGATATCATGATGGTTTTTTATAACTTATTGAAATCGTCAATTCAAACCATTTAGATATTTGATATCTGTTATTACGACCCGAACCCGACTCCTCATGGAACCCAGGAACGACTTGCCTTGACTAATCCCAAGACCTAGTCATCCATCGAGAAATAAGTCAAATGCTAGAAATCATACAACAATCCACACGTGCAATGTAGCTAAGTATTAGAATAAAAGGCAACAACAGAAACAAAATAGTAGTTCGAAAGACAATACACCACAAGCGAAAAGGAAGGTTTGCTAGCTAATCATCACAACAACTATAAGAAGACGTAAAACAATGACATAAGTGAAATTGCACTAGAGGGGGGTGAATAGTGAAATTATAAAATATTGTAATACAAAAAATTCAATCACAAAAGGTGGCACCAGATTTTTAGGTCAAAACTCAAGATGGGTGAAAACCACCACCTAAGCCAATCTCTTGACTTAGGATTTTCGATCACAAAGTGATCAATCCACTAACCACACTACTTAAATGAGGATAGTGTACCTCAATTACAAATCCCACCTTCGATCCCTAAACGGAGGTTTCTCCCTTCAAAATGAAGAGACTGGGACCCAACAGGCCTGATACCCAAAGTACAAAAATAAGAATTGAAATAAAACCTATAGAGCACCCCAATACTTTAATTACTTTCTTATCTACTAAGCATGAAAAGAACTCCCTGAGGATTTGCAGAACAGAGTGAGCCCGGAGTATGGATTTTCCCTTTGATCAGAGTGTTGGCACAGCACAAGGGCAAGATGGAGCTTAGAGTAGTGAGTAAGTGATCTTTCCAATGGAATTGTATCTCAAGAGGTGTGTGTTGCCTAAGAGGAGTTGTAGTCTATTTATAGGCAAGTTTGGAACCTTAAAGAACACTTGGGAGAGCTTTTCTAGCCGTTGGAGACAAATCCCAAGAGATTAGGACGAAATCCACCACAAATCAGGGTAATGATGAGTTTGACAGCAATATAAGACGTCTAATTTTAGGATTAGACATCTTATAGGACGTCTGATTATACTTATGGTCGTCTAATACTGTAGGCCATTCTAAACTGACTCCATTGGATCAAAAGAAGGACGTTTGAAATTTTCACATAAGACGTCTGATTAGGTTATTGGATGTCTAATAAAGGGTGGATTCGTTCCTATTTTCATCAGATCCAAACAGGGTTCTAGGTTTAAAGGATCAGACGTCATTATGGACGTCTGAGGAAATCACCAGACATCTGAAAACAAAAAAACTCTTCCCTACTTCTTCTGCCAAAAGATTATGTGGCTGTAATGAGATACGCACAGAAAATCATGGCCAACGGTTCAAAGGTAGATGTCTGGAAGTGTGTCCAGACGTCTGGAAATTCATTTTTGCCTACGCTTAGTCTAACGGTTAGTCTGAGGACGTCTAGGTAAAGAATCAGACGTCTGTGTAAGGTTATCGTCGTCTGATAGTGAAGTGCTTCGACTAACATTTATGAGGAGACAAACTGAAGGCAGAACTCTTGGAAATTAGACGTCTGGGACACTTGTTAGACGTCTTAAAGTGGAAAATCAGACGTCTGACCATTGTTCTAGACGTCTGATAACAGTATAAGAGTTGGGTTTTTGTTTCTAATTTATCCTAAGTGTGGAGAGCCTAAGTTAGTTATTTATAAGTTATGTTTGGAGGCTCTTTACAACATTTCTAAATTCAAATAAAATGAAAATTACAACCTTTAAAAGTTTACATGAAAAAGCCTAAGACCTAATACTTATGCTACTTGTCTTCACGCTTTTAATCTCCTATCTTGGAAAACTTTATGAAATCTTGTAAATATGTTATTACAGAGAGAAACAATATGCTACGCTTTATTTTTTATTTCATTTTCTTCAATTTGTAAAATCATCAAAATATTATATATGAGTGGTTGAACTAACAATCTCCCCCTTTTTGATGATTTTCAAAATATAACTGTAGGTTCCTATTTTCTTCCCCTAAAGGTTGTACTTGGTAGTCTATATCTATTTAAGAAGTTTGTTTTTATATTATTCCCTAAGTTCTTACCTACATTCTTCTCCCCCTTCTTGAATATCATCATGAAGGGTTGTTAAAGGGAGTTGAAATCCAAACTACAAGAGTGATAGCTACAAAGTGGAGTGCATGAATAAAATTGCATGTTTAAAAGATGACAAGGTATTAAAGAAAATTGATTAGGAATAGAAATATTTAAGCACGGACTAGCTATTTGTTCCCAAAAATATTAAGTACGGGGTCAAGGCCTCTTAATACAAACTTGGAATAAAAGAAAAAAGAAAGAAAAAAGGCAGAAAAATAGAAGCACTAAACTATTCTTCTTGATCTTGGCGGCGGCGGCGACGAGCGAGTCCATGTCCCATCTGTAAATTTTGAACGTCTGATCTAAGTTTGTCAATGTCGCGGCGCATGCTTCCCATGTAGGTGTACATCTCGCCGGTTCAACGCAGCAGGAGGGAGATGCCGGAGGAGAGGGAATCTGTGGCTGGATCCCATGCTTCATCAAAGCTCGAGCGGGGAGCTTCTATTTGAAGGGGTCGTGGTTCATGGAAGTCTGAAAAGGTTGGAAGGGGCTCTTCTTCAATAGGCTCATCGGCGGGCTCAAGATGCTCCCTAAGTATATGCATCTTGGTGGCTGTGACCCAGTTGTAAGGCTCAATCTTCTTGTCAACAGCCTGGTCAGTTATGGAAATCCAATGGGTTGAAAAGATTTTGGATAGAATAAACCCAAACGGAAGTGATGCCCCATGGTCTTCATTCATGACGCGAACAATGAGGCGGTAATAATTGAAAGGAATATGACGGACGGCCCCAAAAAGGAGCGCCTTGTGTTGGTGCGAGATGTAATCAAAACCTCCCGATTTGTTTAGGAGGTCCCACCAAAAATGCGAGAGAGTAGACGTGAAAGGGGTTTGAGATTTTTGCACGGTAGGGTGCCAAGATTTTCAACATATTTTTTAGGGAGGACTAACTCCTGATTGATGACTTCTGGGTCGTATTGCCTCAGAATGTCATTGAAGTCATTTCCCTCATTGGGGATGGCTAGAAGGTTGGAAATAATTTCGGATGTGATGTGTATTTCGCGACCAAATAGGCGGGTATGGAGTTCAAGTTCATCGTTGCTGTAGTCCTCAACGATGTTGGCATAAAAGAGACGGCAAAGATCAGGGAACACGCCAAGAGTTCCAATGCCAGAGTGGAATTGACTGTCAAAATATTGGAAGAGATGGAGAGTTTGGAAGTGTTCCCAAAGGTTTAAATGGGCAAAATCATTCCAAACAATAAAACGAAGGCATTTAACTTTGGCATTCGCGAAGCGACGAAATTGCTGCCTAGCGATGTCGCCCTGCAACTGATCTGCCAAATAGGTGGAAGAGGAAGTGGAAGAACCCTCAGCTTGCTTCCTATGGGGAGGCATATTTGGTGGAATGGGTGGTTAGGTTTTGGAAGAAATGGGTGGTGTTTTGAGGATAGAATACCTGCAAAAAACATCCATACAAAAACATCCAACCAACCAAACAACATTCACCCAAAAGATTTCAACAACACAGATTCAAACAATGCAATCATCATTGATAAAAAATATGTAGCAGTATGCCTTGAGGCAATACAACCTGCCATGTAGTTGTGGCAATATACCTTTGGATTCAAGCTACTAAAATGTCGGCTTGAATCTCGTGAGGTAACACCCTTGCCATCGAAGATGCAGCTAGGGATAACAAGGTTGGCTTGACCGAGGGTTAGGGTTCTAGGGCTAATAATGTCATGAAATGCGCAAGTAGGCCGAGTGAATCAAGAAGGAGAACAAGATGCTACTAGATGCCACAAGGTCATGGGTAAAAGAGCATGGAGATGCCCTAGGAGTTGAGAGGGTATACCCACGGGAGGAAGGAGGCCTCCAAATGAGCGGTCGAGAGGAAGGGAGGACTCACGCAAAGGAGCAGCAGCTCCGCCAGTCGTCGAGGAGGCGTGACGGTCATCTGGCGGCGAGCAGAACTTCGCCAACTGTAGCTGTGGGCCGTGGGTGTGAGGGAGAGCGGTAGGGATTTGGGAGAGGAGAGTGGGACCTTGCGAAGGGGATCTTATATCCCAAGGTCACGGAGCAAGTCTCCCCCTGAAGTTGGGGAGATTTGCATTTCAAACCATCCAGAAAACAGTCGCGATTCGTAGATTTTTCCCCAATCAGACGTCTGGAAATGATGTCAGACGTTGGGATTTGACTTTAGAGATTTTAGCCCTTTTGATGGCGACGTCTGTTTTATCCATCAAACGATAAATCAGACGACTAATTTGAAAATTAGACGTCTGATTTCTGCAGGCATCCTTCCCTGGAAAATGATTTATTGTCCAGGTTGTCGTCTGATTTCTATCTCAGATGACACAGAAGACGTCTAAATCTAAAATTAGACGTCCGATTTCTGCAAACAGACCTTCTTGGATTTTAGCCTAAAGTTACAGGGTCGTCCGATTTTCCTGTCAGACGACCTCTGCGACGTCTAACCACAGAATCAGACGTCCGACTGATAGCATATGTTCTGACTCATAAATAGACATCTGTCAACACATCTGGATGACACCCTAGACGTCTGTGAAGTATGACAGACGTCTGAGATAGCTCTTTTGTCAACACATTCGTTAGATAAAATCATCGTCTGTCCCAGATGTTTAGACGATGAATTTTTATGTATAAGACGTCTGATGGTTTAATCAGACGTCTGATATTGCACAGAATTGGCATTTTGATGTTTGAACTGAGAATGAAGGCTTCTAACTTGGTAAAGTCAAGGCTTCATCTATGCTCATGACAAAGGAAGTTTCATAAATCACTAAATTCTTCAAATATCACTTAGCTTACATATGCCTAATTTCCTACGTATATAATTAAAGCGATCATAATTCAAAGGTTTAGTGAAAATATCAGCTAATTGCAGTTCAATACAAATAAATTCAACTTCGATTTTTCCCTTAAATACATTATCTCTCAATAAGTGATGTTGAACATCAATATGTTTTGTGCGAGAGTGATGTACGGGATTTTTCGAGAGGTTGATAGCACTAGTATTGTCACATAATATTTTTATTTTATTAAATATCAAGTTAAAATACTTCAAAGCATTTTCATCCAAAGCACTTGGGAACATGCTAGTGCGGCGGCTATGTATTCAACTTCCGTAGTTGATAGAGCTACACTAAATTATTTCTTTGAGAATCAAGAGACTAGTGATTCGCCCAAGGTAAAAGGTAAAAGAAGGCAAGGGAAAATTTATAATTTAATGATACAACCGATCATCACCGAAAGGGCGCGTGGAAAATTTATAATTTAATGAATTATTACAGCTTATTCTTTCTGAACGATTATTTATTATTTAAATAACTAACTACAAATATAATATTTGAATTGATTTTTAATATAGTTGATATCTAACGCTGAAAAAGAGTCATGCTTTTTTTTTTTTAGGTCATGCATTCGAATCTTAACTTTCTTGGTGACTCTTTCAATTTTTTTTTCTTTTATTTTTCTTGTGTCCTTTCCTTTATTTTATTAAAAGTGCCTTATCTTTTTCTTCTCTCTCCTTTTATATTTTACTTATTTCATTTTTTTTTTTCACATTGCTTAACATATACATCAATTTCAAAATTCGTATTCATTACTGACTTTCTCATCTTGTGTTCTTTTATTAAAAGTTAATATTTAATATATCTACTTAAGAGTATGAAATAACATATAATTAAATATATCAAATAATATATTTTAAAATGTGTGATGTATTGTGATTTATAATTAATATCTTTAATTTTTTATCTGTCGACAATTATGATGTACTCGTTCTAATTTTCAAAATAAATCTTCACCTCATATTTTTAAAGTTTTTTTCCAACCAAAATTATAGTAAAATTTTAACACAATTTTTATTTTTATACTTTTACAGTAAGATATCAGTTAAAACCTAATTTAGATAGAAACATTGGAGAGAAGAAAAATAAATAAATAAATAAAAAAGGATAAAACTGACTGACACGTAAAGTTGCATGCCCTTGTGAGGATTCAAACACCCCGCAACAACCACATCATAGTAATTAGTGGCATCCTTGAGTTTTAATTACAAAGACAAAATCTTTACTTCAAAAAGGTTCAAGGTTAGATACTTAGGTGGGAGGCTCAAGTGGCCAGCAGGAGCAGGAGCGGGTGATTAATAATGCCCACGTATAGGCACCAGCTGCTGTAGAAGGCAAATTGCCGAAGCAAGACTATTAATTGCTAAACATTTGCTGATCCGTGACCTTTAATAATTTTCTTAGATTTGTATTCTAAGGTTGCATTTGGTAACGTTATAAGGGTTATTTTAGGGTAAAATATTATAGAGATAAGTAAAGTGGTGTATTTATAATTGGATAAAATGATTGGTATGGTAATATAATATTAGTGGATGATTTTTTAATATTATGATATACATGTGAGTGAATTGATACAATACAATGAATATATTTTAATAAATATATTATGCCAGAGTTATATATTTTAATATATATATTAGTATTGATGTGATGTAATAAAATAATTTGATATTAATGTTGATTGATGGAGTGAGAGAAATTATATCCCTTAACTTTATATTTTTTTTCTTTAGTTTACTTGGAGGGTAAACCCCTCAAAAGAGGGCTTAACCCCTGTTTACTTAACCTGTTTACTTAACTACTTAACCCCTCATTTATTAACCTGGGTTTAGCAACTTTAACACATATTTATCTAACATCAGCTTCAACTGGTGTTAGCCAAATCCGTATTAAAATTCTACACCACTTATGTCTCTGACATTTCTAACACCACACAACAAGTAAACATTAGGTATATAAAACATGAGGGATGTCAGAAACATAAGTGATGTAGAATTTTAACACGGGTTTGGCTAACACCAGTTGAAACTGGTGTTAGACAAATCCGTGTTAAAGTTGCTAAACCCAGGTTAGCAAATGAGGGGTGATAAGAACCTTATCATGAACCATAACTAGCACATTTTGACCTAATAAATTGAACAAAAGCTCCTCCAAAACCTAAGGGAAAGCCTAATTCAGGGAATTGCAAATCTGAGAATAAAATAATACACAAAGGTTAAAATTACAATTTTACCATTACAGTGCATGAACGGGATTTCTAAGGATCTAAACACAGGTCAAATTGACTTAATAAGAGAAAAAGTGGGATGGTTTGATCAGGAAAGGGTTATGACAAAATCTGGACTTAAATGACATTCTGTAACCCTAAAACAAACCCACTTTAATTTACAAAGTTTCAAGCATGAAAAAAATAAATTAAACCCTCTAATATTCATGAAAAAATATCCTCTTGGTTTAGAACCTTCAATTTGGCCATTGGAACCTATCTTGACCTAGATTGAGAATCATACCCAATTTTTGACCTAATTTGGGCTTTTGTGCAAAATGTCCGATCAAAAATGGTCAAACCTAAAATCTAACCTCACCATTGGATTCCTTAGGTCCAAATTAGGTTTATACCAAAATTTGGACCTAAGGAAAGGTCTCCTTGACCCATTTTACAAAATGGTCCTCAACAATTACTTTTTGACCCTTAGCATTTTGGACTCTTGTAGATGCCCCCTAGCTTTCCCGTCATTTTCTTCAAACATGTCCCTCTACCACCCGCCTGTGCAGGCCATACCTCTGGCAACTTTGCGCGGATGATGGCGTCGCACAGACCTGGGGAGTCGGCTCTAAATTTGAAAGGGAGACTCCTTGCATTGTCCCATACAGCATGGGCCGACTCCCATGCCCTGTCGGCTACCATACCTCTCGTGCGAACGCTCGAGAGGTATGGGTCATTTTCCGGCCATACCTAGGGCGAGGTATCCCCGTCTCCTTCTCGCATTTCTCTCTCGGCAGACACCTATTTAAGGAACGGCAACCCTTGCCACTTCCTTCAAGCCTATTTTGGTCGAAGAAATCCTTCAATTTTTATCTCCTCCTCCTACCATTCGCCCGCAGGCTCCGGTGACCCTCCTCCTCTCTCGTCGCCCTGCCACCATACCAGTGGCAGGGTTACTTCCGCCATCTTCCTCCACGCTTTGCCGTACCAGCAGACGCCCTCCAACCTCTCTTCCTCATCGCCAACTCTTCCCCTTGGTGCCTTCGTCTCCGGCGACGGCCGCACAGCCGCTCACCGCCTCCTCCCTCCTTTCGTCTGTTAAGTAGGTGACAACTCTTCTCCTCTCTCCCCTCTTCATTTCCCCTCTCTAATTTTGTACTTTCGACCTTTTTACACCACTGTCCACCGCCACCTTCTCCACCTCCGGCAGACCACCGGTGAGGCGCAGCCACCACGTCACACCTCCACACGCCTCGCCAGTCACCCCACGAGCTCCGCCATAAACCACTAATCACCTTTCGCACATTCATTAACCGCCAGCACCGCCCCATACTTCCACCGACCTAACCCACCTCCACGGCCATAGAGCGACCTAGGCACGCACACCTAGGTCGCCCCGCGGGTAGCCAACCCCCGCCTCACCTTCGCCGTGATACGTTGAATGTTCTCCTATGATCTGACAGAGCCGCGAGGCCGCATTCGTGCATTTCAAGTTCGCGCCTCCGCCACCATTAGCGAAGGTGTGAAGGACCTTGCTCGCTTGCTCTAGGACGACCCACTCCAGACAGGCGCATCCCAGGTGCGCGGAATCCCTCTACGAGTCTTTCACACCTGGCAATTAGGGCCTGCATCGCTTGCACCTCCCCAATTGGACGGACCTTCCTCCTGCAGGCGCAAGTAGAAGCGGGTGGGACTTTAGTCCCACCTCGGAAACTTTAGTGCGCGGTGGGTGATATAAGTTGTTTTTGTGTTATAGGCTCTTCGCCTCAAGTCACACAGGGGTGAGGTCCCTCGCCCTCACTCGCCACGCCTCGTCCGCGACACTTCCCCCGCGGACCTGGCACCCGGATCTGACTAACCTATCCGTGCACTCCTCGCACACCACACCTATGCCGGTGTGCCTGGACCCGGTCACGTGATCGACCCGCATACCCGATTAAGGCTCTGGGAGAGTAAACCTAGAGCAAAATAAAGAGAGAGAGATGCGGGGAGGGTAGGGGTTAGGTTTTTTGCCTAACCGGACGCTTGTGCAGGGAACAGAAGAGGAAGCAAAGGAGGAGGAGTGGTGAGGACTTAGCCGTAGGGAGACAGCTGCGGCCAGAGAGAAAGGGAGAAGGACTTGGAGCGGCAAAGAAGCAAAGGAGGAGGAGAAGGAAGACGACATTGTAGCTGTAGAGAAACTGAGGCAGAAGGAGAAGGAAGAAAGAAGAAGAAGAAGAGAAGGTGTGCAGCAGAGACAGCAAAGAAGAAGAAGAACGTGCAGCAGCAGCAGCTGAAAAGAGAAGGAGAAGCACTGTAGCAAGTGGCATTTAAGGCGTCTGACCCTTGAAGTCAGAAGTCTGAAAAGAGAGAGAGAGGAAGACAAAAGAAAAAAGAGGGAAGAAAAGAGGAAACATTTTTATTTTTCCTTTCTTTAATCTTTTTTTGTAAAACAATATATTGTAAATTGTGATTTTCTACGCTTTTAGAATCAAGCTTGCTCCCTGAGTTCGACTTCGGAGATTTTCTGTATTGAAGTAATAAAATATAATCAAACCGATCGAACCTTTCCGATCAAGGGGTTAAGTAGTCAAGTAAATGGAGGTTTACCCCCCTTTTGAGGGGTTAACCCTCCAAGTAAACTAGGCCTTAGTTTACTTAGAGGGTTAAGAAAATAGTGTTAAAAAAAAATGAAATTTTTGTTAACTTGTAATTACATTTACTTGCATAGTGGTGTTAATACTAATTTGTATTTACTTAAATTAGCATTAAATTGTGATATTATATAATCCTTGTGACATTTAATTGGTAGTGATACTAAACATATAAAACGTGATGAGTGTCAGAATTGTGAATATTGTATGACTTATTTTTGTTAGGCAAATTTATATTAAAGTATCCAAATTCAAATTACCGGATTAAGTAGCAAAATAAATGAGATTGAGGGGTTAACTGAATCTTAAAATTACTTTGATTAAAAAATAACCCTTATATAAATCATCCCTGCACAAGTAAAACTTCCATTCAAGTTAGGTGAAGGGCTGCGCTCCAAAGTTTTCAAAACAGTTGACGTGCATCCGACACCGTGGCGTGCGCCGTTACATGATCTCATGCACGCACCACTATCATGGCACAAATCCCTCGTAAGTTGGCCCGCAACATCCGCACGCGCCTGCGCACGAGTGACGGCAAACAGTGGAGGCACTGGGGCCTCCATCTCAGCGTCGTTGGCCGTTTGCACGAGACAAGGAGGAGACCTTTCTTGGCCTGCCTGGTCAATTCCGTTAATTATATCCTAAGCAACAAATAAACTTACAAGAGGAGTTCGAGTAAGGACGTTGGACGATTGCCACTCAACCAACAAGATCAACTGCATGCCTTGTGTAGGGACGCAAGGCACCGCTTTGTAGCTCCTATTTCGGAAGGAAAGTGCCTACGATATATCCAACCCGAGATCTATGGAGGTCAAGGTTAGTTTAAACGTCAATTTCGTCATTATGTGTTATGCGCCGTGATGCATGGTTGATAATTTATGGGCTAATGCCTCACGTAATCTCCCGTGCACGTGAGAGAGGAGACCGCCGTCCCTTGCTCGGTTGCGTACGCCATGGTGTACGTGGAGAAGGCCCTGTCTCAGCCAATCCCTTTGCTTGCAGAGGCAGCTGAAAACTAAGCCATGTGATTGCAAAATATTACGTGGATGTTGATAAATACATAGTTATCAAGGTCAGGACAAGCCGTCGATTAAAATGAAGCTAGATTTGCACCTGCAATAACGGCAGTGATCTAGGTCTAGACCAGACACGGAGGCGCCCCCACAAGGTAATTAAAAATAATGATCAGACCACGTAGATCTAACGGATCGACAGCCACATAAATATTCTTAAATTCCAATCTTAATTTCAACAATCTATCAGTGCAATTGAACAAAAAAAAAAAACTTAAATCACCATCATCGTAATCTAAAACTTCACAATTGTTGTGACCATCTAATCCCCACTCTCCTATCAATAATAGAATATATTGAACGTGCCCGTTCATTTTCAGTGAAACATCACCTACATTCGACATTATTTTTATAACTTGATTTAAATTATTAAAGATATTTCATTATCTTCCATTTTCTAATATCCATTCATGTTTTAATAAAAAAAATTACATTGCTTGTATTGATAGTAATGTGATTGGAAAATAATTACCTTACATATCATATAATAATATTATAATTTATTATAATAAAATTTCTAATTAACCATTCAAATTAAACATTTTAACTTCGTCCTCATCTAGACTTTAAAAAAATTATATATTTGATAACCTGGCAAGCACACGCCTAATTAAAAGGCATCGAAAATGTTTAAATTTAATTTATCAAATAATAATTTTTAACATTTTATGACTTATTTGTTAATTCACTTTACGATGGGACACTATCTTTGAAATATTAGAATGATATAAACTCGCAGGTGTGAAAAGTATGTTGTACATTGTTATGACAAGAATCTGGATTCCTACATAACTTAAGAACAGTCGACTTCAACTAAATTTTAAGAATTAGTCGTCCAATGAGAAATAATCAAATGTACGAAACATACCACGATCACACATGTAATGTAACTAAGCAAAATAAATAATACGTAATAACAGAAAATAGAATAGAGTTCTCAAAAGTACAACATACTACAAGCGAAAAAATAATGTTCACTAACATAGCCATCGCAACTAAAGTAGAGAGGTACAACAAAACATGCTCTAACATACCAGGGATACTCACTAACAACAAAAGGCCTCTGAAATGGAAAAAAGGGAAAGAACAACTACTCCTTTGCTCGACTAGGCCCGACACCCTCTGCAGCCAGTGACGTTGGCTGCTCAACTCCCTGACTTAAACATGTTTACATATATTTGTAGTAAGCTAATGCTGAGTATAGTGGTACATACGAATATTAAATGTATTCAATCATGAAAGAAAAGTAGTAAACTATTCATACATCTTTCCAGTTATTTATTATCATCTGTTTCCGTTTATAATCAACTATGTGTTTCTGATTTGGTTATTCTAGTAAGGGTCAACAACATTTTTTAATCCACTTGTTCCCTAAGGGAACAATCTTGATGCAGTTTTCCCACGATGCAAGATGTACACGTGGCACTCTCCTGGCCGGGAGAGTATCCCGTGGTAGTCCTACACCCGGTCTACCACCCCGGGGTTATGGTCGCAACGTAACGGTGACTACGGCATACGCGACAAGCACACGGGTAGCTACCCCACACTGTTATGCGGTCAGTCATTTTCCCTAGCGGGTACGCTCAAACGTACAACACAGAACAGAACAGGGGCATACCCCTCAACAGTCTGCGTATCATCACTCGACTATCTCGATTTACCCAATAGACCTAATAGGAGTCGGTGTAGGGAGGCTAATCCCGAACCCAGAGTCCCAACCCAAGGGGCGGCAAGCTTTCTCCCTACACAAAAGTGACGGTAGCTCTCATCGGTACCACGTACACGAGGGCCAGCTCATTTCCCATGCTCAAATTTGAACAACCAACCAACATGCCCGTAGGCAACATGTTCCATCATACATCAGATATCCATATCATTATACTTTGATTTATTTCCTAGTTTGCCGTAGGGTTCATGCAAAATATTTATCGCATTTCAGTACATGGCATGTATCTTTATCACATTCTATTTCTAATTCATACAACAGACAGCTCTTAAATTAACAGGATAAGCACTTATCACAATCATTTCCAATATTTCATTACTTACAGTAGGGAATTTAACCACAAGCACTCTCAATTTATAGCAAACGAGGTTCATGTATCGAATATAAACATTCATATTCTCAGTCCTATGGTTCATCTCATGTCCTGGGTTTCAAGCAGATATTTCTAATTTAGCATGCACTTTAATGATTTAAACCACAGGAGTAGAGAGGACCACTCTACCAAGGTGTACGGGAGGTATGGGGGCATGAACGGTGGATCCCAATGCCTCTACAGGTCCCGTGTGCACTATGGACTGGAAACTTATTCCAAGCAGTTAATCAAACCAATCATTATCATCGTTCACCATTATGTCAAATAAGCTCAAAAAAGTATGGACACGATCCTAAAATGTAGGAAATTCTGAAAGAAAACCAATGGTACTTCGTTTGCGCAAAACTGACTTTGTTTGGGATTGAACCAGCCCAAACACATGCCCCCTGACCAAAATCAGACGTTTCGGGTTAATCCCAAACGTCTTAAACGAGCGTAGGATCTCATCTTGCTTTCTTGCATCTGTTCCCGTTCACAGTTGTCTGAAGGTGTTTCCAAACGTCTGACACTGCTCCCGATTGTCTGGGAGAGCAGTCGAACGTCTGACGCTACTTCCAGACGTCCTAAAGTGCCTCAAACGTTGCGCCAATGCGCCTTTCTAACGTTCCTCGTACCTACACACTCATGTGCTGCAGAGCACGACACCTTAACACTACCATGGTATGTATGCATGGTTCAGAGCTTAGGCAGAGAAAATACCTTGGCACTCTACGTGCTACCAGACGTCTTGAGCTTGCTCTAGATGTCCGTCGACCCCTCTAGACGTCTGGCGAATGTCGCAGATGTCTGATACTGTGGAAATATCTGCGCGCAGAACCCCATCGTGAAGCTCTCTTCCTCGACCGTGGAGCTGCAGCAACTTCTCCCCCTACTGCTCTCCCTCTCCCACACTCTCTCTTTCTCTTCCAGCTCCTCTTGCTACTCCCTTCTTCCTCCCGCACACACCTCTCCCCTCACGCTCTCCCTCTCCCTGTTGCTTCCATTTATCTTCCTCCCTCACTCTCGGTCACAAGGTGGAAGAAGAGAAGGGGGTGATGGCTTGTAAAGACCCGTCCTACTTTTAGCCTTTTAAGACGTCTAGAGTCTCAGTCAGACATCTGTCCAGATGTTTGGACCCCTTCCCGAACGTCTGAAAATGAAATTTTTGTATGCGCTCTGCGTTCTACGCGCGGGCGGCGCGCAGAACTCCTTTCTTCTCTCCTTTCTCCTCCTCTCCCTGCCGAACCCTAAACTCACAGCCTCTATAAAAGGCCACCCTCCCCTCCTCTCCTCTCCACTACACACACCACCACCTTCACCTTCAAAGCGTGCGGGAGCGGCGAGAGGAGGCGAGCGAGGGAGAGCGTGAGGGCGAGAAGGAGGAGGAGGCTGAGGTCGAGAGCTTCGGTGGAAGCTCGACAGAGCTCGCACGGCCACCGCAGGCACATGCGGGAGGAGGAGAAACCTCCGGAGAGGTGGCCTCGACCACCTGCAACAGCTAGAGCTACGGCAGAGCGAGGAGAAGCGCAGCAAAGAGTGTTGGGAGCGAGTTTTGATACTGGAAATTTTCCAGTATCAGATGTTTGGAGCGAAGTCCGGACGATTGGCGGAGCATCTGGACGTCTGGAGTCAAGACCAGACGTCTAACAGCCCCTTTATCGCGAAGGTACGTTCTTTTCGCGGTTACGGCCATGCAGACCGCACCGCAGAAGGATTTGTCTACCTGATTTTGGGTGGCTACACTGCTGTACGTAGGAGCATCCTTGGGAAGGAGCGCGGAACATCTTCCATCCACTTTTGGACGTCTGATCAGCTCACTAAACGACCGGAGGTGCTTCCAGACGACCAGAGTGGTCCGACGTCTGGAGCTGCCTTTAGACGATCGCAGAGGAGTCTTGGACGTTTAAGGGCACTGCAGGAACTTGATGTGTCTTTTAAGACGTCTGGACTTGTTCCCAGACATCTGATTTTGGTCAGTAGACATGTTTTTGACCCGTTTATGGTCTGATCGGGATCCGTTTTACGCAAACGAAGTATCTGTAGTTTTCTTACGAGTTTCTCTACGTATTAGAAACCTTTGTATACTGTTCTGAACCTTCCTTTTGAGATGTATTCCGTGGTATAGGGTTTCGGCCTGCTGCGTGTTTCGGGCTTGTAGACACCTGGGTCTGCGGTTCGAGCCCCCATTACTCCCGGATTGTCTGGTAGAGTGGTCTACTTCTGTTAATCATATTAAATAACAATGAGCATGTGAATTAGCCAACTGAAACCCCTAGGATGTAGCATGAACCCTAGGACAGATAAATGAATGAACCAATTGTACTGCATGATTGTATTTGTATACATGATTAAGTTAAACTGCTAGCAATTGCCTATAATATAGTTGTGAGCCGCCTGTTAGAATATGAGCTGCCTGAAATAAATGAACAATTACTTGTAAAATCATTAGTTGCATGTATTGAATTATGGAAACACGAGCTGTCTGTATATAAACGAGAACTGAATTGTGAATGGTGGAATTTAGATCGAAATAATGTGGTGAACATGAGCATGAACCCTACTTAGAATTAGGAGTAGAGCTCCTGTGGTTAGATGGAAAATCTGGAATGTAGACGGGAAGTGTGTTGGCCCTTGAGTACGTGGTACTAAGGAGATCTACTGTCCCCTTTTTGTGTAGAGTGGAGCTAGCCGCCCTTGGGTTGAGACCCGGGGTTAGGATTGGCCAGTCTACACCAACTTTTGTTGGCCCTCGTATACACGATACCGAGGCAAGATACTAGTGTAGGGAGGGAGCTAGCCACCCTACACCGACTTGTTAGGCCCTCTGGGCAAACCGGGGTAGTCAGACGAGGGTGCGCGGACTGTGGAGAGGCGAAACCCTTGTTTGGTTCTGAAGGGTAAACCCCTGTTTCTAAGAGGGCTAGGCCCTATATTGTTCCATACTGTACTTTGGGTATACCTGCTAACAGAAACGACTGATCGCGTGTCAGTGCGGGATAGCTACCTGTGCGCTTATCACGCATGCCGTAGTCACTGCTATGTCTTGTCAGTAACGTCGGGGTGGTTGACTAGGTGTAGGACTACCACGGGAGACTCTCTCGGTCAGGAGAGTACCACGTGTACCTTCTACTCTTCAGAAAAGACTACAATCAAGATCGTCCCCACGTGGAACATACAAGATCAAGAATATCTGAAAGTTTAAGAAAAATGAGTGAAAAGGAAATACCTATAAAATAAAATAACTAGAAAAGAGAATTAAACCTGTTGCTTTTATTGCTTTAGATAGTATAGATACCACTCTACTCAACGTTCGCTGACTCTGTCTTTTTCATAACACTGTTCAGGACCAGGAGTTGAGCAGCCCATGCTTCCGGTTACAGAGGGTGCTGGGCCCAGTCGAGCCCAACCGTAGTTTTCTGCACTTTTTTGTTGTACACATTTACTGCTGTAGTGAGTTTCTGACTTTTAGCTATTATTGTTGTTATTATTACTTTCATTTCTGTTGTCTCTGTTGTTGTGTTAGTATGTAATGGAACAACAGTTTTACTTTTCTTTACTGCTTTGTACATTTTTACTGCTTAATTATATTGCATATGTGAATGTGGTTTACTTTCTTGCTTTTTGGTTATTTCTTGTTGGACGACTAGGTCTTGGAATTAGTCGAAGCAAGCTGGTCTCGGGTCCTGTAGAGATCCAGGAATCGAGTCATAACATGACTGTTGAAGCAAGGGTGGAGGAGGGGTGGTGTGGGTGTCGTGGGATTGAGAGGGTGGAGGAGTGGAGGGGGTTTTATAGGGGTGGACTTAGGGTTTGGGGTGGGTGTGTGGGGTGAGGTGTGGGGTCGAGGTCAACTGCAGCCTTGGCCCAGTAAAATTCCTCCTTTTCTGCAGAGCCCATGAAGTAAATCCCAGAGGATTTAAAATTATGTTAATCCTCTCTAGAAATCAAAAACTTTGCATGGGATTCTCTTTGATATGCAGAATTTGCAATAAAGATCCTAAACTTTTTGAAAAGCTCAAATAACCCTCGGAATTAATCATTTCACACGCCTTTAAACAGATGGATAAGTGATTTTTATGAAAGATCGTTAGAAAATGGTTAATTTATACTGCCAGTTCTCCTCAAAAGCCACACCCAAGTGTTGTATCACCAAATTAGTCATTTTAGGTGGAGGAATAAATATCTTATAAAACTAGCTATCCCCTCGTATTAGTCAGAATTTAAATTTGAAACCTACTATTTCTATTAGGATGATATAAGTTTACTCACTAACCGAAAGTACCCAACAAACCCTGTTCCAACCCTAAGTAATTAATTAACACTAGCATTGGTCGCTTGTGGATGTACTTATCTGGATGTGCTTATCACACACATTCCTTCATCCTTGATTTTGCAGTAATACTAGACAAAAATGCGGTTCTGCATGGTGCATGCGCGCATGTGTCCAGAGTCTAAGTTGCCTTCACGACGCTTAATTTCCTTATCATGTCCCCAACTTTTCTTCACGTGTACGCTTCCACCACTTCAGTCAAGCCGCCCTTCCAATCACCATTTGAAATATCTATAAATATCGGTCTCCCTAAAACCAACTCCACCTAATTAGAAGTCGACACTGACCTCTCAAGGAAATTCCCACCAACACCAGCTGCTGTCTCCTTAATTTACTCTCCCATTTAAGATCAAGTAATCATGGTGCCAAAGCTCTTCCACTTCTTCCTCTCCGTATACCTAATCATCTCCACCACTTCTTCAGCTAAAACCCTAACCACCTTCAATGTCGTGGACCACGGCGCGAAGCCCGATGCTAAAACGGACTCAACCAAGGCATTCCTCTCGACATGGGCGGCAGCATGCACCTCAAACGTGCCGGCGAGGCTATACGTCCCTGCCGGGAAGTTCTCGGTGGGCCACGCCACCTTCAACGGACCGTGCAAGAGCAACAAGATCAAGATCCAGATAGACGGGACCCTCGTGGCCCCATCGAATTATAGGACCCTAGGGGAGGAGTGGATTGCGTTCGACCATGTCGAGGGGGTGTCCATCCATGGAGGCACCATCGATGGGCAAGGTGCACCACTGTGGTCTTGCAAGGCCTCCTCCCACAAGTCTTGTCCTTACGGTGCCTCGGTAAGTACTCACTTCCCAAATAGAATTGGGTTTAGGACATTTTTTTAAGTAAGCTAAGTGCTCAGCCATCAAATCAGTCAACCAGGTTTAAGACACTTATCGTAAAGATCATTTATAAAAAGGTAACTTTAGGATAAATTTTTTCAAAAAAAAAAAAAAAATCAAGAAAATGATTCTAAGGAACTATGCATGCATGCATATGCGTGCATACATAGACACACGTATGTATGTACACACCTATATAGATAGCTATAGATTAAAAATATTTCTGGTGTATGCTTTGAATAAATTACCAATTTCAGAAAAAAAAAGAAGGGTTGCATAACTATAAGTGGCATTTGGATTAATCAATATATAATAATGTCCACAGTGTTTAATTTTGTGTATGCATGTACAGTCCCTGGTGTTCTCCCATTCGAAGAACATAGTTATCAGTGGGCTCACATCGCTGAATAGCAAGCTCTACCACATCGTCATCCATGGGGATTGCCGACATGTGACCGTGCAAGGTGTGAGGATCATTGCCCCCGGAAGTAGCCCCAACACGGATGGAATCCACGTCCAATCTTCCTCTTACATCAATATCGCCGAGGCCGGCATAAGGACCGGCGACGACTGCATCTCCGTCGGCCCTGGCACCATGAACCTCTGGATCGAGGGCGTCACTTGCGGCCCTGGCCATGGGATCAGGTTAATTAAGCACTTAATTCTTGAACCATAGAAGAAAAAGCCTACATTGAGATAATGAGATTATAGCATGTGCACTCGATCTGTTGACCTATACATGGAATCAATCCATTAACAAATGTGATTAACTAATTAATGTGAAATTGTTGCATGCATGCGTGTGCAGCGTAGGGAGCCTCGGGAAGGAACATCAGGAGGAAGGGGTGCAGAACGTGACGGTCAGGAAAGCGACGTTCACGGGATCGGAGAATGGGGTTAGGATCAAGACGTGGGGGAGGCCAAGCGACGGCTTCGTTCGAGGGGTCGTGTTCGAGCACCTGGTGATGCGGCATGTCCACAACCCTATCATCATCAACCAAAACTATTGCCCCAACGACAACGATTGCCCGGGCAAGGTACGTGATTAACCTTGGCTGCAATCTCAACATGGAAAAGATCATTGGCCCCACCACACCCCCCCACCCCCCCCCCCCACCATTTTTTCTGTTTTTAATTGTAGCATCATGCTTGACATATATACGTGTTACCTACACCGATCAGAGTTCTGGCGTGAAGATTAGTAAGGTAACCTACAACAACATCCATGGGACGTCGGCGACTCCGGTGGCGATGAACTTTGATTGTAGCCGGAGCAAACCGTGCAGCGGCATCACCCTCCAAGACATAAAGCTCACTTACGGCAGCCGAGCGGCCGAGTCGTCCTGCAGCCATGCAGATGGGACCACCTCGGGCTTCGTCATTCCACCTAGCTGCCTCTAAAGGCACCGTTTGCTGGAGTATTTGGAGACAGGTGTCCTTAAGTTACCATCAACCATATATATCTAAAAGATAACGTGTGGTCGTAAGTTGTGGTCTGTGATAAGTAGTAATTTATATTAAACCTATGTTCCAATGAGACATTAATCTTTCGTTGTTGCTGCTATGATATTTGTAACCACAGTTCTCACAATTAAGAATTAGATGAATGTAAATTTTACGTGATTCTTGCGTTTACTTCGCCAAAGGAAAATACTTTTGAAACTCAATAATATCAAAACTCAACCCCTCTTGATTTTCAGTCATACCTTACAATGAGTTACCTTTACATATATATATATATATATATAATTTCATATTTAATAGTAATACAAAAATTATAATAATATCAAAATTCTTATTATTCAAAATACATCATACATTATAAAATATATTTTAATTTCTAATCATATCGTAGAATGAATTTATATTATTTGATTTTATATATTATTTTATATTTTTATAGAAATATATTCAATACTCATATCTAATGAAAGAAAATAATACGAAAAAGTTGATGCCTAACACATAATTTAAAAGAATATACATGCTAAATAGTACGTAGGAAAAATAAAATAATAGAAAAAAACAGATAAGAGAGAAAGCTACGAAGAGAGATCAAAGAAAATAAGTCACGTGAGTAGATGCAACAACAATAAAAAAAAGAAGAATAAACACTACGTGAACTATCGTGCATGGTAGCATATCGACACCTGTTTATATATACTAGTTTTGAGTTTGCGTTTTGTGAGAGAGAGTTTGAATCGGGAAAAAAAATTAGACAAAAAAATAGTGACATGACTAAGATGTAAGGTACTTAAGATTTTTTTTATCATATGTAAGATGTCCTCGTTTAATAAATTAAATATACCAGTCTATTTTAAATTTTAATTGATATATTTTAATTTTCTATTAAAATATATTAGTTGAAAAGTAAAATATATCAATTAAAATAAGTAAGCGTCCACATTCAACAAAATACAGCGGTGTATTTTGATTTTCGACGAGTGTACTTTCATTTTCTATCGGAATACACCAGTTTAAAATCAAACTATACTAGTATATTTTAGTTTTCCACCGAAACATACCAATTGAAAATTAAAATATACCAATTGAATGTAAATAAACGTGACAACTCAACAAAATAAACATGTACATTTTTATTTTCAACCAGTGTGTTTAAAATAAAAATACAATGCATGTTGCGAAATGCATTACTCGATACATTAGATTGGCTTTTATAGTCTGACTTTATATATATATTATTTTATATTCTCGTAGAAATATATTCAATATTAACCTTTAATGAAAAAGTATAAGACGAGGAGATCAATGACAAAGAAAAAATTTGAAACAAATGTACATGATAAAATGTATGCAAAGAAAATGAAAAAAAAAAAGATAAGAGAGACCTGCAGGTGGAGAGAGATGAAAGATATATAAAAAAAGTTAAAAAGTAGGGAAATGTAGATAGTGACGTAAAGTGACATAGAGGAATTTTTGGGTCGTGTTCTTGTGTTTCATACAGCGTTGTGAACGTGGGTTCACTTGATAATTGATATTTAATGTAAAGAAACAAAAGAATGTAAGGTTTGTTACGTGATGTATTCCACCACATTTAAAAGAACCATCACATCACTTTAACCTAAAACGTACAGATGATAAATAACTTTGCATTAGTGATAAATTATTTTCCGTTGGTGATAAATTATTTTGGATGATTGCACAGGTGCAAATGATTTTGCATCGGTCATAAATTATTCTGAGGTATCTTTGTACCGGTGCAATCTCATTTTGTATCAGTGTAAAATTATTCCAAGAATGGTTTCACCCGTGCAAAGTGATTTTGACATGGATTTAGGACTTATGATTTAGGGTTTATGGTTTAGATTTATAGAAAGTAGTTTCTCATATGAGAAGTAATTTTTCACTTGAAATATGTTTTTTCACCTTAGGGTTTAGGGCCCTAAACCTTAAATCCTAAATCTTAAGGTGAAAAATCATCTTTTAAGTGTAAAATCATTTGTCATAGGTGAAGAAACATTTGGAATTTAATTTTGTAGTGGTTAGTTCAAAGTAAAATTACATCGGTGTAATCTTACTTCGCAAAATTATTTTGAAGGTGAAAGGTAATTTTACAATGGTGAAAAGTGATTTTACATTGGATAAAATGATTTTAAAAATAATTTGAGTAATTTATAACCATATAAAAATAATTTATTATTAATTTAAATAGTAGTAGATCCTACCATATATAAGTATCCTTTCTCCATAAAAAAAAATACACCAAATAATGACCATATTCATATTATCGGATATCAACTTTCATAGTTTTCAACAATGTTACCCGTGGAAGTAAAGCTTAAATGAAAAACTTAAATAAATAAACATTATCGAATCTAATACCGTAGAGTGCCGTTTCGACTAATAATTATATATATAAATAAAAGATTAAAGATTAAAGAAATGTTCACATCCCAACTTCTGCACCTCATATTAGAGATAGCATTGCACTAAGTCGAGAGGCCCGGCCCATGTAACTTCCGCCGAATCTAAACCAGAAATTACGCAAGGTTTGGCATGGGGTTGAAACTTAGGCCCATTAACAAATGAGCTGGGCATGAACCCGGCCCGACCTGAACCTAGTCCATAAAGGGCCTATAGATATGTATAATCTTAATTAATATTTTATACAATATATATTGTATTGTATCTTATATATTTATGTAATATATCAAACAATATACATGGGAGCACATGACTTAAATTTGGTGGACGAAAGGATTAAGGAATCTTCTCAAAATATTGTTATTCAATAAATGTGGCTGAAATGGATTTTTTAAGTCGAACACACATTTTTCAAATGCATCTTTGGATTTTGTGGAGACATTTAGCTATTCTACGAGTACCTTACAAAAGTCGTCAAATATTATGCATGGTTTTCAAGAACTTACTACATTTATAAATTATTTAAAAAAAAAAGTCTCTTACCATTTACAAACTACAAAGTAATATTTTAGTAATTTTCGTTTACAACGAGTGTTATGACTTTTTTCCTTGTTTGCAATATGTTTAAGCGATAAATTTGGTAAATTTTCTTCTAGACGGTTGGATTTCTTATAAGGTTCTGCATGGATCAACATCTAAAATGGTCCACTCATCGAAGTTAGTGTTGTTGGAAGGGTCTTTAGTGGGAGAGTTTATGTAAAGATTTATTTTGTTCTGAGTCTTTTAAGATATCTGGATTGTCAGTCAGACGTCTGGATCCCTTCCTAGACGTCTGAAAATTAAAATTTTCGTACGCAGGGTCGGTTATGCGTGTTGGCTGCACGCCCACCACTTTCTTCTCTCTCTCTCTTCTTCTTCTCTCCCTTTCACCGAACCCTAGCCACTCTCTTTATAAGAGCCCTCACCCCCCTTCCTCTCTTCTCCACTCCACCACCACCACCTTCCTTCCTCTCCACTGCAGTGAGAGGGACAAGCGAGAGAGAGGGAACGAGAGTAAGGAGCGAGGAGGAGTGGCATGAAGAGAGGAGGAGGTTGAGCTCACGAGTTCGTGGGAGCTCGTCGGAGGGCGCACGACTGGAGGGACGCATGCGAGAGGAGTACGTCAAGGGAGCCGTCCCCAACTTCCTATTGCAGACGAGAGGGAGGAGCCGCGGTTGCGAGTGGCGAGAGGAGCGGGAGCTCACTCTAGTTCTAGGATTTTCCCAGAATCAGACATCTGGAGTGTCATCCAGACAACAGGTTGGACATCTGGTGACGACTCCGGACGTCTGAAAGAAAGGTTAACGAAGGTACGCTCTTCTTGCATTACGACCATGCAGGCTGCACCACAGAGCCAATCTGTTTGGCTAAAGTGGGGAGATTTTGTCTATCGCGCACAAGGGCAGCTTTGGGAAGGTGCGGGGCATGCCCTCCTACACGTTTCGGACGTCTGGACAGCTTACTAGCCAACCAGAAGCACTCCCAGACGATTGGAGGAGAGGTCGGATGTCTGGAGCTGAGTCCAGATGGTCAAGTAAGGGTCCTGGATGTCTGAAGTCGACGCAAGAACTTGAGGTGAGACCCTAGTGACTTTTAAGACGTCTGGACCTTGTGTTAGACGTCTGATTTGGTTCTGCAGTCCTGTTTTTGACCCATTTAGTGTCTGTTTGGGGTCCGTTTTACGCAAACGAGATATCTATGACTTCTTTGTGAGTTCCTCTACATGTTAGAAATCCTTATATACTGTTCTGAATGTTCCATTATGGTATGTTCCTTGGTATAAGACTTCGATCTGTTGCGTGTTCAGGGCTTGCAGAAGCACGTGAGTCTGTCGTTCAAGCCCCCAGTACTCCCGGATTGTCTGGTAGAGTGGTTTCCCCCTGTTTTAATTATAAAACATGAATGCATATGTGAAATTAGATAACTAGAAACCTACAATGTGGCATGAATCCTAGGACGAGAAACAGTTGCTCTGTTTGTATGCTTGTTTGAGATTGCAGTCATAAATGAATGAGTAGAATTGTAAACAATTATCTGTTAATAAATACGAGCTGCCTGTTGGAATATGAAATGCCTGTGCTAGTTAAACAATTACCTGTGATATCACTTGTTGCATATGTTAATTGTGGAAATACGAGCTGCATGTGTATAATACGAGAATGGAAATGTCAATGATGAAACCTGGTATGGAACAACATGGTGAATATGAGCATGAACCCTACGGAAAATTAGGAGTAGAGCTCCTGTGGATGAATGGAAAAGATCTGGAAATGTGAGTGGGAAGTGCGTTGCCCTTGAGTACTTGATACCAAGGGGGAGCAACTATCCCCTTTTTAGTACAGAGAGGAGCTAGCCGCCCTTGGGTTGGGACCCGGGGTTAGGAATGGCCACTCTACACCAACTTATGTTGGCCCTCATGTACACAGTACCGGGGAGAGCTATTTGTGTAGGGAGGGAGTTAGCCACCCTACACCGACTTGTTAAGCCCACTGGGCAAACCGGGGTAGTAAGACGAGGGTGCGCAGATTGTGGAGGGGCGAGACCCCTGTTTGGTTCTGAGGGGCTAGACCCCTATTACTGAAAAAGCTAGGCCCTATACTTGTTCCATGCTATACTTTGGGTGTACCCACTAGCGAAAACGACTAACTGCGTTCCAGTGCGAGGTACCTACCCGTGCGCTCATTGCACGTGTCGTAGTCACCGTTATGTTTAGACAGTGACCTCGAGGTGGTTGACTGGGTGTATGATTACCACGGGGGACTCTCCCGGCCAGGAGAGCACCATGTGTGCCTTCTATTGTTGGAAAAGACTGCAATTAAGATCGTTCCCACGAGAAACATGCGAGATTAAGGAAGAGATTTGAAAGTAAACCAATGGGTAAAAAAAAAAGACTTGAAAAATAAAATAATTAGAAAAGATAAATTTACCTGTTAACCTTTACTGCTTTAGTTAATTTGGTTACCACTCTACTCGACATTCGCTGACTCCGTTTTACTCATAACTCTTTACAGGTCCAGGAGTTGAGCAGCCTGAGTCACCAGCTGCAAAGGGTGCTGGGCCCAGTCGAGCCCAGCAGTAGTTTCCTGTTTTTGTTGTACTCTCTGTTCTACTAGTGAGTTTTAGACTGTTGTTACCGTTTCTGTTACTGTACTTTTGTTTCTACTTTCCTGTTGTTGTGGTGGTATATACTGTTAGCAGCTTTTGCTTCCTTACTGCTTGTACGCTTTTACTGTTAGTTACCTTGCATAGTGAATGCGGTTTATTTTCTTACTTTTCAATTATTTTTTGTTGGACGACTGGATTTTGGGATTAGTTGAGTTGTGCCGATCTCACATCCTGTTGGAATTTAAGAATCGGGTCGTAACAGCCTATGCGTGTGTTGTTGTTGAGAGCAAACCAATCAGGTATGTTATTGGTGAGTTGCAAACTTATCCATGATTTTTGCAGGAAAACTTGGGTCCAAGCTGAGGACATCAAAGTGCTTTAGCTTGGACCCAAGTTTTTTTGCACGTCTAGCAAAGCCGAGAGGGTGAGGCTTTGGTCCACGATGACGTTTAGCTGTAACAAAGTGCTGAGTGCCATGAAGACAAAGATCTGCTATGGTAAGCACCCATACTCATTTCTACAAACAAAATGAACTCCAAAACATGGTAAAACACCCATAGCTAATCCGAATCTGATGCACCTTCATGGGAAAAAGAATATGGACTCGTAAAATCCATATCGACGAGAAGCGTTATCGTTTCTTTTGAAAGAAATTAAGGCATACATCAAAGAATAGTGAGATATCGACACGCTTTTCGAAGGCTTTTTTCACGCGAGAGATCGGAGCCGTTAACTACCGTCCGACGACACCACACCCCATTTTTGTATATTAGATATTGCAACGAAGCGGTATTCGATTCTTATCCGATCGCCAAAATTGGATGCTAAGGTCGTGCACCGTCTAGGTTAGTTAAAAAGTTTCTCAGTTCCATATTTATGTAGATTTGATTCCTAGAAAATTTGATTTAGACTCAATCAGTAAATAAATAAATAAATTTAATTTAAATTTAATTTTATATTTATTTAGGTAAACGAATTAAACCTAAAATAAGTTCATTTATATTTAATTCGTTATATATATATTAAATTTAAACCTATAAGGATCACAACTAATTACCACTATTCTCGTTACTATCGCATTCTCATTTTTAAAATGGAAATTCTTTACCTCCTAAGATTGAAATATGCGATGGTAAGGAAACTTAAGGAACACCTTTCTATATTTTGAGGATTAGAAATATTTTTTTTTTTATTTTTTTTCTTTTGAAAAACATGACTTAAAATGATTATGATATAATTTATATATTTCTTAATTTTCTGCCCCTTATTTTATTTTTTAATTATAATTTATTATGTTTGCATCTATAACAAAATATTATATTTTAAAGGAATCTTAAATAAACTTTTAAACGAAATTTAAACTAATCGAATATAAATTAATAATATTTTAAAGTTTACGCTTAAATGAATCGTAAATAAATCGAATCGAACCAAACTTTTGATAATAAAAATGAATCTAACTACTCTTATTTTTTTACATTGAACTTAAACTTTGAGAAATTGTTATCGAACTGAACCGAACTTATGTAGGTTTGCTCAGATTTGATTCGTTAATACTCCTATCTTTGGGTGACTCCCTCTTCCTTCTCCACATCCTTCTACAATTGATGTTGCTACCTCCTCTTCTAGTAAACCCCCTCCTCTATAGCAGTTCAAGAAAGGAAAATTTGTAGTTATTATTCTTCTTTAATTAAGAGTTATAATCACTTATTTTATATGATTGTTAGTGGAATGTAAACTTTGCAAATTAGTTAATACCTTTTATCTTATAGTTTATTTTGTATAATTGTTAGTAAAATTCTTAAATGAATTTTAAACAAATCAAATCTAAACAAGATAAATTCGCTAAAATTCAATTCGAATTTGATTTTCAAAATAAATTAATAGAACTTGAACAAAAATTTAAGCTCATTTAGGTAAATGAATTGAACCTAAATAATATAGGGTCACTCGAATTTGACTCATTTACACTCCTATCCACCGTCATCTCCTGGGGACTTCTTCAAAACATCTGCAACAAAAGAGGTCCTTAGATGTAAGTCACCCAAGAATCATCGAGATCGGAGAAGCACAAAAAGGGTGCAAAGTTCGGGAAACACCGGGGGACAAACTTGCTAATTCACCCTTCTTTATTACATTATTACAGACTGTTGCTATAAAGGTAACTCCCCCCCCCCCCCCCCTCCTCTTTCCATCTCTCTCTCTTTCCTCTCCTTTTCTTACCACTGTCGACCACCACCCATGGTGGTGTCTGGTCTCTCCTCACCTTCCCTTACGTTCCCCTGATCCCGCCCAATCTTCCACTCGATCCCCCTGAAGCCCCTGTGAGTTCTCTATTCTTCGCTTCGTCTGTTCGTTTTTGCTATTTTTCCTGCTATTGTTGTTTATGTGTTGGTCTGTTTGGAGGGGATTTGAGCTAAGAACGTACACTGCAGTGGTTGGACTCGCTAAAATCTCTCTTGGGTATTTTGGGGCTCTGCTTTTTGTAGTCTTCGCGTGGTAAAGTTCGCTTCTTTGGTGATGGTTTTGTTTGTATCGGATTGGTCTTGTGGTGGAGAGCTTGGTGGGTATTTGGGTGGTCTTTTTGGTATGTTAGGGTTTGTGGGTTTTGCGAATTTACTGAGGAGAAATGGGGCTTTTGGTACTGAATTGTTAGGATCAGTGTGAAGAGGGTGGTGATTCACTTTATTGACGTTAGTGTGTCCTTTTCTTTGAACTTCCTTTTGGGAAGCCATTTTTGAGGTGGAAGTAGACGAAAGTCGGGGAAATGTTGTAACTTTTCGTATAATGTAGCAATGAATGTTTGAGATGGTGCTGAAGGATTGCTTGATCTTCTTTTCCTAAGGCTGTACTCCGCGATTTTTCCACTTTGGTGGAATATCTTGCACATTAGGGTTTTGAAAGATCGGTGTTTAACGAATGGCGTAACTCTCTCAATGTGATCAAATGGTTGCTTCTTGGTTAGTTTTGTGTTGCATGCTAAACTTCTCTTCCACTATCTATAGATGCAAGATTGGTTTACAAGGAGAGTCGGTGGTTTATTTGGGGGAATGATGCTTTAGTTGGCGACCATCAGAACATGTTTCTCGGCTAAGGCTATTAGTTACCTACATATAGGTTTAGGGGTTGAGTTCTATTCTCATTTGTGAGGGTTGCATGGTTGTTGCATTTCCATTCATTTTATTCTTGTCATTGGTACCTAAGGGTGAGAATCTCCTTACATTCTAACCTGTTGAATTAGGGATTAGAAAAAGCGCAACTGGCTTTTGAGGTACTGCACACTTCCCACAGATAGTGCTGTGGCAGATAATTGTTTTCTCATGATGAAAACTTGATATCAAAACTCCCACCTCATGATCATTTTGGATTTGCTATAAATCAACTAGTTATAGGGTTAGAAATGTTAGTTAACCCCTAGCAAAGGATGCCTATAAGTAATGCCTAGTTTAGTTTCCAAGAGTTTCCTTAAAAGGTTGGATATCCTTGTTTGATGGCAGAATAAGGAGAGGACATGACGTGGATTAACTGCTTATCATGGAATAGTGAGTCCAGCTTTGTGTGGGAACAATGAATTAGTGACATCCTCCTCAATTCTCTCTCCTCATGCTACTTATTCTAGATTTCAACTGAATACCTAATCGGCCTAAAAGTGATTGAAAATCTAATCTCCATGGTTTCTTCTTTACGATAATGGGATATTCTTGCTGTGGTAGTAAGTACTTGATCGGATGAAAGCTCTTAATATACATTGCATAGTGCCTTGCTTGATTTTTTTGTGATATATTCGTGATCTTCATGTAAGGTTGGTCCTGTACATCAAAACAGTGTCAAAAATGGAGTAACAACTCTCATTTGTATTGGCAATGTAGGGATGTTTGTGAAAAGCAGTAAGATGGAAGTCTTAGGTCTGTCAATTATGCCATTTATTTAGTTATTTTGCTTTTCTTATTTAGTAGAACATATAGTGCTTGCAATGCATTTCAATGGCAGATTTCATCCTAAAAGGCAGTATTACTTTCCCTTGAACAGCCTATTTTTAATATTATTTTCATCTGGTTACATACTCACTAACTTAGCCACCTCTCCGAAACTTGCTTGTATTGTTGTTTCATAGTTTATTGTGTCTAACAGAGAATAATCCCTTTCATGGGCATAATTTATTTACTCCTAGAAACTGTGTGGTAACCACATGATATCTGGTAAAAGCTTTGTTCTTTTTGTTCAAATGGGGAATAATATGTAATTCATTCAACATTCCACTAGGTGTTATCATCCATGGCTGATACAAACCTTGTAGCCACTCTCATCGAGTCTACAACGTCTAAGATACAACAGCTCCAGCAAGCATTTGCTGAACTTGAAAGCCATAGAGCCGTATCTTTGAACTTGAAGTGGAAGGAACTTGAGGAGCATTTCCATGGTCTTGAAAGGTCATTAAAGAACAGATTTGAAGAACTGAAAGATCAAGAAAGACAATATGAAACCAAAGTATCTGAGGCACGTGAAATGCTGAAGAAGAGGGAGGCTGAAGTTGTAGCTAAAGAGCGAGCTTCCCTAAAGCGGCTTCAGGAGAAAAGAGATGCTGTATGTGCTGACATCAGAAATGCCTTCAAACGACGCAAAAAGTCACCTCCGGAGCACCTTTCTGATGCTGTGAGTAATGGAGAAACCAACAACACTTTCGAAGAAAATCAGGGTCTTAGGATTGACAAAGCTGACTCGGGAAATATGGTTCCCACTCAAAGTGCTGATGCTGCCCCTACAACTGCTGCTACTACTGATGCTAAGAATACTCCACTTGTGAAGTTTTGTGTAGAAATGGATGCAAAAGGACTCTGCAAGTACATCTCAGATAATCGGAAAAACTTGGCCACCATTCGTGAGGAAATCCCTGAGTCCTTAAGGAGGGCACCTAATCCTTTCCACCTTGTTTTGAGCTCTCTGAAAGATTTCTATAATCTGGAGTTATCACCAGCTGATGGAAAGAAGGAGGCAGTCCTTTTGGGTGTGCAGAGGACTTGTGTCATGTTGATGGAATCTCTTAGTGTTATGTTAGCAGACAGTGCATCTGGTTATGTTCTGATTGCTGATGATATCAAGGCTCAAGCTAAAGCTATTGCTGACGAATGGAAGCCCAAGCTTAGCAGTCTTGAACTAGATGCCACCAGCGGGAACTCATTGGAAGTACATGCATTTCTGCAACTTATTGCTACATTTGGTATTGCTTCGTGTTTTGCTCAGGATGGGATCTGCAAGCTCATCCCCTATGTTTCCCGTCGCCGCCAGATAGTTGATTTATGCCGCTCCCTTGGATTGACACAAAGAATGCCAGGTTAATCTCTTATTAATGCACTATAATTCCCCATTGATGCTTAGTCGTGATTAAGTCATCGTATACTTTTTCTGCTGAATGACATCTTTCTCTAACCAAGTTACTTCTACTTTTCAAGTTAGCCTTAAAAGATCCAATTTAACCAGATGTCATTGTTTTTGTCATCGCATACTTTTCAATTTACCCTTAAAATGACATCCAATGTAGCTTGATGTAGTCTTGCGATAACTAATATGGCGTCTACTGATGCTGAATAGATATCCTTGTACTTCAAAAAAGCCTTAAATCCATTGTATTCTTGAGAAATTTTGCAAAAATGTTCATCACTTCAGACTAAAGAGTGGCTAGTTACATCTTGCAACTGTTTAAAATAATATCATGGCTGATTACAAAGTCACTGCATCATGAATAATTTTAGGCATTTAGTTTACCTACATATTTTTTAATGTATCCTAGAGTGGTTATTTCTCTTACTGATCTGTAGCAACTCTAATGCATTTCAAATTGTTTCCATTGACCACAGAAAAATTTCCTTCACCGTGCTATTGTCCAAATGCCAAAAGAAATTGATAAGAGACCTCAGAAAGATAGTGTCTAGTATCTAGCTTCATTGCAAGAAGAAAACCAACAGGCTAAAAATTATTACTATTATTTTGGTATTTTGTTTGATTGCAATATCCTGTTTTATAAATTTGCTGGTGGGCTTTTTTCCGTTGGAACCTTTTAAATGTTTGTTATCATCTTATTTCTTTGGTCTTTGCTGTCACCCCTTAGTTTAATCTTTCTGCCAACCGCAATTTCTTTCAGGGGTTATTGACATGCTTGTGAACAGTGGAAGGCAAATTGATGCCGTTAATCTGGCAAGTGCATTTGGACTGACAGATCAGTTCCCTCCAGTTCCTCTGCTCAAAAATTACTTGAAGGAGGCAATGAAACCTCAGGTCAAATCTGGTAGCACATCTCCAGGAGCCCAGGTTTAAAAAAAAAGCCATTTTTTTTTACGTTGCTCTATGTTGTATGCACCTTCTGATGTACCATATACCTCTGTGCGGAGTATTTTGATTCCAATAGTTCACTTCCGTTGTCCAACTTCTTTCAATGTTCATACATGATCCCAAAAATACCAATGCTAATCAGTTGTGCTTGTTTTCTTGCCTAACCTTGTGAAAAGTGGAATTCGATGTGCTTCGTATTTATTTGGATGAATTGGGGGTCTGTTGATGGATATCATTGTTGTTTTTTTTACTTTCCTCCTCCTTCCTTCCTTCCTTGCTTGCTTTCTTCGTTCTTCTTCTCTTCTTCCTCTCCCAATAAGGTTGTTATTGCTAACAATGCCGTGAATTGTATCTAATGGCAAGTGTTAGGTCTTTTCTCAAGAAATCATAACAATGTATTCTTGATAGCACCATTTTGTTTTTCACCTTGATCTCTGCCCACTCTAGATGTGGCCATCGTGTTTCTCTTCAGTTTCCGTTTTAGGTGAAAATTGGGTGTCAACTGTCATGCATATTATCAAATTATCCTGCCCTCTATTAAATTTCACTATTTTCTCAAACTTCTTTCTATTGATGCAGAATGAAGAATTCGAAAAGGAAATGCACGCCCTCAAAGCCGTCATCAGGTGCATCGATGAACACAAACTTGAGAAGCAATACCCCGTTGACCCACTGCAGAAACGGCTTCTGCAACTAGAGAAAGCCAAAGCTGACAAGAAGAGAGCTGCAGAAGTTTCCAAGCCCCAACCCAAGAGGCCCCGTGCAAATGCTATCAACCCTGTTCGCAATAGCTGTGGATATGGCCACCGGGTCTCTAATGTTCCGGAGAAAAGCTTCTACAGACCACCTGAGAGATACCCATATGCATATGACTGCCAATACATGCCCCAACCAGAAGCCCATGTATCCCCCGTCCATGGCTCTCCTTACGCCCTCTCTCCCAACCACGGAAGCTACTATGGCAATGGCTACCAGTACCACCAGTACTACCAGGCCCCATATATCCATTAGCCAAGAACACAGGCATGCTTGTGATCATTTCTAAATCTAACTAGTAACTGTTAGCTGCCTTTTAACCAGTTGAGTCCTTTTCCCCCTTATGTGAAACAAAACTAAGTCATGCTGTTAGATTAGCAGGAAAACCTCTGTGGGAGGTTCCCTGAATATGTAGCTTTGAATCTTAATTTGTATTATCACTTGGTTTTATCGTAACGATGTCCCATCTGTCTCTCTCAGTTCCCTTTCCCATGCCATTTCAATCTTCAGTTTAAAATTTACATCCTGCTCATAGTTGTTGCATCATGATTTAATCCTTGATCCATTGTGCAATGCTTACTTAGACGAGAACTTGCATTTATTCATCCTTGCATTTCTTGAACTCCTTTTTCGTCTACTTTTGTGAAGTATATGTGCACCGGTTTATTTCAGAAAACTTTGATGTCAGGTTCTGCTTAAGCTCAAGCTGTTGGACATGGCTTGCTTGGATTGAGCTTGTCATTTTTGAGTCGCAGTCAGATCTGGCTGTGGACAACAAAACTTTCAAGTTCACCCATTTCTACGAAATGTAGGTTTCTAGATTTTCAAAACTATAATTTGCCCCTACTGGGGCCAATGTTGATTAGTGAATAATTGGTATTCATAGATTCCTACCTTATTTTGAACTATTGTTACTATCAATTTTGTTTGTAGAGTATAGATAATACCAGCATTTGGATTTGCATAGAACGGAGCTATTTTCGTTCTCCATGAACATTACCATAGCAAACATTGAGTTAAGGCCAATCTCCATATGAGAATTTATTTCCTAAAAATAGTGTTTGCGTAGGGAATTAGGAAAATCGAATTACGTGAGGAAGTAGCAATAAATGGAATTACGAGAGGAATTGGATTCTTTTGTTGTTAAGTGTTGGTGTTTTCATCTCAAGGATGTATTTGGTATAATAGGTACTCTGTTTAAGCGTTAGGAAGTGATAATAGATAAATAAAGTATATGTTGTGTCGCATCAAATGGTAACCAGATATGATGAAGTATATAATAAAGAAATAAACTTGTTCTACTCGTAAGGTGGAATTGATTCCTTTCAAATTTGTCGCTCGAATTTCAGAATAAATGCTATCCAGGAACAAATTCTGTCAAATGGTGAAGAAACGGCGTTATCTTGGTGTCCAAAAAAAAAAAAAAAAAAATCATAAGTTAATGATTCCACTATAGTTTGATTGCAAGAGTATCCCCTTAGAAGTGCGGGGACATCCTAGTTACGAAAGATATCTTGTGATATTAATCACTTGTTCTGAAAAAAAGAGATCAATTTTAAGGTCTTGTTCGTTATATGAGATATAATACCTTATTTTATATTTAACGAGTTTAATCTTAGGATAAATTTTATTCTGGAGGAGAATTTTAAAATCTGAGATAAATTTAAATTTATGTCAGGTGAGATGTGGAATAAATTTATCCCTTGTCCAAGAGAAAGAATGAGTTAAATCGTCCTCTCCTTGATCTCTCTCCTCTGCCAAACGAGAATGGAGATATTCTACTTACACAAACGTTATCTGAGTTGCATGTTGGATCCAAGGAGACCATGTCCGTGGACATTTGCGACGGATGTACAACGGCTTATAGCAACGACCTTGTATTTAGGAGTCGGAGGAAAAGAGCTGCTCGTTTCTAGCGTATAGCATTGTGCACCACTTTAAGATTCTTTCATGACATGCATTTTAAATTAAGCAAAAGATATTGTCAGTACCACAAAGAGTATTTGTCGCATGAGTTACTGAAAGCATAACCCATGTCACCATAGTTAATTAACAGTTGCCATTTATTAATCCTAACCAGGAGGGTGCGATTAGAATAAGTGACCAGTTGGCTAGATAGGGTTGAAGCAGGCGAATGAAAAGATTGCCATACAATGGGTTTTAAAGAAATGCTGAAAGCACAAATACGACAATTATTTTCTTAGGTTCTTTTACGTGCAGCCTCAGGCTCCCCACCTTCCCTTACAAAAAAACGCCCTTCCGCCTTCCCTATATGAAATCCCAACTTTCTATTTGGCTCGCCATTTAAAAAAGCAAAAAAAGGCATCCTTTCGACTTCCCATCTCCCACTTCACACCCATTTGACTAAATCACAACACCACCCCCCTCCCCCATTCTTGGTATCACATTTTAAATTCTACTTGGAACCTTAGATGCCCTCTCTCTCTCTCTCTCTCTCTCTCTCTCCCAAATCTGAATTCTAGAAGAAAGTTGTCCATCTGGAATAAAGTCAGTATGATTTCTTTCTTAGTTTATTTTTATTTTTTTTGTTTTTTGCAAAGTTAATCTAGGTTAAAAACGCACCTTTCAAAATTTATTAATTGCAACCGATGATTTTCATCTTCGGAAGCGGTACCTATTTTGATATCATTTCCCTAAAAGAAAATATCCAAGAAAAATGTCAAATCACTTTTTAGAAAAAGAAAAAGTGACACCAAAATGATCGGATAGGCACAACAAATCAGTGAATGCAAAATTAGCAATGGTGAATACGGTGAATAATTTGCCAAAAGTATCCATTTAGAACCAAAACAAATTCTACGGAGAACCACCTCCACGCGTTTCTAAGATATACTACATTAAAATTTTAAATTATTTAATTGTTGAAAAACGATAGTAAAGGATTGAAAATTATGAGAATGTCACCGTTGACATTTAATTTTGAATTGAAAATTATCGATGATATTTGAAATACAACGGATTTGTTAGTAGCACCTTACCTATTTTAAAATCCTAGGTTTGCATAAGGATGTACATAGGTTGGGTTGGGTCGGATTAGAACTCAATCCAAATCTAACTTATATTTTTTGAGTTGGGATTTTTTCAACCCAACCGATAACAATTGGGTTAGGTCGGGTTGAGCAGGTTGTTGACTAGTCAAATGACTCAGAACTTATGTTTATCTCCTGCAAATTTTTCTATATTTTTCATACTTAATAACAAAATATTTTAAACTTATAAATAACTTATATCTTCTAAAAAATAAATAAAATAGGTAAAAATAAAAAAAAAACTTGGTAGTTATATAATAGTAATTACCTCTTTCATGTAGAAATGCAAATAGATATTATAAGACGATTATCTTATCCATGTAATTTTTTCATAAATGTAGTCGTTCAAAACAAAGAATTAGACGAGAATCAAAATAATTTTTTGCTAGTAAGGGAAAAATTCAAGATGTACATGTGGATGTCTTTTAATTATGTCTAAACAAAGAACTAGATGAGGACCTAAATAATGATGTTTAATTTAAGCATCAAAGTTTGAATGCTTATGTCGATGTTTCAAATAATTTAGGTTAAGTTAAGGGAAGGCAAAGGGGGAGGAGAATGGTCGAGAGAGGGGGTGGTGGCTATTAGCTTTGGTGAAGGAGGATGGCCGGTGAGGGGGTGGTAGGTTGTATGGTGATGGTGGTAGCAACTCTAGTGAGAAGCTAGGAAAAGGGGAAGGTAGAGCGAAAGGTGGATGGCCGATAAGGGGTTGTGGGCTATGTGGTGGTGGTGATGGATTAGTGGTATTGGGTCAGCAGCTCTGGTAGTAGGCTCAAGTTGGGTAGAGGGAAAGTAGTGATGAAGATGGATGGTCGGTGAGGGGGTGGTGGGCTGAAACGACCCATTGCCTGTTTAGTCGGATAAGACGTCTGGAGTTTCAGTCAGACGTCTGGACATGTGCTCGGACATCTGAAAGTGAGATTTTCGTATTGCGCTTTACGCTTTGCGCGCGAGCGACGCGTAGAGGCTTTTCTCTCTCCTCGCACCTGTAGTTTCCCTGCTAGGAGGGTGATGTAAACACATTTACACTACTTAAAATGTCTATTTATGCATGTTCTTAAGCATAGGATTGCATTTCATGATATAAATATTGCATAACATGCATCATCTCGCATTTAGAGTAGTTTGAATAAAATGGAGGTTAATTGTCTCCTTTTATGTGCTTGGACAGGGCAAACATTTTATCGGAGCCTCGGATCAAAGATCCAACCGTATGGATATGATCAGGGCGACGATTGGAGTTCAACGACTCTAAGATCGCCCTAATCAAGCATCCGTAGCATCAGATAGAGACCGGGAAACCCTAGAAGATCAAGGGTTAGGATGGTGTAAATCCGCACTTCAGATGACAAATCCGACCGCACGGATGAATTCGGATCGACGATCACAGCCCAACGACACAAAAATCGAGTCAATTCGACATCCGTGGCACCATCTACAACTTCCAGAAGATGGATGGCTGAGATGGCGCCACGTGGTGCCATCTCAACCGCCCAAACGGCCGCTGGCATTTTGTGAAGGCCCCCGCCCGATCGCTCTCCGCCGTTAGATGGAGATCCAACGGCTGTGGCCGCTCGGCGCTTAAAACGTGCGCTCGACCATCCGCTCCCCGCAGCGCAGTGGTCGAGCGCGCTTACGCGAGCGCGGGGCGCGGGTTCGAGCCGCGGCGAGGGGATTGGAGGTGCGGGTAATTGAGGCGCGTGGAGCGTCGGATGGAGATCGTGCGGTCGCGGGAGCTCGATAGCGCCGACGCGTGATTGGATGCCCCGCGTAACGCGCGATCGCACGCACAGGCAGGCGGGTTGCAGCGGGCGCGGATGCGATTTAAGCCGTCCGATCTCGCGATCGGACGGCTGAAAAAAGCTGGACGTGCGCGAGCGTTGAGGAGCGGGCAGCCGAGGAGGCGCGCGTGGGCGCGGCGGCGACGGCCACGTCGGGGCTTTAGTGACGGATTTATCCGTCACTAAAGACCCCTTATCTATTATTTTGAAGATGTAATGTCCATTTTGCTTCCACTCTTTGCAACTATAAAAGGAGACCCCCTCCATACGAAATTCTCATCCCTTCTTTCTCCTCTCTACCCCTCCAAAGCTCAAGAGAAGCTTGTCCCACACCCGGGATGCTTCTCGCGAGATAAAGTCCAATTTTCGTTCCCCTTCAGAAGTGGCTCCCACGACGACGACAACGTGCTGCTTCGTTCCCGTTCTTCTGATTCGTCCTCCTTCGTCCTGCTTCGTTCTCCTTCGTCCAGGCGTCGTCCCGTCCGGCTCGTCCTCCAAGCAACCGTCGAGGAGGATTTCTCTCTCCCTATTCTTTTTACCGCTTTCTAGTATAGATTTACTGCTTTCTAGATTAATCTACTCATCCTCCAAGCAATCGTCGAGGAGGACATTTCTCTCTCCATTCTTTTAATGCTTTCTAGAGTAAATTTATCGCTTTCTAGAGTAATGTTTTATGCTTTCTAGTTGTAATGAACAATCTCTTCAATACAAAAATTCCTTGTTTATTCTACATCTCATTTTGATTTCTCTGTGTAATATTCTCTTTTTCTCTTACTCTCTCTCTCTTATATTTATTGTAAATAATTAGATGGTTCTAAATTGAATTATTCTGTAACAAATAAAAAGAAACGCGTAGTTTTTAAATCAAACGTCTGCCTCCCTGTGTTCGACCCGGAATTTTAATTTCGGTATAAATTTTATTTGTTGAACACGAATTCTTCGCTTTCGAACTACAATGACAGGTTTTCCAAAACCAATCTCATTAGCGTAGGTTCGTACGCGTTTAACATTTTGGCGCCGTTGCCGGGGAGGCAACGATCTTTGATTTCTCTTCGCGTTTTGTAACTTACAAATCATTTACCTCACTTTTCTCCTTTCTTATTGTAATTGCAGGTACTCTTTCGAGGCAGGAAAAAATGGTAGATTGGAGTAAAGTGCTGTAGAAGGTTTTGTGAGTTACCCCCCACCTCCCACCCATTAGATTTCATTTCATCACATAATAACTCAAACATCAATCAACCTAGGTTTTTTTATAAACTCTAAGGTTAGATTGTTTGTTGTTTGACACCCATACTCACCCCAACCCCCACATTAAAAAGAAAAAGAAAAAAAAATCTCACAGAGGTACACAACCTCATCTGATTTTCAAACTCAACCGGTAATCCAATCTTAGAAACCGGTACACACATCCAAACACATAATTGAGTAGAAATCAGATTAGGTAATCATTTGTGTGCCTAATTAAGTGGTGCAATAGGCCAATTGTTTGAGTTGATTGGGCGGCACCACTTCAAATAAAATCAACTCATCAAGTAGCCGCCAATTAGGTTCAACTCTTAGGGATTTACCAGGCACTCCACATTCTTTTTAAACTTTAAAGGAAAACATCTTCACCTGTGCTTGTAGAACTTGGTGTGCTAACGAAACTTGATTGAAAACACCTAAAGTTGAATCCTAAAAGCTACTAACCAAGATTTGAATCTTAAAATTCACCACATCAAAAACAATCTTGCTTGAAAACCACTGGTTGTGCACTCACACACAAATCAATCAATCATTAAGGGCACAATCCATTTAAAGGGCCCATCACATTCCAAAGCACATTCAAACCTAGCCCTAAATAAAACAAAGTAGACGTTGGCCTTAAGGATTGGACTTGCTCTTCAGAACCCAGAACGAGATTATTTTCGATTAGTCTGTTTCTACTGTTCAATCTGATGTCTAGCTAGGGGAGTAGAGTCAAACGATCGCGGCTGGGGGGTACACTCGGAACCGGAGGCGCAAGCCAAAGGAAGAACCTTCTCCCCAGTCCCTCCTTCTAACTGGTTGGATTGAACAGACGGAAGTAGATCAAATCGTTCCTTTATCTCAAGATGGGTTTTGAGAGTCTGTTGGTCTTTAGGCTAACTTATTTAAGGACAGGTTTGATTGTTTGTATTGCAGGGCACCTTTCTTCCTCTCGTGTATCATGAATCATTCAACATATTTCACGCATTCTTGCTCTTTCCCTCCTGTTGTAAATTATCCTCAACATGACGATTATCCCAACTCGTATTGTAATCAACCATCAGTTAGTTGGGATAATTCGGATTGGGGATACAATTCCGGACCCCCGTGTTTAGGGTCTAACTCTGAACACTTTGATTCTGATTTTTATCCTTCTCAGAGCTACATCGATTATAGATCGTCTTCCTTTCATGAACAACATAATACGATCTACAATCAAGAAGGATACACCGATCCTTACCCATCCTCTGATTTCACTGCCTTTAGGTCATCACCATCTTTTCAACAATCTGAAATGACCTATTATCAGGAAGGGTATAACGAATCTCAATTTGTTAATTCCCCTGCATTGAGACCAAACCCGCCCAACCCTGAACCAACTCATTTGGTTCAGGTTAACCACGTTCAAGATAAGGTTCTGGCTAACTTGAGGAATATCATTCAATCTTTAGAAGTTCAGCCAATACCTTGCATTGAGAGATTGGAGCCCCTGATTGAAATGATTGATGATTTAAACCAGTCTTTGTTGGATTGGCTCCAGGATGTTAAGGATAAGAACCCGGGTGAGTTTCTACTTGGGAAATTAGCAAAATTGAGGATGAGATTCGTGGTTGCTTTGATTCAATCTTGGAATAATTCCCAGGATGAACCCTCTTCAGGAAAGCTAATATAGAACCCGCTCAGGCACCTGTTGGGGGGGACAAGTGTTATGAGGCTGACCGGATTGAATCAAAGCAACCAATTAAGGATGATTTGATTTCTTCACCTGAGATCCCTGAGCCGGGTTACGAGGAAACGTATGTCTCCTTAGAACAGAAAGTGACAACTGATTTTGGGACATACATTGATACGGATCCTGATGGTGAAGATTCAAGTTGCGAAGTCTCACGCGAGTTTTCTGAACACGATTTCTGTGAGACAATTGGGCCTGAGGAATCTGATAGATCATTTAATAGCCCAATAACTGAGGAAACTGATCTTATTAGGGCACACATTACGGATCCAGAATCGCATTTTCTGAAAGAATCAATTCAATGCCCTGATTATCAGTTATACCCTGTTGAGCTTATTGATGATTCTAATTCTGAGATAATTAGACCCAAGTCAATTTTGATTCTGCCACATCATTTAGACTTGGAGATTTCAGACGGGGTGATGAATATACAAGAGGTCCTGGAATTTGATATGCTGAATGAGGAGGATAAGAGTTGGGAAATGTTGATTTGGGAAATTAATTTTGGAGGAAATGGAAGATTGAGTCGAAGGGTTCCTTTTAAGCTAAAACCATCAAATCAGAACCCTTACGACATTTGTTTCGAGGATGTTCAACTCAAGCACACATTCAACGATTATCCTTTTGAGCTTCAATTCTCTATAACCCGACATTTTGGCCTTGGGTTGCATCCTCATAAATCGCAGGCCCGACCCCGCTTGCATTCTGATTTTAGGTTTTGGGTAATTTTTATCCAGAACCTAAGATATTCTCGATTATGGGGGATGGGTCTACACCACAATCTGGTCCACATCTGTGGACCGCTGTTGATAGGTCAGAGGATTCTTCTGTTTATATTAATTCTGACCTGCACTTGTGAATTCTTCATTTCTTTTCTTTGTATAGTGCGCCTAGCTGAAGGCACTAAACTCAGCACATATACAGTTCTTTTTCGATTTCATCTCGGAGCGGACATGACATTCACGCAATTCAGGTGCTTTCTACGCTTTTTCACTCTGTTTTATGTCTTTTTAATACAATGAGGACATTGCATTAGATAGGCATGGGGGGTGGATATTTATCTCTGAATTCATTTGTCAGCTCTGTAGATTTATTTTATTTTCTTTTATATATAAAAAAAAATCAGAATTAGGAAAGAGAATTTGGGTTTAAGAAAATTTCAATCTTAAGAAATACTACATTAAGATCTGAACACAAAGACCCTTCAGGTCTTTGAACTTAATCAGCCCGTGTATCCACTAAAATGTGGATTTGTTTTTCGAGTTCTCGCCAACTTGAATTTTATTTTAATAGGAGTAAATAAGTTTGGGTGATAAATACATGACTCATCAACCATCCCTCTGATGTGAGGGAATTTTGAGTCTTAAGCATCTATACACTTTCTTTGCACTGACTCGTTGTTCTACGATTTTTACGGAAATTGGATAGCTAATGAACCTTCTAGGGTGATATGGCTGGCAAGTTATCGTGGGTAACAGCCCATAGGTAGGTTGTCCAGAGCCCAGTCACTGGACCTTTCTCTTTTTCCTGCCCTTAGGTAAATCTTAGACCAGGGAAGCCACCTATTTAAAAAAAAATCAAAAAGAAAAGGGAGAAAAGAATAAAAAGAAATAAGCCACACTTCCCCACACGAGTATGGCTGGCAAGTTGTCGGTGGTAACAGCTCATCGACTGGTTGTCCAGAACCCAGCTCAGAAAATGCACTAAAAATTCCCAAAACACTTAGGAAGAAGCGGAGAAGTAGAATAAATCGGGGAGATATACACTGGATTCACCCTTGTGTTGACCCCGTAAAAAAATAAAAGTAGGGAAAAAGCTACCGGTTGTAAAGATACACCTTTAGGCAGAATTCTTTTTGAGGTCACCTAGAGGCGTAGAAATCCGAAGTCCGTCCTAATTGCCGATCAACGAGTTTATCACAAATCACAATAAGATGCTTAAAGCTTAGGGTTCTCATCAAATCTTGGGTGAGTTGAATGGTTGTAGAAAGCTACTCTTAAACCCTAAAATTTGAAAATCCAAAAAAATTAGAAAAGAGTAAAAAGAGAAAAAGAAATTTTTCTTTGAATAAGGCGAGGGCTTGAGGCGGTCTGCATTTTGGCTGATACCCGGGCACTGTTGTATCTTTGAAAGTTCAGTTCCTAAGTAGACAATTTCTTAATGATTGAAAATAACTCAGGTCCAAATAATCTAACCTAATTCTTTTATAAATAGCATATAGTTTTTGCTAAGGACTAGCAAAAGATAGGCATGGGGGTATGATGTAAACACATTTACACTACTTAAAATGTCTATTTATGCATGTTCTTAAGCATAGGATTGCATTTCATGATATAAATATTGCATAACATGCATCATCTCGCATTTAGAGTAGTTTGAATAAAATGGAGGTTAATTGTCTCCTTTTATGTGCTTGGACAGGGCAAACATTTTATCGGAGCCTCGGATCAAAGATCCAACCGTATGGATATGATCAGGGCGACGATTGGAGTTCAACGACTCTAAGATCGCCCTAATCAGGCATCCGTAGCATCAGATAGAGACCGGGGAACCCTAGAAGATCAAGGGCCAGGATGGTGTAAATCTGCACTTCAGATGACAAATCCGACCGCACGGATGAATTCGGATCGACGATCGTAGCCCAACGACACAAAAATCGAGTCAATCCGACATCCGTGGCACCATCTACAACTTCCAGAAGATGGACGGCTGAGATGGCGCCACGTGGTGTCATCTCAGCCGCCCAAATAGCCGCTGGCATTTTGTGAAGGCCCCCGCCCGATCGCTCTCCGCCGTCAGATGGAGATCCAACGGCTGTGGCCGCCCGGCGCTTAAAACGTGCGCTCGACCATCCGCGCCCCACAGCGCAGCAGTCGAGCGAGCTTATGCGAGCGCGGGGCGCGGGTTCGAGCCGCGGCGAGGGGATTGGAGGTGCGGGTAATTGAGGCGCGTGGAGCGTCGGATGGAGATCGTGCGGTCGCGGGCGCCCGATAGCGCCGACGCGCGATTGGACGCCCCGCGTAACGCGCGATCGCACGTGCAGGCAGGCGGGTTGCAGTGAGCACGGACGCAATTTAAGCCGTCCGATCTCGCGATCGGACGGCTGAAAAATGCTGGACGTGCGCAAGCGTTGAGGAGCGGGCAGTTGTGGAGGCACGCGTGGGCACGGCGGCGACAGCCACGTCGGGGCTTTAGTGACGGATTTATCCGTCACTAAAGACCCCTTATTTATTATTTTGAAGATGTAATGTCCATTTTGCCCCCACTCCTTGCAACTATAAAAGGAGACCCCCTCCATACGAAATTCTCATCCCTTCTTTCTCCTCTCTACCCTTCCAAAGCTCAAGAGAATCTTGTCCCACACTTGGGATGCTTCTCGCGAGATAAAGTCCAATTTTCGTTCCCCTTCGGAAGTGGATCCCGCGACGACGACGATGTGCTCCTTCGTTCCCGTTCTTCTGATTCGTCCTCCTTCATCCCGCTTCGTTCTCCTTCATCCAGGCGTCGTCCCGTCCGGCTCGTCCTCCAAGCAACCGTCGAGGAGGATTTCTCTCTCCCTATTCTTTTTACCGCTTTCTAGTATAGATTTACTGCTTTCTAGATTAATCTACTCGTCCTCCAAGCAATTGTCGAGGGGGACATTTCTCTCTCCATTCTTTTAATGCTTTCTAGAGTAAATTTATCGCTTTCTAGAGTAATTATTTTATGCTTTCTAGTTGTAATGAACAATCTCTTCAATACAAAAATTCCTTGTTTATTCTACATCTCATTTTGATTTCTCTGTGTAATATTCTCTTTCTCTCTTACTCTCTCTCTCTCTTCTATTTATTGTAAATAATTAGATGGTTCTAAATTGAATTATTCTGTAACAAATAAAAAGAAACGCGTAGTTTTTAAATCAAACGTCTGCCTCCCTGTGTTCGACCCGAAATTTTAATTTCGGTATAAATTTTATTTGTTGAACACGAATTCTTCGCTTTCGAACTACAACGACAGGTTTTCCAAAACCAATCTCGTTAGCGTAGGTTCGTACGCGTTCAACAGAGGGGGTGACGTAATAAATTGCGGAATAAAAATATAAAACAATCTTACAAAATATGAATCACACAATGTACACAAAGATTTTTAGGTGGAAACCCAAACTGGGTGAAAACCACCACCTAACCCTCTCGAGTTAGGATTTTCTGATCAACCAAGTTGATCAAATCTACTAAACAAATCACTTAAACGAGGGTGATTCAACCTTAATTACAACAATGCTACTTTATACGAGGGTAGCGTACCTTAAGAAGGAGAAGGGAATTTGCAAAGCGAATACTCAACCAAAATAACAAAGATAAATAACAACAATCCTATAGAACCAACAAAGATGATCTTAACCTAAGCTTCTATAAGAATTAGGAAACTCCCCCTTGATGGAAGTGCATCGAATCGATGACGCGGGTGCGTGGGCCACGTGACGGCGCAACGGTGATCTCGTGAACTACGGCGGGAGAGCGAGTGCGCAAATGATTGATGCTCTCTAGATGAAGAACTTGAGCTTGGAGAGCAAGAGCTTCTCTTGGACACAAAAGAGTGGAAATGCTTGTTCTTGGTGTGTCTAGGTGTATCTAAGTGTATGTTAGTGTGGCAAAGGTTCCCCTTTATTTATAGAGGCCTTAAGAAGGCTTTGGAAGGCTTTGGAAAGCTTCCATAGCCGTTGGGTGCAAGGCCCAAGATAATCAGGTCAAAATCAGGGTTAATCATGACTCTGATAGGGTTATCAAATGTCTGATCCTGGCATCGGACGCCTGGAAAAATAGTTTAAGACATCTGGGAACAAAGTCAGACGTCTGATTCTAGGCGGGTTTCCTTACTGACTTAGATCAGACCTAAACAGGGTTCTAGTGTAAGTTCATCAGACGACATGCTGGATGTCTGGAAACCTACTTTTTTCTGTGGGAATGGATTTCCAAGAGATTGCAACGGCTATAAGATCTCTGAAAAGAGATTTTGGGTCAGCCGAGGCAAAACATTCATTTTATCAGACGTTTGGAAACACTTACGGACATCTGATAAGGCTCTAACGGTCATATCCTTCAGTGGTTGCTAATCCAGCCAACGGTCCACTTATTGGACGTCTGGCAAAATCATAAACGTCTTCTAAGACATTTGGTCTAAGGTCTGGACGTCTGATTTCATCAGACAGAACTACCTTAGTCCAGCCTAAATATTATTGAGCGTCTAAGTCAACTATTTGACGTCTTAAAAGTAGTAATCAGATGTCTGATTTTCAGATTAGACGTCTGAAAAGGCTGTTTGAACCCTATTTTGGTTTTCTAAGCTTTCTATAAAAAACCTAAGTATCCTAAGGTTGTGCAGGTGTTCTTAGGACTACTGTTAAGGTACTTTGAGGCACTTTAACATAAATCTAAATAACAAAATGAAGAACAACAAAAGAAACAAAATAACAACGATTACAAGAAAAGGAAATCTATCCTATTCTTCATCTCCTTCCTTCTTCAAGCCATCGCTCCTCGCGAATCTCCTTTGTTCTCCATCAAGCTCCTCCAATCCGTCCTGGATGCGAGCTCAAACTCCGTTTAATCACGTCTCCATTTGCAATTGACCTGAAATCTAAGACTCCAAGTGCAAATGCTAAATGACACATGTTTTGTTATCATCAAAACAAACGATCGCGGTGCTCTAGCACCAACAATCTCCTCCTTTTTAATGATGACAAAACCATAAATAATAATGCAAAAAATTCTCCCCCTTTTTGACATTATCAAAAAGGTTAAATTGATTTTAAATTTCCTATAGCTCCCCCTTAAAACATGCTCTTCTATGAATTTCTTTTAACAAGAGTAATGTCCTCCCCCCTTTTTGTAACACCAAGATAACTATTATTTTTCTCCCCCTTACTAAAGGAAATATAGCTAACATACATCTCCCCCTTAATAATTGACAATTAGCTCATAATTTATAACTCCCCCTATCTATATGCTAATGATAAACAAAGATAGGGTAAAAAATTTTTACCTCACCTACCATGGCCAATAAAATGGCCCAAATGGAGGTGGTGGATGCCACATCGGATGGGGCTCCCATCCGTAGTTTGGAGGCCCGAGCATCGGCCCCGGTCTCCAATCTGGTGGTCGATGTGCGGCGGGTCCATCGTTTGTTCACTGTCTCGTCGGTCTTCTCATTCTCCTCCTCGGTCTACTCCTTGACTCTTCCAACACGAGTTGACAAGCCTTGAGCTTGTAGGTCCAGTCCTTTGTGTTGTAGTCACCCCTAAAACCTACAAAACTGGATTCCAAATCTTTCTTTGGTATCCAAGTGAGCTTGGATCCGGATTTGTTAGCAGGTCTCCTTGATGGAGATCCTTTCTCAACCTTAGGGCTGTATAAGTTATCTACTTTGTTGATTAATTTGTTAGAGTTTTCCCTAAGACAGGCAATTTCTTTTTCTATGATTTGTATCTTGGTTTTTAAGCTAGAAACTACTAATTTTAAATTAGTGCTCTCCTTAATCAATTTGTTGTTTTCAAGGATTAGGTTTTGATTTTCTAATAACAAATCATCATCTTTAGGACTAGAACTACTTTCTAGGTCCTTAAGTTTTATTTCTAACCTATCATTTTCAGATTTAAGAAAGCTAAGGTTCTTTTTAATGCTTTTGTTTTCTATTCTTAATGATTGACTAACATCAAATAGTTCATTAAAAGCTTCTTGTAAATTCAGGTTTACCTCATCGTCGGAGTCGCTTTCGATTTCGCTGTTGCTATCACTTCCTCTGGCTATGAAACCAAAGCAAGAGGTTTTTCCTTCTATAGACTTTTCTTCTTCCTCTTCCTCCGATCTCGAATCGTCTCAAGTGGCTTGGAACGCCTTCTTCTTAGACTTCTTTTCCTTTTTTTCCTTTTTGAGAAGAGGGCATTTTGGTCGCAGATGCCCTTTCTCGTTGCAGTGGTAGCAACGTCTCGGGCTTTCCTTCTTCTTTTTCTCTTTCTTTGATTCCCTACAAAACTTGGAAAATTTCTTAAGTAAAATTTTAAAGTCTTCATCGTCGGAACTTACCTCGCTATCCGACGCAGCTCTGAAGGCGAGAGTCTTCTTCGATTTAGGTCCAGTGTATCCTTCTTCTGCTTCAACTTTGTCTCGTAGGCCATTAGATTACCTAGGAGATCTTCCATGTTGAGCTCCTCCACTTCGTTCGCCTCCTCGATGGCGGTGACTTTCTGTTCCCACTCTGGTCCGAGGGAATGAAGAAGCTTTCCTTAAAGCTCCCCCTTTATGAAAGTCTTCCCTAAAGCTTTCAAATTATTTACAATGAGAGTGAACCTAGTGTTCATCTCACTTAAAGATTCGTTAGGCTTCATAGAAAAAGATTCAAATTCTTGAGAAAGTAAATTTATTTTAGAAGTCTTTACCTTAGAGGTACCCTCGTGAGTTACCTCAAGTATGTGCCAAATCTCGTATACGATGGCGTATTGCGAGATTCTGTTGAACTCCTCCGGGCTGAATGCGCAATACAACACGTTCATTGTTTTCGCGTTAAGCGAGAGTTCCCGGATCTGCTGCTGTGAGTATCCAGCGGTGGGTTTTTCTGGGATGTCGAAGGGGGTCTTGCACCTGGCCTAAATCGTGAAGTCGGTGTCTTCAAGCCACGTCTTCATCCACAACTTCAAGTAGGGGTAGTCACTCCCGTCAAAGAACGACGGACGGGTCGTAGACTGGCCCTCGGAAATCCTACTCGCGGACATGCTCCCCTCCATAGATCTTCCTGCTGGTTACGTAGAATTTGTAGGAACCTACTCTGATACCAATTGTAGTTTCCCTGCTAGGAGGGGGTGACATAATAAATTGCGGAATAAAAATATAAAATAATCTTATAAAATATCAATCACACAATGTACACAAAGATTTTTAAGTGGAAACCTAAACTGGGTGAAAACCACCACCTAACCCTCTCGAGTTAGGATTTTCTAATCAACCAAGTTGATCAAATCCATTAAACGAATCACTTAAACGAGGGTGATTCAACCTCAATTATAACCACGCTACTTTATACGAGGGTAGCGTACCTCAAACCCCTTCTCTTCAGGAGAAGGATTTTGTCTCACGAAGGAGACGGACGAGAAGGATTTTGTCTCACGAAGGAGACGGGAATTCGTAAAGCGAATATCCAACCAAAGTAACAAAGATAAATACAACAATCCTATAGAGCCAACAAAGATGATCTTAGCCTAAGCTTTTATAGGAATTATGAAACTCCCCCTTGATGGAAGTGCGTCGAATCGATGCTGCGGGTGCGTGAGCCACGCGACGGCTCAACGGTGCTCTCGTGAACTACAGCGGGAGAGCGGATGCGCAAATGATTGATGCTCTCTAGATGAAGAACTTGAGCTTAGAGAGCAATAGCTTCTCTTGGACACAAAAGAATGGAAATGCTTGTTCTTGCTGTGCCTAGGTGTATCTAAGTGTATGTTAGTGTGACAAAGGTTCCCCTCTATTTATAGAGGCCTTAAGAAGGCTTTGGAAGGCTTTGGGAAGCTTCTATAGCCGTTGGGTGCAAGGCCCAAGAGAATCAGGCCGAAATCAGGGTTAATCATGACTCTGACAGGGTTATCAGACATCTGATCCTGGCATCGGACATCTGGAAAAACAGTTTAAGACGTCTGGGAACAAAGTCAGACGTCTGATTCTAGGCGGATTTCCTTACTAACTTAGATCAGACATAAACAGGGTTCTAATGTAAGTTCATCAGACGACATGCTGGACGTCTGGCACTAGGTTTGGATGTCTGGAAACCTACTTTTTCTGCGGGAATGGATTTCCAAGAGATTGTAATGGCTATAAGATCTTTGAAAATCGATTTTGGGTCAGCCGAGGCAAAACAGTCATTTATTAGACGTATGGAAACACTTACGGACGTCTGATAAGGCTCTAACGGTCATATCCTTCTGTGTTTGTTAAGCCAGCCAACGGTCCACTAATTGGATGTCTGGCAAAATCATTAAACGTCTTCTAAGACATTTGGTCTAAGGTCTAGACGTCTGATTTCATCAGGCAGAACTACCTAAGTCCAGCCTAAATATTATCGGACATCTGAGTCAACAGTCAGACGTCTTAAAAGTATTCATCAGACGTCTGATTTTCATATTAGACGTCTGAAAAGTCTGTTTGAACCCTTTTTTGATTTTCTAAGTTTTCTATAGAAAACCTAAGTTCCTAGGGTTGTGCAGGTGTTCCTAGGACTACTGTTAGGGTACTTTGAGGCTCTTTAACATGAATCAAAGTAACAAAATGAAGAACAACAAAAGAAACAAAATAACAACGATTATAAGGAAAGGAAATCTATCATATTCTTCATCTCCTTCCTTCTTCAAGCCATCGCTCCTCGCGAATTTCCACTGTTCTCCATCAAGCTCCTCCAATCTGTCCTGGATGCGAGCTCGAATTCCATCTAATCACGTCTCCATTTGCAATTGGCCTGAAATCTAAGGCTCCAAGTGTAAATGTTAAATGACACGTGTTTTGCTATCATCAAAACAAACGATTACGGTGCTCTAGCACCAGCAGCACCCTCACCTGTTAAACACTAACACCCCTCTATATAAACCCCCCCTTCTCTTCTCCTCTCGTCACACCACTCAAGCCACCGCCACGTCCACCTTCTCCTGCGACGGCCACACCCTTCTCCCGTATCTGCTGCAGCTGCGGCGAGGAAGGAGAGCCACCGGCGAGGGGAAAGCGGGGAGGAGCGAGAGCTAGAGAGTACGAGGGAGTGAGAGCGGGGGAGGAGGACGACAGCCGCAGGAGCTCTGTGGAGCTCGAGGATTCATGGGAGAGAGGAGGATGCCGACGAGGAGCTTCTCAAGCTCCTGCAGCTACTGGAGCTGCCACTGCGGGCGGAGAACGAGCGGGGTGAGCTGTGTGAAGAAGTTTTGATACTAGAAGTTTCTGGTATCAGACGTCTGGAGTGACGTCCAGACGGCTGGCAAGGCACCAGGACGTCCGGAGCTGAGGCCGGACGTCTGAAAGCACAATATCGCGAGGTATGTACCTTCCTATGCTGCTTTTTGCCGTGCAAAAGATTTCAGCACAAGAGTTGCTGGGCTAAAACTGTGCCTGCATTTTCGTACGCAGGTGAAGGCTTTGGGAAGGTGTGCAGTGCGCTTTCCCATGTACTTTTAAACATCTGATCACATCACCAGACATCTGGAGGTGCTTTCAGACGATCGGAGACCTTGTTCGACGTTTGGAGTTGCCCCTAAACGGTCGCAGAGGGAGTCTGGATGTCTGAATCAACTGCAGGAAGGGTCAGGTGAGTTTTGACGTCTTTTAAGACATCTGGGATTGGTCCCAGACGTCTGCTTTTGGTCAGTAACCGCATTTTTGGCCTGTTTAAGGCCCAAATGAAATCTGATTTTCGCAAACAAAGTACCGCTGTTTTCCACTAGAGTTCCTCTACGTGTTCGTGTTGAGTATCTACCATTTGATCTCGTCTAATTTACATTGGTCGCTGGTATAGGTTACTTGCCGGTGACGTGTTCGGGGCCCGCGGAGATGACGAGATCTGCGACACAGGCTCCCATTCCTCCCGTGACACCCGGTAGAGTGGTTTATTACAATTATTAAGATATGAATAAAGAATATGTCTGCTTAGATTAAATTGATTGAAACTCTAGGATGTGGAATGAACTTTAGCGTAGAAATGTATGAGCATAACATGGAACTACTCTGGTTTACTTGAGATGCATGTTAAAACACGAGCTGCCTATATGTAATTGAGAAATTGAACTGTGAAACCACAAGCTACATGTATATGATTGATAATTTAATTATGAAAACACGAGCTCCCTATATATGAATGAGGAACGAGTTTTGGAAACATGAGGTCTGAATATGGATAAATGAGATGAATATGAGCATGAACCCTATGGGAAATTAGGTGTAGAACTCCTGTGGATCAAAGGAATTTGGAATGTAGACGGGAAGTATGCTGGCCCTTGTGTTCACGGTACCAAGGAGAGCAACTGTCCCTTTTTAGTGTAGAGCGAAGCTAGCCTCCCTTGGGTTGAGATTATGGGTTAGGATTGGCCACTCTACATCGACTCCTGTTGGCCCTCGCGTACGTGGTACCGAGGCGTGCTACTTGTGTAGGGAGGGAGCTAGCCACCCCACGGGGCCCGGAGTTCAGCTAGCCACTTTACATCGACTTTGTTAGGCCTTTTGGGCAAACCTGGGTAGTTAGACAAGGGTACGCGGACTGTGGAGGGGCGAGACCCATGTTCTGAGAGGGCAAGGCCCTATACTGTTTCGTGCTATACTTTGGGTGTACCCGCTAGCGGAAACGACTGACCGCGTGTCAGTGCGGGGTAGCTATCCGTGCACTTATCGCGCATGCCGTAGTCACCGCTACGTCTCGACAGTGACCTCGGGGTGGTTGACTGGGTGTAGGACTACCGTGGGGGACTCTCCCGGCCAGGAGAGCACCACGTATACCTTCTACTCCATGGAAAAGACTGCAATCAACATCGTTCCCATGAGGCACATGCAAGATGAAGAAATACCTGGATACTTTGAGAAATAGATGAACCATAAACACATAAATGAGATAAATAGAAATGAGAAATAAACCTGCTTGTTGTTTTACTTTATGAAGTCGGTTCGTTTTGATGACCGGGTTCTGGTTTGTTATAACGTTGTAGTAAAGCCGGTTATTACCAACACTTCAAATATAATTTTTTTACTCGGAAAATAAAAGAGTTCCCGAGGTCGAACTCAGGGAGAAAGTTGTATTCTAGAGATATACATGTTTCTTTTACAAAAAGAAAGAGAGAGGGAAAGAATTTGTTGTTTTCTCTTTGTTCTGTAGAGGGGATGCTCTTCTTTCTCTCTTTCTTTAGATCTCCTTCTTTCTCTCTGTTCTGCAGAGGTGATGTTCTTCTTCTGCAATGGTGATGCTCTTCTTCTTCTTCCTGCTGTTCCTGCTTTGGTGATGTTCTTCTTTCTTCAGAGCTCCTTGTTCTTCTTCTTCGTTCTGCAGAGGTGATGCTCCTCTTCAGATCTCTTTCTTCTTCTTCCTTGGTTTCTGCCTTGACCTCTCTTCTTCTTCTTCTGCAATTGTGGTGACCCTTTTTCTTTTCCCTTTTCTTCTTTATGGCTGCAGAGCTTCTGCCTTCAGCTACTAAGTCTTCCTTTCTTCTTCTTCTGCTTTGGTCGTTGCTCTTCCTTCTTCTTCAGCCTGCCTTCTTTCCTGCTCTGGCTGCTGACCTTCCGTCGTCTGACCCGGTGCTTAGACGACTTAACTATGCATTTGCTACAGTGCAGCTCCTTCTTCTTCCGTGGGTCTTCTTCTTCGCCTGTGCCTGCACACTTCAGAGTTTTTCGTCAAGAGGCAAAACCTACTCTACCCTCCCCCCCCGCGTCTCTCTTTCTCTCTGAAACCACTCTTGGGAAAGCTCTCCCAGAGCTACCGGGTAATCGGGTTCGGGTCACGCCCGGGTCCAGGCCCACCGGCGTGCGTGGTGGGCGAGGAGTGCAGGTCAGTCTAAGTCGGGTCGGGTCAGGTCCGCGGGGCGTGAGCGCGGACGAGACCGGGTAACCGGGCGGGTGTAAGGGGACCTCACCCCGTGTACTGAGGCAATAAGGCTAGTGCACGAAATCAATTTAAACAGTGGAACGGGTGTGAGGCTTACCGATGTGGGACTAAACGCAGACCGTTCCTCGCGTGCGCCTGCTGGGAGACCGCGGCCTGGCTTCTGCAGCTGCGGCTTCGATTTGCACAGGTTGCTGGCTGGCTGCCTTCGCAAGACTCCCTGTACTCCGCAGCAGCTGGAGACCTGGAGTCCTCAAGCCTGGAGCGCGGGAGAAGCTGCTTCAATGTGCGTTAATGGCGGTCGAACCTCAAAACCTGTCGGACACGAATATGGCCTCTCGGCCTGATCAAACCACTGGGGAACCTTCGCCGTGGCAGGGCGAAGGTGAGGAGCTGCGCGGCAGGCCGCAAGGAGGTGTCTGGCGGCAGCCCTGGGTCGGACTGCAACCGGAGGAATGGGTTTGTTCGGGGGAGTGTTACGGAGGTGTGGATTGGCAGTGGAGGGGTGGGGGGTGCTCAGTGTGATGAGGCGGAGGTTCGGTGAGGGTCGGCGAGCCGTGTGGGTTGCTGAGGTGATGGGAGCGGCTCGCCGGAGGGTGGTCGGAGGCGAAGGGGGTGAAGGTGGTCAGGGTCGGTAGAGGGCTTAATTGAATAAATTGAAAGCGGGGAAAGAAAGAGGAGGAGAAGGGGAGTAGCTCTAGCTTACTTGTAGGGACGAAGGGGGAGGAACAGGGCGACAGTCGTATCGACTGTCGCCGGAGAAGACGATGCTCAGGGAAAGGGGCGGCGGCGAGCAGAGAGCCGGAGAAGCGCCAGCTGGGTACGGCGTGGCGCAGGAGGAGCAGGGTAGGACGTCTCTGCTGCTGGTATTGCGGCAGAGCGAAGAGGTGGAGGAGGAGGAAACCGCCGGAGCTGGTGAGCGTCTGCCGGAGGAAGAAGAGAAGAAAGTTGGGGATTTTCTCCGTCAGATCCAGGCTGCCCTGGTCGGTGGAGCAGCGGGGGGTATTTATAGGGATCAAACAGGGAGGAAGGAGGAGGGAGACGACGTGTCTCCCTCGCCGGAGGATGGTCGGAAACAAGAACCCATACCGTCCGTGCGTTCGCACGGCCGGTATGGTGGGTTACAAAGACCAGGGGGGTGTCCCTGCGACGGCTGACGACGCAGGGCACCCCCGGTTTACTTGCCAGGTCCCCCACCTCACCCTGCGCGGCGCCATGCTCCGCGCAAGGTCGCCGGAGCATGGTGCTGGCAGGTTTTGCAGGAGGGACCTGATTGCAAAGAACGAAGGAGAGTTAGGGGCCAAAATGCGAGGGTTCAAAAGTTGAGGGCCAAAGTGTAAAGTCGGTCAAGGAGGTTTCTTCTTAGGCTCAAGTTTTTATACATGACTAATTAGGACCCAAGGAATCTGATGGTGAATTTCATTTTCATATTAAACCTTGTTTGATCGGTCAATTTGCGCAAAAACCCAAATTAAGTCATTAATTGGGCATGGTTCTCAATGTAGGTCAAAATGAGTTCTAAAGGCCAAATTGAAGGTTCTAAACCCTAGAGATTATTTTTCTATGAATTTTAGAGGGTTTATTCTATTTTTAATTTGCCTCGAACCTTGTGAATTGAAGTGGGTTGTTTTAGGGTTACAGATTATCATTTGGTTTCTTGGAAGTGCTGTAGCCCTTGCTAGATCATCTCATCCCACTTTTATTCTTATTAAGCTGCTTTGACCTATGTTTGGGCCCTGAATTACCCTGTATGCAGATTATACTGGTGAAATTGCATTTTTACCCCTTATGACTTGTTTTCTCCTTAAACTCAGAATTCTCTGAGTTAAGCCTTTCCTTGAGTTATGTAGGAGCTTTTATCCTTTGTATTGGGTCAAAATGAGCTAGTTATGGCTCATGATGAGGTTCTCATCACTTTACTTGCACATAAACAATGTAAACACCACTCTATTAAGCGTTCTCTGACTCTGTCTTTTTGTAACCCTGTTCAGCACCAGGAGTTGAGCAGCCCGAGTTTCCGGTTGTTCTGAGGGTGTTGGGCCCAGCCGAGCCCAGCTGTAGTCGTTCTTTCAGCTCTTTCATTTTTCTACTGTTGTAGTGAGTAATGGATGTTGGTGCCAGAGCACCGCGATCGTTTATTTTGATGATAATAAAATATGTGTCATTTAACATTTGCACTTGAAGTCTTAGATTTCAGGTTAATTGCAAATGGAGACGTGATTAAAAGGAGTTCGAGCTCTCATCCAGGACGAATTAAAGGAGCTTGATGGAGAACAAAGGAGCTTCGCATGGAGAGATAACTTGAAGATGGAAGGACAAGAAGAATAGGATAGAATTTTGTTTATCTCTTTCTATGTACTTTTATCTTTATTTCCCTGCTCTTTTTGTTTCTTAGAATATCATGTTAAAGAGCCTCAAAGTATCCTAACAGTAGTCTTAGGAAAACCTGCACAACCCTAGGATACTTAGGTTTTCTGTAGAGAACTTAGAAAACCAAAATAGGGTTCAAACAACCTTTTCAGACGTCTAATCTGAAAATCAGACGTCTGATAATGACTTTTAAGACGTCTGACTGTTGACTCAGACGTCCGATAATGTTTAGGGTGGACTTAGTTCTATCTGATGAAATCAGATGCCTAGACCTTAGTCCAAACGCCTCAGCAGACGTCTGATGATTTTGCCAGACGTCCAATTAGTGGATCGTTGGCTGCCTTAGTAAACCCTGAAGGATATGACCATTAGCCTCGTATCAGACGTACGTAGAGGACCCCAGACGTCTGATACATGATCGTTTTGCCTCGGCTGACCCAAAATCTCTTCTCAGAGATTTTATACCCGTTGCACTCCCTTGGGAATCCATTTCGGCAGAAAGGTAGGTTTCCAGACGTCCAAACATCATTCCAGACGTCCTGTATGTCGTCTGATGACAATTCACTAGAACCCTGTTTAGATCTGATTCAAGTCAGGAAGGAAACCTGCCTAAAATCAAACGTCTGACTTTATTCCCAAACGTCTTAAACTGGTTTTCCAGATGTCTGATGTCAGGACCAGACATCTGATAACCCTGTCAGTATAATGATTAATCCTGATTTCGGCCTGATTTTCTTGAAGGCCGTACCCAACGGCTGTGGAAGCCTTCCAAGGCCTTCCAAAGCCTTCCTAGGGCTTCTATAAATAGTGGAGAACCTTTGCCACTCAAACACACACCAAGACACACTAAGCAAACCACTTTCCACATCTTTTGTGTCCAAGAGAAGTAGTTGAAGCTTCAGCTCTCTAAGCTTAATTCTACATCTAGAGAGCATCGATCATTTGCGCACCCGCTCTCCCGCCATAGTTCACGAGAGCATCGTTGCACTGTTGCGTGGCTCATGCACCCGCGTCACCGATTCGACGCACTTCCAGCAAAGGAAAGCATCCTAATTCCTATAGAAGCTTAGTTTAAGAATATCTGTCAGTGTAATGATTAATCCTGATTTCGGCCTGATTTTCTTGGAGGCCGTACCCAACGGCTATGGAAGCCTTCCAAGGCCTTCCAAAGACTTCCTAGGGCTTCTATAAATAGTGGAGAACCTTTGTCACTCAAATACACACCAAGACACACTATGCAAACCACTTTCCACATCTTTTGTGTCCAAGAGAAGTAGTTGAAGCTTCATCTCTCTAAGCTTAATTCTACATCTAGAGAGCATCGATCATTTGCGCACCCGCTCTCCCGCCATAGTTCACGAGAGCATCGTTGCGCCGTTGCGTGGCTCACGCACCCGCGTCACCGATTCGACGCACTTCCAGTAAAGGGAAGCATCCTAATTCCTATAGAAGCTTAGCTTAAGAATATCTTTGTGGCTCTATAAGATTATTGTTGTATTTTACTTTGTTATTTTGTTGGGTATTCGCATTACGAGTTTCCGTCTCCATCGAGGGACAAAATCCTTCTCGTGAAGAGAAGAGGTTGAGGAACGCTACCCTCGCACTTGTAGCGTGGTTGTAATTGAGGTTGAATCACCCTCGTTTAAGTGATTCATTTAGTGGATTTGATCAACTTGGTTGATCGAAAAATCCTAACTTGAGAGGGTTAGGTGGTGGTTTTCACCCGGGTTGGATTTCCACCTAAAAATCATTGTGTACATTGTGTGATTGTTATTTTGTGAGATTGTTATATCTTTAATTTTGCATTTTTTATGTCACGCTGATCTCACCCCCTCTAAGTGGGGATTTACAATTGGTATCAGAGTAGATCTTGCAGATCGGCATTACACACCGGCAAGGGATCAGATGGAGGGAAGCACATCTGCGATCAGAATATTTGAGGGGGAGTCCACCATCCGACCACCCTACTTTGACGGAAACAACTACAGCTCTTGGAAGCTGAGGATGAGGTTGTGGCTTCAAGCCACCGACTTCGCTCTATGGGGACGTTGCGAGACCCCATACGAGATCCTGGAGCAACCGGACATAGGATACTCACAGCAGCACATCCGGGAACTCTCACTCAATGCAAAAGCTATGAACGCATTGTACTGCGCTTTGAGCCTGGAGGAGTTTAACAGAATCTCGCAATGCGCCACCACATATGAGATCTAGCACACACTCGAGGTAACTCATGAAGATACCTCTAAGGTGAGATCTTCTAAAATTAATTTACTTTCACAGGAATCTGAATCATTTTCTATGAAGACTAACGAAACTTTAAGTGAGATGAACACTAGGTTCACTCTCATAGTAAATAATTTGAAAGCTTTAGGGAAGACCTTCATCAAGGGGGAGCTTCAAGGAAATCTACTTCTTTCCCTTGGACCAGAATGGGAGTAGAAGGTCATCGCGAATGAGGAGGCAAATGAGGTGGGGGAGCTCAATATGAAGGATCTCCTAGGCACTCTAATGGCCTACGAGACAAGGCTAAATCAGAAGGACACACCGGAGCTAAAATCAAAGAAGACACTCGCATTTAGGTCGCATCAAATAGTGAGGTAAGTTCCGATGACGAAGACTTTAAAATTTTACTTAATAAATTTTCCAATTTTTGTAGGTTGTCAAAGAAAGAAAAAAAGAAGGAAAAGGAAAACCCAAGACGTTGCTACCACTGCAACGAGAAAGGGCATCTACAACCAGAGTGCCCTCTTCTCAAAAAGGAGAAGAAGAAGGAAAAGGAGAAGAAGTTTATGAAGAAGGCGTTCCAAGCAACTTGGGACGACTCGAGCTCGGAGGAAGAGGAAGAAGAAAAGTCTGAGAAGGATGAAACCGCTTGCTTTGGTTTCATGGCCATAGGAAAAAGCGATAGCGAAAGTGGAAGCGACTTTGACGACAAGGTAAATTTCGATTTACAAAACGCATTTAATGAACTATTTGAACTTAGTAAATCACTTAAGATAGAAAATAAAAGTGTTAAAAAGAACCTTAGTTTTCTTAAAAATGAAAATGAAAGGTTAGAAAAATAACTCGAGGATCTAGAAACTAGTCCTAAGGATAATAACTTGCTATTAGAAAATAAAGATTTAATAAATAAAAATACTAAATTGATTGAGGAAAATGCTAGTCTGAAGTTAGAAATTTCTGATTTAAAGACTAAGATAAATATTATAGAAAAAGAAATCGCATGTCTTAGGGAAAATTCTAACAAATTAATCAACAAAGTAGAAAATTTGCATAGCCCTAAGGTTGAGAAAGGATCTCCATCAAGGAGACTCGCTAACAGATCTGGATCTAAGCTCATTTGGATACCGAAGAAAGATTTGGAATCTTATTTTGTAGGTTTCAAGGGTGACTTCAACACAAAGGACTGGATCTATAAGCTCAAGGCTGGTCAACTCGAGTTGAGAGAACCAAGGAGTAGACCAAGGAGGAGGACAAGAAGACCGACGAGATGGCGAACAAATTTTGGACCCGCCGCACATCGACCGTCAGACTGGAAACCGACGCCGATGCCCGGGCCTCCAAGCTATGGATGGGAGCCCCATCCGATGTGGCATCCACCACCTCCATTTGAGCTATTTTATTGGCCATAGTAGGTGAGGTAAAATCCTTTACCCTATTCTTTTATCATTAGCATATAGATAGGGGGAGTTTAAATTATTAGCTAATTGTCAATTATTAAGGGGGAGATGTAAGCTAGCCATATTTCCTTTAGTAAGGGGAAGAAAAGTAATAGCTATCTTGTTGTTACAAAAAGGGGGAGGACATTATTCAACTCATTTATAGAAGAGTATATTTTAAGGGGGAGTTATAGGAAATTTAAAATCAATTAAACCTTTTTGATAATGTCAAAAAGGGGGAGGATTTTTTGAATTATTATTTCTGATTTTGTCATCATCAAAAAGGGGGAGATTGTTGGTGCTAGAGCACCACGATCATTTATTTTGATGATAATAAAACACGTGTCATTTAACATTTGCACTTGAAGTCTTAGATTTCAGGTTAATTGCAAATGAAGACGTGATTAAAAGAAGTTCGAGCTCGCATCCAGGACGAATTGGAGGAGCTTGATGGAGAACAGAGGAGCTTCGCATGGAGCGATAACTTGAAGATGGAAGGACAAGAAGAATATGATAGAATTCTGTTTATCTCTTTCTATGTACTTTTGTCTTTATTTCCCTGCTCTTTTTGTTTCTTAGAATATCATGTTAAAGAGCCTCAAAGTACCCTTATAGTAGTCGTAGGAAAACCTGCACAACCCTAGGATACTTAGGTTTTCTGTAGAGAACTTAGAAAATCAAAATAGGGTTCAAACAACCTTTTCAGACGTCTAATCTGAAAATCAGACGTCTGATAATGACTTTTAAGACGTTTGACTGTTGACTCAGACGTCCAATAATGTTTAGGCGAGACTTAGTTCTATCTGATGAAATCAGACGCTCAGACCTTAGTCTAGACGTCTCAGCAGACGTCTGATGATTTTGCCAGACGTCCAATTAGTGGATCGTTGGCTGCCTTAGTAAACCCTGAAGGATATGACCGTTAGCCTCGTATCAGACGTCCGTAGAGGACCCCAGACGTCTGATACATGATCGTTTTGCCTCGGCTGACCCAAAATCTCTTCTCAGAGATTTTATACCCGTTGCACTCCCTTGGGAATCCATTTCGGCAGAAAGGTAGGTTTCTAGATGTCCAAACATCATTCCAGACGTCCTGTATGTCGTCTGATGACAATTCACTAGAACCCTGTTTAGATCTGATTCAAGTCAGGAAGGAAACCCGCCTAAAATCAAACGTCTGACTTTGTTCCCAGACATCTTAAAGTGGTTTTCCAGACGTCTGATGTCAAGACCAAACGTCTGATAACCCTGTCAGTGTAATGATTAATCCTAATTTTAGCCTGATTTTCTTGGAGGCCGTACCCAACGGCTGTGGAAGCCTTCCAAGGCCTTCCAAAGCCTTCCTAGGGCTTTTATAAATAGTGGAGAACCTTTGCCACTCAAACACACACCAAGACACACTAAGAAAACCACTTTTCACATCTTTTGTGTCCAAGAGAAGTAGTTGAAGCTTCAGCTCTCCAAGCTTAGTTCTACATCTAGAGAGCATCGATCATTTGTGCACCCGCTCTCCCTCCATAGTTCACGAGAGCATCGTTGCGCCGTTGCGTGGCTCACGTACCCGCATCACCGATTCGACGCACTTCCAGCAAAGGGAAGCATCCTAATTCCTATAGAAGCTTAGTTTAAGAATATCTTTGTGGCTCTATAAGATTATTGTTGTATTTTACTTTGTTATTTGGTTGGGTATTCGCATTACGAGTTCCCGTCTCCATCGAGGGACAAAATCCTTCTCGTGAAGAGAAGAGGTTGAGGAACGCTACCCTCGCACTTGTAGCGTGGTTGTAATTGAGGTTGAATCACCCTCGTTTAAGTGATTCGTTTAGTGGATTTGATCAACTTGGTTGATCGAAAAATCCTAACTCGAGAGGGTTAGGTGGTGGTTTCACCCGGGTTGGGTTTCCACCTAAAAATCATTGTGTACATTATGTGATTGTTATTTTGTGAGATTGTTATATCTTTAATTCCGCATTTTTTATGTCACGCTGATCTCACCCACTTCATCCCTTAGCATCCACTCCTCCCCGTCCCTTGCAGCCACAAGTGGAGGAGAGGAGCTCATGAGTGGAGGAGAGGGAGAGAGGGAGAGAGAGGAAGGGGAGAGCGTGGGAAAGAGGACAGAGCTTGGGGGAGCTCGAGTGTGTGAAGCCGAAGGAGCTTGAGCATGAGAGCTCGCGCGAGGGAGTTGCCCTTGCTACGGTTGCAGCAGCAAGAGCTCGGAGGTGCGAGGGGAGGAGCCGCGGTCGGAGTTGCTGCCGAGGGAGCTCGTGCGAGAGGAAAGGAGGCCGTAGGAGGAGGACCCGCAACCTCTTGCGAGCGAAGCTCGCGAGAAGATGAATGTCGTAAGAGACTTCTGCGTACTAGATTTTTCCAGTATTAGACGTCTGGAGCATCTACTAGATGTTTGAAGTAGCAGCGGGACGTCCGGAGCTGAAGTCGAACATCTGAATACACGTGGAGTGCTGAGGTATGAGTTCTGTACGCTTCTACATGCGCGTACGTGGAGTACGTTAATGTTGCACTGTTGTCGTTTTAAATCTGCGAACACATGCGTAGGTACAGGTCTTGGAAAAGCATGTAAGCACGTTCTTCGAGGTGCTTTAGGACGCCTGGATGACTCTATAGACGTATGATCAGACATCCGGATGCACTCACAGATGTCTGAAAAGACCCCATGACGACTGTAAGGGGTTCCAGATGTCCGCCAGCAATATAGGAACACAAGGTGAGTTTCTGACGTCGTTTAAGACGTCTAGGCCTAGTCCAGAGGTTTGATTTTAGTCAGTATGCATGTTTTTTACCCGTTTAGGGCCTAAATGGAGTCTGATTTACGCAAACGGAATATTGTTGTTTTTCACTCGAGTTTCTCTATGTGTTAATAACACTTGTACACTGTTTTGAGCTCGTCTGATGTCATTTAGTCACTGGTATTGGTTTCCAACCTGTAGCGTGTTCAGGGCATGCGAAGATGACTGGATCTACGATTCAGGCCCTGATTCCTCCCATGTATCCCGGTAGAGTGGTTTACCTTCATACTAAGATTTAATTAAGTAAAATGCATGCTTAGAATAACTTAATTGAACCTTAGGATGTGAAATAAACCCTAGGGCAGAAACAAATGAACATCACTTGAGCTACACTGTTTACTTTGAGATGCATGTTAAAACCCTAATTGCTAGCAAGTGTATAGATACATGATGTGATGCTTCTTCAGTTATTAAAACACGAGCTGCCTGTTATATGAATGAGAATCAGAATGTGAACAACGAGATATACTTGTTGAGAAATGAAATGAAATGAATACAAGCATGAACCCTATGGGGAACTAGGAGAAGAACTCCTATACGCGGAAAGAATCTTGTATTTAGACGGGAAGTGAGATGGTCCTTGTGTGCACAGTACCAAGGAGAGCAGATGTCCCTTTAGTGTAGAGGGGAGCTAGCTACCCCTTGGGTTGAGACCTGGGGTTAAGACTAGTCACTCTATACTGACTCCTATTAGCCCTCGCGTACGTGGTACCGAGGTGAGCTATTTAGTGTAGGGAGGGAGCTAGTTGCTACACGGGACTCGGGGTTAGGACTAGCCACCCTACACCGACTCTTATTAGGCCCATTGAACAAACCGGGATAGTCGGAGGAGGGTACACGGACTGTGGAGGGGCGAGACCCTTGTTCTGTTATGAGGGTTGAGACCCCTGTTCTGAGAGGGCAAGGCCCTGTGCTATTCCGTGTTGTACTTTTGGGCGTACCCGCTAGTGAAAATGACTGACCGTGTGCCAATGCGAGGTAGCAACCCATGTGCTTATCTCTCGTCCGTAGTCACTGATACGTCGCGACCGTGACCTCAGGGTGGTAGACCGGGTGTAGGACAATCACGGGGGAATCTCTCGGCTAAGAGAGCACCATGTGTACATCCTACATCACGGGAAAGACTGCAATCAAGATTGTTTCCTTGAGGGACAAGCAAGATCAAGAAATGAATGGATCCTTAATAGAATAAACAAATCAGAACCACTTAGTTGAGATAAATGGAAATGGATAATTAATTAGTTTCTTGTTTTATGTAAAAAGCTTAACCACCACTCTACTCAGCGTTCGCTGACCACGATGTATATAACCTTGCTCAGGTCAGGGAGTTGAGCAGTTAGTACCACTGACTGCAGAGGGAGCTAGGCCCAGTTGAGCCTAGTCATAGCTGTTGTTACCTTTTTGCTCCAGAGCGTTCTTTCTATTGTAGTAGTGAGTACTTTGATATATGTATTACTACTCCGTTACGTCTCTATTATATTTTCCGCTGCTGTAGCTATGATGGCATGTAATATTGTGAGACATTTTGTTCTATTTCCTTTACTGTCTTTTGGTTATTTCTGCTTAGTTACATTGCATGTGTGGTTGTGGAATATGTTCTATTTTTTGTTATTTCTCGTTGGATGACTGGGTCTTGGGATCTAGTTGAGGTGAGCCGGTCTCGGGTCCTGTAGGGAGCCGAAATCGGGCTGTAACAACTCTCGTCAAGGCCAAGCCTCGACCTCCCTGTTTGTGCAATAACCCGACCAGATCGATATCTCTTCTGATTCATTTGAACCTAGATCTCCTTCATCCATATTCATGGAATACCTAGCAGAAGAAGAAAACAATCTCCAGAATCAACTGGGCCTAGCTCCCTCTGCAGTCAGTGGTACTAACTGCTCAACTCCCTGACCTGAGCAAGGTTATATACATCGTGGTCAGCGAACGCTGAGTAGAGTGGTGGTTAAGCTTTTTACATAAAACAAGAAACTAATTAATTATCCATTTCCATTTATCTCAACTAAGTGGTTCTGATTTGTTTATTCTATTAAGGATCCATTCATTTCTTGATCTTGCTTGTCCCTCAAGGAAACAATCTTGATTGCAGTCTTTCCCGTGATGTAGGATGTACACATGGTGCTCTCTTAGCCGAGAGATTCCCCCGTGATTGTCCTACACCCGGTCTACCACCCTGAGGTCACGGTCGCGACGTATCAGTGACTACGGACGAGAGATAAGCACATGGGTTGCTACCTCGCATTGGCACACGGTCAGTCATTTTCACTAGCGGGTACGCCCAAAAGTACAACACGGAATAGCACAGGGCCTTGCCCTCTTAGAACAGGGGTCTCAACCCTCATAACAGAACAAGGGTCTCGCCCCTCCACAGTTCGTGTACCCTCCTCCGACTATCCCGGTTTGTTCAATGGGCCTAATAAGAGTCGGTGTAGGGTGGCTAGTCCTAACCCCGAGTCCCGTGTAGCAACTAGCTCCCTCCCTACACTAAATAGCTCACCTCGGTACCACGTACGCGAGGGCTAATAGGAGTCAGTATAGAGTGACTAGTCTTAACCCCAGGTCTCAACCCAAGGGGTAGCTAGCTCCCCTCTACACTAAAGGGACATCTGCTCTCCTTGGTACTGTGCACACAAGGACCATCTCACTTCCCGTCTAAATACAAGATTCTTTCCGCGTATAGGAGTTCTTCTCCTAGTTCCCCATAGGGTTCATGCTTGTATTCATTTCATTTCATTTCTCAACAAGTATATCTCGTTGTTCACATTCTGATTCTCATTCATATAACAGGCAGCTCGTGTTTTAATAACTGAAGAAGCATCACATCATGTATCTATACACTTGCTAGCAATTAGGGTTTTAACATGCATCTCAAAGTAAACAGTGTAGCTCAAGTGATGTTCATTTGTTTCTGCCCTAGGGTTTATTTCACATCCTAAGGTTCAATTAAGTTATTCTAAGCATGCATTTTACTTAATTAAATCTTAGTATGAAGGTAAACCACTCTATCGGGATACATGGGAGGAATCAGGGCCTGAATCGTAGATCCAGTCATCTTCGCATGCCCTGAACACGCTACAGGTTGGAAACCAATACCAGTGACTAAATGACATCAGACGAGCTCAAAACAGTGTACAAGTGTTATTAACACATAGAGAAACTCGAGTGAAAAACAACAATATTCCGTTTGCGTAAATCAGACTCCATTTAGGCCCTAAACGGGTAAAAAACATGCATACTGACTAAAATCAAACCTCTGGACTAGGCCTAGACGTCTTAAACGACGTCAGAAACTCACCTTGTGTTCCTATATTGCTGGCGGACATCTGGAACCCCTTACAGTCGTCATGGGGTCTTTTCAGACATCTGTGAGTGCATCCGGATGTCTGATCATACGTCTATAGAGTCATCCAGGCGTCCTAAAGCACCTCGAAGAACGTGCTTACATGCTTTTCCAGGCCTTTATGAATCCACCACAGCATCCTATGATGTGTGATGAGAGCCTCATCATGAACCCTAACTAACACATTTTGACCTAAATAAGTATACAAAAGCTCCTACAAAACCTAAGGGAAAGCCTAAATCAAAGAACTATAAATTTGAGTATAAAGTAACTCACAAAGGGTAAAACTTCAATTTTACCAATGCAATACACAAACGGGATGTCTAAGGGTCTAAACACAGGTCAAATGGGCTTAATTAGAAAGAAAGTGGGATGATTTGATCTGAAAAGGGTTATAGCAACTTCTATAAATTAAATAACATTCTATAACTGTCGACGTGTCTCGATCGTGTTTTAATAGTTAATTACTTCATAGTATAGGTGATCAAGCATTGTCAACAAATAAAAGTTTTATTACTCGAAAACCTAAGTATCCGAGGTCGAACACAGGGAGCAATTGAAATTCATTACTAATCTCAAGAATGTAATTAAACACTTAATTACTCAAAGCGTAATTCAAATATAAATGCACGAGTTTGAAAAGTAATTATGGCAAAAAGAAGAAATTGGATGTCTGATCATAGGATCAGACGTCCTAAAAATAGGTTTCCCTTCTCTTATTCTTCTTCTTCTAATTTTCCTCCTTCTTCTTCTTTGTGCTTCTTTCTTCTCTACAGTGCCTTGCTTTTTTCTTCCTATTTTCTTCTGCAGTTTCTTTCTCTCTACGGGTCTTCTTCTTCTTCCTTGGCTCTCCTTCCTTCCTTGATTCTATTTTCCTTTGCCTTCAGTTCCTCTTCTTCGTCTGCTTGTCTTTACCTTTCTCTATTCCTTCTTTATTCTTCTCTTTTTCCTTCTACAATGTCTTCCTTCCTTCTTCTTTTCCTCTACTAGCAGCGGCTAAGTGTTAGCTTCTTTTCTCCTGTCTGCCTTCCCTGCACAAACCACAAAGGAGAAAAACCTAACCCTCTACCCACACCCGCACATCTCTCTCTCTCTTTGTGTAAACCACTCTCAGCACGCTCTCCCAGAGCCAGGCAAACGGGTCGGATCGCGCACCCAGGTCCAGGTGCACCAGCGTGAGGGTGGTGCACGAGGAGTGCTCAGGGCAGTGTCCGGTCGGGTCGCCAGATCCGTGTGGTGAAATCACGGACGAGGCGATGAAGATAGGTGAGGGACCTCACCCCAAGTGCGTTCGGAGGCAACGAGCCCATATCACAAAAACATTATAAATCACTCCAGCGCTTTGTGAGTTAACGATGTGGGACTAATACCCACTGGCTTCTCTTGCGCGCGCCCGCAAGAGTCCATCCTTCAATTGCCACTGCTGCAGGTTGATGAGAGCCTCATCATGAGCCATAACTAGCTCATTTTGACCCAATAAAGAAGATAAAAGCTCCTACATAACCTAGAAGAAGGCCTAACTGAAGGAACAAGTGCTCTGAGAAGAAAACATGAAATAAAGGTTAAAACTGTAATTTTACCATTGCAGTACATAAACGGGATTTCTCAGAGGCAAAATATAGGTCAAATGGTCTAAATGAGATAAAAAGAGGGTTGAGTCAATCAGAAATGGGTTCATGTGCAATCTAGGAATTAAATGACACCTGGTAACCCTAAAACAGACCCGCTTTAATTAACAAGGTTCCGATCAGAACAAAAAGCAAGTAAACCCTCTAAAAATCATGGAAAAACATCCTCTAGGGTTTAGAACACTTACTTTGGCCTTTGGAACCTAGTCTGACCTAGATTAGGGTCCTAGCTCTTCAATTAACCTAATTTGGGTTTTTACGCAAAATATCTAGTCAAACGAGGTCAAACCTGAAATCCAACTTCTCCATTGGATTCCTTAGGTCCAAATTAGGTTTATACCAAAATTTGGACCTAAGGGGAGGTCATCTTGACCTACTTTGCAATTTAGTACACCCAAATCACAAATAGGTCCCTATCTTTTGAATATCCTTGCAAAGAGCCCCCCAAGTTCTTCGCCCCCTTTGCAATCCGGTCCTGCCGCCATTGTTAGGGCAGAACCGAGCTCCGGCGAGGTTCAGAGAGGGATTGCTCTCTAATCCCTCAGAGATTCCCTCCCAGAAATGGAAGGGGGATTCTCTGAGGAATTCCCTTCCTTATAAAGCCAATTACAATCGCTGGTGTGAACCCAATCTCTCGTGCGAACGTACGAGAGATTTGGGTATCCACCTTCCTTCCAACTCCGGCAAGCCGGCAGACCTAATTGCGCGCTCTCCACGCGCTGATAGGAGCGGCCAGCACCTATAAAACACCCCCCAGACCCTGCCGCAGAAGGAGCTTGATTTGGCCGAATGTCCACCCCCAATTCGTCTCCTCCTGCCCGGCCAAAAGTCCCAGCAAGCTCCGGCAAGCCCCCCTCCCCTCCCTCTTCGCTCTGCCACAAAACCAGTGGCAGAGTTAGCTTCCTGACTTCCCTCCGCGTCGCGCAATACCCGCGCACGCCGCCTCAGCCCCGTCGTTGCCGCCGTTCTCCCCCACTGGGCATCATCTTTTCCGGCGACAACAGGCACTGTTGTCCGCCTTCCATCCCCTTTCGTCCTTACAATTAGGTTAGAACTCCTCTCCATCCTCTCCTCTCTCTTTTCCCCCTGTTATCTCATCTGATTACCCCTCGACCGACGCTGACCACCCTCATCTTCCACATCACCGACCGACCTCGGGCGAGCCGCTTCCACCATTCCAGCCCCCCACACGGCTCGCCAACCACCTCGAGAGCTCCGCCTCACCACCAGGAACTCGCTCCACCCCACAACTGCCACTCCAGACCTCCATAATCACCCCCTGAACAACCCACCATCTCCGGCCACAGGTTGACCTAGGCACGCACGCCTAGGCCGACCTGCGGCCTGCAGCATCGTCCACCGCCTTCGCCGTGCCACGGCGAAGGTCTCTAGCTGATCTGATTGGGCCGAGGGCTCGTTTTGTGCATGACAGTGTTTGAGCTCCTGCCGCCATGGACGACCTCTGATGAAGCTCCAACGAAGCTCCAGGCACCCAGTCTCCCAGGCTACAGGTGCTGCATACTCGCGCGAGTGTCGCGAGGTGAGTGAGTCCAGCAAGGAGCGCCAGCAGAGTCAACAGCTTGGGCAATTGAGCGACAAAACTCTGCGGGCGCACGTGAAGGCGAGACCAGATAGTCCCACATTGTGGGATTGCAACACTCAGGTACCATATAAGTTCTTTTTGTGTTTTTGTCTTAGTGCCTCCGTAAGCACAGGGGTGAGGTCCCTCACTGACCCCATACCCGCCTCGTCCGCGGCTTGACCTCGCGGATCTGACGGATCCGACCCGACCTAAACCTAGCACTCCTCGCGCACCACACCACCTGCAGGTGCGCCTGGTCCCGGGTACGATCCGACCCGATTATGGCTGTGGCTCTGGGAGAGCGTCCCTGAGTGAATTGCTTGAGAGAGAGAGACGCGTGGGTAGAGGGAGAAAGGATAGGTTTTGCTCTGTGTAGGCACTGGTTGAACGCTGAGGAAGAAAGACTTGGTCGCGAGAAGGAAAAGAAAGAAGGAAGAAGGAAAGGCAGGAAGAACAGAGAGACCAAAGAAGAAAGAAAGAAGCCTTCGCAGGAGAAGAAGAAAAGAAAGCAAACACAGCAGCAGAAAAAGAAGAAACAGAGAGACTGCTGAGGAAGAAGAATAATCAAGAAGAAAAGGGAACATACTTTTAAGACGTCTGATCACAAGATCAGACGTCCAATTTCATTTCTTTTTGTCCTAACTACTTTTAATCGCATACATTCATAGTTGAATTGATATTTTGAGTAAATTAGAGTGTTCAATTACATTTTGACTAGTATTAAATTCCATTTGCTCCCTGTGATCGACCTCGAATACTCCGATCTTCGAGTAATAAAATTCTTTATATTTGTTTAGACGTTTTGTCGGTTGTACTACAACGTGATATACTTTAAACCCGCACAAAACGTTGACAACATTTTGGCGCCGTTGCCGGGGAGCAATGCGCAATTTACCACTAGTCTCTACATTCTTTTTATCATATTGAACACTAACTTGCCCTACTTTGCTTTGATGTGATCTTGCAGGTACTTCATGAGAAAATCTCTCCCGCAAGTCAACCACTCCACGGCAGGTAATTTCTTTTCTTCCTTAATCATCCCCTAATCTTTGAAAGACAAAAGGAAGAAAATCAATTTAGGAATCAATTGCCTTCTTTATATAGTAATCACCATCTCTAAGGCAAAACATTTCCTGATTTTGCAAAAATTTCTACAAATATTCTTGAAGTTGGAGTGATTTTTTTTCCATCCCACAAATTCGTGTGCCTAATTGAAATAACGCTTAATCTCGGCGGACCACACACTTCTTGTTTATAAGTCCAAAGAGAACTTTTGAAAAAGAAAAAGAGGATTGGAAATAGAACCAAATTAGGGTTTCCACATTAGGATCTTGAAGCGCTAGTCACACATGCCTGTGTAAAAGGAAATAAACCCTCCCGCATCAGTGTGCTACCCAAGCCCTTGATTGAAGAAAGCTAAATAAGACAAACCCTAAAATTGAGCTCTAAAATCACTTGAATCTTAAAATGTTTTTTGACCTAATAACCTGGGAGTCAAATCAGGGTGATCTCTAGGCCCCGAGCTTAGAATCATTCTGCCATCTATAGGACAGGTCAGGTGAAGTTGACCCCTTGGGTCAACCAACCTCTAAATTAGGTCACAATACCAAAAACATCTAAAGTTCAAATGAGAACCCTAAAAGCACCTTTGAAATAAAAAGTGATAGACTTAAGAGGTCAAGGTCCCCATTCTGGTCTACCTGGAATCTCAGTGACAAGAGAGGTCGGGTGGGGGAAACCCTGTAACCCGTAGGAACGCTCTACCGTGTAGGGATCTTTGCGAGACTCTCCCTCTCTGGCTGCCCAGGTAATTCTCAGGTGGACGATCTTCGGATCCAGGGGTCCATCCGCCCCGAACCTCCATAGTCATCCAAACATCTTTTGGGTGTCTTGATTGGGTCAAGAACATCTCCAGTCCTGCATCTTTTCTCTTTAGAGCACACACACTCATTTTCAGTGGGACTCGTTATTCAGATCTGATCGCTTCATAACACATCTTGAGTCAAACTCTGATCTTGATTCCACCACCTGATCCAAATATGCAGCCGAACCACCTAGGATTACCATTCAAGAAACCTGAATACCGGAGATCCATGAGAGATAAAATGATTGAGGATGCCATGAGATTTTATGAAAATGAAGAAACCTCAACAACAGTAGGAAACATTCAGGTTGATGTCCCAACAACCACAACCTTTGTCATAACTTGTGCCCAAGTACTATTAGCAGAAGCCAACAAAGGATCAACCTATGACTTGCTCATTACTGCATACATTGAGATAGAAAGATTGCACAATAGTGAATACCTTCAATGTATGACAAATCCTCGACTTTGGAAGCAACACCAAGATAGTCTTAAAAAATGGGAAGAGATAATGAGATTAATAAAACAAGTGATTGATCAGAAATACCCGTACATACCACCAACAGAGGATGAGCTATCTTGGAACAACATCGAGGATAAATCTGACCTCGGGTTTGAGGCACAAAATGGTTGTGGATTCCCAACCCAGATGGAGTATAATGCACCTGATATTGAAGAAGGTTGGGAAGCTCCAAATGCAGAAAAAGACCATGATGAGCCCATTTTAGAATCCCAAGACTCCTGCAAGTATGAGAGTAGAACTGAACCTCTCGAGGGTGTAAATTCCGTCCCTTATTCTGATAAGGTGGCCCTCGAAGGTTATTCAGACCTAAATTTTAGTAATTCAACCCACATCCTAAGCCTAGAACCTAGATCTGAAACATATTTTGAAGATTTCAAGGCCCCAGATGAAGAAAATCAATCTCTTAATGAAGAATATGATTTTGGGCCTCGATTTAATGAATATCCCTCGTCAACCTCCTCAGAGGAACGAATCGATTTTGCAGAATTCATGCCAATCTACGACACAGAAACCGAGGAGTTAGACGAGCAGGGTTTCAATTGGGTCTGCCCTACTAGCTTAGAATCTGAGCCTCTACCAGATAAGGATACCCTTTTAAGCTCAGAATTAACATTTAGGCTAGATCCCAGTCAGGCTGCTGAATATACAACATATGATTTATTCTATGGTGGAACTCATGATCTAGAATCTCATTCAAACTTTGATTTTCGCAAACTCTCCGACGATCTCGAATCTGACCATAACATCGGAGAAAATCTGCCTCCTGATTATAACATGTCAATCTTCTTTGAAGCCACCTGCTCCACATATACAGAACCAATCAAAACCCGTTCCCCACCCCGACCCACAACCGAACTCAATTTCTATTCCGATTCACCTCTCATTGAGCCATTTGCAGATGATTCAACTCCGTATCTAGACCAGGTATCGGGTACTGATCAGACCACAAATCAGGAGCCTCCATCCTTTGATCACCTCTGTAGGGATTCCACACCTTACATGGATAATTTTTCGGAACCCTACTTTGACCAGGCTGATTCGACTCAGCCTGAACCTGAGTTTTCACTTCCATATCCATCAGAACGTCATTGCATATGGTGGGTTCTGCATCTGCTGATCTACATCTATCAACCCACCAGACTTATTGGGTTTGGGCTGCATCATCAGCCCACTGATCTCAACAAGCACCTGGTTGGACCAACCAGGCTCTTAATCAAGGTGCATGTTTTCCAAAACTCCATTGATTTGACCACTCCCTCTCCACCCCATTTTCTGCTCGGCTGAAGGCATTAAATTTAGCGCTTAACGGGAGGCAACTCGTCATCCCAAACACAGAGACCCGTCTGATTATCCATTTGGACTCCACGTCTATTGCACCTTGGACCAGCCTTAGACATATGATCCCACCTCCGGTACACGTATCAGAGCTTAAAATCATCCGCATCAGTCATTTACGACCCATTCACCCACCCGATGTATCTTGTTCTAAGCCCCTGACCTCAACACTAATTCCCACCCTCTGTTTGTAATGAAGACATTGCAAAACTTAGGCATGGGGGGGTGATAAAGTGCATACATACAGAACCAAGAAAAAAATCAGGAGTCACACACAAAAATTTTGCATATGTCAAAAACGCAAAAAAAATTGAAAAATATTAAGAAAAAGAACAAAAAAAGGGGGGAGGGAGGAAATTTTGTGAGCCACTTAAGCATAAGGAGGAGAAAAAGAAGAAAAATGACAAAAAGGAGCACAAAATGAAAATGAAAAGAAATAGTCATTAGTAAAAGATTAAGGGGTTAACTGAAGTTCTAGACCGAATCAAGAAAAAGAAAAGAAAAGTGCTACGGAGATATAACAAGAGATTAGCGGGAACGCTGGTCTTAGGCCTTTTGGGCTAGTACCTTTAGCTTAAAAATTCACGTATCCGTTAAAATCTGGATAATCCTCAAGAGGTTGAGGAAAGTGCGAAGCTTGAGTATTAGGTCTAAGGCTTAGGAAGTATTCGGCCTCGTTAACTGACCTCCAGTTTGCGGGATTCGGTAACCTAAGCACCCAAATTCACACACAGTCTGGTTCAGTGCGCATAAACATCCAAATCACGCGAAAAGCGTTTAATGTTCTGAAAAAGTCACCTAGATTAGGAGCGGTCAATCAACACAAATTGATTTGGACGAGTTCCCAACGCGGAGAGGCGGGAAATTCCCCTCGAAGATGCGTAACAACATATCGTCTCCTCGGTGCTTGTCTCTTAGGATATTTAAATATCCTATTGGGGGCATGTAAGCACTCTGTTGGTTCAGATACCATGGGCGGCATTATCACGAAATGTCGATCGCCAGGGGCTGAATTCGGCCACGGAACGCCATGGGTGGGATTATCTCAAAATCTCGAAAGCCAGGGTTCTGGGGGTTGCCATGGGCGGGATTATCTCGAAATCTCGAAAGCGAGGGACCCTTGAGGATTGATGATGGGGACGAGGAATCCGATACAGACCGTGTTGAGAAGCTAATCCGAAGCTAGAAATAAAAAGAAAAGAGAGAGAAAAGCTCTCCAAACAAATAAATCTTCTATCTCTCTCTTACAAAAAACGCATTGCAAACTAAACTTAGGATAAAAATGTCTCAAGCACGGGTGCTTTAACCGCGGAGTCCAACAAACCCTAGGTTAGTTTCTGTGGGCCGTAGAAACCTTTGCGGAAGACTGAGGCTAAAGCGGAACAGGTCCAGATTTTGGTTGGTACTTGAGTACCTCTAGGCCTATTGTCGGCATTCCTACCTAAATCACAAAATAAAAGGAGAAGCACTTATCATAATTATTGACAGACACTCAGGGTCTAGAATGGAAGTTAAAACCTTGAAATTTTGCTAAGGGACTAGCAAAAGCTAGGCATGGGGGTATGATGAGAGCCTCATCATGAGCCATAACTAGCTCATTTTGACCCGATAAAGAAGATAAAGGCTCCTACATAACCTAGAAGAAGGCCTAACTGAAGGAACAAGTGCTCTGAGAAGAAAAATGAAATAAAGGTTAAAACTGTAATTTTACCATTGCAGTACATAAACGGGATTTCTCAGAGGCAAAACATAGGTCAAATGGTCTAAATGAGATAAAAAGAGGGTTGAGTCAATCAGAAATGGGTTCATGTGCAATCTAGGAATTAAATGACACCTGGTAACCCTAAAACAGATCCGCTTTAATTAACAAGGTTCCGATCAGAACAAAAAGCAAGTAAACCCTCTAAAAATCATGGAAAAACATCCTCTAGGGTTTATAACACTTACTTTGGCCTTTGGAACCTAGTCTGACCTAGATTAGGGTCCTAGCTCTTCAATTAACCTAATTTGGGTTTTTACGCAAAATATCCAGTCAAACGAGGTCAAACCTGAAATCCAACTTCTCCATTGAATTCCTTAGGTCCAAATTAGGTTTATACCAAAATTTGAACCTAAGGGGAGGTCATCTTGACCTACTTTGCAATTTAGTACACCCAAATCATAAATAGGTCCCTATCTTTTGAATATCCTTGCAAAGAGCCCCCCAAGTTCTTCGCCCCCTTTGCAATCCGGTCCTGCCGTCATTGTTAGGGCAGAACCGAGCTCTGGCGAGGTTCAAAGAGGGATTGCTCTCTAATCCCTCAGAGATTTCCTCCCAGAAATGGAAGGGGGATTCTCTGAGGAATTCCCTTCCTTATAAAGCCAATTACAATCGCTGGTGTGAACCCAATCTCTCGTGCGAACGCACGAGAGATTTGGGTATCCACCTTCCTTCCAACTCCGGCAAGCCGGCAGACCTAATTGCGCGCTCTCCACGCGCTGATAGGGGCGGCCAGCACCTATAAAACACCCCCCAGACCCTGCCGCAGAAGGAGCTTGATTTGGCCGAATGTCCACCCCCAATTCGTCTCCTCCTGCCCGACCAAAAGTCCCAGCAAGCTCCGGCAAGCCCCCCTCCCCTCCCTCTTCGCTCTGCCACAAAACCAGTGGCAGAGTTAGCTTCCTGACTTCCCTCCACGTCGCGCAGTACCCGCGCACGCCGCCTCAGCCCCGTCGTCGCCGCCGTTCTCCCCCACTGGGCATCATCTTCTCCGGCGACAGCAGGTACTGCTGTCCGCCTTCCGTCCCCTTTCGTCCTTACAATTAGGTTAGAACTCCTCTCCATCCTCTCCTCTCTCTTTTCCCCCTGTTATCTCATCTGATTACCCCTCGACCGACGCTGACCACCCTCATCTTCCACATCACCGACCGACCTCCGGCGAGCCGCTTCCACCATTCCAGCCCCCCACACGGCTCGCCAACCACCTCGAGAGCTCCGCCTCACCACCAGGAACTCGCTCCACCCCACAACTGCCACTCCAGACCTCCATAATCACCCCTTGAACAACCCACCATCTCCGGCTACAGGTTGACCTAGGCACGCACGCCTAGGCCGACCTGCGGCCTGCAGCATCGTCCACTGCCTTCGCCGTGCCACGGCGAAGGTCTCTAGTTGATCTGATTGGGCCGAGAGGCTCGTTTTGTGCATGACAGTGTTTGAGCTCCTGCCACCATGGATGACCTCTGATGAAGCTCCAACGAAGCTCCAGGCACCCGGTCTCCCAGGCTACAGGTGTTGCATACTCGCGCGAGTGTCGCGAGGTGAGTGAGTCCAGCAAGGAGCGCCAGCAGAGTCAACAGCTTGGGCAATCGAGCGACAAAACTCTGCGGGCGTGCGTGAAGGCGAGACCAGATAGTCCCACATCGTGGGATTGCAACACTCAGGTACCATATAAATTGTTTTTGTGTTTTTGTCTTAGTGCCTCCGTAAGCACAAGGGTGAGGTCCCTCGCTGACCCCACACCCGCCTCGTCCACGGCTTGACCTCGCGGATCTGGCGGATCTGACCCGACCTAAACCTACGCACTCCTCGCGCACCACACCACCTGCAAGTGCGCCTTGTCCCAGGTACGATCCGACCCGATTATGGCTGTGGCTCTGGGAGAGCATCCCTGAGTGAATTGCTTGAGAGAGAGAGACGCGTGGGTAGAGGGAGAAAGGATAGGTTTTGCTCTGTGTAGGCACTGGCTGAACGCTGAGGAAGAAAGACTTGGTCGCGAGAAGGAAAAGAAAGAAGGAAGAAGGAAAGGCAGGAAGAACAGAGAGACCAAAGAAGAAAGAAAGAAGCCTTCGCAAGAGAAGAAGAAAAGAAAGCAAACACAGCAGCAGAAAAAGAAGAAACAGAGAGACTGCTGAGGAAGAAGAATAATCAAGAAGAAAAGGGAACATACTTTTAAGACGTCTGATCACAAGATCAGACGTCCAATTTCATTTCTTTTTGTCCTAACTACTTTTAATCGCATACATTCATAGTTGAATTGATATTTTGAGTAAATTAGAGTGTTCAATTACATTTTGACTAGTATTAAATTCCATTTGCTCCCTGTGATCGACCTCGGATACTCCGATCTTCGAGTAATAAAATTCTTTATATTTGTTTAGACGTTTTGTCGGTTGTACTACAACGTGATATACTTTAAACCCGCACAAAACGTTGACAACACAGGCTCTGTGGTATCACTTGCTGGATCAGATGTCTTCGCGATGCTTCCTCGAGTTAGCTGCACCTGGAGCCCTGCAGTCCTGCGACCTGGAGCGAGTGTGGAGCTTCTTTAAGTTACCGCTAATGGCGGCAGGGGTGTGAAATCTGTCAGACACAAAACGAGCCTCGCAGCTTAATCAGATCACCGGGGGACCTTCGCCTTGTTACGGCGAATGTGAGGAGCTAGGCGGCAGGCCGCGGGGCGGCCTAGGCGTGCATACCTAGGTCGCCCTGTGGCCGGATGGATGGGTGTGTTCGGGGGACTGTTGGGTAGGTGTAGAGGGACTATGGACGGGCGGAGGTTATTCAGTGAGGTGAGGCGGAGGTTATGCGATGGTCGACGAGGCATGTGGGTCTGCAGAGCGACGGGAGCGTCTCGCCAGAGGGTGGCTAGAGATGAGGAAGGTGGTGGAGAACAGCGGCGGTCAAGGGATGTTTGATGAAATAAAATGAGGGAGATGAAAGAGGGGATAGAGAAGAATAGTTTTAACCTAACTAAAGGGACGAAGGGGATGAGAAGGCGGCCGATAGTACCTTCTATCGTCGGAGAAGAAGATGTCCAGTGGGGGAAGACAGCGGCGACGACGGGGCTAGGGCATCTCGTGCGAGTGTTGCGCGACGCGGAGGCGGATGAGGAGGACGGCTCTGCCACTGGTTTTTTGGCAGAGCGAAGAGGAAGAGGAGGGGGGCTCGCCGGAGCTCGTTGGACCCCTTGGCCGGAGAAGAAGGAGAGGAATTTGAGGTGGAATCCCGGCCAAGTCGAGCTGAGGAGGTGCGGCCGGAGTTGGGGTTTAATTTATAGGTGCTAGCCGTGCTTCTGGTGCGTGGAGGGCACGCCTTCTGCCACCGACGTCTCGCCGAAGATGGAAGGTAGGTAGATACCCAAATCTCTCGTGCATTCGCACGAGAGATTGGGTGCAAATCAGGGGTTGCGATCGGGCTCAGATGGAAGGGGATTCCTCAGAGAATCTCCCTTCCAATTCTGGAAGGAGATCTCTGAGGGATCAGAGAGTATCCCGTCTGTCTTCCTAGCCGGAGAAGGATTCCTCCCCAATAATGGCGGAGGGACCTGATTGTAAGATTGGTGAGAAAGTTAGGGGGGTCTATGTGATGGTTTTCAAAAGATAGGGACCAAAATGTGATTGGGTGTACTAAATTGCAAAGTAGGTCAAGATGACCTCCCCTTAGGTCCAAATTTTGGTACAAACCTAATTTGGATTTAAGGAATCCAATGGTGAAGTTGTATTTTAGGTTTGACCACGTTTGACTAGATATTTTGCGTAAAAACCTAAACTAGGTCAATTGATGAGCTAGGACCCTAATCTAGGTCAACTAGGTTCCAAAGGTCAATTTGAATGTTCTAAATCCTAGGGAATATTTTTCCATGATTTTTAGAGGGTTTACTTGATTTTTATCTTGATCGGAACCTTGTTGAATTAAGCAGGTCTGTTTTAGGATTATCAGATGTCATTTAATTCCTGGATTGCATATGAACCCATTTCTGATTGAATCAACCCACTTTTTATCTCATTTATACCATTTGACCTATGTTTTGCCTCTGAGAAATCCCGTTTATGTACTGCAATGGTAAAATTGTAGTTTTAACCTTTATTTCATGTTTTCTTCTCAGAACACTTATTCCTCCAATTAGGCCCTCTTTTAGGTTATGTAGGAGCTTTTATTCTCTTTATTAGGTCAAAATGGGCTAGTTATGGTTCATGATAAGGCTTTCATCAGTAACCTTAAAACAAATCCGCTTTAACTCACAAAGTTTCAGGCAAGATAAAAATCAATTAAACCCTCTAAAATTCATGAAAAAACATCCCTAGGGTTTAGAACATTCAATTTGTCCATTGGAACCTATCTTGACCTAGATTGAGAACCATACCCAATTTTTGACCTAATTTGAGTTTTTATGCAAATTGACCGGTCAAACGTGGTCAAACCTAAAATCAAACTTCACCATTGGATTCCTTAGGTCCAAATTAGGTTTGTACCAAAATTTGGACCTAAGGGAAGGCCATTTTGACCTACTTTACAAATTGGTCCTTAAGAATTACTTTTTGACCCTTAACTTTTGGAACCCTTGCACTTAACCCCTCAGCTTTCCCTTCGTTCTTTGCAAGCTGGTCCCTCTGCCACCCGCAGCAGCTGCCCATGCCTCCAGCGACTTTGCGTGGAGGATGGCGCCGCGCAGGGTATGGGGACCAGCCCCAGAAACGAGAGGGTATGCGTTGTCTTCTTTCGCATGGACCCCCTCCCATGCCCTGTCGATGCCCATACCTCTTGTGCGAATGCGTGAGAGGCATGGGTCTCTTCTCCGACCATTCTCCGGCGGCCTACCCACACTCCCTCCTCGAGATCTCCTCGCCAACATCTATTTAAGGAGCGGCTGAGGCCGCTGGTTGCTTCAAGCTCGATTTGGCCAGAGAACTCCCCCAAATTTGTCCCCTCCTCACTCCGGCCAACAGCCCGATGCTTCCGGCGACTCTTCCTCCCTCCTCTCGTCGCTCTGCCACCATACCAGTGGCAGAGCCAGCTCCGCCATTCTCCTCCGCGTCAGGCTGCACCAGCTGGCACTCTCCGACCCCTTCTCTTCGTCGTCGCCCCCTCCTCTGGTATTTTCGTCTCCGGCGACGGCAAAGACGCGCCGATTGCCATCTCCTCCCTTTCGTTTGCTTAGCTAGGTAAAAAATCTTCCCCTTACTCTCTCCTTTATTTTTCCCCTATTAATTTGTTGTTTCTACCCTTCGACCGCCACTGTCCATCGCCACCTTCTCCATCTCTGGCCGCCCTCCGGCGAGATGCTTCCATCACTTCGCAACCCCACACGTCTCACCACCCACCTCACAACCTCTGCCACACTCCACTGAACATCCTCCACTCGTCCACAGACTACCTACACCACCACAACTACCCCCCGAACAAACCCATCCTCTCGGCCACAGGGCGACTTAGGCAAGCACACCTAGGCCGCCCCGCGGCTAGCCAACATCCGCTTCACCTTTGCCGTGATACGGTGAAGGTTTTCCTCTGATCTGACAGGGCCGCAAGGCTGTGTTTCCGCATTTCAGGTCTCGACCCTCTTCCGCCATTGACGCGGGCGCAAAGAAGCTTGCTCGCGAGCTCCAGGCCATGCGCTCCAGGTGCCAGAGTCCCAGGACATGCGGATTGGTGTCACAAATCCACACAGCCAAGTAATTGGCTCAGTAGGCGATTGAGGCTGTGGCAATTGGAGGGGAGGTCTCCTGCGGGCGTGCGAGCAACAGTGGGCGGGACATTAGTCCCACCTCGTAAATGGCTGGGCACAGCACTTCACATAAATTGAAACAGTGTAATAGGCTTATTGCCTTCGATACACAAGGGTCAGGTCCCTCGCCCATGCAAGCAGTGCGCCATGCGCTCGCACCCGCCCTTGCCCGCGCTCACGCCCTGCGAGTCTGGGTCCGAACCTGATTACCCTACCGTGCACTCCTCGCCCACCACCACACGCCGGTGGGCCTGGTCCCGGGCGCAATACCTGACCCATATACCCGCGAATGCTCTAGGAGCGAACCTTTGAGAGAGAAACAGAGAGAGAGACACGTGGGGCGGGTAGGGGTTAGGTTTTGCCTAACAATGTAATGCGCAGGGAAGCAGGAGAAGAAGAAAGGAGGAGGAGCGAAGCAGAAGAGAAGAAGAAGAGCCACAGCTGCTGAAGAGAAGAAGGAAGAAGCTGCAGAGAGGAAGAAACCAAAAGAAGAAGGAAGAAGCTGCAAAAGAAAGAAGAAGGAAGAACTCAAGGCAGAGGAGAGGCTGAGGGCACTTAGCCACACATAGCAGCTGAAGAAAGAGGAAGAAGACAGGAAGGAAGAAGCTGCAGAAGGGAGAAGAAGAAGAAACCAAGAGAAGACGAGCTTGCAAGGCACTGTAGCAAAGGGGTAGATAAGGCATCTGATTCAAAGAATCAGACGTTCGAGAAAGGAAAGGCAGAGAAAGAAGAGAAGGAAGAGAGAAGAAGAAAGAAAGAAAGAAAAGAAAAAAAAGAGAAGGATCTTTGTTCACTCACTCTCTTTAATTTTTGTAAAAGTAGTATATTGAATTGTGAATTTGTATGCTTCTAAAATCAAAGTTTGCTCCCTGAGTTCGACCTCGGGATACTCCAAATTTCAAGTTATAAATTTTTATTTGTTTTCGCGGAGAGATCATCTCTATTACAACGAGATATCTGTTAAAACACGATCTAGCCACCCCACGAGAACAATGTAAGATCATTACAATCCCGCTACAGTGGCAATCGAACCTCGAGTCCAAATCCTGGCTGGAGGTCCTGATAATGAACTCAAGCCCAACATGATTCATGCTATCCCTAAATTTCATGTGCTTAATTCCGAAGATCCTTTCTAGCATATCAAGCAACTCAAGCATCTAGCCAAGACCTTCGGGTCAGAAACTCAAAATTGAGATATCTTACTCGTGAAAATGTTCTCCTTCTTACTCACGGACAAGGCTGCTATCTGGTACCAAACCATAACTCGTCTAATCAACACATGGGCTGAACTGCAATCTGAGTTCCTGAAAAAGTTCTTCCTTGTTGGTTGGACAAATGCTCTGCGGCACCAAATCACACATTTCATGCAGCAGGCGAGAGAACCACTTCATGAAGCATGGGATCGCTTTCTAGTTCTCATGCGAAAGTGCCCCCACCCCAGAGTTCCTAAATGGGAACAAGTCCCATCTTTTTACCAGGGACTCCGTGAGGATATTCGATTGTTCGTCAATGCGACCTGTGGAGGAAACATCATAGGTCAACACAAAGACACCGTGTGGGAGATTCTCGAGAACATGTGTGAGAACTCCATCAATAATGAATTCATGGGCATGTTCGACCAGACGAATGCCTGTGCATTGACAAATCCGGGGGGAGCACATGAGATGCAAGGCTTGTCCTCTTCTGTCGACTTAGAGTTAACGGCCAGTTGCCTAGACAAGGTCTTGATTATTGAGAAGAAGGTGGATGAGTTGACTTGACATCTGCAGCGAGCCACCTCTGCACAAAACCCGTTCGCACAACCACCCTCTGGGAGGGAGGCTGTGCATAACATCTACCACCGATCTTCTCAAGGGATGGATACATATCCACCCCCGTCTGATCTAGGGTTCGGAGGAAACTCCAGATCTGTCTACCCTAGTTGGGGGAACTTTAAACCCTCATCATCTGATTTCTCCGAGGTTCCTCAGACCTACGATAACCTCAACGTCATCCAGAACGATTCTTTCTCAAACACTTATAATCCTGGATGTCGTAATCATCCTAACTTCGCGTTGTCAGGGAACAATCAAAATCAGAGACCTCAATATCAGCCCCGACCATAAGTTTCTCATCTATACCAGTCGCCTCAGCCTCGGCCCAACCCGATTTACCAAATTGGGCCAACTCGGGAAGATTAAATGATTCTTATCCTTCAGACTATGGCTGACATTCAGAAAACGAATGCGGCTATGCAAAAACAGCACAAAGATGAGACCAAAGAGGTTCACAATCAACTCGCCCAGATGGCAAATCCCCGCCAACCTGGTGCACTTCCTTCGTAACCTCTGCCCAATACAAATAACGTGCCGAACCAGAGGTGCATTATGAACTCGAGTCAATGCCAGGCTTACTACGTTTATTAGGCCCCTTCTATTCCATCACCCGACGGGATGGAAACTTCGATATCATACGCAAGTTATCAGCAGCAACCACCTCTTTTTCCTACCCCAACCCAGAACCAGGCAGGATTGAACTCTGTTGCCACCCGTAGTGGCAAAACAATTCAGGACCCACCTTACTCGAGCCACTCTCAGCCTGGTAGTTTAAACCCAAACCCTAGGTTGGTCATCCAGGATACCTTTGTCCCAGATCAAGAACCTGGACCAATTCTAGAGGAACCTACAGAGGTTCCATTTTCGGAGGCCTTGACCAAAGGTAAGAGGAAACCTAAACCTGTGGCTCTTGAGGAGGACCTAGTCAAGCTCTTTGAGTAGGTCCAAATAAACATCCTGTTGATGGATGCAATTTGCCACGTACCGGCTTATGTGAGCTTTCTGAAGGATGTATGTACACCCAAGCATAAGCCACAAACCAAAGGCAGGAATCCAATCATACTGTCGGAGCAAGCTAGCTCCATCATTTTGAGCAGACTCCCGCCTAAGGCAAAAGACCCTGGCACCCCTCTGATTTCATGCAAAATTGGTGATTTAGAGTTCGACAGAGCCCGTTTAGACTTAGGAGCTTCCATCAATTTGATCCCTATGTCCCTACTAGATAACTTCGAGGAGACTGAGCTAAAACTGACTGAGGTGACTCTACAGTTAGCTGACTGATCGATCAAGTCACCTATAAGAGTTCTCGAGGATGTTCTGGTTCGAATCCGCGATTTTTACTTTCCTGTGGACTTCATTGTGTTGGATGTGGAAACTCCTGAGAATTTGAGGAATACACTGATTATATTAGGAAGACTGTTCTTAAAGACAGCTAGGGCGAACATTAATTGCGAAGAGGGCTAGATTGAATTGAAATTCAGGAATAAGATGCTAAAAATTGATATATTTAAGGCATAGAAAGGAATTAACTACGAGGCAGTGGAACAAGTATGCGACATCAGTTCTTTGGTTGAGGACACATTTCCTGAGGATGACTTGATTATCCCTGATCCTCAGCCCCAAGCAGATCATACCCCACAGATAGAGGAACCTAGCACTGATCTAGACCCACCCACAACTCCCACCTTTTCTTCTGAGGCTCATCCCGACCCACCTGATACTGTTGATAATCCCGTTATGGAACTGAAGTCTCTTCCCAATCATCTAAAATACGTCTTTTTGGGTTCTGATCATACATTTCCTGTGATTATCAATTCCTGCCTCACCTCTGATCAGGAAATACGTCTGATTTTTGTCCTTCAGCAGTATCAGAGAGCCATTGGTTGGACTCTCGATGATCTAACTGGCATTAGCCCTTCATATTGCACACATCGTATTTATACCGAAGAGGGTGCACGACCATCCTGTGAAATGCAGAGATGTCTAAATCCTAATCTACAAGAGGTCGTGAAGAAGGAGATTATCAAGTGGTTAGATGCAGGGATCATTTACCCGATCTCCGATAGTCGGTGGGTGAGTCCAATCTAGGTTGTTCCTAAGAAGGTAGGACTCACTATGATCACAACTGAAACCAGAGAGACCATACCAACCCGTATAGCGAACTTGTGGGGAGTCTCCATTAATTACAGAAGACTAAATGCCTCCACGAAGAATGATCATTTCCCGCTATCGTTCATTGATCAGATCCTCGAGAAACTAGCGGGAAGTCGTTTCTTCTGCTTTTTGGATGGGTACTCTGATTATAATCAAGTGGCAATCCATCCTGAGGACCAAGAGAAGACCACCTTCACTTGCCCCTATGGGATATATGAGTTCCGTAGGATGTCTTTCAGTCTCTGCAATGCACCCGCTACCTTTCAGCGATGGTTGCTTGCCATATTCTCAGATATGGTAGGTGAATACCTTGAAGTTTTCATGGACGACTTCTCGATATTTGGGGAATCTTTTGATAATTGCCTCCTGCACTTGGTCAAATCCTCAAGCGTTGCATCGACATGCACTTGGTTGTTGCTTAGAAAAAGAGCCATTTCATGGTTCCTGAGGGAATTGTCTTGGGTCACCTTGTTTTTGAGAACGGCCTACAGGTTGATCGAGCGAAGGTTAATTTGATTTCTAAACTATCCATGCCTAGCTCGATCAAAAACATCCGCTCTTTTCTGGGGCATGTTGGTTTTTACCATCGTTTCATTCCTGATTTCTCGAAAATCGTGCACGCCCTAACTAATCTTCTCTCAAAGGATGTCCCTTTCTAGATCACTAATGAGTGCACTCGGGCATTTGAGAGCCTACATGATCGAGTTACTCAAGCACCAATCCTACAATCCCCTGACTGGTCTCTACCCTTTGAGATCATGTGTGATGCATCTGACTACGCAGTAGGGGCGGTGCTTGGGCAGAAAGTTGACGGGAAACCTATGGTCATCTACTACGCCAGCAAGACATTGGACAAGGCTCAGCATAACTACACGGTTATTGAGAAAGAGCTGTTGGAAGTAGTATTTGGCTTGGAAAAATTCAGATCTTATCTTATGGGTTCCTGTGTCATCATTTACTCAGATCACATCATTGTAAGGCACTTACTCGTGACGAAGGACGCGAAACCTCGATTAATCTATTGGATCTTGCTGTTGTAAGAATTTGATCTTGAGATTTGCGATAAGGCGGGAAGACAGAATGTGGTAGCTGACCATTTGTCCCATGTTCCTTCTTCAATCATTGACCTGTTTGGTCTGATCACTAAGCATTTTTCTGATGAACATCTACTAGCCATTCACGGTTTCCCCTTGTTTGCTAATATAGTGAACTACTTGGTTATGGGGAAAGTCTCACCAAATTGAGCGATCGTTGTTACGCGCTGGATTCGAGATTATAAAAGATGCATTTGTTGTAGTAATAATTCCTCAAAAATAGCTCGAACAACAGATAATATTTATAACTGGAATGTCAAAAATGAAGTTCGAGGTTGTTTGCTGGGAGCAAATATGGAATTCAATCGCTAATCTCAACAATTAATGTAAATGAGAACAATTGATTACTCAAAATCTAATATACAATGTAAAACATGAGTATATGAAGAGTCAAAAAGAAATCTAGACAAAATAATGGTGATTTGGATCGCCAATTATTAGTCTAACACATATAGCATTTACTCAAATAGAACTAAGTGAACAAATAGTGAATCAGACGTCTTAAAAGTGCGTTGCTACAACGATTCTCCTTTCTTTTTCTTCTGCGTGTTGTTGTTCTTCTTCTATTGCTCTACTCTTCTTCTTCTTCTTTTGCTTCTCCTTTTCTTCTTTCTTCTGTCTCTTCTCTTCCCTTTAGCTCTCCTTCCTCTTCTCTTTTCCTTTATTCACAGGGGGGAAGTCTTCTTCAGATGTGTTGCACAACAGAGCAAAAACCCCCTTAACCCTGTGCTCTTTCCCTCCTCTTCCTCTCTTAGGGATAACTGGGTAGTCGAGTATCGGGCATGAGTGCACCCAAGACCAAAGCTGCCTACAGTGGGTGATTGCACAGCAAAAATACACCAGTAAATATGCTATCTTGTGTTATTTCCCAGCACTACCATTGCAACTTATGTAGCTATAGTTGCATTTGTACATGGACACATGCATGCATTTTTAAAGAGGGGAGGAGAGTATGAATAATTGGCCATCTATTAATTAACATCTTCATCAAATACAGCATTGCAATTTCACCATTTTCTCATATTTTTATTTTACTTTGAATTTCTCGCGGCTGTAGGACAGTGAGCATGCGCGCCTCTTCGCGCCATGTCTCCTGCCAACAGCATGGTAAGAGGTATGTTGCCAGCAGCATGGGTTGGCATTCCTCTTCCTCTTTAAAACCCTTGGCCCTCTCCCTTGTGCAGGCAGACCCATACACACACACCTTCAGACACTTGCAGTTCCACCATTACCCTGGGCTAGCCTCCTCCCCTCTCCCTCTCCATACGCAGTATCTCTTCTCACTGAAGAGACACACTGTGGGCAGGAGAAAACTCACAGTGGTCCCACAACCTCCACTGTGAGTTCCACCACTGCCCAGCTCTTTCGTGAGCAGGTGGGCGTGGTGGTTTCACCTTTTGTTTTCATCGCTAATCGCCCTCACCGCCATTGCCAGAGCTTCAAGCTCAGAAGCTCCAGCAGCAGCAACGTCTACCTGCAGCAGTTGCCGGCCACCGCGCGTGCACCTACAGGCCCTGTGCAAGCTCTTCCCGCGCGCGCAGGGGCTTCCCAGCACATAAGGCACGTGAAACTGGTCACTACCGGGCGGCAGACCGCTCACGCACTGTAGCGCGCGGTCTGCGCGACACTGTAGCCACGGGCTTGCTTCTCACTTTGCCGGTGGCAGCGCGCTCTCTCTCCTCGCCCGCTACCCGCTCCAGTCGGTCGCCCCCGCTTGCCAGCCCGCAGCGCTGTGCGCTGCGCTACGCAGTGCGCTACGGTGCACTCTCCCACACTCGCCCGCGCATGAAGACAGCGTAGGCACTCCTTCCAGCGCCCCGCGCGCGCTTTCCCTCTTGCACCCGCGCAGCAGCGCGCATCAGACGACGGGGCAGCGCAGCAGACGGCTTATCTGCTGCGCTCCCCCTCATCTACCAGTGCATGCACACACACCCACTTGTACACGCACTTGTACTCTCTCACACACACTCGTACACACTCACACACACCCTTATATCCTCACACCTACACACATATATATTTATATATCCACTCACATATATACATACATATATATATATACATCGATACTTATACAAATATATCTATATCCATATATACATATACATATCTATATACATATATAACTATATATATATATACATATATAGTTATAAATATGTATATATATAAATATATATATATATACACACATATAGATATTTACATATCTATATATATATATACATACACAACTACGTATATACCTACATAGTTCTAGCTATATATATATATATTTACATACACATCACCTACCCGTATCCATACACCCGTGTACTAGTCACTCCACCGCACATCATATCGCGGGAATATCTGCACCGGTTGCTGATATTCCCCGATATCCGCGTAAAGCAAGCGCCTCCACACACACTCCCACACAACCTCCCCACACTCCACGCGACACTCCGTCTTGTTGGTTGCATCTTACTAGACGTAGACTGACTTGACACTGTGCTACACTCCATTTCCACTTCTACCTCCATCCCTATATAATATATATATACTATATCTATTATATATCTATACATATATTAAACTAGGTATTCCTTTCTTTGCCAGCAAGTTACCTTATTTATCTTTTGTTTATTGCTATTAAAAAGACAAAAAAAGGAGAGTAAAAGAGAAAAGATAATTCTTGTCTTACAGGTACTCGGTCTTGCGAATAACATGACTAGTTTTTGGAAACCCTAAGTTGGCTACAAGCCAAGAACCATTTGGCTCAAAGCCAAGAACTTGATTTTGAGAGTGTACCTCAAGGACAATATTATCAACAAAAAAATCTAAAATAGAAAAATAAAAAAAAAATAATAAATGCAAGGAAGAGATACGTTTTAGGAAAGGCGTAGAAACTCCTTGACCTTTAATTCCCGCCTCCCTGAGATCGACCCTGGGCCTAAAAGTAACCAAGATAAAATCAAGTAGGCTAGGTTAAAAAATTTTGTGAAAGATGGTTTGACTCGATTTAGGTTAACCCACTATAATAACTTCAACGAAAATTTCACCATATTAACATAACATATTCGAGTTGTACCACGCTTTTTCTGGCGCCGTTGCCGGGGAGGCGCAAATTGAGGTAAGTTTCTACTCCATTCCTTTGACTTTCTCTTCTCACACCCTTCTCTTTACGGGTGTTTTGTTTGCTGGTGTGCAGGTAAATCAATTGCAAGGAGGAGACAAGCAGAAGTCGGAGACGTAGGCAGATCCAAGGTGGGAGAGAGAGCGTAAAGTCATCGGTGCCACACTGGAGCTTCGCTCACGTTGCTGAATAGGTAGGTCTCTCTCTCTTAGCAACCTAGGTTAACTTGTCACCTAAATAAAAAAAACTTAAAAACACTTATTGGGAATTTCTTGGGGCAAGTGGATTAAAAAAAAATCATTTGATTGATTGTTTGCCATCACCCTCACTGCCCCTTGATTTCCTGCCAAACTTCGCATAGCGAAGATCCAAGAATCTTGATTCTTGGATCTTTCGTCGTGTGAAGTGTTCTCTGAGGCAAGTTTAAATAGATTGATTGCTATCCTTCCTTGTCTCATTTATTCACAATTCGGGGTCACATTTTTGGTGGGGAGACTTGGAATTGAGTAGATTCCAACCCCACCACGACCTTTCGCCTACCTTAGATTTGATCCCAAATATTTCAACCCCAAAACTTTTAATTTTCTTTACATTATCTTGTGGTTGAGCCTTGTGTGTGGAATATCATTTTTGGTGATTGGGAGCACTTGAATTGAAGTGCTTTGGCTCCCTTTCACATTGGCTTAAAATAGACTCGTGTATCCACACATAGAAATTTTCATCTAGGGAAGCCCATTGCATTTTTAGCATGCATTAACTAATTCACATTGAAGAAGGTTTTGTTGGGCATAGAAAAATTTGTGTTTTCTCAAAACCCGGAGATTGGTTGAATTGGTAACTCAGCGAAATGTTAAAATCCATATTATTTAAGGCTGAAAATTCTAAAAACCATTCACCAACTAAAACTCCAATTCGGGGAGATTTCCCCATTGCATGCTTAGTTTACACACTTTTTAAATCAATGCACTTGGGCATTACCCGTATACAACGCTCTTCACATTCCTGGAGCACTTGATCCTAAGCCTCTAAATAAAACTGGTAGCAACTTGACCCTTATTAATGAGTGGAGGTCTAACTACCTGCATGTAGCACCTACGTGCTGATGCGGGTTCTCGCGTGCTATCGGGTATCTAAGACTGGGGCAAACGGCCTTTCAATCTGGCCCGGTGGTTCCGTAGGCTGTGATAGTAGGTAACTTAGATCTTTAGGTCTAAGGGCACATTGTAGAGGTTAGGACTTTGATTGCTTTGATTTGTTATCAAGTGTACCCTTGCAGCGTCATTTCTCTCATCCCCGTTTCCCTTCTTATCTCTCCAATTCTTCCTGCGGTAGTGCATGTTTGGGAGGAGGTCACAAAACCCTAAATTATTTGAATTGTCTGATAATTCTAGAAGGATAGAAACTGATTCGTCATCTGATGAGAACCTCATCATAAACCCTAACTAGCACAATCTAACCCTGATATGTGAGAAAAAGCTCTTACATGACCCAAAGAAAGGCTTAACTCAGAGAATTCTAAGTTTAAGAATAAAACAAATCATAAGGGGTAAAAACTGCAACTTCACCAACGCAGTTTGCAAACAAGGTAATTAAGGGTCCAAACACAGGTCAAACAAGCTTAACAAGAAAGAAAGTGGGAAGATCTGATCTAAATAAGGGTTATTGCAACTTCCAGGAATTAAATGACATTTTGTAACCCTAAAACAAACCCACTTCAATTCACGAGGTTCAAGGCAGGATAAAAATCAACTAAATCCTTTAAAATTCATAGAAAAATATTCTCTAGGGTTTAGAACCTTCAATTTGGCCTTAGAAACCTATTTTGACCCAAAAAGAGAACCATGCCCAATTAATAACTTAATTTGGATTTTTACACAAATTGGCCAGTCAAACATGGTCCAACCTAGAATTAAAATTCACCATTAAAATCCTTAGGTTCAAATTGGTCTTGTATAAAAACTTAAGCCTAAGAAGAGACCTCCTTGACCGACTTTACAATTTGGTCCTCGTCATTTACTTTTTGACCCTTATCTTTTGAAATCCTTGCATTTAGGCCCCCAACTTTTCATCGTTCTTTGCAGAACGGTCTTCCCTGCAAACTCTGCGTAGCACCATGCTCCGGCGACCTTGCGCGGAGCATGGCGCCGCGTAGAGAAGGGTTACCACCCTGCAAAGCAGAAGCGGGGTTCCCTGCGATGTCCTCTGTCGCAAGGACCCACCCATGCCCTCTGTCGACCACCATACCTTCCGTGCGAACACGTGGAAGGTATGATGCCATCTCCGGCCTCACTCCGGCGAGGCTGGCACGTCGCCAGCCCGCTCCTCCCTCTACGCCAACTCCTTTATAAGGATCGGTACCCCCTGTCGACTCCTGGAAGCTCTTCTTTGACGGAGAACCCCCCCACCCCCTTTCATCCCTTCCTCCTCCGTCAGAAGGCCCGAAGCTTCCGACGACTTCCTCCTCTTCCTCCTCATCGCTCTGCTGCCCTACCTGCAGTAGGGTTTGCCTTGCTCCATCGTCCGTGCTGGGCTGTACCCGCCAGCACCCTCTGCTTGCTTCCTCGTCGCCGCACTCCTCCAGGGCTCCTTCTTCCCCAGCTCCAGCAGATACGAGCCGGTTGCTCCGCCCTCCCCCTTCGTCTAATACATAGGTAAATAGCTTCCTCTCCCCCTCCCTTACATTTTCCCTCTCTTAATTTACCTTTTTACTCCACTGCATGCGACTTCCACCTCCACCAGCTCCGTCTCCGACCACCTTCTCCGGCGAGTCCATTCCACCTCCACAGACCTCCTCACCCCTCGTCGACTACCCCAGAAGCTTCCCCTCACTCCACTCAACTGAACCCCTCTCCCCATTCACTGCCAACCACCGCCCGACCACCCCCCGAACAAACCCATCTTCTCTCACACAGTCCGACCTAGGGCTACCTCCACACGCGCCCCTGCGGCTAGCCAACCGCTGCCTCACCTTCGCTGTGATACGGTGAAGGTTTTCTGATGTTCTGACAGAGCCGCGAGGCAGTTTTTGTGCTTTCAGGTTCAGAGCTAGCTCCGCCATTACTGCCGAGCTTGGAGCAAGCTTGCTCACAGCTCCAGGCCTCCGCAGCCCCAGGTGGGAGTCCCAGGCCGCGCGGAAAGAACTCACTCATGGTCCCAGGTCCCCAATCAAAGGCGCGACCTCGCGTATCATGGCAATCGCGAGGATTCCTGCTGCGAGCGTTCGTGAAATTTAGGTGGGACATTTAGTCCCACCTTGGAAGTCCTGAAAGCGCCGCAGCCGAATAAATGGAAAAAGTGTATTAGGCTTATCGCCTTCGAACACAGGGGTCAGTCCCTCTCATGCACGTTGCGTGCCACGCGCTAGCTCGCCCTCGCACTCGCTTACGCCACGCGGGTCTGGGTAGGATCCGATTACCCAAACTGCGCACTCCTCGCCCACCACCGCACGCCGGTGGGCCCGGTCCCGGGTGCGATACCCGCACCCGATTACCCGGCTCTGGGAGAGCGGTCCTAAGAGAGAAATCTGAGAAAGAGAGAGACGCGGGAAAGGGTAGGGGTAAGTTTTGCTCTAAACCCTTGTGTGAGCGTGTAGGAACAAAAGGAGAAGAAGGAAGGAAGGAAAAGAAGAAGAAGGGGAGCAACCGAAGCCTCAGCCGCTCAGGGCAGCTGAAGAAGAAGAAACGAAGGAGAGAAATAGAAGAAGAAAAGAAGGAAGGCACTATAGCAAACCTATAGTTAAGTCGTCTGACCACTACATCAGACGACGAAAGGGCAGCGGCCAGAACAGAAAGAAGAGAAAAGAAGAGGAGCTATAAGGGAAGAAAAGAAAGAAGGAAGCAGAGAAGAAAAAGAAGAAGAAAAGAGAAAGAAGAAGACTGAAGTCGCAAGCAAGGGAAGAAAGAAAGAGAAGAACAGAAGAAAAGAAGTCAAAGAAGAAGAAGAAGTCAGAGAAGAAGATTACCACAACAGCAGAAGAAGAAAAGAAAAGAAAGAAGAAGAAAGGAAGACTCTGCAGGAAAAAGAAGAGAAGGAGATCAGAAGAAAGAAAAAGAAGGACAGAAAGAAAAGGAGGAGAGAAGAAGAAGAAGCCAAGAGAAACTCTAGCTCCCTCTCTCTCTCTCTCTTATTTTTGTAACCTAAATTGAGAATTTTTATATTTCTAGAATTCTAGTTGCTCCCTGAGTTCGACCTCGGGAAAACTTTTTCCGAGTAAAAATTTATAGTAATCTGGTAGCTGTTTTGTACTGCAACGATTGTAAACCATAATAACAAAAACCCAACCGCTGCCGGATAGAGCTACCATCATCCTCCTCCACAAACATGGCTACACGCCCACCCCCAAATCACGAGGGAGGAAACCACCCCCCTTAAATCCCACTAGTTGGTGGTGGAGCAGTAGACCCCATAACCCGCCTCCAAGCCAAAATGGAAATGTATAATGAGCAGATTGAAGCCACTAGGGAAACCTTGGAGGAAATGCAGAACCCTCTCGAACGGGAGGAGCCTAGGTCTCTTAGCTCTTATCAAAATCCCGCTGCTATAGAGACCATAGGACAAATTCGGGTCCCCATGGGCAGGGACGATTTTGAACTGAAACCCGATGTAATTGGCCTGATTAACTTTCACTTCCATGGTCTTGCAAGTGAAGATCCTTTTCCCCATTTGGAAGACCTAACCCGATTGGCTGAAACGGTTAAACCAAGAAACATCGGGTTATCAATTGTCCTCATGAAAATGTTCCCGTTTTCGTTGAGGGATAAAGCGTCACAATGGTTATGCACCCTTGGGAGAACCATCCATTCTTGGGAAGAGATGCGAATAGCATTTCTCAAGAAATTCTTCCAAATTGGACGAACTAACGCACTTCGCCGGGCTATAACTTCTTTCACGCAACAAAACGGCGAGCAATTTCATGAGGCCTGGGAAATGTACAATGACCTCCTCAGGAAATGTCCGCACCATGGTCTGCCTAAGTGGCATATAGCCCAGATCTTCTATTATGGGCTAAATGAAACTTTGAAGCAGATTGCAGATGCTTCCTGCGGAGGGAATTTCATGAATAAAGACGAGAATGAAGCATTTGAATTATTAGAAAACATGAATGAAAATTCAATGAACAATGCCTCCATTGTCATATTTAATCGTACCAGCCTGCCCAGTAATGTTCACGAAGTTGACACGGGACCCTCCCATTCATCCACAGATCTTAATCTTATCGCACAAAAATTGGATTAAGTCTCCGTCGTGCACAAGAAGCTGGACGAGCTTCTGGCCAATCCTGCCCGTTCTATGGCAAACACCTCTACCTCACCACTCCGTCACAACCCTAATCCTTCCAACACCAGGCTTATTCCCAAAACCCCGTGAGATCTTCCTTACCGAGTGTCGTGCCAAGCGATTCAGTAAGTCATGTGGATCTGGCTTCTGCAAGCCAGTATTTTGACACGGAGGACTAAGCCTCCGTGTGCTCGGATGCATACATACATGCGGACTCGTCTTCTGGCTTAGAAGAACTTGCGCCCTGGGGAACAACTTGTTCACTGCTACTTATAACCCAGGGTGGTGAAATCATCCTAACTTCGCATGGTCCAGTAACCCGCAGCGCTAAAACCCCGCAGGTGGATCAATGGGGCCATCCGCACCCGTCATCCCAAGGGCCCAGTCTAATCCTGTGGCAAATCCGCCATCAGGTCCATGCATACCGCAAACAGAACCCGCATCAAGTCCTCTTGATAAACTGATGCGAATGGTGACGGAAATGTCTAAGCTCCATGAAGAGAACATAACCACTCTTCAGCACTAATTGGCGCAACAGAATGCTGAGATCAGTCAACTACGCATGGAGACTCGATCTCAGGGCACCCTTCCAGCCCAACCTGTTCCTAACCCGCGAAATTTTGTACCCCGTGGTCCTCGACCGCAGGTACGACCTTCTCAGGGCAGGTTCATCAGATTTTGCAGGCTCCGAGCATTCCACTGGGATTTCAGGCTAATCCCGCAGCAACTACACCTCACCCTTATGTCCCTATTGCGAACCCTCCTCCGCCTTATGATCCCACTAGACCCGCGATGTCCAATGCGATTACCATGAGGAACAGCAAGCAAACTATCGATCCGCCTCGACCTGATCCTGGCCCATCTTTTTCATGGCCCTCTCATTCGGGATGCTCACTGCATTCTCGTGAGGAAGATATACCTAAACTAGTGCCAGAATCAGTCCCATTCCTGAGGCTCTACTGAGGGAGCCAAAAGGCAAGACAAAGGATGTGCAGGCCTTTAATAACCTGCGTAATTTATTCAGGGATGTAGAAATCAAGGTACCCCTGTTAGAGGCTATTGACCATTGATGTAAACACATTTACACTACTTAAAATGTCTATTTATGCATGTTCTTAAGCATAGGATTGCATTTCATGATATAAATATTGCATAACATGCATCATCTCGCATTTAGAGTAGTTTGAATAAAATGGAGGTTAATTGTCTCCTTTTATGTGCTTGGACAGGGTAAACATTTTATCGGGGCCTCGGATCAAAGATCCAACCGTATGGATGTGATCAGGGCGACGATTGGAGTTCAACAACTCCAAGATCGCCCTAATCAGGCATCCGTAGTATCAGATCGAGACCGAGGAACCCTAGAAGATCAAGGGCCAGGATGGTGTAAATCCACACTTCAGATGACAAATCCGACCACACGGATGAATTCGGATCGATGATCGTAGCCCAACTACACAAAAATCGAGTCAATCCGACATCCGTGGCACCCTCTACAACTTTTAGAAGATGGACGGCCAAGATGGCGCCACGTGGCGCCATCTCAGCCGCCCAAACGGCCGCTGGCATTTTGTGAAGGCCCCCGCCCGATCGCTCTCTGCCGTTAGATGGAGATCCAACGGCTGTGGCCGCCCAGCGCTCAAAACGTGCGCTCGACCATCCGCGCCCTGCAGCGCAGCGATTGAGCGCGCTTACGCGAGCGTGGGGCGCGGGTTCAAGCCACGGTGAGGGGATTGAAGGCACGGGTAATTGAGGCGTGTGGAGCGTCGGATGGAGATCGTGCGGTCGCGAGCACCTGATAGCGCCAACACGAGATTGGACGCAACGCGTAACGCGCGATCGCACGCGCAGGCCGGCGGGATGCAGCGGGCGCGGACGCGATTTAAGCCGTCCGATCTCGCGATCGGACGGCTGAAAAGCGCTGGACGTGCGCGAGCGTTGAGGAGCGGGCAGCCGAGGATGTGCGCGTGGGCGCGGCAGCGACGACCACGTCGGGGCTTTAGTGACGGATTTATCCGTCACTAAAGACCCCTTATTTATTATTTTGAAGATGTAATGTCCATTTTGCCCCCACTCCTTGCAACTATAAAAGGAGACCCCCTCCATACGAAATTCTCATCCCTTCTTTCTCTTCTCTACCCCTCCAAAGCTCAAGAGAAGCTTGTCCCATACCCGGGATGCTTCTCGCGAGATAAAGTCCAATTTTCGTTCCCCTTCGGAAGTGGATCCCGCGACGACGACGGCGTGCTGCTTCGTTCCCGTTCTTCTGATTCGTCCTGCTTCGTTCTCCTTCGTCCAGACGTCGTCCCGTCCGGCTCGTCCTCCAAGCAATCGTCGAGGAGGATTTCTCTCTCCCTATTCTTTTTACCGCTTTCTAGTATAGATTTACTGCTTTCTAGATTAATCTACTCGTCCTCCAAGCGACTGTCGAGGAGGAGATTTCTCCTTCCATTCTTTTAATGATTTCTAGAGTAAATTTATCGCTTTCTAGAGTAATTATTTTATGCTTTTCAGTTGTAATGAACAATCTCTTCAATGCAAAAATTCCTTGTTTATTCTACATCTCATTTTGATTTCTCTGTGTAATATTCTCTTTCTCTCTTACTCTCTCTCTCTCTTCTATTTATTGTAAATAATTAGATAGTACTAAATTGAATTATTCTGTAACAAATAAAAAGAAATGCGTAGTTTTTTAAATCAAACGTCCGCCTCCCTGTGTTCGACCCGGAATTTTAATTTCGGTATAAATTTTATTTGTTGAACACGAATTCTTCGCTTTCGAACTACAACGACAGGTTTTCCAAAACCGAACACGTTAGCGTAGGTTCGTAAACATTCAACAACCATATACCAACTGTCACCCGATTTTTCAAAGACTACACTACACCCAGGCGACAGTCAAAGAAAACAAAGAATCCAGTGGTTCTCTCGCCTCATGCGAGTTGTGCTATACTGTCAAATCTACCACCGAAGCAGAAAGATCCAGGCACACCGCTTATTTCTTGTAGCATCCAAGGCTGCAATTTTAACCGTGCTCTGCTTGATCTAGGATCTTCCATCAATCTTATACCAACCATCATGCTCCAGAAATTTGCCTTAGGAAATCTGAAACCCACCCCTGTCACGTTATAGTTGGCAGATCGTTCTGTCAAAATACCGAAGGGTGTGGTGGAAGACGTGGTGGTTAGGGTCAACAGTCTCTGTTTTCCTGTTGACTTTCTTGTTTTGGATATGGAAGTTCCTAACTCACTTTCTGATTGTTCGATCATCCTTGGTCGACCTTTCTTGGCCACAGCCCACGCCCATATCGACTGTAAGTCGGGTTGCATTGAGATTGCTGTTGGCTCTGAGAAACTCAAGCTAAACATCTTCAAGGCAGCCAAGAACTTTGATTGCGATTGCATCAAGGATGACACGTCTGACAAGGACATGGCCGTTAGCACGTGTATCAGACTAATAAGGACCTATTCTGACTGCTGTGGATTGCCTTTGAACACAGACCATTGCCTGACCGACACATATTGTGACGTTCCCCCATCCCTCCCTTTACCCGTACCTTCTCCTGACCAGACTTTTGACAAGATTTTCTCCGCTTCCCATACCTCGTGGTCTGAGTCATATTCAGGCTACTCACCGCCAGTCCACACTCTTGAAGACCGGATTGCCCTTTCTTTCCCACCGAATCAAGTGGAATTGCAACTCCACACTAGGACCTTAAGCCCACATACTGCTCACTGGGGCTATCCCTTTTTGGATCCATCAATCCAAGATTCCCCTCTTCTTGGCCAATTTGAGGGCCAACTTCTTCCTCCTACCTTGTTTTCTTCTGATCTGCTCGGGACACTCTCGTCCCAAGAAATGCTAGATCTTTCACCATCCTCTCCCGAGCTGAAAGAGCTGCCTAATACGCTTAAGTATGTTTTCTTGGGACCAAATGAAATGCTTCCCGTAATCATTAGTTCAAAATTGACCAGGGAGCAAGAGTACAAACTAATAAAGGTCCTTATAGAACACAAGGCAGCCATTGGATGGTCCTTATCGGACTTAACTAGCATTAGCCCCTCCTACTGCACTCACCGTATATATACGGAGGGGGAGGCTCGACCTTCCCGCGAGATGCAGAGACGTCTCAACCCTAACATGCGAGAGATCGTTAAAAAGGAAATTATTAAGTAGCTGGATGCGGGTATAATCTACCTGATCAACGATAGCCCCTGGGTGAGCCTGATTCATGTCGTGCCCAAAAAGGCTGGACTCACCATCCGTGTCAATGACAGGGGCGAATCCATCCCTACACGTACTCCTACATCTTGGAGAGTGTGTGTAGACTATAGAAAACTGAATGCTGCAACTAAGAAAGATCACTTTCAGCTACCTTTTATTGACCAAATCCTGGAGCGATTAGCAGGAAATAAATTTTTATGTTTCCTGGATGGATTCTATAGATATAACCAGGTGGCAATTAACCCCCGAGACCAAGAGAAAACCACCTTTACCTGCCCCTTCGGCACCTTCGCATTTAGAAGGATGCCTTTCGGACTTTGTAACGCGCTAGCAACTTTCCAGAGATGTATGCTGGCGATATTCCATGACATGGTGGGTGACTTTCTTGAGGTCTTCATGGATGACTTTTCGGTCATTGGACCCTCTTTTGATGACTGTCTTGCCAACCTGACCCGTATCCTTCGGAGATGTATTGATGTAAACCTCGTGCTTTCCTGGGAAAAAAGTCATTTTTTGGTACATGAGGGAATTGTTCTCAGGCATATCATCTCCGATAGGGGTATTGAGGTTGACAGAGCCAAGCTTGATGTAATTGCTGATTTACCTGTGCCTAGCTTTGTCAGATAAATCTGCTCCTTCTTGGGACACGTCGGTTTCTATAGGAGATTCATCAAAGACTTCTCCAAGATTTCTAGACCATTAACTCATTTCCTATCGATCGAGGTACCCTTTGATATGGGCCTCGACTGCATACAAGCATTCACGCAGCTGCGTGATGCTGTCACCAAGGCCCCTATTCTCCAGCCTCCTGACTGGTCCCTCGACTCTGAACTCTTGTGTGATGCTTCCGACCTTGCAGTCGGAGTCATCCTGGGACAAAGACATGATAGACACCCCTTCGTGGTGTACTACGCCAGTAAGACGTTGGACGAGGCCCAGCGTAATTATACTACCACTGAAAAAGAACTACCGGTGGTCGTCTTTGGGCTGGATAAATTCCACTCCTACCTTCTGGGCTCGCATGTTATTGTATTCACTAACCACGTGGCCATTCGCCATCTCATGCACAAGAAGGATGCCAAGCCTAAACTGATTTGTTGGATCCTTCTACTCCAAGAATTTAACACTGAGATCCGCGATAAGGCCGGAGCCCAGAACGTTGTGGCTGATCATCTCTCGAGACTGGACCCTGACCACATTGGACTTACCCTGCCGATCAATGAGATTTTTCCCAATGAGCACCTATTGGCAATTAATGTGGCAAGTGAACCTTGGTATGCCGACATTGCCAATTACCCTGCTTCCGGTTCCCTTCCACGTGGCTGACCTAAAAACCAGCGCGAGCGTCTCATTGCAGAAGCAAAGTATTATTTCTGGGATAATTCACTACTTTTCGAATAGGTTCTGACCAGCTATCCTTCTGCCATGATCAGGCCTGCGGAGGCCATTTCTCAGGGAGGAAAACTACAGCCAAGGTGTTGCAATGCGGTTTCTTTTGGCCCTCCCTTCACCAGGATGCACACAATTATGCCAAACATTGCACTAGGTGCCAGTCGTTAGGGTCAATGTCACGTCGTGACATGATGCCCATGCAACCCATCCTAGCTGCCGAAATCTTTGACATTTGGGGAATTGATTTCATGGGTCCCTTTCCTCCCTCCAACGACTTCAAGTACATCCTCGTTGCTGTTGATTATGTTTACAAATGGTTCGAGGCTATTCCCAGGCGCCATGCTGACCATGTCATATCTACTCGATTTGTCAAAGACCACATTTTTGCACACTTTCGGATCCCTCGAGCCATTATTTCGAATGAAGGAAGTCATTTTACCTATGCTTCTTTTCGGGCACTTCTAAGGAAATATGGAGTCCACCATCGTATCGCATCTCCGTATCATCCTCAGACGAACGGCTAGGCTGAGGTATCGAATCAGTAAATCAAGCAAATTCTCCAGAAAACGGTTCAGCCTGACCGTAAGGATTGGTCTGACAAGTTGATTGACGCACTTTGGGCGTATCAGATCGCCTTCAAGGCTCCCCTAGGTATGTCTCCTTATAGAATCGTTTACAGGAAGCCTTGTCATTTGCCCGTGGAGCTGGAGCACAGCGCCTATTGGGTGGTTCGCTAATGTAACCTCGACCTAGACCTGTGTGATAGAGAAAGGAAACTCCAATACCAAGAGCTGGAAGAGCTATGATGTAAACACATTTACACTACTTAAAATGTTTATTTATGCATGTTCTTAAGCATAGGATTGCATTTCATGATATAAATATTGCATAACATGCATCATCTTGCATTTAGAGTAGTTTGAATAAAATGGAGGTTAATTGTCTCCTTTTATGTGCTTGGATAGGGAAAACATTTTATCGGGGCCTCGGATCAAAGATCCAACCATATGGATGTGATCAGGGCGACGATTGGAGTTCAACGACTCCAAGATCGCCCTAATCAGGCATCCGTAGCATCAGATAGTGACTGGGGAACCCTAGAAGATCAAGGGCCAGGATGGTGAAGATCCGCACTTCAAATAACAAATCCAACCGCACGAATGAATTCGGATCGACGATCGCAACCCAACGACACAAAAATCAAGTCAATCCGACATCCGTGGCACCATCTACAACTTCCAGAAGATGGACGGCCAAGATGGTGCCACGTGGCGCCATCTTGGTCGTCCATCTTCTGGAAGTTGTAGATGGTGGCGCCATCTTGGTCGCCCAAACGGCCGCACGCATTCTACGAAGGCCCCGCACCCGCTCGCTCTCCGCTGTTGGATCTTGATCCAATGGCTGTGGTCGGCCGCGCTTAAAAGCGTCCGCTCGACCATCCGCGCCCTGTAGTGCAGCGGTTAAGCGCGCTTACGCGACCGGCGGGCGCGGGTTCGAGCCGCAGCAGAGGGCTGGAGGCGCGGGCGGGCATTGGATCGCGATCGGATGGCCACGCGTGCCCAATAGCGTTCACACGTGATTGAACGCGTGGCGTCACGCACGATCGCACGCGCCAGGCGGGCGTAGCGCAGCGGGCGGAGATGCGTCTTAAGCCGTCCGATCGTGATCTCACGATCGGACTGCTGAGAATCAAAGTGCGTGCGATGGTGTTGAGCACGCGGGCAGCTGAAGCGACGCGCATGGGCACGGAAGCTACGCCCACGTTGGGGGCTTTATTGACGGATTTATCCGTCACTAAAGACCCCTCATTTATTATTTTGAAGTTGTAATGTCCATTTTGCCCCCACTCCTTGCAACTATAAAAGGAGACCCCTTCCATACGAAATTCTCATCCCTTCCATACGAAATTCTCATCCCTTCCATCTCCTCTCTACCCCTCCAAAGCTCAAGAGAAGCTTGTCCACACCCGGGATGCTCCTCGCGAGATAAAGTCCAAATTTTCGTTCTCCTTCGGAAGTGGATCCTGCGACGACGACGGCGTGCTGCTTCGTTCCCGTTCTTCTGCCTCATCCTCATCCGTCCTACTTCGTTCTCCTTCGTCCAGGAGTCATCCCGTCCGGCTCGTCCTCCAAGCAACCGTCGAGGAGGATTTCTCTCTCCCTATTCTTTTTACTGCTTTCTAGTGTAGTTTTGCTCGTCCTCCAAGCAATCGTCGAGGAGGATATTTCTCCCTCCATTCTTTTAATGCTTTCTAGAGTAAATTTATCGCTTTCTAGAGTAATTATTTTATGCTTTGTAGTTGTAAGAGTGAAATGAACAATCTCCTTAATGATAAATTCCTTGTTTATTCTACATCTCATTTTGATTTCTCTGTGTAATATTCTCTTTCTCTCTTACTCTCTCTCTTTTCTATTTATTGTAAATAATTAGATAGTTTTAAATTGAATTATTCCGTGACAAATAAAAAGAAACGCGTAGTTTTTAAATCAAACGTCCGCCTCCCTGTGTTCGACCCGGAATTTCAATTTCGGTATAAATTTTATTTGTTGAACACGAGTTCTTCGCTTTTGAACTACAACGACAGGTCTTCCAAAATCGAACACGTTAGTGAAGCCATTCGTATACGTTCAACAAGCTCCGTCGTGAAGCCTATGATTAGGCCTTAACTTTCAAGCAACGCACTAAGGCTTTTCATGACAGCCGAATTCGGCGGAAGGAATTTAAGCCATCTCGGCAAGTTTGGCTTTATAATGCCCGACTCAAATTCTTTCCAGGGAAATTGAAGTCCAAATGAACTGGTCCCTTCTTGGTCTCGAGACCATTTCCCAACGGGGTCGTTGAAATTGAAGATCCCAAATCTGGGCATAAATTTATGGTCAATGGGCAGTGTTTAAAACCCTATCTTACTCAAGAACTTGCCCCCGTTGGTGAAACTGTTGCCCTGCTGGAGTGTAACTAATTTCGTGCCTCATTCTAAGTCTAGCTGGGGACGTTAAATTCAACGCTCGTTGGGAGGCACCCCAGCAACACTCCTCCACTGTCATGTACAGACTTCCATGTCACTTAACTTCACACCTTTTCACTTCACCACCCACCATCCACCCACCCTACCACCCTGCTATATACCTTCTGCGTCAGCTCTTGTTCCCTGATCTTTGGACCTTCCTCTACCCTGCATGCATATGATGACATAGTATCGTTTGGCATGGGGGGATGGATAGGCATCCATAGGATCTGGGTATTTTATGGTATTATGCAGCTTCCATTATATATATCCATTTATAAATATATACATAGCTTAAAAAAAGAAAAAGGGTGTTTAGTAATGATCTGAAGGCTGAAACAAAAATACAATAAGTGTTTATGGATATTCAACCACTATTTTGAAGACTTTCTAGGCCACAAAAGCTTGATTCGCTCAAACTTGGCTTAATTCACTTGAGCATTGACAAGATAGATCAGAATCTCTCCTAACTAAGGACGTATTCTTGTACCTGAGTCACAAGTACAGGATTCGTTGGTTTACTTTTACTTAAGAGCCTAAGTAATCTTGGTTCACACTACACATATCAAGAAAGACCAGGTGAACATGAGATCCAACCCTAGTGTTCATTAGGGAAGGTGGAGTCCTTACCTGTGCGCGTAGGTAGACTTTTTATCTCAGGCTTTAGTCTTGTATCTAGGAGAAACTCTTTCCACCAAAAAGGTACTCTCCCACCAAAAATGTGTGCTCCTCCAAATAAAGTTGTAAGAGATATACTGACACTTGTTTCAAAAAAAAAAAATAGAGAAAATCTGTACAAATAAGTCAGTATATCTTTCAAATGTCTATAAATTCTCTTCTCTAAAAAGTTTTTTAGGGCATGTCATAAATACCCTGTTCTACCATATATTTCTTGAGCCACAAAAGCAGTAAAATGAGAGTTGAGTTTTTCATCATAAGGGTCAATTCGAAGACATGAGTTGAAATTGGGACCAACCTGCACTTAAAAATTCGTGAAACCCTGGGCTTGAGCCTTAATGTTCATCTGGTCAGTCTTGATCCTTCACTATGCACAAACCATAATCTCTTGAGCTCTCGAGTACAGCAAAAACCTTCTGAGTCCTGGAAATTGTATTTAAGGTTTAAATATCAAGAGTCCAAGTTAGTCGAGAGATGGTCTACATCATGTAAAGACTTAAAGTACTGGTAGTCTTCTCTGCAATTGGTTATCACAATATCCAACAAATAAACACACCCATGTCGCTTCAATCTTAAGCTTAAGATCATTTCTAAAAAAAAAAATGTTTTCCTAGGGACTAGCAAAAGATAGGCATGGGGGTATGATTGCACAGCAAAAATGCACCAGTAAATATGCCATCTTGTGTTATTTTCCAGCACTACCATTGCATGTTATGTAGCTATAGTTGCATTTGTACATGGACACATGCATGCATTTTTAAAGAGGGGAGGAGAGTATGAATAATTGGCCATTTATTAATTAACATCTTCATCAAGTACTGCATTGCAATTTCACCATTTTCTCATTTTTTTTTACTTTGAATTTCTCGCAGCTGCAGGACAGTGAGCATGCGCGCCTCTTCGCGCCATGTCTCCTGCCAACAGCATGACAAGAGGTGTGCTGCCAGCAGCATGGGTTGGCATTCCTCTTTCTCTTTAAAACCCTTGGCCCTCTCCCTTGTGCAGGCAGACCCATACACACACACACCTTCAGACACTTGCAGTTCCACCATCACCCTGGGCTAGCCTCCTTCCCTCTCCCTCTCCATACGCAGTACTCTTCTCACTGAAGAGACACATGTGGGCCGGAGAAAACTCACAGTGGTCCCACAACCTCCACTGTGAGTTCCACCACCGCCCAGCTCTTACGTGAGTAGGTGGGCGTGGTGGTTTCACCTTTTGTTTTCATCGTTGATCGCCCTCACCGCCATTGCCAGAGCTTCAAGCTCAAAAGCTCCAGCAGCAGCAACGTCCTCCTGCAGCAGCTGCCGGCCACCGCACGTGCACCTATAGGCCCTACGCAAGCTCTTCCCGCGCGCGCAGGCACTTCCCAGTGCGCAAGGCACGCGAAACCGGCCGCTACTGGTCGGCAGACCGCTCGCGCACTGTAGCGGGCGGTCTGCGTGACACTGTAGCCACCAGTTCGCTTCTCACTTAGCCGGTGGCAACGTGCTCTCTCTCCTTGCCCGCTCCCTATGTCAGTCGGTAGCCCCCGCTCGCCCGCTTGCGCCCTCTCCTGCTCGCAGTGCGCTGCGATGCACTCTCCCGCACTCGCCCGCGCACGAAGACAACGTAGGCGCTCCTTCTAGCGCCCCGCATGCGCTTTCCCTCCTGCGCCCGCGCAGCTACGCGCATCAGACGATGAGGCAGAGAAGCAAACGGCTTATCTGTTGCGCTCCCCCTCATCCGCCAGCACACACACATACACCCACTTGTACACGCACTTGTACTCTCTCACACACACTTGTACACACTCACACACACCCTTATATATTTATATATCCACTCGCATATATACATAAATATATATATCTACATATATATATATATACATCAAACTTATACAAATATATCTATATTCATATATACATATACATATCTATATACATATTTAACTATATATATATACATATATAGTTATAAATAAATATATATATATACACAACTACGTATATACCTATATATATATATATATATATATATATATATATACACACACACACACATACATACATACACATCACCTACCCGTATCCATACGCCTGTGCACTAGTCACTCCACCGCGGATCATATTGCGAGAATATTTGCAGCAGTTGCTGATATTCCCCAATATCCGCGCAAAGCAAGCGCCTCCACACACACTCCCACACATCCGCCCTACACTCCACGCGGCACTTCGTCTTGTTGGTTGCGTCTTACTAGATGTAGACCAACTTGACACTGTGCTACACTCCATTTCCACTTCCACCTCCATCCCTATATATAATATATACATATATATATAGATACTATATCTATTATATATCTGTACATATATTAAGCTAAGTATTCCTTTCTTTGCCAGCAATTTACCTTGTTTATCCTTTGTTTATTACTATTAAAAAGATAAAAATAAAGAGAGTAAAAGAGAAAAGATAATTCTTGTCTTGCAGGTACTCGGTCTTGCGAATAACGAGACCAGCTTTTGGAAATCCTAAGTTGGCTACAAGCCAAGAACCATTTGGCTCAAAGCCAAGAACTTGATTTTGAGGATGTACCTCAAGGACAATATTATCAACAAAAAAATATTAAATAGAAAAATAAAAAAAAATAAACGTAAGGAAGAGATACGTTTTAGGAAAGGCGTAGAAACTCCTTGACCTTTAATTCCGACCTCCCCGAGATCGACCCTGGGCCTAAAAGTGACCAAGATAAAATCAAGTAGGCCAGGTTAAAAATTTTTGTGAAAGATGGTTAGACTCGATTTAGGTTAACCTACTATAATAACTTCAACGATAATTTCACCATATTAACACAACCTATTCGAGTTCTACCAGTGGGGTAGCAGCTCAGGTGTGCGCAGGCGTAGGCAGGTATACGGGTCGGGCCAGGCCCACGTGGTGGTGTCACGGGCGAGGCATGTGAGGGTAGCGGGGGACCTCACCCCCAAGTGTTGAGGCGATAAGCCCTCAACACTTTTGTGTAATATACCACAACACCTGTTACGACCCGGTTCCCGAATCCCTACAAGAAATAACCAAAAAGCAGGAAAATAAACCACATTCACATATGCAATGTAACTAAGCAATAAAGGAAAGTAATAGCTGCTAATTCAGTACATACCACCACAACAGTAAGAAAACGGAAACAAAAGCAACAGTAACAGGAACAGTAGCAAAAAGTTTGAAACTCACTATAACAGTAATGAGAGTACAACAAAAAGTACTAAAACTACGGCTAGGCTCGATTGGGCCCAGCACCCTTCGCAGCCGGTAGCTCGGGCTGCTCAACTCCTGGACCTGAACAGGGTTATGAAAAAGACGAAGTCAGCGAACGCTGAGTAGAGTGGTAACCATACTATCTAAAGTAGTAAAGGTAGCAGGTATATTTATCTTTTCAAGTTATTTTATTTTGCAGGTAATTCCTTTTTCACCCCTTTTTGTTATCTTTCAGATTTTTCTTGATCTTGCATGTTCCTCGTGGGAACAATCTTGATTGCAGTCTTTTTCGAAGAGTAGAAGGTACACGTGGTGCTCTGCTGGCCGGGAGAGTCCCCCGTGGTAGTCCTACACCCAGTCAACCACCCTAAGGTCACTGACAGACGTAGCGGTGACTACGGCACGTGCAATAAGCGCACGGGTAGCTACCCTGCACTGGCACGTGATCAGTCATTTCTGCTAGCGGATACGCCCAAAGTATAGCACGGAATAGTATAGGGCCTAGCCCTCTCAGAAACAGGGGTCTAGCCCCTCAGAACCAAATAGGGGTTTGCCCAGAGGGCCTAACAAGTCGGTGTAGGGTGGCTAGCTGAACCCCGGGCCCCGTGGGGTGGCTAGCTCCCTCCCTACACTAGTAGCTCGCCTCGGTACCATGTACGTAAGGGCCAACAGAAGTCGGTGTAGAGTGGCCAATCTTAACCTTGGGTCCCAACCCAAGGGCGGCTAGCTTCGCTCTACACTAAAAGGGGATAGTCGCTCTCCTTGGTATTACGTACTCAAGGGCCAGCACACTTCCCGTCCACATTCCAGACTTTTCCATCTAACCACAGGAGCTCTACTCCTAACTCCCCGTAGGGTTCATGCTCATGTTCACCATATTATTCCAATCCAGATTTCATCATGTTGGTGCTAGAGCACCGCGATCGTTTATTTTGATGATAACAAAACACATGTCATTTAACATTTGCACTTGAAGTCTTAGATTTCAGGTTAATTGCAAATGGAGACGTGATTAGACGAAGTTCAAGCTCGCATCCAGAACGGATTGGAGGAGCTTGATGGAGAACAAAGTGGAGCAATAGCTTGAAGATGGAAGGAAAAGAAGAATAGGATAGAATTCTGTTTATTTCTTTCATTTACTTTTATCTTTATTTTCTTGATCTTTTTGTTCCTTAGAACTTTACGTTAAAGAGCCTCAAAGAACCCTAACAGTAGTCCTAGGAACATTTGCACAACCCTAGGATACTTAGGTTTTCTGTAGAGAACTTAGAAAATCAGAATAGGGTTCAAACAGCCTTTTCAGATGTCTAATCTGAAAATCAGACATCTGATAAATACTTTTAAGACGTTTGACTGTTAACTCAGACGTCCGATAACAGTTAGGCTGGACTTAGCTAGTTCTGTCTGATGAAATCAGACGTCCATACCTTAGTCCAGACGTCTTAGAAGACTTCTGATGATTTTGCCAAATGTCCAATTAGTGGACCGTTGGCTTCCTTAGAGAACGTTAAGAATATGACCGTTAGAGCCTTATTAGACATTTGTAAGTGTTCCCAGACGTCTGATAAATGACCGTTCTGCCTCGGTTGACCCAAAATCTCTTCTCAGAGATTTTATAGCCGTTGTACTTCTTTAGGAATCCATCTCCGCAGAACAATAGGTTTCCAAACATCCAGACCTAGTGCCAGATGTCCAGCATGTCGTCTGATGAACTTACACTAGAACCCTATTTAAGTTTGATCCAAGTCAGTAAGGAAACCCACCTAGAATCAGACGTCTGACTTTGTTCCCAGACGTCTTAAACTGGTTCTCTAGATGTCCGATGCCAGGATCAGACGTCTGATAACCCTGTCAGAGTCATGATTAACCCTGATTTCAGCCTGATTCTCTTGAACTTTGCACCCAACGGCTATGGAAGCTTTCCAAAGCCTTCCAAAGCCTTCCTAGGCCCTCTATAAATAGAGGAGAACCTCTTGCACACCAAGACACACCAAGATACACAAGACACACCTAGTAATACACTTTCACACCATTTTGTGTCTCTTGATCCTATGAAGCAAGCTCTTGCTCTCCAAGCTTACGTCTACATCTAGAGAGCTGATCCGATTGTGCACCCACTCTCCTGCTGACAATTACGAGAGCGACGAAGTGCTACCGCATGGTTCACGCATCCGCGTCAAGTCGACGCACCTCTGCAAAGGGAAGCATCCTAATTCCTATAGAAGCTTAGGTTAAGATCATCTTTGTTGACTTTATAGGATTATTATTATTTTACTTTGTTCTTTGGTTGGATATTCACTTTGCGAATTCCCGTCTCCTTCGTGAGACAAAATCCTTCTCGTGAAGAGAAGGGGTTTAAGGTATGCTACCCTTGTATAAAGTAGCGTGGTTGTAATTGAGGTTGATTCACCCTCGTTTAAGTGATTCGTTTAGTGGATTTGATCAACTTGGTTATCGGAAAATCCTAACTCGGAGGGTTAGATGGTAATTTTCTCCCGGTTTGGGTTTCCACCTAAAAATAATTGTGTACTTTGTGTGATTGATATTTTGTGAGATTATTTTATATTTTTATTTCGCAATTTATTACGCCACCCCCTCCTACCGGGGAATCTACACATCACTCACAATTCAATTTTAGTTTATACACAAGCAGTTCGTATTTCCACAATTTAATACATGCAACAAGTGATATCACAGGTATCTGTTTAGTTATCTCAGGCAGCTCATTTTCTAACAGGCAGCTCATACTTATTTACAGGTGGTGGCTAACAATTTAGCTCATTCATATATATACAATTACAACTACGCAGAATAATTGGTTCAACCATTTCTCTGTCCTAGGGTTCATGCCACATCCTAGGTTTCCAATTGACTAATTTTCATAAATGCATTAGTATTTAATAAGTATAACAGGGGTGGACCACTCTACCAGATAATCCGGGAGTACTGGAGGCTTGAACCGCAGACCCAGGTGCCTCTGCGAGCCCCCGACACGCAGTAGATCGAAGTCCTATACCAAGGAACACATCACAACGGAAGGTTCAGAACAGTATATAAAGGTTTCTAATACGTAGAGGAACTCATAAGGAAACCACAGATTCTTTATTCTCGTAAAACGGATCCCGATCGGACCTCAAACAGGTCAAAAACGTGTCTGTAGACCAAAATCAGACGTCTGGAAACAAATCCAGACGTCTTAAAAGTCACTGAGACTCACCTCAAGCTCCTGCAGTGACTTCAGATGCCCAGGACTCCCTCACGACTGTCTAAAAATAGTTCTAGATGTTTAACCACTCCTCCAGTCATTTGGAAATGCCTCCGGTCATCTGATAAGCTATCCAGACATCCGAAAGTGCGTGGAAAGGCTTTCCGCGCACCTTCCCAAAGCTACTCCTACGCACAACAGAGAAGCACCCTATTTCAGCCCAAATAGGATTGTCTGCAGTGTGGCCTGCATGGCCGTAACCGCAAAGAGACATACCTTCGCAATACAAACGCTTTCAGACATATGGTGTTGGCACCAGATGTCCAGCCGGTTGTCTGGAAGACACTCCGAACTTCTGATACTGGAAAAATTCCAATATTAGACCGCACTCATGCGCTTCTCGCCGCTTCTCCCCTCGCTCCGCCGCAGCTCCAACTGTTGCAGGTGGTCGAGGACGACGCTCCAACGCCCTCCTCCTCCCGCACGTGCCGCGGTGGCCGTGCGAGCCTCCAAGAGCTTCCACGAAGCTCTCGACCTCGGCCTCCTCCTCCTTCTCACGCACCCTCCTCCTCGCTCTCATGCTCTCGCTCGCGCACCCTTGCTTATGGCAGTGGAGTTGGGTGTGGTGGTAGTGGTGGAGTGGAGATGAGATGAAGGGGGTGGCCTTTTATAAGGCCGTGGCTAGGGTTCTGCAGGGGGAGGGAGGAGGAAAGAGAAAGAGAGAAAGAGAGAAAAGAGTTCTGCATGCCACCCGCGTGCTGAATGCAGAAGGTGTACAAAAATTTAACTTCCTGACGTCTGGGAAAGGGTTCAAACGTCTGACTGACACTCCAGACATCTTACAAGGCTAAAGACAGAACGAGTCTTTACAGCGCTTGCTCGTCTACTAACGATGTGGGACTAAAGTCCATGTCTTCTTTGCATAAGCAGCAGCGGTGGTCCTTCGTTCAATTCACGTTCAATGTTGGTCAAACGTCCCAATTGACCACTTGGAGATGTTCGCCTGATAATTTTGCACCACATGGGGCTTTCGCCTGGAGCTATTGGCTGGGAATCAAGCTTCAAAACTGGCTTGAAGCTTCACGGTAATGGCGGCTGGCCACAAATACCTGAAATCCAAGAAACAACCTTTTGGCCTTGTTAAAACAGCTCAGGAAGATCATATGAGGACGGCGAATATGCCGGTGATCGTGGTCGTGCGTGCGAGTGTGTGTGGAGGTCGTACGACCTCGGTGAAATAGTACGGAAGCATAGGAGTTGGGTGAGGTGTTAGAGAGGCTAATCTCCTCAATTACTTGAGGGGTTTTGGTCGCAAAGGGACGGTGGTGCTTGTGGGTGTGTCGGCGAGGTGGATGAATTTGTGTAGCGGTGGAAACACCTCGTCGGAGGAGTGGCCGGAGATGGGGGATGAGTGGCTACTCATCATAGCTAAAAAGCTAAAGTTAAGCTAGAAACTGGGTTAAACAATATTAAGTTAACAAATAAAGAGGGTTAAGTGTGGGAATCAAAGAAAAAGACCTAAAACCTTAATTCTGTGTTAAAATTGCATAATTAAGTCCTAAAATGAGATATTCTTAAGATAAAAGTCAAATGGTGATCCAAGTGTTAATTGAACACACAAACAAGTTTAAAAATCCAAATCAAAAGTAAAATTAATTTCTTAAATGTTCAATTGAGCACATATAAAAATTTGAAGGCATTTGGACATCATTAAGACCTTGAAACTTAAAGTTTACATTTAGGTCCTTCATGCATCACATTTTCTTCTTTAGAAAACTTTCCCCGACCTATTTGTAACCCACAGGGACCTCTTTGAAAGCCCTTAGGGTCCGTTCAGTTACTAATTCTTTCCACTTATGGACCTGTTCATAATTTTTCTACCCCTTCGTAAAGGGCTTCTCCCTGCAATTTTCCCAAAAGAATCGAGCACCTACTGCCCCTCGCACGCACTGTAGCGCATGAAGAACTTGGCAAATCTCAGCCATCCAATCTCCCTTGTTGTTGATCTGCGGCCCGATCTGAATCAAAGCATCACGTGAAGCAACGCGTATGCTCACCCAACTCCCCAGATCCCATCCTACAGTCAGTTTTTAAGTTGGCAACCCCCGCGCTCCTCTCCTCTCATCCTTGCCACTGGTTCCCTCAACGAGTATCTTCACCTGCGCGGTGATCTGAGCCACTGAGATTGCTACTTAAGCACCTCAGTGGTCGCGCGCGCAGGGGATCGCTCTCTCCTACCTTCTTAGCAGTCGTTCTTCCACTCCAGCTACCTCTCCCCACCAAATCCCTGATTTCACAACCACCGGCTGTGAAATCATCGACTTCTCTCTAACCCTCCTCGTCGCTAAGGACCTCGTAGCACCTGAGGACAACTCTGAAGCTTCACTAGAAGGCATTTCCCTCCGTTGGAGTTCACCTCCCTCCCTTCTTCCTGTTGGAATAGTTTTAGTATTTTGTAATTTAGTTGTAGCAGTAGTTAAGTAGATTAGCAGTAGAGTTAGAGTAAATTGTAGTGATTAATTATGTTGTTCTGTTAGTTTAGCAGTAGAAGTAGAATTATAGTAAATTCCCCCCCCCCCCACCTCCTCTGATCATTCCAGACCAGAGGGGACGGTTTCACACAGCCATTTATCATGAGTTTTCTCCCTCTTCATGTTTTCCATTTCGCTTCTGATTCTCACGATTTATTTCTTGCTATTTCACCCATTCATTAGACCTAATTTTAGATCTGATTGTCTTCTGATATCAGATCTGAAATTAGCGTCAAAGGTCATGTTAGGGGCTTCCCACTCATTCCATTTTGCTCACAAAAGCACCTGATTTGAACTTTAAAGAGAATTGGTTGTTGGATTGATAGTGAATTTGGATTGCAAAGAATTTGAATCATTTGAGTTTTGAACATTTGATCTAGCAAACTGAGGATTTTAATTTTGATTCATTGCTTGGCAAGGAATCTAAGGTGATTTTGAAGTCAAAATTCACCTCAAAAGAGCCATGATTTTAACTGAATTCTTGTGAGGTTTTAAATGTCCTGAATGCATGGTTGAGTCAATGAAAAATCACTTAGCTGATTTGAGACTCTACCTTGCATCCTCTAGTTGATTTTGAGGAGTAAATCTATTTTCCTAACCTGAGGAATTCTCCATATTCCTTAAGGTTCCAGAACTCTGGGATTGGAGTGTTTAGTTTCAATGGACTGAGTTGATTCTTTCTACATGCTGTCTATAGCATTAGAAAGAATTAGATCACCTGCTCTTTTAACTTTAGTTTGATCAGATGTTATTGACAAGGGATTTTGGTTTTGATTTATATTCCTGAGTAGCTTTCATATGAATTGAAACCCTTTGTCAGAGTTTGTTAAGGGAATTTCTAATTTATGTTTTATGTGTTTCAATCCCAGACTTATAGTAAACAGCTACAGAAGCAGCTACATTCCTATCCTTAATTCCAGTCAAGTGCTCCTTGGATTAACCCTTTTGACTCCCTGACCAGACTGTCCATAATCTGATCTGGGATATTAAGGGTTAGATCAGGAGGTACATGTTGGAATTAACCCCTTTGTCCTGCTACAAATATGTTCCTCTTTCGATGAGTCAACTGCAGTAGTAGTTGAGACATCTGAAGAGGGATTTGGTTTGATGATGGGGTCAGATTTAGCAACTTCTACTGATTTCTGTTGTTGCTACTGTTGATAGCTTCTTCCTGCTGTTCTAGCAGGAATCCCAAGTTTGAATAATCCTATGGACAGTAGCTTAGGTTTAATTTTGTTAGAATAGCTGACTGATGTAAAATGTTATGTTACTTGTATACAAGCTTTCCTATATTGTAATTGACTTTTAATCTCCTTTGGATGCTTGTAATAAAATATTTTTAATCCTTTGTTAGCTGAATAGTAAGTCTAACTATCCACTATATGAAATTAATTGAAATTTGTCTTGATTTGCATGCTTAACTGCCTATAGCTTTTTCTTAGCACATACTGAACATGTTCAAGGCAGTTCCCTGCCTTTTAGACACTTAGGACTCATCTTAAGCCTTTAGGATACTTTAGACACCTCTTTAAAGGCTTACGATGAATGAACTTAGGATTTAAATAAAAATTATAAAAAATTCTAAAAAAATAAAATAAACCTGTCTGATTGAAGATAAGATATTTCCTTAAATGCATATCATGTTTCATGGTATTCTGAACTCCCGACTTGGTATAATTTGCCAGTCGACGGTTCTATAAATCATGGAATTTAATAAAAGAATCTACCCTTAAAAACCCAAAAACATCTCCTTCTTCTCATCCATTTCTTTCATTCTCCTCTCCTACCTCCATAACACAGATTAAAACTATAAAAAATGAAAAAAACTCTAAAAACAGTAAAAATCCCTTGTATAATATGTATATAAGTATTTATTTAAGCTATATAGTAAGCTTACTTATCTATAATGTAAAATATACATATTTATAAGTTAAATAACTTATATATGTATTGTATTATGTAAAGTAAATATTTAAGTTAGACTATACTATATATATATTAATTATACAACTAATTATTAATTAAACTAATGTATATGTACAATAAAGTTATATAAGTAATAAGTACTATAAATAACCTTATTAAGTTATAAGACTGTATATATGTATTTATACATATATAATAAACATACTGAACCTATACCTTGATTTAATTATGTATACAGACTAAATAATTAATTTATTAAGTTAATAGTTAAGTTATTAGATTAAATTAAAATAAATTAGTAGATTAAGTTAAAACTAAGTTAATTTATACTGTATATGTATACTATTATATTTTAAGTAAGTTAACTTAATTTAAGTATATTTATAATGTATACACTATTTAAATTTATTTTACAAATAAAACATTCCAAAAAGTTACTATTTGAAGGCAAATAAAACATAAATTAAATCTATAAAATACAATAAAAATGTTTATAAAATATTTATACATGCATATTAACTCTGTATAAGGTCAATTAGACCATATAATAACTAATTTATACGTAATTAAGAAACAAAACTTAAAAATAGGTATGTATAAACTATATACTTTAGCTAATTTATTTATACAGGAAATATAATTAAAATTCCAAATTATTTGTACAATTGTATGGTACTATATAAATACTTTATTTTCACATAATTTATTTTTAATAACTAATAAATTATGGCCCTCGAATCGAGGGCCAAAATCATGAATTCTGCACTACGTAAGCACCTGATTAGTCCCACATTGTGGGCCGGCAAGCGCGCAAAGCACTTTATATTGTTTTTGTTACTTAGGCTATTCAGTCATCACGGGTGCCGGGCGCCTGAACAACCGAACATATCTTACCGTTCTGAGCATGAATTGAGCTGTGTGTGTAGGGCTGGGGGCCCGGGTGTGTGCGGGCTTGTTAAGCCCAAATGTCTGAGCATGAATATGTAATTAAGCGGCCTAATGAAAAATTAAGGCATGCTTAGTAGAGGTCTAGTCCTACCCTCTGGGTGCTGTTTATCCCTCGAAAAGCGTGCCCGCAAATTAAACAAATTTTTGATTAATTAAGAGCCGTAATGACACTGTCAAAACACCTAAGTGTCATTGAGAACATAAGAAGAGTGAAAGAGAGAATAGAAGTATGTATAAGTATAATGTATATATAGAGACCCGTATAAACAGTATTTGTAAATAAATATGTATAAGATAACTAAAGTATATATATATACACAAACACGTAGTATAACTATTTACATTTATATATAACTTCATACCTTTACTAACAAAATAAAATGTCACTATAGGTGTAATAACTGTCGCTATAGACCTTGGTTTCCTTCTTACAGTTTGTATATAGTTTTTCTGGGGTCCAGCGACGTTTATATCTGTCGCTGTAGCTATTATATGGTTATTGTATATGTCAGTATAGTAAGTTAAGTTAGTATGCTATGTAATATGAGTTAGTAGTGTATATTTATGTAAGTATTAGTAATATAACTTATAAATAGATAGTATAGAACATACCCATGTATCATTTGATGCTTGTTTGTAAGTAGATTTTTGCAAGCACTTTTATTGACTCTTTTTGTACATCATGGAAACTTTAATTCATTCTTCATAAATTCATTCATTCATTATTGATTGGATATAAAATTAATCATTTTTTGAATTAAAGAATAATTTTGGACCTAGAGAGTGATGTAAATCAATAACTGCCTCCTAGTGAACGATCTGGAATAAACCAGTAAAAATTAGGTAATTAAATAAAAATGGTCGTAATAATGGTTTGTATTTCCTACATTTACTACAACAACATCAATTCACAATCATCACGAACCATTACCGCATCCTCACCAAAAGACAAGGGCATTACGGCATCCTCACCAGAAGACATGGGTGAACGGCGATGTCGAGGGTTTGTTTCTGGGTTTTTGGTGTGTAAAACTAACCTAAGATGGTAAACTGACTAAACTAACCCTAATCTAATAGACGAAGGGGTAGGATTGGCAACTAGCGTTGGTAGGCCGGCACCGTGGAAGAAGGTGCTCCGGTGGGGGACGGCGAGGAAGAACGGGTAGGAACAACCCTGGCTTTGACACACCTAGCACGGAAGAAGGAGACGAAGATATTGGCACTCCCAAGTTAGCAGTTAGGAGGCTAGAGACGACGGAGGAAGAGGCTCGCTGGAGCTAAGGAGGAACGGGGCTGGAGGTGGAGTTTTGATGAGGGTTTTAACCCCAAACCTTGCTGAAAAGTTCAGTCGTGCGTCAGGGGTTCCTTTATAGGCTATAGGAAGCAGTTAGAGCTTGGGAAGCAAGTTTCCTAAGCTTGGAAGGCTTGCCGGAGTTGGAAACCCACTCCTTTGAAGGATTCACATGATACATTGGGCGATTTTGGGGAATGTTTGGAGGCGAATTCGTCATTATTTAAGAGATGCGTCGTAGCATAGGATAAAATCGTGAAAAACAGGTAATATTTATACTCGAATAAAGTCTGAGGTCGATCGCTGGGAGGAAATATGGAATTTACACGCTAATCTCTACAGATAATATAAATGAGCACAAGAAATTGAGCAAAATATAGATTTTCAATGAATAATAACCTGTCACATTAAATATTCAGTGAAATCCAATGTATCTCAAGAATATGAGGATAAAAAGAGAAAAGAATAAAATACAATGGTGATTTGAATCACCACTTATATCCTTTAAAATTTAAGCATTCATTCAACCATCAATTCAATTTAACCAATAGTAGGTAAGCAATCTGTACTTCTTCAGCCTCCTCTTCTTTCTGCTCTGTCTTCTTCACTTCTCCTCTTCTTCTATGATCCTCCTCTTCTCCTGCCTTGTCTTCTCTTCTGCCTCCTCCTCTGCATGCACAGGCCCTTCTTCCTTCTTTCTTTCTCTACTTCTCTTTTCTGCCTTGTCTTCTTCTTCTTCACAACTCTTCAGAGACTAAGCATTTAGCCCAAGGTCCTTGCGTACAAAGCAAAACCCTTCCCTACCCCACGCTCTCTCTCTCTGGGTTTCGCCCTCCCAGAGCCTTCCATAGTAATGGGTAATTGGGTAAACGGGGATCCGCGTACTGGGACTAGGGCTGCGGGTGTGGGTCGCAGCTGAGGTGTGAGTATAGATTAGGCGGGTAATCGGGTGAGTGCCAGACCCGCGTGTAGTGTCACGAGTGAGGCGTGAAGGGTGCGAGGGGACCCGACCCTAGTGATTTCAGGCGATAAGCCTTAAACATGAATTCAATTTATATCACTTCAGTTGTTCTGCTATTTTTGATATAGGATTAAACGTCCTTGCTTTGTTCGCGTGCAGGTAGCTGCAGTTAGTAGCTCTGATTGAGGTCAGGGAAGCAGTCAATGCTCCCAATTGACTTACTGCGTGTGTTGTTGAGAAGGTTCCGCAGCACCTATGATCGAATCTAGAGCTGTGAGACCTGAAGAGTGCTTCAAGCTTCCTTCGAAGCTCTGCGGCAATGGCGAATGAAGACCTGATCCTAAAATTAAAATATGGCCTCTCGGCCTCGTCAAAACAATTCAGGAAGTATCACCGGACGTTGTGGAGTGCAACGATGGCGGTGGTGCATGAGTTGGGTGGAGAGTTTAGAGGGGCAATCGACCTAACTATGTTAGGGCTTTTGTGCAGGTGGATGTGGCAGAGATCACGGGCTTGTTGGCGAGGTGGATGGAGGTGCGTAGCGGTGGAAACACCTCGTCGGAGGTTCGATCAGAGATGGAGATGAGGGTGATTCACGGTGTCGACGGGTCTTTTTGGGTTTCTGGGGTGTAAAACTAACCTAAGGATCTAAGGAAACTAACCACCTATTCTAAGTGGATGAAAGGACGGAGAACGATGCCGGTGTTGGTAGACCAACGCCAGAGAAGGGAACTACTCCATGAGGTGGCGGCGACGAAGAACGAGGTAGAGACACCCCTGATTTGGCCGTCGAGGAGCGGACGAAGGAGAGGGAGATATTGGCACTCCCAATTTGACTGTTGGGAGGCCAGAGATGTTGGAGGAAGAAGTTCGTTGGAGCTAAGGTTGAGCGGGGCTGGAGGTGGAGTTTTGAAGAGGGTTTTGGCTCCAAACCTTGCTGAGAAGAATGGGCAGGCCCTAAGGTTTCTTTTATAGGCCTCAAGGAGCGGTTAGAGCTTGGGAAGCTTGCTTCCCAAGCTTGGAAGGCTAGCCAGAGTTGGTAACCCAACTCTTTGAAGGATTCGCATGAGGATTCTAGTGTGAATCAGGGCCCAATGTGTGGCTCAAATTGTAGGAGATCTTCTTAAGAATCTCCCTTCCAATCTTGGAAGGGATTAAGCGAGAAATCAGGAAGATGTTCTTATTTGAAAGTCACCAGAGTAGGATTTAGGAAACCGCAGGTGGAGGGGACCTATCTGTGAAGAAGGAGATGAAAGTTAGGGCCTATTTGTAAGGAATTCGAAAGTTTAGGGCATGTGTGTGAGAGAAAAGACTCAGACAGGACCAAATTGCAATCTAGGTCAATATGATCTCAGATTGGGCCCAAATTTTGGTACAAACCTAAGTTGGACCCAACGAATCCAACGGTTAAGTTAGATTTAGGTTTTGACCTTGTTTAACTAGGCAATTTATGAAAAAATCTAAATAAGGCATTGGTCTGTCTATGACTCTATTTTAGGTCAAAATAGGTTCTGATGGTCAAATTGAAGGCACCAAATCCTAGAGAATATTTTTATATGATTTTTAAAGGTTTTAGATGAATTTTATCTTGACCATAATCTCAGTTAATCAAGAAGGTCTAGTTTTAAGGTTTCAGATGTCATTTAATTCATGAAATGTGAAAAAATCCATTTTTGTCTGTGCGGACCCTCTTGTTAGACACTTAAGACCAGTTAACCTTTATTTAACCCCTGAGAAATCCCATCATTGTACTGCAATTGAGATATGCTATTAAAACTGTAGTTTTACCCCTATTTTACTATATTTCCCTCAGAATGGATTTACAGTAAATTAGGGCTCTCTGACGGTTATGTAGGAGCATTTAATGATGGAAAATGACTAAATAAAGATAAATATGACTGTTGATGATGTTATCATCAGGGACTTCAGATCTGGCTAAAAAGAAAGCTAATTTCCTAATGAATTTCCCTTTCAAATCTGAGAAGGATTCGTTAAGAAATCAAAGAGATCTTGCTAAACGAAGCTCACCGAAGTTGTAGGATTAGGATTCTAGGGTGGAAGGGACCTGTTTGAAGAAGAAGATGACAAATATTGGGGGCTTTTTGTAATAAATTCAAAAGCTGAGGGGTTATTTGGGAGATTAAGAGTCAAACTTGGACTAAAATGCAAACTGGTCAAATTGATCTCAGATTGGGTCCAAATTTTGGTACAAACCTAATTTGACCCTAAGGAATCTAATGATGAAGTTGGATTTTGGTTTTGAATTCATTTTACTGGATAATTTATGCAAAAACCTAAATTAGGGCAAAGGTCTGTCTGTAACTCTATTTTAGGTCAAAACAAGTTCTGATGGTTAATTCAAGGATGCAAAACCATAAATAATATTTTTATATGAATTTTAGAGGATTTATGTGAATTTTATCCTAACAAAAACATCAGTGAATTAAGCGGATCTGTTTTTAGGTTTCGGATGTCATTTAATTCTCGAAACGTGCGAAAACCCTTTTTTGTTTATACAGACCCTCTTTTTAGACATGTAAGACCATTTGACCTTTATTTAACCCATGAGAAAACCTGTGGTTGTTCTGGAATTGAGATATGCTATTAAAACTACAGTTTTACTCCTGTTTTTTTGTTATTCTCTCAGAATTGATTTGTAGTGAATTATGGCTCTCTGGTGGTTATGTAGGAGCATTTATTTCTTAATTATGACTAATTAAAGCAGATATGGTTGATGATGACGTTATCATCAACAACTTTCAGGCAGGACAAGATGATTTCCAAGGCCAAGTACTATATTTGGGAGGAACCGTATCTTTTCCACATTGGCAATGAGCAGGTAATCTGGAGATGCATTCCTGACAACGAGGTCAATGACGTGATCTCATTTTGTCACGACCAGGCTTGCAGTGGTCATTTCTCTGGGTGTAAAACAGCAACGAAAATTCTCTAGTGTGGGTTCTTCTGGTCCACGATGTTTAAAGACGCATAAACGTATTGTAGGGCATGCGCTCGTTGTCAGACCCTCAGCAACATGGGTTTGCGGGATAATTGTGTGCGAAATCTTTGACATATGGGGAATCGATTTCATGGGACCCTTTCCCGGATCTAACGGCTTCAAATACATCTTGCTCGCTGTTGATTACGTCTCTAAATGAATCGAAGCTGTCCCCACGAGAACTAGCGAACATAAAGTTGTTCTCCGATTCATCCAGGAGAACATCTTTTCTAGATTTGGGGTTCCAAAGGCCATCATCAGTGATGGCGGGTCTCATTTCAACAATGTGCACTTACAGTCTCTGATAAAAAGTACGTGGTGTTGCATAGTATCTCGACTCCTTACCACCCCCAGACTAATGGACTGAAGGAACTGTCAAATCGAGAGATCAAGAAGATCCTTTAGGTCACTGTTCGGCCTGATAGAACGAACTGATCTACTTGCCTTCCGGAAGCTTTGTGGGCCTATAGGACCGCCCATAAAACCCAATTAGGCATGTCTCCCTTCAAATTAGTGTACGGAAAAGCATGTCACCTTCCCGTAGAGATGGAGCATAAGGCCTATTGGGCAGTACGAAAGTGCAATCTGGATCTGATGGAGGCTGGAATACACCGTCGGTTGCAAATGAGTGAGATGAAGGAACTACACAATGACGCGTGCGAGAACTCACGTATCTACAAAGAGCGGGTCAAGGCCTTCCATGACAGGCACATTGTGCGAAAATCTTTCCACCCTAGTCAGAGAGTCCTACTCTTTGATTCCAAGCTCAAACTCTTCCTAAGAAAACTCATATCTAAGTGAATTGGACTTTTCTTGGTAAGAAAAATCTTTGGAAATGGAACGGTTGAAATTAGTGAACTCAGCCATGATTCTGAACCTTTTGTCGTGAACGGTTAGAGACTCAAACCGTTTGTTGAGCTCATCAACCTGAACGTGGCTAAGTTATCTTTTAATCTCCATTCTCCCTGAGCTTATTGCGCCCAGCTGATAGCGTTAAACTTAGCGATTAACGGAAGGCAACCCATCATCTCTTTGAAAAACCCAAAATCCTTTTTGACATATTTCTTCGCTGAAATCATATTTCACTTTAGGGTCCATCCATTAGAACAGCTGACTCCACCTCTAGTACACATACTAGAGCTTAAAATCGTCCGCAACAGGTACCCCGACCCATCCACCCACACTTTGAACTTGTTCTAATGTGCGATATAAGCTGAACTCAAACCCACCTAATTTACAATGAGGACATTGCAAATTGTAGGCATGGGGGGTATTAAAATGCAAAACCCCGTGAAAATCAAATCTCACAAAGGATTATACACAAAAAAGAATGGACGATTGAGGAAAGAGAAGGTCCATTTCAGAGAAAAATGAGAAAAAAAGGAGGGAGGAAAAATTGAAAAGAAAAGAAAGGAGCAAAAAGACAAAGAAAGAAATTGAGTCCCTTCAAAATGATATGGAACTTACCTAACTTCTAGGTTGGATCGAATGATGAATTAAGACCTGGAAGGCTAAAACTTAAGGGATTAGTGGCAAATACCGACCTTAGGCCTCTTCAATTTGTTCTGAGATTTAAAAAATCATGTACTTGTCAAGATCCGGATTAATCATCATGAGGTTGAGAAAAATGCAAAGCTTGTGTATTAGGTCTAAGGCTTAGGTAGTATTCAACCCGGTTAACTGACCTCTGGTTTGCTGGACTCGGTATCTTAAGCACCCAAAAATCACACAGTCTGGTTCAGTGCGCTTAAATATGAAATTATGCAAAAAACATTTATGTTGTTTTGAAACTGGTCCTAAGATCTACATTAGGAGTGGATCAAAAATATAAGTTGAGTTAGACGAGTTCCCAATATGGAGAGGTAGGATATTCCCCTCAAAGATGCACAATAATATACCGTTTCCTCAGTGCTTGTCTCCTAGGATATCTAAATATCCTACCGGGGGCACGTAAGCACCTTGTGCTGGTCCAGATGCCATAGGCGGCATTATCACGAAATGTCGATTGCCAGGATCTGGATTTAGCTACAGAATGCCATGGGCGGCATTATCCCGAAGTGTCGAAAGCCAGGGTTCTGGGGGTTGCCATGGGCGATGCTATCTCGAAGCATCAATTTCCAGGGACCCTGCGAGGATTGATGGTGGGGACCAAGAATCCGATATAAAAGATGTTTTGGGCCAATTCAAGGTTGGATCTAAGGAAAAATATAATGAAAAGAAAAGGAGAGACAAAACTCTCCACAAATAAAAAATCTTCTTCTATCCCTCTCTTACAAAAATGCACTTGCAAACTGAACCTGGGCTAACAATGTTACAAGCACAAGTGCTTTACCACTAGGTCTAACTAACCTTAAGTTAGTTCCTGCGAGAGGAAAGAAACGTTTGCGGCAGATTGAGGCAAAAGCTAGTCAGGTCTTGATTTGGGCTGGTACTTGAGTACCTCTATGCCTATTGTTGGTATTTAGATCTGATTCCTAGAGATGCAACTTAGTATGGCATCTTGACGGTTACATCCGACTTAGATAATTGGTTTGGTCCATAAAGTTTTGCTAAGGGACTAGTAAAAGCTAGGCATGGGGGCATGATGGGAACACCATCATGAGTCATAACTAGCTTAATTTGATCTGATAAAGTCAATAAAAGCTCCTACATAACCATCAGAGGGTCCTGAGTACTTAACATTCTATTTTGAGAAGAAAAAATGAAAAATAGGGTTATTTCTGTAATTTTACCATCTTATTACAAATACAAAATAACCACGGGCCATGCCAGGGGTTTATTAAAGGTCATATGGTTATTAATGTCTAACAAGTGGGTCCATACAAACAGAAATGAGGCTTCACGCATTTCAAGAATTAATGGATATTTGAAACCCTAAAAACAGACCCACTTAATTAAATGGGATTCTGGTCAGGATAAAATTCATTTAAATCCTCTAAAAATGATATAAAAATAGTCTTTAGGATTTTACATCCTTGATTTGACCATTAAAACCCATTTTGACCTAAAACAGAATCTCAGACAGATAGTTGCCCTAATTAGGGTTTCTACACAATTTACCCAGTCAAACTTAGTCAAAACCTAAATCTAACTTCACCATCATATTCCTTGGGTCCAAATTTGGTTTGTACCAAAATTTGGGCCCAATCAGAGATCATCTTGACCTAGTTTGCATTTTAATCCTATTCTGACTCTTTTTCTTACAAAGAACCCCTCAGCTTTTGAAAACCTTGCAAGGACCCCCAAACTTCCTCATCTTCTTCACATCCAGGTCCCTTCCTCCATAAGGAATAGTTGTAGCATCTTTGGGGAGATTTGAGCGAGATTTTTTCGTTCGTTTCTCAATCAATTAGTCCCAGATTTGAACCACAGATTCCTTGAGGAATTGTCTTTCAATTAAGCCCATCATTGGACTCCAATTCTTTCCCAATCTCCCATGCGAACACATGGGAGATGTGGGTCTCCTTGTTGCGCAAGCACCACGTGCTTCCAAGCTTGGTTTCCAAGCTTGGAATGCCGTTTTAAGCCCTATTTAAGGACCCAAGTCGCAAGGTCGATCTCCTTAGCAAGTTTTGGTGAGTCAAAATATCCTAATCTACCCTCTTCGGCCACCAAACACCTCTACTCCGGTAACCTCTCTCCATCCTGCTCCTCCGCACCTCCAACCACCAAATTGGAGGCACCACCGTCTTCCTCTCTTCCTTGCGTACCTCTCTGATCAAAGGGAGGGCGTTCCTCTGCCTCAATCGCCATCGCCGCTTCACCATCTCTACCGTCTTCTCCGGCTCCGGTCACGCCACAACAGGAGCCCTCCTATCTCCTTCCCCTCTAAGTCTCTCTATTCCTTCTTCTCTCCCTCTACTTTCTTTTCACCTACGCACAAGTCACTCGCGACCACTGCACCGACCTACCACACTTCGTCTTCATCCGCTCTAGCGAAGCCTCCCCACCGCACCACTGCACGAAACTCACCGCTACCACCCTCATAAGCTTCGCTGTGACTTCCTCAACAAAAGCCCTCTATCAATTAGGGCATCCACCATATCTATCGCTCCACTAGCCAACCTACCTCTGCAGCGCCTTCATCATTGACAGCCACTCTCCGGCCATAATACGTCCTCCACCACCTTCGTTGAGTTCGCCTCACCACGGCGAAGCTCTTGAGTGCTCTAATTGGGGCTTAGCACCCGTGTTCTTGACTTCAGGTACTTCGCTGGACCTCCACCGCCACCTCAACTCCTCCGACTTCGTATGCAGTCCTCCGACCACAATTGCTCCAAGATACATTCCCAGCCACTGCGGTTGACCTTTAGACTCCTCTACAGGTGCTCAATTAGACCCAGCAGCATCATCTGTTGCTACAATTGGTTGAGACCTTCATTTACAGCAACACGCGACGAAGGCGAGTGGGATAGTCCCACATTGTGGAACACATACTCACGCACAGCACATAAGTTAAATTTGTGCTTACGGCTCGTTGCCTTAGCACTCATAGGGGGTGAGTCCCTATTCACGCATGTGCATACGCACGCCCTCGCCCGCGCTTACGCCTCTCAGGTCTGGGCCTTGGTCCGTTTACTCGGATACCTGGGTCTGGTCTGGTTTGCCTGATTCTGAGTGAGAAAGAAGAGAAAGAAAGAGAGAGTGTGGGGGGGGTTTTGTCCTCTACTGCTCTCTACACTTAGCAAAATTAAGAGGCCTTCGCCTCTGTGCTGTGCTTGCCTCTCCCTGAGGCTTGAAGGAAAAGAGAGGCCTCTACTTCTGTTGCTGGTTTTGAGTCACTGTTGCATTATTGAAACAGTTAAGTTGACGTGGAATATTTGGTTGGATTCACTATTCATTTATTTGAGATACTCGAGCTTAATTAAAAGGGGTTAATCGGTGATTCAAATCACCATTTTAACCCATCATTTTTTGCATATTGTTACTTGAAATTATTGATATATCATTCTTGAGTCAATTTTGATTGCAATTGCTTAAATCTTCTACTTAAAATTGTGATTTTGAGATTGATTGGCTAATTGCTCCCTATGTTCTACCTCGGATTTTTCTGAGTTATAAATTTAAGTGTTTAATGCGATTTTGTCCCATACCATAACGCATTTCTTGAACATCGACGATTTCATGTTAATAGACCTCCGTTCAACCTCTTCCGGCCGTCCAACCATCAAATTGGATGGCCCATATCCTTCCTTCCTCGCAATCCTCTCCGGCCAATGAGAGGACGTCTCCTTGCCCCGTTCGTCGTCGCCATCTTCTCGCCTTCATCTCCTTCTCTAGCTCCAGTCAGCCACAACTGGAGCTCCTCGGACTTCTCCCTCTTCTCTAAGACCCCTTATTCCTTCCTCTATCCCTCTACATCATTTCCCACTCACTTGCACTCCCAAACGACCACTGATACTGTCCTGACGCCCTCGACTTCTTCCGCTCCGGCGAAGCTCCGGCAACGCCTATTAGTCGCTCCACCACACGAACCTCACCGCTACCACCTCCAATAGCTTCGCTACAACTTCCCTTAATAAAAGCCCTCTATCAATTAGGGCATTCACCCTCTCCATCGCTTCACCAGCCAACCCACCTCCGCAACGTCTTCTCCATCACCGACAACCACTCGCCAGCCACCATACACCCTCCACTCGCCATCGTTGAGTTTGCCTCGCCACGGTGAAGTTTTTGAGCGCTCTAATTGGGGCTTAGTGCCCGTGTTCTTGATTTCAGGTACTCCGCCGGACAACCGGCATCGCCTTCATCTTCTCTAACTTAGTCCACCTCCCCACATCGCTCATTCAACCTGCTACGAATTGCACTCAATGCGGACTACACCCAGAAGCTTGGCTGGGGTTTCAATTGAGCAAGACCAGCAGCACATGCCTAATTCTTCAACGACATCCCTTTGCTGTAGCTGCGAGACTTCGCGAGAAGATCCTGTGGGATAGTCCCACATCGTAGAGAGCAAACTCCTCCATAGAGTACAAAAGGATTTCGTGCTATGTTTTCTTTGCCTCAGTAAGCACGAGGGTGAGGTCCTCCCACGCACACGTCAATGCACGTGCCCTCGCCCGCGGTTCATGCCACATGGGTCTGGGCGTAGGTCCGATTACCCAGATCCAATTGGGTTTGAGAGAAAGAAGAGAAAACGAGAGGGGGGTTTGCTTTACATAGAAGATGTTCCACACCTAGTCGTTGTGAGAAGCCTCCTCGTAGAAGGAGAGCTCTAAAGAAGAAGAAAGAAGAGCAGAGAAGAGGAAGAGAAGAGGAGCTGAAGAAGAAGGGAGCTCTATACAGAGCACTGTAGCAAGGCTTGGTTAAGTCATCTAATTCATAGCCCTGACAACTAATCCCTCTGATAGGAGCCACTGTGCACTTACATCACGTGGAATTTCAGTGGTTAATACTGTTCATTTATTTAGACTATTGAGTAATTCATATATATATGTATCTAAGCTAATAATTGGTGATTTCAATCACCATTATTTTATCTTGGATCTCTTTTTGCTTCGTTAAACTCTTGATATACTCATGTTATGCATTAAAGACCTGTTTTGAATAGATATTATTCATTGAACATCATCATTGGCTTGATTTCCTATGCTCATTTATATATTAATTGAGATTAGTGCATGAATTCCATATTTGCTCCTCGTGTTTGACCTTGGACATCATTTTTAGATATTCGAGTTTATAAATTATATTTATTGACAAGCGATTTTGACTATACTACAATGCAACGATTTTATAACATGATTTCGCGTGTACAACAAAGACCCCTCTTAAGTGCCCAAAGAGGGGTCCAAGGGATGTTTAGTTGTCGTCGTCTGCTTGCGAGAGTTCGAGTAGGACTAAAGTGGGGGAAGCCCCAGTGGATTCGCTTGCCCCATCAGACCTGCCTGGGCCACCGAAGGGGTGTGTCATCCTCGACTCTCCGCCTACCGCCGTAGCTAAGAAGGCTCTTTCAGGTGGAGAGTGTGTCCAGCACCCCATCTGAGTCAGTTGACGCCTTCTTTAAGTTGGCGCAGGAGGTGGCCATGACAAGGGGCTTCCTTAGTGGGAGCATTTTCACGCAACCGCTTTATAGGCAAAGCTCGACGGGGATGAGGGTGTTGGTGGACCCTTTCGGCAGAGGAGGGCCTGGGATGATAGGGCAGGCAGTTGAATCTACTAAGGGATCCGTTTTGGAAGCCACCAGTGTCGGGACTATACTTGGCCAGGTAGTCCCAATCCCGGCCAGTTGGGGGGTCCAGTGGTTTGGGCAGGGAGCTTGCCGTGGAGAGGCAGCTCATCTAACATTTGGAGGACGCCATCTCTTGGGCCACCTTCTAGTCGAGGGGCATGTACCTAAACTACATGTATTACTACTACCTCCAAGCAGTAAGCCTTGTCTCATTTTGCCTTCTACTCATCCTTTTGGAAGGATTTTTTTTTATGTCTACTCATGGTTGTGAGCCAGTGGGGCTTCTGGGGACAACCTTTGTTCCTCGCGGTGGTGCTCCTACCGGCACTGCTGGGTTTGGTGTGCCTTCTGGAGTGGTTGAGATGGCTGTGAAGTGGGCGGTGATGACCAAGGCAGAGAAATGTGACTTTGCCCGTTGTGTGGAGTCTGCCGCTCGAGAGAAGGCGGAGAAGAGAGAGGAGGATGCCCTTCGCCAGTTGTCATCGCAACAACAAATGGCCCGCTAGGTCTCCTGGCTAGAGGAGCTGAGGAAGGCTGGAAGGCTTTGAGGCGGATTGCCACCTAGGGCGAGAGGCTGAAGGATAGCCTTATTGGAGCCCACAAGACTGAAGTCGTGGCTCTGCAAGGCTTATCCGAGCTCTTGCAGACTTCCTACACCAACATCCTCTCTCTGAAGGAGGAGGTGCAGGTGCTAAGGGTCGAGCGCTCTTCGATGGTGGAGGCCTATGAGGCAGCTCTTAAGGAAGAGTGCGTTTGCTAGGGTGCAGCTATCGAAAAACTTGCTGAGGTGTCGGCAAGTGAGGAGGCGTTAAAGGTTGACCTTGGCAAGGCTCAGCAACTCGCGGAGGACCGAGGCAAAGTGGTAACGAGCTGGAGAGGGCTGGCTAGCCGGGGCTCGATCTTGACATGGTGATGAGGTTCTTTGCAACTGACCCTTCCATTGAGGAGAACTGGGAGGCCTTGTCGAGGGAGGTAGGGAAGCACACCCTTGCGATGGTGCAGGCCCTACTCGAAGGCAAATGCACCTCCATGGAGGACCTGTGCAGCTGGTCTACGGACCAGCTCTTGTCTGAGCATGATTGTCAAAAAGCTGAGGGTCATGTTGTGGATAAGGCTCCTATAGAACTACCTGGGGAGGAGGCAGAGCCGGAACCCTCAATCCAACCGAGAAGCTCACCCCTAAGGAGGAGGCGCCTAAGCCAAATCCATCGGGAACTGTGAGATCCCCAGTTCATCCGAGTAGTTCTCCTTGCGTCGCCTCGTCACCGCCCAAAATGCTTGGGTGGACATCTTCGAAGACTGGGAGTGAAGGCACTTAGTCTTCGAAGTAGTCTTGTTATCTCCCCTCCCCGTTTTAAGATGTAACAGGAAACACTCCTTTTGAATGAAAGAAAAATTCTATCTTTATTACTTGTTTGTGTTTATACACAGTACAAATGTAAGTCGCTCGCACACCAAGTGCGGGGGATGCTCTTGCTGCCTAGGGTCTGTAATTCGTAGACATCTCTCGGACTATCTTTACAAATCTTATATGGCCCTTCCCAATGTGTGTCTAATTTCCTGCCTAACTGACTTGGCATGGAGACTTCACACTTGCGTAAGACTAAGTCTCCTTGGGAGAATGTTCGCTTAAGAACCTGCCTATTATAGGAGGCAGCAATCATTTCTTTATGTTTAAATGATGCCTATGATGCCTTATCTCTTAGCTCATCCAAAAGGTCTATGGATAGGCGAACTTGGTTATCATTGGTGGTGGGGTCATAGAGTTGTGTCTTGTAAGTAGGGAGGACAGTTTCGATAAGCAACCGAGCTTGCATGCCGTATACCAGGCTGAATGGTGTATGACTCGTGGAAGTCCTTTGGCAAGTCCTATAGCCCTAAAGCACGTCCGGTAGCTCGTTCGCCCATCTCTCTTTGGCTGAATCTAGCTGACATTTTAGCACTGAGATGATGGTGCTATTGGTCACCTCCGCTTATCTGTTTGCCTAGGGATGTCCCATAGACGTAAAACATAGGCAGATGTTTCAGTTGGTGCAAAATTCCTTGAATTTGTTGTAGGCGAACTAGGTGCCATTGTCTGTGACAATGTAATGGGGTATCTCATATCGAGTTATAATGCTTTTGCGGACGAAGGATATAATTCCATCAGCTGTTGAACTGGCCATGGCCTCAGCTTTGATCCATTTGGAGAAGAAATCGACAGCCATCAGTAAGAGCCGCTTCTGAGCTAGGGCTGGTAGGAAAGGATCAACGAAGTCCATGCCCCATTTTGCAAAAGGGATGGGTGACATCACATGAACTAGCTTTCCAGGCGACAAGTGGTGCAGGGTAGCGAACCTCTGGCACTTGTCACACTTGCACACAAAGTCCTTGTAGTGTTGCTTCATCTGGGACCAGAAGTAGCCTGCTTAGAATAGTTAGGCCAAGAGTGCCTTGTACCCTTCGTGATTTCCACACACGCCTCCGTGGGCTTCTCGAAGGGCCTAGGTTGCTTCCTCTTGTGTTAGGCAGTGCAACAGGGGGGTGAAATACCCTCACTTGTACAGCTGCCTCTCTATCAAGGTATACCTTGAGGCTTTCAGGTGGACGGCCCTGGGTCACGATTTTGTTGGGGGTATCTCACCAGAATTTAGATAGGTGATGATACACGTCATCCAAGAGATGGACTTCTCTATCGCGAACATCCTGGGAACAAGGATAGTTGGCTCTTTTAGGGTTTGGAGGCAGATATCTTCCTCTTTTCCCAGAGGGATGGCGACAGCGAGTTTGGCCAACGCATCCGCTAGGGGGTTGTCTGCTCTAGGCACCCGCCTGATCGATATGGTCTTGAAGTCCACCAGCTTCTCCCTGACCTTGTCAGCATATAAGATCATGTTTAGATCTTGAGCTTGGTATTTTCCATTTATTTGGTTGGCGACCAACTTGGAATCTGTGTAAATCTCTAGCAAGGTGACTCCTGTGGATTTGGCTACTCAAATGCTTGCCATCATGGCCTCGTACTTCTCCTGGTTATTGGATGTAGGGAAGTCCAATTTGAAGGCGTACTTATGGGTAACGTCGTTTGGGGTGGTTAAAGCTATCCCGACCCTAGAGCCAGTTGTCATAGACGAGCCGTAAACATACAACTGCCAGGGGAGTGTGAGGAAGGCATCGGGATCCGTGAATTCCACCACAAAATCCGCCAGGACTTGTCCTTTGATGAATCTCCTTGGTACTTGATGTCGAATTCCGCCAACTCCATAGCTCATTTGATCTGTCGTGCAAACGCCGTGGGCTTATGTGGCATTCGCCACAGGGGGTAATCTGATAAGACCATTATAGTGTGGGCTTGGAAGTATGGGTGTAGCTTCCTGGCTGCAGTGACCAGAGCTAGCCCTAGTTTCTCAAAAATGTATTGATGGTTACGCCATCATTCACTATAACTAGCTTAAATTAGTTGGAATCAATAGATAAATGCTCCTAAATGATCGCCTCAGGACCATAATTCCACTCTAACCTGATTTAAGAAGACATGAGAATAGGGTTAATTTTTTGATTTTAATAGCTTATCACAAATGCAGATTAACCACGGGGTCATCCAGGGGTTAATTAGAGGTCAATTGAGTACAAAAGTCTAAAAAGTGGGTCAACACTGACAGAAATAGGGTTTCACGTATTTCAAGGTCAAAAATAGCACCAAAAACCCTAATTATCAACCCACCTGAATTAAAGAGGTTCTGGTTAGGATAAAATTCATCTAAACCTCCTAAAATTCAAATAAAAATATTCTAAGAGGTTCGGTACCCTTGGTTTGATCATCTGAACCCATTTTGACCTAGAACAGACTTTCAAATGGGAATTTCCCTTGATTTGGGTTTCTATGCAATTCACCTAGTCAAATGTCCTCAAAACTCAAATTCAAGTTCACCATTAGATTCCTTGAGTCCAAATTAGGTTAATACCAAAATTTGGGCCCAATCAGAGTCCATCTTGACCTAATTTACAATTCAGTTCCTAAACTCTCTATTTCTTACAACCAGAACCCTAACTTTCAAAATTTCTTGCAGAAATGCCCCTAGTTTCTCTTCTTCACATTCGAGTCCCTACCGCCATTGATGAGTCAACCGATCAAGCACTAACCTTTGACCAACTTGAAACCTCATCAAATCAGCACCAAATCTTACCAAATTTTGTGGAATTGGTGTTTAGACGTTGGAGAATCATTTGAGCAAGATTTTAGTTCCTGATTGGGATCAAGAAGGGCACATGAAATCAAGAAAGTTTTGGGTTCTTTATTGATTCCTAAACTGACTCCCATGGCTCAAAACCTCCCAAATTGAGCATGTTCGAGCTCTGTAAGAGCTCCTCTAGCTCCCAGCATACTTCCCAGTTCGGTTAAGGCCATAAAAAGATCTTCCTCTTCTCCGACCACCTCCGACCGCGACTTCGGTGAGCTTCCCCAACCCCTTCATCAGGCCAGCCAACCGCCAAATTGACCAGCTCTACTGCTTCCCCAAGTGCATCCTCTCCTTGCCAATCACAGCGAAGGCCTCTTTCATCTTCCTCGCCGCCCAACCTCACCGGAGGTTTCTGGAGCAGATATCCTTCACCTTCCATCCATAAATCAAGTCTTCTTCTTCCTCTCCCTCTCTAGGTTAGGTTTAACCCCTTTAGACCTTAATTCAACAACCAAATCACATCCTCTCCCTCCGTCTTCCCCGACTCCAGCCGCACCTCTGACATGGTCACACGACCACCACAGACTTCCAATCACCAAACCGATGCCACCAAAACCATCGCCTCACGCCCCTAAGCAAAAGCCCTAAACTTATTTAAGATTTTAAAGCCCAACAACCCTCCGACATCCCGTGGCTCCGCCATCCTCTCCGACATCGTCCGGCCACCCTACACCGCCATTCACCAAATCAACCCCACCTTCACACTCCACACCTCACGACGACTATTGTGAACCTTCTAATTAGGGCGTTTAGGTACTCGTCGTCGCCGTTGATCACTCTGTGTTCGACCGGCCGACTCTGGTAACCAACCATCGAGCCACCACCTTTAATTGAGGAGGAATTGCATCTTGAAGCCTCTTGGAACTTGGCTCAGAGAGGGGAGCTCGACAGTAGCGCAAATTGGATGAGCAACCTCCCACAGCTACAACAAAAGTACCTTGGTTTAGTCCCCACATCGTGGGCTTCAAAACTAAAACGCCACATAAAAGGAATTCTTCTCACCGACTTATTGCCTTGACATCGAGGGTGAGGTCCCTGCTCACCTAACCTTTGCACACATCACCCACCTTACACGCAGGAGAGTCTGGTCCCCTGCTCTCGACCCGATTACCCGGTTACTGTTACCCGTATACCTTATACCTAGTTTTGGAAAGATGAAAGAGATAAGAAAATCTGAGGAAAGAGGGGGGTGGTTTTGCACTGTTGTGCCTCGGGAAATGTGCATATGTACTCAACAATTAGTGAAATTTTGAGGTTGATCTGAGGCTACTCCTTAAGCCGTCTAATGTGCCTGACCGACGTCTGATATTGGTTGAGGATTACTGTGGACTTAGTTGAGAACTCAGCTGATGTGGCTAAGTGGTTTGAATTACTGTGAAACATTGACACTACTGTTGGTATTGTGAATTGTGCCTGATTGCGAGATTAATTGGTGGTTCAAACCACCATTTTTAGCTCAATCTTTGTGCACTTTGATATCTACATTCTGAGATACATTTCTTAACATATTTGCATGTCTTTTTGGTTCACTTGTATGATTATTCTTAATAATTGTGATTAGTGATTGATTTACTTAAAATTGTTCACTACGAACAACCTTGGAACTCACGATTATTTTTCGAGCACTTATAAATTTAAATGTTGTTGCGATTTTCGTCCCTATACTGCAACGCAATCTTTTTACGATGATTTTCGACGCAACACGTATACTTACCTCCGGTGCCTTGATAGGTTTTGCTGATGAAGTATGTGGGTCGCATGTGCCCAGTCGCTCGCCGACTAGAATGGTGTCAATGGTAGACACGGATGCTGCTAGGTATAATGAAAGGATCTCCCCGAGTTGGGGAGCTGTTAAAACGAGAGGACTTCGGAGAGCGGCTTTGACTTCCTCTAAGGCCTTCTAGCAATGGGGGCCCATTGGGCGGCAGTATAACCTTTGCCCCTTTTTATGTACTTGAAGAAGGGAGGCATTTTCCAGAAGATAGAGACAAGAATCGACCTAACGAGGCGATCTTGACAACTAACGATTGCATCCCTTTCAAGGTGCCTGGAGGTTGCAGGTCTATGATTGCCTGGATCTTGTCCAGGTTGGTTGCGATCCTCCAATTGGAGACCAAGAACCCTAAGAATTTGCAAGATGAGACCCCAAAGGCACACTTGTCAGGGTTCAGGTAGAGGCAGGTGTTCCTTAGAATCTAGAACACATTTGCCAAATATTCTAAGTGTTGAGGGAAATTGGATCCCTTTATAAGCATATCATCTATGTAGACATCAAAAGATTTTCCTATTATTTTTGAGAAAACCACATTTACAAGGCGTTGGTAAGTTGCTCCAGCATTTTTCAAGCCAAAGGGCATGACTCTATACTGAAACAGACCCCCTATCGGTGATGTGTAAATGCATAAGCAATTAGGCATCACATTAGCCTTTAATGATGCTTTTGATGATAACAAACATCTCAAGTAATTGATATTAAAATTGGATCTTATGCATATATATTCCAAGAATGATTTTCAAGTTGAAGCTCTCTTGACGAAATTCGAAGCTAAGAAGAAGGAGGAGATCAAAGTTAGGTCTCTTTGTAGTTTTAGGAACTGAGTTGTAATTTTATATTTTCTAGAATGTAAGGAAAGCCCCAATTGAATTAGCATCAATTTACATTATTAGGGCATCACTTGCATGAATCTAATTTGGTCAAAAATATGATAAAACATATCATTATGTATTAATGGATTATCTTAGAATCCTATAGAATCATCAAGACTCATTTGGACAGTTGGAGGACTTTTTAAAGTCTATCCAACGTTAGGTAGTAAGGCTGAGATCACCTTGAGGCATCTAGGAAATAACGAATTTTGCATTGAACTGAGTATCTAACATTAGGTAGTTGACCTAACGTTAGACAAAGTTTACCTAACATTAGGTAGGTTATTTTGAGACAAAATAAGCAACTCTAGGAGATAACGAATTTTGCACCTAACTATGTACCTAACGTTAGATAGCTTACCTAACGTTACATAACTTTTAACTAGAGTTAGGTAAAGAACTTTTTGACCATCTCAATTAGCCGTTGGCAAATCAAATTGGGAAACAATTGAGCCATTGAACAGGGGTCTCTTGCACATCTAAAATAGTCCAAACACCCATTTATATATATGAGATGGTTTCCCATTCTTAAGAGGTTAGAGAACACCATATAACTCATTCTAAAGTACATTCAAGCCTACATTCAGCAAAAGCTTATACTTGGTGTTCATTGGAGGTGATTTGAGCTCTTGTTCTTGAAGATCACCTTCCTTGGAGCTTAACCACCTCAACTCCCTGTTGTGTCACCTCCAGACATTCACTGAGAGTTAATTCTAGTCTCCTAGATAGCTAGTTTATACAATTGATTGCATATCTCATTGAGGCTATCCATAGGAGCTAAATTCTATTTTAATTCAGTTTTATTCCTTATTTTACTTGTAATCTGAGGGCCTGGGGTGTGGGTTCCTCTCCTCTTGAATAAAAGGGGTTTGCTCTTGATTTGGTACCCCATAAGTACCGGTTAGTTTTCTGAGTTCGACTCGAGGTAAAATCCTAGATTGAGAAATCTAGGTAGTGGGTTTTACTTGAATTTGGGTTTCCACTATATATGCTTGTGTTGTGATTGATGTTATATTTGTGGATTACTTGAGTATATCTTAAATCGGCCAAAATTTCAATTAACAATTTATTTACTGCCTTTAGCACTAATTACCCCCCCTCTAGTACTTTCATGATGAAGGAGGTGTGATGGTTGTCTGCTGGAGCGAGGCTGATCAGGTGGTACCCGCTGTAAGCGTCCAAGAAGGATATATGGGATTGTCCGCTACAAGAGTCCACTAGGGCATCTACCCTTAGCATGGGGAACTCGCCCTTTGGGCATGCTTCGTTGAGGTTGGTGAAGCCTACACACATGCACCATTGGCCATTGACTTTCTTCACCATTACCACGGTAGAGAGCCATGTTGGGTTAGGGATTCTTCGATGAAGCCAGCTTCCAGCAGCTTTTGGACTTCGACTTTAGCCACCTGTCATTGCTTGGCTAATTTGTGTCGGCGTGCCTGCTTGACTGTGCGGGTGACTGTCTAGATGTTCAGAAGTGCTGGATCAGGGACGAGTATACTCCGGGCAAGTCGTTGGAGAACCAAGTGAAAGTGCTTGTGTTGGCCTGGAGCAAGAGTAGGAGCAGCAACTCGTGTACCTTGGAGGGATCAAGGTCCTCTCCGATTCAGATGAGCTTAGTAGCGTCATTAGGATACATTTGTATGGTCATGGATGAAGCGCTTGGATGTAATCCTGAACTCGCTGGTGAATCAGCTAAAATTATCTCCGCTGGATTGCCTGGATTTGGTTTCTTTTCTTCCCCCATTTCTGTAGCTTAGGGGGCTTTGGCTCCATGAACTGCTCTAGCTCAATCCTAAGAAGCTTGCATCAACCGTCTATCCCCGTGTACTATTCCTACTCTGTATGGAGATTGGAAAAGCACAAATTTGAAGTATGAAGAGGGGATTAGGTGGAAGGCATGGGTAGTTGGGCTGTCGAGGATGCCGTTGAACATTGCCATCAATTCGACCACTATAAATGTGGCCGTCTAGTTGAGGTGCCTGTCCCCGTCATAGACGGATAAGGGAGGCCGATTTTTCCTTTTGGCATCACCTTGTGATTGCCGAATCCTACAACCGGGTGGGTTGACGGGGAGAGGTGCTCTTCTGTGAAACCCAACCAAAGTAGCATTTTGGAGAAGAGGACATCAACGACACCACCCTCGTCCACGAGAGGCCGGGGTTGCTGCTGCCTCGCTAGCAGGAGCGTCACTAGCAACGAGTCAGTGTGCTCTGCCCGATTTGGCAAGGAGGCAAACAGTCTGGAGGTCGGCTGCTTGATGGGGCATCTCACCCCACTAGAGGGTGGGGAACGCGCTCCGGGACGCCTACCTGGAGGGGTGAGTTGTTGATTTGGGGCAGTGTTGACCTCGAAAATCACTTCAACCTCAATGCCCGCGGAGAGTGGGTGGTGAGTGCTTTAGGGTAACCCAGGCATAACCAGCAAGACCTGGCATTAGTATTAGCTGGGGAGAGCAAGGGGGATACCGCCTATTTAAGGCGATGAGCTATGGCATTGTTGGGCTCTCGGCCCTCGACGAGGACCATGTTGATCTTACAAAACTATTGAAGCTTATCCTTGCGGTAGTCTTTTGGGCCCTTCATGGCCCTTTGCCCTTATCTTGGCCCTCATTCTGCCTGACGAAGTGGGCCAGATTTCCATGCCAGATCTGGGACTTGATTTAATCCCGTAGGTCTCGACAGTCTTCAGTGGCATGCCCCCGAGTCTTGTGGTATTTGTAATAAGGCCCGTAGTTGGCCTTCTTCATCAGCCTGGGCAGGGGAAGTAGGTCTTTGTCTGTAGACCATACCTCTGCCTTGTTTATGGTAAGGGGAGTATATTCTTCGAAGTAATCCTACCTAGGTTGGAAGGGTCCATTATTTCTGCCCTTGGTTGGCCGATCATTCCTCCTCTCTGGGAAGCTAGCTTTGCGCTTGTTGAAGCAGCTACCTCCGAGGATGGAGAGAGGGGAGGAATCTACTAGAGCTCGCTTCTCCTCAACCGGGCTAGCATCGACTCCGTATCCCTCTGCCAACCGGCTCTGGGAGCGGAAAGAGTCATCCTGCTCTACGAACCTTGTAGCTCTGTCCTAAAGCTCTACCATATCTCTAAGTGGTAAATCGTTGATGTCATACCAAAACCTCTGAGTCAGGAGTCCTGATTTGAAGTATTGGATAGCAATGGCATCGTAAGGCTGCATACATTTGAAGTACTGGACCTTGAACCGATCTAGATAGGACTGGAAAGATTTGTTCTTCCTCTACCGGATCTCTGACAGCCTTTCAAGGTTATTTCAACCCTCTGCTGCTAGGCAAAATATTAGCAAAACTTGTCCGCCAACTCTTGAAAGAATGTGATTTGTCTGACCGGCAGTTCATTGAACCACTCATGGACCATGCCGGACAGGTAGGACGGGAATACTTGGTAGAGCACTTAGTTAGGGCAGCCATGCACCAGCATCATCTGATGGTAACTCCCAACAAAGCTATTGGGGTCCGTCGTTTTATCATATTGGGCCATGACGAGCTGCTTGAACTTCTCCGGTAGGTGATGGGAACACCATCATTAGCCATAACTAGCTCAATTTGATCTGATTAAGTCGTTAAATACTCCAACATAACTGCCAGAAAGCCCTAATCCATTGTATAATCATTCTGAGAGAAAGACAAGAAAATAGGGGTAAACTTGCAGTTTTAACAGTATATCTCAATTGTAGTACAATCACAGGATTTCTTAGGGGTTAATCAAAGGTCAAATGATCTTAAAAGTCTAACAAGTGGGTTAAAACAGACAGAAAAGGCTTTTCGCTTATTTAAGAATTAAATGACTTCCGAAATCCTAAAAATAGACCCACTTAATTAACTGAGGTTTTGGTCAAGATAAAATTCACCTAAACCCTCTAAATTCATAGAAAAATATTCTGTAGGATTTGGTACCTTCAATTTGACCAACAAAACCCGTCTTGACCCAAAATAGAATCCTAGACATACATTTGCCCTAATTTATATTTTTACATAAATTACCCAATCAAAATAGGTCAAAACTTAAATCTAACTTCTTCATTGGGTTCCTTGGGTCTAAATTAGGTTTGTACCAAAATTTGAGTCCAATCTGAGATCATCTTGACCAAGTTTGCATTTTGGTCCAGTCAGACTCTTTCTCTCTCATTCAGACCCTTAGCTTTTTGAATTCCTTGCAAATAGCCCCTCAATTTTGTCTTCGTCTTCACAAAAAGGTCCCTCCGCCATTATCGCTCAAGAATCCTACCCCGGCGAGCTTCATTTGGAGAGATCTCCTTCATTGATTGATGAAACATTCCCAAAATCAAATCGGAGATTCTTAGGAAATCCTCTTTCCATTGGGACCAACCTTGGATCCCAACTCCTTCCCCAAGTCTCGTGCGAATGCTTTGAAGGAATGGGTATCATATTTTTGCATAAGCTCCAAGGTTCCCAAGCTTGGTTCCAAGCTTGGAACCCCATCCTAAACCCTATTTAAGCACGCCCAATGTGTGGCTGTGCTCTTTAGCTAGTTTTAGGGCCGAAAACTTCTTCAGAACTCTCCCTCCGGCCCTCCTCCAACTTAGCTCCAACGAGCTCCTCCCTTGTCTCCTATGGATGGCCAACGGCCAAATTGGCCTGTCCTTCTTCCTCATCTTCGTCTGCGCCTGGTGGGCCAAAGCGAGGGCATCCAGATCCCTTTCTTCACCGCCGTCCCCCTCTCAGAGGATTCATCTTCCCCACGTCTAACCATCACACCGACGTGGGTTTTCTACCTCCTTCGACCGTTAGATTAGGTTCTTTAGCTTCCTCTACTTCCCTCCTTTTTCCCTCTTTCTATCTCTCAAAACGACCGCTGACCACACGTCTCCCCCTCTGTCTTCTTCCGCTCCGGCGAAGCTCCGGCAATGCCCAATCACCTCTCCACCGCATGAATTGCGCCGCTATCACCTCCATCATCTCCGTAGTGCTCCACTCTTCAAAACCCCTCACTCCATTCACTTTCTCATCCACCCAATCACACCACTGAACAAACCCATCACCGGCTTCCTTCCCCGATGTCGACCGACCACTACACACCCTAATCCGCCACGAAACCACTGCCAACATACTCCATGTCCTTCGGCGAAGGTCCTAAGCTAGTTTAACTTGGTCGTAAGGCCGTATTTATGTTTTTTAAGTCTCACCATCCACTGCCGCCGCCGCTTCCATCTCCGACGTCATTCAAGTTCCTCCAGCCGTGTTCTTCGCCAATTCCACGCCCAGACTGAGAGGCTTACTTCCAGGTTGCATTCCAAGTTGCCAATAGAAGGACACTGCAGTGCGTTCATACGCAATCAAAGCCACCATCACTTGCTGCTGTGCAAAGGAAGGGTGGGACATTTAGTCCCACCTCAGAAACTGATAAAGGCCCATAGCTGAATAAGTTGTTTTTGTCCTATAGGCTTATCGTCTTAAGTACTCACAGGGGGTGAGGTCCCTGCATGCACCTCACATGCGCCTCACCCGCAACACCTAACCCGCGGATCTGGCCGATCCGACAACCCGCCTAAACCCAAGCACTCCTCGCTCACCACCCATGTCGGTGAGCCTGGTCCGAGGTGCGCGTCTACCCGTTTACCCGATTACCCTTACTATGGCCCTGGGAGGGCGAATTCTAGAGAGAGGAAGAGAGCGTGGGGCAAGGGAGAGTTTTACCCTGTGCGACACTTAGTCAAATTTGAGTGCCTCCCTTGTGCGTAAGAAGAAAGGAAGAAAAGAGAAGGCATAGAAGGAGAAGAACCTGAGAAGATTAGAAGAAGAAGGCCTATGCGTAAAGAAGAGAAGGAAGGAAGAGAGTAGCTGAAGAAGAAAAGAAAGAAAATAAGAGGAGGAAGGGAAGAAGGTCAGAAGAAGAGAAGAGAAGCCAAGAAGAGAAGAGAAGAACAGTGCTAAGGAAGCACTGTAGCATTTGATGGTTAAGTCATCTGGTCATTAGACCCGACGACTGATTTGAGGCTTGATACTTTAGAATTATTGTTGAGATATTTAAACTGATTGAATGCTTGATATATATGCTTAAAGAGTAATTGGTGATTCAAATCACCATTGTTTTAGCTTCTCTACCTTTTTATTGCCTCAAGATACATGAGAATTCATTGAATATCTAATGTGACATATTAGTATTTATTGAATATCATTATTTGGTTTAAATTCTTGTACTTTGCTACATATTATTTGAGATTAGTGTGTGAATTCCTATTTGCTCCCTGTGTTCGACCTCGGACTTTTATTCGAGTAATAAATATTATTTGTTTTCAAGCGATTTCGACCTATACTACAACTCAACATTTATAAACATCGATCTCGCTCTGTTAATAGTAGGGGGGCCGTCATCACCTCCTCAGTGAAAGGATGGGTTGTGACGTAAGCCCGAGGACGTATACCCTGCATTGCCTTGATGACTTGGCAGTTGATCTCAGGGATTGAGCCATCACTGTTGGTCGCCAAGGGTTGAGCCCCTGAGTTCTCTTCCGACGAAAGTGGGCGGGGAACTTTAGGTGGGTCAGGAGGGGCTTCCCTTTTCTGGTTATTGTCCGGCGCGTAATTCGCATTTTAAAGTTGTTTAGTTGTAGTATAGTGCAAAAACACGTCAACAAATAAATTTATAAAACTCTGGTAAGTACCAGGTCGTTCGTAGGGAGGTAATCTCGATTTTTAACAAAAACTTTTCAGAAAACTAGTTCTAACAGGTATTTATATATGTATATATATAAAGAGCAGATACCAAGCATTCACAATATCAAAATTTTATTGCATTCATAAACAGTTTTCAAAGTAGAAAGTACTATGCTAAAGAGAGAGAGAGAGTAGATAGATAGAAAGAGAGGGAGATAGAGAGATAGAGAGAGATAGAAAGTGAAGAGAAATGACGCCGCCTGTGGGATGCTTGTGTGAGATGCGACAGCACCTCAGATCTAGAGCATCGGGACGAAGTTGCAGAGGGATGGAGAATTACAAAGAAGATGGTAGAAGGGATCTGGAGTTGATAGGAGAGAGAGATTTTAAGTTGATGCCTTCAACTTAGGAGCCCTGGGCCTTCTTTTATAGTTTTGATGGAGGGAAAAAAGAGTATTTTAACCCTTAATCTCGTGTAACAACCCTTTGGCTAATTAGATCCGTCGATCGGGAGATCAATGGCTCTGATTTGGCCTCAAAATAGCCTTCAAAAACTTTCTACTCTACTCTGATGGCGACATGGCATGCCGTGCATCGTCGATCCTCCATCGCACGTCTCTGATCCTCCTCGCCCGCGCCTTCGTCTTTTCCTTCTCACCACTCAAGCCTTAATACCGCCTTAACGTCAGCTGTCCGATCGTAACAACCTTCGTTGCCTTAGTGTCGAAGCAACCACGTGAGATCACGCGTACCCGCTACGCGCTCTGATCGCACCACATCGTCGCTCTGATTGCACCTGCACGTGCTCGCTTCAATTTTGCATAGCGCAGGGCTCGAATTCGTACCCTGTGCATGCACGCACGTGTGTGAGCCACTACGCTACGCAAACCCTTTGTTATATATACTTGTTTATTTGTATTAATCTTGATCCAATCTGGGCGAGCGATGTGGCGCACTCGTAGTCCTTGGATAAAGATCCAATGGCCGACAGCGTGCGGTGCGGCCTTCCTAGATGGGGCGATGATGAGGGAGCGGCTATGATGGCGCCATCATGGCCGTCCTTCTTTTCTTTGTATCTGGTGATGTAGACCTCCGATCGAGTTGATTTTGCACCGTTGGACTGCGATTGTCGATCCGGATTCATTCGTGCAGTTGGATCCTTCATCTGAGGCTTAGATCTTTGTTCATTGGCTTCGTCATCTCCGTTCTTCTATGGATTGCAGATGATGCTCTAGTTGTCTGATCGGGACAATTTCAGAAGCATTTAACTACCATCATCGTTCTAATCAAATCTGTTTGGTCTGATCTGACATCCGCAGCTTCGAATCATCTGCAATTAAAATCATCTCTCTTTTAGGTCATAAAATGGTGATATTATCTATATGACTAATAAACTAACTAGTATGTGAATTACAATGCTTATGCATGCATTGACTCGAAGTTATGCTAGAATCTAACTCAATTTAGGTGTTTTGGGTTGCATGATTGATGTGCAATCAGCTATTAAGCTCTCGTTTTAATTTTTCAAGTTGTTCGCACAGGCGGGCATTCTCATCCTCCACGGTACGACGCTACCTTTGCTGCTCATCTTCAAGGTTTAACTAAAGGGGCTCCTTCAGAGGGGTTTTTCCGAACTCCCGGATCTGTTTGATCTCCAGGAGTTTTTCCACGACTGAAAGCTCTTCAGCCCTAAGAGCCACCATCCTAGCCCGATACTGCTCCTCCCTAGCCTCCATTTCTAGGAGAGGGTCATGTTCAAGGTCCTCCAGCAGTTGGCTGGGGACTCCTTACTTCTCCTTGCTTGGCCCGACCGGTTGAGGTTGTCTCTTAGACTCTGAGACACTAGATTTAATCTAGATCGATGCTTTCTCAGGGTCGGCGCTGGAGGAGTTGCGAGTCGTAGGAGCCATTGGGAGGACTCTGAGAATTGGGAAATGTTATCAAATGATAATAGCTTCCCACAGATGACGCTAAGTGATTGGACCTCCTAAGTGATCAGAGAATTCGACTCAACAAATCAAGCAATCACACAAAGATAGGAGGATTGTTTACCCAGTTCCACCACGAAAGGGTGTACGTCTGGGGGGAGGGCGTGCTCTCAAATATGCACTAGTAAGGAATAAGAATACAATCTTTCTCTATCTCTCAAATGGCTTGAGAGAGGGCCTCGAGGGCCTCTCTTTGCTGTTTATAGTGTTGGGATCGGTCCCTTTGCAAGATCTTCTGACTGGATACGGTCGTTATCAGGGTATGTGTGTTGTCAGGTTATTAATTGTGGTGGTCATGTCATCATTTATTGAGGGCATAGCCGTGTTGAACTTTTTTCGTCATCTTCTTGTTAGTGGTCGGCGTCGGATCCTTAGGCGGCTTAGGTCCCCTTGACCTGCCTGTATCCGAGCCTTTCCTAATGTAGGCGGGTCGGATTCCCGAACCTGCCTGCATCTAGACCTTTCCAAGTATAGGCTGGTTGGATCCCTCTTATTGGGCTCTTCATAGAGTTTTAAGTCCGTGAGTATTTTTTGTTCCTTATCATAAAGGTAATGAACTTTACAATGACATCTACGTAAATATGAAAATTTTGATATAGTTATGTGATATCAAAATTTTATGATGCCATTTATGTAAATATTTTTTTACAAAATTTATTGCAAGTTAATATCACTTTTGAATGGTATTTTCAATTTTAGTACTAAATTGCTTAGCTTTGGACTACTTTCCTTTTATATAGATAGATTAAACTACCAAGTTACTTTGTATCCTTGTAGTTTTTCCGTTGCAACTTTGGTTACCTAAAATATGTCATGTGGATGATATGTTTGAATTTACTTTTTGATAAAAAAATCTTATGAGAATATTTTATTCTTAATTAATAATCTTCTTTTTTAGAAGGTGGGCATTTTATTTGATTTTGTAATCCCTAAATGATAATAAAGAGGTTTTACATGTCTAGGTCAATCTCTTGATAGCAAGTATGTCATCAAATATTTTTAGTAAGGAGAACACAAGTAATAATAAAATGCCAACTACAAGTAGATATGTGGAAGAAGGAAAAGGAGACCATGCAACCCAAGCATGAAGGTAGGAATTTAGGTTAGGAGAAGGAAGGTAAGAAGATATTGTTCGTAATGGGAATATATTAGTTGGTGAAACAAAATATGAAGATAAAGAACTAAACTTAAAATTTGTGTGATATTACCCTGAAAAAAATTGACAAGTAAAGGGAGCGTCAACCCCCTCACCCCCACTCCACTCTTGTTACAACCCTACGACGGGTGAATACAACCATTCTACAAAGATGAAATATGTAATATCACATGTATATAAAAGATCAAATATTAAAAGGGAACCTCCAAATACTTGTTAAATCTATAGAATATTAAAAAGTTAAAATCCACTTTATCATGTGGATGATTCCAAATTTAACATGGCCTCGTATGAAAGCAAATAACATCTTATAAACTATCAAAAGTGTGGTTGTTACGTAACTTGAGCATGATTTTGGGACCCACTACGACGATTAAATCAATATGATGCTGAACTTATAATTTATAATTAGGACAATTCACATACAATGATTTCAGAGACACCTAGATCGAGAACACATAAAACAAATCCTTTTAGGTTAAGGTCAAAATCTAATTGGATCCAATTGAGGATAAAATAAAATGGGCATTTACATCCTGGTTGGATCCCTCTTATTCAAGATCTAAAAAGCCATGAGGAAGAAAGACATCATGATGGTGACAACTAAGGGAATGGAATATAGTAGTAAACCAAAGTGATCAAAGGGTCATCTTACACAAGGTCCCAATTCTAAGCAAATCAAGTAAGATTAATTTAAGTAGGAGAAAGAACAATGGGTAGATTATTAAGCCTCTCCTTCATGTTAAATTAATAATGAGGCAACGGAGAAACTACAACAATTGGTAGGGGGGTTCAACTTTGAAGTTATTGTAGTATAATAGTATAAAAGGGGTAACATGAGGGTAGTGAGAGAGACAATGAGGGATAATCGTTGAAGCTCTCCTCTATGAAAGGAGAACAATAGTCTAAGGTAGGATGACCAATGGTTAGAATGGTCCTCGACTACCTTCAAATAAAGATATTGCCTCTATGAGTTTTAAGTGGCAAGAAATCCTGTCTTCTCTTTAGAATGGAGAGGGTAACACATAACCACTTCATGAAATGCAATGGATCCTACAAATAAACTTACCATCATAATGTAGTTATAAACCACACCTCACAATTGTAATTCGGTTGAAGGAACTTGTTAATTTCCATACACAACAAGAAAACCACACTTCTCAATTTGATTGGGTTAATTAGAAAATTATATAAATAACAACAATTCAAAATAAGAAACAAATGAAAAAAATGAGTATCCTTTCAAGTTAAACAAATCTAGATATCTCGTCTCAAAACAAATGGTGCCACCCCAATTCCCTGCTCAAGAGGGCAAGCAAGTGAACAAAAGTGAACAACCTCCCCTCGCTTAAAAATGAAAATTCAACTAGAGGATTTAAAAAATAAAAGAAAAAAAAAAGGGGGGGGAGGGGAAGGGCAATAATGTTTTTTTAGGAAAAAGTTCACCTACCGTCTGGGGAAATTGACAGAAAATGAGACGTGGGGTACGCTGTTAGGGTAAGGTGGGGGTGTCTTTTCTGGGTAAAACGTTTTCCAAAAGGGTAAAAGAAGGAGAAGAAAGGGTCGGAAGGGAAAAGTTTGGGGCATTTATGAGAAACAGTGGAAAAGAGAAGGAACCCAAATGTGATTTTGGCTCCCCTCCTCCGCTCTCCTCTCTGCATCTATAGCACCACTCCTATCCCTTCCACCCGTAATCGCTCTCTCTCTCTCTCTCTCTCTCTCTCTCTCTACCAACACTCACAAATCTGCGGGAGAAAGAGAGCAGAAACCTGTGATTCACCTAAGGAGATGAGCGCCACACTGATGTTGCTATCGCGGCCTCCAACAAGCAAAGGGTCTCAGCCTTTGCTTCCTTCGATCTCTGTTGTGGTTCCGACGGCCCCAACTCGTCTGTGCGGCGATTTGGGCCACCGGAGGAGGAGGGTCGGTATCGGGGGAGATTCGGGACGTCGAAAAGCGTCGCCTTTGAAGCAGACGGTACGTCTTTTGCTGTTCTCGTTGCTAATTAAATGCCCCCGTGGTGTTGTATTTCTGGAAAAAAAAAAGGAGGGATTTTGGGATGTGGGTCGTGCTTTGTTTGTCATTTCGTTGCTCCTTTGATCGATGTCTACTGCGTCTGCATGTTTTTCCTTTGGAAGGTTTGAGTTTTTTTTCCACGTTTCGTTTGGTTCACGCTCAGGTTTGGATGTATGTTCTTCGACTAGATTGATTGGTCCTTGTTGCTATGCATGGAAGTTCGGATTTTTCTTAGTACGAATGGACTTTTATGCGGTAATCAGTATCTTGGGGTGTCACTCCCCCTTATGCATTGTTTAGATTAAAGGATTATGGGGGAAGGGGAGGGGGAGACAAGGGTAGCGAGCAAAAATGCTGTTTGATTGTTTGTGTGATGGGTCTGGGAGAAATATGGGGTTTTGGATGGTTCGATTTTTCCAAAGCTTGGAGGTTTGTGGAATTCACTACCTTAGGGTCACTGAGGGAATGGTCCTCTTGTTTTCAGATCCAAGGATGGAAGGGCCAAGATTTTGGCTACTCTATTGCTTGTTTGGCTAGAGAGGAATAGGGTGTTGTTCAAAGGGTTGAGGTCGATGATGTAAATTGTGCCATGCAAATGAACTCAACCAAGATTTAAATGCTTGCTTTAAGTCATTGCCCTTCAAACCTCAAAGGGTTGAGGTCGATGAAGTGGAGCTAATTTATCCATGTAACAAGCCACATTAGTTTTATCAGGGAAACCACTGTGAATGCATTTGCAAATGAAGTTTACAGATTTGCCAAGAGGAAGAAGCTTGCAATACCGTGGCTGCTGATGGTTATTTTGGCCAACTAGTCTTCCAATATGCCAATTTCAACAACTCTTGTTTCCTACACCTTTTCCTAGTTGTTTGGTCTGCAGTAGGTATCTGGTTCATCGCTTTAGGAATTAGTACTTAGGTTTTCAACCTACATGGTTTTAATTTTAATCAATTTGTAGTTGAGAGTTGAGGTTGGTGGATACCATCAACCATGCTAACCTTGTTATGGAAGTCACGCGTGAACATGGTGCTCACAACTTCTCTTTAAACCTGGTTGCTGTTGAATCTCAATCTACAAAAGGATAAGAATTCTTTTTAGTGTATTCAAATTGTTGAAGTAGAAATAATAGATCTATTTACTATGGTGGAATGGCTACCTTTTCACCATTCACCACCCTTCACCCCTGCAAAAAAATAAGAAAAAAAGAAGTTTGGTTGAAAAGAAAAGGTAGGGCAAGGCTTGTAGGCCAATTTAGTAGGATTCCTGAATCCTTTCATACCTATGCTGGCACCCATACCGACTTTGGATGATATGTGTTGGACATATTATTGCCATAATTGACCAAAGTAATACACCCCTCACAAAACAACCCCCCCCCAAGTCCCTCTTGGGTTCTTTTAGGCTTTTCCTTCCTCACAGGTGATATGCATGCGGAACTTATAAAGTCAATTGATTGGGAAGAAGTCGATATATTTGAACATCAAAGAATGGAAGGGAGGGGAAGACAGGGTTAGAGAGAGATGCTTTTGTTTGGTTAAAAAGAAAATGAAGTTGGTGAAAGGATTTGAAGGCCAGCTTAGTTGGATAATTCTCGAATCTTTTCTTACCTATTTCGGCACTTCTTACATTGGACACACTTGGACATGTGTTGCATGTGCCTTATCTCTCACCAACACTGACTCAATTATGACCTCCCTGCCATCTATAGGATTTCTAATTATCCATGTTCTCTCCTCCTTCCACATGATATGGATGTCCTGACTCCTGAAATCACTCTCATGGCTATGCGATAATTATGATAGTTGGGTTGACTCTTTTCTCATAAATGAATCTTGCTTACACAAGTTACCTTTGAACTATGTTTTACATATAGTTCTATTGTTGTACATGCATTTTCCTACATGGTGCAGATAGTTTATAAATTGTATGGGCCATACAGTCTGTGCCCATAATCAAACTTGCACTAGTTTCTTGGTATGTAGTTTTGAGGACCCTAGGAAAGAAAAAATGTCAAGTGTGAACATCCTTTCCTCTTTGAATTAGAGATATGGGGAAGGAAAAAAAGTAGCTCCTATCCAGCCTCAAACTTGTTTACTTAGAATATCGCTTTAGTAAGCAGCTCTCTATGTTGATCTTTACATATCACAATCATATAAACTACATTCATAGGTCAATTTCAATCAAGCTGTGTGCCTTTCTTGGTTTTTTTGACATGATATTAGATGGTTGTTCCGAAACTGTCATCTGGGTTCAACCAGGTTTATTGCATATCCTAACGCCTTATAATTAGTTGGTGCTGAATACTGATTTTTTTTTCCCTTTTCTGATATGTAATCTACCAAGATTTCATATCTCTGGTATTGTTTGCTTTTTGTTCTTTTTTTTTTGACTAGTCTGGCATTGCTTGCTCTCACTTTTATGATATATTTGGTTTTCACTAATGATTTACTACCAGGGAATTTTTTTATGTACTGGTATAGTGGCCTTGTCGACATGCAAAAAGAAGCATTGACTTTTGGATGCCTGGCGAAGAGGACAGAATATACATGTCCGGATCTGATAAGGAAATTTCTACCAAAGTTCCCACACAAGCCCAGACTCTTGTTGAAGGCTCCAGCACAGTGGTGGCTGAGTACAAGTCAATCCCAGATCTGGATTATTTACAGGTAATCCCTTCATATCTATGAAGTATTTCCTTTCTCAGTACCGTTTAAGAATTCTAGTTTCTTGATTAGGTCTTTTTTGTGTAATTCTTTAGTTGATTTTCAAGCTTGAAATGCTGAATTATCAAATAATTGTAATTATTTGAGTGTGTCACACTTATTTCTTTGGGAACTTTGAGTGAATCTATTCTGTAGTCATATGAATAAAGATTCCGTGGTTCAATATTTTTGTCCAATACTGTATCTTGTGTATACACTGATGGTCGTAGAAATGCACGTGCCAAGGGTCAGGACTCTGCTTTTACAAACCTGTAATTTCATAATTAACAACCTTTCTTTTACTTTTTATTTATTTATATATTTTTTTGAGAAGCAAGCATCAATTTGTTAATGATAATACCATGAGTCACAAGATTGACAGTTTAAATCTTGGAGAACTTCAAGACCATGGCTATTAAAGGAAAACAACATTGCCTAAACCTAATATGAAAACTCAAGAGGCAAGAGAATGATTTCCTTGGGCTGCAGCACCCTTGACTTTCTTTCTTTTGATCTTGTACATGTAAAATTTGAGTTTCGACCCTTCAAGGGTGTAGCCATCTCTGCTCTTTCACATTGCAAGGCGGCAATCACCTAGTACCGAGTTTCTTCTCTAATTTCATGATGATGTGGTTTCTTTTCAGCCTCCTTTGTTGCACCGTTACCCTCCTGTCCTTTGGCTGCTTCCTTCTTAACAGGAGGCACCTTCTTCTTCCTCTCTGCCTCATCGGCACAGTCCTGGAGGTAGCACTGCCTGAAAGAGCAATATCATCTTGAAAAGAATACATTCTGCAAGAATATGGGTCCCGAGAAGCTCATTGCTCATGGCATACTGGACCACATCTCCAATTATGGAGGTTTCCACTTCACATTTCGTCCACTTTCTCACCGTCTTGTTGCTGGAAAGCTTTGCATTTGCCCTTTCAAAAAATGAAGTAAGAAAGAAAGCTTTGTAGTTGCTAGCTGCCTTCCTTGCTAATATTTTGGCTTCCTTTTCTATGTTTTCTTTTCTCCAACGGCATGCTTCTTGTACAAGGAATCACGTGAGATACCAATCTTTAGTGATAAGAAGGAATCAGGCCCTCTTGCTGCCCATTGCCATCTCTGCTCTGCATTGCCTGTCCTAATCAACAACTTGCTTCAATCATAAGTTGACAAATTATAGGGAAACCTCTAAGTGGTCATTCTTTCAACATCTTCATGCATAGTCTAAACATTGCAACATGGAAAAAACTTCAATTTTCTCAATCATTCAAACTTGGGACTTTTACATACATGCCCATGGAACTTTCCAAACTTTTACTTGAATATTCCTGATTTCTTTCTATTTGGACATATGAGCCTAGGAAGTTGCCCTGTTGCACGCTGTATGCCCTGTTGCAGGTGTCTATTGAAAGAAACCACTAGCTTTAATGATTTCTTGGTGGTAGGTGGTGGTTTCATGTTGTAGTGTTGGTGATGAAGGTACTAGATGAGGAGATGGAGGGGATTGTGTAACATGTGTTTCTAGGAAGGAGAGGGAGTGTGGAGACAAACAGGGGCAGTAGTGACTTGTGGTCACATGCTCTGCTTTTAGATAGTGAAGATTTTTCTATTCATAAATCCAAAGGCCATGCAAAAATCAAACCAATTCTCTCCCTCTCCCTCCCTCTCTCTCTTTAATTTTTCTATCTTTGAGCCAGAAAAGCAAAGCAATTGTTGTGCTTTCTTATGGACACTTGAGCCTGGATTCATGTCTCTTGGAGTTGTTTCATGGAATTTGCAAAATTGGACTTGAAAATCTTGAAATAATTTTCTGCTTTATGATAGAGAATTCTTTTGACTATTTGCAATCGAAGTTCCCCCTCTTTGATGTCAGAGAATGTAGAGCCTTTTTCTCTTACTGCAGTAAATGGTAGTGTGTACTATAATCACAAGGAATAATGGAGGAGTACTAGGCTTTGCTTGGTTTCTTTTGTTTTCCTTCAAAGCTAAGTGGATTTAACCCTTCCTTCATGGCCTCTCAAATATAGATTTTACAAAATTCCAATACACTGATATACATAAATTCTGGGGACAAGGAAACCTAGTGTGATCACAATATTATATTTGCTTAGAAAAGATCATATGAAGCCACATCTCGAGTGGATAGCAATGGATATGCTTGTACTTCTCAGGTTTTAATTTGCAATATGACGGCCTAAGCTGTGAGTTAAACTCTTAGATTTTTTCATAAAGAATGATCTGAGTTTCAATATTTTTAGGGGTTAAAAGAGCTTTTGGATTCTTCTCAAGTGGAATTTTATCCATTTAAGTATCATGCAACCTAAAGCCCCCAAAGTCTCATGGCTTTAGTGCAAGAAAAATTGCACCAAATAAAAGTATTGCGGCCTAACAAGGAAAAATAAAATAGTGACCTCCTAGTACCTCCCCCCCAAAAAAAAACTCTTAGTATACTGATGTTGAAATCTGCAAAATTTGGAGACATTTTTGTGAAACAATGTAGTTTATTTTCAGTTTTGTTTAACTTGTTTAATTGCTTGATGAGATTGAGGGTGTTTGTGTTGGTCTAGGTCAAATGGTCAGATGAAGTATGTAGCTTAGTCAAGCAACAGCTAATTAGAGTCCCCAAATCACATGCAAAGCTAGTTAGCTTAGCCTGTCATAGTAATACCCTTGAAACTCTATAATTATTAGTTCAGAAAGCAAATTTAAATTCCTTTGCCAAAATTTTCTGGTGCTTGTTTGTTGTTGTTAATATTTATTGGAAAAAAAAAAATCACATGATAGATATTTGGGTTTGCACTTAACAAGTTATTCTGTTGATTCCTTCAAAAAGGGAACTTATCTACTTTGTAGATACTGCTGATTTTTTTAAAAAAAAGGAAATTAACATTTATCTTTTGTATAGGAGCTGTTGGCCATTCAGCAACAGGGACCTAGAGCTATAGGTTTTTTTGGAACACGGAATATGGGCTTCATGCACCAGCAACTTATTGAGATCCTTAGCTATGCTATGGTTATAACTGTAAGCAAGATCTTCTGACTTCTCTTGATAATGGGTGCTGGTTACCGGATTATTTTTCAATTTGCAACACCTGTCAAAAAAAGGGAAAATTAACATCCAACAATTGTGAATTTTACACATTGTCTTGTAGAAAAATCATATCTATACTTCTGGAGCATCTGGTACCAATGCAGCAGTCATTAGAGGTGCTTTAAGAGCAGAACAGTCAGAACTCCTTACTGTAATCTTGCCTCAGAGCTTAAAAAAGCAGCCTCAGGAGAGTCAGGAATTACTAGCTAAGGTAATTCATATTCTTGCCGATCTATTATGATCTACTGCCACTAATTATTTTATCCCAGGATGAAAAAAACATCTATATATAACCCTATAGGGATAAAAGCCACATATATAAAAGAGTTCCGTTTAACCTTACTCCTTATTTTATGCTCTTTTGCCCATGTTGATGTGCATTTTGTTCAACTATAATGACATGCTTTATTGTACTACTGATATTTTCATCCTACGCAAAGAAAATGATAGAGTGCAATTTCCTTGTGCTTGATTTTCATTAATTAAATAGATGCATGTATGCTTGATGTGTTCCACTGAAGGAATGCTGTTTCTATCTACCTTGTTTCAGATAAGATGAGCATCACTGCAACCTATGGTCCACTAATTAATTAGATCTCCACCTTCATTTTTTAGAAGGAAAAAGAAAAAGAACGTGGAGATCTCCACTTCAGTTGTTTGCTTTTTTGGTCATTTTTCTTGTAGTATTGGGACAACTTTCTAATTCATGTGCACTATTGTCAGCCGGAGTTGAACTTGTCTCTTTCTGAAATTTGCAATAAATGTGTCCTCCATTGTATGGCCAATTCTGGGACAGTCCTGTTATTGAATTTAAATATTTATGTTGATACAAAATGGCATGCTAACTGACTATTTTTGTCACTGTTGCCTTCATTCTATAAACTATGAGAACTAACATTCTTGGAGGGTCTGTTACGTCATCCTGTCAGCACCCAAATGGATTTTTTGGCTGATGATTGTCGTATCTAAAGTGGAAATTCCCACCTCTTTTTTCAGTTTTTGTTCAGGGAAAGAAGTTTTTTTTTAATGAATCTCCTCTTTGTTCTGCTCTCTTCAGGTCCAAAACGTGATTGAGAAGCCCCATAATGATCATCTACCTTTGATTGAGGCCAGCAGGTGTGTTGGTTCTCTCTTGTATTGATGTTTATGACCACTAAACAAAGTTAAGAAATAGGAGCTGCTGCTATTATTGACTTTTGCATTTGTAATGGAGGCAAAAGAAGTGTGGTAACAGTACCTTATAGTTGGTTTGGACCTGCGAGCTCAATTAGAATGTGCTGCTCTAAATGACTGGATTTCTCCTTTTTTTTCCCTTATTCCAGGGATCTCCATTTTTCTGATTCTCTTGTGCAGGTCCAAATGTTTCTAGTTATTGGAAAATCTTTATTAAAAGTTAATCACAAATTTTAGTCCTTTTAAGATATCATTGGGCAAAAAATCTTATATCTGAAAAGTTTTATGTGAGAAAACTCATAAAATACTGATGTACAAGCTGACAGTAGAGTAACTTTTGCAATAATGTAAGTACCATTAAAAGAGCTGATATAAGCAACACATATTTCCCTGTAATAAAAATATCTAAGAATGAGGTGGGCACTTTCATAGTACCAATATATCTTAAGAATGGATTTGGTTTAGATTAGTGAACGAAAATAACGTGTATTCATAATAAAGCAAGATAGCTATAAACTCCAATTAATGAGAAGATTAGGATGATCATTTTAGAACTTTTTCCTTTTAAGGTGTATGCTGTCACTTCAGGTTGCAAATTCATAAGACATGAAGTCTTGTGATACAAGTAGAAATAAAGATAACAATCTAACTGAGAATTGAACTACCGGAGAAGAATGACATCAATATAGAAGTGGAATGGATGTTATTTGACTGCTGCTGTTCTAAAATCCTGACATTTTTTGCAATTATTAATTTATTAATTTTGTTTGATCCAAGCATGGGGTTAGAAGTTCTTGAATAATAAGATAAGATAAATAAAATGAAACAAAATCATCAAGAGCATTATATCAAAAGATTGGTTTACATGGAAACCCCTCTCGTGAGAGGGGGGGTGGGGGTGGGGGGGTGGGAGCGAATCACGGAAGAAGTGCCTCTATGGACATGATTTTCTCTATTTCTTCCCAAGGAACAAATGGGGCAATAAGAGTCTACATATAGACCACCACACACCCTTCAAATTCCCATGTACACTATGTGGGACTAAACAATATAATTGGATCTCCACAAGATCCAATACCTGATTACCAACATTCACCTCTCAGCAGAAGGTTTGGGTTTGGCATGAAGAAGGTTTATTTAAATTAATGAAATAAATACAACGAACTCATCAGAAACGGAAATACATAAGATCAAGTAAGCATGACTACAGAGAAAATAACATAAATGATTGTCATAAAGCCTAAGGTGTTGGCTTTTTCATCAGTGTCTCCAGGGGTTGGAACTTCTGCTGAAGAACTTTAACACGCTATTCCATTGTTTTTTGGACACTTTGGAATGTTGATTTCCAAAATGCATATAGCACATCCAGTGATACTGCATTGTTCTGATTATTGTGCAGTAGATAGATTGTGCATGGCACTGATTCTTTCATGCTAAACAGGTTGTGCAACATGGATATACTCTCGCACGTACAGCAAGTCATTTGTTTCGCGTTTCATGATAGCAAACTCCTCATGGAAACATGTCAGGAGGCCAAGAACCTTAGGAAGATTGTTACTTTGTTCTATTTGGATTGACTCAGCTGTTATAGGACAGGTTGCTCACTGTTTACAGTAAGCTCGAGATAAAAGCCCTTACTGAAACTTCATTGAAACCCTTTTCTCTTCATTGATAATTTGTTAATAACTTCCTGCAGGGCCAAGATTCTTTTTCCCCCTATCCCCATTGGCTGCCAGTTCTCTATGGGCAATAGTTCTTCAACTTCCATTACCACAACAGTTGCTTACCCTGAAGAATTTGTGGTCGAAATCAAAACCAAAAGTACAATTTGTGGGGCTTGATGAGTTTAATCGTGAGGTGGAGTGGGATACAAAACCAAACCCCAAATTATTATCGATGGTAGTAGGTTGTACAGCTTTTTGTTTTTATAGTAGATAGTAACCAGTGTCTTAGGAGTGTATAGCAGTGTTTTCTTTCAAAGAAGTTACTTTGGGAAGTGGCTGCAATTATTTTGAAGGAGAAAAGGTGGTGCCATTCTTCTCTAAATTATTCATTTTTTGTTCTGAGCTCTCTGGCATGCATTTCGCATATGGCAATGGTCTGTGGATCTTGATAAACTTTACAATGTGAATCTTGTTTTCTTGGTCATATCTTGTTGGGTCCAGGGAAGAATTGAAATAATTTCTGGTGTTTTTGGGTGGATGATTGGATCATATCTTTTCTTGTTGGGAATGAATGTTGAGCGAGCTTGGAAATGTGGTTACATGTGTGCAGCATAGGCTTTTGGTGGATGGATTTTTTTCCTATTCTACCTCGTTCTTCTCCTAACTTTGCTTTCTTGCTGAGTAATGGTGGTTATATGGGCTGTACTTCATTTGCAAGTTGATTCAGGAAAAAGGGGCATCTTTGTTAATGGCCTAGAATCTCTGGATGATCGGAATGACTGTCATCGTAGTACACATGTAAACAAGGCCGCTACATACAAGGATTCATCCCAGTATTGTTCAGCCATTCTCATTTGGACTTAGATTGAAGACATTCTGGCGGCAACAGGTTTTCAAGTTCCAACAATGTGGTCATTCTACATTTGAAGATGGATATTTATTGCAAAATGACACACAAAAATCTAACAGCATACGGTTATATCTTGACCTCACATTTTTACAGGACATGGGATAAAGACTCTGGCTCAAGAGGGGCCAACGATCACGAAGGTGATTGTGGGCATGTGGGAAGTCAATGAATCTAGCTTAATAATAAAGGATGTCGCTGAAAATTTTTAAAATTAATTTTATGCTGTTGGTTTACAATTATTACTATTATTGTCATTGAAAAATAACATTTTTACAAAAATATTGCTTGGGTTAAGATTCGTCTTATTTAAATTAATGAACATTTATTTCACTGTCAATCACCTACACTAAGTATTGTAAGAGCATGTTTCCCAAGCTTTGGTGCTAGATCATCCTCTCCTTGATGAAATTCATTTGCAATCTCCATTAATAGCAGCAACAACATGAACAATGGCAGCAAAATGAGCAACAAGAACAACAGCAACAAGAAGCAAGAACAACAATAGCAACAGGCAATAACAACAATAACCGCAACAACATCAACAAGCAACACAACAAAAACAACAATAGTAGCAGCAACAAGGGCACCATTGAGCTCTCTGGAGAGGCTATTGGAGGTGAGGTTGACAACCTCGAGGGACTTGCAGTCGATGTAGGGGATCTCATTGGAGAGGGAATTGGAGAGGTTGAGGATATGGAGGTTGTCAAGCTCTGTACGAATGGAGTTGGAGAGGCTGTTGTGGTCGAGGCAAAGTTCCCAGAGCTGGAAGTAATTGATGAGGCTTGAGGATATAGGGTTGGAGAGGGAGTTGGAAGAAAGGTTGAGGGCTTGCAATGGAAGGGGGATGGTGACATAGAGATGGTTGCGGGAGAGGAAGAGGTTGCAAAGGGAGCTAAGAGAGGCAATGGCATCCTCTGGGAGGGGCCCAAAGAAGAGGTTGCAGGAGAGGTGAAGGAGAAGCAGGGAGGAGAGGAGGCGACAAGAGAGGGACCTGGGGAGGGAGTTGAAGGTGTGGTTGAGGAAAAGGAGGGAGAGGAGGGGAGGATGGGGTAGTAGAGGTCGTTGTGGGAGAAGTTGAGGTAGAGGAGGGAGAGGTAGGTAGGGATGCCTACGGAGAGGGAGTTGAGGGAGAGGTTGAGGGGGCGAAGGCGAGAGGTCGGAGACGGGTAGGGGAGGGAGATGGAGAGGAGGTTGCGAGAGAGGTGGAGGCGACGAAGGGAGGGGAGTTGGGAGAAGAGGATGTAGGAGGGGAGGGGTTCAAAAAAGAGGTTGTCAGAGAGGTCAAGGTGGTAGAGGGATGTGAGGCAAAAGGGTCCCGTAAGGTTGAGGTTGGGGCGGCGAAGTCGGAGGAGGCGTGGGGAGGTGGTGGTGGTGTTAGAGAAGGTGAGATCGACCCACTTGGCTTTCGCAGCCATCGCTTTTGAGTTTGCCCTCCTCGAGCTCACCGGTCGCTGCTCAACCCTCTAGATCGAGTGGAAAGGATAAAGAGAAAGGAAATGATCGATCCCTAAAAAATGTTATCCATCTAATCAATCTCCAAAGATAAATTAAATCATCACCGTCTATTTTCCTTTGAAATTAGTACTTTTAATTTAGCTCGAGTCAACTTTTCCTTGACTCTAGTTAGTAGACTAATGAAGAAATAACAGAGTGACATTTACATTAACAACATAAATTTTGTAATGATATTAATAACAATAATTACAACCAAGTGATAGAAAAATAATTTTGATTGTTTCGAGTGGTATCGGTGTAAAATCCCTAAAAATAATCAAGGGCCAATTTAATCCCACACCCAGAGGATAGCTAAGCTAGAGGAAGCTTGCTAGTAAAAGATACTGAATTGCTGCATTGGATAGTGGACTAGGTAGATATTGAATCTTGCTGGAGTGGTAGGGTGGCATTGGTTAACAATACGAGGAACTACTTGAGCAGCTAAGAGCAATAGCCAGACTTATGTCGTATTGAACCCCTACATGATGGGTGCGCCTGCTTAATGATAGATTCCATGTGGTATTGTGTTTGTCCCATTTGATCTCCAATATTCATGGAAGAGTAATAAGGAACTGACAAGTTTCTTTTGGATTCGGTGAGCCATATATAACTCTAACCTCCTTAAAGAATGAGATTGTATAAATTTTACCCAAATAACTATCACTAGGAAACAACTCTAAAGATCAAATTTCAAATGGCAAGAAAAATCATCCTTGTGATCCATCTGAACAATAAGCATAGCAAGCATCCTGAACTATCAAATCAAAATTAGTTATACAGATGACTTGAGCACACTCAAATATGCATCTCCATCTATTCTGGAAAACAGACATAAAAATCTTTCCATCCACCTTTCAATTGAGAGGGAGCAAAATCTGACAGATCACAAAATGCAGTTAATAGCATCCGCATTTCAAGATGCAAACACAGATACCAACACATTTTTGGTGTAAACAAGCATTATAATATTTCATCAGAACCATCTGTTCTGATTAAGGATCACAATAACTCTTAAACTTTGAACAAAGGATTCACACAAATGATCCTCCAACTGTCACCAGAACAGGAGACCGAGTCTGTCCCCCCACTCAGTTGATCTGAACACTCAACGAACTTAACCACCTCTGACTTATGTTCTCTCTCTCCTTCACTAGCAAATTGGATTGACCCAAGACCTCCTCCATCACTCTGAACACTGCCATTAGACAAATCAGAGCTACCGACCTCACATGAGAAGCTATCAAGCTCATCCTCCATTGCGATCATCCTACTCATCAGGCCCTTACGCCACGAGAACCGAGCACCCAAATCTGGAGAAGACGTGATCTTTTCGCGATTCGAACTGCCGCAATCCAACTGGCAGCTTAAAGAAGATAGAAGAGAGGCATTCCACGGATGGTTCAGCGCGAGACTCCAATTGAAGCGAGACGAGGAACCTGATGACAGCGTGTGGTGGAACAAATCCCTGCTGCCACATCCTTCTGTCGTTGGTTTACGACGACGGAGAGATTCCTCTGCTTTCCTCTCGCTGATGGAGAGTGGATTACTGATGCTGCTCCCAGGAGTTGGGGTTCTACCATCAAGAAGATCAGACAAAGCTCTCGCCTTTCCTGACTCTTTCAAGTGCGTAGAAGGAACGCGATGCATATCAACTTGCTTCTCCCCAGAATCCGGAAGCCAACGGTTGAAACTGAGCGATTCTGTGGCCTTCCTCCTGATGGTTCTCCTGGAAGTTGGTCTTCTTGGAACATTAAGATTAGACAAAGATGCCACCTTTCCTTGCTCTTTCGAATTGTTGTTGGAAGGAACCCATTTCACCTCTTCTCTATCGGAATCTGGAGATGGGCCACTGCAGCTGGAACAGGAGCTGTGCAAAGGAATGGCCTGGACGGGTGGTGTGGATGGCTTCTTCTTGCCACCAGGTTGGGGCTTTTTCCCCGTGGAACCTGAGAAAGGTGGGATCTTGGAGGGACCCAGATGCTTTTTATGGGACCCTTGATCGACTTGGTGGGGCTTCTGGGGTGTGGTGGGTGTTGGGTTGCCATCTAGGTGGGATCTTGGAGGGGTGTTGGGGTGGTTCTTGGTTGGGGAAGGGGAGAGGAGGAAGCTGAAGCAGACAGGTCTTATTCTGGGGAAGGAGCAGCCGTTGATCTCCTGCAATGGGTTTCTTCTACCTCTGGAGTAGCTTGAAGCTGTTGCTTCTTTGCTCCTTTGCTTTGATGGCTTGTTCATGGCCTCTCCCTCTCCCTCTCCCTCTCATGTGTTTTTTTTTTTTAAGCTGTCAAAGATGGAAAGTCATGGTTTAAATTTGGAGTTCAAAGTAGGATTCGCCCGTTTCTTTTTATTTATATTTCAAAGAAGGGCACTACAGTTTGAAATAAAAGCCGACACATACCCCAATGCTGACTCCAAACATTTTGCTCAAGGCACATTTGCAAAGTTGGATGTGACAGGTTTGGAGGCCGAAAAGGGAACCAAGTAAGCAAAAATGTGGGGTATGTCTCCTTGTCTGTCTTCCCGTGCAAAGACCTCTGAATCAGTTTACTTTTAAACTTTTATTTGAAAAATCTGATTAGGTGCAAGTGGAGAATTTAGGTCAGGAGAAGGTCAGACCAAAAGAGAATGTGTTTTGTCCTCGAACATTTCAAAACACTCATTTGTTAAGGACTCTTAAATAGATTTATTGTGTGAAATCAAGAAGCCACGAAATCTACTCTCATCGTTCTGATGGATACATTTTAAAGACGGGTAACACGTCTATGAATGAGGGAAATGATTTGGCGGTTATCAAGTTGGTTTTTTGTCGTAGGTAAGTAAGTAAGATGGATCCATAACTTTTTCTTAAGTGGGACAACACCAGGTAAATATTTATCACAAGTGCTATAGACAGATCCAAAAAGTTCTAACGTATCCAAAAATACGAACTTTATTTGAACTTGTGCCAAGTAGGGAATAAATAAAGTATGGGAAGAGAGACATGATAGGCTATAGTTGATCTAGATGGAGAGTTGTTGATCACTCTATATTGAATTCACTATATCTACCTCTCTTGCAAAGGAAGTGTCGTCATTAGCATATTCTTTGCCAACACAAACACGTCTCATCATGCTACAGATGTTTACTTGTAATTCGTTGGTAACCTCGACTTCAAAGCACTTCAATAGTGGTCTGAACTAACCGATGCTCCTTTGGTAAGACAGTGTGACGTTAGTTAATTCTCACTTTGGACAATTTTGGATTAATTGCGAAGAGGATAAATTCATAAATTATCATATCTTTTGTCCGTGATGTCAATGAATACTGGTTAGTAATATACTTACCACACTCCCAGATTTCTAAATAATTGAGAAAAAAAAAAGGGAAATGATTTCTCTTGAAGATGTTAAGGTTGCATTACCAGAGATTTTGAAATTTTGAAATTTTTAGGATTCATTTACTTGAAGGATTAACCTCCTTTTTGAGAGATTAACCATTGTTTACTTTGAGGGTTAGCCTCCTTTTGGTTAACATGGGTTAAGAATTCTTAATACTGATTTATCTAACACCGATTGCTACTGGTGTTAGACAAACCCATATTTAAGTTCCACGATTTTGTTGTACTCTCGCGGTCTCTGATTTAAATTTTTAACACTACCAACAATTAAATACCATAATGATTAACATTCCAACTTAACATCAATTCAAATAAATATAAATTAGTGTTAACCAATTTCACATTTTTTAACACAACTTCTTTAACCCTCCAAGTAAACTAGCCCCTAAGGTTGTCAACTTTTTTTTCGAAAAAATTACTGATGCCAATTCAGAAAAGTGACAGCCATCAATCTTATACAAAAGTTCTCTCACCTCTTGATTGGAGCTTTTTTTTTTTCCCCTCAATGCTCTATTGGGTTCGCAAACAGGACTCGCTTAAAAGAATAAACAATCATATAAAAAATAAGAATTTGGTGACCTAGTTCTACACGGAATGGGTATATGTCTAGGGAAAATACATTCACTCCCAAATCTTCACCGAGTCAGTGGAATAAGAGGATAGAGGAACTCCCTCTTTTTTTTCTCTTGCCTTATGCGTGCATCTCATACAAGAGTGACAACTTACTTATATAGCATAATTTTTTGCAAAATAGGCATTAACTAACGAGCGTGATCTTCGAGATCTAATAGTAACGGTCGATCCAATTAATGGCACATCATACACATTTCAAAGCATGTTCTCCACATTCGTTAGAGATCGTGATGATGGAATAACAAATATGGTAACCGTCATTGGGCTAACATTTGCCAGATGGAGTTACTTGTTAATCCAACAGGCCTTGCAGTCGGCTGGGAAGTCCTCCTATCGACCTGGTGATGAGTCCACTTTAGTGGACTATAGTTAAACCTAAATTAGTTAATTCCCGTGTCTTAGGATACATTAGTATGTGCATTTAATTATAGAATAGTTGCATGCATTATAATTTAAGCTTGCATAACTTTTCTTGCATTACATAATTTGCTATGAAATATAAATAATCGTGTGTATTTCTTTTGGTTGTTGGAATAAATGGAGAGGATGGCATCATTCAAGTTTTTCCACAAGAGTATGAGGATAACCCTATCTCTATCTCTAAAACCTTAGGACAACCTAATCGTAGAGCCAAAACCCTGAATAGCACTATCCCTATCCCTATCCCCACTAACCACAAACCTTATCCACCTATTCCTATCCCTATTCCACTAGCCCTAACCCAATTTATGTGTCAATTTCCTAAGTAGGCTTACACAAACCCAATTGGACTCAACTCCACCTAATTAGACTTGAACCTAAACCAACCTAGGTCGACCCAACCTATTTGAACCTAAACCCACATCCCTTCCACCAAATAAAAAGCCAAAAACCTTAACCATCCCCTCGTTCCGCATCATTCTCTTCCTCTTTAGCACTTCTCATCCACCAACGCAAGAAAGAAGAGAGAAGAAGAGAGGATGTGCCCCCTTCTTCTTCCTCCTCTTCTCCACCACCATGGTGTATGTAACCTCCTCCACGACCACCGTGTATCACTACATACACCATGCATCACCACGTGCTCACTGTGTTTACTGCGTGCATCCACACTCTCCATCTCCATTGACTCGGTGGTGATAGCATCAAGCCCCCACATCATGATTGTGACGTGACTACGACTACATCTTCGACTATCACCGCACTTCGCACCACCAAGGGGGGGATGCCCTCCATGTGTTTGCTTTCCTTTCTCCTTTGCTTATGATATTTTAGTTGTTTATGAACCTTAGTATTCCCATTTTAGAGATCGAATAAATGCATCTTGGTGTTTGTTTCATTCCTTGTGGATCGACACACGCATCTATACGTGGTTCTTTTATAAATGTCTCTTATTCGATTGATACACAACCGCAACAACGACTCATTGAATTTTCTTTAGCGTAATCAATCGATCACCTAGCCTTGTAGTCAACTGGAAAGTCTATTAATTTAGCTACATCTTTAGCTAGATATACTGCACTTGCATAGTTCACTTGCTCGAGTCATTTGACTAACTACGTATCCCTTTCACCGGATTGCTAGTACAGATCCATTGAATCGAGCAAGTATCCACCTGATTCTTCTTTTAGCTCAGATCAATCTTATAACATTAAACCTTTTACCTCACGTTGCTCTATTAGAGGGATCTCTATGGATTTCTTGTTGTGCCTCTGTGAAGCCTTTACTATTAGGGATTTCCCTTATTTCTTTACCTCTAAAATACGAATTCTTTTCGAGGAGGTCAATTTGGTGGTAAAAAATTAAAAGAATACTTTTTAAAAGAAATTTTAAATGCACGCACTCCTCTCACGTCTTGCTGCTCTATTTTCATGTCCGTCGATAAAGCAAGTTTCTTTCTCCTTAAGAAAAGGGGAGAAGAAGAAATTCCGATCTCCATAGAACGGGAGAGGGAGCCGTTGGAGGGTTTTAGCTTTTAAAAATTGCGTTGGATGGAGGGCGTATTCTGGGTATTTCCAACAAAGGGAGGGCCTCACTTCACTTGCCTTTTCCACGACAAATCGTCCTTATTTCGCGGGAACGATACCATATCCTCCTTCGGTGCAGCATCTCGTGATTTGAGAAACAGCAGAGAACGCTTTTTGTCCGAGCGTTAATCGATGCCCCTTCACTTACTAAAAACTGAGCACCGTCACCTTCGTTTGTCAACTTCTGCCGGATGAACCGTATCGATGAAAAGCGTAGCTTTTGTCGTCGATCACAGCTTGCAGATACTAATGCTTGATATTTTGGATGAATATGCCTTTCAAACTTAGACGGGGCATTGTCCAAAATGCTTCTTGCCCCTCCTCTAAATACCACTTTCTGTAAATTTCCTTTTCCTTCGCTTTTCTTTTTTTTTCTTTTTTTAATGACCCAAAATCTCATTTGAGAGGGGGATTAATTATTCCACTTAAATTTAGGTTTTTCCTACTAAAATCGAGAGGCCCACCGTTTGATCATGGGCAATTGGATCTCCTTGACAACTTGGAGTTCCTACCATGAACACCAATCTTCGTGCACTTCCTCACCATGTCATCACCACGGGTAAGTCTTGTGGTACTTGGAAAAGGGTATGCATAATAACAGAAGGAATGAGGACTTATACAGTGTTGAGCTAATTTCTTTCATTTAGATTGGTGGTTATAACACTTATTAAGAATTCAAATTGAATTAGTATTAAATTAATAAAAGAAGTAATTATGAGAGAGGTAGGCATATGTTACATTACATTGCATAGATAAGTCAAATCCAAACCTAAGTTAGAGGAATAACTCTATTTCACCTCATTGATAGAATGGATATATTTCCAGATTTCTCCAACTAACTTGGGAAAACCATGGGTTTGCTTTGAACCAAACACGAGACTTTTTTTAGGTATCCCACATACGAAATTTGCCCTTAGATCTAACTGAAAGTACCTCTATTGAAATTCGACCAGATCCCTCTTATCATACGAAAGAACCCAGTTCCTTACCTGTTCCAACCCAGCTGCTTCCCTATTTTGATGAGAAATATGCTTGTGCAACACATCTAGGGTATCCTTCCTAATGTTACATAACGTTTTTATGTATTCTCCTTCTTCAAATGAGAGTGGATTATGCTTGCACACCATACTTCCCGTGTTGGTGTCGCGGTTATGTCATGCTACTTCTTCCTCCTCGTTCCTGCCATTTCGTTCAACCTCCTTCCACCACTACCATCCACAAAAAGATTAGTTGAGCCCCAAGTTGCTCTCCTTCTTGCTTGACCACCTCCCCTGGATCCTCCTAAAAAGCCCTCAGCCTCACTTCCTATCCCTTGCTACATGCACCTTGACTCCCTTCAGTACCTCAACCTTGCCCCTAAACCGTTCCCTCGCCTCCGTTGCCTCAGCTTCACCCTCTGCCTCCTCCTCGTTTGCCGCACCATCTCCACCTCCTTAAGCTGATCCCCATTTGCAGTTTTTTTTAATGTTCTAATTATTTGCCTAAGGCTGTGTGCAGAATTCCCTGAAGATAGTGTGTGCTTTCTCAGTCAAATCCTACTAACTTAATACCTCTCAGTTACTCCATGCACACCATGGATTCTTAAGGGGCTTGTTCACTTCAAAGTTTCCATGGGAGATTTAGAATATAACATGATCTGATCCATCACCTTGCACCAACCAGGACTGGAGACAAGATACTGCTGAAAGTCAAAGTTCTTGGAGCTTCAATGCAAACTATACTGATTTGAGATTCAATATAAAAGGATGAACCCCTTCCTGGGTAGAAGATTAAAAATGACAATTGATGTAACATAAATGCAGCAAAATATTGTTAACCCACATGATGTTTGGCAATGCCCTCCCAGCGGCTATCTTGTAAATCTTATCATGTAATCAGAAACATACAGTTGACAAAGGGCATATAACATTTGTACTATGAATTGAGTGATGCAATAGCATCCATTTCCTGTTTTAGAAGAAGAGCATCGACGAAAACGTCCAGGCTCTCCCCTTCCAACACATTGTCTATAGAGTGGTGGGTGATGCCGACACGGTGATCCGTAACACGTCCTTGGGGGAAATTGTATGTTCGAATCCGTTCTGACCTATCGCCACTTCCAACCTGTTGAATGTGTAAGATTTTATAAGCAGAGAAGAACGGAGGCAAGCAGAGACGTGGTGTAAGAACTTGCCTGCTCTGACCGAAGACGTGATCGAGTTGTCTGTAACCTTGATCTTTCTATTTCATATAGCCTAGCACAGAGGACTTTCAATGCCTTGGCTTTGTTCTGCCATATATCACAACAACGTAACTTGCTTTTTTCTTGGTCAATGTGCATGTATGGTAAAACTTACCACGAAATGGTAGAGAAAAAACCAGTAGGAAAACCTTGAGAATTTTTCAAAATTGGATGGTTCATCTAATTTACAAACACATTATATTTGACTAGTACATCAGGAAGGTATTCCATTAAGAAGCAGTCTGAACCACCTAGATATCTTTATTGGACTTTTCAAATGAAAAAAACATATGACAGGTGTACGTACTGAGTGTTGAGATCTCTCATCCTGAATGGTTACTGTAATCCCCAATGGAATATGAGTTACCCTCACAGCACTATTTGTGGTGTTAGCATGCTGGCCTCCTGAGCCACCTGATCTGTAAGTATCTATTTTCAAGTCTTCATTTCTCAACTGGACATCCACCTGTCAACAGGAAGAGATCTTCGGTATATATTTTTTTTATAACATTAACAAAAAGAAGAAGAAATTCAATATCAAAAAAGAAACAAAGGATGCTTGTTTGCATGGCTCCACCACCAAATACCACTTCGAATAGATAAAATGCATAATTTTATGTCCACACACAAGAAAATTACCGACCTAGAAGCAGCATGTCTGCCAGGTATTATCTAATCAACAAACCTACATAGACTGATTCAAGATTATAGGATTATCGGTAAAAGAAAAATGATTCCAAAAATCGGTCCCAATTAGAACTGTTTGGACAGCCTTGTGCAATAACAAAATGAGAACCTAAATGCCTCCCACTAAATCCATATGCTCATTGTTGAGTCATTCTTATAATAAAAGTACAAGAACATAAGATAAAGCTTGACGCAGGTTCTGGTGTATCCCTACCAAAATTTTGATCAAGTGATTTAATTGCCTCAAGGTCTACAGAATTTCAACTTCTAGGATACCTGTTATATGTGGACGCCCTTGTGTTACAGAACAAGCAGTGCATAGGTTGAGATGGTTTTCCATTGTGATACTGATTTTGATCTCTCTCTCACCATCATTCTAAAAGGTCCCCTCCATCTCAGCTGCCATTGCTGGTAGAACTTGCAAAGGGAGAAGACTGGGTATAAGCAAATAGGGGATCAAGATGAGGCGAGGAAGGAGAATATTTATCGAGAGGGGCGAAGAGATTGAGGTGTCTAAAAGGAGGAAGGTCATAGCACAATTCACAAAGGAAGAATGAGGTTTGGAGCAGCACTACCAGCTAAAAGGAGATGATAAGACGAGTTGGGGATGTTCATGGGGCTCAAGCAACAAAGAGAGCATAGAGAGGTAGAGAGGGTAAAGGGCAATGGAGGCAAGCTAAAGGGGAAATAGAAGAGTTTAGGGAGGACAGGCATGCATAGCTTGCTGAGATCACAAGGTTGAGCTTGTAGAACCAGGTAGATCACCAAGTGGTGGGGGCTAGGCTTGAAGTGTTAGCAAAGGGAAATGCTTGCAGATTCTGCAATAACAATATTTGCCAAGAAGAAGGTTGCAGAGTTTGCAGGTAAGTAACCAGAAGGGCACAGTATCCTCTTGTGCATAAGACCCTACTGCCACGACATAAGGTCAGTAATGAAGCTCTTCAAAATTTGAAGGAATAAACCACCACTTATGAACTCTAGGGGCCAGATTGGAAAATTGTGAATATTCTCCTCATTTCCCTTTATTCTTGCAATTTTGAATTCCACTTCTATCATTTTTTTTCAATGTATTTCTACATTGATTTTTACACCTTGCCTTTTGACGCAGCCCGAAACCAAAACGGCAGGCGTGGGTTCGTTGACAGGCAGGAGTCAGGGGCTGCAAACAGAGGGTTGCCTTCGCAAAAAACCCAACAGTGGAGGTGGCACTGTCGAAGCACACAAGGGAAGCTGCGGCGCTACAGGTTGGTGTGAGGTTACAGCGGAAGCTTGGTCAGAGTGGGTGTTGGCGGGACCACTGGTCGGGAGGCGAAGGAGTAGGTGGAGTCTGGTGATGTTGAGGAATGGCAATCGTGGAGCAGAGGCGGAGCCGAACCAGCAGTGCTGCGTTGGATTGTGCAAGTCCAGAGTGGTTGGATGTGTTGAAGTGGGGCGGTGCTGGTGAAATTGGTCGATGGCGGCAAGTTTGGCGGAGGAGTTGGTTCTGCAGGAGAAGGTTCGATGATGGTGGTGGTTGTCAGGAGAGAAAGGTGGAGATGTGGGGTGGTGTTTGGGGGAGGTGGCCTGGTGGGTTAGGGGGGATGGAGAAGGGGACAGTGGTGGTGGGCTCTGTAGGGAGGGGAGATGGAGTGGGAGGGGACAGGAGATGGAGGGTTGGGGGGAGAAGGTGGTGATGCTATTGGAAGAGGAGAGGTGAGAAGAGAGAAGGAAAAGGGTGAGAGGAGAGAAAGTGGCACGATGAGAGAGGAGAGTTCATGGGTTAAGGTGAGGGGAATGGTACAATGGGTAAGGAAGAAAAGTTGTGGTGAGAGAACAAAAATGGTGATGAGGAGAAGAGAGGTGAGAAAGAGATAAGGATGAGAAGAAGAAAATAGGATGAGAGGGAATCAACTTCCGTTCAATTCATTTCTAGTTTTTCTTTTTTGATACAACCTAATCCCTTTATAAAGAGATTACAAAAACCCAAAAGATATGACTCTCCAGATTACAACTTTTAAACAAGGCATCTCTTGATTGAAATTACAATAAAAATAAATAAATGGAAAACTTTGCAACAACATACTTGAACTTCATGTTGATTTCAATTTTTTTTCTGAGCTGCATCACCTTTCCTCTTGCGAAATTATCCACATTCTTGGTAAACTACCCGTCACTCTACCCAAACAAATGAGCACGAAATTGCAAAGCTGGGAATAAGTCAATCAGCCTAAACAAATGCGCATCAAATTTCTTGGATGGAAATACTCTTCAAACTTTGGAGTAAATCACTGCTTTTGAAGTCTACGTGTCCGATTGGAACCTACTAGAAACTTGTGGGGATATGGTATTTCAAAATATCCGTCCCTTCCTTTCTTCTCGTAATTTTGAATTCTGTTTAGCACCATTTTTCTTTTCTTATGATCGTTCAACCTTAGTTCTTACACTTGTCCTTCCTCTCTTGGATTAATCACATTCCTGCTAACATCCAACTCACTTGACCTAAACAAGTAGTGCCGAATTGTGAGGCTGAGAATAAGTTAATCAAACTTAACAGAGTGCATAGTGTGAAGTTGAAATGAAGTCACTCAACATAAGCAAATGAGCACAAAATTGCAATACTGTGATGATGGTCATTATAGCAAGATGAAGGAACATCTTTAAGAGGACAACTCTAGTGTCACCCAATCCATGATTAAATCATAACTCTTCCAAAACTTGCTGTAATTCTGTCAAAGTTTCTTACTGAGAAAGCAAACCATCACAATAATTGTGGGCATATGTATGAATGTGGATGATTTGATCAATGGAGATAAATACAAAGAGAAAAAGGGCTTAATCATAGAAATATACACTAGAAACTCTAAAAGCTTGAAGGACCATTTTCCAAGTTTCCCGATCCTGCAAGCTGGCAGCCGGTCAGGTGCATTTGACTATAGAAAAGAATACTACAACAATCTAATATCAAATCATTAATGATTTAGTCCAAAATTTTACCTCACTAGCCTGAGGAAGAATGGCCACAGTTACAGCACTTGTGTGCACACGCCCAGATTTCTCTGTCACTGGAACACGCTGCCAGAAGTAATATATGCATATAATTTTTTTCAAAAGGGATATATGCAGATAAAATTCATGGATGCCATATCCAGGTCCTGGAAGTGCTTCCTCTCACCTGAACCCTGTGAATGCCACTTTCAAACTTAAGCCGTCCATAGACACCAGTACCAGATATTGCTCCACTAGCTTCCTGTAAAGTGGAATTCAAAATGCAATCTGCAGACACATTGGCAAACCAACATGCACATAAAGAATGCAATAATTCTCATCATAGGAGTAAGATGACAGTGATTCTTGAAAGCAAGGTCAGGCTTCTTCAATGAAACGTACTTTTTAGGAAAAAGCTAACAATGTAATCAAGATGCCAGAAATCCTAACTAGAACCAAAACTAAGCCTTTTCCCACATTAAGTGGGGAGGGCTAATGGATTTTTTTTGCCTCTATTAGGTCTATCCTAAGTCAGACTGAGTTTAGATTTAGATAGCACATTACACATTAGTAGCCTGAACTGGAACTTGTATTTGGCTTCATGTGCCTTTAGCTGTATATTGTAGTATTTAAAAAAGCCAAGGCTAAGATAAAAGCTGTACTTCAACCTTTGAATACTGGGAAGATACCATTACATTGCCAAACCAAGGCATCAATTGGATTTTTTAAGACAAAACATTTCAGGGACTAACCAATGCAGACATGCAATTCCCTTGATCAAGAAAGGTTCATCCTGAGAGCACATTCAAATACAAAAATTTTTCTTTGATATCATATGCGGGACATAGCATATCTAACAAAGGTAAATGGCTTCATACAAGAGGAGACTATTATATAACATACGAAAGAAAGTTGCTTCAAAGGAAGTCATGAAGGGTAAGACTGAATCAACCTACTTTTATTCCTTTCCAGCATGAGAAAATAAATTTGATGTTATTGATTTTAACAGAGCAAATCAGCCACCTTATTGATCTGATTGCAGGATTTTGCTTTAGTAGCATAAACCATACTTTATTTAAAATTTCAATATGAATTTAAGATGTGCTATCTTTTTGCAATTTCCTAATTGGTATTATTATGATTAATTTGACAAGATAAGAAGGTACATAACCACTTTTTTAGTCAGATTAGAACAATGGATGAAGTACAAGGAACCTTGCTCTATAGACATGACAGCCCCAATATTGGTTAAATGAAAAAAAATCCCGCAATCTCTCCTAGAGGATATCAAGATTGAAATTTCACCTAGCCCCTCCACTCACTCTAAGTAAAAGCTGAAATACAAGATTGATGCAATAATTACTTGTAAAGCTTAATAAACCTGCAGAAGTCCATGCAAATTTTGCAGAGGGCAACAGTGTTTATGTGAAACTACGAATATGGAGATAGGAGTAAAACCCCAAAAGGATTAGTATTGTATGAAGCTAATATCGAAGTAAGCATATTAATCTAACATAGAATCAATAACATGGCATTTTGATGAAAATCAGATGAAAATGATAAGTAAAAGTTGCTAGAAAAGGAACCTAAAATTTCACAACGTAGCAACCATTACATTTGAAAACCATACCTTATATCCTCTATAATCTGATTCCGTCACACCCACAACATCAAACTTCCAGCCCCTGTTTAGGGAGTATTTTTCGTACCTGGTATATGGTTAAAGTATCAATACGTAAAGCTTTTATCTGAAACTGCTTTTAGTACAGTTGAACTTCCATACATTTTGAATATATCCATAGCAAATAAAGATGCCTCTTCACCGCCAGTTCCTACAACAAAAGACATAAACACTAGTAAGCAGAAGAGACGACTAAGGATCACAAAAACACAATGTCAAGCACTGGAAGCTAACAAAGACACTAGCACGTACATCCAATACCTGCCCTCACCTCCAATATACAATCCCTTTCATCAGCATCATCCTTTGGAAGCAACATTTTAAGCAGATCATAGTTTAACTTCTTTTCCTCCTCAATGGCATCAATGAGCTCCTCAGCTGCCATCTCACGCATCTCTTTATCTTCAGAAGATTCATTGATTATTGATTTAAGGCCATTGATTTCCTTGAAGAAGAAACCATATTAGATACCACCAGGGTTCTAGCAACAGCAAATTCAGTTTCTTCAAATGGTAAAAAAAGAAGAAATGTAAAGAAGGGATTGGAAATTTGGAGTAGAAACAAAGTCTCTGTTCTTTATTTTCCTTTTTAATTTTGATTGAAAAAAATACTACCCACTGTTGCCTGTGCAATGAAGATTAACAAAATGAATACTAAATATTACATGTGTACAACAGCCTAACAATTGGAGTAAACAATTAAAAACAAATCCCATAAGAAGAATGAAAAACTGAAACATTGATTTTGTTGCTTCAACCTTTAGATAATAGATGTCAGGCTACTAATATAAAATAGATTTAGTTGTCGCCCATTTTGATGCCTCAGGAACATGAAATGATACACAGTTGTATAATGAGGAGCTCTGTTGCAAAAATTGGCCGACTTGGCCGAGTGGTCGGCCAAGTACTCTTAGTCGATCTTCTAACCGATCTAACTACCTGTACTTGGGTATTTAGTCGGCAAGCCCGACTACTCAGCCAAGTACCCGGTCTACTCAACCAAGTATCCACCTGATTTCCACATAAGGTTTTCAGATCTAGATAGTATACCCGACCTGAAAAACAAATAACCAACCCCCCCAACCCGATCGAACCCCCAACCCCATTCCTTGACTTCAAAACCCGAATCCCAAGCCCTTTGACTTTAGATGTTCACCTTTGTAAGGCTTTTGTAGTTTTAATTATTAGATACTTTAAACCTGTGTTTTTATTTCGTTTGGACTTGTCATTTGTAGCTTATTTTTATAATCTTGAGCTTAAAAATAGATGATGGTATATTTTACTTGTTTAAATATTGAATGGTGCAAGTAAATATATCTCATCAATATATTTTATGAATATATGTATTTAAATATTTTAAAAAATCCAACTAAGTACTTCCTGACTACTCCACATATTGTATACTCTTTAGTCAGTGACCTAGTCAACTAAATACTGATCACTGACTTTACAACACTGACAAGGAGAGTTGAATAAGGATGAAGGTTTGGTTACTCATCATTGGGCTCAATGCCCGAGGTGAATGCCACCATTTCGCTTCTTCCATGTGTTGATGAAATACATGAAGTCCAAGGAATGAACATCTGTGTTGTCACTAGAAAAATGTGGAAAGCTGTGAAAGAAGCACTCGACACTGAAACAGAGAGACTGATAATGACATGTATATTGTATGGAATTGAGTGAAATGATGAAATAGCCTTTTTTTGGAAGAAATAGACATGAGCTGGATTTGTGACAAATCTAGGAAAGATTGCATGCATAAAGGACCATAGGGGGGAAAGTTGATAAAGCATGAGAACAATGTGATTGAGCAGGTTTGGACATGTGGAGAAAAGGCCAATGAGACATGGTTAAGAATGTGCAAGAAGTGGAATAAATGTTGGAAAGAAATCATCGTGCATGAACTCTTTCTATTGGCATTTAAATGTCAATATGACCTAAATAGATTAGAATGATGGCAGAGGATCCATGTTGCCAACCCTTCTCAATGTCGAAATGTGTACTTTTGATTTAATTGGAATCTACAGGTACCCGATATATTAATTAATGTTTTTCTGCAAGGGGATTCTTTAATTAACGTTGTATAGACTTTGTCTAACTTTGGATCACTATGAATCGATATTCCTTGTATTTTAACTCATTAAACTATTTCACTGGATAGAAAATAGAAAAAGACTTTTTTTTTCCTCCGTAGGATAGTTGGTGAATGCTAGTTCTGGAGCTCATAGGATAGTTGGTGCAAGGCTAGTTCTGAAGCAATCCTAATGCAAAAATGCAGTCAATGATAGCTTGTAACAACCAATAAAGCCAAGAAACAAGGTTAGCTTCTGACAATTTCACCAAGGAACAAATGCAAGAAACAAAAATAAGTACCTTCTGCATGGCCCTCAAATTCTTTATAAGTTCAACGGTGCTTCCTATTTGACAAAGTTCCTTATTTACCATTGCATATTCAGTTGGTGTGATATCTGCCTGTCTTCAATGAACATAAAAACCAAAATAAAGGAATTTCAAAATTGTTAAAGTGACAAGTGCAACATAATCTCCACAGAAATCAAGAATCATTCTGCTAGAAAGGTCTTCCTGAGAAATTAAAGGATAAATATTAAAGAAACATCTCATACTAGAAAAACATGATACTGAAAAAAAGAAAAAAAATCAACAATAACTAGTCACAGAAAAAACAAACAGTTAACTGAATGAGAGAAACTCATCAGACGGACTCTTTTACATCTAGATGTGACACACTGGATGAGTGGATACGACCAGGAAGAGTGGATTTATCGTCAGTTGCTTGTCATAACTCGACATAGGAAATGCACAGCTCCTGAAGTCCTACAGTAAGCCTCTAGAAAACCTCAACTGATCTGTACAAAGATTGTATCCTCCTCAACAAGACAAAAAATGTGCATGCAATTGCCGTAACTGCCTAGGAAGAAGTGAATTGAATGTAAATCTTCGCTGAGTGGTAACAGTGGTCTAGTAAGTAGCATGTTGTGGTTGACCTATACAACCGCTGCATGTACTGAACACTGCTTTATGCATACCAAGTAATAGTAGGGCATCACACAAGAAATCTTCGAACAATCATCATATGTTATCATAAGGGAAATCTCATTTTCTTTTCATGGCGAGCTAAATCATGTGCTGAAATGCCATACGCACCAAACCATAACTCTATAATCAAATTTACCAATCATGCTCATTAACCATAATTACTAATTAGCAGACGACTTTTACCTTGTTTATAATTTGTTGAAGGCAAGCATTTCTCTGTTCAATAGCCCGCGCTCGCTGATCCATTATATTGACAAGGGCAGCAGACAACTCTATCCCAATTACCAAAGAAGAGGAAATAAAAAGAAATAGTCATAACTATGGAAGAAGACTGAAGAAACAAATCCCACAAAGACACAAATCTAAACAGCATAACTCCAAGAAAAAGAAAATAGAGGCATATTCACTAATTTCCCCCACAAGGATGCAAGAAATTATTTTTTGTTTATAAACCCTAATGCTGCTTCAATGTGCTTTCTCCTTTATTCTCTCATCATGTAAAATTTTCCAAATTGCCCCATAATGAAAAATTGAGCTCCCAAATTTCATACCAATATTGTGCAGCTTCACCATACACCATAGCAATATCACTTTTATCAGAATACAGTGCACAATTTAGGGGAAAAGGTGCAAAAAATCAACAAAAGACGAATCTTTTCAAGAAACAAACGCGTAACATATGAGGAACAAAGCAAGACACCTGTGGAGTAGGAGCGTGGGCGGGAGCAATGAGGGGATCTGGAGGGATATGGGAGGCCGGAAGGAGGATTTGAGGCCGACGGGAATCCATGGAGGAGGTGAAGCGGATTCCTTCGCTTCCATAGAGGAAGAAACCCTAAAAATCTCATATTTTTTAGAGCAAGTGCTCCTCTGTGGCTGAGGGTGTGCAAAGCCCTAGCGACTAGCGAGAACCAGCTGCCAAACCCCATGATGAGGAAAATTTTCTCTCATGTCCTCGCAGTTCTGTAGTACTTGACCAGGGTAAAGGAATCAAGGAAGATGATATCTTCTTGTTTGAGATAGTGAAACAGAGGGAAAAAAAAATCGCTGCCTCAAGGCAATTGGTAACCGGTGGCCACGAGAGGCAAGAGGATATCCAATTAGAGGCTCATTAGGTTCTACGAGCAATTATGGGTCATACTATCTTTTTATCTACTTACATGACAAATAGAGAGGTTAGGAAAGTTAATGAAGATTTTCTACCAATAGTTAAATGATATAAAGGGATTTTCAAGATAATTATTGCAATCTAAAAATTTAAAATGCATCCTTATGTATAGGCCAAAGTCAAGGCGAAGGTGAGGAATTAAAGTATAGTATGGCTCTCGACTTTCTTGCTCTAGATGACAGTGCATTTAGAGACATGGGTTGCTACAACAGTTCCACCTTAACTTAGGATCAATGCTATCGCAATAAAGTAATGTATAGAGACTACCGCATCAACTATGATGGTAATAGCATCTTGAGGAAGGACAACATTAGGAGATTGGAGGGCAACATCAGGGGAGGGGTCCTGATGGGTAACATGTTGTGTTACGACCCGATTCCCGAATCCCTACGAGACACGAGAATTAGATCGACTCGACTGATCCCAAGATCCAGTCGTCCAACAAAAAAGTAACCAAAAGAGCAGTAAAATAAACCACATTCACCATGTATATAACTAGCAGTAACAAAATACAGCAGTAAAGAAAAGAACTACTACAGTATACACCACCACAACAGTAGAGAAATAAACAGGTACATAAACATGATGCTTACAATAAAAGAGTACAGTGGTAACAGAAAAATACTCACTACACAAAAGAAACGATACAGTAAGCACTACACAAGTAAGACTACTGGGCTCTACTAGGCCCAGCTCCCTCTGCAGCCGCCGACTCTGGCTGCTCAACACCTGGTCCTGAAAAGGTGACAAAGGTGACACGTCAGCGTAACGCTGAGTAGAGTGGCAACTAACTAGCTAGTAAAACAGTAAGGTGGACAGGTAACTGTTATTTTTAATTTCTTTCTTTATTTTCTATTTACTCATTCTTGAATTATTTCTCAGATCCTTCTCTTGATCTTGAATGTTCCTCGTGGGAACGATCTTGATTGCAGTCTTTTCCGAAAAGTAGAAGCAGCACGTGGTGCTCTCCTGACCAGGAGAGTCCCTCGTGGTGGTCTTACCCTCAGTCAACACCCCAAGGTCGCTGAAAGACGTAACGGTGACTACGGCAAGCGCGATAAACGCACGGGTAACTACCCCGAACTGGCACGCGGTCAGTTGTTCCGTTAACCGGTGCGCCCCAAAGCACAGCACAGAACCAGTATAGGGCAGAACCCTCTCAGTAACAAGGGTCCAGACCCTCCACAGTAACCAAACAGGGGTCTTGCCCCTCCACAGTCCACGCACCCTCGCCTGACTACCCTGGTTTGCCCAGTGGGCCTAACAAGTTGATGTAGGAGGGCTAGCAGAACCCCGGGGCCTGTGGGGTGGCTAGTGCTCTCCCTACACTAGTAGCTCTCCTCGGTACTGTGTACACGAGGGCCAAAAGTCGGTACAAAGTGGCCAGACCTAACCCCGGGTCCTTGGGGCGGCTAGCTCCGCTCTGCACTAAACAGGGGGACAGTCGCTCTCCTTGGTACTCCGTACTCAAGGGCCAGCTCACTTCCCTAATTCTATTCCATTTACCTCTCAGGAGCTCTACTCCTAGTTCCCCGTAGGGTTCATGCTCATTTCTCTTTGACTCAGCCAATTTAGGTTTCATCATTCACCTCCAGCGTCGCAACGGAACGGGGTCCTAACATAAGGATCAATTACAAGGAGCTACTAGTGTAGGGAGAGCACTAGCCACCCCACGGGTCCCGGGGTTCTGCTAGCCCTCCTACACCGACTTGTTAGGCCCACTGGGCAAACCAGGGTAGTCAGGAGAGGGTGCGCGGACTGTGGAGGGGCAAGACCCTTATTTGGTTACTATAGAGGGGCTAGACCTCTGTTACTGAGAGGGCTCTGCCCTATACTGGTTCCGTGCTGTGCTTTGGGACGCACCCGTTAATGGAAACGACTGACCGCGTGCAAGTGCGGGGTAGCTACCCGTGCGTTTATCGCGCTTGCTGTAGTCACCGTTACGTCTGTCAGTGACCTTGGGGTGGTTGACTGAGGGTAAGACCACTACGAGGGACTCTCCCGACCAGGAGAGCACCACGTGCTACTTCTACGTTTCGGAAAAGACAGCAATCAAGATCGTTCCCACGAGGAACATTCAAGATCAAGAGAAAGATCTGAGAAATAATTCAAGAATGAGTAAATAGAAAATAAATAAAGAAATTAAAAATAACAGTTACATGTCCACCTTACTGATTTACTAGCTAGTTAATTGCCACTATACTCAGCATTTCGCTGACGTGTCACCTTTGTCACCTTTTCAGGACCAGGTGTTGAGCAGCCAGAGCCGACGACTGCAGAGGGAGCTGGGCCTAGTAGAGTCCAGTAGTCTTACTTGTGTAGTACATACTGTACCGTTTCTTTTGTGTAGTGAGTATTTTTCTGTTACCACTGTACTCTTTTATTGTAAGTATCATGTTTATGTACTTGTTTATTTCTCTACTATTATGGTGGTGTATACTGTAATAGTTCTTTTCTTTACTGTTGTATTTTGTTACTGCTAGTTATATACATGGTGAATGTGGTTTATTTTACTGCTCTTTTGGTTACTTTCTCGTTGGACGACTGGGTCTTAAGATCAGTCGAGTCAGTCTAATTCTCGTGTCTCGTAGGGATTCAGGAATCGGGTCGTAACATGTTGCGATTCTAATATAGAATGGAGATTGTAGTTCTAGTATCGAGGGAAGCCAGATTTTGATTCATGAGCTTGACCGATTTAGAGATAAGTTGCTCATGAGTTGCATTGCACCTGTTACACAAGAGGGCATATGCAACAAAGAAGGAAGGGAGGATGAGAAGTTGGAGCATACAATTTGCTGATTAATCTTAATATATTCATCTAACCAACACATATGGCCACCGCTCATATGCTAGCCAAGGAGGAATTAGATCGACTTTGTATAGGGACAATTTAAAAAGATGTGATCAGTGTCCTCTCTTCCTTGACTATAGATTAGCTAGGATCAATCCCATTGATTTTAGTGGCCAGAAGATGCCTGACACTCAACACTCTGGCAACGCCCTTCTAGAGGAGGCTCTTGTTCCTAGGGGGAACATCCAACAACATCTACACCTTTTTGCAATGACCAAACACTTTAGAGCTTAGTGGAGATTTTCTAAAGTGCCTTAATATAGTTTGATATGCTAATTTAACGGAAAATTCTCCTCTTAGATGGACTAATCAGATAAGTTTATCTTCCTCCTCCTAGTGGACTGGTGTATTGCAGATTCCGAGAGTAATATCTAGGGGAAACATGTGACCCACCACTTCAGACCTCCAAGTGTGATCCTTGTAGTTTATAAGATCCTTTACGAGGGTAAGGGGAGAAAAAGAGGATTAAGGGAGGGTGAGTCCATCAAAATCTCTCACCCAACTATCTTGCTAGATATTAATTTTTTCTCCATTGCTTGTTGGCCATGAGGAGCTTGAGAAGAGCCAGCTTTGAATAGAGTGGAGTGCTTTAATGAAGGGGGAATCGCCAAGCTTCAGAAAATAATCCCAGAAAACTCTGAATGGGAAATATTTTGCCTTCAGCTGTGCGCCACTATAAGAAGATTTGGTCGGTTGTTAAGTATTGGCTTGCTAAGTTAGATTTTGCTATAACACAAGGGTTTGTTTAGCATATGTTTAAAGTTTAAATTAGGTAAAGTCTAGAAAGTTTTGGGAAGGTATAAGTGAGTGGGTATGTGAATGGTTAGTGGATGTGATAGTTGAGTTAATATGTTATTATTGAGGTTTTTTATTTGTGTTGGGAGTGTGTTAGTGGAGATAGATGTGATGGGTAAGAGTGAGTTGATGAGAGTAAATAAGAATTGTAAGAGATAGATGTGATATGTGGGGAATAATACCTTTGAATTATTTATCTACTCTACTTTGTAATCATAACACGATAAATTCGCCTATTAAAATTCCACAAATCGGGAAGTTAGTTTGTAAACACCATTGACCTTTCTTTTAGCTTATCATGTACAAAGTGGTTAGCACCCTAAGGTTTCTTAATTTCAAAAAGAAATAGTGAAAACATATAAAAACCTAAAAAAATAATGCTTTTGTAATACATCGATGTGATGTATAAAATCTCCACCATACACGTCAACATTTAATGTGTGAATTTGTTGAGTAGCTCTACATGTGAAAAATAACCCAAGTATTGTGACATGGTGGGATCCACTATCACTTAAATAACCACTAACACTTTGAGTGAAACGTAAGAGTGATTTTTTACTCCTAACCAAAATATATCGATAAGTAGTATTTGAAATATCAGCTTTAATTTTTAATTATAGGTGAAAATTGTTAATGATTTCTTGATATTTGGTGGGTGCTATTTAATGATCTTTAGTGTGTTTCATATGCAAAAAGTAAGGTAAGTATTGTCACCTCGTGGGGCCTATCACTACCCAAGCAATTACCACCAATTATGAGTGAAAGGCACGAGTGATTTTTTATTCAAACCCAAAATGTACCAGTGAATTACACCGATGTAATGTAAGAAATATCACCTGTGTAATTTAATTTTATGAATATGCATTTCATTCTATATTTCTGTATTTATTTTTAACCAAATATCATCAATAAATTTTGAAGTATCACTGGTGATTTTCAATTATAGGTGAAATTTACTGATGATTTTTGTCATATACACCGTAAAGGATGCATAACCTTTTGTATGGCAATGACATATTATCGATGATATTTTGAATGCATTGGTGTATTCCACTAATGAGTCCTGTTGGAGTAGAGAGAGTGCCTGTGTGAGGGGGATACGTGATATGATCCTTACTTCTACATTACATTTTATATTATAAAGTACGTTGTACATTTTTATCCAACGAAATTTAGCTGTTGAGTTTTCATCAATGTCTCTAAATTTTGAATTTGAGTAGAAATATAACTCCTTGACAAGGTCCTTAGAGATTGGGGGAGGGACATTTTGGGTCCTTAGATTAAGAACCAGAAGCAATCAAATAAACAAAATCATTGACATTTAAGACAACACAAAATAAATCCTTGCATTGGATAATTAATGGCAAAGTGATGCAATCAAGAAGCTTGTATAAGGTAGGTTCTAAATCAAAGCTTTACCCATCTTTCAAGTAACAAATTATAGCAAATTTATTTTCTATTCTGTGCGTCTTACGGGAGTCAATTTTTCTTTCCAAGTAACTAGTATTTTTACACCGCTTCGGTGTTTTAGTTGGTGGCCAACACTTCTATATTCGTCAAAGTAGGAATGGAGGGTTGCGAGTTCGAGTGAATTAGACTCGGGGACCTTCGCCATGGACAGCGGAGGTCGCCGGTGACGGTGAGATGGTCTAGGCAATATAGGCATGAAATTGGAGGGGAAAGAAGTGAAAAGTGTTCATGGAAGATGGAGAAAGGTGAAGAAGTATGTGGAAAAATGTGTAGAAGTCCGACGAAGTCGAAATTGGCTTCGTCGAAGTTGGAGACAAACTAAACTAAGCCAATTCTACCTAATTACCTAGCTAAATCTACTCCTAAAAGTTAAGTTTACTTACCTGACGAAGGAGGTAAGAGATCTCACTGTTGGCAAGGTAAGAACAGGATCGAAATCTAGACTAGGCAAGGGGTGATTCCCATTGTCACATGGGATTTGCCAGAAAGGATTTTCTCATCGTAAAGAAATTTTTTTTTAAAGAGGAAGTAAGTATTAATTTACACGATTTCAAAAGTGTAAAATGATAAAAAATTAAGAGGAGCAAGAGGCAACTTGCCCTCCCCCTCCCCACCGAAGCACGAGGTAACGCTTATCCTCCTCCTCCATGGCGTTTGCGAACAGGTGAGGGCAAAACCCTTTCCACGTCTTCCTGCTCCTTCAAACTAACAGGTAAGCCCACTGCTTGTCGTACCCAAATTTTCCATCCTCCCATTCTCGAACACGTCCTTCACTTCTCACAGCTCCACTTCTTGCTTATTGCATACACCCATACACAGTCACTCTCTTTGAAAAGGACTCATTTTGCCCAACCTCCTCATGGTCGTGACAGTTTCTTGTTCTTTTCATCGTTTTGATTTTTGGGTATCCCTCTCTTGATCTTTTTCTGCAATTGGGTTTGTGAAAGATCGCACCTTGGTCTGTTTTTTTAACCTCTCTCACTTCAATAGGATGGAAGGGATTCACTTGCATGTGGTGGGGCTTTCCTCCAAGTTTGGTTGGTCGTCTCCTTCACCTGCGAGAAGAAATGGGTTGTATGAAAGGAGGAATTTTGAGCTCAAACTCCCATCTTTGGAGGCCACTCCCAAGAGAGGTGCTTCGGTGCAGATGGGGAGTGCTGGGGAGCAAAAGGGGCATAGGCCGGATTGGGTGGTGGAGTTTCTCGGAGACGTCGGCTCATCGAGCTATGAAATGGGGGAGAAGAAGAGGCAGGAAGGGTCAGCGCTGATTGAGGATCTTAAAGGGATGGACTGGTGTGTGAGGGCAAGGAAATCGGCATTGCGGACAATAGAACGAAAGGGGTTGATGCACAAAGTGAAGAATATGGTGGAGAAGAAGAAGAAGAAGAAAAAGAAAAACAACAAGAAGAATAAAGATGAACCTAAGAAATTGTGGGATGATGATGTGTCGGATGATGAGTTCGATGGACCTGGTGCCGAGGAGATAGATGTAGAGAGCATCGGCGAACTAAGTCGGAGGGTAAGTATGATGGGTGGTGGGATGTTTGAAGAAAAGAAAGAAAATACAATGGGGGCATATATGGAGAAGCTGGCCCAATTTGCCCAAATGTCTGGGCCATCAGATAGGAAGAAGGAGATTGGCTTGAACAAAGCAATTACAGATGCGCAGATGGCAGACGAGGTATTGGAGGTTGTTGCAGAGATGATGTCTGCTGTTGCAAAGGGATTGAAGCCATCGCCTCTAACCCCGTTGAACATTGCGACTGCCCTTCACCGTATCGCCAAGAACATGGAGAAGGTTTCTATGATGGAAACTGGGAGGTTTGCATTTGCCCGCCAGCGAGAAATGTCGATGCTAGTGGGCATTGCAATGGCCGCCCTTCCTGAGTGCTCTGCACAGGGTATTTCCAACATAGCATGGGCATTATCTAAGATTGGAGGAGAGATTCTTTATTTGTCAGAGATGGATAGAATCGGCGAAGTGGCTATTACCAAGGTTGGGGAATTCAATGCACAAAATGTTGCCAATGTTGCTGGTGCATTTGCTTCTATGAAGCATTCTTCACCTGCTTTATTCTCAAGGTTGTCAAAAAGGGCATCAGAGTTTATAGATACATTCCAAGGGCAAGAGCTTGCGCAACTTCTTTGGGCATTTGCTTCTTTGAATGAACCAGCCGATGAACTTCTTGATACGCTTGATAATGCGTTCAAGAATTATGTCGATCCCAGTTCAAGCTCTTTAGAAGAGAATTTATCTTCTTTTGAGGACATTGAAGAAGATAAGCTTAGTGACGAGATTAAGAATATTGAAGATCTTGATGTAGATTCAATTTCGGCACCTGCAATACCTGATTTTAGTAGAGATCAGCTTGGAAATATAGCATGGTCACTTGCTGCTCTAGGAAAGTTGGATCGCCCTTTCTTCTCTTATGTGTGGACTACTTTGAGTGAACTTAGGATACAAAAGCTTTCGGAGCCGTACAGGGAGGATGCTCATTTTGTAGCTCAGGTGCTTCTGGTAAATCAATGCCTAAAGCTTGAACAACCCCATCGTGGATTGTCTTTGAATGGTGATCTTGAGGAAAAGTTATCCCTCATTGGAAGGACCAAGAAATTTGATCAGAGAAAGACTTCTGCATTCCAGAAGGAAGTGGCTAGACTCCTTGTAAGCACTGGGCTTCAGTGGGTCAGAGAATACACAGTTGATGGGTACACTTTGGATTTAGTTTTGGTGGACAGGAAGCTTGCCTTGGAGATAGATGGGCCGACTCATTTCTCTAGGAATTTAGGTGCTTATATCTTTCCAATTATTTATTTTCTGAAGAGGTTCTTTTTTGACTTTGATTTTTTTATTCCTGGGTTTCCATTTGTGACCTAGAATAGATTGTATGCAGGGATACCATTAGGTCACACGGTTCTTAAACGCCGCTACATAACTGCAGCGGGTTGGAAAATGGTTTCTTTATCTTATTTGGAAGTAAGTCTTCATAGGTGGAACTTTTTTTATCTTGTTTCCTTGTTTCATAAGTAGCACATAAAATAACATTAATGGAAGAGTGATTTACTTTTGGTCTTGAGGAAACTACTTTTGTTATTCATAATGAATAATATTTACTTTCTATAGCATAGTTCCAAGTTTATAATTTAGAATTTTATTGTAAATATTCCCATATCTTTGGTGTATACATTTCCTGCAGACAGCACACAACTCAAAAGGATTTTGGTGCTAGCTGCTAATATTTTGAATGCCTTCTTGAGTAGCCATTTAAAGGAGATGAGAGAGGAAAGAGAAAAAAGGGAGTCGGGACCTAGGAATAATGGATGGGGGTTATAGAATGTGGACTGTTAGTTTCTCACCATTATATCCATAATTATAGTTTTGGCAAGACAAATTTCTAAAATCACAAATATTTGGTTTTGAAAGAACTTAGTTGGAATTTTTGTTCTTGCAAACCTCTTGGGCACGTGTAATGCATTGGTTAGAAAATCTTGGTTCCTTCCACTTTGCCAAATATTCCCAAGTGTCAATCAAGACATGTCCTCCCTCCACCAATTGACCATTAATGTTCTTTATTTGTCATTGATAGACCAAGTGCCTTATGAGTGCTTTTTGGGCTTTTATGTTGATGTTTCCTGATGTAGAAGTTTGACATTCTTTTCTCCTTTCATGAAAAAAAAGAACCTTGTCATTCTCCATTGTGTATAATTCAATCTTTGGATTGGAATCCACCCTGTATAAAAATCAAAGGATTTATTTAGAAGCCAAAAGCATGCAACTTTAGATATCTTAATGAACTTCTTCATGAAAAATGCCTAGGTCATCAAAGGCACCTTTACCATTGAACAGAGAAAAGTTGGTGAGCTGGCTGTTCTCCATTCTCCAGGCATTTTAGTGTTGGTAAAATATAAGAGGATTCAAACAATTTTATCTTGGTTTCTCATCTTAGCTTTTATGGGCATCATTTTTCTTATTTCCCTGGTGGTTTTTGCGGATATGCTGGGCCAATTCTGTTTCAGCTGCTATGCCAGATCCATCTTAACACTACACAACCCTTGTCCTAGCCTTGTGGATAAATGGCTGCAAATTGCTCAATTCGTGTTGCAGTTTCTTATTCATCACTGCAACGGACAAGTCAACTTCCTTGATCAAATATTCACTTCCTTTGAATGTCTAGCTCCAAACTCAAAGAGATTGGTCTAGGTATATTTACACGTAGAATGCATTATATGAGCCTGTTGAAAGTAGGGCATTTTCTTTTCAAAAAAGAAAAAAAAGAAAGTAGGGCATTTTGCCGAGTTTAGTCTAGTGGTTTTTTAGGCAAGTCCTCATCGAACCATGTTAAATAATGGCTGAAACTCAATAGCTCCCATTTCAGTGCAATGACAGTTATGCTTGCCTGCTTTGGTAGTCTAATAAAAATTATAACGCCCCAAATTTAGCACCACATCAGAAAAAGTGCAATTTGATTATAAGGGTTGGAAGTTTATATCTGAGAGCTTGGGTTTAAGAACTTTGCGTGGTTGATTTGACCTAATAGGCCCAACCCAAGAAGACGACAAAGTCACTCTTTCTCAGTTAGGCTTGGCCTTAAGCATAAATCGTTAAAGTTCTGTGGAAAGCTAAATGCTACTGGTTAAAGTGATGATTGGAGCCACCTTTAGATCTCATATGAGTCACTCCTAAAGTCCCATGTTGCTTGGTAATTGATTCATTGTATGAGTTCTAATGAGGATAGGAGAACTTCAAGGGAGGGAGAATGTAATAAACAAGTGAAGTTGGTTATATGGATTCTTTACCTTTGTTTAGATCTATTTGAGTCATTTTTGGGCTCAAATCAAAGTAATCCAGGCCATGCTTGATGGTTTCCTTCCAACCTTCCTTTGGTCTTCCTTGCCCCTTCTTGGGAGACTTATGCCTAGTTTGGTAAAAGGGGATAATCCATCAAAATTGGGGTTAACCTTATTTGGTGGAAAGGATATGTTGAACCGGGTCAAGAGGACTTAACCCGGGGTAAGTTATTTTGGGGTTGATGTGGGGTAAGCTATTTTTGTGGGTTATCCCATGTATTTTCGCAGGTTAACCTAGAAATTTTCCAAATAGCTACATGTTAACTCACCAGGATAACCCTTATGATTCCAAACAAATCTTTTCCTTGATAATCTCATTAAGAATCCAATTCTTGTATGGGTACACATCCACTTTATTATTTTCATTTCTTCTATAGACATCTTTTACACATGCTTATAATTGATAGCCCAATACTCAACACCATACAACAGTCTAGCAAAAAAAAGAATAAAAAGGTATTTCTCAAGTTCAAGACATTTAGCTCTATAATTTAAGAACGTGATCTTTGAGGGCCTTAGACATTTGCCCATGGCTTACAGCTCATAGATTACATACTTTTTGAGTACATCAACTTGGCAAAAAATGACAAAGTCCAAGTACCTCCCTGGAAAGATAAAAGGACAGGGCTTTTTCAAGTTTTATATCAAGGGAAAGTTTATTAGACATTTGACAACCCAAGAGGACCCAAAGAGTCTTCTCAGAATGATGAAAATGGAAACAAAGGCAGACATTGTACATTGTACAGACATATAGATATATAACTATTGATGTTTATAAATATGAATCCAAGTTCAAGTTTTATCTGTCTGAGTACATATATACTTGTCCGAGACCATCTTATATTACCAGAATGAAGAGTGTGGCCAAGATATTGCGCAGCATTATGCAAGTCAGAAGAAGCATGGGCTCAGCAAATTTGATACATTGAATCTGACTGTAGAAGCATCTAGGTTCATGTAAATACCTTTGCCACATTGTCAATAGAATTTGTCCATGTGCTAAAATGTGGCTACAGATAGAAAATTACATTATTTGGAATTTCTGGAAGCTTTTGCCATGTCATTAGGTCTTGCCACATCAGTGTTGACCAAATTGAACTGTGTCAAAGGATTGCTATGTCAGCAGAGGCATTTGCACTTGTCCATGTGCTTATGAAATGGGCCAACTCCATATATGTTACATCTTTTAACCATTCTTTCATGCCTGCTTTTCCACTCTTTTCTCCTCCAACTCCTACATGAGTTTTAATGGGGATTGAGTAATTACTGTAATATACAATTGATTCAAGAAGTTTAATAATGATTTATTGATTTGATTGGTCTCTTATGTGGTTGATCATGGATTTATTGTGATTCTTGATGAATTTCTACTGTTGTGTCGGGAATAGAAGGCGCGATCTGGTATAGATCAGGCCTTCAGTTCTAAACTGAGATAAACTCAGAATTACCTTCAATCACTTTACATAATTACATTAAAATGTCCCACTTGGACCATAGACTGAATTGTCATATGCCCTTTAAGTTAATAGGCTATGTGATGCGTTTTAGCGTAACTTTGTTTAGTGATAAAAGAGCCACAAGTATAGCCATTAGATTTGTAATGGACCTCACATTTTCTATTTAAACAATTTCGTGGTAAGATTGTGATTTTTTGCTGGTGATTGTAATTTCTGCAGAGGGAAATTATTTAGATGATTTCATGAATGCTAGTTGGAAACCTTGCCATGAATTTTTTTTCTCTTCTTCCAACTCTTTTCATTCTTAGAGTTGGAATTTATCATTTTATAATTTTATTAACAGTTAAAGATCAGTTAAAGAAGATATTTTTTAAAGTCTATTTTAAAGCATTTGAGAAATGAGCTTCGAGGCTTTTGTATTGAGAGAGCATCAAGTAATTTTACCTGCTAAAGTGACCATGATTATGCATGTAAAGTAGGGGAGACAAATTTCTGAAAAATCACATTATTTGAATTTTTCTTTTCAATTGAAATTCATGTACTCAGTAATAAAACTCATACTTTGATGAGGCAATTATAATTCTTTGCTTTATTAGCTTATACATGATCTTTTGCTTATAGTGGGAGGAGCTCCAAGGTGAGTTTGAGCAATTGGAGTACCTAAGGAGAATCCTTGGTATTCACCCAAGTGATGATTCATGTGAAAAAGCTGCTGCAATTTCTGAACAAAGTCAATGGTGATACAGGAAAGTTCTGCTATTTCCTTTTTTGAAAGGTAAGCTTTGCTATTTCTGTGACAGTAACGTGCATGCAGCAGGAGATGTTATCACAATTTGCAACTGCCTGAGGGCTAATGTAGGTGCATCTGCCTGAAAGCCAAATTCTGTCGCACTAGTCCTTGTGTCACACTAGTCCATGTACTGAGTCAAAATGCATTCCAAGCATAACAATTTATGTGATGATCATTTTTGGAAATCAAGTCTAATGTCTAAAAGAAAATAAGGCTAATCTTTATAGTTAAGCTTTATTTTAAAGGTTTGCCTTGAAATTTTTGTGAAATTTGCATATATTGGAAAGTGGATTTGCCTCATATGTAAAAAGCTTTTTTTGAATGTGCCTCCCCTTTCAATAAGAATACAAGCTACCTTTAAAAAAAATAAGAATATAAGCTTGCTTTAATTCTAAAATAATATTTTGAGGATTCATCTTGAAATATGCATGCATGTCCTTTGCATTTGGAGTTGTATTTGAGTCTTGGTGCTTTTTGGTATGGATTTTTGGGATAAGAAGTTGGTCGAAGCTGTGACAGACTCATGCTTTAGTTGTTAATGCAGGGTCAGACTTAGGGTTTCTAGATGGTTTTTGGGCCAGAAGAATGCTGATTTTCAGGTCTCACTAGATGGGCCTTTTCATTCTTGGTGAGTCAATGTGGGTTATCACCAAAACCTATTTTATTTACAATTGAAAAAGATTGTGAGCTAATCACACACATGTCCAGCATCAAACAAATATGCATGAGTATTGTTAGGATCGAAATGAGTTAATTCTATTAGAGAGACCTTGGGCCTCTTTATATAGAGAGAGGCACCAAATGTGAGATTACAAGTATACCGCTTCACCTTATAACGTAATGAAAAAATCCCATTACAAATAACTCCGAGCTTAAGCATCAAATATGTTCAGCTTGGTATAAATATAATGTAATCTCTTTTTGGGAAGTGTTTTAGTGAAAATATCTATCAGGTGGTCTTCAGTGCTAATGTAAGGTGTAGAAATCTTCTTGGCTAGGATAGCCTCTCTGATGAACTGACAGTCCACTTTAATATGCTTGGTCCTCTCATGAAAAATATGGTTATTTGTAATAAATGTGGCACCTTTATTGTGACAGTGCATCGGAATAGAATCAGGTACCTTCACTCCAAAGTCTTTCAGAATGGAATGAACTCAGAGTAACTTATAGGTAGTTTGAGACATGACCTTGAATGTTGATTAAGCACTCGATCTGGATACCACTGCCTGTTTCCTGCTCCTCTAAGTAATCGGATTACCTCCAACAAATGTGCAGTGTCTTGTAGTGGACTTCCTATCCTCATGAGTACCTGCATAGTTTGCATTAGAGTACCCACACACATCCAAGTGCTCATTGTCTTTGAAAAAAAGTTCTTTCCCAGGTGCACTTTTCAAGTACCTGAGAATCTAACAAACACCATCCCAGTAGATTTTCCGTGGTGATTGCATGAACTGGCTTAATCTTTCAACTGCAAAAGTAATATTAGGGTAAGTAACAGTCAGATACAGTAATTTATCAATCACTGCCCGGTATTTGGTGACATCTTGCAGTAGTGGGCTGTCATAATCTGCAATAGACAAGGACACGTCCATGGGCACATATGCCAGTTTGCACCCCAGCATGCCCATGTCTCTAAGCATGTCAAGAACATACTTGCGCTGGGAAAGCATAAGTCCTTCAATGTGTTGCACCTCAATATCAAGAAAGTAGTTGATAGGGCCTAAATCCTTGGTAATAAACGATTGTAGCATCTTCGTTTCCTATATGCCTTGCCTGTCATTGTCAGTCAAAACTATATTATCCACATATATCACAAGTATGATGGAGCCTGTTTGTTTATGCAATGTAAAGACAGAATGATCTGCCGACGACCTGGTGAAGCCATAATCTTGGACCACCCTGCTGAATTTCTCAAACTAAGCTCTAGGACTCTGTTTTAGTTCATAGATAACTTTATTCAGTCTACACACCTTCTGACACTCCTCCTAAATAGAGAAGACAGGTGGCTACTCCATGTAGACTTCCTCCTCCAAATTGTCATATAGAAAAGGATTTTTGATATCTAGTTGATGTATGATCCAATGTATGTAGATAATAAGAGAGCAGTATCCGGATAGAGTTAAGACAAGCAACCAGGGTGAAGGTTTCAAAGTAGTCAACCCCGAACATCTGAGTATATCCTTTGGCCACCAAGCACGCTTTGTACCGATTTACAGTGCCATCAGGGCGGCATTTGAGGGTTAACACCCATCTACACCTCACAATAGTAGCTCATGGAGGTAGATCAACTAGGTCCTAAGTGCCATGGGACTATAAAGCTGCCATCTCCTCTATTGCCAATGTCCAAGACGAATCTCAGAAGGCCTTATGATGATCTCGAGGTATTTGCACGCTGTAAATGGCCAGGGAAAACTGGCGTCCAACTGTAGACAGGCTATCAAGAGACAAATTGAGATAGAATATTTGGCACAAGAACATGGAGCCTTTCTTTGTGCCAAAGGAAGGTCCAGAGTAGTGTCCTCAGTAGTAGGAGTTACTTGGTCTTCAGACAAGTCATTAGCAGTTGGTGGGGATTGAGCAGAGAAAGTAGACAGTGGTTCATCCATATGAGGAATATCCTGGGTCCTGCATTGTAAGTGTTTATGGAAGGTATCCGTATAAGGAATTTCAGGACGACTTGGATCATGTTGAGTAGTCCTAGGTATTGGTGGCTCAGTGAGCTGTGGTAGCTCAGTGGGCATAGGAAGGGGAACCTCATGTGATGGCTTAGTAGGTTCCTCCCCCTGTTTTTGATAATATGGTATCTTCTAAAAAAAGGTGACATCAGCAGAAACATAAAATTTTTGTGAAATAGGGTTATAGCATCTGTACCCTTTCTGGGTCTTGGAATAGCCCAGAAACACATACTTCACAGATTGAGTAGAAATCTTATCCACTTTATGCAAATGGACAAAACACATACAACCAAAGACGACATGAGTAACAGAAAATGTCATTGCCAGAAAATAACAAAGAATACGGAGTTTTACCCTCTAAGACAGATGAGCAAACTCTGTTCACCATATAAGTAGCAGTAAGAACAACATCAACTCAAAACTGCAAGGGAATATTCATGTGAAACATGATAAAATGGGCAACATTAAGTGTTAAAGCTTACATTTAATAACCCTATCTTATTGGGAGGTGATGGTAACATCATCATTCATCATAACTAGCTTAAATTAGTTGTAATCAAGAGATAAATGTTTTTAAATGATTGCCTGAGAACCGTAATTCCACTTGGATTTGTTTTGAGAAGACAAGCAAGCAGGGTTAATTCTGTTATTTTAATATCACATCACAAGTGCAGATTAGTCACGGGATTATTCAAGGGTTAATTAGAGGTCAATTGAACATTAAAGATCAAGAAGTGGGCTTACACCAACTGAATTAGGGTTTCACGTATTTCGAGAACCAAAACAAGACTGAAAGCCCTAATTATCAACCCCACTTGAATCGGAAAGGTTCTAGTCATGATAAAATCAGTATAAACCTCCTAAAATTCATAGAAAATATTTTGAGAGGTTTGATACCTTTAGTTTAACCATCTGAACCCATTTTGACGTAGAACTGAGTTTCAGATGAGAATTTACCCTGATCTGGACTTCTTTGCAATTTACCAGTCAAACGTGGTCAAAACTCAAATTTAAGTTCATCATTAGATTCATTGGGTCCAAATTAGGTTAAAACTAAAATTTGGGCCAAATCAGAGTTCAAACTTAGTTTGCAATTTAGTGTCTAAAGTTTTTGTTTCTTACACTCAAGCACCTAAGTCTTGAGTTTATTACAAATGACTCCCTAACTTTCTCATCTTCTTTACACTTTGTTCCCTGCGGCCATTAGTGTGTGAACACACCTTCAGGTTGAGATTTGAGAAAGGATTTCTCTCTCAACTCAGATCCAAATCTCTCCAAATTTGGAGGGATTGATCTAGAGGAGTTTCTTGATCTTTTGAACTGGCTCAAGGATCCTAAATCGATTCCTAGAGCTCAGGTGAGCTCGAGGAATTTAAGGAACTCTTTCTTAAAAAATCGAGGCCAATCAAGCTTGATTCCTTGATTTAAAGCTCGTGCCTGAGCTCTATAAAAGCTCCCCTAAGTCCCAACATGCTCCTTAGCTAGGTTTCAGGCCAAAAACCTTCTTCCCTTCCCTGGCCGTCTCCAACCTAAGATCCGGCGACTCTCCTTAACTCCTTCCTCAGGCCTCTCAACAGCCAAATTGAAAGGTCCTCCTTCCTCAGCTTCATTCGTGCCTGTGGGCCAAACCTAGGACATCTCCCTTCTCTCCTTGTCGCCGTTCCTCCCACCAGAGAACATCTCTCTTGGTGCTGGCAAGCCACGCCAGTGTGGGTTTCCTATCTCCTTCGTCCATAATTAGGTCCTCTCTTTTCCTCTCTCTCCCTAGCATACGTCTACCTCCTTAGAACCCAGGATCAACCACTGTACACTTGTTTCCCCCTCTGTCTTCTTTACGATCGACGAAGCTCTGGTGAGCTTCGCCTGGCCTCCACTGACCATCATACACCCAACTGCCACCTCCACGACCTCCGTTGTGCCTCACTGAGCAAAAGCTTTTGTGAAGCCCTCCAGGCTTCCAATTAGAGAGAGCTTGAAAAGCAGCAGCAATCACTCAAGCTCCATCACCAACTGTGCAAGAAGAGACTAAAAAAACATAGTGCTACATCGTGGTGATTTGGTTTTGAAACGTGTACATAAGGTTTTGCTGTCAGAGGCTTGTTGCCTTTAGCACGTATGGGGGTGAGGTCCCCATGCATGCACATATGCATGCTCTTGTGCACGCTGGCCTGAGTTTGGATTCGTTTACTCGGTTACTGTTCCTCCAAGTTTGAAAAGAAGGTTTCTGAGGAGGGTAGGGGGTGGTTTTACCCTAGGGTGCTTGCACGTGCCTCGGGAAGCGTACACACACCAAACACTTAGCGAAATTCTAATCCTTGTGCTTGGGCTGAGGTTTTGGACGGTTAAGTTGTTTGGCCCTTGTGCTGACATCTGATTGGAATGCACTGTGGACATATTTGATACCTGGTTGATGTGGATATTTAAGGATAAGTGGTTCAAGACCCCTGTTGAGGAATTGATTTGGTTTGAAACATTGGGATATGTTCTTGATTGTCGATTAAATTGGTGATTCAAATCATCATTTTTAGGGTTTTATTATTCTTTTTATCCAGGTGATTTTTGAGATATAGTTTGGCTTATTATTGAATATATTTTTGATTGATATTCATTGCATATCTTTTGTAAATTATTGTGCTCATTGTTTATAAACGTGACTTGTGTTTGGATTTCATATTTGCTCCCTGCGAACTATCTCGGACTCACGTTTGATTTTCGAGCTTATAAATTTAAATGTCAATTCGCTTTTGTTAACTATAGTACAACGCACATTTCAAACTTGACGAAAGCACGTCAACAGGTGTAAACGCAAGTAGTCTGGTAAACAATACCCATGGATTTAAAGATAGCATGCATTCAAAAATTTCAATCCATTATTACTCCGAAAAATCTTAACACTAGAAAACTAAGTCTTCATTTCTAAAATAAAATTTTTGACAATATCAAAGACTAGATTTTTCTTTCATCATAAAAATCCAGGACATCCTGGTATGATCATTCACAAGAATAAGAAAAAATTGAAATTCTCTAACACTCTTGACCCTACAAGGGCCCCAAACATCAGCATGCACAAGAGCAAAAACAAACTTAGCTCTTTTATTGTTAGGTGGAAAAAAAGACCTATGGTGTTTGCCCAATTGATAGGCTTCACACCTTAAAATATCGGGAAAAGACAATGCAGGAAACTGATGATGCAAAACATGCAAATTACGATGACCAAGTCTTAAGTGCCACTGGAAAGCAGTAGTGGCACACACATCAGTACTCGATGGAGGAGGGATATGTAGGTAGTAGAGCCTGTTCTGCTTAAGTCAACCAATCCTCCTTATCGTCTGGAGGTCTTGCAAGTTGAAATACTGGTCATGAAAAATAGTCTGGCATCTCAAATCTCTGGTAATTTGACTAATAGACATCAAATTAAGCGCAAATTTAGGAGCATGCATGACATTAGAAAGAGGCAAGGTGATAGAGATAAAGATATTTCCGAGCTCAGTAACAGGATACAAACCCCCATCAGCCACTTTGACTTGAAATGGTGTAACAAGGTCATAAAGGGACGAACGAAGTGTACTATCACCAGTAATGTCGGAGGAGGCGCTGGAATCTGCAAGTCAGATATGAGCTTGGGATTTAATTGACATAGCAGAAGTACCTGCAGACCTCTGAACAGAGGTAGAAGTAGATCCCTGAGACGCTATGAATCTCTCATAATCAGCCCTGGACACAGTGATCTGGATGTCATCCTCCTGCACCTGGGTAGGTTCCTTTGTAGATACTTGATGGGCACGTGGATGCATACCTTGTGGGTAGTTGTGCTTCACCCAGCATCGGTCCACAGTGTGTCCGTTCCTGTGACAATACTAAAAAAAAAAGAACTCTGACCACGACTACGTCTATGTGCACCACTATCACAAGCTCTATCACTTCTTCCCCCTGAGTTTCCTCTACCACGACCAATAGCGGCCATGGCAGAGGCATCAGTAGTGGGCACGGGATTTGAGGTGGCAAGTGTAGAGAGATGAGCGTAGATTTGCTCCGGTGTCGGGATCTCGCCCATCGTCATGAATTGATCTTTGATTTGTGTTGTACTCGGAACCAAGATTAGATAAAAGCTGAATAGAGCGAATGGCTTCTCTCTGCTTAGCTATAACATCAGGGTCTGTAGAGATCGGTTGATACACATCTTGCTTGTCTCATAAATTCCGTATAGTGCCATAATATTCGAATAAGGACAGGGCTTTTCGAAGATTGTGAATATCCTCCACAACATCGTATAGTTTGGTAATGTTATTTTTACGAGGGTGTATCTCATGAAGTACTTCCTACATTCTCTTGGCCGAAGCATGAGCCATCACTTGCTTGGCTATGGTCTGGGTGACGCTGTTGAGAAGGCAAGTAGCAATCCAATCATTGTCTACCTTCTAATTGGCAGACTTAATAGTAGGAACTGCATTAGTCAAGGCATACTTCTTCCTGTGGACAAATCGGGAGGAGGTGGACCAGAGCAAGAAGTTGGATCCGTCCAACTTGATCAATGTCCCCTATATGTGAGGGGGAGTGCTTGTGGTGTTCTTCCCTATCAAGTTACTTACATTGTCTTTTTGGTCTCTCATTATATGCGGAGTTGAGATCCACGAAGAATCAATGATTTAGCACCTAAAAATCTAATCATGAGACCTAAAAAATCGGATTTTAGATCGACAGAATGTCTTTCAACAGATTTTGCACACGCTAAGGCATAGAAGAGGCCCAAGTGGTGCTCTTCACGATGGTAGATCGCTTGGAGAGGTCTTGGTGGTGGCACTGGGCTTGTTGGAGGGCCTGGGTGGCAGTGCTGGAGAGCCAGGCCACCGATGGCGGCTGCTTAGAGGTGTAGCTGACCTCTGCGATGGTGCTGTAGAGCCTTGCGGTGGCGCTGTTGCAGCCCTCGACTTGCTGTGGTGGGGCTGGAGATTTAGGTTATCGGTGGCAATTGCTCAGAGGTGCAGCAGACCTCTGTGATGGTGCTGCAGAGCCTCGCGGTGGCGTTGTTGTAGCCCTTGAGCTTGTTGCGGTGGCGCTGCAACGCTGTGGAGGCCGACGTGACCCTTGGTGGCGGTGCTGCTAGCCCAAGTGCGGCCTGCGGCACTGCTGTTGGTGGATGGGAGGTCGACGCGACCTTGCTGCGGCTTTGCTACTAGCCTAGATGGCCAGCAGCTGCTCAGAGGTGTAGCAAACCTCTAAGATGGTGTTGCAGAGCCTCGCGATGGCACTGTTGTAGCCCTCGACTTGTTGTGGTGGAGCTGGAGAGCTAGGTCACTGGTGGCAGCCGCTCAGAGGTGCAGCAGACCTCTGCGATGGCACTGCAAAGCCTCATGATGGCATTGTTGTAGCCCTCGAGCTTGTTGCGATAGCGCTGCAATGCTTTGGAGGCTGGTGTGGCCCTTGGTGATGGTGTTGCTAGCCCAAGTGCGGCCTACAGCACTGCTGGTGGTGGATGGGAGGTTGATGTGGCCTTGCTGTGGTGGTGTGGCTGGCCTAGATGGCTAGCGGCGCTATAGAGAGGAGATGGCCTTGGGTTTTCGGTGGAAGGGAAGGGAGTCTAGGGTTTTGGTGGGCTTTGATATCATGTTAGGATCGAAATGAGTTAATTCTATTAGAGAGACCCTGGGCCTCTCTATATAAAGAGAGGTGCCAGAAGGGAGATTACAAATATATCCCTTTACCTTACAACGTAACGAAGAAAATCCATTACATATAACTCAACAAATATATCAACAGCAAAGCATACATTCCCTTTGCGAAGCAATGAAGAAGGGTTGTATATTGCACATAATAAAGCAATCATTTCTGAGAAAGTGAACATTAGGGACGTTGAAACAAACAAAGATGAAGAAAAGTGCCCTCATCTGAAGTAAACTTATAATAGGATTGTGCAGCAGGTCGATAACTCTGGACATGTGCCAGCTATGATTGTTCCGTGGCTTCTAGCTTTATCTTGGCAATAACATAAAATTCTGGGTTCATATCTTTTAATTTTCTCCACTATTAGAGAGTAACTCCCCTCTATGAATGGACATTTTAAACTACCTGCCTTCTCCAGTATGATGCAAGGAAGCACATGTCAAAAGGAGAACAATATATGCAGTTGAAAGTAGACAAAACCAAGGCTTAATAATCAGCAATAAGGCCAAAACAGAAATCAACAAATGGTTCCATAGGGCATATAAATCCTGATAGGAGGACCCAATCGTAAGGTTATATTCAGAGAGCATGAGACAAATCTAACATCCATCTGTCTGCTGTAATCGTGTCTGTACAATATCCAAGTTTTTATGCCAAGTTCGGTGGGAATTTTAATTTATTTCGTGAATTACTAACTGCAACAACCTAAGACACAGCTATTGAGACAATAGTTTGCAAAAGTTAAGAGTCAGTGGCCAACCATAGCATGTCAGGTGTTTGCTCCCTGAAACAAGAAGAGGAAGGAATAGAAGCCTCAGTTAACAACAAGAAGAAAAAGAAAAAAAAAGGAGGATTGAAAGTAACAACAAAAATGCCAAAATAAGGCAGGCCTTGCTTTCAAGGCTGAGGTCAAGATAGTGCTGAATGAAATCTTCTATACCTTCACCTTCATTTTGACCTCACCCCTTTATTAGAAACTGAGTGATTACATGATTATCATATTTAACCATCTTTCGAGCCAATAATTTAGAAGGATGCAGTTCCTCCTAAAACACATTCACTAGGATGCCAGTAACAACACAGTTATCTCCAATTAGGATTTATCTGTGAAACATGGTAAGTACGGTAGATTTTTGCTCCTGGCGGTGAATTGTTTGCAGTTTGTTCAAGACCAAGAAAAGGACCTCCCAAGTTATTAACTCATAACCAGTGAATTCTGGCTGTAGGGTTGAAGTCTTGGTCCCAATCTCATACTTCAAAAGTAGTAGTATCAATGTGCTTCTTACGTGCCTGTTGCTTCGGACAATGCTGGGCCTTCTTCAAATGTGCTTTTGAGTATGCCAACATCTGATCTCACCCCTTGAAAGTTATGTTCAACTCTGGAGAGTTTGATAATCGTGACATCTATTAAGTGCTGGTGGAGGATGCCCATAAACTACCTCAAACAGTGCCACTTGTGTCAAGGAATGAAGAGTGTTGCTACACTAATATTCAGCCTAAGTTAGCCATTGCACCCGATCTTACCCCCTGCTGAAATCAGAAGCATCTCAAGTATGCTCCAAACATTCATCTAAAGCTGCAGCTCGACCATGTGTTGGTGGGTGATAATAGGAGCTAAGTCTAAGAAATATTGCATTGCAATAAAGAAACAATAGAACTTGGAATAGTGTTGAGTTGTAACTTAAATGGTTATATGGATCTTGGGGTAGATCCGTATTACCTGTAGCTCTATATATTGTGCACCCCTCATTTCTTGTTCTTAATTGGAGAAAACTCTAGCCGTTGTAGAGTGCTAGGGAGGAGCTCTACCATGGTGTTTTCTTCTGGGGTTTTCCGTGTTAAATCTTGTCTTCTCGTAGTTTGTGTCTTGATTATTTTATTCCACATGGTACCAGAGCATGTTGTGATCATAGGCTCTTGTTGTGTGAGGGATTCTCCATGTATTCATATGTGTTGAAGAATGCCACAAATTATTTGCAGCAAGTTGAAGGTATCCATCGTGTGTGGGCACCCTCGCATTGCTTGGTGAAGATCTTCTCTATTGGTGCGTGCAGAGTTGTTGGAGACCCCTTTCAAGGTGTGCATGTGGTAAAAGAGGTTCTCGGCATTCATTCTTCTCAATTCGGAGCTATTGGGAGTCATGGAAGGGTGTTCGGGCCACCCCCAACCAATTGAGGCTTGCTGCTGGCCGGTAGACTGTGCTACCTGCAAGTGGAAGGGCGGCATTCAGTTCCAACCGGTCAGAACAAGTTCTGACTGGTCAACCAGATTAGGACCTCTTTGCTGCTCTCTGGCCAACCTGTCAGACCATATTCTGACCGGTCAGCCTGTTCCTTGGTTGGATGGTTTTGTGCTGCTGCTGCTCTTGGTCAAGCTTGTGGTCAGATTGTGTTGCTGATCTAGAGGCTGTGTTGTGATCATTGCTCCCATTGCTCTTGTGTTGTGGTTTCTTGTTATCTCCTTGTGGTGATGGCCACCTTTGATGATAAGACCACTGGAGAGGCCAAGGATCCCATTGGTGTTCAGTTTACCTCTATCAAGCTCACGAAAGAAAACTTTTTGAGATGTGAAGCCATGGAGCTTGCACTCATGGCTAGAGATCGGATAGGCTCTGTGGATGGAAGTAGTGTTATATCGGACTCCAATGACAAATCATATCACAAGTGGCATTTGGAGGATAGTCAAGTTAGGGCTTGGATTGTGAATTTGGTGGCATCAGGCATATAGATTTTCATTCTTCGGAAACAGAATGCACAGGACATGTGGACTGTTTTAAAGTGGATGTACGACCGGAAGAGGAGAGTGGTTATGAAATATCAAGTCCAATATGAGATCCACTCTCTTAAATAGGGGGAGAAGACCATAGCTAAATACTATGCAGATCTAAAGCATAAATGGGAGGATTTGGACTACTATGGGAAGCAAGCCTGGAACTGTACTAGTGATCAGACACTTTTCTAGGACCGTACTTGGGAAGACCGTATATTCATCTTCTTGGGAGGACTAAACCCAGAATTTGAGATCATTGGTGCTCAGATACTAAACTCAGACAATATTCCTGATATTGAAGCTGTCTACTCCCGTGTGGAAGCCAAAGAAGTGGGACAGAAGGTGACAAATTTAAAGACTCCTAGTGGTGGAAATGATAGACCTTTTGAGCACCCTACACTTGCTAGTCATGGAAAGGGGGCACATGAAGGAACAAGGGTTGTTAGAAAGTGTACACATTGCCAGAAAAATGGGCACACGACTGAATTTTGCTGGGAACTACATCCTAGAAAAACACCTACTTGAGGGAAGGTGAATCAAAGGAGTGCGTGCGCTACTTCCAAAGGGAAACAAATTGTTGCGCTCGCATCTAACATGTATACTGGAGAGAAGAGTTCAACTGTAGAAAAAGTGACTCTCTCTCTCTCAAAGAGCTACATGATAGGATAGGAGAATTGGAAGGCGTGTTATCCAGACACAAGACTGCCTGAGGGAAGGAAAATACTATCAATCAGTAATGTCAACCCTACCATTCTTTGTAATGAATGGATGATAAATAGTGGAGTGACCGATCATATGACAGGTAATCCTAACTTGTTCCACCAGTATAAACTTGGCTCTGAAAGGGACCAAGTTGCCACTGCTGATGGTTCTAATGTGATTGTGGATGGAAAAGGCAGTGTCTCTTTTCTTGATTGCTTCACATTGACTGATGTCTTACATCTCAATTTGTTATCTGTGAGAAAGATAACTAAGGAACTGAAGTGCAAGCGAATTTTTTATGAGAATTGTTGTGTCTTGCAGGATTTGGAGATAGGGAGAAAGATTGGGATTGGTATGATATCTGAAGGCTTATACAAGTTACCAGCTAGAATGGCATTTGCTCTTGTAACCGTTCTTGTTGCTTGTGGGAAAACTGAAGATACAATAAGGACAGATATGACTTTGCATAGTCATCTTAGTCACTGAAGTGGTGGGTTCAACTGGGTTTTATTGTTATAACGTTGTAGTATAGCCAGTTATTACCAACATTTCAAATATATAAATTTTTTACTCGGAAAATAAAAGAGTTCCCGAGGTCGAACTCAGGGAGCAAGTTGTATTCTAGAGATATACATGTTTCTTTTACAAAATAAAGAAAGAGAGAGGGAAAGAATTTGTTGTTCTCTTTGTTTTCTCCTCGTGATGTTCTTCTTTCTTTCTTTCTTTCTTCAGATCTCCTTCTTCTTCTTTGTTCTGCAGAGGTGATGCTCCTCTTTCTTTCTTCAGATCTCCTTCTTCTTCTTCCTTGGTTTCTGTCTTGGCCTCTCTTCCTCTTTTTTCTGCAGTCTCTTCTGTGAAGGTTTCTTCTTCCTTGGCTCTGCTGTACTTCTTCTCTGCAGCCTTTCCTCTTCTTCTGCCTTGCTCAGCCTCTTCTTTAGAGTTTCTTCTTGTTTCTCCTCCCTGCGGCTAAGTGTCAGCTTCTTCTTTTCTTTTTCAGCCAGGGACGTCACCCCTCCTTTCTTCTTTTCCTTTCAGGCCGTCGTCTGATTTCCAAATCAGACGACATAAACTACCTGTTGCTACAGTCAGCTTCCTTCTTCTTCCGCGGGTCTTCTTCTTCGCCTGTGCCTGCACACTTCAGAGTTTTTCGTCAGAGGCAAAACCTACTCTACCCTCCCCCCCCGCGTCTCTCTCTCTCTGAAACCACTCTTGGGAAAGCTCTCCCAGAGCTGCCGGGTAATCGGGTACGGGTCGTGCCCGGGTCCAGGCCCACCGGCGTGAGTGGTGGGCGAGGAGTGCAGGTCAGTCTAAGTCGGGTCGGGTCGGGTCAGGTCCGCGGGGCGTGAGCGCGGACGAGACCGGGTAACCGGGCGGGTGAAGGGGACCTCACCCCGTGTGCTGAGGCAGTAAGGCTAGTGCACAAAATCAATTTAAACAGTGGAAAGTGTGTGAGGCTTACCGATGTGGGACTAAACGCAGACCTTTCCTCGCGTGCGCCTGCTGGGAGACCGCGGCCTGGCTTCTGCAGCTGCGGCTTTGATTTGCGTAGGTTGCTGGCTGGCTGCCTTCGCAAGACTCCCCGTAATCCGCAGCAGCTGGAGACCTGGAGTCCTCAAGCCTGGAGCGCGGGAGAAGCTGCTTCAATGTGCGTTAATGGCGGTCGAACCTCAAAACCTGTCGGACACGAATATGGCCTCTCGGCCTGATCAAACCACTGGGGAACCTTCGCCGTGGCACGGCGAAGGTGAGGAGCTGCGCGGCAGGCCGCAAGGTGGTGTCTGGCGGCAGCCCTAGGTTGGACTGCAACCGGAGGAATGGGTTTGTTCGGGGGAGTGTTACGGAGGTGTGGAGTGGCAGTGGAGGGGTGGGGGGTGCTCAGTGTGATGAGGCGGAGGTTCGGTGAGGGTCGGCGAGGTGTGTGAGGCTGTGGAGCGATGGGAACATCTCGCCGGGGGGTGGCCGGAGTCGAAGGGGGTGACGATGGTCAGGGTCGGTCGAGGGCGTAATTGAACAAATTGGAACCGGGGAAAGAAAGAGGAGAAGAAGGGAAATAGTTCTAACTTACTTGCAGGGACGAAGGGGGAGGAACAGGGCGACAGTCGTATCGACTGTCGCCGGAGAAGACGATGCTCAGGGAAAGGGGCGGCGGCGAGTGGAGAGCCGGAGAGGCGCCAGCTGGGTGCGGCGTGGCGCGGGAAGAGCAGGGGAGGAAGTCTCTGCTGCTGGTATTGCGGCAGAGCAAAGAGGAGAAGGGGGAGGAACCGCCGGAGCTGGTGAGCGTCTGCCGGAGAGAGAAGAGAGGAAAGTTGGGGATTTTCTCCGTCAGATCCAAGCTGCCCCGGTCGGTGGAGCAACGGGGGGTATTTATAGGGATCAAACAGGGAGGAAGGCGGAGGGAGACGACGTGTCTCCCTCGCCGGAGGATGGCCGGAAGCAAGAACCCATACCGTTCGTGCGTTCGCACGGCCGGTATGGTGGGTTATAACGACCAGGGGGTGTCCCTGCGACGGCTGACGACGCAGGGCACCCCCGGTTTACTTGCCAGGTCCCCCACCTCACCCTGCGCGGCGCCATGCTCCGCGCAAGGTCGCCGGAGCATGGTGCTGGCAGGTTTTGCAGGGGGACCTGATCGCAAAGAACGAAGGAGAGTTAGGGGTCAAAATGCGAGGGTTCAAAAGTTGAGGGTCAAAGAGTAAATATATGAGGACCAAAGTGTAAAGTCGGTCAAGGAGGTTTCTTCTTAGGCTCAAGTTTTTATACATGACTAATTAGGACCTAAGGAATCTGATGGTGAATTTCATTTCTATATTAAACCTTGTTTGACCGGTCAATTTACGCAAAAACCCAAATTAAGTTATTAATTGGGCATGGTTCTCAATGTAGGTCAAAATGGGTTCTGAAGGCCAAATTGAAGGTTCTAAACCCTAGAGATTATTTTTCTATGAATTTTAGAGGGTTTATTCTATTTTTACTTTGCCTCGAACCTTGTGAATTGAAGTTGGTTGTTTTAGGGTTACAGATTATCATTTAGTTTCTTGGAATTGCTGTAGCCCTCGCTAGATCATTTCATCCCACTTTTATTCTTATTAAGCTGCTTTGACCTATGTTTGGGCCCTGAATTACCCTGTATGCAGATTATACTGGTAAAATTGCATTTTTACCCCTTATGACTTGTTTTCTTCTTAAACTCAGAATTCTCTGAGTTAAGCCTTTCCTTGAGATATGTAGGAGCTTTTATCCTTTGTATTAGGTCAAAATGAGCTAGTTATGGCTCATGATGAGGTTCTCATCATACTCCCATGCCTAGCTTTTGCTAGTCCCTTAGCAAAAACTTAAGGTTTCAACCCTTGTTCTAGACCATGAAATTTTTAATAGTTTTAGATAAGTGCCTTTTTTATTTGAGCATAGATTAGGTTAGAATGCTGACCATAGGCCTAAAAGGTACTCTAGTACCAATCAAGATCCAAATCTGTCTAGCCTTAGCCTCAGTCTTTTAGCAAAGGTTTTTAAGGCCCACAAGAACTAACCTAAGGTTTATTGGACTTCGTGGTTAAAGCACCCGTGCTTGAAATGATTTTAGCCCTGGCTCAGTTCGCAGTGCGTTTTGTAAGAGAGAGATAGAAAGTCTTTCTGTTTGGAGAGTTCTCTCTCTTTTTCTTTTTAGTTCTAGCCTAGGATTGGCTTTTCAACACGGTCTGTATCAGATTCCTTGCTCCCATCATCAATCCTCAAGGGTTCCTGGCGATCGATGCTTCGAGATAGCACCGCCCATGGCAACCCCCGGAACCCTGGCTATTGAGATTTCGAGATAATCCCATCCATGGTATTCCGTGGCCGAATCCAGACCCTGGCAATTGACACTTCGAGATAATGCCATCCATGGAATCTGAACCAGCAGAGTGCTTACATGCCCCCAGTAGGATATGTAAATATCCTAAGAGACAAGCACCGAGGAGATGATATTCTGTTACGCATCTTCGAGGGGATTTCCCGCCTCTCCGCGCTGGGAACTCGTCCAAATCAACTTGTGTTGATCGGCCGCTCCTATTCTAGGTGTTCTTTTCAGATTTTTGCGACGCTTCTGCGTGATTCTGATTTTTACGCTTACTGAACCAGGCTGTGTGTGAGATTAGGGTGCTTAGGTTACTGAGTCCCGTAAACCAAAAATTAGTTAACGAGGCCGAATACTCCCTAAGCCTTAGACCTAATACTTCAACTTTTCATTTTCCTCAACCTCTTGAGGAGTGTCCAGATCTTAATGGGTACTAAGAGTCTATTCAAGAATGCCTAAGGTTTGCATTCTTTACTAATCTTATTGTGCACTTTTCTTGAATGAGGTCTAGAACTTAGGTTAATTCCTTAGTTCCTTACTAATGACTATCACTTTTTCTCATAATTTTGTGCTCCTTTTTCATTTTGTTTCTTTTCTCCTTCGCAAAATTTTCTTCTCTTTTCCTCTTATTCTTTTTCGAAATTTTTTTTTTTTAATTTTTATGGTGTTTTTGGCATATGTGAATTTTTTTTTTTTTTTTGAAACCTTTCTTACAAGTTTTGCACTTTCATACCCCCCATGCCTAAGATTTGCAATGTCCTCATTGTAACCTAGGGGGTCTTAGTTCATTCCTTAAGACAGAAATTTGGATGAGTGGATGGGTCGGGTTGAATTTTTGCGGACGATTTCAAATTCCAGATGCAAACATCTGAGTTGGGGTCGGCTGTCTACAAGGGTGAACTTCGAGTGCTGAAAGGTGTCAGAACAAGTTTCAGGTTTACAAAGAGAATGACGGGCTGCCTCCCGTTAAGCGCTGAGTTTTACGCCATCGGCTGGGCGCAATAAGCTCAAGGGGAAAGGAGGATATAAGATGCCTCAGCCAAATCAGTAGAAGTTACATCAATGAACGGCTTGAGCCTCTGACCGTTCACGATGAAAGGTTCAGAATCGTGGCTGAGTGGACTGATTTCGATTGCTCCATTTCCAAAAACCTGTCGGACCAAATATGGTCCGACCCACTTAGATCTCAGTTTTCCTGGGAAGAGTTTGAGTCGGGCATCAAAGAGTAGGACCTTTTGACCAGGATGAAAGATCTTTCTCGAGATGTGTTTATCGTGGAAGGCTTTAACCCGCTCCTTGTAGATTTGCGAGTTCTCGTACGCGTCTGGGCGTAATTCATCGATCTCGCTGATTTGGAGTTTTCTGTGGGTCCCAGCCTTGGAAAGATCTAGATTACAGTTCCGTACTGCCCAATAGGCTTTATGCTCCAGTTCTACGGGAAGGTGGCATGCCTTTCCGTACACTAGTCTAAAGGGAGACATGCCCAATTGGGTCTTGTGGGCGGTCCTATAGGCCCACAATGCTTCCGGAAGTCGGGACGACCAGTCCTTCCTGTCAGGTCGAACAGTGACTTGCAGGATTTTCTTGATCTCCCGATTAGACAGCTCAGCTAGACCATTAGTTTGGGGGTGGTAAGGAGTAGAGATTCGGTGAGACACCCCGTATTTGGTCATCAGTGACCTAAACTGAACATTTGTGAAATGGGTCCCCCCATCAGAGATTATTGCACGAGGAATCCCGAACCTTGAGAAAATGTGTTGATGAATGAATTTGAGAACGATTTTGTGATCACAGGTTCGGGTCGGTATGGCTTCGATCCATTTGGACACGTAGTCCACAGCCAACAGAATGTATTCGAAACCATCCGAAACAGGAAAGGGGCCCATAAAATCAATCCCCCAAACATCAAAGATTTCGCATACTAGAATCGGTTGCATAGGCATCATGTCGCGATGGCTCATGTTGCCCAAAGTCTGGCAACGACTGCATGCCTTGCAATGACTGTATGTGTCTTTGAACAGTGTGGGCCAGTAAAAGCCGCACTGGAGGACTTTTGATGCGGTTTTATGTCCGGCAAAATGGCCACCGCATGCCTGGTCATGGCAGAAAGAGAGGATATTGTTGACTTCCCCTTCCGGGACACATCTCCGGATGATCTGATCGGCACCTATGCGGAAGAGGTACGGGTCTTCCCAAATGTAATACTTGGCATCGGAGCGTAATTTGTCTTTCTTGGCCTTCGGCCAATCGGACGGGATCTGATAGGATGCCAAGTAATTTACTATATTAGCAAACCATGGAAGGCTAGTACCAATAGTCAGCAGGTGCTCATCGGGAAAATGCTCAGTGATGGGTCCGGAAGGGTCAATTATTTCAGAAGGAAGACGGGACAAGTGATCAGCTACCACGTTTTGCTTTCCCGCTTTGTCGCGAATCTCAAGGTCAAATTCTTGCAACAGCAAGATCCATCGGATTAATCGAGGTTTCGCGTCCTTCTTCGCAAGGAGATGCCTCACAGCTGTGTGATCCGAGTATATGATGACATGGGAACCCAGAAGGTACGATCTGAACTTCTCTAGGGCAAATACTACAGCTAGCAGCTCTTTCTCAGTAACCGTATAGTTACGCTGAGCCTCATCGAGTGTTTTGCTGGCGTAGTAAATGACCACAGGTTTCTTGTCATTTTTCTGCCCCAAAACCGCTCCTACAGCGAAGTCGGATGCATCACACATGATCTCAAAGGGTTGAGACCAATCAGGGGACTGTAGGATCGGGGCTTGGGTGACTCGGTCACGCAGGATTTCAAATGCTTGAGTGCATTCCTTGGAGATTTCGAAGGGAACATCCTTGGAGAGAAGAGTGGTCAGGGGGCGTGCGATTTTTGAAAAATCAGGGATAAATCGTCGATAAAAACCGACATGCCCTAAAAAGGATCGGATGTCCCTGATTGAGCTAGGCATAGGAAGGTGAGAGATCAGATTAACCTTAGCTCGATCCACTTGGATACCTTTCTCCGAAATTGAGTGTCCCAGGACAATTCCCTCAGGCACCATGAAATGGCTCTTTTCCCAGGAAAGAACCAAATTCACATCGATGCACCGCCTGAGTATCTGGACCAAGTGTTGGAGGCAATCGTCGAATGATGCTCCGAAAACTGAAAAGTCATCCATGAAGACTTCCAGATAATCACCTACCATATCTGAGAATATGGCAAGCATGCATCGCTGAAAAGTAGCGGGTGCATTGCAAAGACCGAAAGGCATCCTTCGGAAAGCGTATGTTCCGAAGGGGCAGGTGAACGTGGTCTTTTCTTGGTCCTCAGGATGGATTGCCACCTGGTTATAACCGGAGTACCCGTCAAGAAAGCAGAAGAACCTATTTCCCGCTAGTTTTTCGAGAATTTGATCAATGAAGGGTAGTGGGAAATGATCTTTCTTCGTGGAGGAATTGAGTCGACGGTAATCTATACAAACTCTCCACGAGTTGGCTAATCGGGTAGGAATGATTTCTCCGGTCTCAGTCGTTATAGTGGTGAGTCCTGCCTTCTTGGGCACGACCTGAATTGGGCTCACCCAACGACTATCGGAGATCGGGTAGATGATTCCGGCATCTAACCATTTGATGATCTCCTTTTTCACGACCTCCTGCAGATTGGGGTTTAAGCGTCTCTGCATTTCACGAGAAGGTCGTGTGCCCTCTTCTGAATAGATATGATGAGTACAATAAGAGGGACTTATTCCAGTCAGATCATCGAGAGTCCATCCGATGGCTCTGCGATGTTGCTGGAGGACAATAATCAGACGGGATTCCTGTTCAGGATTGAGGTTGGAATTGATAATCACAGGAAATGTCTGATTAGAACCCAAAAATACGTATTTCAAGTGAGCGGGAAGGGGTTTCAGTTCGAGGATGGGGTTTTCAGCAGCAGCGGGTGGTTCAGTATAGATGTGAGGTTCAAGGGTGGGAGTTACTGGGTTGTTCATATCTGGATTCAACTCCTCTGTTTGCGGGTCAAGATCCTTCTGTGGTTGATGATGCATAATCGAGTCATTCTGGAGGTGTGATTCATCAACCAAAGTCTTGATGTCACAAATTTGTTCGATGACGCCGCAATTAATTCCTTGTTGGGCCTTAAATATATCAATTCTCAATGTTTGATCTCCAAACTTAAGCTCTATTTGGCCCTCCTCACAGCTGATGTTGGCTCTAGCAGTAGCCAAGAAAGGTCTCCCTAGAATGATTGGTGTATCCCTAGGGTTCTCAGGTGCATCCATATCTAAGACTATAAAGTCCACTGGAAAATAGAAATCCCGCACTCTCACGATAACATCTTCGAGAATCCCTTTTGGTGACTTTATAGATCGATCTGCTAATTGTAATGTCACCTCGGTTGGTTTCAGCTTAGATTCTTCTAGATGGTCAAGTAAGGATGTGGGTATCAGGTTTATGGATGCACCCAAGTCTAACAATGCTCTATCAAATTGGGTACCACCTATTTTACAGGAAATCAGGGGAGTTCCAGGATCTTTTGCCTTGGGTGGGAGTCTACTAAGGATTACAGAGCTGGCTTGCTCTGACAGAACAATTGGGCTCCCTCCCTTGGTTCGCGGCTTACGCTGGGGTGTACATATATTTTTTAGAAATCGTGCGTAAGCTGGTACGTGGCGGATTGCATCCATCAAGGGGATGTTTATGTGGACCTGCTTAAAGAGCTTGACCAGGTCCTCCTCAGGGGCCACGGGTTTGGTGGTCTTCTTTCCCTTGGTCAGGGCCTCGGGAAACGGGATCTTGGTTGGTTCTTCTAGGATAGGTCCAGGTTGTGGATCTGGAACAGCGGTACCTTGGATAACTATCCTAGGGTCATGGTTATCCGGCTGGGAGTGGTTTGGATAATGTGGGTCTTGAGTTGTCTTACCACTACGTGTTACAGAATTTAATCCGGCCTGATTTTGGTTTGGGTTTGGTAGGAGGGGTGGCTGTTGCTGAAATCCCGCATAAGAAGTTGAGGCTTCCATCTCGTCTGGAGATGGAGCAGTAGGAGCCTGATAAATCCATTGGGCGTGGCCTAAATTTGGATTCATAACGCGCTTCTGGGTTGGCACGTTATTTGGGTTAGGAAGAGGTTGGGAAGGGAGTGTGCCTGGTTGGCGAGAATTTGCCAACTGGGCCAGTTGAGTTTTAACTTCTGTAAGCTCGTCCTTGTGCTGTTTTTGAATAGCCGCATTCGTTTTTTGAATGTCAGCCAGAGTCTGAAGGATTAAGGACATTTGATCTTGATTTGGCCCTGATGGATAAGTAGGGTTGGGCCGAGGCTGAGGCGGCTGGTAGTGACGAGAGGGCTGTGGGCGGGACTGAAAAGGTGGTCTTTGGGTTTGGGAATTTCCCGCCCACTGAAAATTGGGGTGGTTTCGCCATCCAGGGTTGTAAGTGTTGGAGAATGGGTCGTTCTGAATGGCGTTGAGGTCCTCGCAGGTCTGAGGAACCTCCTGAGAATCAGGGAAAGGAGGAATGGAGTTCCCCCGGCTGGTGTAGAAAGGATCGGATGATCTTCCAGTCCAAGAATCAGACGGGGATGGATATGGATCCATCCCAGGGGAAGATCGGTGGAGGATGTTTTGCACAGTCTCCTGTGTGGAAGGAGGTTGTGCAAAGGAGTTACGCGCAGAGGTGGCTCGCTGCAAGTGCTGAGTCAGCTCATCCACCTTCTTTTCAATGATTGAGACCTTGTCCAATCGACTGGCCATTAATTCCAGGTCGACTGATGCGGACAGGCCCTGCGTCTCATGTGCTCCCTTAAGATTCGTCGCTGCGCGGGTATTCGTCCTGTCGAATAATCCCATGGAGTCATTGTTGATGGAGTTCTCGCACATGTTTTCGAGAATCTCCCATACGGTGTCTTCATGTTGACCCATGATGTTTCCTCCGCAAGTTGCATTGACGAAAAGGCGGATGTCCTCACGAAGTCCCTGGTAAAAAGATTGGACTTGTTCCCATTTAGGAACTCCGTGATGGGGGCACTTCCTCATGAGATCCTGAAAACGATCCCATGCCTCATGAAGAGGTTCTCCTGATTGTTGAGTGAAGTGTGTAATCTGATGGCGCAAGGCGTTGGTCCGACCAACGGGAAAGAACTTTTTCAAAAACTCGGATTGAAGTTCTTCCCAAGTGTTGATCGGCCGGGTCTGAGTTTGATACCAATGGGCAGCCTTGTCCATAAGAGAAAAGGAGAACATCTTCATGAGAAGAATATCCCGATTTTGCGCATCTGATCCAAAAGTGTGGGCCAGATGCTTTAGCTGTTTGATGTGCTGGAAGGGATCTTCAGAATTAAGCCCATGGAATTTAGGTATAGCATGAATCATGTTGGGCTTTAGTTCGGTATCAGGTCCTCCAGTCGGGATTCTGACTCGAGGCTCAATGGCCACCGCAGCAGGATTGTAGTGGTCCCGCATCATAGGACGCTGTGGTGGGTGCACGAAGTTTTGGAAGAGGTCATTGAGTCGTTGGAGCTGGTGTTCGAGATTATTTTCTTCCTCAACTGGCTGAGCCATGATGGGGGAAGAAGAACTTGGTTCTGAATCAGAAGAGAGAATAATGTGAGGGTGTTGCTGCACAAACACGGGCGTCGAGGCTTGGCCTTGACGAGAGCGAATTTCTAAAGGAGGTCTTAAGGGTGGTCTTAGAGACCTCCTTCCGTACATGCACAGTTGGAAGAGGTAAGTTTAGAAGGTGCTGGACCCAATCAAGGCACCCAAAAATGTGTTGGGTGACTATAGAGGTACGGGGCAGATGGACCCCTTGATCAGAAAGATCGTCCACCTGAGAATTACCTGGGCAGCCAGAGAGGGAGAGTCCCGCGAAGACCCCTACACGGTAGAGCGTCCCCACGGGTTACAGGGTTTCCCCCACCCGACCTCTCTTGTCACTGCGGGTCCAGGTAGACCAGAATGGGGATCTTGACCTCTTAAGTCTACCAATTTTAGCTTAATGATCAGGGTGCTTAAAGTTACACTTGAACTCTTAGGTATTTTGAGTGAGAAAGTAACCTAATTTTAAGGTTGGTTGACCCAAGGAGTCAACTTTACCTCTTGTTCCTTTGAGAGCTTTTTGGGTCCTTTCTTTTAGGGTTCAAGTGTTTAGAGAGCCAATTGTTTTAGGTTTCCCTTGAATAGGTATTTTCAGACAAGGGCTTGGGCACACTTCATTTGGTTTTCTCAATTCTTGCTTACGGAGTGTGTCTCTAAATCCCTAGTGTTGGATCCTAGGTTGGCTCTACTTGGTCTAGTTAATTCTTTGTTGGGTAATTAGGGCTCAAGCAAGAATGTGTTAGCCCTTAAATACCCTTAATAGTGTGCAGGAATAATGAGTTGAAAACATGTAACTTTTATGGTTACTAAGTATGGAAGACAGGTTAGCCCTATATTGCTTGTTCTTTTCTTTCTTTTGGGTTTTAGGGGTTAATAGCGAGAGGAAAGAAATTTACCTGTCCTCGGAGTGGTTGTTGTGCGGTTGCTTGTCTTCTTGATTTCCTGTAGTTTTCTGCACAAAAGAGAGGAGATTATCAGAAATTAAAAAGAAACAGGAATGTTTACCTCTAGAATAGCCGTTGCTCCCCGGCAGCGGCGCCAAAATGAAGTGGTGGGTTCAACCGGGTTTTATTGTTATAACGTTGTAGTATAGCCAGTTATTACCAACATTTCAAATATATAAATTTTTTACTCGGAAAATAAAAGAGTTCCCGAGGTCGAACTCAGGGAGCAAGTTGTATTCTAGAGATATACATGTTTCTTTTACAAAATAAAGAAAGAGAGAGGGAAAGAATTTGTTGTTCTCTTTGTTTTCTCCTCGTGATGTTCTTCTTTCTTTCTTTCTTTCTTCAGATCTCCTTCTTCTTCTTTGTTCTGCAGAGGTGATGCTCCTCTTTCTTTCTTCAGATCTCCTTCTTCTTCTTCCTTGGTTTCTGTCTTGGCCTCTCTTCCTCTTTTTTCTGCAGTCTCTTCTGTGAAGGTTTCTTCTTCCTTGGCTCTGCTGTACTTCTTCTCTGCAGCCTTTCCTCTTCTTCTGCCTTGCTCAGCCTCTTCTTTAGAGTTTCTTCTTGTTTCTCCTCCCTGCGGCTAAGTGTCAGCTTCTTCTTTTCTTTTTCAGCCAGGGACGTCACCCCTCCTTTCTTCTTTTCCTTTCAGGCCGTCGTCTGATTTCCAAATCAGACGACATAAACTACCTGTTGCTACAGTCAGCTTCCTTCTTCTTCCGCGGGTCTTCTTCTTCGCCTGTGCCTGCACACTTCAGAGTTTTTCGTCAGAGGCAAAACCTACTCTACCCTCCCCCCCCGCGTCTCTCTCTCTCTGAAACCACTCTTGGGAAAGCTCTCCCAGAGCTGCCGGGTAATCGGGTACGGGTCGTGCCCGGGTCCAGGCCCACCGGCGTGAGTGGTGGGCGAGGAGTGCAGGTCAGTCTAAGTCGGGTCGGGTCGGGTCAGGTCCGCGGGGCGTGAGCGCGGACGAGACCGGGTAACCGGGCGGGTGAAGGGGACCTCACCCCGTGTGCTGAGGCAGTAAGGCTAGTGCACAAAATCAATTTAAACAGTGGAAAGTGTGTGAGGCTTACCGATGTGGGACTAAACGCAGACCTTTCCTCGCGTGCGCCTGCTGGGAGACCGCGGCCTGGCTTCTGCAGCTGCGGCTTTGATTTGCGTAGGTTGCTGGCTGGCTGCCTTCGCAAGACTCCCCGTAATCCGCAGCAGCTGGAGACCTGGAGTCCTCAAGCCTGGAGCGCGGGAGAAGCTGCTTCAATGTGCGTTAATGGCGGTCGAACCTCAAAACCTGTCGGACACGAATATGGCCTCTCGGCCTGATCAAACCACTGGGGAACCTTCGCCGTGGCACGGCGAAGGTGAGGAGCTGCGCGGCAGGCCGCAAGGTGGTGTCTGGCGGCAGCCCTAGGTTGGACTGCAACCGGAGGAATGGGTTTGTTCGGGGGAGTGTTACGGAGGTGTGGAGTGGCAGTGGAGGGGTGGGGGGTGCTCAGTGTGATGAGGCGGAGGTTCGGTGAGGGTCGGCGAGGTGTGTGAGGCTGTGGAGCGATGGGAACATCTCGCCGGGGGGTGGCCGGAGTCGAAGGGGGTGACGATGGTCAGGGTCGGTCGAGGGCGTAATTGAACAAATTGGAACCGGGGAAAGAAAGAGGAGAAGAAGGGAAATAGTTCTAACTTACTTGCAGGGACGAAGGGGGAGGAACAGGGCGACAGTCGTATCGACTGTCGCCGGAGAAGACGATGCTCAGGGAAAGGGGCGGCGGCGAGTGGAGAGCCGGAGAGGCGCCAGCTGGGTGCGGCGTGGCGCGGGAAGAGCAGGGGAGGAAGTCTCTGCTGCTGGTATTGCGGCAGAGCGAAGAGGAGAAGGGGGAGGAACCGCCGGAGCTGGTGAGCGTCTGCCGGAGAGAGAAGAGAGGAAAGTTGGGGATTTTCTCCGTCAGATCCAAGCTGCCCCGGTCGGTGGAGCAACGGGGGGTATTTATAGGGATCAAACAGGGAGGAAGGCGGAGGGAGACGATGTGTCTCCCTCGCCGGAGGATGGCCGGAAGCAAGAACCCATACCGTCCGTGCGTTCGCACGGCCGGTATGGTGGGTTATAACGACCAGGGGGGTGTCCCTGCGACGGCTGACGACGCAGGGCACCCCCGGTTTACTTGCCAGGTCCCCCACCTCACCCTGCGCGGCGCCATGCTCCGCGCAAGGTCGTCGGAGCATGGTGCTGGCAGGTTTTGCAGGGGGACCTGATCGCAAAGAACGAAGGAGAGTTAGGGGCCAAAATGCGAGGGTTCAAAAGTTGAGGGCCAAAGAGTAAATATATGAGGACCAAAGTGTAAAGTCGGTCAAGGAGGTTTCTTCTTAGGCTCAAGTTTTTATACATGGCTAATTAGGACCTAAGGAATCTGATGGTGAATTTCATTTCTATATTAAACCTTGTTTGACCGGTCAATTTACGCAAAAACCCAAATTAAGTTATTAATTGGGCATGGTTCTCAATGTAGGTCAAAATGGGTTCTGAAGGCCAAATTGAAGGTTCTAAACCCTAGAGATTATTTTTCTATGAATTTTAGAGGGTTTATTCTATTTTTACTTTGCCTCGAACCTTGTGAATTGAAGTTGGTTGTTTTAGGGTTACAGATTATCATTTAGTTTCTTGGAATTGCTGTAGCCCTCGCTAGATCATTTCATCCCACTTTTATTCTTATTAAGCTGCTTTGACCTATGTTTGGGCCCTGAATTACCCTGTATGCAGATTATACTGGTAAAATTGCATTTTTACCCCTTATGACTTGTTTTCTTCTTAAACTCAGAATTCTCTGAGTTAAGCCTTTCCTTGAGATATGTAGGAGCTTTTATCCTTTGTATTAGGTCAAAATGAGCTAGTTATGGCTCATGATGAGGTTCTCATCAGTCACCTAAGTTTCTTTAATTTGCAAAGTGTGGACTTACCAAATGGTAAAACTCCATCGTGTTTCCTTTTTAGAATCTTCGAATAAAAGTACTATTGCTTTTTCGCTTGTCAACTCTAATGTGTAGGGTCCCACAACTACTATATCTTCTAGTGGTTTTTGGTATTTTATTACTTCTGTGGATGATTGGTCTCGCCACACTTTCCTTTATCTTTTGAAGAGTGGATTTGAAGTACCAAGAGTTAAATCATTACAAATTTGATTCAAAATCAATTTGATTGTTTTATGAAAGTTTTACGATTAGAGAACTCTAGAGAGTACTTGGACAAGTCCTTGCAGGAGTACTTTGACAACAAAGGAATTTGGCACGAGACCTCATGTAGCTACACTCAACAAAATGGAGTTGTAGAGAGAAAAATCGCCATCTTCTTGATATTACTTGTGCCTTTCTCTTTCAAAGAAATGTGACCAAACACTTTTAGGGTGATGCTGTGTTGGCGAGTGCTTTTTCAATTAATAAGATGCCCTCTAGAATTTTGGGTGGTAGGACATCAGGATCTATGTTGCTTTTTGAGAAGAAACCTTTTTCTTTGGCTCCCAAGGTATTTGGATGTTTATGTTTCATTCATAATCTTGCTCCTCACAATGGGAAATTTGATCCAACAGCTATCAAGGCTATTTTTCTAAGATATTTGGCAACAGAGAAACGATATAAGTGCCTTAACCTAATCATAGGGAAATATTGTCGCCGTAGATGTGACTTTTGAAGAAGATTCATCCTTTGCTAAGGCTCCTTCGTAAGGGGAGAACACTGTGAGTGAAGAGGTCCTTGGCATACAAATTCTTGGTGGAGATGATGATCACATGGACTGTGAAGATAAGTTTAAAAATGATGGAAGTAATGGAGATGGCAAGGAAGTTGATAATAATGATCACCGGGGGGAGTAAAGATGATAGTGGTAGAGATAGAATGTATGGAAAGAGATATCAACATCCTTATTCGCATTCTCTCTTTAAGAGATGTTGAAATGACAACAATGCTAATACTAATCCCAATCCCATTCCCTCATCTCCAAGTCCACAACCAGGTATGACTAAGGTCCCTACTCCTATTTTTGAATCTAATGAAGTTGAAGTTGGAATTGTAGGAATAGGTGGTGACAAGCATGAATGTGTTGAAACAAATGACAGCATTGTGCAGAGGCGTCAAAGAAGGGAAAGTAGACGACCATAGAGATATGCAAAATGCTTGAGATATGTGAACGGAAATTATGTAAAATTATCCATCCTTAATCCTAGATACAATTTTTTCCTTTCATCACTTGCAAGTTTAGTGATTCCTAGGAGTGTTGGTGAAGCACAATTGGATCCCAAATGGGTGGAGGTGATGTGTGAAGAATTGAAGGCATTAGTGAAAAATGAAACTTAGGAAGTGGTAGATATAGCCAAGGACACCCACTATGTGGTTCCAAATGGGTATACACTATCAAATATAAGGTGGACGGAAAGGTAGAGAAGCACATGGCAAGGTTGGTTGCGAATGGGTTCACACAAAAATATGGCATTGATTACTTGGAGACGTTTTCACTTGTTGCAAAGATGAATTCATTTTAGGTACTTGCATTGGCAGTTCAATTCTCTTGGACCTTACATCAGTTAGATGTTAAAAATGCCTTCCTGAATAGAGATCTCAAGGAAGTGTTATATACGTACATGCCTTAAGGACATGAACAAGAGGAGAAATGTTTTAAGCTCAAGAAATCTCTCTATGACCTCAAATAGTCTTCAAGAACGTGGTTTGAAAGATTGAGAATTGTTATGAAGATTCAAGGCTACAAACATGGTAACAGTGATCACACACACTCTATTAAATGATGTGAAGACAATTAGACAAAGTGGTGCTACTTCTAGCGTACGTGGATGATATGGTCTTTACAGCTAACGTGTTGACGAGATACTAGGCTTAAGGCGGCTGGCAAAGGAATTTGAGATTAAGGATTTTGGCCACTTTAAATATTTCCTTGGAATTGAAATGGCATGATTTAAAGATAGACTCTTTTTATGCCAAAGGAAGTATGTTCTAGATTTGCTAAAAGAGATTGAAAAATTCATTGTAAATCTATTGCTACCCCTATTAAAGCCAATCGCCACTTGAGCTTGAAGGGTGGGGGAACCACTTGATGACTTCCAGAAACATAAGTATTAGAATATCGTTGGGAAACATATTTACTTACCTTTGACTTGACATGATATCACTTATGCAGTAAATGTATCAATCCAATTCATGCATGCTTCTATAGACATCCATCTCAAGGCTGTGGACAGGATTAGACTTCATATGTGAGCCAATTGCATTATAAGAAATAAATGGTTCAAGATGAGTGCAGAATTATTTGTCCCTGCCGGTGATGGTCTTGATCAGGCAGGTCACAGATTTTGAACGCTCATCAAACTTAGCATGTGGTAACTCATAGTGTAAGCTAGTAGCAACTCATATATGGAATGCTGACAGTGATAGCTAGACATAGGGGATGCAAATGTGTTGGATTTGGGTCGTCTTTGGTTAAATCTATACTCAATACTTCTTTACAAGTTTCACAACTATCATCCATACCTTATCTTAGGAGAACTCAAACCCCATACCCATGCCCATCTAATCATCAAATACTCATTTATAAGTGGATCCTATAATAAAATCATACCCACGATAAAGCCAAACAAGTAAAAAATTGATAATATGCTTCATTGTTAGTGTGCAATGAAATTAAGATGATATAATGTTCAAATCATCCATGACGGACATAAAACAACATATAATGTTTCCCCTGGTGAAAAGGTAATAACATGTCATACATGAAAAGTCAAGCAAATCAATAAGCATACTGGTGCTCCATATATAATTACCAAGTGCTAATATAGTTATATTCAGTGAAAATGATTACAAAATATAATAATACTCATGCATTTACTTAAAATAAAAGTCCATAAATTGGACATATGAGTTGGGCTATTGAGTTGGGTTAATGGGCATGAACTTAAACCCATACTTGAACATGAACCTGGCGTGAGTTTTTTTATGACAAAACTCAAACCCAAATATGAATTCAAATGCATCAGATTTTATCTGTCTTTTTTGGATTAGGTTGGGTCAATTTTATTGAAACTTACATCCTTAACTAAACATGGATGTTGCCAAACTTGTTGGGGGTGTGGGTGGTTTACACGGAGAATTTATATATGAGATGATTAATTATTTAGCTTAAACTATTTTTTAATCCTTTAATGTATATATTAGTGAAGTCAAAATGTATAAAAATGTATCATGCGATATATTTTGTGACGTGTTGACATGGTATGTCAGTTTGCATCGATGCAAAGTTATTGTAGGTGATTTTGCATTGGTGTAAAATGATCATGGAGTGATTTTACATCGGTATAAAGTGATTCATGATAATTACCATCGGTGCAAGGTGATTATGGTGCACCGGTGTAAAGTGATTCATAGTGATTTTGCATCGATGTGAAATGGTAATGAAGTGATTTTACATCGGTGTAAAGTGATTTTGGATGATTTTGCACCGGTGTAAAATGATTGATAATGATTTTGCATCGATACGTCATGTTAGTGTGTTGCAAAACATGTTAACTTTTACGTTTTGGTACCTGTGTCCATTAGTGAATATGGTAATGAGTGAATTGTATCATGCTTTGTTTTAACCTTTTAGGTTTGGCTTACATTTGGAGTTAACCCCCTCTTCAAGGGGTTTAAATAAACACCAGTTAAGGGAGAAAATCCAGGTTTTAGCTAACACACACTAGTTAAAAAGGTTGTGTTAAAGGATACCTTTTTCCCCTAACCATCAACTCTCCCGCTCCCTTGAAGGAAACCGCGTGCTTTTCCCCATTGGGGCCCAGATCTCGGGACTCCCATTATCAACGATGCCTCCTCCCTCACTTGTTATGACCTAAACCCGACCCCTCATGAAACCCGAGGACGGCTCGCCTTAACTAATCCCAAAATTCAGTCGTCTATCGAGAAATAAGTCAAATGCAAAAAGAATTACAACATTCCACCTGTGCAATATAGTTAGGCATTAAATAAAAAGGCAGCAACAAAAACATAACAGTAATTCGAAAGACAATACGCTACAGGTGAAAAGGAAGGTTTGCTAGCTAGCTATTATAGTAACTATAAGAAGACGTGAAACAACATAAGTTCCAAAATACTAAAAAGTACTCACTACAGTGAAAGTATCTCAAAAGCGGAACGAAAAGGAAACATGCTATTGCTGGGCTTGACTGGGTTCAGCACCCTCTGTAGCCGGTAGTATTGGCTGTTCAGCTCCTTGACCTAAACATATACAGCTATTGTCAGCTAAATGCTGAATAGAGTGGCAACATAAGAACATCTAATGCAATAAATAAAAGGAAAGTAGTAAACCATTTATGCATTTTTTAGTTGTTTAGACAGTTATCATCTGGTTCCATCCATAATCATTATGTGCTTAGTATTCGGTTATTCTAGTAAGGGTCCATATCATCACTTAATTCACATGTTCCCTAAGGAAACGATCTTGATGCAGTTTTCCCGCAATGCAGGATGCACACGTGGCACTCTCCTGGCTGGGAGAATACCCTGTGGTAGTCCTACAACCGGTCTACCACCCCGGGGTCATGATTGCGACGTAGCGGTGACTACGGCACGAGCGATAAGCTCACGGGTAGCTACTCCGTACTGACATGTGGTTAATCCTTTTCGCTAGCGGGTACGCTCTGACGTTCAACACAGAACAAAACAGGGGCCGCACCGCTCAACATCTGCATACCTTCGCCCGACTATCCCGGTTTGCTCAGTGGGCTCCACAGGAGTCGGTGTAGTGAGGCCATTCCTAACCCCGTGTCCCAACCCAAGGGGAGGCTAGCTCTCTCCCTATACAAAAGTGATGGTAGCTCTCCTCGATACCACGTACATGACGGCCAGCTCACTTTCTGTACCCAAGTCTAAATAACCAACCAACATGCCTGTATAGGTGAGGTATTCCATCATACATCACGTAGCCACGTCACTGTACTCTTATTATTTTCCTAATTCTTCGTAGAGTTTATGTATAGTACTCGTTTCATTCCAATAGGTGGTATGTATCTCTGTTCACATTCAAGTTTCTTAGTCATAGAACAGGCAGCTCGTGGTTCAATAGGAAAATCATTCAATTATATCGATTTAGTTGCCAATTACTCACAATATGAAATTCATCAGCATGTATGCTTAAATTGTAACAAACGAGGTTCAAGTGTTTGAATGTAAACATGCATCATTCTAAATCCTAGGGTTCATGTCATGTCTTAAGTTTCAAGTAGAGATCTTTAATCTGGCATGCACTTAACAATTTAATTTAAAAGGAGTAGAGAGGATCACTCAACCAAAATGTACGGGTGATATGGGGGCACGAACGGCGGATCTCAATGTCTTCGTAGGTCCCGTGTGCACTACGGACTGGAGGTCTATTCCAAATAGTTGGTCAAATCAGACATTAATATCGTTGACCAATACTTGAGTACGTCAATTAAGCTAAAAACAACGTGAAAACACTTTTAACATGTAGGAAATTTAAAAAGGAGACCAACGATACTTTAATTGCGCAAATCCGACTTCGTTTGGGCCTTGAACCGGCCCAAACACTCCTCTTGGTTCACCTAAACTGGACCAGGCAGGTTGGTCTGGCTGGACTAGTCACCTGGTAGCCATAGTAGTGTGTCCAGATCGACTGTTAAGACCCGTGCTGTTTGAGCCTTTTAAGACGTTTGGACTGTGGGTCAGACGTCTGGACACCTTCCCTGACGTTTGGAAATCGAAAATCTTGGGTATGAGCTCGCATCTGCGCGCGTGCTGTGCGTAGACAGTACCCCTCGTTTTTCCCTCCTCTCTCTTCCCTCGCCTCCAAGTAAAACCCTAAACCCCACCTTATAAAACCCCTCCTCCACCTTCGTTCTCCCCAGTTCTTAGCCACTTGCCACCTTCCTTTCTTCTTCCCAGAGCGAGTGAGAGCGCGAGAGCGGTGTGAGGAGAGGAGGAGGTGAGCTTGCGAGCTCGCGTGGGAGCTCACCGGTGAGCGCACGGCTGGAGAGGCGCGTGCGCGAGGTGGAGGAGTGAGTCGTTGAGGTCCTTCCCGAAACTGCTGCAGTCGGAGTTGCAGGTGAGCGGGTGCGGTGCGGCCACGCACGGAGCGAGAGGGCGGAAGCAGGTTCTGGTTCTGGGTTTTTCTCAGGATCAGACGTCTGGAGTGACCTCCAGACGACGGTGTGGACGTCTGAAGGTGGTTCCAGACGTCTGAGGAGAAGGCTTAGCGAATGTACTTTCTCTTTGCAGATACGGCCATGCAGGCCGCTCTGTCGATCCCTTTTTGCATGCCCGTTTTGAGAAGATCGGGTGTTTACGTGTAGAATTCGCTTTGGGAAGGCGCGGGATACGCCCTCCCACGCATTTCAGACGTCTGGGCGACATACCAGATGACGGGAAGTGCTTCCAGATGTCCGGAGAGGTGGTCGGACGTCTGAAGCTGGGTCTAGATGGTCCATAAGAGTTCCTGGACGTCTGAGGATTGGCGCAGGGTTTGAGGTATGACACTGGACACTTTTAAGACGTCTGGAAGTTGTTCTAGACGTCTGATTTGAGTCAAAAATGCTACTTTTGACCTGTTTATGGTCTGTTTTCCGCAAGTAAGATACTGACGTTTCCCGTATGAATTCCTCTACTTGTTAGAAGACTTTCTATACTGTTTTGAATATTCTCTTGTGATTGATCCTTGTGATAGGACTTCGTTCCGTTGCGGGTTCGGGGCTTGCTGAGGCACGTGAGCCTGCCGTTCAAGCCCCCGCTACTTCTGGATTTACTGGTAGAGTAGCTTCTCCTTAATTTAATTAAAACCTAAATGTATATGTGGAATGAATGATTAGAACCTAGGATATGACATGAATCCTAGAACGAGAAACACTTGAAATGCCTGTAATGGATGATTGAGAATTGCAGTCTTGAATGAGTAGATAGAATGATAACAATTACCTGTAAATAAATAACAGCTACCTGCGAAATGTAAAGTACTTGTGCTAGCAACTGTTGTATGCAAATTCCTGTTGTATACGTTAAATGATATAATACGAGCTGCATGTATATAAATTGAGAATGGTAACGTGAATGATCGAAATACGAGCTACCTGTGTATAACCTGTGTACGGAAATGTGAACGATAGAAATACAAATTGCATATTTATAACATGATAATGGAAATAGAAATGATGAAACCTGGTATGGCATGGCTTGAGGGATATGAGTATGAACCCTAGGGAAATTAGGAGTTGAGCTCCTAGAAATAAATGGAATGGATCTGGAAATGTTTTTGGGAAGTGTGTTGGCCATTGAGTATGTGGTACCAAGGGGAGCGCACGTTACCTCTTAATGTAGAGGGGAGCTTGCAGCCTTCGGGTTGAGACTTGGGGTGGGTTTGGCCACTTTGCACCGACTCTGTGGCCCTCGTGTACATTGTACCGGGGAGAGCTACTAGTGTAGGGAGAGAGCTAGCCACCCCACGGGATCCGGGGTTCAGCTAGCCGCCCTACACCGACTTGTTAGGCCCAGTGGGCAAACCAGGGTAGTCAGGCGAGGGTGCGTGGACTGTGGAGGGGTGAGACCCCTGTTTGGTTCTTAGGGGCTAGACCCCTGTTACTGAGAGGGTTAGGCCCTATACTGGTTCTGTGCTGTACTTTAGGTGCACCTGTTAACGGAAACGATTGATCGTATGCCAGTGTGGGGTAGCTACCTATGCGCTTATCGCGCGTGTCGTAGTCACCGTTACGTCTGTCCGTGACCTTGGGGTGGTTGACTGGGTGTAGGATCATCACGGGGGACTCTCTCGGTCAGGAGAGCACCACGTATGCCTTCTACTATTCGGAAAAGACTGCAATCAAGATCGTTCCCACGAGGAACATTTGAGATCAAGGAAGAGATCTGATAAATAAACCAATGGGTGGAAAGAGATAATTTGTGAAATAATGTAATTGGGAAACAACAGCTATCAGTCCACTTTTACTGCTTTAGTTAGTTGGTTGCCACTCTACTTAACGTTCGCTGATTTCGTGTACTCATAACCATTTTCAGGTCTAGGTATTGAGCAGCCTGAGCCTACGGCTGCGGAGGGTGCTAGGCCCAGTAGAGCCCAATAGTTGTAGCTTCTTTGTTGTACTTCTTTCTGTTATAGTGAGTAGACTCTTGTACCTTTATGTTCTGTACTCTTTCGTTCTACACTTTATATTCTTGTACCTGGTTACTTTTCTACTGTTGTGGTGGTATGTATTGTAGCAGTTTTTACTTCTTTACTGCTGTACCTTCTTACTGTTAGTTGCTTAGTATAGTGAATGTGGTTTACTTTCTTGCTTTTTGGTTACTTTCTCGTTGGATGACTGGGTCTTGGGATCAGTCGAGTCGGTCCGATCTCGTGTCCTGTATGGATTTAGGAACCGGGTCGGAACACCGACATCAGACATCTGGGGTGGGTCCCAGACGTCTTAAACATGCACAGAATCTCACCTTATGTTCCTGCTGTTCTAATCGTCTGCTACCCCTCACAGCCATCTGAGGGTGTTACTAGACGTCTGACACTACGCCCGGTCGTCTGGGAGGGTAGTCGGACGTTTGACACCACCTCCAGACGTTCGAAAGCGCCTCAAATGTCGCACTAGCGCGCCTTCCTAACGCCTTTCGCACCTACGTAGATGTATGCACTTAAGACCATGCTTAACAACTGCTAGGGCAGCGGAAACTTGGTTTCCGTGCCTGCACACACCATGGGCAGAGATTACCTCGGTACTCTACGTACTTCCAAACCTCCTGAGCTCCCTCTGGACATCCAACAATCCCTCCAGTCGTTCGTCAAACGTTGTAGATTTCTGGTAATTGCGGAAATCGCGGCCAAACTCCACACGTAGGGCCTTCCTCGCAGTAGCTCTCCTCTGCGTGCTACTGCAACTGCAGTAATGACCCTCGCAGCAGCCCTGCTCTCCCTCTCCCACGTTCTCTCTTTCTCTCTCTCTCTCTCTCCCCCCCCGAGCTCCTCTTGCTGCTCACCCTCTTCCTACTACTCTCACTCTCCTCCCTTACTCACAGTTGTAAGGGAAAGGATGGAAGGAGGTGGGTGGCCGCTCGGTGAGGACAAAGTGGAGGACGGGGGGTGTTTTATAGGAGTGGAAATAGGGTTTGGGGGGTTTGCGTGGGAGTGTTGTGTAGGATATGGTGGGATTGGGAAAATTGCATCCGGCCCCACAGAATAATTTCTGGGGTGTTGAAATTGTGCAAGACACCTCCCAAAAGCCAAAAACTCCGCACGGGGTCTTTTTGGTGTGTAGAATTTACGAAAAGGCCCCTAAGTTTTCAAAAAATCCCAAATGACCCTTGGGAAGGGTCATTTCAACATAACAAACTTAAAGGAAGTTTTGCCCCCGAAACTTGAGCTAAACTAGGATGCGGAAGGAAACAGACATGCGCATAACAAACTTAAAGAGGATCAAAGTAGGTCAGAAGTGACGTACCCTCAAAAAGCTTCGGATACTGATCTCGCATCGCCGCCTTGGGCTCTCAAGTCGCCTCCTCATGTCGTTGGCTTCTCTATAGGACCTTCACTAGTGGCACCTCTAACAAACTTATCTATCACTAACTAACTTATCTATCATTTTAAGGACAATCTTGTCTTTCAACAAGTTATTCCACCTTCTAACCCCTATACGGCTATACCAAGGTTCTGTTTGGTTGCAGGGTTAATTGGAGTTGTGTTGGGTTAAATACTTAGCCTGTTAACTATTTAACTCGTCACTTAATCTGATCCACACTTTTGTTTGGTTAGGTCCTACTTGATTTGGGGTAAAGTTATTCTACTCTTTTTGTGAAATAACTTTAATCTGTTAAAACATTCAAATGGATTAACTTATTCTATCATTTATTTTTCCTTGTTCTTTTACTTATTTCACAAACTTATTCCTCTTGCTAAATGGAGCTTGATGGGTCTCGGAAGGCCACCAAGAGATTGGTTAGTGTAAGAGGCGCCATAAATTCATCTATTGCATGGGAGGTTAGAGTAGCGATTCACAAGCATATACAGAGGAGAATGAGGGTTGGTTATCCAGTTTTACCACAAGAGGTATATGTCTGGGGGGAGGGCAGAGCTCCCAACTATGTACTATCATTTTGGGGATCTATGGTATTACATGATTTCGCTCCTACTCTCGGGGAGGAGCTTCTTCTTCTGAGGGCCTCCCTCTCTATTTATAATTAGGGAGGGTGGGGGGAAACTCTCACTCGATGGCCCTAGTACTCCTAGATGCTAGGCTACATGCTAATTGTCAGGGTGTAGGTGGTCAGGCTAATCTTATCATATCTTCTGCCTATGCTGCGCTCAATCTTTTAGCAGGCTGGGTGGGTTTTGGTTGGGATTTGGCTGGTCTGAGGTGGGGTAGGTCGAGCCGGTTTTGCCTGTACACCCTGTAGTCGGGCAATAGGATCCTCTATTGGGTCATGTGTGGAGTTTTAGATTTGAGGGCAATTTTTGTCCCTCATCATATACCCCTACTCTATCTAGTGTGAATTGTTAAGAGAGTAGTGAGTTGCCAAAACTCCACTGTAGATGATGCCCCCAGATGTCCTTCCTGCTGTACTGCAGTGTGAGGAACATCTATGATGGAGGAGTTGAGTGGCCTTTGCTAGCTTCCGGTTGCTTGGAAGAGGCCCCTTGTTAGGGCATATGAGCTCAGGCTGGAGTCGACTTTAGGAGGCGGTGTTACTTGAGCGTCGGGCATATTTGCTCGAGATTGTGTCGGCCTTAGGGGGAGACATGTATCGAGGCTGAATGCGGGGCGTGTAAGCATGGGTTCGAGCTGACCTTATGAGGCGGCATCAACCTCGGTGTGAGGCGTATGAGCCCGAGCCGGTGTCGGCCTTAGGGGGCAGCAGGAGTTGGGTGTGGGGCGTGTTAGCCCAAGCCCATGCCGGCCTTGGGAGGCAGCAGAAGTTTGGCGTGGGGCATATTAGCTCGAGCCGATGTCGACCTTAGGAGGCAGCAGAAGTTAGGCGTGGGGCGTGCTAGCCCGAGCTAATGCCGGCCTTAGGAGGCGACAGAAGTTAGGCGTGGGGCGTATTAGCTCGACTCAATGCCGGCCTTAGGAGGCGGTAGAAGTTAGGCGTAAGGTGTGTTAGCTTGAGTCGATGTTGGCCTTAGGAGGCAACAGAAGTTCGGCGTGGGGTGTGCTAGCTTGAGTCGATGCTGGCCTTAGGAGGTGGTAGAATTTTGGCGTAAGGCGTATTAGATCGAGCTTGTGCAGGCCTTGGGAGGCGCTGGGAATTGGGCGTGGGGCATATTAGCCCGAGCCCATGTCTACCTTGGGAGGCGGTAGTTCACCTAATTGAGACGTCGAGGCTGGTGTTAACTGTTGTTGCTGTGAGAGGGCATGGCCTGAAGTGTTGGGCCTTTCTGAAAAAGCGTGAAAGGCTTTTTGAATACTCGTGTAATAACGCGTGGGTGTTCTTGACCGACGATTTTATCAGTGTGTTTACGTAGCCACGGAATCCGTGCCGAATCTCGGGGGATTCGGTTCCTTGGGAATTGGTGATCCGTAGAGGGGGGTAGAAAAACATTACTGCCCTCGGGAGCTCGTGAGGTGGGGCTATAAATAGGGACCCGATGTGGGCTTTGCTTCATTGCCTTTCATCGTCTTTGGACGTGCTTGAGGGACTTAAAAGTCATGGGGAGGAACATTTGTGACTCGTTCGCTCCTTGGGTGGAGCTCTGTCGTTGAACTTCATGTTCGGCGGAGAGGCTGAAGAGTGGTTATGTGCAGTTCTTCAGATGAGGGTGAGCCTCTCTTCGTGCCCTTGCTCAACTCACGGGTTGAGGTAAGGGCTACCATCTTTTGATGTGCCTGTTGTGGCTTATCCTCCCTCCTGCGTGCTCAGTTTGTCTTGTTTTCTGGCGCAGGCTTCTGAGGGTTTTCTTTGCCGAGCGAATTTGGATGCTATGGTGGGCCCTCCTGGTTTGGGGCCCATCCCACGTGGGGGAAGCTTGTTTGGCTAGGCGTGAAGAAGTGGGCCTATTGCTCACGAGGAGCTCAATGGGAAGCGGGCGGGGAGTCGAGGAGGGGCGAAGCAAGCTTTCTCAAGGTGCTCGCGGGGCGAATTCGATGGGGTGTTCGTTGGGAGGGAGTCAGCCGCATCTGTCTTTATGGGCCTAGGCAGGGGTAAGAAAGGGGACGTTCCATTAGGGATGCCATTCCCTTTGATCTTGTTGTGTGGAGAACCCACCGGACGTTGGGTCGCGGAGCTACCACCCTAATGTCGGAGGAAGCACGCTCCTTTAAGGAGGCTTGATGCTTCTCTAGTGTCGCTCTATTCCCTTTGTGACTCCGTGAAGGCGAAGTAGGGGCTACTACTGTCGGGAGCTCCTCTCGTGGGAGTGCATTTGCCCGGGTAGAAGTGGGGCAGGGCTCGTTGGCAGGGACGGGTGCAGCGTTTGCTTAGGCAGTTGAGCTCAATTGGCTATTCTCTCATGAATGGCCTGTTGGAGGCCTTACGTCTTCGACCACGTAGGGTACCTTATTGATGTGTAGGAGGGTAGCTTGCATGGCTGGGTCGTTGCGCTTGCCTTGCGACGGTGCTCTAACTTGCCAAGACTTGCCGCTCTGCCTGTGGAGTTCCTTGGTCAGTCCTCCTTCCTTTGTGGATGGGACTGAGGGCCTGTTCACCTCGCCTGATCGGGGGTCTGCCTTGGGCGAGCGGTGCTAGCTGGGAAAAGATGGACCTTCGCCGAGGGGTCGACTCAAGCTGCAGGGCCTGCCAGTCTTAATGCCACACCGTCACCTGTGTTACTGAAGGTAAGTGGGATTGAAGACCTGAGGCAAGGTTGGTGAGCCGTGATGACTGGTGCTGACTTTTCCCTTGTACTAGTTTGCCTTTTGTCAGTTGTAATTTAGCCGGAGACAATAATCTGGGGAATATAACAATCGGTGTTTATTGTAAAGGAAGAAATTTTTTCGTTCCTTGCATGGATTGCTCGTACGCCAAGTATGAAAATGCATTTTTTTCTTGGGATTTGCTCGCATGGGTTTTGTGAACCATGTTTTATAAGGCTTGGCTTGATTCCTTTTGCTTGCTCAAATGACTTGGTGTAGAGGCTTCTCATGTTACTCCTTCCCGATTATTTATTGGCGGGGCCTACTAGGATGCTCATGGAGAAGGCCATCCACGGTAGTGGTCGGGTGCCTTGCGTCGTGAAGGTGCAGGCGGGTTATGCATGGGGGTCCTTTTGCAGTCTCCATGGGCCAATTAGTTGCCCGATTGCCTGGTTTGTCCGCTCTCCTTAGTAGGTGGGAGGACATTCTCTTTGAGCGAGAGGTTGCATCGAGGCTACTTGGCATGTAGTACTTATTCCCGTAGAATAGTTGGGCTGAGGGCATTCGCTATGAATGCCTTGTCTTTGATTGACAATCCTTGCAAGGTGGTGATAGGAGGGGGTGAAGAGTCTCGGCTTACCTTGTTGACTTTTGAAAGTGGATGCCTCGGTCCACTGCGCGTTGCTCCAGGGGTCGATTGCATATGAGGGCCTTCCTTAGAGGGTGGCCGAGGTTTTTGCCAGTGGGCAGTGTGTTGAACTTCGGGGTGCATAGGCTCGAGTCCTTACCGGCCTGAGGGGCTGGCCCCGCAGTTGATGGAATGTGGGGCACGGGAGCCGTGGTTCCATCGTTCTCTAGGGATGACTTTCCTTGTGGGGTGGTAGGAGGGGGTGAAGAGTCCTTGCTTGCCTTGGTGGCTTTAAAGCGGGACGCCTCAGTCCTTCGTGCACTCCTTGGAATCAGTCGCTGCTCGACGGAGTTTGCCTAGGGCGGAGTTAAGAGGGTGCTCCAACTCCGTCTGTGTCGCCTGGGCCCTTTTGTCCGGGTGGCAGAGGGCCAAGGAGGTATGGCCGTTTAGGCGATGTTGTCCTTCTGTCCTTTTGTTGAGGACTGGGGGGAGTCGGGCTCCTTTTCTTAAGACATGCCCCTTTATCTGGGAGATGTTCAGTTGGGCTTCCTGGGAGACCTCTTGGTTGGGATAGGTCTGTCTTTGGCGGTGCTCACTGCATGTCTCTTGTGAGGATTGGGCAGAAGTGTTTGATGTAGGAGCACCTGGGTGCCTACCCTTGACAAGGGAGCCCTAAGGCAGGATCTGCCGGGGAGGATTATGGGCGTGTGCTGTTTTAGGGCTGCCATTTCCTTCGAGAGTCGTGTTCACCATGGACATCCAGGGGAGCCAACTCTGAGAGTTCTCCGAGCCTCGACCTTGGTCTCTTATTGTGGCTAGATAATTGTTGCTTGAAGGGGCGGATCCCTCACCAGGATGAGTTAGGCGGAGTTATTAGGGTGGGATCGAGTAGCTGAGGTTGAAGCTCCTGGCGAAAATGTCGCGAGGGTTGATTTGGACTTGATTGTTGAACTGCTGTCTATCACCTCGGCCTCTTCGCAGAGGCGGGGTCCTGAAAGTTGGTCGTTAGGGGGCCCACTATATTTGCGAAGGGGGTGAGCAACCCAATCGTTTTCTGGACACGACTATTCTACCGATGAGCTTGCTCTTGCGAGGAGTGACTCTGTGGTCATGGCAACAGGGTGCGACATTGCCGGGTATTTGATTGCCCGGCTGTGTCCCTGGGCGGGGCAAGTGCAAGGGGATTTCTGCGTGGGTCGACCCTTAAAGGTGACCATCGCCTAGAGCCTTCCGCAGAGGGTGGCCATGAAGTGGAGTCGACCTTGGAAGGTGGTGACGAGAGCCAAGAGCTGATGCTCGGACTCTTGCTGGCGAATGTTCGGAAGCATGCCAGGCAGGGCTTTTGGAGCGCGAGGGTCTAAGCCCGCAGTGTGGGTGCTGTGTGACACGGGGCCCTAAGGTCCTGCCTTGGCTTTTAGTGGCCAGTATGGGGGCCATTGGGCAAGATGGTCCGAACCCTCGCCGTTCGCTCTAGTGGGCAGATGCCTCTACTGGTGGAGCGATTTGGGCTCTGCCTACGAGTGGCGTGTGGAACTTCAGGGTGCATAGGCCCGAGTCATTACTGGCTCGGGGGGTTGGTGTCTTAGTCGTAGGAACGTAGGGCGTGGAAGCCCCGGTTCCGCCTTTTCTCGTAGATGGCATTATGGTAGTCGGTAAATGGGGTGCGAGTGCCTATGCCAGCTATCAAGGGTGACTAGGTCAGCCATAAGAGGCGGCAATCTTTGGCTAACCCGGGGAGATGACTCGCCAGCCTGGATAGGTGATGGTATAAGAGAGCATTTGGTGGGTTCGCTTGAATTCGCGCTGACCTTGTGAGCTGGCAAGATAAGGGATACTGGAAGCGTCTGCCTGAGTTTGTGTGGGCTTGAAGAGGCGCTAACACATGGAACGCTGGACGTGTTTGTCCGAGCTCTGGCCAGCTTGAAGAGGTAGCAATAGATGGGACGCCATACACGTTCGTCCGAGTTGTGGCCTCCCTTAAGAGGCGGCTTATCGGCTTGAAGATGTGCCAGTACATGGAACGTCGGACACGTTCGTCTGAGTTATCGCCAATTTTAAGAGGTGACTCGTCGGTTGGAAGAGGTGGTAATATAGGGAACGTCAGACGCGTCTGTCCGAGTTCTCGCCAATCTTGAGAGGTGGCTTGCCGGCTTGAAGAGGTGGCAATATGAGGAACATTGAATGCGTCCGTCCGAGTTCTCGCTGACTTTAAGAGGTGGGCTTGCCGGTCTGTAAAGGTAGCAATATATGGAATGTCGAATGTGTTCGTCTGAGTTCTCACCGACTTTAAGAGGTGGCTTGTTGGCCTGAAGAGGCAACAATACACGGAACGTCGGACACATCCATCCGAGTTCTCGTCAACCTTGAGAGGTGACTTGCTGGCCTGAAGAGGCAGCAATATGGGGAACGTCGGGCGTGTCCGTCGGAGTTCTTGCTGACCTTAAAAGGTGGCTTGTCGGCCTGAAGAGGCTGCAATACACGGAACGTTGGACGCGTCCGTCTGAGCTCTCGCTAACCTTGAGAGGTAGCTTGCTTGGTCGAAATTTCATCTCGACCCTTCTCCGGAGGTGAGTCGTTAGGCGAGAGCAAGGGGCAGTCGCCACCCTCTGCCGGTGATGGCCATCTGTCGCGAGGGGTAGGGCCCTACCCTTTCTAAGGCAGGTCGGGCCTTTTGCTGCTGCCGAGATAGGATATGGGCCTCAAGTGCCGATTTTGGTGGTGACGGGATCGCCCCCCTGTGCGGCAAGAACTTGCTACGTGAGGGACTTTTCACGCCTGCCGCCCTCGAGAGGCTGTTTTGCCATCGCTAGGACTTAGGGGGACTCCGTGGTCCTTGGTGGCTTTAAGAGGTTGCTTTTGGGTGCTTTGGACCCTCGGGGGGGGGGGGTCGTAGCCCTTAGACTTTTGGGAGATTGAGATCCCCGTCCCTGGCCTCAATGAGCTTAGAGGCGTTCGCGAGGGAAGAGTAGGAAGTAGGGAATGCCATGACTTAGGAGTCTAGTTGTGATCCTGAAGTCGCCTGGCAGATCAGCCAGGTTAGCCCCTTGCTGTATTGCACGGACTCGGCTCCCCTTTCCTGTCTTCTGTGAGCTTGGTTGCTTTGCCTTGACTTTGGGGGGCTTACGCTGGGTTGCAGGCTCTCCGCGTTCGATGCTCCTCCTCTAAGGGAGTCAAGCATGTAACGGGAGGTTCTGGTGGTGGGAGCGTACCAGCGATTAGCCGATGGGTCGCCTGATTCTACCTTCAACCTGGCTGCCCTCGGCATGGCAGCCAAGTTAAGGTGCCTGTCTCTGTCTGAATTGGTTGGAGGGTCGTCCCCTTCTCTCCCTTTTCGCTGATTGCCAAAGGTCGGTGACCGCAATGGCTATTGGGAGGAGATGGAGGAGTTTTTCTTTTTTACTGAAGTAGTGGATGCATTATGGCTGCACCGATCTAGAAAGGGTAGCATGGAAGGGTGCTCGGCCCGAGTGTATCGGAGTGCTGCAAGTGTTGTCGCTGGAGGTTGGTTAAGGGGTTATGGGTCGATTTCGGGCGTCACTGCTCCCGGGGGTTGCCTCGGTCACGCGCTGACATGCCCAGGATGCCAGAGGCAAAGGCCTTGGACCATCGCAGGCATTGCGGTAGTGACTTCCACTTGGCCTGTGGCAAGGGGAGCATGTTTCTTGAAGGGCTTGACGCTACCCCAAAGGGGGGTGACTCATGCCGCAACGAACCTGGACGCTTCGTCGAATCCTGCAGGGAGACTCAGTTGCATCCTCTTTACCTGAATAAAAGTCGGGAGAGAGGTACCTGGAGCAAGTTGACTCAGGAGGGGCTCGGATGTTTGGGGTGACGTTGACCCGAGTTTACCTTAACCTCCATGCTGATGTGTTTAGGCATCAGGAGGAGAGGACTTCAGGTGGCACGAGCATCATTGTTAGGACCTGGTGGCGATGTTCGTTAAGCGGGGAGCCAGTGGTGATGTTTCCCATCTGTTGGGGCGGACCCACCTGGCTCTCAGTTTTGCCCGGAAGACCGCATCGGCCACTTGCGGTCGTCAGGGCCCCTTCCTGGGGTGGTCCCCTAGGTGCTTTGTAAGCTTTTCGTCCTTTCGCTCGATGGAGCATTGGGATAACGGGTCTTAGCTCACGGGCTTACCCCCTTTTAGCACACCCATTTGGTTCGCAGCCAGGGGGGTGCGTCCTTCGGAGGGCTCTTCCTCAGTGGGGTTCGCCCTGGCGACCTTCGGTGGATCGACTCCCTTCCAGCACGTCCACTTGGTGCATGGCCAAGGGAGTGCGTTCCTTAAGGAACTCCTTTGTGTAGCATGGCCCGCAATTGCACATCGCGGCTTGCGACTGCGGCTCCCTGGGGGCTGGTTGCTATCTTGGGAGAGGGGGTTCTTCACTTATGGAAGGAACCTTATTTGTAGTCGGGTAGGGGGGAGCGCCTGTTCGGGAGTGCTTTCGCCCTCGGTGGGGCTGTCGTTGTTGCTGCACATTTCGGCCAATCCACAGGAGTTAACTCGTTCTGTGGTCTCTTGTTGGGTATTCTAGCGCTCGGTCGAGGGCATTGCGCCCGTACTCGTGAATCGGGTGGCCCGACTCGGGGCACCGAGGGTTCGTCTGCTCATGGGGCCTCCCTCGTCAGAGTGATGAGCCTCAAGCCAACCCAAGCATGACTGGTGGGGCTCGGTCTCCCGCCGCTTGACTCTCGACAGCCTTTTGGGGTTGTCACCGATCCCTAAGTGCTCGGCGGAGCGTTCCCAGGATCTGCTCTTCACACCCTTGGAGGAGCTGTCCGGCTGGCTGGGCAACTATTCGCACGCGAGCCCTTGCCAGGCGAGCGCCACTAGAGGAGCTCGGTGGGAACTCCTCCTGGGACGACTGAGCGTCGGCTTATTCTGAGGGTGGGTCCTAAGGGAGTGGTGCATGAGCTAGGGTTTGCTGTCCTACGTCAGGCCTCGACTGGCTCTCCAAGCACTTTCAACGGGGGACCTTCATTCTCTCTTTCCCGAGTGGCACGTGTAGGGGCGTATATTTGGGACTACCGGATTTGGCTTCTGGTTCCTTTTCACTGGGCTACACCTCGCAGAAGTGGGGTCTAGCTTGGGGATCTCGAGCGATGAGTCGTCACTAGGGCGTGAAGATGCCGCGTCCTGACCGGGCCCCTCCGAGGGGTTGGAAGCCATGAGTGGGACTGCGGGTGGTTACGACCACTGCAACAGTTCTCTCAGGAGGGCCGAGGTAGGGTGTTGGAGGGGCCCTTCCTCCCAGCAGTGGGATGCTTTGAAGAGCGATGCTCTTTCGTTGATGCTTCTCACAGACGACGCCATTTGGTGGGCCTCGGAAAGCCACCAAAAGATTTGTTAGCAAAGGAGGTACTACTTAGTCATAAATCATCCATCGTGTGGGAGGGTAGAGTAGCGATTCATAAGCATACACAGAGGAGAACGAAGGTTTGGTGACCTAGTTTCACCACAAGGGGTGTACGTTTGGGGTGAGGGTAGAGCTCCCAATCATTTTGGGGATATATGATATTACATGATTTCGCTTCCACTCTTGGGGAGGAGCCTCTTCTTCTTAGGGCCTCCCTCTCTATAATTTGGGAAGGGGAAACTCTCACTCGGTGGCCCTAGTACTTCTAGATGCCAGGTTACTTGGTAGCTGTCAGGGTGTAGGTGGATAGGCCCATCTTATCGTATCTTCAACCCATGCTGCACTGAATCTTTTGGCAGGTTGGGCAGGTTCTGATTGGGATTCGACTGATCTAAGGTGAGGCGGGTGGAGTCGATTCTAACTGTACACCTTGTAATCCGGCAACTGGATTCTCTATTGGATCATATACAAAATTTTGAATCCAAAAATAATTTTTACCTCTAATTAGAATCGAAGTAAATATCCTTGTATCACATCTTAACACCCAATTTGAAGCCCTCATTCCGTAAGCATCAGCAAGAGTTAACCCCTAATTCACAAATAAATACAAATAGAAGTCAACTCCTTTTCTTAATACGCTAACACACTACCTAAACTATGGGGTAATTATATGAGCCACCAAAACGATCAAACGAATGACCTCCATACAAAACCTTGGCTCAAAAGCGGACAGACGTGACAACAAAGAGATATCTCAAGGGTACACATGCAAAAGCACCACGCAGATCTGCTTCCTTTCCCACACACACGGCAGTATCAGTATGGGGACATATCCTTCCCGTATCCCGCGGTCGTCGTCGTCCCCATAGCGCGGATCTCAACTCCTCCTTATCCTGCTCCATCCTCCGTCACCCGTCGATCCGCAATCCAACGCACCACATTAACCGGTAGTAGTCAACACGACGCCGATTCAGCTTGACATCCATTGCTCTCGCGAGTAACCATACCCTCCTCAATAGGGCCCCCAACGACTCGCGTGTTGGTAGTGGATCTCTCCACTGTCCGAAGAGCCCTCACCTAAAGACGCGGCGCTGCTATCTCTTCTCTCCCGCTGCAGGTGATACGATCGATCGATCTATCTCGTGATATCATCTATTCTTTCGTCCCGATCTGATCGTTTCTGCTGTTCGAGCCTCGTTTCGCGGTGCTTCTACTAGTGGCGATCGAGTTGATGTAGAGATCGATCGAGTCTTGAGTTGGGCGTGTTGGGTAGAAAGATCGGTGAGATCGAAGCCGATTTGACCTCGATTGATAAGTCCGATCGATCCCTCCTCGATTGGACGAGCGCGTGGATCGAGGCATGTGGGGAGTTGATAACTGTGTGGTGTAGATCAGTTCGGGAGGATGAGCCGTAGTTGCTTAGATTATTAGTGGTCTTGAAATTCTTTGGAAGTTGCTGGATGTTGTTGTGGACCTTGTGGTGTGATCCTTTTTTGTTATGTGAAGACTCAGTGTTAGCTTCCTCTTGATTGAATGCCGTAATGCTTGTGTTATGCTCAAGTTGTGGATTTCTGATCGGTGAGATGTGGAAGTCTTTGGAGTCGGATGGTTTATTTTAGTTAAGACGAGTCTCCGATTGTTAGACCTGATAAAATATTCTTTTGCATTGGGGGAGAGGGAGAGGTAGCGGGGAATGAGCTTTGGGATGAATTGCCTGCTGTTTATACAAGGAAGGCGGGGTGCTGTTTCATGAAATGGAATGGTGGAGGGCAGATGAAGGTGGTCGAGATGGTGATGATGATGAGTAGTAGGAAGGGTAAAGTTGAAGCAGGAGGTGATGGTGAAGAGTTGATATCTTTTGTGAATTAGGAGTAAAGGTGTTAGTGCTCTTTTGGTCATGAGAGGAAAAACCAAACTTGACATTGTTAGTGAGGAGGGTGCTTGGTCAATCTATGGAAACTTATGTTAGTAAACCAATAGTGGAGCTCTTCCGGTAATGAGAAGAAAAACCAAACTTGACATTGTTAGTTAGGGGGATGCTTGGTCAATCTGTTCAAACATAGTTGGTTACATTCTTCTTCACTTTTCATTTTATTTCGTGCCTTCTTCACTTTACATTTTCTTCCCATGTTAACAAAGTTTGGGTTCATGGTTTGTGGCCATAATGAGTCTTTAAATATATGTCATTCTTTACATGTTTAAAACATCCATTTAATGCAGCTTTTCTTATATATCCTTGATGCATTGTCTATTCTTTGCAACTCTTCCCTACATGATGAAGCGAAAATAGCTCCTCATTGCAACATGCCATACATGGTACACAAGAATTTCTACTGTTGGATTGTTTCAGTTTATACTGTAAAGTGAGCCATACCACATTCTTCTCATCTGACATCAACTAGTTCATGATTTGATTTCTAATTACACCATCCTGTATTGTCTGTGTATCTCACTTCATTTACACCATCTAACATGTATCAGATCAGATCCCACTTGAAATTTCTACATTTCAGTATTTATAATATGTTTATTGATTTATTTAGGCATGGCATCCTCTGATAACCCTGAGGTAGTTGATAGAGGGAAGAAGGAAGATAAAGATGAAGAAAAAGGTGGATTCTTAGGCAAGGTTAAGGATTTTATTCATGACATTGGGGAGAAAATTGAAGGTGCCATAGGATTTGGAAAACCAACTGCAGATGTTACTGGGATACACATACCACAACTCAATATGAAGCAGATTGAACTCGTGGCTGATGTGCTGGTGACAAATCCAAATCCTGTACCCATTCCTCTAATAGATATAAATTATTTGGTAGAGAGTGACGGAAGAAAACTTGTATCAGGACTAATCCCTGATACAGGGACAATTCATGCTCATGGCTCAGAGACGGTTAAAATACCAGTGCTGTTGATATATGATGACATCAAAAGTACTTACAGTGACATTAAGCCTGGAAGTATCATTCCTTACAAGGTCAAGGTAGATCTCATTGTTGATGTGCCAATTATTGGGCGGATCACGATTCCTCTCGAGAAAAATGGTGAAATTCCAATTCCATACAAGCCTGATGTGGATGTTGAAAAGATACGCTTTGAGAAATTCTCCTTTGAGGAAACAGTAGCAATATTACATCTGAAATTGGAGAACAAAAACGACTTTGATCTGGGACTCAATGATCTGGAATATGAGTTCTGGCTGTCTGATATAAGCATATCAACTTCAGATCTCACTGAATCTACAAAAATTGATAAAAATGGTATTAGCTATATGAAGATCCCCATAACTTTTCGTCCCAAAGACTTTGGTTCTGCCCTCTGGGATATGATTAGAGGAAGGGGTACGGGCTACACCATCAAAGGACTACTTGATGTGGACACACCATTTGGAAGAATGAAAATGCCCATAACCAAAGAAGGTGGCACGACTCGTCTCAAGAAAGATGATGACGACGACGACGAGGTAACTGACTGTAAATTGATAGCTAATGCATGATTTCTGGCTTCAGTTTACTTACATCTTGACATTTACTGTTAAAATTAAAAACATATTAAAGGAGATCGTATGTGTCACCATGAAATGTTTATAAAGAATATATGAAATAATTTTTTGAAGTATGTATTTCTTTGTATATTACTTGATTAGAGTACAATTTCTAGATTCGATTGTGAATGTATTAAAAGGATCACCCCTAGAGAAGATAAAACCAAAATGTGTAAACCCACTTAAAGAGTTTGGTTGTTGAGTAAGTGCGCACTCATCCAAAAGAGTAGGGTCCAAAACTTACCTTCAAACAAAAGGGGGAGATGTGCAATGACACCCGACAATTCATGGCACAATATTCACAAATGTGCACAAACGTTTGCTATTGTTCAAGGCAGGTCAATTGGGCGTAAGGTCAAAGTTAAATTCATCAAGTATAATCACATTATCTTGCCATGAGTAAATTCTAATCGTCAATAAATTTTCTAGAATTGTAACAAAAGATTTTTGGTTGAAACAAGTTGTTTGAAACATGCAACAATGAATTCCCTCATCTCGCAAAAAAAACAAGAGAGAGAGAGAATTCTTTCAAAACTGCAGTGCAAATGATTTTGAGCTTAATAAAAAAATGTTTTGGTAAATGATGAATATCAGTCGTGGTTCTCTTGCATAATCAATTATAAATCGGCCATTCCTTTTCAAAAATAGATTTATAATTGGTCCTATAGTTGGTCATGCTAATACTACACCCTCTAAATTGTCATTTTGCTTATCTTGATTTTCATTCTTGTTTCATGGCAGGACTGAGATTCCTATTGGCACTGGAAAGGCTTTGCTTGATCTGGTTGGATCTCTATTTAGCTGTTCTCCTTACTCCTAGGTTACTTTTGTTTGCGTTATGCGACTTGTATTTCCCTAATATGTTTTTAAACTCTTTAACTTTATCATGCTGAAATAATGGTACATTGGCCAGTGATGATGTTCCCTTCTTCAGTCGTGTATATTATTACGTGCGTAGCAGATGCCCTTGAGTTTATGACTCCATTCTTTTTTGTTTTGAAAAGTTCACGACTTCAATCCATTTCTGTGTTTGGCATTCCAAGTTTCCAACCCTCTATATCATGGTCCACTTGCTTCACAAAAATGTTGGAGCTGTGTTACCGTTGAGAGAGGTGAATGTTATTTTTTTATCATTGGATAATGAGAGATCCAATTACATAGTTTGATCCTAGGTAGTGAAGTGGGAAAGAGAGGGGCGTGTGGTGACCTACATAAAGGTGCTGGTACCTCTTATTTGTCTTCAAGAAGAAATATTAAAGGATCTCGTCCATAGGAATATTTCTCATGTGATTTTCTTCCTTCTTTTTGTGAGAAGGTTCCCACATAAATTTCAAGTATTTCACATTATGACATTTTAATTTTGTGTTCATTTTATTTCGATTATTTGTTTCAACATAGTATCGGAGTAAGTCGTTCTTGGATTTGTTCTCATGTTTTTATCATTTTTATGATTGACGATGTTCCACATGGGGGTTTCACTGGTTTCATTGTTCTTGAATTTTTTATGCTTCTCTGTCTTCATGTTCTTATTCTTCTATGAGTTCTTGGAGGCACAAGAGAATCAGCCACAGAGATCTCGAGGATGATCTCCTTAGTGGAAATCATGGTGAGGACGTTGCCAATGGTGTTAGTCTTAACAACATCATTGAACTTGGCCTAGACCCTTGCAAGAGGAGCAGCAATTGCTTGGAGGACAAGGGCTGGAGTGCATGGTAATCGACGATGGTAAGTGCGAGGCAGCTGCAGGCGTAAGGATCAAGTGATGCATGATGAAGATTGATCGTCGAGATTGATTGGCTACTAGGAGAGGAGATCATCTATGGTAAGTGGAGAGTGTCAAGATGGTGAGGAGTGGAGTTCAACGAGAGCATACCCCCTCCGCCCCCCCACCCAGACGACTTCGACTCATTGGATCCCTATGGGAACCCTGTGGCAATGCTGGAGCACAGGTAGCACCTAGTGAGGGAGTTGAGGCAAAGCCAAGGGGAAGATCGGTATGATTATCAAGGAGGCTCTTGGGTGGCTTGATGACAACCAGAACCCTGTGAAGGACTATGATGAGAAGTTCAAGTCGGTTAAGTCAATCTACAACCTCATCATCACCGTTGCCTACTAAAGATCAGGTGACCCATCCAGTAGCATGTCTGATGAAGAGCTGAGAGGTCGTTGAGAGAGTTGGAAGAGGTAATGGCAATGCCAAGCTTATGTGGAATTCATTTGAATTGTAATAGGGTTTATCTGGGCATTTTGCAATTTTGGTCCTTTGTCTTCTTTTAAGTTGTTTTCACTTTGCTTTACAAAAAGCACAAAAAAAAAGGGAAGAGAGGAAGAAGAAACAAAATAAAAAAAGGAAGGAAGAAAAGAAAGTAGTTTTTTTTTTTTTAAAGGGAAAATGATGTGAAAAAAATGATGAAGTGGAAGTGAAGAGGGAGAGAAGTTCTCTATTTGTTTTCTTCTTTATGTTGTTTCGTCTCCCATTGAGTATAGGGAAAAGGGGGAATGCGAGAATGAGAGCTTATTGTGGATCCCATATTAGGGAGACTTATTCTTCGAGATCCTTACATGAGAGTAGCTTAATATTAAAGATAATGATGCTCATCTTAGGTGGGGGGATAAGTAATCCGCAAATCTATCCTCCTAGGTTAGTTAGGACTCGAACTGGAGACCTGTTGTTTTCACTTAAGTAATATGAGCATACTCACTGGTTGAGTTACTCGATAGGTTCATAAGCTTAATATTGGTTCTTATATAAGAGGAGCATATTCCTGAGTCCTAGATTTTTGTATAAGAGAGGCTTATTTTGAGTTTTTGTGTAAGAGAGGTTCAATCTCAATACCTTTAAGGGAGAGACTTTTAATGGGGAAGACATCAACACTATTTGAGGTATTTAGGAGAGATTAATCAGAGGTAGCAATTTATCTACTTATCTCTAACCTACGTTGATATATTGTCATGAGCATACTCGCCTACTAGTAAGAACGAGGATGTAATTGCTGTCATTTGTTTGGACGGGTTGTGTTCTACTTATGAGAGTGATGTGTAATGTTGTACAAGTTGAGCATTTTATGCTCTAACTTAAGGTTTGTTGAAACAAATGAATGTTATTGTTGGGTAATTGGATAATGGGAGATCTAATTATATATTTTACTCCCACATAATGTAGTGGGAAAGAGAGGTGTGTGGTGGATTATATAAAGGTTCTTGTACCTTTCATTTGTCTTAAAGAAGAAATATTATAAGATCTCACTCATAAGGACATTTCAAAGTTTTCTTTTCTCTCGAGTAAGGTTTCCATATAAATTGAAGTATTTTACATTGTCGTACTTTGATTTTATATTTATTTTATTTTGATTATTTATTTTAATTGGTACTAACTCCATGTGTCAATTGATCCATGCTCGAATTTAAATTGGTTATAAACTTCGAAGTTTCTTTTATAAGATCTCACTCTTAAGGACATTTGAAAGTTTTCTTTTCTCTCATTGTGAGTAAGGTTTTCATATAAATCAAAATATTTTACATTGTCATACTTTGATTTTATATTTATTTTATTTTGATTATTTATTTTAATCGGTACTAACTCCATGTGTCAATTGATCCATGTTCGAATTTAAATTGGTTATAAACTTCGAAGTTTCTTACGAAAATTCATAACTAGATCATGTCATGAAATGGTTACAATCACACATAAAGCTTCCTCCGGTGAGAAACTGAGATTGCCATACGGAGTAGATATTTCTTGTTTGTTTGTGGGGGAGGGGGTGAAAGATAATGCTCTATGATATGTGATCAACCAATATCATTGCGAAATGAAGGTTGCAAGTGGAGGCTGAAGATTGATTTCAAGAATATCAAAACATATCTACACAGCTGAACGAGACTAATCAAAATGAACATACGTCTGGATCAATAGATGTCTTAATGTGCATGAAGCTGATCATAAATCCCCTAAGATTTTGGCTCGCAATATTACTTCTGCAGCGTCTTTCTACACTGAACTAAGGGAGGATGGGATTCAGGCGGCAACTTTCTACATGGAACCAAGGGAGGATGGGCTTCAGGCAGGTGCGCACAATCCTCATTTGCCTCTTATTGATGAGCATGTTTCTGTCAGGACCCACTTGCCAGGCTTTCGGACAGGATTGCATGACTGCGCTTTGATTGTCACGCAGTGGTTGGTGCATGTCATTCAGTTGTTGGGGATGTGTTATTAGACACGTTAGATTATGTTATGGTTACACATTCTATAAAATTTACCTTTATATTCAGTGGAGGTGGAAGCTTTTGCACACATTGGCCCCAGTAGGTGTTAAGCAACTTTCTTAGGAGATTACTTCATATCGTTCTTGTAAGGTTTCTTGTGAACGAAAGCTATTGCAATTTTGGAAAAATAAAAAAAAAACGACTATCATAGGGGTCCACTTCCTACGTAGCTCCTTGTTCTTTATAATGTAAATAATGGTTTGCTAGATCTCACGGGAGAAGGCTTTCTGAGTAATGCAAACTATTTTTCATGTAATCAACTGGCATCACGGTGGCCTCATGTCCTGTGTAACACCTTGTTCTTTATAATTCAAATAATGGTTTTCTAGAACCTATGTGAAAGTTTTGTGATCGATACAAAATATGTTTCGTCCCCTACGGTGGAGGGGACCGGATGGGATCCCATGAATTTAACGTGCAAAACAAAGGCACATTTAATTTGATCGATATCTCTGTTTGACATAAATAGCCGTCTCTTGAATTGCTGGGCCACACTGGGAACTCCAGAATATTACCTATCGTTTTATATCGAGTAAAGACTTTAATTTTAAAACTTAAACTTATGTGCATTCTGCATTTCCATGGAAAACGACGGTAACAATACCAGGTTTTTGTGCTTGTATATATTTGTTTGGATGACTTTGCTGCATATTAATCATCTAGGCTCTATGATTGTCATTTGTGTTAGGAATTTAAGAGTATTTTTATTTTTTATTTGACTTGATTTTCAAGCAGTTAAAATCTTAATAGATTTGGGATTCTTGAGTCTAAATATGAGTTTAGACTCCTCTTAGGAATAAAAGTTTGAGCAGGATTTTGAGTCTTGTGTTGCAACTACAAATAAGAGAGTGGATCTTTGAAACTTTGGAAGCCAATTGCGGAGAGAAAGGGCAAGAATTAAGAGAGTTAACTCCATATTTCTTTATGGTGGAACTTCTCTTCTCTAGTAGTCACAAAGGTGGCTTATCACAATTAAATTGTGTGTTTTAGTTTTTGTATGTGTTCCGTAAGTTGTTTTGTGTTTCTCTATGTTTAACAACCGGTATTAGAATCAATGTGATTGAGGAGTTAACATTAGGCCACAAGGATATTAACAATGGTTGTGGGGGTTGCTAGCTCCCAACAACCACCAAAGGAAAAGGTTACGGTAGCAGGTTCGGTAGGAAGTAGAAGATTGCAAGGGTGACCTTGTGCTAAGAAGATAGGCTGCAAGTTGAAGTGAAGGATGCACTTTTAATACTAGATTCGATGATCTAGATTTGTAGGGTCAGATCGAAGGCAATTATAGATTTAGGTGATTCAAGAGTTCAGGTTAGGTAATTGGAAGGTTTGGACAAAATGGATAGCTTGAATTGAGTACATTAGGCTTCAATTTTTCTAGATTATGCATAGTAGTATGTTTTTCACCATTTTTGAGTCAATTAGTAGAGATTTGCTTTGATTTGAAGTAATCGGAAACTTGAAGGCTATAGGAGTATTTCATCCATGGATATAATAGCAAAGTTCATCTTAAGCATTTATTGTTCTTTGTAGAGCTTTTGGATGGAAATAATGACTTCACTTTATGACAATAATGAGTGAAGAAAATCCTCCCGTAGAAGGACTTATGAAAATCAACTAGAAGAAAATGAGGAAGTTGGAGAATCTGATAGACAAAGAGTGGCAAGAGAAGAGAGATCTTGTGAGTAGTACAATGTAACTATTCTTGGAGAACAACATCCATCTGTGAGGTCATTAGGTTGGATGATCTAGTTGATATTTGGGAGAAGCTTGAGAGTAGATAGAAGTCTAAATCTTTGACATATAGGCTGTTAATGTAGAAGGTATATAGTCTAATGATGATTTAGGGATCAAGGGATTAGATTGGATGTGTACTTGGATGAATTCAACAAGATTGTGATAGATGTAGGCATCCTTAAGAAGAGGAATGAAATGTCTCTTAAATAGGAGGATAAAATATTAATCCTGTTGGGGTTCACTTTCACCTCTCTTTGAACACTCAATGATGACGCTACTTTATGGGAAAAAGACAAGCATGCTAGATGAAATTATTTTCTCGTTGTTGATAAATGAGTTGTGACGGGTAGGATGTAGGGAAAGTAATTTTTGAGGATGTTTAAGTGTTCATTATTGAGAATAGCCACACGAGATTAAAAGGTAGAATGGGTAGAGGAGGACGATTCAAGTCACCCATCCTTCGTACATACTTTTATTGTGACAACCAGGGTCATGTTATACCAATTGATCAAGATGTGAGGAAGATGGGAAGTTGAAGAAGGAAATGGAGAAAATCTTAGGAAGGAAGTCTGATAGCTTAAACTTAGATGACTTTGCATCTATAGTCTTATTAGAAAGAGAGATGGTAGCCTTTTGACATTGGAAGATAAATCAAGTTTAGGATGGTTGTTAGACATAACAAATTTGGATCATTTATTGTTACGATCCGATTCCCGAATCCTTACAGGACACGAGAATCAGACCGACTCGACTAATTCCAAAATCCAGTCGTCCAACGAGAAAGTAACCAAAAAGCAGTAAAAATAAACCACATTCACCATGCAAGCAACTAACAGTAACAAAAGTACAGCAGTAAAGAAATAAGCTACTACAGTACACACCACCACAACAGTAGAGAATTTAAACGAATACAGAAATATAAAGTTACAATAAAAGAGTACAGAAGTAAACAATTACTCACTACAACGGAACTGGTACAACAAAGAAAAGTACAACTACTGGGCTCTACTGGGCCCAGCACCCTCCGCAGCCGTAGGCTCTGGTTGCTTAACACCTGGACCTAAAACGGTTGTAAGTACAACACGTTAGCGAAACGCTGAGTAGAGTGGCAATCAGCTAACTAAGAGAAATAGTAAAGGTGGACAGGTAGCTGTTGTTTTCAATTTCTTTCTTTATTCAACTAATTATTCTTTCTTTCATCACTTGATTTATTTATCAAGTCTTTTTCTTGATCTCAAATGTTCCTCGTGGGAACGATCTTGATTGCAGTTTTTTCCGAAGAGTAGAAGTAGCACGTGGTGCTCTCCTGGCCGGGAGAGTCTCCCGTGGTGGTCTTACCCTCAGTCAACCACCCCAAGGTCGCTAATAGACGTAACTGTGACTACGGCACGCGCGATAAACGCACGAGTAGTTACCCCGCACTGGCACGCGGTTAGTCGTTTCCGTTAACGGGTGCGCCCAAGACACAACACAGAACCAGTATAGGGCATAACCCTCTCAGTAACAGAGGTCTCGCCCCTCCACAGTCTGCGCACCCTCGCCTGACTACCTTAGTTTGCCCAATGGGCCTAACAAGTCGGTGTAGGACGGTTAGCTGAACCTCGGGCCCTGTGGGGTGGCTAGCTCTCTCTCTACACTAGCAGCTCTCCCCGGTACTGTGTACGCGAGGGCCAAAAAGTCGGTGCAAAGTGGCCAAACTCACCCCGATCTCAACCCGAGGACGGCAAGCTCCCCTCTACACTAAGAGGTAATATGTACTTCCCTTGGTACCACGTACCCAAGAGACAACACACTTTCCCATTCACATTTCCAGTTCCATTCTATTTATTTCCAGGAGCTCTACTCCTAATTCCCCGTAGGGTTTATGCTCATGTTTCTCAGGCCAAGCCATATCAGGTTTCATCATTTTAGGTTTATTCGCATATAGCACGTGTTTCCAACATTCAATCTTTCTTTTCCAATTTATATACAAGTAGCTCGTATTTAATTTTAAACAACAGGAATTACATGTAGCAGTTATTAACAACAATACTCTACATTTCACAGGTAGCTGTTATCCAATTACAGGCAATTATTATTATTCTATCTACTCATCCAAGACTGCAATTCAGGCATTCAATACAATCATTCCAGTGTTTCTAGTCTTAGGATTCATGCCATACCCTAGGATCTATCATTCAATCTAATGTTTCTGGTCCTAGGATTCATGCCATACCCTAGGATCTATCATTTATTCCAAACATGCATTTATGTTTGTAATTAACTAAGGGAAGCCACTCTACCCACAAAATCAGGAGTAATGGGGGCGTGATCGGCAGGTCCACGTGCTTCTGCAACCCCCAAATTCGCAACAGAACGAGGTCCTAACACAAGGATTAGCCACAAGAAACCACTCAGAACATGATAAAAAATATTCCAACAAGTAGAGGAACTTATACGAAGAAGAATGAAATCTTAAACGCGGAAATCGGACCTCAAACGGACCCTAAACAGTTCAAAAACGATAACTTTGACTCAAATCAGATGTCTGGAACATCTTTCAAACGTCTTAAAAGGGGTCCATATCCATACCTCACTCTGTGCTGCTCCTCAGACGTCCAGGGATCCTGCTGAGCCATCTAGACCTAGTTCCAGACGTTCGACTATCCCTCCGAACGTTTGGAGACGCTCTCCGTCGTCTGGTGCCTCGCCTAAACGTCTGAATCGCGTGGGAGGGCGTGTCCCACGCCTTCCAGAAGCAAATCCTGCACGCGCACGCAAAATCTCTTAACACGGCACGCAACAAAGCCTCGGCGGAACGACCTGCATGGCCGTATCTGCAAAGGGAAGTAAAGGGTGCAGTACGTACCTCTCAGTCGTTTGGAGCTTCCTCCAGACGTCGTCCGTGTCGTATGGATGCAGGTCCAGACGTCTGATTTTGGGAAAAATCCCAGAATCAAAAGCTCCTTCGTCTTCTTCCTACTGTGCGCAGCCGCGCCGCGCTCATTCACCCGCTGCTCTAGCTGTAGCAGCGTCGGGGAGGACCTCCCCGACACACACTCCGCCTCGCGCACACCCGACCGGCCTCGAGCTGCTCCGGCGAGCTCTCTCTCACGGCTCGCACACTCTCCTCTCTTCCCTCTCGCTGCTCCTCTCCTCTCCGCCGCTGCACTCGGCTGCAGCTGTTGCTCTCGCTCTCGCTCTTGTTGGAGAAGGTGGATGGGAGTGGGGTGGCATGAGGGAGAGGAGGGGTATATGTAGGCATGGGGGGGTGGGGGGGCAGGCTTTTTCGTCGGTGAGGGGAGAGAAGAAAGAGAAGAAAAATGGCTGAGCTCAGTCTGTGCGCAGCACGCGCGTAGACTCGGGGTCGTACGCACGTAAAAATTAATTTCCAGACGTCTGGCCTGAGTCCCAGACGTCTTAAAAGAGCTTTGATGGCATGGGTCTTAACAACATAATAAACTCAAAGGAAGTTTCATCCCCGAAACTTACGCTAACAAGGGTGCGGAAAAAGAACAACGCATAACAAACTCAAAGAGGACCGAAACCGGTCTGAAATGACGTACCCTCAAAGAGCTCCGGGTACCGCTCCCGCATCGCTGCCTCAGGCTCCCAGGTAGCCTCCTCGTACCGCTGGCTTCTCCACAAGACCTTCACTAGGGGTACCTACTTCCGTCTCAGACTCCGGACGGCTCTATCGAGTATCTGCACTGGCAGCTCAGGGTAGGTCAAGTCGTTACCCACCTCGACGCTCTCGTGGCTCAAAACGTGGCTGGAATCAGCGACGTACTTCCTGAGGTTGGACACGTGGAACACGTCGTGCACACCAGAAAGATGAGGAGAAAGGGCAAGTCTGTAAGCAACGGGTCCAACTCGCTCTAGGACCTCAAAGGGTCCCACAAACCTCGGCGCGAGCTTCCCTCTCACCCCAAACCGCTGCAGGCCCTTCATGGGCGAAACACGAAGGAAGACGTGATCCCTAACCTCAAACTGCATCTCTCTGTGTTTCCGATCTGCATAGCTCTTCTGTCTGCTCCTGACAGTGCGGAGTCGCCTGTGAATCTGCTCGATCACCTCCTGACTCTGCCAGATCAGCCTGGGGCCAACCTCCCACTTGGTCCCCACCTCAACCCAGCTCAAGGGTGCCGTACACCTCCATCCGTACAGAGCCTTGTAGGGTGCCATGCCGATGCTGGAGTGATAACTGTTATTATATGCAAACTCCGCTAGGGGCAAGTGCTCCTCCCAAGAGCCCATCCAGTCAGTACACAAGCACGCAAAAGGTCCTCAAGTGTCTGTATCGTGCGCTCAGACTGTCCGTCCGTCTAGGGGTGGTATGCTGTACTAAACCTCAACCGTCTCCCCAAGGCTTGCTAAAACTCAGCCCAAAATTGGGACGTAAAACGGGTATCCTGATTGGATACAATCTCCCGTGGAACTCCGTGCAGACGTACCACGTTGTAGATATACCTCTCTGCCAACTGTGCTGGTCCCAAAGTGACTCGGATCGGCAAGAAACGTGCCATTTTCGTCAATCTATCTACGATCACCTAGATTGCGTCGTGTCCTCGCTGGGTAACTGGCAAGCCCACCACCAAGTCCATGGTGATGCTCTCCCACTTCCACTCTGGCACTGGAAGTGGCTGCAACGGCCCTGCAGGCCTCTGATGCTCGGCCTTCACCTGCTGGCACACTAAACACTGTTGTACATATTCACCTGCATCCGGCTTCATTCCCCTCCACCAAAAGTCGCGTCTCAAATCATGGTACATCTGTGTTTCCGAGATGTATGGTGAACCTGGAACCGTGTGCCTCAGTCAGGAGCTCTCTTAACAGCTCATCGTCCCTAGGAACGCACAAACGTCCCCTCATGCGTAGCACCTCGTCTGTAAAGGAGAAGTCCGCAAGGTCTCCTGATAGTACTATGTCACGCAACGACTGCAGGTATGGGTCGGCCATCTGTCCTGTGATGATGCGATCTATTAGCTCTGACCTCGTCTGTTGTGTCACAGTCACTGCCTCACAGTGCCCCAGTAACTTTAGGGGTTGCCAACTGCCCATCTCCTCCATGAGGCTCCAACTCTACACCTGCAAACTGGCCAAGTGGGCGGGCGCCTTCCGGCTCAAAGCGTTAGCCACCACGTTGGCCTTCCCCGGGTGGTAGGAAATGCTGCAGTCATAATCCTTCAGGAGCTCTAACCAACGTCTCTGTCTCATGTTGAGCTCCTTCTGATCAACAAGTATCTGAGGCTCTTATGATTTGTGAAAATCTCAATGGTCTCACCGTACAAGTAGTGCCTCCAAGTCTTCCGCGCGAAGACGACAGCTGCTAACTCCAGGTCGTGGGTAGGGTAGCTATGCTCATGGGGCTTCAGTTGCCGCGAAGCGTAAGAGACAACGTGACTCCTCTGCATGAGCACACCCCTTAACCCCTGCAAAGAGGCGTCCGTGTACATAACGAACCCTCCACTGCTGTCTAGAATGGTGAGCACGGGAGCCGAAGTCAGCCACTCCTTCAGCTCCTGAAAACATGCCTCACAAGTGTCTGTCCAAGAAAAGGGCACGTCCTTCCGGGTCAGCTGTGTCATAGGACCTGCAATCTGCGAGAAGCCCCTGATAAACCGCCTGTAGTAGCCTACCAGTCCCAAGAAATTGCGGATCTCAGTAACTGTACGCGGTCTCTCCCACCTGAGCACTGGCTCAACCTTGGTTGGGTCCACGGCCAAGTCATCCCCGGAGATCACATGGCCCAAGAAGGTCACCTCCCTCAACCAGAACTCGCACTTGCTGTATTTGGCGTACAGCCTATGTCGTCTCAGTGTGTCCAGAACCATTCGCAAGTGCTGTCCGTGCTGCGTCTGATCTCGAGAATAGATGAGCACACCATCAATAAATACCACCACGAACTGGTCCAAGTACGGTCTGAACACCCGGTTAATCAAATCCATGAAGGAAGCAGGGCGTTGGTCAGCCCAAATGGCATGACCAAAAACTTGTAGTGTCCGTACCAGGTCCGGAAAGTTGTCTTGGAGACGTTTGCCTCCCTGATCCTCAACTGGTGGTACCCAGACCTCAAGTCTATCTTAGAGAAAATCATGGCACCTCGCAACTGGTCAAACAAGTCATCAATCCTCGGTAGCGGATACTTGTTCTTGATGGTAACCCTATTCAGCTGTCTGTAGTCCACACAAAGGCATAGGTTATCATCCTTCTTCACGAACAATACCAGGGCTCCCCACGGAGACGCACTAGGCCTCACAAAGCCCTTCTCCAGAAGGTCCTATAATCGGGACTTGAGCTCTCGCAGCTCAAGTGGTGCCATCCTGTAAGGCGTTGTAGAAATGGGGTTGTCCCCGGTACCGGTGAGATCTCAAACTCGATCTCACGCTCGGGCGGTAGTCCTGGAAACTCATCTGGAAACACGTCGGGGTACTCTCTGACCACCGAGATACTCTGAAGGTCTGCCACAGGGCTGGGCTCTGCCACCACACAAGCCAGGAAGCCCTCACACCCCTTGCCCAAAAGTCTCGTCGCCCGAAGTGCAGAAATGCACCTAAAGCCTCCGTCCACTGGCTGCCCGTGAAACTCGAAAGAAGGCAACTCCGATATGGAGAAGACGATCTTCCTCTTAAAACAGTCCACCAAGGTGTGGTAAGCGGACAGCCAGTCCATCCCCAGAATCACGCCAAAGCCCTCCATCTGTATCACAATCAGGTCAGCGAGAAGGTTGTGTCCCCCAACACTGACCTCACAACCTGTGTAAACCTCCTCATCTACAAACAGTTGACCACCCGGACCTCTGATCACAAACGGATCCTCTAACAACACAGTCCTGCCTCAAACTAACAGCAAAACTTGTAGCGACAAACGAGTGCGTGGTGCCGAAATCAAAAAGCTTGTAAACTAGTCTGTTGGAAACTGTAACCATACCTGCCACCACTGATCCTGAAGCTCTGGCATCCCTGTGTGTCAGGGCGTTGATACGCCCCTCAGCCCTAGGTGTGGATGAAGCAGCCACACTCTGCGTCGGACGGGTAGCCGCTGGTCGGTACCCTCCCCGCGACTGCTGTCCTCCCCCTCGGGCCTGGAAACCGCGACCTCCTGCTCGTCCTCCAGTACTCGGCGCAGGGAGCATCTGCTAGCCTCCTGCCCTAGACTTGCAGTCCCTGCTGATGTGACCCGGCTGGCCACACTAGTAGTAAAGAGGAACTCGACTCTCGCCCTCAGTGGGCCCCTGGCCGCTGACGTCCCCGCAAAACGTGACGGCTCTCCTGCGGGTGCCACGTGCCTCCTCTCTTGTCGGCCCTGTGAGAAGTCTGGCTGGTAGGGCCTCTTCCGCTTGCTGTCAGTGTCACGTGTGGATGGGTTGGTCTCCTCATACGTCATGGTTGCCTCCACCACCCTTGAGAACGTAGGCAGCTTCAGGGGTTTGACATACCCTCGAATAGTAGGCTGGAGCCTCTCGGTGAACCTCCAAAGGAGCTCCTCCTTGGTAGCCACGGCTGTCGCGACGAAATGAAACAGCTCCAGAAAACGCATGCGGTACGCGCTCACGGTCATCGTCCCCTGGTGGAGAGTGTGGAACTCCCGCCTCCTTTGGTCCTGCCAAGTCTGAGGGAAGTACTGCTTGCAAAAGAGGGTGACAAACTGGTCCCAAGTCAGTTCGTCCCTCTCCTAACCCCTGACCGCCCTCCACCACCTGTGTGCCACGCTCTCCAGCTGGTACGTGGCAAAGGCCACGCGGCACTCCACAGGGGGCGAAGGGTGTCAAACACCTTCTTGATCTGCTCGAGCCAGTGCTCCGCCTCTGTCGGGTCCTCATCCCCCTTGAAGGAGGGGGGCTTCAACTTCCGGAACTGTCTGAAAAGCTCATAATAGCGCTGAAGTGGAGAAGCTGGTACGCCTCTCGGTAAGGAGGCCTCGTGCTCGAAAGTGCTGGAAGAAGGTGGGGGCGGTGGAGGGACACCCCCTCCCCCACGTCCAGCACCATGTCCGTCTCGCTGTCCCACCGAGGACTCCCCCTCTGCAGCCCCAGGGAGAGGCGCTCGTGGCGGTGGGTGAAGCTCCTCTCGCACGATCTCCCGTATCAACTGAGTAAGGTCCTGGGCCTGAATGCCTGGGAGTAGTGGCTGGTCCACTGAGGCGTCGGGCTCAACGCGTCCGCCCCTCCGACCTCGTCCTCGGCCGCGTCCGCGGCCCACCTCACTAATCCCACGTCGAGGCATCTCCTGCAAGGAGACGCGAACACATAACAGAAAGAACGTCAATTCTAACTGACATTCAATGAAGAAACCCTAGAACAGATGTCAAAAGGTACGTTGTGGTGGTTACTCTAGTTACAAGCACGTGAATTGGTTATTTTCCAATTAGTTGGTTCACTTCTCGAGACGACCTTGCTCTGATACCATCTTGTTACAACCCGGTTCCCGAATCCCTACAGGACACGAGAATCGGATCGACTCGACTGATCCCAAGACCCAGTCGTCCAACGAGAAAGTAACCAAAAAGCAGTAAAAATAAATCACATTCACCATGCAAGCAACTAACAGTAACAAAAGTACAGCAGTAAAGAAATAAGCTACTACAGTACACACCACCACAACAGTAGAGAATTTAAACGAATACAGAAATATAAAGTTACAATAAAAGAGTACAAAAGTAAACAATTACTAACTACAACGGAACTGGTACAACAAAGAAAAGTACAACTACTGGGCTCTACTGGGCCCAACACCCTCTGTAGCCGTAGGCTCTGGTTGCTTAACACCTGGACCTAAAATGGTTGTAAGTACAACACGTTATTGAAACGCTGAGTAGAGTGGCAACCAGCTAACTAAGAGAAACAGTAAAGGTGGACAGGTAGCTGTTGTTTTCAATTTCTTTCTTTATTCAACTAATTATTCTTTCTTTCATCACTTGGTTTATTTATCAAGTCTTTTTCTTGATCTCGAATGTTCCTCGTGGGAACGATCTTGATTGCAGTTTTTTCCGAAGAGTAGAAGTAGCACGTGGTGCTCTCCTGGCCGGGAGAGTCTCCCGTGGTGGTCTTACCCTCAGTCAACTACCTGAAGGTCGCTAACAGACGTAACGGTGACTACGGCACGCGCGATAAACGCACGAGTAGTTATCCCGCACTGGCACGCGGTCAGTCGTTTCCATTAACGGGTGCGCCCAAGGCACAACACGGAACCAGTATAGGGCATAACCCTCTCAGTAACAAGGTCTAGCCCCTCCACAGTAACCAAACAGAGGTCTCGCCCCTCCACAGTCCGCGCACCCTCGCGTGCCTACCCTGGTTTGCCCAGTGGGCCTAACAAGTCGGTGTAGGACGGTTAGCTGAACCTCGGGCCCTGTGGGGTGGCTAGCTCTCTCCCTACACTAGCAGCTCTCCCCGGTACTGTGTACGCGAGGGCCAAAAAGTCGGTGCAAAGTGGCCAAACTCACGCCGGTCTCAACCCGGGGACGGCAAGCTCCCCTCTACACTAAGAGGTAATATGTGCTTCCCTTGGTACTACGTACCCAAGAGACAACACACTTTCACATTCACATTTCCAGTTCCATTCTATTTATTTCCAGGAGCTCTACTCCTAATTCTTCGTAGGGTTTATGCTAATGTTTCTCAGGCCAAGCCATACCAGGTTTCATCATTTTAGGTTTATTCGCATATAGCACGTGTTTCCAACATTCAATCTTTCTTTTCCAATTTATATACAAGTAGCTCGTATTTAATTTTAAACAACAGGAATTACATGTAGCAGTTACTAACAACAATACTCTACATTTCACAGGTAACTGTTATCCAATTACAGGCAATTATTATTATTCTATCTACTCATCCAAGACTGCAATTCAGGCATTCAATACAATCATTCCAGTGTTTCTAGTCTTAGGATTCATGCCATATCCTAGGATCTATCATTCAATCTAGTGTTTCTATCTATCATTTAATCTAGTGTTTCTGGTCCTAGGATTCATGCCATACCCTAGGATCTATCATTTATTTCAGACATGAATTTAAGTTTGTAATTAACTAAGGGAAGCCACTCTACCCGCAAAATCGGGAGTAATGGGGGCGTGATCGGTAGGTCAACGTGCTTCTGCAACCCCCAAATCCGCAACAGAACGAGGTCCTAACACAAGGATCAGCCACAAGAAACCACTCAGAACATGATAAAAAGCATTCCAACAAGTAGAGGAACTTATACGAAGAAGAATGAAATCTTAAACGTGGAAATCGGACCTCAAACGAACCCTAAACGGTTCAAAAATGACAACTCTGACTCAAATCAGACGTCTGGAACATCTTCTAGATGTCTGAAAAGGGGTCCAGATCCATACCTCACTCTACATTGCTCCTCAGAAGTCCAGGGATCATGCTGAACCGTCTGGACCTAGTTCCAGACATCCGACTATCCCTCCGGACGTCTAGAGATGCTCTTCGCCGTCTGGTGCCTCGCCCAGATGTTTGAACCGCATGGGAGGGCGTGTCTCGTGCCTTCCCGAAGCGAATCCTGCACGCACACGCAAAATCTCTTAACATGACACGCAACAGAGCCTCGGCGGAACGGCCTGCATGGCCGTATCCGTAAAGGGAAGTAAAGGGTGCAGTACGTACCTCTCAGTCGTCTGGAGCTTCCTCTAGACGTCGTCCGCGTCGTCTGGATGTAGGTCTAGACGTCTGATTCTGGGAAAAGTCCCAGAATCAGAAGCTCCTTCGTCTTCTTCCTGCTGCGCGTGGCTGCGCCGCGCTCGTTCGCCTGTCGCTCTAGCTGCAGCAGCATCGGGGAGGACCTCCCCAATACACACTCCGCCTCGCGCATGCCCAACCGGCCTCGAGCTACTCCGGCGAGCTCTCTCTCACGGCTCGCGCGCTCTCCTCTCTTCCCTCTCGCTGCTCCTCTCCTCTCCGCCGCTGCAGTTGCTGCTCTTGCTCTCGCTGGAGAAGGTGGATGGGAGTGGGGTGGCGTGAAGGAGAGGAGGGGTATATGTAGGCACGGGGGGGGGGGGGGGGGGGGGGGGGCAGGCTTTGTCGTCGGTGAGGGGAGAGAAGAAATAGAAGAAAGAGAAGAAAAATGGCTGAGCTCAGTCTGCGCGCAGCATGCGCGCAGACTCGGGGTCGTACGCACATAAAAATTAATTTCCAGACGTTTGGGAATGTGTCCAAACGTCTGACCAGGCGTCTGGCCTGAGTCCCAGATGTCTTAAAAGAGCTTTGATGGCACGGGTTTTAACATTTATGCTTATCAAGAGAGTAAAGCACATATTAAGTGAGCAATAAAGGAAGTGCAGTTTGCTTGGTAGGTGGAGATGGCTACAATGTCAAAGAGTAGGATCCATGTAATTCCACATGTTTAAAGGGATGGTGTAAACTCTACCAGGTATTAGATGTGTGCATACTGTCAAGAAGAATTTTATTTAGTTGGGGACTCTTGAAGGGCATTGCATCTCTCTTGAATGGGAGTTCTCAAAGAAGTAGAGGAGTATGCATGCTGATCTATGGAAAGAAGGATGCTAAATAGGGTGTACAGATTTAAATGAGAATCCTGCTAGATGATAGAGCTCCAATTGTTCCTCAAGCAAGTAGTACAGGAGGACAGCAGCATATAATTGGCATCTTTGTTGTAAGAGCATGTAAGAAGAAGGGAGTGAAGTTTGCTTTATATAAGGACGATGCCCCATCCTTTGGTCATGAGAGATGGATGGTGCCATGTTGACTGGTTCACCAATGTTCAGTTGCATGTGCACCCTAGGTGAGAGCAACATCCAAAGGCAAGTGCAAGGTTGCAGGAAAGGATTTTCAGATGAAAATGGACTGATGCAAAACTCAACAATCATGCATAGGAGTTACATATTCTACTGGCCCAACAGTTTGTTTAAGAGAATTAGCTTTTTGGTTCATTATTGGTGTTGTAATCATGCAAGCTTATAGGTGTTACATTTACCATAGATAAGTTGCGTGATGCACCTTAGCCAAATAGCGATTATTCGCTAGTTTTAGCTTATGTGTTTGAAGGTGTTTGCACGAGGGTTAAAGCTGCAAATCATAGCAACTACATGGCAACCATTCTCAAATGTGTTTTTGTGCATTTGTCCAAGAAATGTCTTGTGATTAAAATAAAATATAAAGCTTATATTCTATTTGAGAGACTATCTCCATGTTATTCCTGTAAACAATACATGGTCATAGAAATCATATGCTATCCGTAGATGGTAGCATCCCACTCTAGAGGAGAGTCTATATTTCGATGGGTCATTATGTCATTCTTTGATATCCTAAACATACCATATAGTAAGAAAATAAGTGAGTTGAGAGATGTATGAGATGGTTGAATTTAAAGAATTCATCATTATTTTAGGTTTGATTTATGTAAAACTACAATATGAATGCCATGTCATATTTCAAAAGTTTATATAATGTAATGGATATAGAAGTAGACCAACATTTCCATGGATTGTCCAACCTTTATGTTACTTTCTCTGATGTGCAAGGCAGAGCCACAAATAAAAGATACAACCAAGAAAGAATAAGGGGGGCTATTGGGCAAACAAAGAATAGTAATAGAATACTTATGCACTCAACTCATATCCTATCTCATGCAAATGATGCAAGGGACGCTATTGGGTTAGTTATATGAATTTTTATTTTGAATTATTTCTAAATTTAAATTGAAGTAATTGAGATTATACTTAATAATTTTCTTTCAATATTTATTTCATCTTCCTCGAGAGTTCAATCCCTAAATGACTTAAAAGTAAAAAAATAAGTAAAAAAATACTAAAAATTTATTAAATATGATGGGATCAAATCAATCTAAGAAAAATAATTAAAAATGTGACTAAAAAATAGGGATTTAAAAGGATGGACACCAAAAAAAAAATGAAAAAATAAAAATCTAAATGTAAAAAAATTCAAATACATCACATTCTGGATTGACGTGCTCTTGGTGCATCTAAATAAAAAGGATCTACAAAATTCAGAGACAAAAATACGTATATTTTAAAGAAATGAAGTTAGAAGTGAATTTTGTGTTGTGCGAGAGATTCAAATTGAAAAATATATCATATTATCTTAAAAATGAATAATTTTTATGAAATTTGATTTAATTTGATTAGAAAAATGTAAGAGGATGTAGATTTGAGCGTGAGGAAAGAGATTTTTTTTTTGTTTACTTTTAAAAATGGTAGATGGGCCCTTTTCCCAAGGGTGATTACTTCCTATCTATCAGGCTGATGGGACTTCTCTTGTACGGCATGTCCTTGCGATTTACGTTACGCTGTTCTCTAGCAAGTAATGCCAATTGGTTGGTCCCCATATAACCTAATTCATTCCGTAGATCCGGAGGGAAAAAAAACCACAGAAAAGTTAGTAAATGGCATAAAATATTGGAGTGTGTTTACTCTGCGTAACCTCCAAAGGAGAGTTAAAAGCGTCACCCTCAAATTAAAACGGGAAGGTAAATTGGACGGACCACTAATTAGCAGTAGAGTGGGCCTTAGCCATGGGATTCCCTCGTCTCTTGGTTGCATGTGAATCAGATAAGGCATCTGCACTCAAAGGTTACAATGACAACGCAAATCCCATTAGACGTGACCACCAAAAGTGAGGAAGAGAGATGACGACGCTTATCTTGGATAGGAAGATAAATAATCTGTAATTCTATCTTCTCGAGATTTAAATTAAAGATCTGCCTTTCTCACTTAAGTAATATTCATATGAATTTATTCACCACTTAGACCATAAGTGAGGAAGCGATAACGTTACCTAGATTTGGTTTACCTACCAGCTGTAGCCCAATGGATAATTGTTCAGGTTTTTGCCCTTCGCGAGCACACAAAGTGCCATCATACTTGAGTTTATTTAATCCAAAGGTGAGTCCGTAGAGCAAAAACGCCAATGACCCTGGTGTATATGTGTAGTCAAATCCCCGACAAAGCATTAGAAAGTGAGTTTTTTTGCATTCTTTTTCCTTGATATATATATATATATATATATATCAACCTAATGTATGCCTTTTTAAGCTTAGCTAACAATGGCTAAGTCAGGAAATTATATCTCAATATCTTAGACTTGGCATGTGCAGGACCCAATCTAAGATGCCTATGGCATGGTCCTGAGGGGTCAAGTTAGATCACTCGTCCGACTTGGTCTATCCCTTCCCCTCTGGCTTACTTCATTAGGGTACTTCATCTATCTGAGTATATTTGGATTTGATTTACAGTCCATTTTGCTGGTATCCCTACAGGATCGATCTAGAAAATCTGGCATCATCAATTACCAAGGGTTAATTGTATTTTTTTAATATAAATTTGAAATGGTAGTTATGGTTAACAATTCCCATTTGCTATCACTCTACCCAAACTCTATCTGGCTGCAAAAGAGACACTCAAAGAAAACCAATGAGGCTTAAGCTCTTCACCATGCAACTTGTTGGCATTCATTCCCAAATGCTACATTTGGATAATCAACTAACCCATTAATCACCACGTTCAAGTGCCATCCTTTTTGCCTTTTTCCTTTTTTTTTAAGAAGGGTAAATATGGTGGGCATGAGATCTGATCCCAAGATCTTTCGATACAAATGGTGGAAAGACTTACCTCTCTACGAATCACTTGATGTTGTACAGGTATAATCCCAAGGGCAGCTAAAAATGTAATGCATGAAATTGGCTTCAAATGAAAATTAGCTCACCAAGGTCCACCATGGATGATTTAACAGGAGAAAGGTGCGACGAGACAGGAAGGCCATAGTTGAGGCATTGTATTTGCATCCACCTATACCACCCCCCACAATGGGCCCCATGATTTCCTGGTGGCCAGACCCATGAGGCCAACAAAAAGTTGTGATCTTTCCTTCTTGTGGGTACGGTTGTACCCCTCTGCCAGTGTCCTCTCTCCCAAACTCTTCCCTTATTTTTACTCCCAAGTGCAAACCATAGCCATGGTACAGAGGTCTGGAAGCCAATTTGGTTCTGAAGGTATCTCACTTGCTTCTCTTGATTTTGATGATCTTTACAGATTTCATGAAACGGGTTTTTTTTTTTTTTTAGTGCAAGGAATCATGGCTTGAAGGAAAGATTGCTTTTAGGTTGCTCGCGAGTTGCTTCCCTTCTATCCCCACCATATTGTAGCCAAGATGTAATTTTTTAGAAATTTGTCCTTTTTCTGAATACATTTGAAATGGGTAGTAAATAATCTATGAACTTTTCTGTGGAAGAGAGGGATCTCATCAGGCTCACAAGGAAAGTTTGGATTTTGACACTTCTTTTTAGTCGCCCCCCTTTGGTTGTGATTATCTTAATTTTTTTTTTCTTTTACAATGAACGTTCTGTTATGACTACTTATATATGTTTTGCACCGACAGTTCATCAGAATTGTCGGAGATTCACCTCTGAGGTCTAATTTTGTGGTTTTACAAGATGAGCACTGGTGAGTAAATATCCTTCTCACCTGTCCTTACTTGTTTCTGCAGATCCTTAACAACCATGATGGAACTCTAGATCAAGCTTGTGTGGCTGGACAAAGGGTTCATGGTACAGGAAGATTTGTGCAACAAACCGTTAGTGTTTATGATATGCTGAGCAGCAGCAGAAACACCACTGCCAGCCTTCAGAGAGCAAGCAACAGGAAGGTCGCAATCCCGCCTATGAACGCGTGTGAATCGCAGCCCGAGAATTACTTCAGCACTGAATCTTTCCTTGTGCTCCTCTGTATCACTGCTTCATTGCTGATTCTCCCCTTGATCCTTCCACCCCTGCCACCTCCCCCTCTCATGCTGCTGCTGCTGCCTCTGGGCTTGCTAGCCTTGCTTCTCATCTTGGCGCTTATACCATATGACGTGCGCGATATCACTTCATCTTACCTGTAATGGAAGCTGCAATTTTGTGTATGCATCCTGATCTGAATCGTGTATCTTTCTTTAATAAATTTTGAATCTAAATGTACCCATTTCTATTTCCTGCCCTTTAATGCATGCCATTCCATGCTTAATTATTGTATGGTGTGTTCATTTCATGTGACTTAAAACTAATGTACTAACCTTAGATTTCTACATAATGGACCTCTGGCATCAAAGTTTTTAGAGCGAAATTTCCGACGAGGACTTCCATAGGAAAGGAAAATCTGATATTCATGGATGCTATAGACTTCTTCTGCAAGTGGGATTACAATTAAGAGTGGGTGTATGCAGCAAGTCATGTAATATATATTATTGATGCCAGTGGAAGGCCAATCAGCTTGGCTGATCTCAATCTTTTCTTAAGCGAATAGTGAAAGCATGCAGCTGGCAATCTTAATTTGCAAAACTTGCGATAATCTCTTGGGCCTGCTTCATTCATTGGAATCGGGGGGCTTAATTCTATCCATTTGGCATCCATAATTTTGGAATGGGTCAGTTCTAGCTTTTTGGGCTCAGTTCCAAAATAGATTAATTCGACCCATCTCAAGGGTGGAAGGGTGGAATTGGTTTATTCCTCACAACAATTCACCTCACTTAATTTCTTGAAGTGACATATGATGAACCAAGCACCAAAAGAACATAAACTCTTGTTAATTCCACTTATAGGTAATTCTTCCTTTAACTCCACTTAGCTAATTCCACTAACCAAATCTCTCCTCTTAGTGCAAATTTTGAGGGTTAGATCCCCTCTCCAAACATACACCCATTAAGGGTGGAATTGGGTTACCAATTCTCTTATTTCTCTGTGTGATTGCTTGAAATCTCATTGATTAGATTCTCGTCCTACCCAGGACCCAATAGGAGCTTTCTGAGGGCTCCAATCATACCCTTGTGCAACGAGTCTTGCCTTATTTCTTACTACTTGACCATCTTCATTAGTTGCATTTCTAAATACCTATTTAGTCCCTATAATAAAGTGACTACTTGGTTTAGGAATTAATTGTCATATTTGATTTCTTTCAAACTAATTTATCTCTTCTTGTATAAAAAGTATCCAAGAATGATCTAAACAAGCTTGTTCAAAAGTTTTAGATTCAAGTTGTAAAACAAAGCACTAAACACAAAGTTGGCATGAGATCTTGTTTTTACTCTTTCATCAATCTCTCCAATGATTTGTTCTTTTGGATGATCTTTATGAAAGTTCTACTCTTTAGGAAAGTTATGTATGTTTTGTTCCTTTATATGTGATACATCTATATAGCATAGTTCCTCATTAGCACTATCTACTAATTCATCTTGGTTATTACCTATGGAACGACTTTCGTCAAACTCAACATGTACACTTTCCTCCATGGTTAGTGTTATCTTGTTGAACACTCGATAAGCTTTGCTTTAAGTTGAGTAACCAATAAAGATACACTTAACAACATCAAACTCATCATGATGTTCTTTAGTGATAAGCATATAACACCTACTTCCAAATACTTTGAAATAGCTTATTTTAGAGAGTTTTCCATGATATAACTCATAACTTGTTTTATGAAGTATAGGCCTAGCTAATAAGCACTCTATTTAGCATATAGCAAGTCGTGTTAGTAATTTTAGGTCAAAAATGTTTTAGGAGATCAGATTCTATAAGAAGTGTACAAGTACACTCTTGAAGAATTCGATTCTTTCATTTTAGTACTTTGTTCTGTTGTGGAGTTCTAGGAAATGAAAATTCATGTTTTATTCCTAGATCTTCACAAAAATTAGAAAGTCCTAATATTCAAATTCTCTTCCATAATTGGATTGAATTTGAGAAGTCAAATAATCCTTGTCATTTTGTACAAGTTTAGAAAACTTCTTAAGCACTTCAAGAACTTGATCTTTTAATTTTAAGAAAATATACACATGTAAATCGATAGTAATTATGTACAAGTATAAGACAATATCTATCATTCAAGCTAGTAGTTCTAGTTGGTCCAAACAAACCAAGATAACGTAATTCTAATGGTCTAGAAGTTGAAACAATATTTTTATTCTTAAAAGCCTAATGAGCAAGCATTACCAAAAGAATTTGAACTTTTTATTAGATAAACCTTTAACAAGTCCATATTTAACAATTTTATTCAAATACTTGTGATGAAGATGTCATAATCTTCTATGCCATAAAAACATTTTGTCATTTGAGGCAATTAGACAATCATCCAAGTTTTTATCTATCTTAGCAACATAAATATCTTTAAATCCTTTTTCTTTCAAGCAATATTTCATTAGAGTTTTTATCAAAAATTCTAGATAAATCTTTACTAAATAAAACATCAATACTTGGCTTACACTCAAGAGATTATGCTTAAGCCTTTTCACCAAGATTACATGACTAAATGAAGAGTTACCTCTACCAATAGTACTCGTTCCATTAATTCATACTTTATGGTTATTGTCAAATGTGACTGATCCACCTTTCTTACACTTGAGCTCCATGAATAACTTCTTGTCTCCTGTCATATGTTCGAGGCATCTATTGCCCATAATCCACATTTCTTTGCCTTTGATTTTGTCTTTACCTTTATCCTCCTACAAAATGCAGTCTCCATTGAGTTTGCCTTCTTGGCAATATTTGATGTGGATCAATCTTCTTAAAAGCTTGAAATCCATCCTTTCTTCCTTTAAAAATTCACTTTGAAAAGTTTACATCTTCTTGACCTACAAAACAAGATTGTAGTGTTTGTCTTGGTACGTACATTTTTTTGGTCCACTACGGTTAGTTTTAATTTTCACATTTATATTGAAAACCTTTCTTTCTTCTCCCTTTGACTAGAAACAAACTTGTTTGTTTTACTTGCTTTTAATGAACCAAGACCAAATTTACAGAAGGAACATTTTTAGTAGCTAAAAGCTTATCTAGATTCTCTTTTCCTTTAGTAAATCTAGCAAAATCATTTACTAATTTTTTTTAATTTTCTTTAAGCAAAACACTATTAGATTCAAGAACTAAAAATTTTCTCTTTAGAGAGCTAGCCTCATCAATTAGGAACTCATTTTCTTGTAAAATTTCAATCTTTTCATTTTAAAGCAACTAGCATTTTTGCCTAAGTTCTTTACTTTCATATTTAATCTTCTTGAAAGTGCTACAAAGATCATCAAAAGCTTCTACTAATTCTTCTAAAGAAAGGTCATTTACCTCATCTTCAATAGCCATGAGTCCAAGACAAGATGCTTCTTCTTCTTCTTCATCATTTGAGTTGCAAATCTTCGTCCTTGCTTTCACTCAGGTCCAAAACATCCCAAGTTGCTTGAAGAGCCTTCTTTTTCTTGAACTTCTTGAAAGGCTTTTTAACTTCTTTCTCTTGTTTCTTCTTACTTCTTTCAAACTCCATCTTGAGAAGAGGAAAATATTTTCTTATATCATCTTTCTTTTTACATTGGTAGCAAATCAAGGGGTCATCTTTATTTTCTTCTTTAAATCCTCTTTTCTTGAAATTCTTGTTGTTTCTTAAGAATTGAAATTTTCGCATAAAAAGAGCCAAGTCTTTATCATCTTCATTACTTTCATCAAAATAAAAGTTGGCTTTGAAGGCCAATTGCTTCTTCTTTGGTTCTTCTATTACCTTCTTCTTTTGGCTCATTTTACTTTCATAAGCCATAAGGTTGTCGAGAAGGTTGTCCATGTCTAGGTTATCCACTTTATTTGCTTCTTCAATTGCTATCACTTTAGATTCAAACAAAGGTCCTATGAATAGCCTAAGGCATTTGATGAGTAAAATCTTACCAAATCAAGTGATTTTAGTTGTTGAGAGTAGAGACAAGCTTGGGTACCTAGCAAAGATTTAGGAATCCTCCATATACAAAGCAAAGAAGGCCATAATCTTCAATGGGTAGCAAAGTTAGGTAATGTTGGTAACACCATCATCTGTCATAACTAACTTAATTTAACCAAAATCAAGTATTAAATGCTCCTGAATAACCTTCGGATAGTTGTAATTCTGTTCTGAGCTAAATGCAAGAAGACAAGAAATTGGGTTAATTCTGCTATTTTAATGAGAAATCACTAATGTAGATTAACTGAGGGGTTAATTGGTGTCTAATCTAAGGTGAAATGAACTTAAATTTTCAAGAAGTGGACGTGAACTGATTGAATCGAGGTTTTCTGGAATTTGAGAATTAATTTATTAAGAAAAACACTAATTATAGCCTCACTTAAATTGAACGGGTTCTAGTAGAAATAAATATAATCTAAACTTTCTAAAAATCATTGGAAAATATTCTATGAGATTTGGAACCTCCACTTTGACCAAAGGAGCTCATTTTGACCAAAATAGAGACTTAGGCGGGAATCTACTATGTTTTGGTCTTTTGTGTAATTTAGCTAGTCAAATTGCATCAAAAATCAAAATCCAAGGCCACTACTAGATTCCTTGGGTTCAAATTAAGTTAACCTTAAATTTTGAGTCCAATCAGAGTTCACATTGACCTAGTTTGCATTTTAGCCCTATTTTCTCTAAATATTACACAAACACCCGTAGGTTTCCATTTGCTCTTGCATTTAGGTCCTTCCACCATCTTCATCCCTCTCGTTCAAAGAAGTAAACTTGCAGCAAGAACAAACCCACACTCGCAATCTTTGATTGAGAATTTCTTGCTCAACTCTCAATCAATTCCCTTCAAATTTGGAGGGATTGATCACAAGATCGTTCTCTTCCAATTGCACAAGGTCATGGATCCTAATTTGGACCATATCATTGTCATTGAGCTCAAGAAATTTGCATCCATGCCTTGCCTAATTCGCGAACATTCTCGCAAAATTGTGGTAATCGAAGGTCAAGAACACCTCTATATAAGCTCTCCCATCTTCCCAAGTGTTAGGGGGTCGAAATTGGCCGAAAAATACCTCCATCCTCTCCGGCTGCACTCCAACCCAACTCTGGCGATCTCTTCATCCTCCTTCCGTGCATCCAACAGTCAAATTGAATGCATCATCTTATTCCCCAAGCTCGTTTGACGCTAACCAACCATAGTTAGGTCATCTCTTTCCCTTCCTCGTCGCCGTTCACCCTCACCGGAGTTACTTTCTTCCCCATGTCTTGCCGACCAAGCTGAACGTATTCCTCCTTCCATTCATCCACATAAGTAGCTCCCTAGCTTCCCCTATTTTCCTAGGTTAGTTTTAGGTCCTTAGCTCTAGGTTTTAGACCCTCTTCTTGCCGTTCTCCCTTCTTCCTCGTCTCCGACGTGAACTTCGGTGAGCTCGCACCACCACACCATGCCACCTCCCACCAAAATGACCACCTCAAAAGCATCACCACACCTTGGGGAGCAAAAGCCCTTAAGAAATTGGGCTTTTGACTCCCCAATCATCACGCTGGACAACCCATTCACGTTCCACGTTCACCGCCACCGTCCGACCTCCACATGCCTTTAAACACCAAATCACCGCCACCATCACACACCTCACATCACGGCAGAGCTTCCCATCTATCTAATTGGAGCGAAGGGATCGTCATTTTGTTTCAGGCAATTCTTCGGCCATGCTTCCATCTCTGGTGCCGACCTTGTTCCGATGTCCATATGACCACGAATGACCCTCAACAAGTGTGGGTTCCTTCAAGGAACACACCTAGGAGGTTGACTTGGCCAATCGAAGCCAATCAAACTCCACACAACAACCGCATTCAATGAATTGGAGATGTTGCTCCATGCGAAGAACGAAGGAGGGGACTCCCTTTTGTCCCACATCGTGGGATAAAGGGCTAGAATTGGCAATAAAGGGATTTCCCTCCCCCATTGCTTGCCCAAGAAGTAGGGGGTCGGGTCCCCATACATCCTTACTCACACGCACATGCTCGCATGTGAGGGCGCACATGTGCGTGCTTATTGGAGGGGTTTTGCCTCAGGAATCATGCCTGGTCTTCGGCTGAATTTTGGCTAGCTTTGAAGGGGCTTTTGGGTAGATATTTAAGACGTTCGATGAGCTATCAAGGAGGTCTGATTTGAGTGAAAATTCGCCCAAGTGTTGAAAGCTCTACTTAGTTGAAAATCACAACATTTTTTTGCCTTAAACTTACTCATTTATTTTTTGACTCTTGGGAACTCAAATTTTTATTTATTTTGATAGTCATATTCATTACATATTATTTCTCTTTATATCAAATTTTTGAGCTCATTTTATTTCATTGATTAGTGGTTGAATTACACATTAAATTACTTCCTGAGACGACCACGGAACTCATATTTCGAGTATTATAAATTTTAAATGTTGATTGATTTTTGTTGCTATACTAGATGCATTATTAATCTTTGACAAAAATGCGATAACAGGCAAGGAGATTTAAACAAAATTACCTGGGTGTAGAAGTTGGGCAGGAATCACATACACTTTCCAATTTGAAATTCAATTTAATTTGTGTGAGGATTTTTGTAGGATTTGCATGTAAAACTGAGATTTGGCATGAGTTTAGGGATCAAGCTGATTGCTCGATCACTTTCTTTACCTCTAGTTGGATGATAATGATTCTTGGTGTAAATTTTTTATTTCCATGAACTTAGCATAAACGCCAAATTTTGAGCATGAATCTTCACCTTTCATAGAGTTTTTTGGTTAAATTCAAACTTTGAGAATCCATAGAAACATATTTTCTGTAAGTGGGAAGAACCAATCCATGGTGGGAACAAGTCAAATCTAACCTTGAATATCAACTGTGAATATCAACTGTGTTTATGATAGAATTTGTTGTCATAATTGGCTGTGAAGTGTCATAACTACCTAAGGACCCAAGTGGGGCTCTAGGTGTGGCTTTCTTGTAGTTAGCTATGAGGTTGCATAACCGGCTACAGCAAAGAGAGTGAAGAGTATTTTGGAGTCAAAATCATGAAAACAATGATCTAATCAACCTACCTACCCAGTGAAGGAAATTGATTTCTTGATTTAAACGAAGTTGATTTGGATAGATAGATGTGCTACTTGGTTTGTAAAGCGGATTATGAAGACTCATAGCCGGTTATATGATAGGGATTCCAAAAAATATGATCTTAAGGATTGAGATTAGATTTGATTTACTATGTATGGATTGGTATGTTTATGTTAGGATCCTAGATGATGTGACCTTATGGAATCCTTGGATAATGATATAAACCTAGATAGGCGATGATCTTAAGTGAATGGTTTAAGTACTGACTGTGTTAAGTGACAAATCATGTGGGAAGATGCCATTCCTCTTATTATCCAAGCATATCCCAGTAATCATAGGGGCTTACAGGTAAAAGAATAGCAGCTTCTGTTTATTTCTTGCACCTAGTTTAGTTTCTCTTACTAAGGTATATATCTTCCTCATTCCTTACTTTTCATGTCTTTTGATATCCATCCAGTGGGATGGTGATGAACTCGAGCCATGGCATTGGAATTATAGGTATGAGATAGAGAGATGGTGGAAAGAATTGATAGCTGCTGTACTGGATTGAGACTTCGGTGAACTATATATTTTACTTTTTAGGTTTTGTAGTCATAGCGCTGTTACTTGTATATCTTTTTTAAGCCTTGTCAGTATAATAGTGAAATATGTAGTATTGTGGTAACTTGTATGACTCCTTTTATCATCATGCATGATTTAGTTTCTATTTATTTTCTTGATGTAAGCTCCATGTATTAATGAAAATAATTTAGCAAAGCTCTCGCTTGTTGCAGTAGGTAACTAGTGGGCTAGGTCATGACTTTGTTGTTGCTCATAAGATGTGAAACTGGTTAAGAATTCAAATCATTCTAGATTTCTAATTATTGCAATTTAGGGGCTAAGTTGTGACTTTTTTGTTATTTATAAAATGTGGAACTAGTTAAGAATCCAAAAGATTTACTACATAATATTAAAGCTTTTTCCTCACAAAAAAATTTAAAAATCCTGTTGTTGTAAAACGTGCATGAGGATAGCGTTCAGAGTATAATAGTTATGTAAGGTATAAACGTTAACTTATGCTTATTTTGACACAATCTAATATGTATATTTACTATTTTAATAGCATTAGAATGAGATAACATAAGGATTTCCCCGTGGGTATAATTACATATGTAATTATATATGTCTTGTGATGTAGGTTAAAAACTAGGATTCTTCCGCTTTCTTTCGCTAGAGGATCTTCTTCTGAAATCACATATAAGGAAAAGAGAAGAAAAAGGAAAGGCAAATGTAAAATTTTGATAAAGAGTCTGTTATAGGTAATTGAAAAAATTGGATTATCGGAATAATTCATTGCCTATGATTCAATACAATGCGTTAGTTTTGTCAAAATCAAATCGAATTTCTTGCTCAATAAAAAAAACAAGCAACTAAGTTTTAACATTAACTATTAAATTAAATATATATAAATCACACACTTAAGGCATATTACGTGACACAATGTTATCTAATCTTATCGCCAATCCAACAAAATGTAAGCTATAAGAGCTCCATTATTTCTATAGCTTTTTGAAAAGGGTTCAAGCATGCACAAATGGTAATAATTAAGAAAGAGGAATTCATCAAGAAGTAAATGATCATTCCAGAGTTTGTCACTTTTCCTATTTTATTGTATAGGTTGTAATCAAATTGAGAAATAAATTTAGGCTACCATTTGATTCAAGAGATAAATTTGATAATAGCCAAGTGTTTTCGAGGAACTAACCCAAGAGTGAGGTGAATAAGTTTATTTTGAAAATTATTCGACCAAACAAGTAATGAAGATCATGTAAAGAAACCTGTGCACCTACTCTCCTATTGGAGAGAGGCATCATAAAATCAAATGATACCATACACATCTCTTTAATAATGTACGAATCAATGTATACCCCAAGTAAGAGGTCATATATTCCCCCTGATTCATAGTTCTTTTCCCCTTTCTTCCGTTGGTCGTTAGCTGAGCTGGCAGGCCCTCTGGGCCCCACGCAACGGAACAGTGGGGGAACCGGAGGGCAAAATAGATACACAAATAAAACGAAAAAAAAAAAAAGCACCATATGCTCGTTCCGCTCCTAACCGTTAACGGTAATTCCCCCCAATTCCCGTCTCCATCTCCATCTCCCAACACACGCCGACTCCCCTGCCAATTCCACCCATTCCTTCCTTGGGATCGGTGATCCCTTCTGCATATCTGTGCACCTGAAGATGCCCATCCCATCCTAAGAAGGTGCAATCATTTCGCAACTCGGGTCGAATTCGTCTGATTGCTTTGTTGTTTCTTTGACCATTTCGGATGCGAACACGAGTACGCGGCGGATTAATAGACTGTTTAATGCGATTGCCATTTGATATTTGCATCCTTCAGGGAGGAGGGGGTGGTGCGGTGCGAAGAGACACGACGATGGATCTATCATCGATCAGCGAGGAGCTGGCGGATCTCGATGGCCGGATCACCGATGCTCTTCGCTCTCTGGGGTGAGGACCCCAATTCCCGCTCGTTGGTTCGCTGTTTTGCGTGGAAATTCTCGGGTTTCATGACGTTGGTTTTTTTTTGCGTTCCCTTGGAAAGGAATGGGTTCCAGAAGCTGGAGAAGATTAAGGACCCCCACAGGCAGAGCAGGCAATTGGAGGAGCTCACGGATAAGCTGCGGGATTGTAAAAGGTAGAGGTAGAATTATGACTTACAGGTTTTGTTTTTCTTTTTTTGTTGGATTTGTTGGTTCTTCAGATTTTCCATAGTGTATTGGATCTGGTGGCTTTCTCCCATGAAAAATTACCCAAAAAGAAAAAGATACGGTCAGTCACACAGATTCTGCTTTGCTATCTCTTTAGGCTTATCAAGGACTTTGACATTGAGGTAAAGGAAGTGGAGGGAAGGAGTAGCTCGGATGTCATCAGAAAGCTCCATGAAAAGAAGCAATCAATGGTACATTTTTCCAAAATATATGTTTTAATTTGTTTAAAATTTGTAATTTGCTTAGACCGATTCTTGGTTGGTAACTGCCTTCATTTCCTGATTTGCAGGTCAAAGAATTGAACTCCTATGTTACTCTGAAGAAGCAGTAAGTACTTTGAGACTAATCACCACTGTTAGCTACGTTTAAAAATATATTGGGTAATAAATTACTTTGTCTCCTGAAAAGTTTAGCATCAGATATGATTTGTGGCTTTTTTTTCCCATTATGGTTCATGCTCTTTCAAGAAACCCTTCTTGTTTTGATATTGAAGCATATCAAATTGGAATTGAACTACGCGAAAATACGAAAGCTCTTTCCTATCATATCCAACTTTTTCAAAGGTCTGATTTTGGCTATTGCAGTTCCTATCCTTCTATGTTCATACTTGATTGCAAGAAAATGGATTTTCATTAGATTTTAGAAATGTAACAGAAGTTTCCTTTTTAGACCTACTGAGATTGCGTTATCTGATTGCTTGCAGATATGCGAGTAGTCTTGAAGCTGATCGTGTAAACCTCTTCGATGGACCAGCCAATGGTGAAGGAGAGGAAAACGTTTTGCTTACTCCAGGTAAGATATGCTCACCTCTGTCTTCCCCACTCCAAATCACTTTACCCTGAATCAATAAGATATCTTCTATGCATTACTGTAATTCTATGTTATCGCTTATTTCTCATGGATTGTATTGGTATCCTAATGGAGTGATTCGATTTCGACATTTTAGTGCCCTTGTTGAACATGTTGTCCATACCAATTTTTATTTCATTACTCATATCTGCAACTCCTTGCAGCTATGACCAATCAACAATTGATGGAGACTGGACATAAGATGATGGATGAGACCGATGAAGCTATAGAACGCTCGAAAAAGGTGGGACGTCATTTTGGCTCATACAGTGGCTCAAGGTTGTTGGTTTCAGAATTCAACTGGAAGAAATTCACCAATAAAATTATCTTATGAAAGACATAATACGTTGCAATATTTGTGTATTGTTGATTGAGAAAACATGGTTTGCTTTGTAAAAGAAATTTGCATCTCGTCGTTGTCACACCAAAATTGACAAAAATTGTACTCACAAGGATTTAACATGTTTATTATGGCTTGTGCAGGTTATCAATTGAGGAATTTAGATGATAACGTACATGTTAAAATTGTGGCTTCTGTTGGGTTGGAAATTGTACACGAAGTAAATTTTCTAAATTATGCATCTGATGTAGTCCATTTGATCCAGGTTGTAGAAGAAACAATTAATGTTGGGACTGAGACATCAGCTGCTCTCAAGGCGCAGGTTTTGCTGTATAAATTGTTCTTGGCATCAAATTTGACTCATTTTATGGACTTGTCATTATTTGGTCGATTATTTGACTTGTTGGTGTTTCAGACGGAGCAAATGAATAGGATTGTCAATGAACTAGACTCCATTCATTTTTCATTAAAAAAAGCCTCACAGCTAGTCAGAGAAATGGGTAGGCAGGTAATACTCTCAAAAACACCATCTTCTAGTGATGTACCATTAGAAATCACAGTTAATTTACCAACTTTTAACCTCTTCTTTGAACTCTTGCAACAGTGGGCTACCGATAGATGCATTTTGGCGATGATGTTCATAATTGTTCTCGGTGTCATAGCCATCATCATTGTGAAGGTGTGTCACCATATAATTCTATCTGTAACAAGATCTCTTGCATCTTTTTTTTCCCATTTTGTCTTCATTGCAGCCTAAGGTGCATCAGCTGTTTCATCTGGTCGGAAGTTTGACATGGTCAAAATATGGTAGGGATATATAATTTAATGAATCCAAGGTCTTTCCATCCCTGCAGTAGCGCCGCCGCCAGTGTCCACCTTGGGCGCCGGTGCCACCGCTGCTGCAGGAGGAGGGGGCTGCGGCTGGACGTGACTCGGCCAGCATCACCGACGGTTGGGTCGACCGGACGGCCAGCGCTGAAGACGCCTTGGCTTCTTGGACAGCGACGCTTGGGGTAGCCCAAGTAGTCTCTTGCCTTTGATCCGAGAAGCCAGTCCTTGGTTTTACGTGGGTTTGGGATGCCTCTTGTCTCAGATCATGCAGTAAAACAACCTTCTTCCATGACGGATCGGATTTGATTTCTTACTGTTTGTGTGCAATCGGTGCATCGTTGTTCTCCATAGGGCACGATGGCCTCCTCTTCGGATCAGTCGGAGGTAACATTGGTTACCGTGGGAGATTTTGAGTCATATAAGAACCCTTTGTCCGCGCCGATTGCTAAGCTCGATGAGACCAACTATGTTAGATGGTTTCAAACTTTTCTCATGGCTGTTGAATGCCATGACAAGGAATGCATATTGCTGGAATCTGAACCAGAATAGAAGACCGGACGAAATGCCACATGGAAGAAAGATGATTTAGTGGTCAGGTCGTGGGTCATGAATACTGTTTCTCCTCGCATCGGAGACAATATCATGTACCGCAAAACTACAAAGGCAATGTGGGATCTTTTGAAGAACACCTACTCACATAAGAAAAATTTCAGTAAGGTGTTTCAGATTCACCATGACCTCAGGAGCCTTAGTCAGGGTGATCGTTCTCTGGTCGAATATTATACTGATTTCAAGGGACTGCTTGAGAAGTATAACTCAGCTTGGCCTACCTGTGCCTACACCAGCCAGCAAGAGTATAGGAAGAAGTTTGAGGTACTGCAATTCCTAAGCAACCTTGGACCAGACTATGATGGGGCCTGTTCCCAGATTCTAGCCTTGTTGGATCTTCCACCTCTGGAAGATGTCTATAGCCGGTTGAGTAGAATTGTGGTTAAGCCACAACCTGTGGCTCCTGTTGGACAGACTACTGCCATGGCAGCTTTTGGGGGACGTGGTGGATGCAACTCCCTACCCACTTATGGTCGTGGGTGTGGTCGAGGGCAAAGCAGTAGACCACGCACTACGTGTACCTACTGTGGCAGAATTGGACATACCGAGGATAGATGTTGGACCAAACATGGTAGACTGCCTGTGGCTAATCAGGCCACAGTGACTTCTGAGGATTCAGCCCAACCAGTGACTAGAGTAGATCTGGACATGCTTTTCCAGCATTTCACACAGATGTCACAGGATGGTTCGATTGATGCAGCTCCTACTCCAGACAAGGCCGCCTTGGCCTCCTCCTCAGGTAGAGATCCTGGTTCATGCTCCACTGGTTTTCATGTTGGTATAGGAACCCTCTGGTTAGTTGATTTGGGAGCCTCTCAGTATTTAAGTGATGATCAGGCATCATTCCGACAGATGCAACCCGTTTCACTAGGCAAGACAGTTCCGATGGCTGATGGCCGACATACTCGTGTGGATGGAAAGGAAGATGTTTCTATTACTCCCACTCTTAGTCTCCCAGATGTTTTGTTTGTGCCTGAATTTCCTATCAGTTTATTGCCTGTAAAGCAGATTACTAGAGATCTCAATTGTCATGCAATCTTTAAAGCTATGGGATGCACATTTTAGGACAAACTCACCGGGAGGACGATTGGTGGTGGACTTGAGGAGAGAGGAGTCTACCACCTTGTTTAGAGTCCATTGGCTACTACATGTCAGGGGGAGGTTGCATGTTCTACTGGGACTACTGCACAGTGGCACAGATGACTTGGACACCCCTCTCTGGATAGATTGCGACGTGTGGTCCCTCACCTCTTGTCGGCGTCTGAGATTGTCTGTGATGTCTGTCAACTTGGAAAACATCATCGGTTTACATTTCCTGCAAGTTCATCCATCAGTTCTTCTGCAGTTTTTGATCTTATTCGTGTTGACATTTGGGGACCAAGTCGAGTGCCTGACCGACTTGGTCATAGATATTATATGATTATTGTTGATGAGTTTTCAATGATGTCATGGCTATTTTTGTTGCAAAATAAGGCAGAAGCCAGTGATGTAATTGAAAGTTTTGCTATTCAAATAAAGACTCAGTTTGCTACTACAGTTAAAATTGTTCAATCTGATAATGCAAAAGAATTTTTAACTGTGAAGTTGGAACGATATTATCGGGACAATGGTATTGTTCACCAGACAACATGTCCCCATACTTCCCAACAAAATGGGATTGCTGAGAGACGGCATAGATATTTGTTGGATGTGGCACGAACCCTTTTGATGCATCATAATGTTCCTTCTAGATTCTGGGGAGGTGCAGTGTTGATAGCTTGTTACTTGATGAATAGGCTTCCCAACTTAGCTGTTCAGGGTCTGATTCCATGGTAGATTTTGTTTCCTGGAAGGGAACTATTCCATGTTGTTCCCAATATTTTTGGATGTGTGGCCTTTGTTCGTATACTTGGACCTGGACATGATAAGCTGGCACCTAGGGCGGTGAAATGTGTCTTTCTGGGGTACAACTCTACCTAGAAAGGATACTGGTGCATGATGCCCATACTCATCATCATTATACGAGTATGGATGTTACTTTTCATGAGAATGTCTCCTACTTTTCTACAGATGGCCACCAGACCACCGAGAGTATGGATGTCAGAGTTTTACCTCTACCACAATTACAAAGCATATACCAGTGGAGCAGGCTACTTGCAGAGATATTTCTATTTCTCCTCTATTTAATCCATCTCAGTTTCAGGAACCACTCAGAGTTTATGAGTATCGACCCCCCTCCTCCCCCCATGCCACAATCGCCTCCCGTTCTGGTACATGTTGAGTCCACTGACCCATCTTTGGGTGGTGATGTTGCAGGAACTCCTGATGTGCTTGTTGATACTATTGATCTTCCTATTGCCATAAGGAAGACTTCCTGGAAATGTCCGTCAATTTATTGGCTGCCTGATGATGCCTCCACTACAAATCTAGGAAGATCCTTTTCATTGTTTTCAGAGGCTCTTGGTACCTCCTTTGTGCCTACATGTCATAGACAGGCCATACTTGATCCAAAATGTCGTTAGGCCATGGTGGATGAGATGGCTGCTCTTCATTCCAGAGATATGTGGGGTCATACTGTTACGACCCGAACCAGGCTCCACGTGGAACTCGGGTCGGATCACCTCGGCTAACCCAAGACCTAGTCATCCAATAAGAAATATACCAAAAAGGAAATCATTTCACACATGAAACATAGATAGAAACATTAAATAGAAGACAGAAAGCTGTAAGGTAGACTGTAACTGTAAACAGTATCACAAGAGAATAGCAAGGTTCTCAACATAGCCATCACAACCATAATAGAAAGACAGAAACAGAACTACTAGTTCCAGGAATGGATATTTACGACAACAGGAGGAAAAAAGTCACGCTACAGTAGAAATGGAAATGGAAACAAATTAAGGTTGGGCTTGGCTAGGCCCACCTCCCTCTGCAGCCGATGGTACTGGCTGCTCACCTCCCTGTCCTAGACATAAGTGGTAGACATCAGCAAAAGCTTAGTAGAGTGGCAAATGTACATTCAACTAACACAATTTAACTAAGGAGAAAAGTAGTAAACATTTCAAGCAGGAATAAGCATTTAAAATATTTTCATATTTTATTTCTATTTCTAAGTATCGGTTGTTTTGTTATTTCGGTTATTCTAGCAAATGTCTCATTTTCTCTTGGTTCACGTGTTCCTTAACGGAATGATCTTGCTGTAGTTTTCACGTGATGTAGAACATGCACATGGTGCTCTCTTGGTTGAGAAAGCGCCTTGTGTTTGTACTACACTCGGTCCACTACCCCGAGGTCATGGTCGCGACGTAGTGGTGACTACGGCACGCGCGATAAAAGCATGGGGGGCAACCTCGTACTGGTACGTGGTTAGTCGTTTCCGCTAACGAGTATGCTCTAAGTCGTACAACACAAAACAGAATAGGAGGCGTGCCTCTCACCAGTCTACGTACCCTTGCCCCACTATCTCGGTTGGCCCCCTAGGCCTAACAGGAGTCGGTGTAGGAAGGCCATTTCTACCCTAAGTTCCAACCCAAGGGAAGGCTAACTCTCTCCCTACACAAGGGGTGATTAGCTCTCTTCGGTACGTGTGTACTCGAGGGTCAGCTCACTCCCATACCAGTACCCAAACAACAGTCGTGCCTTACATTAGGCGAATCATTCCATCATTATCAGAGGCCATAACAGATAAATTATTCATCTAATTCTCCCTAAGATTCATCTATGATTCCTTTGATTCTGTTTCAGATACTAGCGAAAAACATGCATCTTCATTCATTTTTAGATTTCATACATGGAAGTAGATAACTATGTGCATTACAGTAAAAGCCTTGATCTCAACCGTTAGGGTTACCATTTCTCACAATAATAATTAATCGTTACTCACGTGTATAACAAGTATAAAGTTCATATGCTAAGAATTAGGGCATGCACGCATGTGTGTGAGTCTACAAGGCAAAGCGATTTTCATTTTTTCATTCACAACATGCATATACAAAATTTACGGTACTTCATTAAGTAGCTACTTTTAACATGCATTGAAAATGGAACTAACTACATTAATACAAGAAAAATCACTCTACCTAGGTGTCTGGGAGATATGGGGGCAAGAGGGACCAGTTCGGACACCTGCGTAGGTCCTACACATGCCTCAAACTCAAAACCTACGCCAAACCAATGGTCAAAAGGAGTATTAAGCACTTTGACCGGCATTTCATTATTCTAAGACAGTTCAAAACAGTATAGAAATGATTTCAGTATGTGGGAAATCTCAAGAGCTTTCCAACGATACCTGTCGCACGGAAATCGGACCCCGTTTGGGCCTTGAACCTGCCCAAAAACCCTTCCTAGTTCACTTGAACTGGACCGGGTCGGTTCAGTCTGGCTAAACCGGCCACCCGCCTGCTTCAGGAAGCGCCTGACACTCATATCAGACGCCTGAGACACTCCTTAGATGTCTTATACAACGCGAAACTCCAACTCTCTTCCTCAGACGGCCAGCAGGTGTCCCGGTCGTCTTGAGACCACTCTGGACATCCGATACCCCTGAACCGAGTGGCTTCCTTGTTCTTGCACAGCAGACTTGCTCCTCCCCTACGCTGAGCTATCTGCAGCGCAACCGGGACCACGACCTCGCGTAGCGCAACCCCAGCCTTGCGTCATGCTCTTGGCCTCGCACAGCACCCTCGGAGCCCACGCGTGGCCGGAGCTTCGCCTTCCCTTATCGGCGTAGCTACGAGCTGCTGCTCGACGTTCGTGCTAGCACGACCCCGTGGCTACAGCTCCTTCGCGCGTGGCCGCAACTCCTCCCCAGCGCTCACGTGTCGTCGAAGCTCGGTCGCAAGCTCCCTCCCCCTTACGCAACTCCTCTCCCGCTCACCTCTCTCTCTCGCTGGAAATGAGGAGGGTGTGCTGCCCGAGGGAGAAATGTGGGGGAGGGTTTCAAGGGGTGTTGGGTAGGGCTTTTGGTTTGGGAAAAATTACGTGTTTGGCCTGGTGGAACTTGTTTTCCTCGTGGAATCCATAGAACAAGGATTGGGGGTGGTAAAATTTCCTAAAATACCCCGAAAATTCAAAGAACCACGCAAGGACCCTTAGGAAGGGTCATTTCACTTACTCCATTGCCGGTAGGAGCACATGTTGTTGGATGCAGATGGGTGTTTGCACTCAAATATAATCCAAATGGCTCCATTTCCAAGCACAAGGCACGACTTGTTGCCAAAGGATTCACTCAAACTTTTGAGGTGGACTTCTTTGACACATTCTCATCTGTTGCACGATTACCCACTATTCGTATTCTCCTATCTGTTGCTGCGCATTATGCCTGGCCTCTGTATCAACTTGATGTGAAGAATGCTTTCCTGTAGGAGATTTGCAAGAAGTTTACATGCAGTAGCCCCATGGGTTCGAGGTTGAGGGGGAGTGTGTGTGCAGACTCCGTAAGTTTATTTACGGCCTGAAGCAAAGTCCGAGAGCTTGGTTTCACAAGCTTTCAGAGGTGTTGCATGCCATTCAGCTTCAGAGGTCATCGTCTGATCACTTTCTCTTTGTCAGGAAGAGTGATAAGGGAGCAGTCGTTTTGCTTGTGTACGTGGATGACCTGATTATTACAGGAGATGATGCTGAGGGTATCCAGGAGGTCAAGAAGACATTGACCAACAAATTTGTGATGATGGATTTGGGAAGCTTGAGATATTTTCTGGGCATTGAGGTAGCATGTGGTAAGGAAGGAATTGTCATATCACAAAGGAGATATGCACTTGATGTACTTAGAGATAGTGGAATGTTAGGGGCCAAGCCTGCCAATATTCCAATGGATCCAATGATTGATGGTAACTCTCTTGCAGTTGATAGCAGATCTTTTAGGCAGTTGGTGGGTAAGCTTCTTTGTCTCATTCTTACCAAGCCTGACATAACATTAGCTGTTGGGAAGCTGCGTCAATTCATGGACAGATCCACAAAACAACGCTGGGAGGCAGCCATGTAGGTGTTGAGGTATGTGAAGAAGACGCCTAGGAAGGGCCTGCTCTTTAGCAGAGGGATACCAATGCAGATTGTTGGATACTCTGTTGCAGATTATGCTAGGTGCTTGGCTAAAAGGAAATCTGCGACTGGCTTTTGCACCTATGTAGCAGGTAATCTTGTCATGTGGAGGAGCAAGAAGCAGGCCATGGTTTCTCAATCCAGTGTCGAGTCTGAGTATCGAGCCATGGCATAGACTGCCACGGAGATGGTATGGGTTCCGGGTGTTCTCAGAGACCTGCATGTAAAAATCAACTTGCCCATGGAACCACGATGTGACAACAAAGTTACAGCATATATTGCCAATAATCCGATGTTCCATGAAAGAACAAAGCACGTGGAAATCGATTGTCATTACACACGTGATATTATTCACAGAGGGATCTTATACACCATTGCTGTCACTTTAGAAGAGCAAACTACTGACATTTTTACAAAACCACTTGCCCGGAAGTCATTTGACAGTTGCTGCAACAAGTTGAACATGCTCGACATATATGTTCCAGCTTAAGGGGGAGTGTTATGAAACCTCCTATTTTATGAGTCTTTATTGTTTTCCTTATTTCTCTATTCCTATTGGACTCATTGTATATTTTTCCCTTACCTCTTCTTCTATAAAAGAGGTATGGGGTCAACCTCATGAATCTAAGACTCATTATTCCCTTTGATTCGAGCCTATTTGGAACCACCTCATACTTCACTGGGATTTGTTTCTTTTGTTTTTCACCGTGGTTGATGGACCTTCATTATCGTTATTATGCTTAGTTATTTAGGTTTCTCAAATGTGATTGTGGTAAGGATGTTTTATGCTTATCTGTTGCGAACAATGTTAGCCTGTAGTTCTATAGTTGGCAACCTGGTTTTTCTGAATATCAGGCCACCACAATAATGTTTAGGTATACAAGGAATTTCAATGCTCCTTTTACAGTCTGCCATAGGATTTATTGATGTGGCCTCTGTTTATCTTTCAACAAGGTGACCAGGACCAGTATGATAACTCAACTTAATTAGCATCTCTAATTGCAAAAATTCTCACTACGGTACTAAGGGATTTCATAGAAACTGAGTTCATAAGGATGTTCAATGTTGCCTCCCCTCCTCTCTTGTCAATATTGATCCAACTGATATAAAAGTAGTGCTACTTTTCCTTGCAGATTGTCAATCCAAAGAACAGCGAAATCACAGACATCCCAGGCTTAGCTCCACCAATTAGCAGGAAGCTTTTGTGGATAACAAACCAAAGATGAAAGCAAGTGGGCACTTCATAAATTTCAGCCATAACTATAATCCAGTTTCCCTTCCAATGTAAGCGCGGGCAGCTTATTGCAACATTGCTATTAAGGCGTGTCGATACGAAGTTGGATCAGACTATGGTGATGTTCAGTATGTCTCAAAATCCTACAGAACATAAATCACCAAAGGAAGGCTATGTTGGGAACGTCCAGATCCAGGATTTTCCTTTTTTCCCCTGAATGTGTTATGTTTCTCGGCAACCAATCAAGTGGTTTTATTTAAGAGATGCAACTGTAAATTCCTACATGCTGTTAATATTTAGTGTTAGTTTAAGCTTTATTAAAAGAGGCCTCTGTAATGTGAAGTCTTGACAAATGGGAATCGCCATCTTGGTGATTTGTTTATTTGGAGATGTGGTGGCTATGATGAAGCTTCATTGGACCAAGGAAAGTTTTCTGGCAGAAGATTATTCCTGTTTGCCTTCTACCTCATTCTAGAACTTTTGTTTCCACATATCGTCATTGCTTGGAATTTGGAAGTCAATGACTCGTTTGGTCATCTCATTGACTCAATGAAGAAATGGCTGAAGTGATTTGAATCAATTGGGGAACCTCAACAATAATTATCCCTAATTTTGGCTTGGTTCCATCATGGTCCTCAAAGCCTCCTTGTGGGGAAAATTAAAAAAGTGAGATCATCTTCACCAAATTCGACTAAATATCCCTTTAGTAACCTAATTTCTTTTCTCTAGTTTGTGAAATTCTCGAGAGCAATCGAGTGAGAAAGAATGGGATTGAGAGAGCGAGCCAAGCACAAAGCTGGGAGAGCATTGAGAAGGATCACCATCTTATATGATTGGTGCTCCTCAACGATTACAACAAGTAGGAGTGTGATATTGGTGCTCTTTAGATTACACCGGCACCTTTTCTAGTGGACCATATTGACAGTGGGATTAAAACTCAATGATCTTTGTCGAATTTTTCCGATAGTTAATAGATCTATGCATGTCCTATCCACCACTTCATCTGTGAACACCATTTAGACATGTGAAGCTTCCAACTCAATGTTCAGAAGAAATGTTTCTTCAATTTACTAATAGTTAGAAAGATAGATAAGCAAGGCAGGACTCTGTCAGGTAACGGGTCAAACCTGCACGAAGGAAACCGCGACGCTCCACCAATTGGAAATCTTAATCTGATCTGATTTACCTAATTCACAACCTGCTACTATATGTACTCATCCAACTGTGACGATTACTATTAATTATTACCGCATTCCAGATATTTCTACGCTTATTCCACCACCAGGTATACATTTTGTCCCAGACACCTCACTAGAAATTAAAACAGAACTCCACCACCTTCCATATCACGAAACCAAAGATTCTGGACCCCATGAAAGAAGCATTTGAAGGGATCTTTAATTCAACTTATAATACACACACCCACATTTCCACTGGTATTAAATTCCAGATTAATAAACTTAGAAACTTAAAAGCTCGGCCACTTTAATTTTTTTCTTTTTTTTAATGACCTAGAACCCCTTGCAAGTAAATTAGGGGAAATTGGCGGTCCCACAACACCAACCCCTGGGTAATGCAGGGCCAGGGCTCAAACTTAGGTCTCCTTTGTCGTAGTCAATGGTTACCACCAGTTGAACTGTATCCTGACTGGTACTGGCCACTTTAATTAGTTAGTAACGCCACATTCTTGCCATTACATCCCCTAATGTGAACCTCCACTTCTGCCTAAACGGGTGCAAGCAAACCAAACTTGGTTCAATTAAGTTTGCTATGGTTTTCTTAAGCTTGTGTGGTTCGGATCTTTTCATAGCATATGAGTTGCAACTAGATTTCCTTTGATTTATTTATACTTGGTGAAGGATTGATTTATTTAAGATTGGTTTAAAATTTATATTTATGTCCTAATAAAGTTTGTTTGGGGGATTCATCTAACATTCCTCCAAGGTTCTTTCTTTAAATTTTGTTAGTTAATAATGCCGACCAGGAGTATGGCCGAGCAATTGAGATTCCTAACTTTCATAGGAGGGACCAAGATTTGAGTCTCTATCCTTGCACTATTTGGGAGTAGAGGATGGCCAATTTCTCTCGATTTGCACGAATGAAATTCCATGTCATCAAAAAAATTCTGGGTCATCCTTGCATTACTGTACATTGGCAAACATTTGAATTTAGATTCGGTGACAATTATCAAACCTATATATATTGGGCAAATATTTGCCCTACATTAGAAAAATAACCTCCCAACCCAGCGAATTATCTCAAAAATTTTCTCCCAAGTATCAGTCCTGAACACACATTTCATTAACTTAGGTCATTAATTGGTTGAATGCTTTAAATTTAATTTGCAAAATAATGCAACCTAACTCCGTTGTTTTCAGATAACAATATAGAAATATACTTTACAATATAAAATGTAACATAGAAATATCTATGATATTTTCCTCTTCATTTGTATACTTTCTTTACTCAAGTGAGATTCAACAACAAAATGTATCGATACATTCAAGTACCACCATCAATATTTATCATTACTACACGAAATATTACATATCCATTAGAATGCACACCGTGAGACTTACTATTCACTAAAAATTAAAAAATTATCAATATTTTTTATTTATAAATTTATAATTAATAATTATTGATGATTTATTTGATTTTGAATCAAAAGTTACCCTTGATTTTTTATTGGGATGAAAAAATCATAAATAATATTTTAAAGATCATAGATGATATTTAATATAGGAAAAAAATTATCAATGATATTTAATTTAAATTAATACAAAATTCAGCAGTGTTTAATTCTTAAAGTTTCTTTAAATTTTTTCTTTATTTTTCTTTATATATATATATATAGCATCCTGGGGCATCTTCTAAATTTAGAATATCTGATAATATACACATCGGGTGTTGGCCCACTCTATATGTAGTCGGAACTCTTCACCGAATCGATCTATGCTCCCTAAGTGGCCAACTAGATCCATCTTGGTGTATTTTACGTTGTGGGTAAACTAAGTACGTAGCTACAAAATCTTCTTAATATATTTGTTAGCTGATGCAAAAAAGAAGACAGGACAAGGATTGGACGAGAAGAATGACATCATGTGCTATATATATATATATATAGGGCTTAGCCAGTGAACATTGTGCTTAAAAACTACAAACGAATACTGAAATTTTGGTCATATAATTATGATCTTACGGTGAAAATAAAAATCATCAAATAAATTCAAAGTGGTTTCTTGATGGGGGTAAAAAGTAGGAAAGTTAATAAGAGAAAACATTTTGGAGTAAGAAAAAAGAAAATAAATCTAATAAAATTTTAAATACTATATTTAGAATATGATCATAGCTTGTTGATATAGTACTTAATTTGAAATAAACATTGAATTAGTGGTGCTAATAACTTATTTTGATAATATTTTTTTTGAAAGTAATTGTACCATCAATATACTTAAATAAAATCTTATAATACAATTTAGTGTTTATCAAAAAAACAAACAACTGTCATTTTGTATAATTAACACCACGCGAATGTCACAACCTGAAATATAAAGAATAGTTCATGTAATATAAAATAAAAGGTCATAATTTGGGACTCTATAATACAAATTCCAACAAATGATTAAAAGTCTGTGAAAATGTTGTAATACAAACATTTTGTATGAGATATAAAATATAGGGTCTTGTAAATTGTAATTTTACATTACACCTTCTATCAGTTGCAATAAATTCTTGGAAATGTTATAATATACATCATTCGCCAATAGATGATAAAAAATCCATGAAAATATTTTAATACAAACACTTCACGTGGGATATAAGTACAGGACCTTGTAAATTGTAACCATATGTTACACCTTCCATCACTTGCAATAGATCATCATTGGAAATGTTGTAATGCACACAATTCGTCAACATGTGATAAAAAATCAATGAAAATGTTGTAATACAAATACTTCGCATGGGATATAAATACAAGGCCTCGTAAATTGTAACCATGCATTACATCTTCCATTAGTTGCAATAGATTACTGGAATTATTGTGATACACACAATTCGCTTAGATAAAACTAGCTAGAGAACTTCACACGTATAAAACTAATGTATTTCATGAAGATGCTTACATCGCTTTGAGAAGAACGACGACGCCGCAGACAAGAGAAAACTTATAGGCATGAAGTCTGCGACACAAATAATGAAAGGAAATAGATAAAAATAAAAAATCGATGATGGTGAAATCATGTAACAAACAGTGTACAAATTATCCACAAGACTTCTGATACTATCTACATATAACCTAAAAATATTCTTTTCAAATTTATAAATTGAGATTAATTATTTAAAACTAGAACATAGATGTTTCATCAAGCACGTTGTCAGGGGAGATGCTATGCTCATTACATGCTTTTTAAGCACAGTGTGGTATATATATATATATATATATATAAAGTATCCATTGAACGCAACGCTAGTAAGCGATCAAATAAGCCCAACATTATAATCACATTAATTTTTGGTCGAATGAAAGTACCATCTTAATTAGTTGATGATTTTCAGCTATGCTCTAAAAATCATCAATTATTTATAGATTTTTATAATCACATTAATGTTGTCATTTTCAAACAATTCATTTATAGAATATTTTTGAGAAATAAGTAGAACAGTCTCATTTGTTTGTTAATTTAAATTTCTCATAATCATTCTCATACATCATTTCTTCTTGATTTTTTCAAAGAAATCCATATGTCATTTCTTGGAGGGATCACTTTTGATGTTCTAAAAGTAAGTCATCAGGTGGTGCATTTTTAATCATATTGTCACTTTAAATATTGATTAAATATTGATTAACTACACTGGGTTCATTTGATTTGCAGAACAGAACATTACGTTTCATTTGCGTTTAATTTTAACCATTCATACAATCTTGCCACAATGGATTGTATGAATGATGATTTGCTCGATTATATGTTAAACAACAACCCATCGAACATTTCAGACATGATTGTATGCCAAAATGGTATTCATCAAGTTATATCCTCTTTATAATTCTTGTTACATTCATGAACTCATGTTATTTTTTTATATTACAAAATTATCTCCGTCTCTTTTTACATACCTTATTATATAAGTTAATGTTGTATTACAATTCATAACATTTAGAATTTATTATAATAATATTATAACTTTCCAGTTACATTTTGTATTACAGATTCAATTCAATTACACATATTTATATTACAACTTTAAGCTAGTTAAGTATTACAATTTATTAAGTAAATATTTATTTCAAAAATTTATATTACAACATTTGTTACTAACGGTTAATACATTGCAATACCATATATGAAAAAGGTTTTATAATATAACAGGTAAGACTAAGTTGATATCCAATTGATTTGTAATACAATGATAAATTTATATTACAAAATTATATGCAACATTATTTGTAATGAATGATAATAATGATAGTCATTAAATTTTTATACATATTAAAATTTTGACACATTTGTATTACAATTTTTTTTATGTAACACAAATTAATCTTTAATAATAAAATTTCAAATTATTTTATTTATTACATCTTACAAAATAGGTTACATATCTTACCATCATAAAACTTATCCATTACAAACGCTTCTAATTCTCATCATAATGCCTATTCTCCGTTGTTACAATGTTTTCATTTTTGTGACACATTTTATTTGTTATTTTGAATTGTAGATATTATTGGAATCTTTCTATTTTCTTTTAACTAGAACTTACAACAATCAATAATTTCAATTAATAATTTATATATGATTTTATATATTAACAACATCATTATATAATTACCAATTAATTTTTTATCTATTTATAAAATGTACTGTTGGATTAGCAGGAATGGTATCTTACTTTTTTATAAATTTTCAATTTCAAACAACGTTGGTATGTATTTTTTAGAAAATTTTCGTTAATATCGATGTATTACACTCCCAGATTGGTTACTTTTATTGGTTTTAATTTTAATGGTGCGATCTTCATCCAATTACCATCACGTGATGTTCAAAGGATCTATCCTCCATACATACATACATACATACATATATATATTTATATATATATATATATATATAGAGAGAGAGAGAGAGAGAGAGTCCCATAAAGGTCCACATCGCAAATAGCGTTGGTGAAAGCTATATCTCACCTAAAGGATGGCCCACTCCCAAGAAATCATTAATCACTTTGCCGAAGGTTATAAATAAGTTCATACATTTCTGCGATGAAGAACCAGAAACAAATACAACTAATTAAGAAAGTAATCTTTATTCCATTAGACGAATAACGCACATAATTAAGATCACGTAGCATAGGCATTGAAACTAATTAAAATAACAAATTAAGAAAATTCTATTCATAATTTTTTGAAGTTTTTATTTGTGTAATGAAATATATAAAAGATTTCTGGGTGTACAAAACTTTACGATAAACAAAATTAATGTCATGTATCGGCAACGTTTTTCTTCAAATTTGTGGAAACCAAAGTATCGTGTTCGTATACCTTCTTCAATATGACCATGTCTATGTATCCTTTTCAAATAAGCATCGTAACCAATAAGAATATACACACAAATGTATATAGGTGCATGCAACAATTATCAAACCCTATCAATGCCTATTCCTCATTACATCAAATTCTTATATCAAAAATCAACCACCCTAGTTTGAAAAGACTTTCATATTTATAGGTTAAATATAATGGCCATGTAGTAACGTTATATCTATAGCATGGATATAAATTCTTATTGATGGAATGAAATTCCCCACTAACATCTTATTACTTTCGTCAAAATATATAGCCAAGAATTCTCATTTCAACCCTAGATTCTTTTTGCATGGTGGAAAAGCATAATCACAATGATCTCTTCCAAAAACTCTACAAACGCATCTCTAATGACTAAAGTATTCTCTCTCGCCACTCATTTAAAGGTCAAAAATCAATTGGGAGGGGTGAGGGAGATGGTAAGGTTGATATCTTTACATTCTTTGTACTCTCTAAACTTTCCACTAACACCTCTATATATCACTACTACATCAACATAAAAGTAGATTATGCTAATGTTGATATATGCCTAAATAAGAAACTAGTCCTACTATTGTGGGATTAGCTTGCAAAAGTCCTTCATCCTTGTACTTTGCTTTCCAATCTCCTCTAGTTCTCATGTTTCATTTCTCAAATCAACAATCATGATAGTAGATCTCATAATCACATGGTAATTTTGGATTCATTGGCTATCATTTTCAATCGTATCACCTCTACTAAGAGTCTCAAGTAGTTACTATGAACCTAGCTTCAATTTCTCAATCGTTCACCTAAAGTCGTAACCTAAATGTGGAAGTTTTTTTCAAGATCATAAATGTGCTCTAGGTTTATCATTTAGGGGTTTATTCGCAAGTCATAAAGTCAAAGACATCCTTAAAGAAGATACAATCTCAATAAGAAGAAATAAGAATTGCATGATCTTTAAATAGGGGCGGCTTGTGAGTTATTCCAAGATATCACATTTATTTTTTTACAAACACACAACTTATAGATAAATTTTTAAATTTAATTAATTTTGAATTCAAAAGGATTCAATTATGTGTGATGAGGATAAAATTTGTCCTCACATGCCAAGCATTTGTCTTGGGTTGAGTCTTGCAATATCCAAGCCTAGGATGTCAAGGCATATCTTCTAGATTTGCTGGCTAGTAATCCAAAGAGAAGGATGAATTGTGATCGAAAGTGTATATATATATATATATATAATCAATTAAAACTTCAATAATGCAAGTACAAACATAAGGTTTATAGAGGAAATGTGCTTTTGAGGGAAAAACTTGTACCTAGATCTCTCGATCTTGGATTTTACCCCATTTATAGTTGAAACCACTACCTCTACCTTGAACGTCTCCAAATAGGATTTTGTCCCTCTCCTTTCAAGAACGAACGGGAAATCCACATTCTAGGTACCTAAAAATAAAACAAAACTAAATGAAATGTAAATTAAGCCAATGATATAAGTTTTGTAGAGACTTGTGCAGTACAAAAATGTGTCTAAGAACATGAAAATTGTAACGTCCCAAAATCTAGATTTCGAATCATCTCAAGGTGATCCAGGTCAATTCGAACTCGGAAATTTGGTTGTGGTTCGGTGCTGGTGTCAGCACCTCCTTAAATTGCCAAAAATGCATATTTCGAGTCAACCCTTAGTCAAACGTTGTCAAAAGGGCATCATATATGACACCATTATATTCCTCTCATCGCAATCTTTCCGACGATGCTTATTTCATGCAATTCCAAGGAGTATAGCTCTAGTTATAGCCAAAAGAAGTCAACAAGGACCTAAATGTAAGGTGGATCCAACCTTAGGAGTAATTTGGGTATTGCACCCTCCTAAACCTATTTACAACAACCTAAGGGCCTATATAAGGACCCCTTTGGGTCCTTGGGTCGTCACCTTTCTCTAAGCCTCTCAAATCAAGAGTGGAAAAGATAGGGAAATCCTGGATTTTCTTTATAAAAAATCAAAAAGTTTTCACAGGGACCTTCTCATAATTTTGAGAAGCCCGGGCTTCCCACCTCAAATTTTGCGGAGGCGGTAACGGTGGTGAACGTACGTCGTGCGATCTGGGGGCACGCGTCTGATTGGTGATGCGTGGCACGCAGAGAGGCAGCGGCGCATTTGCGTGAGTTCGCACAGGATAGTGCGAGGCGACAACCCGTTTTGCTACACATGGCGCGCATCAGGCAGACGAGTGGTGTGGTGCGGGCGCAATCGTGACGCTTAATTAGAAGGCGCCACATGTTCGATTCGAGCAGACAGGTGTCGGCTCGACCGGACTGACTGGTTCGGGTTGGTTTAGAGACCTTTTGATGAGAACCTCATCATGAACCCTAACTAGCACATTTTAATCTAATAAAGTGAACAAAAGCTTCTGCATAACTTAAGGGAAGGCCTAATTCAGGAATTGTTAATTTGAGAAGAAAACATGACACAAAGGGGTAAAACTGTAATTTTACCATTGCAGTGCATCCACGGGATTTCTAAGGGTCAAGACATAGGTCAAGTGGACTTAATAAGAGAAAAAGTGGGATGGTTTAGTCAGAAAAGGGTTATGACAATATTTAGTAATTAAATGACATTCTACAACCCTAAAATAAATCTACTTTAATTCACGAAGTTTCAGGCAAGATAAAAATCAACTAAACCCTCTAAACTTCATGTAAAAATATCCCCTAGGGTTTAGAACCTTCAATTTGGCTTTTGGAACCTATTTTGACCTAGATTGAGGTCCATACCCAATTTTTGACCTAATTTGGATTTTTGTGAAAAATATCCAATCAAACGTGGTCAAACCTAAAATCCAATTTCACCATTAGATTCCTTAGGTCCAAATTAGGTTTATACTAAAATTTGGACCTAAGGGTAGGTAGTCTTGACCCACTTTACAATTTGATTCTCAAAATTACTTTCTGACCCTTAACTTTTTGAAACTCTTGCATTTACCCCCTCAACTTTCTCGTCGTTTTCTTCACTCCAGTTCTTTTGCCACTCGTAGCAGCGGGCCATACCTCCGGCGACTTTGCGCGGAGGATGGCGCTGTGCCTGCATGGGGAGACAACCTCAGATTTGAAAGGGGAGCTCCCTGCGGAGCCCCCTACCGCATGGGCCGCCCCCATGCCCTAAAGACCGCCACACCTCTCATGCGAACGCGCGAGAGGTATGGGTCTTCATCTACCATACCTCCGGCAATATTTTTCCCGCCGCTATTGCGTGCCTCCTGATCAGCCTTCATCTATTTAAGGAGCGGCACACTCTGCCGCATCCTTCAAGCTTCATTTGGCCTGAGCTACCCCTCCAATTCATCTCCTCCCAACTCCGGCCATTCGCCCAGAGCTTCCAGCGACTCTCCCCCTCCTCTCTCGTCGCTCTGCCACAATACTAGTGGCAGAGCTAACTCCGCCATCTTCTGTCGCGTCACGCCGTACCAGCAGGCTCCCTCCAATCCCTCTTCCTCGTCGTCGTCTCTTCCCTCTTGGTGCCTTCGTCTCCGGTGACGGCAGTACCAACTGCTCGCCATCTCCTCCTCCCTCGTTCACTCCTGACCTGCCAGCTAAGTTGCCCTTACTCTCCTCCTTATTTCCCCTCTGTCAATTTGTTATTTCGAACCATCGACACCACTGACCACCACCATCTCCACCTTCGGCCGACCATCGGCAAAGGCGCATCCATCATTCCACTCACTCACATGCCTCGCCAACTACCGCAGAAGCATCGCCACCTTCCACTGATCATCCTTCACCTATTCATCGCCCACCACACGCACCACAACTGCCCCCAAACAAACCTATACACACGGTCTCAGTCTGACCTTGGCACACACGCCTAGGCCGTCCTGAGCCACGTCAACCCCCGCTTCACCTTCGCCGTGATACGGCGAAGGTTTTCCTGTTGTTTGACAGGGTCGCAAGGCCATTCTTATGTTATGCAGATCCGAGCTACCATCCACCATTAACGCGCAAGCAAGCTTGCTTGCTTCCGAGCTCCAGGCCGCGCGCTCCAGGCTCTAGGACTCCAGGCGACAAGCGTTGAGTGTGCGAGTGAATCCAACCTAAGAGCAGGCTTTGCATGACTCACAGTTGCTCCAATTGGGTGGAGTTCTCCTGCGGGCGCCAGTAGAAGCGGGTGGGACATTTAGTCCCACCTCGTAAAAGCAGGAGCGCTGTGGGTGGCATAAATTGTAAAAGTGACAGAGGCTTATCGCCTCAGTCACACGGGGTGAGGTCCCCTCGCCCACTCACGCCTCGTCCATGCCCATGCTATGCGGACCTGGCACCCGACCCGATTACCCGGCTCTGGGAGAGCGTACCAGAGAGAGAGAGAGAGAGAGAGAGAGAGAGAGTGCGGGGAGGGTAGGGGTAGGCTTTTGCCTAACCATGCCTGTGCAAGGAAGCTGAAGAAGAAGAAGAGAAGAGGAAGCAACTAAGGACTTATCCGCACCGAGGAGCAAGAGTTGAAGCAGAAGAAGAAGAAGAGAAGCCAACTGAAGAAGAAGAAGGCAGAGAAGGAGCAGAAGCAGAGCCAAAGAGAAAGGAAGAAAAGAAAAGGAGGAAGCTGTCACAAAGAGGAAGACCAAGAAAAGAAGAGAAGAAGAAAAAGACAAGGAGAAGAAGCAGCAGCAGCCAAAGAAAGGAAGAAGAAAAAGAAGGCGTGCACTATAGCAAACGCCATTTAAGGCGTCTGATTCCTAGAATCAGACGTCTGAAGACAAAGAAAGAAAAGAGAGGGAGAGAGCAAAGAAGAGAAAAGAAGAAACAGAGAAGATTAATTTTGCTTTTATTCTCTCAAATTCTTTTTTGTAAAATAGTACATTATTGTGAATTGTAATTTTTATGCTTCTAAAATTCTGCTTCCTGAGTTCGACCTCATAACATCTTTAATTTCGAGTAATAAAATTAAATCAAACTGATGGTGATCAGATCAACAATAGTTTTTGGCGCCGTTGCCGGGGAGCAACGGGCATTTTAGAAGCTTCAAAATCAAAATTTTTGATTTTATACTGATTTAATCTATTTTTGTTGTGTTGCAGGAAAAGAAGGCAAGAAAAGACAAACAGTTGCATAACAACCACATGAGGGGATAGGTAACCTTCAGCCCTCTCTTAAGCCCTTCACATTCCACAAAGGAAAAAATAAAAAGAAAATCGATTTAGAGCTACCTGTCTTCCATACTTAGTAACAGATTGCCTATTTTTGAATTTCAACATATCTTAACTGCATATTCACTTAAGGTAACTAGGGCTAAAACCTTCTTACTTGAGCTCTAGTTACCCATTTATGAGGAAACTAATTGGACCAACTAGAGCCAACCTAGGATTCAAAGCTATGATTTTAGAGACACATCTTCTAACAAAGAATTGAAAATTCCAAAAGAAGGTGTGCCTAAACCATTGTTTGAAAAGGCCTATCTAAGAGAAACCCTAAGTAATAAGGCTCTTAATTTACTTGAACGCTAAAAGAAAGGACCTAAGAAGCTCTCATAGGAACAAAGAGGTGAAGTTGATCCTTTGGATCAATCAACCTTTAAATTAGGTCACTTTTGCACACAAAAAGTTTAAAGTTCAAGTGAAACCCTAAGCACCTTGATCTTAATTAAAAGTGGTAGACTTAAGAGGTCAAGGTCCTCATTCTGGTCTACCTGGAATCTCAGTGACAAGAGAGGTCGGGTGAGGGAAACCCTATAACCCCTGGGAGCGCTCTACCATGTAGGGGTATTCGCTGAACTCACCCTCTCTGGCTGCCCAGGTAATTCTCAGGTGGACAACCTTCTGATCAAGGGGTATCATCCGCCCCAAACCTCTATAGTCACCCAACATATTTTGGGTGTCTTGATTGGATCCAACACATTCTAACCTCATCCAGTCTATTAGTGCATGTTTGGTAGGAGGTCCTTGAAACCTCCTCTAGAAATCTACTCGCCCCGAGACCAAGCCTCGACTCCCTTGTTTGTGCAACAACCCCTATACATAGACCTTTCTTCCGATTCTGAACCTAGTTCCCCTTCTTCCATCATGGCTCAGACTATTGAAGAAGAGAACAATCTTGAGCACCAGCTCTAGCATCTTAATAACCTCTTCCAGAATTTCATGAACCCACCGCAGCGCCCCATGATGTGAGATCACTATAATCCCGCTGCGGTAGCAATTGAGCCTCGAGTCAGAATCCCGACTGGAGGACCTGATTCTGAATTGAAGCCCAATATGATTCATGCCATACCTAAATTCTATAGGCTTAACTCTGAAGATCCCTTCCAGTATATCAAATAACTCAAGCATCTAGCCCAGACCTTCGGGTCAGATACGCAAAATCGGGATATCTTACTCATGAAGATGTTCTCCTTCTCCCTTATGGACAAGGCAGCTCATTGGTATCAGACACAGACCCGTCCGATCAACACCTGGGAAGAACTTCAGTCCGAGTTTTTGAAGAAGTTCTTTCCCGTTGGTCGGACAAACGCCTTGCACCATCAGATTACTCACTTCACCCAGCAGATGGGAGAACCTCTTCATGAGTCATGGGATCGATTCCTGGATCTCATGCGGAAGTGCCCCCATCACGGAGTTCCTAAATGGGAACAAGTCCAGTCTTTTTACCAGGGACTCCTTGAAGATATTAGATTGTTCGTCAATGCGACTTGCGGAGGGAATATCATGGGTCAACATGAAGACACCGTGTGGGAGATTCTCGAGAATATGTGCGAGAACTCCATCAACAATGACTCCATGGGTTTATTCGACCGGACGAATACCTGCGCATCAACGAATCTTAAGGGAGCACATGAGACGTAGGGCCTGTCTGCATCCGTCGACTTGGAACTAATGGCCAGTCGGTTGGACAAGGTCTCTATTACCGAGAAGAAGGTGGATGAGCTGACTCAGCATTTGCAGCGAGCCACCTTTGTGCAAAACTCCTTTGCATAGCCACCTCCCACAAGGGAAACTGTGCAAAACATCTTCCACCGATCTTCTCCTGGGATGGACCCGTATCCACCCCCATCTGACTCCAGGATTGGAGGGACCTCTGATCCTTTCTATTCTTGTCAGGGGAACTCTGATCCCCCATACTCTAGCTTCCCTGAGGTGCCTCAGACCTGCGAGGACCTCAACGCCATCCAGAATGACCCGTTTTCCAACACCTACAACCCTGGATGGCGAAATCATCCCAATTTCTAGTGAGCGGGAAATTCTCAGACCCAAAGACCACCCTATCAGCCCTGTCCACAAGCCCCTCGTCTTTATCAGCCGCCTCAGCCTCGGCCCAACCCCACCTATCCATCCGGGCCCAACCAAGACCAAATGTCCCTTATCCTTCAAACTCTAGCTAACATTCAAAGAACGAATGCGGCTATTCAAAAATAGCACAAGGACAAGATCACAAAGGTCCGCAACCAGCTCGCCCAAATGGCGAATTCTTGCCAACTAAGCACTCTTCCTTCACAACCTCTGCCAAATCCGAATAACGTGCCGACCCAGCAGTGCGTTATGAACCCAAACCCAAGCCAAGCACACTTGATCTATCAGGCCCCTTCTGTTCCATCACTTGACGGGATGGAAACATCAACCTCCTTTGCGGGTTATCAATAACAGCAACCCATCTTACCAAACCCCAACCAGAACTAGGCATGATTAAATTCTGTGACAACCCGTAGTGGTAAAGCAACCCAAAACCCACCTTATCCAGACCACTCCAAGCCTGGTAGTGACCCAAGCCCTAGGATAGTTATCTAGGATGTCTCTATCCCTGTCCTAGATTAAAAACCTGGACCTATTCTAGAGGAACAAACCAAGGTTCCCTTTCCCGAGGCCTTGACCAAGGGAAGGAGGACGACCAAACCCGTGGCTCCTGAGGAGGACCTGATCAAGCTCTTTGAGCAGGTCCAAATAAACATCCCCTTGACGGATGCAATTCGCCATGTACCTGCATACACACGATTCTTGAAAAACGTGTATACACCCCAGTGTAAGCCGCGAACCAAGAGTGGGAGTCCGATTGTACTATCAAAGCAAGCCAGCTCTGTGATCCTGAGTAAACTCCCACCCAAGGCAAAAGACCCAGACACTCCCCTGATTTCTTGTAAAATTGGTGAAACCCAATTTGATAGAGCTTCGCTAGACCTAGGTGCCTCCATAAACCTGATACCCACATCCCTACTTAACCACCTTGAAGAATCTGAGCTGAAACTGACTGAGGTGATATTGCAGTTAGCTGATCGATTCATTAAGCCACTGATGAGAGCCTCATCATGAGCCATAACTAGCTCATTTTGACCCAATAAAGAAGATAAAAGCTCCTACATAACCTAGAAGAAGGCCTAACTGAAGGAACAAGTGCTCTGAGAAGAAAACATGAAATAAAGGTTAAAACTGTAATTTTACCATTGCAGTAGATAAACAGGATTTCTTAGAGGCAAAACATAGGTCAAATGGTCTAAATGAGATAAAAAGTGGGTTGAGTATCTAAGAACTAAAAGACACTTGGTAACCCTAAAACAGACCCGCTTAAATTAACAAGGTTTCGGTCAGAACAAAAAGCAAGTAAACCCTCTACAAATCATGGAAAAACATACTCTAGGGTTTAGAACACTTAATTTGGCCTTTGGAACCTAGTTTGACCTAGATTAGGGTCCTAGCTCTTCAATTAACCTAATTTAGGTTTTTACGCAAAATATCCAGTCAAACGAGGTCAAACCTGAAATCTAACTTCTCCATTGGATTCCTTAGGTCCAAATTAGGTTTGTACCAAAATTTGGACCTAAGGAGGGGTCATCTTGACCTACTTTGCAATTTAGTACACCCAAATCACAAATTGGTCCCTATCTTTTGAATACCGTTGCAGAGAACCCCCTAGGTTCTTCACCTCCTTTGCAAACCGGTCCTTCCGCCATTGCTAGGGCAGAACCGAGCTCCGGCTAGGTTCGGAGAGGGATTGCTCTCTAATCCCTCAGAGATTCCCTCCCAGAAATGGAAGGAGAATTCTCTGAAGAATTGCCTTCCATTTAAGACCGATATCGATCCCTGGTGTGAACCCAATCTCTCGTGCGAACGCACGAGAGATTTGGGTATCCTAACTCCTTTCCATCTCCGGCGACCAACCTCAGGCAATTACGTGCCCTTCACGCCCTGCACACCAAGTCCAGCGCCTATATAAGAACCCACAACTCCGGCCGAAGAGGCTGAGCTTGATTTGGCCGAGTTTCCCCCTTCAATTCCTCTCCTCCTGCTCGGCCAAATGCCCCAGCTAGCTCCGGCGAGCCCCCCCTCCCCTCCCTCTTCGCTCTGCCACAAAACCAGTGGCAGAGTTAGCCTCCTGACCTCCCTCCGCGTCGCGCAGTACCAGCGCACGCCGCCTCAGCCCCGTCGTCGCCGCCGTTCTCCCCCACTGGGCGTCATCTTCTCCGGCGACAGCAAGTACTGCTGTCCGCCTTCTGTCCCCTTTCGTCCTTACAATTAGGTTAGAACTCCTCTCCATCCTATCCTCTCTCTTTTCCCCCTGTTATCTCATCTGATTACCCCTCGACCGACGCTGACCACCCTCATCTTCCACATCACCGACCGAACTCCGGCGAGCCGCCCACACCACTCCGCCACTCCACACGGCTCGCCAACCACCTCGTGAGCTCCGCCTCACCACCAGGAACTCGCTCCACCCCACAACTGCCACTCCAGACCTCCATAACCACCCCCCGAACAACCCACCATCTCCGGCCACAGGTTGACCTAGGCGGGCACGCCTAGGCCGACCGGCAACCTGCAGCATCACCCACCGCCTTCGCCGTGCTACGGCGAAGGTTTCCAGCTATTCTAATTGGGCCAATAGGCCGTTCTGTGGAAGCTCAGGTGAACGCCCCGGCCGCCATTAACAGCCGAAGCAGCAGGAAGCTTGGAGCAGCAGCAGGCGTCAGGCTTCCCAGGCGGCAGGTGCAGCAGACTCTCGCAAGTGTTGCGAGGTGACTGAGTTCAGCAAGGAGCACCAGCAGGGCCTTCAGCGTGGGCAATTGCACACGAGAGTCTGCGGGCGCACGCAAAGGAAGGGCGGAACGTTTAGTCCCACATCGTGGAATCTCAAGGCACAGGTATGGTATAAAGAGTTTTTGTGATATACGTTTACTGCCTCGAAAGCACAGGGGTGAGGTCCGTCACTGACCCCACCCGCCTCGTCCGCGGCCTGACCACGCGGACCTGGCGGATCCGACCCGACCTAGACCTACGCACTCCTCGCGCATCACACACCTGCAGGTGCGCCTGGTCCCGGGTACGATCCGACCCGATTGAGACTGTGGCTCTGGTAGAGCGGTTAGAGTGAATTGCTTGAGAGAGAGACACGCGCGGGTAGAGGGAGAAGGGTTAGGTTTTGTTCCCTGTGCAGGCAGGCTGATTGCAGGAGAAGGACTTGGCCGCGAGAAGGAAAAGAAAGAAAGAAGAAGGAACGGCAGAGAAGAATAGAAGAGCAAAAACTGCAGCAGAGAAGAAGCAAGAAAGAAGCCTTCGCAGGAGAAGAAAGGAAAGAGCAAGCCAGAAGCAAAGGCACAGAGAAGCCAAGTGAAGACTTTGCAGAGAATAGAAGAAGAAAAGAAAGAGCAAAAACTGCAGCAGAAGAAGAAGAATAATCAAGAAGAAAAGGAGAAATGCTTTTAAGACGTCTGATCTTGTGATCAGACGTCCAATTTCATATTTTCTTGCCCTAACGCCTTTTAATCGCATACATTCATACCTGAATTGATATTTTGAGTAAATTAGAGTGTTCAATTACATTTTGATTTAGTGGTAAGTTCCATTTGCTCCCTGTGTTCGACCTCGGATACTCCGGTCTTCGAGTAATAAAAACTTTGTATTTGTTCGAACGTTTTGTCGGTTATACTACAACATAATACGCTTTAAATCCGCACGAAACGTTGACAACATTTTTGGCGCCGCTGCCGGGGAGCACTGCACAATTTACCACTAGTCTCTACATTCTTTTTATCATATTGAACACTAACTTGCCCTACTTTTCTTTGATGTGATCTTGCAGTTACTTCATGAGAAAATCTCTCCTGCAAGTCAACCACTCCAGGGCAGGTAATTTCTTTTCTTCCTTAATCATCCCCTAATCTTTGAAAGACAAAAGGAAGAAAATCAAGTTAGGAATCAATTGCCTTCTTTATATAGTAATCACCATCTCTAAGGCAAAACATTTCTTGATTTTGCGAAAATTTCTGCAAATATTCTTGAAGTTGGAGTTGAAGGTTCCCTTCTAGGAGGGGTGACGTAAAAAAAAAATGCGGAATTGAAAATATATAAAGCAATCTCACAAAAATAAGCAATCGCACAATGTACACAAAGATTTTTAGGTGGAAACCCAAGATGGGTGAAAACCACCACCTAACCCTCTCGAGTTAGGATTTTCCGATCAACCAAGTTGATCAAATCCACTAACCGAATCACTTTGAACGAGGGTGATTCAACCTCAATACAACCACGCTACAAGTACGAGGGTAGCGTTCCTCAACCCCTTCTCTCCACGAGAAGGATTTTGTCCCACGAAGGAGACGGGAATTCGCAAAGCGAATACCCAACCAAATTACAAAGGTAAAATAAAACAACAAACCTATAGAGCCAACAAAGTAATAAACCTAAGCTTCTATAGGATTTAGGAAACTCCCCTTTGCAAGGAGTGCGTCGACGATGACGCGGGTGCGTGAGCCACGCGACGGCGCAACTTCGCTCTCGTAGACAACGGCGGGAGAGCGGGTGCGCAACGGCTGGATGCTCTCAAGATGTAGAACTTGAGCTTAGAGAGCAAGAGCTTCTTGGACACAAGAGTGTGAGAGTGTATAGCTAAGTGTGTCTTGTGTCTTTCTTAGTGTATATCTTGTGTTTTTAAGTGTATCCAAGTGTTTTTCTAAGTGTCTCTTGTTGTTTTCTAAGTGTGTTTGTGTTACAAAGGTTCCCCTCTATTTATAGAGGCCTTAGGAAGGTTTTGGAAGGCTTGGAAAAGCTTCCATAGCCGTTGGGTGCAAAGCCCAAGAGAATCAGGCCGAAATCAGGACAATGATTGCATTTGACAGGGTTATCAGACGTCTAACTCTGGCATCAGACGTCTGGAAGGCCACTTTAAGACGTCTGATTCCAAGGTCAGACGTCTGATTCTATGCGGGTTTCTCCCTGACTTGAATCAGATCTAAACAGGGTTTTTGTGCAAGTCCATCAGACGACATACAGGACGTCTGGAACTATGTCTGGACGTCTGGAAACCTACTTTTACTGTGGGAATTGATTTCCAAACGTTGCAACGGCTAGAAAATCTCTGAGAAGAGATTTTGGGTCAGCCGAGGCAAAACGGTCATTTATCAGACGTCTAGTAAGTCCTATGGACGTCTGATAAGGCTCTAACGGTCATAATCTTGAGTGTTTTCTAAGCCAGCCAACGGTCCACTAATTGGACGTCTGGCAAAGTCATCAGACGTCTCCTCAGACGTCTGGTCTAAGGTCTGGACGTCTGATTTCATCAGACATAACTAACTATGTCCAGCCTAACAGTTATCAGACGTCTGAAACAACAGTCAGACGTCTTAAAATTCTTTATCAGACGTCTGATTTGGGAATTAGACGTCTGGAAAGTCAGTTTTAACCCTATATTGGTTTTCTAAGTGTTCTACAGAAAACCTACGTATCCTAGGGTTGTGCAGGTGTTCCTAGGACTACTGTTAGGGTTCTTTGAGGCTCTTTAACATAATGTCTAAGGAAAATAAAGAGCAAGAAAATAAATACAAGAGATACATGAAAGGATAAAAAAGAATCTATCCTATTCTTCTTGTCTTCCATCTCCAATCTTTCGCTCCACGCGAACCTCCTCTATTTTCCGTCAAGCTCCTCCAATCCGTCCTGGATGCGAGCTCGAGTTCCGTCTAAACACGTCCACATTTGCAATTGACCTGAAATCTAGGACTCAAATTGCAAATGTTAAATAACACGTGTTTTGTTATCATCAAAACAAATGATCGTGGTGCTCTAGCACCAACAGGAGTGATTTTTTTTCCATCCCACAAATTCTTGTGCCTAATTGAAAATAAACGCTTAATCTCGGCGGACCACACACTTCTTGTTTATAAGTCCAAAGAGAACTTTTGAAAAAGAAAAAGAGGATTGGAAATAGAACCAAATTAGGGTTTCCACATTAGGGTCTTGAAGCACTAGTCACACATGCCTGTGTAAAAGGAAATAAACCCTCCCGCATCAGTGTGCTACCCAAGCCCTTGATTGAAGAAAGTTAAATAAGACAAACCCTAAAATTGAGCTCTAAAATCACTTGAATCTTAAAAATTTTTCTTTTGACCTAATAACCTGGGAGTCAAATCAGGGTGATCTCTAGGCTCCGAGCTTAGAATCATTCTGCCATCTATAGGACAGGTCAGGTGAAGTTGACCCCTTGGGTCAACCAACCTCTAAATTAGGTCACAATACCAAAAACATCTAAAGTTCAAGTGAGAACCCTAAAAGCACCTTTGAAATAAAAAGTGATAGACTTAAGAGGTCAAGGTCCCCATTCTGGTTTACCTGGAATCTCAGTGACAAGAGAGGTCGGGTGGGGGAAACCCTGTAACCCGTAGGGACGCTCTACCGTGTAGGGGTCTTTGCGGGACTCTCCCTCTCTGGCTGCCCAGGTAATTCTCAGGTGGACGATCTTCGGATCCAGGGGTTCATCCGCCCCAAACCTCCATAGTCATCCAAACATCTTTTGGGTGTCTTGATTGGGTCAAGAACATCTCCAGTCCTGCATCTTTTCTCTGTAGAGCACACACACTCATTTTCAGTGGGACTCGTTATTCAGATCTGATCGCTTCATAACACATCTTGAGTCAAACTCTGATTGTGATTCCACCACCTGATCCAAATATGCAGCTGAACCACCTAGGACTACCAGTCGAGAAACCTGAATACCGGAGATCCATGAGAGATAAAATGATTGAGGATGCCATGAGATTTTATGAAAATGAAGAAACCTCAACAACAGTAGGAAACATTCAGGTTGATATCCCAACAACCACAACCTTTGTCATAACTTGTGCCCAAGTACTATTAGCAGAAGCCAACAAAGGATCAACCCGTGACTTGCTCATTACTGCATACATTGAGATAGAAAAATTGCATAATAGTGAATACCTTCAATGTATGACAAATCCTCGACTTTGGAAGCAACACCAAGATAGTCTTGAAAAACGGGAAGAGATAATGAGATTAATAAAACAAGTGATTGATCAGAAATACCCGTACATACCGCCAACAGAGGATGAACTATCTTGGGACAACATCGAGGATAAATCTGATCTCGGGTTTGGGGCACAAAATGGTTGTGGATTCCCAACCCAGATGGAGTATAATGCACCTAATATTGAAGAAGGTTGGGAAGCTCCAAATGCAGGAAAAGACCATGATAAACCCATTTTAGAATCCCAAGACTCCTGCAAGTATGAGAGTAGAACTGAACCACTCGAGGGTGTAAATTCCGTCCCTTATTCTGATAAGGTGGCCCTCGAAGGTTATTCAGACCTAGATTCTAGTAATTCCACCCACATCCTAAGCCTAGAACCTAGATCTGAAACCTATATTGAAGATTTCAAGGCCCCATATGAAGAAAATCAATCTCTTAATGAAGAATATGATTCTGGGCCTTGATTTGATGAATATCCCTCGTCAACCTCCTCAGAAGAACTAATCGAGTTTTCGGAAGTCATGCCAATCTACGATACAGAAACCGAGGACTTGGACGAGCGGGGTTTCGATTGGCTCTGCCCTACTAACCTTGAACCTGAGCCTCTACCAGATAGGGACACCTTTGTAAGCTCAGAATTAACATTTAGGCTAGATCCCAGTCAGGCTGCTGAATATACAACATATGATTTATTCTATGGTGGAACTCATGATCTAGAATCTCATTCAAACTTTGATTTTCGCAAACTCTCCAACGATCTCGAATCTGACCATAACATCGGAGAAAATCTACCTCCTGATTATAACATGTCAATCTTCTTTGAAGCCACCTGCTCCACATATACAGCACCAATCAAAACCCGTTCCCCACCTCGACCCGCAACCGGACTCAATTTCTATTCTGATTCACCTCTCAATGAGCCGATTGTAGATGATTCAACTCCGTATCTATACCGGGTATCGGACACTGATCAGACCACAAATCAGGAGCCTCCATCCTTTGACCGTCCCTGTAGGGATTCCACATCTTACATTGATTATTTTTCGGAACCCTACCCCCACCAGGCTGATTCGACTGAGCCCGAACTCGAGTTTTCACTTCCATATCTATCAGAACATCACTGCATTTGGTGGGTCCCACATCTGCTAATCTACATCTATCGACCCACCAGACTTATTGGGTTTGGGCTGCATCATCAGCCCACTGATCTGAACAAGTACCTGGTTGGACCAACCAGGTTCTTAATCAAGGTGCTTGTTTTCCAAAACTCCATTGATTTGACCACTCCCTCTCCACCCCATTTTTCGCTCGGCTGAAGGCATTAAATTTAGCGCTTAACGGGAGGCAACCCGTCATCTCAAAAATAGAGACCCGTCTGATTAGCCGTCTGTACTCCACGTCTATTGCACCTTGAGTTCAGCCTTAGACAGTTGATCCCACCTCTGGTACACATATCAGAGCTTAAAATCATTTGCATCACTCATTCCCGACCCATTCGATATATCCTGTTCTAAGCCCCTGACCTCAACACTAATTCCCACCCTCTGTTTACAATGAGGACATTGCAAAACTTAGGCATGGGGGGGTGATAAAGTGCATACATACAAAACCAAGAAAAAAAAATCAGAAGGATTCTCAATTAAAAAAAAAAAATGGGGAGGGAGGAAATGTTGTGAGCCATATAATCATAAGGAGGAGAAAAAAAGCAAAAATGAAGAAAGGAGCACAAAAGGAAAAGAAAAAGAAAAAGTCATTAGTAAAAGATTAAGGGGTTAACTGAAGTTCTAGACCGAGTCAAGAAAAAGAAAAGAAAAAGTGCTAAGGAAACATAACAAGAGATTAGCGGGAACGCTGGTCTTAGGCCTTTTGGGCTAGTATCTTTTGCTTAAAAATTCACGTATCCGTTAAAATCTGGACAATCCTCAAGAGGTTGAGGAAAATGCAAAGCTTAAGTATTAGGTCTAAGGCTTAGGAAGTATTCGGCCTCGTTAACTGACCTCCGGTTTGCGGGATTCGGTAACCTAAGCACCCAAATTCACACACAGTCTGGTTCAGTGCGCATAAATATTCAAAACACGCAAGAGCGTTTAATACTCTGAAAAAGTCACCTAGATTAGGAGCGGCCAATCAACACAAGTTGATTTGGACAAGTTCCCAGCGCGGAGAGGCGGGAAATTCCCCTCGAAGATGCGTAACAACATATCGTCTCCTCGGTGCTTGTCCCTTAGGATATTTAAATATCCTACTGGGGGCATGTAAGCACTCTGCTGGTTCAGATACCATGGGTGGCATTATCACGAAATGTCGATCGCCAGGGTCTGAATTCGGCCACGGAACGCCATGGGCGGGATTATCTCGAAATCTCGAAAGCCAGGGACCTTTGAGGATTGATGATGGGGACGAGGAATCCGATACAGACCGTGTTGAGAAGCTAATCCGAAGCTAGAAATAAAAAAAGAAAAGAGAGAGAAAAGCTCTCCAAACAAATAAATCTTCTATCTCTCTCTTACAAAAAAAACGCACTGCAAACTGAACTTAGGCTAAAAATATCTCAAGCACGGGTGCTTTAACCGCGGAGTCCAACAAACCCTAGGTTAGGTTCTGTGGGCCGTAGAAACCTTTGCAGAAGACTGAGGCTAAAGCGGAACAGGTCCGGATTTTGGTTGGTACTTGAGTACCTCTAGGCCTATTGTCGGCATTCCCACCTAATCACAAAAGAAAAAGGAGAAGCACTTATCATTATTGACAATATTCAGTGTCTAGAACGGAAGTTAAAACTTTGAAATTTTGCTAAGGGACTAGCAAAAGCTAGGCATGGGGGTATGATGAGAGCCTCATCATGAGCCATAACTAGCTCATTTTGACCCAATAAAGAAGATAAAAGCTCCTACATAACCTAGAAGAAGGCCTAACTGAAGGAACAAGTGCTCTGAGAAGAAAACATGAAATAAAGGTTAAAACTGTAATTTTACCATTGCAGTAGATAAATAGGATTTCTTAGAGGCAAAACATAGGTCAAATGGTCTAAATGAGATAAAAAGTGGGTTGAGTATCTAAGAACTAAAAGACACTTGGTAACCCTAAAACAGACCCGCTTAAATTAACAAGGTTTCGGTCAGAACAAAAAGCAAGTAAACCCTCTACAAATCATGGAAAAACATACTCTAGGGTTTAGAACACTTAATTTGGCCTTTGGAACCTAGTTTGACCTAGATTAGGGTCCTAGCTCTTCAATTAACCTAATTTAGGTTTTTACGCAAAATATCCAGTCAAACGAGGTCAAACCTGAAATCTAACTTCTCCATTGGATTCCTTAGGTCCAAATTAGGTTTGTACCAAAATTTGGACCTAAGGAGGGGTCATCTTGACCTACTTTGCAATTTAGTACACCCAAATCACAAATTGGTCCCTATCTTTTGAATACCGTTGCAGAGAACCCCCTAGGTTCTTCACCTCCTTTGCAAACCGGTCCTTCCGCCATTGCTAGGGCAGAACCGAGCTCCGGCAAGGTTCGGAGAGGGATTGCTCTCTAATCCCTCAGAGATTCCCTCCCAGAAATGGAAGGAGAATTCTCTGAAGAATTGCCTTCCATTTAAGACCGATATCGATCCCTGGTGTGAACCCAATCTCTCGTGCGAACGCACGAGAGATTTGGGTATCCTAACTCCTTTCCATCTCCGGCGACCAACCTCAGGCAATTACGTGCCCTTCACGCCCTGCACACCAAGTCCAGCGCCTATATAAGAACCCACAACTCCGGCCGAAGAGGCTGAGCTTGATTTGGCCGAGTTTCCCCCTTCAATTCCTCTCCTCCTGCTCGGCCAAATGCCCCAGCTAGCTCCGGCGAGCCCCCCCTCCCCTCCCTCTTCGCTCTGCCACAAAACCAGTGGCAGAGTTAGCCTCCTGACCTCCCTCCGCGTCGCGCAGTACCAGCGCACGCCGCCTCAGCCCCGTCGTCGCCGCCGTTCTCCCCCACTGGGCGTCATCTTCTCCGGCGACAGCAAGTACTGCTGTCCGCCTTCTGTCCCCTTTCGTCCTTACAATTAGGTTAGAACTCCTCTCCATCCTATCCTCTCTCTTTTCCCCCTGTTATCTCATCTGATTACCCCTCGACCGACGCTGACCACCCTCATCTTCCACATCACCGACCGAACTCCGGCGAGCCGCCCACACCACTCCGCCACTCCACACGGCTCGCCAACCACCTCGTGAGCTCCGCCTCACCACCAGGAACTCGCTCCACCCCACAACTGCCACTCCAGACCTCCATAACCACCCCCCGAACAACCCACCATCTCCGGCCACAGGTTGACCTAGGCGGGCACGCCTAGGCCGACCGGCAACCTGCAGCATCACCCACCGCCTTCGCCGTGCTACGGCGAAGGTTTCCAGCTATTCTAATTGGGCCAATAGGCCGTTCTGTGGAAGCTCAGGTGAACGCCCCGGCCGCCATTAACAGCCGAAGCAGCAGGAAGCTTGGAGCAGCAGCAGGCGTCAGGCTTCCCAGGCGGCAGGTGCAGCAGACTCTCGCAAGTGTTGCGAGGTGACTGAGTTCAGCAAGGAGCACCAGCAGGGCCTTCAGCGTGGGCAATTGCACACGAGAGTCTGCGGGCGCACGCAAAGGAAGGGCGGAACGTTTAGTCCCACATCGTGGAATCTCAAGGCACAGGTATGGTATAAAGAGTTTTTGTGATATACGTTTACTGCCTCGAAAGCACAGGGGTGAGGTCCGTCACTGACCCCACCCGCCTCGTCCGCGGCCTGACCACGCGGACCTGGCGGATCCGACCCGACCTAGACCTACGCACTCCTCGCGCATCACACACCTGCAGGTGCGCCTGGTCCCGGGTACGATCCGACCCGATTGAGACTGTGGCTCTGGTAGAGCGGTTAGAGTGAATTGCTTGAGAGAGAGACACGCGCGGGTAGAGGGAGAAGGGTTAGGTTTTGTTCCCTGTGCAGGCAGGCTGATTGCAGGAGAAGGACTTGGCCGCGAGAAGGAAAAGAAAGAAAGAAGAAGGAACGGCAGAGAAGAATAGAAGAGCAAAAACTGCAGCAGAGAAGAAGCAAGAAAGAAGCCTTCGCAGGAGAAGAAAGGAAAGAGCAAGCCAGAAGCAAAGGCACAGAGAAGCCAAGTGAAGACTTTGCAGAGAATAGAAGAAGAAAAGAAAGAGCAAAAACTGCAGCAGAAGAAGAAGAATAATCAAGAAGAAAAGGAGAAATGCTTTTAAGACGTCTGATCTTGTGATCAGACGTCCAATTTCATATTTTCTTGCCCTAACTCCTTTTAATCGCATACATTCATACCTGAATTGATATTTTGAGTAAATTAGAGTGTTCAATTACATTTTGATTTAGTGGTAAGTTCCATTTGCTCCCTGTGTTCGATCTCGGATACTCCGGTCTTCGAGTAATAAAAACTTTGTATTTGTTCGAACGTTTTGTCGGTTATACTACAACATAATACGCTTTAAATCCGCACGAAACGTTGACAACAGTCACCCAAGGGAGTTCTCGAGGATGTTATTGTTAGGGTACGGGATTTCTACTTCCCAGTAGATTTCATAGTTCTAGACATGGACGCACCTGACAATCCAACGAATACACCAATTATACTAGGGAGACCTTTTCTGGCCACTACTATGGCCAACATGAGGTGTGAGGAGGGCCAAATAGAACTGAAATTTGGAAACCAAACCCTCAAGATTGATATATTTAAGGCCCAACAAGGGATTAATTATGGTGTGGTAGAACAAATATGTGATATCAGGACCATGGTTGTTACGACCTGGTTCCCGAATCCCTACAGGACACGAGAATCGGACCGACTCGACTGATCCCAGGACCCGGTCGTCCAACGAGAAGGTAACCAAAAAGTAGTAAAATAAACCACATTCACTATGCAAGTAACTAACAGTAACAAAAGTACAACAGTAAAGAAAAGAACTACTACAGTACATACCACCACAACAGTAGAGAATTAAAAACAGGTACAGAAATATGGAGTTTACAAATAAAGAGTACAAGGTGAAACAGAAATACTCACTATTACAGAAAAATGGTACAACAAGTACAACTACTGGGTTCTACTAGGCCCAGCACCCTCTGCAGCCGCAAGCTCTGGCTGCTCAACACCTGGTCCTGAAAAAGGTGAAAAATGTGACACGTCAGCGAAATGCTGAGTAGAGTGACAACAAGCTAGTTAATAAAATAGTAAAGGTGGACAAGTAGCTGTTACTTTTAATTTCTTTCTTTGTTTCTCTATTTACTCTTTCTTGAATTATTTATTAGATCTTTCTCTTGATCTCGAATGTTCCTCGTGGGAACGATCCTGATTACAGTCTTTTCCGAAAAGTAGAAGTAGCACGTGGTGTTCTCTTGGCCGGGAGAGTCCCCTGTGGTGGTCCTACCCTCAGTCAACCACCCCAAGGTCACTGACAGATGTAACGGTAACTACGGCACGCGCGATAAACACACGGGTAGCTACCCCGCACTGGCACGCGGTCAGTCGTTCCGTTTACGGGTGCGCCCAAGCACAGCACGGGAACAGTATAGGGCAGAGCCCTCTAAGTAACAGGGGTCCAGCCCCTCCACAGTAACCAAACAGAGGTCTTACCCCTCCACAGTCCGCGCACCCTCGCCTGACTACTCTGGTTTGCGTAGTGGGCCTAACAAGTCGGTGTAGGACGGCTAACAACACCTAGTACCTGGGAACGCACAAACGTCCCCTCATGCGCAATACCTGGTCTGTAAAAGAGAAGTCCCCCGGGTCTCCAGACAACACTCTGTCACGCAATGACTGTAAGTACGGGTCGGCCATCTGTCCAGTGATGATGCGGTCTATCAGCTCTCGCCTCGCCTGTCATGTCACTGTCACTGTCCCACAGTGCCCCAGTAACTCTAGGGGCCGCCAACTGCCCATCTCCTCCATGAGGCTCCAACTCTGCGCCTGTAAACTAGCCAAGTGGGCAGGCGCCTTCCGTCTCAAGGCGTCAACCACCACGTTGACCTTTCCCGAGTGGTAGGAAATGCTACAGTCGTAGTCCTTCAGGAGCTCCAACCAACGTCTCTGTCTCATGTTGAGCTCTTTCTGATCAAACAAGTATCTGAGGCTCTTATGATCTATGAAAATCTCAAAGGTCTCATCGTACAAGTAGTGCCTCCAAGTTTTCAGCGCGAAGACGATAGCTGCCAGCTCCAGGTCGTGGGTAGGGTAGCTTTGCTCATGGGGCTTTAGTTTCTGTGAAGTGTAAGCGACAATGTGACCCCTCTGCATGAGCACACCCCCTAATCCCTGTAAAGAGGCGTCCGTGTACACAACGAACCCGCCACTACTGTCTGGGATGGTGAGCACAGAAGCCAAAGTCATCCTCTCCTTCAGCTCCAGAAAACACGCCTCACAAGTGTTTGTCCAAGTAAAGGGCACATCCTTTTGGGTCTGCTATGTCATAGGATGTGCAATCGGCGAGAAGCCCCTGATAAACCGCCTATAGTAGCCTGCCAGTCCCAAGAAACTGCGGATCTTAGTAATCGTACGCGGTCTCTCCCACCTGAGCACTGCCTCAACCTTGGCTGGGTCCACAGCCAAGCCATCCCCGGAGATCACATGACCTAAGAAGGTCACCTCCTTCAACTAGAACTCGCACTTGCTGTATTTGGTGTACAGCCTACGTCGTCTCAGTGTGTCCAAAACCATCCGCAAGTGCTGTCCGTGCTGCGTCTGATCTCAAGAATAGATGAGCACATCATCAATAAATACCACCAAGAACTGGGCCAAGTACGGTCTAAACACCCGATTCATCAAATCCATGAAGGTAGCGGGGGCATTGGTCAGCCCAAACGACATGACCAAAAACTCGTAGTGTCCGTACCGGGTGCGAAAAGCTATCTTGGAGACGTCTGCCTCCTTGATCCTCAATTGGTGGTATCCAGACCTCAAGTCAATCTTGGAGAATACCATGGCACCTCGCAGCTGGTCAAACAACTCATCAATCCTCGGCAACGGATACCTGTTCTTGATGGTGACCCTATTCAGCTGTCTGTAGTCCACACAAAGGCGTAGGGTACCATCCTTCTTCTTTATGAACAATACCAGGGCTCCCCATGGAGATGCACTGGGCCTCACAAAGCCCTTCTCCAGAAGATCCTGCAACTGAGACTTGAGCTCTCGCAGCTCAAGTGGTGCCATCCTGTACGGCGCTGTAGGGATGGGGTTGGTCCCCGGTACCAGTGAGATCTCAAACTCGATCTCACGCTCGGGTGGTAGTCCTGGAAACTCGTCTGGGAACACGTCGGGGTACTCTCTGACCACAGGGATACTCTGGAAGTTTGCCACAGGGCTGGGCTCCGCCACCACACAAGTTAGGAAGCCCTTACACCCCTGGCTCAAAAGTCTCGCCACCCGAAGTGCAGAAATGCACCTGAAGCCTCCGTCCACTGGCTGCCCGTGTAACTCGAAGGAAGGCAACTTCGGTATGGAGAAGACTATCTTCCTCTCAAAGCAGTCCACCAAGGCGTGGTAAGCGGACAGCCAGTCCTTCCCCAGAATTACGTCAAAGTCCTCCATTTGTATCATAATCAGGTTAGCGGGAAGGCTGTGTCCTCCAACACTGACCTTACAACCTGTGTATACCTCCTCAGCTACAAACAGCTGACCACTCGGACCTCTGATCACGAACGGATCCTCTAACAACATACAATTCTACCCCAAACTAACTGCAAAACTGGCAGTGACAAATGAGTGCGTAGCGCTGGAATCGAAAATCGTGTAAACATGTCTGCCTGAAACTAAAACCATACCTGCCACCACTGATCCCGAAGCTCTGGCATCCCTGTGTGTCAGGGAATTGATACGCCCCTCAGCCCTATGTACGGATGAAGCAGCCACACTCTGCGTCGAACGGGTAGCCGCTAGCTAATACCCTCCCCGTGACTGCTGTCCTCCTCCTCGCGCCTGGAAACAGCGACCTCCTGCTCGCCCTCCTGTGCTCGGCGCGGGAAGCATCTGCTGACCTCCAGCCCTGAACGGGCAGTCCCTCCTGATGTGGCCCAGCTGGCCACACTGGTAGCAAAGGGGGACTCAACTCCTGCCCTCAGTGGGTCCCTGTTGACGGCTGGGCGGGGGTCCGGTGCTAGCAGCTGGCCCCTGTCGGGGGTCCCCAAAGGCCACTGATGGCCCCGCAAAGCGTGACGCTCTCCTGTGGGCGCCACATGCCTCCTCTCTCGTCGGCCCTGCGAGAAGTCTGGCTGGTAGGGCCGCTTCCGCCCGCTGTCAGTGTCACATGCGGACGGGTTGGTTTCTTCATATGTCATAGTTGCCTCCACCACCCTCGAGAACGTATGCAGCTTCAGGGGTTTGACATACCCCCGAATAGCAGGCCGGAGCCCCTCGGTGAACCTCCAAAGGCACTCCTCCTCAGTAGCCACAGCTGTCGCTGCGAAACGAGACAGCTCCAGGAAACGCGTACGGTACGCGCTCACGGTCATCGTCCCCTGGCAGAGAGTGTGGAACTCCCGCCTCCTCTGGTCTTGCCACGTCTGGGGGAAGTACTGCTCGCAGAAGAGGGTGACGAACTGGTCCCAAGTCGGCTCATCCCTCTCCTGACCCTTGACCGCCCTCCACCACCTGCGTGTCGCGCTCTCCATCTAGTACGTGGCAAAGGCCACGCGGCACTCCATAGGGGGCGAAGGGTGTTAAAAACCTTCTCGATCTGCTCGAGCCAGTCCTCCACATCGGTCAAGTCCTCATCCCCCTTGAAGGAGGGGGGCTTCAGCTTCCGGAACTTTCCGAAAAGCTCAAGGTGGCGCTGAAGTGATGATGCTGGTGGGCCTCTGGTAGCGTGGTTTCTGTCTCTATTTATATTCGTTTTAGTATATGACAGAACAGTTACCAGTTTAATATAAGATTTTTTTACTCGGAATAACAAGGTTTTCCCGAGGTCGAACTCAGGGAGCAACTATGCTTCTAGAAGTCTAAATAAGTTCTCTATTCTGTTACAAAATAAGAGAGAGAGAGAGAGGGAGCTAGAGTTTCTCTTGGCTTCTTCTTCTTCTCTCCTCCTTTTCTTTCTGTCCTTCTTTTCCTTTCAGCTGATCTCCTTCTCTTCTTTTTCCTGCAGAGTCTTCCTTTCTTCTTCTTTCTTTTCTTTTCTTCTTCTGCAGCTGTGGTAATCTTCTTCTTCTTCTCTGACTTCTTCTTCAACCTTCTTCTTCTTTCTGTTTCTTTTCTTCTATTCTTCTCTTTCTTTCTTTTCTTGCTTGCGGCTTTAGTCTTCTTTCTACTTTTCTTCTTCTTTTTCTTCTCTGCTTCCTTCTTCCATTTTCTTCCCTTACAGCTCCTCTTCTTTTCTCTTCTTTCTGTTCTAGCCACTGCCCTTCCGTTGTCTGATGCAGTGGTCAGACGACTTAACTGTAGGTTTGCTACAGTGCCTTCCTTCTCTTCTTCTGTTTCTCTCGTTCGTTTCTTCTTCTTCTTCAGCTGCACTGAGCGGCTGAGGCTTCGGCTGCTCCCCTTCTTCTTTTCCTTCCTTCCTTCTTCTCCTTCTGTTCCTGCACGCTCACACAAGGGTTAGAGCAAAACCTAACCCTACCCTTCCTCGCGTCTCTCTCTTTCTCAGACTTCTCTCTTAGGACCGCTCTCCCAGAGCCGGGTAATTGGGTGCTGGTATCACACCCGGGACCAGGCCCACCGGCGTGCGGTGGTGGGCGAGGAGTGCGGGGTTTGGGTAATCGGATCCTGCCCAGACTCGCGTGGCGCGTAGCGTGCGTGAGAGGGACCTGACCCCTGTGTTCGAAGGCGATAAGCCTAATACAATTTTTCCATTTATTCGACCACGGCGCTTTCAGGACTTCCGAGGTGGGACTAAATGTCCCACCTAAATTTCACGAACGCTCGCAGTAGGAATCCTCGCGATTGCCATGATACGCGAGGTCGCGCCTTCGATCGGGGACCTGGGACCATGCGTGAGTTCTTTCCGCGCGGCCTGGGACTCCCACCTGGGGCTGCAGAGGCCTGGAGCTGCGAGCAAGCTTTCTCCAAGCTCAGCAGTAATGGCAGAGCTGGCTCTGAACCTGAAAGCACGAAAACTGCCTCGCGGCTCTATAAGAACATCAGAAAACCTTCGCCGTATCACGACTAAGGTGAGGCGGGGGTTGGCTGGCAGCAGGGGAGTGTGTGGAGGTAGCCCTAGGTCTGACTGTGTGCGAGAAGATGGGTTTGTTCGGGGGGTGGTTGGGCGGTGGTTGGCAGTGAATGGGGAGAGGGGTTCGATTGAGTGGAGTGAGGGGAAGCTTCTGGGGTAGTCGGCGAGGGGTGAGGAGGTCTGTGGAGGTGGAATGGATTCGCCGGAGAAGGTGGTTGGTGACGGAGCAGGTGGAGGTGGAAGTCGCGTGCAGTGGAGTAAAAAGATAAATTAAGAGAGGGAAAATGTAAGGGAGGGGGAGAGGAAGCTATTTACCTAAGTATTAGACGAAGGGGGAGGGCGGAGCAGCCTGCTCGTACCTGCCGGAGCTGGAGAAGAAGGACCCTTGGAGGAGGAGTGCGGCGACGAGGAAGCAGGCAGAGGGCGCCGGCAGGTACAGCCCAGTGTGGACGAGGGAGCAAGGCAAACCCTGCTGCAGGTAAGGCAGCAGAGTGACGAGGAGAAAGTCGCCGGAAGCTTCGGGCCTTCTGACGGAGGAGGAAGGGATGAAGAGGTGGGGGTTCTCCGTCAAAGAAAAGCTTGAAGGAGCCAGCAGGGGGTGCCGGTCCTTACAAAGGGGTTGGCGCAGAGAGAGGGGCGGGCTGGCGACGTGCCAGCCTCGCCGGAGTGAGGCTGGAGATGACACCCATACCTTCCGTGCGTTCGCACGGAAAGTATGGTGGTCGGCAGAGGGCATGGGCGGGTCCTTGCGACAGAGGACGTCGCAAGGAACCCCGCTTTTGCTTTGCAGGGCGGTAACCCTTCTCTACACGACGCTATGCTCCGCGCAAGGTCGTCGGAGCATGGTGCTGCGCAGAGTTTGCAGGGAGGACCGTTCTGCAAAGAACGATGAAAAGATGGGGGCCTAAATGCAAGGGCTTCAAAAGATAAGGTCAAAAAGTAAATGAAGAGGACCAAATTGTAAAATCGGTCAAGGAGGTCTCTTCTTAGGCTCAAGTTTTTATACAAGACCAATTTGAACCTAAGGATTTTAATGGTGAATTTTAATTCTATGTTGGACCATGTTTGACTGACCAATTTGCGTAAAAACCTGAATTAAGTTATTAATTGAGCATGGTTCTCTTTTTAGGTCAAAATAGGTTTCTAAGGCCAAATTGAAAGTTCGGAACCCTAGAGAATATTTTTCTATGAATTTTAAAGGGTTTAGTTGATTTTTATCATGCCTCGAACCTCATGAATTGAAGTGGGTTTGTTTTAGGGTTACAGAATGTCATTTAATTTCTAGAAGTTGCAATGACCCTTATTTAGATCAGATCATCCCACTTTCTTTCTTATTAAGCTTGTTTGACCTGTGTTTGGACCCTTAATTACCCTGTTTGCAAACTGCATTGGTGAAATTGCAGTTTTACCCCTTATGATTTGTTTTATTCTTAAACTCAGAATTCTCTGAGTTAAGCCTTTCTTTGGGTCATGTAGGTGCTTTCTCTCACATATCAGGGTTAGATTGTGCTAGTTAGGGTTTATGATGAGGTTCTCATCAGCCTCCAGGTAAAGAAGCCTCATGCTCGAAAGTGCCGGAGGAAGGTGGGGGTGGTGGAGGCCTACCCTCCCCCCCGCGTCCAGCACCGTGTCTGTCTCAAGGTTCCACAGAGGACTCCCCCTCCGCAGCCCCAGGGAGAGGTGCTCGTGGCAATGGGTGAAGCTCCTCTCGCACAATGTCCCGTATCAGCTGGGCGAGGTCCTGGGACTGAATGCCCGGAAGTAGTGGCTGGTCCACTAAGGTGTCGGGCTGAACGCGCCCGCCCCTCCAACCTCGTCCTCGGCTGCGTCCACGGCCTGCCTCGCTACCTCCTCGTCGAGGCATTTCCTGCAAGGAGATGCGAACACGGAACAGGAAAGACGTCAATACTAATCGATATTCAATGAAGAAGCCTTAAAACAGATGTCAAAAGGCACATTGTAGTGGCTACTCTAGTTACAGGCACGTGAATTGGTTATTTTGCAGCCAGTTGGTTCACTTCTCGGGACGACCTTGCTCTGATACCATCTTGTTACGACCCGATTTCCGAATCCCTACAGGACACGAGAATCGGACTGGCTCGACTGATCCCAAGTCCCAGTTGTCCAACGAGAAGGTAATAAAAAAGCAGTAAAATAAACCACATTCACCATGCAAGTAACTAACAGTAACAAAAGTACAGCAGTAAAGAAAAGAACCACTACAGTACATACTACCACAACAGTAGAGAATTGAAAATAGGTACAGAAATATGGAGTTTACAAATGAGTACAAGGTGAAACAGAAATACTCACTACTACAGAAAAACGGTACAACAAGTACAACTACTGGGCTCTACTAGGCCCACCACCCTTTGCAGCCAGAGGCTCTGGTTGCTCAACACCTGGTCATGAAAAAGGTGACAAATGTGACACATCAGCGAAACGCTGAGTAGAGTGGCAACCAGCTATCTAAGGAAACAGTAAAGTTGGATAAGAACGGACCCTAAACGGGTCAAAAATGACAATTCAGACTCAAATCAGACGTCTGGAACACCTTCCAGATGTCTTAAAAAAATGGTCCAGGTCATACCTCACTCTGCGCTGCTCCTCAGACGTCCAGGGATCCTGCTGAATCGTCTGGACCCAGTTCCTGACATCCGACAACCTCTCCGAACGTGTGGGGACGTTCTCCGCCATCTGGTGCTGTGCCCAGACGTCTGAACTGTGTGTGAGGGTGTGTCCCCGTGCCTTCCCGAAACGAAACCTGCCCGTGAGACGAAAGCTTTCTCAACACGACACGTCTCAGCATTTCGGCGGAACGGCCTGCATTGCAGTATCCGCAAAAGGAGGTAGAGGAGAAATTTCGTACCTCTCAGACGTCTGGACCTCCCTCTAGAAGTCGGCCGCGTCGTCTTGACTTAGGTCCAGACGTCTGATTCTGGGAAAAATTTCCAGAATCAGAACTTCCTCGCCTTCTTCCCGCTGCGCGTGAGCTCGCCATGCAGCTGCTCGCTCGTTGCTCGAACTGTAGCAGCACCAGGGGAGATCTCCCCCGCACGATGCCCCTCCGCGCGCACGCAGGAAAGCCTCGAGCTGCTCTGGCGGGCTCTCTCTCTTCCTCGCGCGCTCTCCCTCTTCGTCCGTCTCGCTGCACCTCTTCCTCTCCGCATGCACCCGGCAGCAGCTGCTACCCTCTCTCTCTCTCTCTCATGCTCCCGCTGGAAGAAGGAGGAGATGGTAAGGTGGTGAACGAGGGAGAGGGGAGGGGTATTTGAAGGTGTGGGGGAGGCGTCCGCAGGACGGCGAGGGAAGAGAGAGAAGAAAAGAGGGCAGCGGGTTGCAGTCTGCGTGCGGCACGCAAGCAGACTTGCAATCGTACGCACGCCAAAATTTATTTCCAAACATCTGGGAAGGCGTCTAGATGTCTGAACAGACGTTTGGACCAACTCCCAGACGTCTTAAAAGTGTTTGATGTCTCGGTCTTAACAATGGTTGATGAACCGCATTTTGAGGACAACCAGATTATTCCCAATCAACCACAAGAAGATCTAAAACTGCAATTAGGAGAGTCTGAACCCGATCTGGACACACCCCTAACTCATACCCTTGTTCCTCACACCCACTCAGACCCACCCGCTGCTGCTGATAATCCCATTTTAGAACTCAAACCCCTTCCTGATCATCTGAAATATGTCTTTTTGGGTTCCAATCAGACACTTCCTGTGATTATAAACTCCAGACTCACCCCTGATCAGGAATCCCGTCTGATTACTGTTCTCCAGCAACATCGTAGAGCCATTAGTTGGACTCTCGATGATTTGACTTGAATAAGTCCCTCTTATTGCACACACCACATCTATTTCGAAGAGGGTGCACGACCTTCACGAGAGATATAGAGACGTCTGAACCCTAATCTATAGGAGGTCATGAAAAAGGAGATCATTAAGTGGTTAGATGCAGGGATCATCTACCCAATCTCCGACAGTCGCTGGGTAAGCCTAATCCAGGTTGTGCCTAAGAAGGCAGGGCTCACCACCATCACGACTGAAACCGGAGAGGTTATACCTACCCGTATAGCCAACTCATGGAGTGTCTGCATAGATTACCACAAACTCAATTCCTCCACGAAGAAGAATCACTTCCCACTACCGTTTATTGATCAGATCCTAGAAAAACTAGCGGGAAATAGATTCTTCTGCTTTCTTGATTGGTACTCCGGTTACAACCAAGTGGCGATTCATCTAGAAGACCAAGAGAAGACCACGTTCTCCTGCCCCTTCGGGACGTACGCATTCTGAAGGATGCCTTTCGGTCTTTGCAATGCACCCATGACTTTTCAGCGGTGCATGCTTGCCATATTCTTTGATATGGTAGGTGATTATCTGGAAGTCTTCATGGATGACTTCTCAGTTTTTGGGGCATCATTTGACGATTGCCTCTAGCACTTGGTTCATATACTCAGGCAATGCATTAACGTGAATTTGGTTCTTTCCTGGGAAAAGAGCCATTTCATGGTGCCTGAGGGGACTATCCTGGGACATTTGATTTCTGAGAGGGGCATCCAAGTGGATCGAGCCAAGGTTAACCTAATTTCCAAACTCCCTATGCCTAGCTCGATCAGGGACATCCGATCTTTTCTGGGGCACGTCGATTTTTACCGTCGATTCATTCCTAATTTCTCGAAAATCGCGTGCCCCCTGACCACTCTTCTCTCCAAGGATGTGCCTTTCAAAATTTCCAAGGAATGCACTCAAGCTTTTGAGATCCTTCGTGAATGAGTCACCCAAGCCCCGATCCTACAGTCCCCTGATTGGTCTCAACCCCTTGAGATCATGTGAGATGTATCTGACTTCGCTATAGGAGCAGTTCTGGGGCAAAAGATTGACGGGAAACCCATGGTCATCTACTATGCTAGCAAGACACTTGACGAGGCTCAGCGTAACTACGCGGTTACGAAGAAAGAGCTGCTAGCTGTAGTATTTGCCCTTGAAAAATTCAAGTCTTGTCTCCTGGGTTCCCACGTTATTATCTACTCAGATCACACTACTGTGAGGCATCTCCTTGCGAAGAAGGATGCGAAGCCTTGATTAATCAGATGGATCTTGCTGTTGCAAGAATTTGACCTCGAGATTCGCGACAAAGAGGGAAGATAGAATGTGGTAGCTGACCACTTGTCCCACCTTCCTTCTGAGATCATTGACCCTTCTGGACCCATCATGGAGCATTTTCCTGATGAGCACTTCTAGACTATTGGTACAGGGCTTCCATGGTTTGCTGATATAGTAAACTATTTGGCATCACACCAGATCCCGTTTAATTGGCCGAAGGCCAAGAAAGACAAATTGCGCTCCGATGCCAAGTATTACATCTAGGAAGACCAGTACTTATTTCGCATAGGTGCTGACCAAATTATTCGACGATGTGTCCCGGAGGTCGAAATCAATAACATACTCTCTTCCTGCCATGACCAGGCATGCGGTGGCCATTTTTCTGGGCATAAAACTGCATAAAAAATCCTCCAGTGTGTCTTTTACTGGCCCACTATCTTCAAGGACGCATACAATCATTGTAAGGCATGCAGCCGTTGCCAAACTTTGGGCAACATGAGCCATCGTAACATCATGCCTTTACAGCTGATTCTCATATGCGAGATTTTTGATATTTGAGGGATTGACTTTATGGGCCCTTTCCCTATCTCGAACGGCTTTGAGTACATTTTACTCGTTGTTGACTACGTGTCCAAATGGATCAAAACCATTCTGACTCGAACCAGTGACCACAAGATCGTTATCAAATTCATTCAGCAGAATATCTTCTCACGGTTCGGGATTCCTCGAGCTATCATTTCTGATGGAGGGACCCATTTCACAAACTCTCAGTTCAGGTCACTGATGACCAAATACGGGATGTCACACCGAATTTATACTCCTTATCACCTCTATCCTAATGGTCTAGTTGAGCTATCAAATCGGGAGATTAAGAAAATCCTTCAGGTTACTGTTCGACCTGATAGGAAGGACTAGTCATCCTGACTTCCGGAAGCTTTGTGGGCTTATAGGACAGCCCACAAGACCCAATTAGGCATGTCTTCTTTTAGACTGGTGTACGGGAAGGTGTGTCACCTTCCCGCTGAACTGGAGCATAAAGCCTACTGGGCAGTACGGAACTGCAACCTAGATCTTTCTAAGGCTGAAACCCACAGAAATCTTCAGATAAGCGAGATTGATGAATTACGCCTCGATGCATATGAAAACTCGCGAATCTACAAAGAGCGGGTTAAAGCCTTTCATAACAAGCACAAATCTAGAAAGATCTTTCACCTTGGTCAGAAGGTCCTACTCCTCAATGGTCGACTAAAATTATTCCCTGGGAAGCTGCGATCCAAGTGGATCGAACCATATCTTATCCGACAGATCTTTGAAAATGGAGCCGTCGAGATCAGTTCGCTTAGCCACGATTCCGAACCCTTCGTCATGAACGGTCAGAGACTCAAACCGTTCATTGACGTGACCAATACAGATTTGGTTGAGTCATCCTTTACCCTCCATTCTCCCTGAGCTCATTGCGCCCAGCCGATAGCGTAAAACTCAGCGCTTAATGGGAGGCAACCCGTCGTTCTTTTGAAAACCCAAAACCTTTTCTGACATTTCTTTGCACTTTAGGTTCATCCTTTAGGACAGCCAACTCCACCTCAGGTACTCGTACCTGAGATTAGAAATCGTCCGCAACAGTCACCTCGACCCATCCACTCACCTAATACCTGTCCTAATGCATAAACTAAGCCGAATAAAAACCCACCTAATGTACAATGAGGACATTGCAAACCTTAGGCATGAGGGGTATGAAAGTGCAATAAAAACTCATAACAAGAAAATGTTTTAACAAAAATATCACATATGTCAAAAACACCAAAAAAAAATTATTAAAAAAATTTTCTGAAAAAGAACAAAAAAATGGGAGGAGGGAAGAAATTCTTTACAAAAGGAGGAGGAAAAGAGCAAAATGCTAAAAAATGAGCACAAAATGAAAAAGAAAGAGATTGTCATTAGTAAGCAATTAAGAATTAACCAAAGTTCTAGACCACATTAAAGAAAGTAAAGAGAAAGTGCTACAGAAACACAAAAAGATTAATAAGAACGCTAACCTTAAGCCTCTTGGCTGGACTCTTAGTACCTATTAAGATCTAGATATTCCTCAAGAGGTTGAGGAAATTGAAAAGCTTAAGTGTTAGGTCTAAGGCATAGGGAGTATTCGGCCTCGTTAACTAACCTTCGGTTTGTAGGACTCGGTAACCTAAGCACCCCAATTCACACACAGTCTGGTTCAGTGAGCATAACTATCAAAATCACTCAAAGGCATTTCTAATGTTTTGAAAATGTCACCTAGATTAGGAGCGGCCGATCAACACAAGTTGTTTTGGACGAGTTCCCGGCATGGAGAGGTGGGAAATTCCCCTCGAAAATGTGTAACAACATATCGTCTCCTCGGTGCTTGTATCTTAGGATATTTACATATCCTACTAGGGGCATGTAAGCACTCTGCTGGTTCAAATACCATTGATGGCATTATCACGAAATGTCAATTGCCAGGGTCTGAATTCAGCCACCGAACGTCATAGGTGGGATTATCTCGAAATCTCTAAAACCAAGGTTTTGGGGGTTATCATGGGCGGTGCTATCTCAAAGCATCAATTGCCAGGAACCTTTGAGGATTGATGATGGGGATGAGGAATCCGATACAGACCATGTTGTGAAGCCAATCCTAAGCTAGAATTAAAAAGAAAAGAGAGAGAAAACTCTCTAAACAAATAAACCCTCTGTCTCTCTCTTACAAAACGCACTGCAAACTGAATCAAGGCTAAAAATGCCTCAAGCACGGGTGCTTTATCCACGGAGTCCAATAAACCTTATGGTAGTTCCTGCGGGCCTTAAAAACCTTTGCTAAGGACTGAAGCTAAAGCTAGACAGATCTGGATCTTGGTTGGTACTAGAGTACCATTAGGCCCATGTGTTGAAACGTACGAATCGCTACGCTAATGTGTTCGATTTTGGAAAACCTGTCGTTGTAGTTTGAAAGCGAAGAATTCGTATTCAACAAATAAAATTTATACCGAAATTAAAATTCCGGGTCGAACACAGGGAGGCGGACGTTTGATTTAAAAACTACGCGTTTCTTTTTATTTGTCACGGAATAATTCAATTTAAAACTATCTAATTACTTACAATAAATAGAAGAGAGAGAAAGAGAGTAAGAGAGAAAGAGAATATTAGACAGAGAAATCAAAATGAGATGTAGAATAAACAAGAAATTTATCATTAAGGAGATTATTCATTTCACTCTTACAACTACAAAGCATAAAATAATTACTCTAGAAAGCAATAAATTTACTCTAGAAAGCATTAAAAGAATGGAGGGAGAAATGTCATCCTCGACGATTGCTTGGAGGACAAGCAAAACTACACTAGAAAGCAGTAAATCTATACTAGAAAGCAGTAAAAAGAACAGGGAGAGAGAAATCCTCCTCGACGGTTGCTTGGAGGACGAGCCGGATGGGACGACGCCTGGACGAAGGAGAACGAAGCAGGACGAAGGAGGACGAAGTAGAAGAACAGGAATGGAGCAGCACGCCGTCGTCGTCGCGGGATCCACTTCCGAAGGGGAACGAAAATTTGGACTTTATCTCGCAAAAAGCATCCCGGGTGTGGGACAAGCTTCTCTTGAGCTTTGGAGGGGTAGAGAGGAGAAGGAAGGGATGAGAATTTCGTATGAAGGGGGTCTCCTTTTATAGTTGCAAGGAGTGGGGGAAAAATTGATATTACAACTTCAAAATAATAAATGAGGGGTCTTTAGTGACGGATAAATCCGTCACTAAAGCCCCTAAAGTGGGCGTAGCTTCCTCGCCCATGCGCGCCCACTCAGCTGCTCGTTCGCGCAACGCTTGCGCACGTTCAGCGATCCTCAGCCGTCCGATCACGAGATCGAACGGCTTAAGTTGCGCCTTCACCGGCTGCGCTGCGCGCCCGCTCGCGTGCGATTGCGCGTCCATGTCGCGCATTCAATCACGTGTGAACGCTATCGGGCGCGCACGACCGTCCGATCAAGATCCAACACCCTCCCACGCCCGATCGCCCGTGCCTTCCAGCCCCTCACTATGGCTCGAACCCACGCCCGCCGCTCACGTAAGCGCGCTCGACCGCTGCGCTACGAGGAGCGGATGGTCGAGCGGACGCTTTTAGGCGCGGCTGATCACAGCCGTTGGATCAAGATCCAACGGCGGAGAGCGAGCGGGTGCGAGGCCTTCGAAGAATGCGTGCGGCCGTTTGGGCGGCCGAGATGGCGCCACGTGGCGCCATCTTGGCCGTCCATCTTCTGGAAGTTGTAGATGGTGCCACGGATGTCGGATTGACTCAATTTTTGCGTCGTCGGGCTGCGATCGTCGATCCGAATTCATCCGTGCAATCGGATTTGTCATCTGAATTACGAATTTTCACCATCCTGGCCCTTGATCTTCTAGGGTTATCCAGTCACTATCTGATGCTACGGATGCCTGATTACGGCGATCTTGGAGTCGTTGAACTCCAATCGCCGCCCTGATCACATCCATATAGTTGGATCTTTGATCCGAGGCTACGATAAAATGTTTTCCCTGTCCAAGCACATAAAAGAAGATAATTAACCTCCATTTTATTCAAACTACTCTAAATGCAAGATGATGCATGTTATGCAATATTTATATCATGAAATGCAATCCTATGCTTAAGAACATGCATAAATAGACATTTTAAGTAGTGTAAATGTGTTTACATCACCATGGTTGGCATTCTGACCTAACCAAAGAGACAAGAGAAGAAAAAACACTTATCAGAATTGGTGAATGGAATTCATGGTTTAGAACAAAGGTTAAAACCTTAATATTTTGCTAAGGGACTAGCAAAAGGTAGGCATGTGGGTATGATGAGAACCTTATCATGAACCCTAACTAGCACATTTTAACCTAATAAAGTGAACAAAAACTCCTACATAACCTAAAGGAAGGCCTAATTCAAGAATTATTAATCTGAGAAGAAAACATGACACAAAGAAGTAAAACTGTAATTTTACCATTGCAGTGCATCCACGGGATTTCTAAGGGTCTAGACATAGGTCAAGTGGACTTAATAAGAAGAAAAGTGGGATGGTTTGGTCAGAAAAGGGTTATGACAACATCTAAGAATTAAAGGACATTCTACAACCCTAAAACAAATCTACTTTAATTTATGAAGTTTCAGGCAAGGTAAAAATCAAATAAACCCTCCAAAATTCATGGAAAAATATCCCCTAGGGTTTAGAACCTTCAATTTGGCCTTTGGAACCTGTTTTGACCTAGAATGAGGTCCATACCCAATTTTTGACCTAATTTGGATTTTTGTGCAAAATATCCAGTCGAACGTGGTCAAACCTAAAATACAACTTCACCATTGGATTCCTTAGGTCCATATTAGGTTTATACCAAAATTTGGACCTAAGGGTAGGCCGTCTTGACCCACTTTGCAATTTGATCCTCAAAATTACTTTCTAACCCTTAAATTTTTGAAACTCTTGCATTTACCCCCTCAACTTTCTCTTCGTTTTCTTCACTTCAGTCCTTCTGCACCCGTAGCAGCAGGCCATACCTCTGGCGACTTTGCGCGGAGGATGGCGCTGTGCCTGCATGGGGAGATGGCCCCAGATTTGAAAGGGGAGCTCCCTGCGGAGCCCCCTACCGCATGGGCCGCCCCCATGCCTTGAAGACCTCCATACCTCTCATGCGAACGCGCGAGAGGTATGGGTCTCCATCTGCCGTACCTTCGGCAAGATTTTTCCCGCTGCTATCGCGTGCCTCTCGATCGACCTTCACCTATTTAAGGAGCGGCACACTCTGCCGCATCCTTCAAGCTCCATTTGGCTTGAGCTACCCCTCCAATTCATCTCCTCCCAACTCCAGCCATTCGCATAGAGCTTCTGGTGACTCTCCCCCTCCTCTCTCGTCGCTCTGCCACAGTACCAGTGGCAGAGCTACCTCCGTCGTCTTTCGCTGTGTCACGTCGTACCAGCGGGCACCCTCCAACCCCTCTTCCTCTTCGCCGTCTCTTCCCCCTAGGCGCCTTCGTCTCCGGTGGCGGCAGTACCAACTGCTCGCCATCTCCGCCTCCCCCGTTCACTCATGATCTGCTGGCTAAGTTGCCATTACTCTCCTCCTTATTTCCCCTCTATCAATTTGTTATTTCGACCCCTCGACGCCACTGACCACCACCATCTTCACCACCTCCGGCCGGCCACCGGCAAAGGCACATCCATCATTCCACTCACTCACACGCCTCACCAACCACCGCAAAAGCATCACCACCTTCCACTGATCATCCTTCACCTCTTCATCACCCACCACACGCACCACACACTGCCCCCAAGCAAACCCATACACGCGGTCTCAGTCTGACCTAGGCACGCACAACTAGGCCATCCTGAGCCACGTCGACCCCCGCTTCACCTTCGCTGTGTACTGCGAAGGTTTTCCTATTGTTTGGCAAGGCCGCAAGGCCGTTCTTGTGTTATGCAGATCTGAGTTGTCGTCCTCCATTAACGTGCAAGCAAGCTTGCTTGCTTTCGAGCTCGAGGCCGCATGCTCCAGGCTTCAAGACTCCAGGCGATGCTCGTTGAGTGTGCGAGTGAATCTAACCTGAGAGCAGGCTTTTCACGGCTCACAGCTGCTCCAATTGGGTGGAGTTCTCCTCCTGCGGGCACCAGCAGAAGCGGGTGGGACATTTAGTCCCACCTCGTAAATGCAGGAGCGCTGTAGGTGGCATAAATTGTAAAAGTGACAGAGGCTTATCGCCTCAATCACACGGGGTGAGGTCCCCTCGCCCACTCACGCCTCGTCCGTGCCCACGCTACGCAGACATGGCACCCGACCCGATTACTTAGACCTAGCACTCCTCACGCATCACACCCACGCCGGTGCACCTGGACCCGGGCGGGCACCCAACTCGATTACCCGGCTCTGGGAGAGCGTACCGAAGAGAGAAATAGAGAGAGAGTGTGAGGGGTGGGTAGGGGTAGGTTTTTGCCTAACCATGCTAGTGTAGGGAAGCTGACGAAGAAGAAGGAGGAAGAGGAAGCAGCTAAGGACTTAGCCGCATCGAGGAGCAGGAGCTGAAGCAGAAGAAGAGGAAGAGGAGAAGCCAACAAAAGAAGAAGAAGGTAGAGGAAGGAGCAGAAGCAGTGCTAAAGAGAAAAGAAGAAAATAAAAGGAGGAAGCTGCCGCAAAGAGGAAGACCAAGAAAAGAAGAGAAGAAGAAAAAGCCAAGGAGAAGAAGAAGCAGCAGCAGCCAAAGAAAGGAAGAAGAAAAAGAAGGCGTGCACTGTAGCAAACGCCATATAAGGCATCTGATTCTTAGAATCAGGCGTCTGAAGACAAAGAAAGAAAAGAGAGAGAGAGAGAGCAATGAAGAAGAGAAAAGAAGAAACAGAGGAGATTAATTCTGCTTTTATTCTCTCCAATTCTTTTTTGTAAAACAGTACATTATTGTGAATTGTGATTTTTATACTTCTAAAAATCGAATTTTCTCCCTCAGTTCGACCACAGAACATCTTTAATTTCGAGTAATAAAATTAAATCAAACTGATGGTGATCAGATCAACACCACCTCTCGCACTGTTTCATTCGATTCAAGGCCTTCCCAACCTCGGATTTCGACAAATAAGGTACTGTTGGAATCGTATCAACGTGTACTACATGTTGGTATGATTTTTTTTCACTTTTGAGTTCTTTTCTTTAGTGAAAAATAAAAAAAAAACATGACTAGATATTTCCGACCCTATTTTTGGACCATGTGAACCAAGCCTTACCCCCAATGTGTGCGCAGATATCGAGGTGGGTATGGAGACTACCTTTGGACCCTGTGTGCACAGTTTAGAGTCACCATGACCCTTCAGTGACATTAGTAGAGTAGTCTACCTTTCTTTCCATTTAGTCCAGTTTTCGTGTACCTATGGACCCGACTTGTACAATCTTTCATGTGTACCTCCTTGGTTGACGTGTAATTCTTCCTTTTGCTGAGTTTGGAATCCTCTGATGTTTTTCCTTGGTTTATGGGCACGTTAATGAAAATATTGTCAGAAGAATTAAGAATTGATAATCTCGTGTACCTTGTTATCTCATGTATGAAACAAACTCGATTTTTCATAAAATAAGTTCTGTTGTCTTTAGTAATTTCTAAATAATATGTGGCCACTGTCACAAGATTGAAACTACTTGTAAATGGATAAGTTGGAGGATAATATGAATAATTGTTGGTCCAGGAATTAGTAATACGAAATTACTAAGGATTTTCTAAATTGATAAAATATGAAATACAGTTATCTGAAAATTGGTTATATAATATGATAGATATGTCGGGAAATAAAATGATTGGGTAACTGGTTTTCAGTCCCGCTGCTTGTCGGGTTTTCACTGTAGCTTTGGTCTTTTCAGACTATATTTAGGGGTTGATTTAGGGAGTGGTTGGCCTCCTTACGACTCTTTGATTAGGCTTAGTGGCTAATTGGGATAGTTGATTGCAGGGCTCGAAACTTGGAGTGGCTCTTCTTTGTCGGTGGGTGGGTCATTGGCTATCTGTGGTTCAGCGTACTTATGAGAGATTCATCATGGTTCCTAACTATCAATAATTGACTAGTTTCCCTAGTTAATTAGCCAAGAATACATTAATTACAGGGTTAATTATACTATAGGGGTTAAATTACCAAGGACATGCAAACTAAATTTAAAACACTAAATTCAATGTCAATTAATCTTAATAATAATTTCATTAATAATTTGGACTCAATTAATAATCATTTAGCTACATATTTAGTATTTAAACTAACTTAATTAATATTATGACCTAAGTATGTAATTAACCTATTTAAGTTAATCACTTAAATTAATATAACTAAAAAGGGTAAAAATATAATTTCAAGGCATAAATATAATATTTACCTAATTTTATAATTATATATAAAAAGTTGAAAAAGAAATAAATTAAAATAAGCCTTGAAATTCACTATTTACGTACATGTCCTTAGCTTTTCTTTCAATTGAGTCCTTTTATTCCATTTAGGTCCTTCACTTTTTATTATATTTATACCCCTGTGAACATCTTCATCATCTTCTTCATTCTCTTCTTCGTCACTTGGACTGCTGAGAAAGTCTGGTGTTCACACCATCATTTCACCTCTGATCTAGCATCAGAACACCTTCGTCGTTGCCACCCGACTTGTGCTCCCCGCCACCTTCACATCCAACGGTCCAGGTCATCTCCAAATCCTAATTAGATTAGGTGACTAAGTTCACCGGTGTTAGAGACGACGTCGGTGAGTTAGGATGAACTTAGACACCCCTCCGTCCAAGTGCAAACCCCCTGACCTCTACCACCACCTATAAGTACCCCTCGCCACCTTTGATTACAAGGGTCGGCACCCTATCCCTCTTCCCCACACCGAGCATGACACTAGGCTTTCTCTTTTCTGGCAACCCATTTCCCCCTCTTCGGAGCACCTCCATTGGAGGAGCTTGACGCTTCTCAACTGTTCTTCCTCTCAGGAGTCGTGACAGGGTTCCTGTGCGCCCCATCTCCCTCTCTACTCCGCTTCCGACCCCGCCCAGAGTTTGATCTGACTTCGTCGGATTTCTTCCTCTGTTACGCAACATCAACAAAGTTCTCCTTATCCCCTTCGTCCAGGTAATCGTAGAATAGCTTAAACTTTAGTTTAGATTAGATTTAGCTAGATAGGTAGTTAATTAGCTTAGTGTAAGCTTAGCTGCAACTTTATCTTCCCCATTTCTAGTGAGGCCAAATCCGGCTTCACAGGACTTTGAATCATTCTTTCATCCTCCTTATCATCTTCCTAATCCTTCCACAATTACAATCCATCTTCTCCCTCGTTCAATTAGCCACCTACACGCCTAAACCATACCACACTTAGTGGAGTACCTCTGCTGTCCATGGCAGAGGACTCCAACCTATTCCACACTCAATTGGGGCCCTACATCACCTAATCACAACATTAGGGCCCCATTCCACTCTTTAATTAGCTTTATAATTCACTACATCTAAAACACCAAATTCACTATCAATCTCTGAGCTCGCTGTTTATGGTGAGCTCAGAGAAGTGATTCCACTTAATCAAACACACACACACCATCGTCATAGCTCCTTAACTATTTCCCCTCACTCAATTGATTGAGAGGGAAACTATTGAGTTCAGATGAACTCAAAATACAACTCTACTGTATTTTTGATAAATCCTTGCATTAGCCCATCAATTGATCGGATTGAATTGTTCCTGAGGTTCTTTACAACCTCAGGATACTTTTAAGACATTCTACAATTTGTTTCATGGAAATTTTGTCTCCGTTGATCAGAATTTCCTTCACCGAAGCTCCGGTGAGCTTCGGCGACTTTAACTTGAGCTACAGCCTTTGAATCTTCCTGTAGAGCTCCAGATCATCTATTTTTAATCGAAGATCGTATTCTAGTAGTTAGACTTGAGTTTTAATGTTTATATCATACTATTGAACTCCGTCTTCCTCAACTCCAGTAGAGCTGAGGAGATCTCTTCATACCATTTCTGATCTTAGAGATAGATTCAGAAGATTTAATTAGCAGAACTATAGGAATCAAGAATTGTCTTCAGATAGGTCTGAGAAGCTTTAGAACGAGTTGTTGAACAGCTCACTAATTGAGCCCAGGTGATGAGGTCTGAAATCACCTCTAGAGTGATCAAAATAAAATTTTGAAGAGTGCAGCAGATTCCTTGAGATGATTTTAGTCATATTAGGTCATTCATTGGATCTAATAAATTGTTAATCTAAAAGTCAAGCTTCAACCTTCGTAAGTCAACTCTGAGCTTGATTTAAGGTGTGATGGTTTGAATCCTTGATTTGTGAGGTTTATTAAGATCCTTAATCACTTATGAGTAGTTTAGAACTTATTAGATATTATTCCATCGAGATTTGTTTGAGTTTCCAAATTCTGCCCAGTTTGGGTTATTTTTGGAACCCAACACTGCTCTCTGAGTTTTTGTTGAGATTTGAAGCTAAGAACTGCTCAGATCAACTCTTTTTTATTCATTGAATCAATTAATCTAAATCACTTCCTAATGATCTAAACTATCTACTTGGCTGATTTACACTGGAATCAGTGTTCTGAATAGTGAATGCGAGAGCTAAGAAGCTTCTGAGATTCTTAAAGCTTTTCCAACTTCATTCTCTCTCCCAAACAATGCGGAATGCATCATTGAAGCATCTCAAACCCTCAACTGAGGGTATTAACCCTTTTCGCAGGTCAAATGACCTAAAATCTCTCTTCAGAGTTGTCTCCAGGCCATGGCAACAGAGCCATGTTCAAGCCTTGATTCTGTGGATCAATTCTGATCTAATGTCAAAACTGACATTAAAATCGTGTAGCCAAATTTTATAGCTTTCGATCAAGCTATTACATGCTCGATTTGGAGTTTTGTGCCAGCTGGAATCATTCCTCGAAGATCTGGCCAGAACACGCTATGCTGAAGAAGGATCTGCTGGAGCTAGTGCCACCTTGGAAGCACAGGAGCACGTGCCTCGGTATAATTGGAATTCGTGTTCCCAACGCTTCAGTCGTCAAGCGCTGGGCGCGAATTACTTATATGCCTTCTGACCATTCTAAGCATGTGCATGCATACGTGCATATGCGTGTGCAGGCGTGTGTGCGTGGGCCCAGGTGGACGTGAGTGTGGGCTTGGAATGGGCCTGATACTGTGCATTGCTTTAAAAAGGCTAAAATCAACTACTAACTAAACTAGGCTTAGGCTAAGTAGGGTCTGGTCTCACCCATTTTGGGCACTGTATATCCTCGAAAGGCCTGGGCCCCCACTAACGAAATTTTTGGTTGAGCATTAAAGAATGGGTTAAGGGATGAGAAAAATGACTAAGTATGGAACAAACATGAATGGTAAAGATAGTGATAAAAAGAAGTTGAGGAAAAGAGCAAAGAAGGAAGAGAGGAAAATAAAAGGTGAGAGAAGAAAAGAGATATGAACTGAGAGGATGACTTAAGTAAAGAAATTACGGAATAGAGGAAAAGGCTAGGAATTGAGAGAGTAAAAAGAGATCTAAGAGAAAGAGATAAGTAAGACAGAATGAGTTAAATGAAGTGAAATATAAAGAAGAGAGAAGGAGACATCTGATGCTATAAATGGAAGTCTAATTTCTATTTTAAACTGATTTAATCACTTAAACAGACATCTGATGGAGAAGAGAAGGCTGAGAGAACATGCTTGAGCCTTATATTGTTTAAGGGCATTTATATTCTTTGTAAATTACTTCTATGCCTTATATTTTGTAACAATTGTAATAAACATTTTCTTTTGTTATACTTTGTACAATCATTCATGTAGACTTCTTTTCATTAATGGAATAGTTGTATGCTTTAATTATTCAAATTTGTAACGACCCAGTTCCCGAGTCCCTACGAGACACGAGAATCGGACCGACTCAACTAATCCCAAGACCTAGTCGTCCAACGAGGAAGTAACCAAAAGAGCAGTAAAATAAACCACATTCAACATGAATATAACTAACAGTAAGAAAATACAGCAGCAAGGAAAGAAACTACTACATTATATACCACCACAACAGTAGAACAACATTCATAACTAAATATGAACTGCAGGTAAAGAAAAGTACAGCGGAAACAAGAACTACTCACTATAACGGAACAAAAAGAGGTACAAGAAACAGTGGTAACTCTACTGGACCCTACTCGGCCCAGCGTCCTCTGCAGCCGCTGACCCTTGCTACTCAACACCTGGTCCTGAAAGGTAACGAGTGTAACACGTCAGCAAAACGCTGAGTAGAGTGGCAACTAAAACTAAAGAAACAGTAGAGTGTACAGTAGCTGTTAAGTTCTGTTACTTTCTTTATTTAAGTCTTTCAATTATCTCACGATTTATCTATTTCTTAGATCCTTCACTTGACCTTGAATGTTCCTCGTGGGAACGATCTTGATTGCAGTCTTTTTCGAACAGTAGAAGAAGCACGTGGTGCTCTCCTGGCCGGGAGAGTCCCCTGTGGTGATCCTACTCGCAGTCAACCACCCCAAGGTCACTGACAGACGTAACGGTGACTACGGCACGCGCGGTAAACACACGGGTAGCTAACCCGCACTGGCACGTGGTCAGTCGTTTCCGTTAACGGGTGCGCCCAAAGCACAGCACGGAACTAATACAGAGCAGAGCCCTCTCAGTAACAGGGGTTCAATCCCTCCACAGTAACCAAAAAGGGGCCTTGCCCCTCCACAGTCCGCGCACCCTCGCCTGACTACCCTGGTTTGCCCCAGTGGGCCTAACAAGTCGGTGTGGGAGGCTAGCAGAACCCCGGGGCCCGTGGGGTAGCTAGTACCTCCCTACACTGGTAGCTCTCCTCAGTACTACGTACACGAGGGCCAGCAAGTCGGTACAGAGTGGCCAGTCCTAACCCCAGGTCCCTGGGGCGGCTAGCTCCGCTCTGCACTAAAGAGGGAGACAGTCGCTCTCCTTGGTACTCCATACTCAAGGGCCAGCTCACTTCCCCAATTCTATTCCATTCACTTTCTAGGAGTTCTACTCCTACTTCCCCGAAGGGTTCCAGCTCAGAACGTCTAAGTTTCACCTTCCAGTTTCACGTTATCACAATCCATGTTCTCAAACACGTTTATTTATTCAACAGGCAGCTGTTAATTCAATTACAGGCAGCTATTTGTTCCTTTCCATTTTTCCAAGACTGCAGTATTCATCTGTTCCACTAGTTTTCCCGTCCTAGGATTCATGCCGTATCCTAGGATCTATCATACAATCTAGTTTTCCAGCCCTAGGATTCATGCAATGTCCTAGGTTCTATTTATGATTCCACAATTTAACAGGTTATACTTAAAAGCCACTCTACCAGGTACGACGGGAGTAATGGGGGAGTGATCGGGAATCCCGCGTGCCTCCGCGACCCCCAAGACTGCAACGGAACAAGGTCCTCTCACAAGGATCAAACACAAGGAGTGCCTCAAAATAGTGTATAGCTACTGTAGACGGGTAGAGGATTTAATTCCGGAAAGAACGCAACTCGAAACGCGGAAAACGGAACTCGAACGGGCCCTCAACGGGTCGAAAACGACGACACTGTGCAAAATCAGACGTCTGGAACTTCTTCCAGACGTCTTAAAAAGTGGATCAGAGAATTACCTTATTCTGCGTGATTTCTCAGACGTCCAGAAGCCTGCGGGGACGTCTGGCCTAGTTCCCAGACGTCCGATGGTCACCCCGGACGTCTGGAGGTCGCTCCCGCCGTTTGGTACTACTGCCAGACGTCTGATTCGCGTTGGATGGCGAATCACCGAGCCTGCGCGCACCCAACTCTCTCAATACGGTCAGTCAACAGGAAGGAAGAAGAGGGAAGAACTCACCTTTCAGACGTCTGGATGGTCTTCTAGACGTCACCCCCACCATCTGGCTATCAGCCCAGACGTCTGATTCTGGAAATGTTTCCAGAATCAAGCCGCGACTCACCCTCTGCAGCCCCGGCGAGCTCGGCCTCACGGCTGAGCGTCGCTCTCGCAGGCAGCACCTCCTCCACGCTCACTGCGGCCGCCGCTGCCGCTGCAACCTCGCGCTCGCTCTCGCGCTCACTGGCTGAAGGAGAAGAGGAAGGAGGCGGTGGTGACGGAAGAGCGCGTGGCCTTTTAAGGCCGCGCGAGGAGAGAGAAGGAGCGCGGTAGGGGAATCTGCAGCCGCAGGAGGAAGGAATAAGCGAATGTGCGGGTCTGCGCGCTCAGGCGCGCAGACGACCCACGGGTGTCAAAGATAACAGATTTCCAGATGTCGGGCAACGATCCCAGACGTCTTATACGACGTCTGGAAGTGATTCCAGACGTCTGGTCCGACATTTGGCCCACCTCCCAGATGTCTTAAAAGACGTCTGGGGCACGCGTTCATAACAAAATTTATGTGCAATTGTTCATGTGCTTAACAAATAACTTAATTATTGATCTAATTAAATTAGTAAACTATGCATTAGAATTAAAATGGTGAATTAAAATTACATTTATGCCTCTCAGTGAACGACCTGAACTCAACTAGTTAAATGAATTAAAAATATAAAATGTTATGTTAGCTTAACTCTGTGCTACAATTAACGACAACATCTTAACAAATCTGGTTAACTTAAGTCCATTCTTTATGCGATTAATTAAGACTAATAAACTTAATTAACTGTGTTAAGAATTGAATAATTACGTACACAGTGCTTGTACGTGTTCACACTATACGACGTAGCTGCCACCCCTTTTCTCGATGACCCTAGGGTGATGGAGCGTGGCGACTCGATGGGTATAAGCAGTCCTCTCGGCCAGGAGAGTGGCTTATACCGATTTTGTGTCGCAAGAAGTTACACAAGATCATCTCGTGCCCGAAACATCGATTGATAGATTGAGAACAATAAGAATATAGGCAAATTACATAAACAGAACTAGATATGAAATAAATTGTAAATGAACAAACTCTTAACATAGTGCTCTTTTTCCTATACTCTGTTACTCGGGTTACATGTCTAGTTGTTCTACTATATTCGATTTTCATTGACATTTTGTCTCAGGTTTTGTTCTTAGGTGTTGCTAAGCAGTCGAGTGCAGCTGCTGTTATTGGTCAGACTTCCGCGGAACCAAGTCCCACCTGAGACGATCCATACTGAGCCAGTGGCTCATAGCAGTAGTTTTCTTTCCTCTGTTAGAATTTTACTTTCTATCTTCTTGGTAGTTGTGTGAGACTCTCTTTAATCTTTGCTTTAGGTAAATTTTAATTATATTGTTAGCACTTTAGTTTTTCTTTCATTTAGTGTATTATGAATGAATGTTGGATACTGATGTTTTATGACTTTATGTTGGGTAACTGCGATCTTGCAGGTATTCGTGCTAAGTTAGCACACGGTGATCCAGGTTTTCGTCGGTTGACGGAACTCAGGTCATCACAAAAATACTCCCTTTTGTCAAGGTCAAAGTGCAAAGATCAAAGGAAGAAAGGTGTGTAAGAGCCTTGAGTTGGAAATCTAAAAACAAAGCTCTAGAATTGTTTTAGTATTTGGATGTTATGTACATGAAAGGGAATGTTGTGGTTCAACCCAAAGACTTCTATAATATCTATAAAAGTCAATCAAGCCTTAGAAATCAACATTTCATAGTTTCATAACAAATAGATTATGAAATGGAAAGATGTGTCTTTTAAAAATTCACAAAGATTTTGAACATAATACAATAAATTAGAAATAATCAATTAGGAAGACTTAATAGAAGATTAGGATCTTTTAATCACTTATTGGAAATAAACCCTTCCAACACTTATAGTCTCAAAAGAAAATAGTCAATTAGGAGGATTGATTGATCAATTAACCTCAAATTTTCAAAGTAACTAGTATTCAATTAATTGATTAAGTCTAGAACCTTAATCAATTAATATATTTAGATAGATGAAATAGGACAATTTGTACGTGCAAGTGCAATGTCCTATGATATATACAACTTCCTCCGATGAAGCTAAATCAAGGGCCATACTCCTTGGTCTTCAAATGGAAATTGCCTCGGAATATCCAAAAGTCCACATTCTCAATGATGCTGCAAATCCAGTTAAACAGATATTGAGGCAGTTACAATCCCCTTGGCATTTCAAGTATGTTATCCAAAAGTGTTATCCAAGGTCTTATTTGCTTTATTTGGTACCATGTTTGGAGGATTAGGAATTGCTTTATCCATAAAGGGCAATCCTTTTCTAAAATGAATTTTATTCTTTCTCAATCTTGGGATAATTGGAAATTCAGGGATTGGATTTGTGCCTTTTGACCTACTCAAATTGCTATCACCTGGGTTCACCCTCTACAGGGTCTTAAGGCAAGTGTGACTGTGATCCCTAGAGGTAATATTATCAAGGTTTCTTGGGTTATTAGAAATCATAGGGGGTATATTTTCTTGGCTGCTGTGTTTAGTTTTGAAGATAATGATATTGAGAAATGCCCCGTTAGGGTAATTTTGCATTGTCTTTCTTGTATTGTGCCCTCTTCTCTCTTTTTGCATATTGAAATGGACTCCATGTTGATATATTTTTGGTGGAAAGGGAAACTCCAAGTTCTGTGGTATATCAAGAATTAATTCTTTGAAGTTAAGAACACTGATACCAACATTCAATCTTTGGAGTTTATTCATCCTATGGCCAATACCTTGGCCCGTGGCATCGTGAACTTGGGAGGTTTAAGTTGGCAGATATTTCATTCTTCGCAGCATTTCTCTAGAAGATTGACTGGGTTGATTCAATTGGATAAGATTCAAATGCCTTTCATAGTTTGATGGCTCTTTTGGGAGTTTGCATATTCTGGTGGTTTTTTAGGCTATTTCTATTCTGTTCTTGATCTATGTCTTTTTGAAGTACCTAGTCATGAGTCGTGGCTCCGCTTTTGATGTACATGATGGGTCTTGATCTAGTCCCCCCACCTTCTTTTTATGTCTTCAGGGAGTGGAGGATGAATAAAATTGTCTCCCGCTTTTCAAAAAAAAAAAATGTTAGCCAAAAGCATAAGACTTTATTGCTGGGGAATGAGGGTATATGGCTTAGCAAAGTCCATAGATCTCATGTTCAACCAGCCCATGAGCTAGCTCGCTACTGTCTGGGATCTAATCTGCAGGGTAGTTGGGAATTTCCAAATTTCCCCGCATCATGGCTAATAGAAATCTTTCTTCCCGCAAAAGAAATAAAAAAACTATATTTCTTAGAAGCTGATACTACCATGAAGTATCCTTTTTGCAGGGCCTTTTGCTGTTCTCTGATGTCTTGTGAGGTTCGGAGTTATATATATATACTGATCGATTTTACACTTTTGCATGCATCTAATTATATTGATCAGCAGGGCTTCACCAAGTCATCCTACTCTCCTTTTTGGTAGCCATTACCAGGTAGAGAGATAAATAAAATGATCTCCTAACTTAGATAAAAAGAAAAAGTTGGAAATGTCAATCGTGTAAACGGGAAATTAATTAAAGTTTGTTTTTTTCAAGCTAAAATTGCAAATGTAAATCCGTTAAAAAAATAATAAATTTAACAAATATCCCATTGCAATAAGAATTAATTAAAATGCTCTCATCGAAAACATTCCTTGCAGTTGAATCGTTGATATGCCCTAAACCTGTTGGCTGCTGTTAATATATATGTGTGCGTGTGTTTTTCATCTGTACTATACCAACAACTCGTGTGCATTTCAATAATGGGTTGTTGTCGAAGAGCTATGGACCCCATCACCGCTAATGGAGTCCCTTCCACTTTCTCAACGAGTCCCCGACTCCTGGACCACCCTTGGGATGGGTATTTTATCCTTATGAGGTAGATAATAAAAGGATGAACTGGGACATACCTAGAAGCCCTAGCTAGCTACTTCCTAAACCCCTTTTTATTTAAGCATGCATATATAGTCAAGTTGTGTTTATAACCCATATTGTGAATTGTAACTTAATCCTTTCTTTAGAAATGTCATATATATGCATAAAACTTGGTCGAGTACATGCTCATCGACTTTTATTGTTTACTATTAAATGCTAGAGAAAATTCACTAGCAATTTATTTTGAACATAAGCCACTCATATTAATGAAGGGAAAGACTTTAGTACCCTCGACGTCATTCCTTGAATCAAACCACTTCAGACAAGGTAATAAACTAGTCGAGCAAATCAAACAGGATAAGAAATATTTAGTGAGAGATATGAATGACCTGCAGTTGCATAGAGACCCCTTTTATCTTGATTAATTTGCTTTTAGCTTCTAAGACAAATTTAGACATGAAGGGTATATTCCTGAAGTAAGCATGTATTCCTTCGAGAACTGAACTAAGTATATACGTTAACGTTGCAAGTGCACAAGTTAAATGATCAGACATTTCCTACCGAAACAAAGGGTAAGATGAAGCTTTAAACCAAAGCATAATAAATTCTAAGCACTAAAACTAGAACGCTATACGCAAAATTTTTTATTCACGTACATTTAGTAGTAAATGTTTATATCGTGTACACACACACACGTACACAAAAATTAAGACAACAGTTAAAGGACACTCCCTACTTATATTTACATTTCTGCTAAATATAATTATTTAGAAAGACCAAGAGATAGTTTTATTCATTCTACTGCATATAACTGCCTAGTGTATACATATATATAAATAAATACATGCATATATATGTACATGTATATATATATATATCTATGCTAAGTAAAAAGGATCCTCGTGTGCAGGTTCACCAAGAAAAAGGATCCGGTAGGATTTCTAATAAAACTAAAGGTAGATAGATACTTATAGCTGCTCTTGTTTACCCTAAAAATAATAAAAAAAAAATGACAACGCCCATCCCACAGGATTAGTCAAGGCTTAAATTGGGGTAATATAAGTCTACCCGTCAGCTGAGTTATCTAACGGGCTCCTTTTGTTTACCCTAAGAACCAGTATAAAGATGTACATGCAACATCTAGTTAGTTCACAATATGTTTTGTTTTCTCTACTTCGTGAATCATATGCATAGAATTCCCATATTTCTTCCTCACTTTCTTTTATTTGCTAACTCCCCCACCTCTCATACCATTAAGAAGGTCCTTGAACGCCCACTTGCTGGCTCTTTTTATATCTTGCGAAGACCACAGCCCTAGAGCCCAAACACGACGTCGCAGTACTTATAACTCATCTCATGATCACCTCCTCCAATTGCAGCAGCTTCTCTGGTTCATGGCAATTGCACCAACCATGAACCTTACTCGAGCCGACGGAGGTGAAGCGGAGGACGCGCACGAGCACGACGTCGTCATGCCCGGCTTCCGCTTCCACCCCACCGAGGAGGAGCTCATCGAGTTCTACCTCCGCCGCAAGGTCGAGGGCAAATGCTTCAACGTCGAGCTCATCACCTTCCTCGATCTCTATCGCTACGACCCGTGGGAGCTGCCTGGTACGTATATACGTGCTGTTTGATTACGTACGTACGCTAAAATCTGGTAGAAATCAACAATTAGAGGATCATAGATTTTTGAGTTAATTTGTTTGTTGTGTAGCTTTGGCCGCGATTGGGGAGAAGGAGTGGTTCTTCTACGTCCCACGGGACCGAAAGTACCGGAACGGCGACCGTCCGAACCGTGTGACCAAGTCTGGGTATTGGAAGGCCACCGGAGCGGATCGGATGATCCGCTCCGAGTCGTCGCGGCCGATTGGGTTGAAGAAGACGCTGGTGTTCTACTCTGGGAAGGCTCCTAGAGGGACTAGGACTAGTTGGATCATGAACGAGTATCGTTTGCCCCAAAGCGAGACCACCCAAAGCCAGAAGGTAGAGGATTACATAACATATAGATCAAGTATGTGTTAACGAACCCCTAACATCCAAAGAGATGAACCGTTACGTTAACCGACTGCAAAAGGTGCAATATTAATTAGCAGCGTGCAAATATGGCATTAGGGTTTCTATGTAATTAGCTATATATGTATTTCCTGAGAGTAAGAGTGAGAACATCGTAAGTTTAGGGTTTGGAGGTTGATCTTTATATACACGTGTAAATTAAAGCTTTATGACGAACAAGTTAGGGTTTTCATTTAGACGAGACACCTTTCGTATGAGAATTATAAGCGGTCCGAGTTTGTGCTTGTACGTGAACATCCGTTTCCTTTCGTTTTGGGGATTGGAAAAAATCTCGAAGCCAAATCTACATATCTCGAATTGTGATATAGTTTGCTTTGTTAAGACGTACATGCATCTTCTATAAGATAATTGAGGTTTTCTTTCTTCCTTTTTTTTTCTTTTTTCTCTCTGAGCACATGGTGTCTACGTTTAGTGTATGGATTTCTCTAGGGTTTGTTTAGAATCAGGGATTCTTTCAATTATTTGTAGGTTTTGAAAAAAAACACAAGATAGAATTCTTCTTCAATAAAGTGATATTCATTTAACAAGTAGAAAGGAATTGATCATCCTTGAGGATTCTTCTTTGAAAAAAAGATTATATTCCTTTCTCCAATTTTACTTAGGACTCATAGAAGGGAATGTCATTTCTTTACAACGTCACAATATATGCGTCTGTTACGCATGCATGCACAGAGCATGAGCTAGCTTTTCTTTCACACACTAAACAATTCTTCTTGCAATAATTTGGAAAGGATATGAGTAGAAAAACATAAAGATTGACGCGTGTTGAAGTGTAGAGAGTTATAAAATTACTTTATAACTATTTTATACTGATATAAAATAATTTTATATCCGTGTAAAATTACCTAGAACTATTGATTTTGAGTCGGTGCAACACATCTGCTCATCCCACAACACGTCACTGTGATGCATTCTTATACATTAATTTCTTTTTGCAGGCGGAGATCTCGCTTTGTAGGGTTTACAAAAGACCTGGAATTCCAGGAGACCACCACCAATTCCCGGGTAGCCTCCAATCAAGATCCCTATCCTCCTTGAGACAGCCCCCACTCCTCGACAAGAAGAGCGGCGGCGCGGCGGCTTCCCAGCGGACAACCGCGATCTTCCCCTCCATGGCTAGCGAACCGTCGTCCTCGGAGTTCACGAACCACGCACCGGCCTACCTCATGGCCGGATCGGCTGCACCGATCGGCTCGGGACCGGGCAAAGGACAAGCGGATATCGACTCCTCCTACATGCCCGCTTGCACCCTTTGGAGCTTCACGGCCTCCTCCTACGTGCCCGCAGCCACGGTGGAGGAGCTCAACAAGTTGATGGGACTCCACCACCATGGCAGCCAACTCCTCCAGACGCCACATGGACCGGCACCACCGCCGTCGACGTCGCAGCAGCAACATCTCCTCCCTCCTCCCACGCTTCCTAATCCCATGGAGCCCTTCTCCCCCGATAAGTTCTGGGAGTGGAACCCTATTCCCTGATCCATACAATCGTGCGTGATTAGTAATTATGTACGTCTTCAAGATTTACGTATACGAGACTGCAAGTCTATAGCTTTTATCCGACTCCTGCAATTTTCTATCGAAGCCTATTTTGTTGTTTGTACTTAATTAAACCGTACGTCATATTAAAATTAAGTTTTCTGCTTGTGATCAATCACTGATAAGCTTTTTCATCAGAATGCGTTAATTAGAGGTGAGGCTTAATTTCTCAGAAGGTGGATATATTTGTGTTACATACGTCATTTCATATTAATTTAGGAGGAGATAAAGCTGCAAGGGGTAATGCATGAAGAACTCAGGTATTGCTAGAGGTTATTACGAAAGTTCCTGTCTTCCACGTTAACATTTCAAGGAATGAGAGCTTCATTAGGGTTTTCGATAAGCCCTATGTTTTGCTGTGCTGATTTTTTTCCTACGTACGCTAATGTCTTACCATCATAATATATATAGTTTGCAAGGAGAGATTAGGGTGCATGGTAGAATGGTCCGCAAGGACTTGTGCTTGCGGGTTTGGGTTTGGGTTTGGGTTTGAGTTCATCTTTGGATGACAATGTGGAAATCACCGACGATCGAAATGTATGGGCATGGTTCGTTTTATTACAGTTATTTGAATTTTCCCATATAATGATTTTGATTTTCGATATACAAAGATGAGATTTTAAGAAGATCAATGTCATATTAGGACATACGATTATGTCCTTGACTTTTAAGAGATGGTCTTAACTCTTGGTGAGGTATATACACTTTGACGTTAAGAACAAAGACCTTAATGTTCAGGAATCCATGACATTATAATAATGATAATATTATTATTACTACGTACCATCACCACCTCCATTACTGTCGCTGCTTAAAAATCAATTCATAGACACTGATATTTTAATTATTTTTATGAATTTTGTTTTCATCATGATAAGAATCCAATTTAATTTGGAGCATTCATAAAATCCATCTTGCGTGACTAAGTTTAAACTTGCTTCAAAAATTTCGATATACATATTTTATCATAACATGATCCTGGTTGCTACTTTCAAGTGCTTCTATAGTATATTTAGAAAACGAATATTCAGGTTCAAAATATATTGGGAAATCACGTCTAGTTTAGAGTCTAGAATCCCAAATTAGAGAACTATGTATTTTGGAAATAGTTTCTAGATTATTTCACTGCAAAACCAACATCTTAAATCAAGAACTTAGACCTTTATCCTTAGTTTAAAGTCCTATATCTCTTGCAAAAAGTAGCCTAATCTATATGTAAAATATCATTCGAAAAGAACATTTTTGTCAAGGTACATTTGATGGGGCCTTTTCTGACATTGTCAGATAAAATTTTTGGGTTATTGTAATATATCAAAGATAATCCTTGGCATATATTATTGGGGACATTCCTTGCATATACTCTCTTTTCCTGATGTGTCTTTTAACGAAAATGCTTTTATTTTTCACTTTCAAATATTTCTAGATATATAGTCGATTCTATTCTCTAATTGATTAACATGACATAGCAACCAATAGGATTTTTCTCTCTTGAGAATCTTTTACAAAATGTACTTTGTACGGAGTTCTTACAGTTTCATCATGACAGCATATTTTCTCACAATCACACACACCCCATGTTTTACCTTGATTTTCATGCAGTAAAAGAAAGTGTCAGGTTGTCACTCTAAAGTATACAATTAAATCTTTTATTTCACATGTTGATGTAGTATACTAGTTATTACTTCACTATGAAAATTAGTAGTCATGGACCTCAAGTATTCATATTTCATTTTGTAGATTTCCATAAAAGTTGTTCTTTTTGTTCCACTACCATCTTTTTTGAACCATTTTTCGATTAGTGTGTGCCTCTTGAAATAAGGACATGCTAATATTCTCTTATTGTACATTTTAATTAATTATCACTTCTACAATTCATGGTTAATACACAGCTTTCCAATGAGGATCACTACCAGATGCATTACAACCATATATATATCAAATTTTATAGCTTTAGTTCTATGAATTTTATGCAAAATTTCATTTTGTTTTATGAAGCCCAACTTATGAAAAGGTTACCATGAGAAGAGGTCGTTGGCTTTCATTCCTTTTGATGAACATTATATGTTACATAAAAGGAAACTTCCCTTACCAGGACAAGAGGAATTTGGATAATCAACATATAAGTAACGAGTAAAAGGTATTACATTTGAGGTATATGCAAAAAATTTATAAGGTATGAGGTATATAAATGAAAAATCATCTCATTTTGAGTTCTTTACCACGCTGATTTACGTACTTCTTCAATATTACACATCTAAGTAGTCATCATCTCATTGTTTGATTAGAGCTTCTCAAACTTTTGAATGGTAGTCAACTATGCGTTAAAATTATTTTTCTTAAGCACCTAAATGAATTGAATAAAATTCATTCTACATGATTGGATGTGTACCATGGATGCTGTAGTCTCCATTCAATATTTCTTAAACCAGTAGAGGAATTATGATAGGAAAAGAATATGAATTTCAACTATTGGATAGATTGTAGTGTGGTGGAAAGGATATAATCATTCATCAACATGGCTTTACTTGTATAAATGGGCATGGTCTCAAGTTGGTAAGAGGAAATCATTAATCAACAAAGCCTTAATAGCTATTAAGGGGCACAGAGTTAAGTTAATGAGAGGCAGATAATTATTAAGGATTTCAAAACAGTTTTGACTTTCCTAATCCAAGCTAATTTCAGGCCTTCTTGGTACCACATGCTCTCATCAAAACAGACAAGCATAACTATAGGTTTGATTTTTTTTTTTCAATCAAAATAAATGCATATCATTTATTGTTTCTTAGATAAGGTTATTTTTACAAGCAACTTGGCTGTTTGTTTAGAAAGCATTTCCAAAGGTTCTGGTTTTAGAAAAAAGGATCTATTTTCATGTAATTATTTCCAGTTATTTGGTAATCCAAAAGCAGAGTTTAAAAAATATTTGATTAGATTACCTAAAATTAGATCTAACTCTTATAAATTATTAATTTTCTTAATTGGAAAGGATATGGAGTTGCCTATATATATATATGATTTCCACCCGTATCCATTTATGCCTTAAATGCAATTCTTCTATAACATTTTCACAATCTTTTCCTATGAGTAGCTATGTCCTTAACACGTAGTTGAAACTTGAAAGTCCTTGGCATTAATTGCATAAGGTAACTACATTGGCTAAAATTTCCACGAGGTTAGTAACATGCACCATAGAGTAATTGATTGACTTTCTTCTACTTTTATTTGTAGAGGAGGAAAATTAATGCATCTCATTCAATAAAAACAAGACTTCTTATAGATGAAATAGAATCCTGTTGGAAAATCGAGAGTGAGATAAACGGACCCCATTGACTTCCTACCAAGTAATTCTCAAGGTCAAAACTGCATAGAAATCCCGATTTTAGGAGTTTGGAGATTCCTATTAGTACAATGGTGTACGCATTGAGCCATACTCACAAGCCAACATCAGTGATAAAGAAAAATATAGGATTTGAAAGGCTTTAGTATTGCATAATTGTTTTCTAAATTTTATCGTGTTTTTTCAACTCCTTCACCTCTAGGAAATTCATATACGGCTTATCCTCGACTCAAGGATTCTCATATTCTTGAGATATCAAAAGCCCCTAAGTTGTTATTCCACATCTAAGCATCTAGGAGAATAGATTAGAGTAATTAATATATAGATGAAAACTACCTTGTTTTACACCTAGAGGTTCTGTGTAAATCAATACCCAAGCACTATTAGGACCCAAGGTTTCCATTTTTTCCCTTAAGAGGTTCCTTTTCCTTTTTCCCCTTCAAAAGGTTTTTTTTTTTTTTCCTTTTTTTCCCTATCTTAGGAGGCTATTTTTGTTCTTTTATATCTGTCAAACCCTATTTGATTGAGGGTTTATGGGCAAATTAGAATGAACAATGTGAATGAAGCAAGCATGATTTATAACAAATGTCACCTCATATCCTTATATACAACTTCTCAACTCATTTATTGCATCCAACCACTAATATTCCATTTTGTAACAAAATAATAACGATAAATAACCCAACATCACATGTAAAACAAATAAACTCGACCTACTCACAAATTGGGATGATGGAAATCAAACTCATCTCAAGCATGAAACTCAAACAAGGTTACTCCATCTTCACGCCTTATCAACTTGTTCAACTTTGTCAGAGTTGCTGTAACTTTACTTATTATTGAACCAGGCTAGTCTTTTTCATGGCTCGTGGTAAGTTTTGCTCAGATTTTTCATTTAACCTCGTTGTCTTCAATAGGAATTTTTTATATAAGCCTCCAAAGGAATTTCTATAGTCTAAAAGAAAATGAAGTTTCATAAACGCAAATCTAGCAATGGGAATCCAACTGGAAAGCATTTCAAGTAAAGGTAATCTCAAGCATATCATCATATATAGAAAAAAACCATATGGAGTTGTGGTCAATTAGCTTGTAATCAGCAGGTTAGGTTTGGCTCCCCTACCTTTTATTATCAATAAAATTTTCTTTATAGAGAGAGAGAGAGAGAGAGAGAGAGAGAGAGAGAGAGAGAGAGAACTAGAGGATATCTTGGTTATCATGAGAAATATGTAGATTGAATTGATAGAAATTAAGACACAAGGAGGTGATTAGAGATGGTGATTAGAGATGGGGCATCCTCACCACACCACCAATCAAACCAAAAGGAAATTTTTCCTTCTTAATTTGACCTCCAAAAAGATGCGAGGATGGATTTTAAACCATTCTACTCCCTTTAATGCCATTTCTTGCAAAGACTTGAAAGCAAAGGAAAAAATGCTAGATTGATACATACATGAATACTCGATATGTATATAGATGGTACAATCGAGTTGCGGCCAATTATGAATAGCTTAATGCTAACCCCCAACATTTAAATTGGTCTATAAATGTTATCTCAATGCTTTGCTTGTTGAAAACCAATAACATTTACAAGAAAAACAAATGCAGATTTCATTTATCAAATACTAGTACTCTTACCCCTTTTTAACAAGAAGGATCACCTTTTAGAAATATCTAGACCATTACAATAAATTCGGCACCCACCCTCGATGGAGTGCTTAGGGTATCAGATTGAAAGTTTTGCCATGATATGAAATTTCATCGAGGATGCACATGCCTGAGATAGCTATATTTCTTAAAAGAAAAGCTATTAGAAGTATCAGTACTTTGTAAAAGTTTAAATGGCATCTTAATGATAAACACATTTAGTTAATTTTAATGATGTAGTCCAGCCTTTTTTAAGTACTTCATATGAAACAGAATTTATCTTTTTTTAATGAAGTAACGGGTGATATTTAATGAATATCCGACCCATATTTGATAAATGGGTATCCGATCCAATAGAGTCGGATATCCAAGATTAACAGGTTTTTTGTACACCCCTAGCTGGATCCTCTGTTTGATTAACAAAATTTACACTTAATTTTCTCATTCTAGATGTATCTTATTCAAAGATTTTTCTATTATTTTGTGTACCCTAATTGCACGAAAATGTGTTGGTGGATTCTCATTGAACACCATCTCAGATGATCATCCTCCACTCTTGTGAAACCAACGTGATACCAATGTAGCCACACCTATTAAGGCAGCATTGTTGGTGGTAGCACAGATGCAACATAGAAAGTAAAAAGAACGATGTGTTGGCACAATCAAACAGCACTATTTCAAGTTGACAGGATACTTTCGTCTTGCATGAATTATGGCATAAAATTGACATGGCCATATTAATTAGTGATTGAATTATGATTCTATCAACGGGTAGCATGTGCTATTCGATTGTAATTGTAGCACGATACAATCTAAGTCGACCAACTAATTAAGTATTATGGTATTTAATTCTACTATTAAGATTGTGATTTATAGGTAAATATAATCTCTGGGTCTTTCAACCGAGTATTGTGTTAATCACATTGCGATTATACATAATCTTTGAGCCTATAAACAGGTATTTTGCTATTCAATTATGCTACTAAGTGTGTGTTATTTGATTTTGCTCTTATGCTATCTTCTCAGCCACCTTCGTCCACACCACTAATGTTAGCTCCATCATCACCATTAACCCCTTCAATCGCCGCTAACTCCATCATGATGACCATCACTATCAACATTGTCACGACCCGTTCCTGGCTCCTTATAGAATCCGAGAACGGCTCTCCTCGACGAACCCCAAGACTCAGTAGTCCAATGAGAAACAACCAAATGTATACTCATTCCACAACCATGCATGCAATGTAACTAAGCAGAAAGTACGTAAGAGACAATAAAGGAAACAGAACAGTATATCTCAAGGATATAACATGGTACAAGCGGAAAAGTACAGTTACGAACATAGCCATCACAACAGAAATTGGTAGAAATATAACCGAACATAACAGAACAGTCTACAAGCTACTTACTACTAACAAAACTCTACAGCAGAAAAGAAGGAAAGACTATGACTGGGCTCGATTAGGCCCAGTGCCCTCAGCAGTCGGTGGCACTAGCTGCTCAAATCCCTAACCTGAATATGGTTATAGAAATTCGTGGTCAGCTAACGCTAAGTAGAGTGGTGATTAAGTCATTTACATGCAATTAAATATAATTAAACAAGCAGCAAGCTAATAATACTTTGCCAGTTATTTATTATTATTCGTTTCCATTTATCTCATTTATGCGTTTCCGAGTCGAGTACTCTAATCAAGATCCATAACACTACTTAATCTTCTTATTCCCTAATGGAACGATCTCACTTAAGATATCACTTGTAGTTTTCTCGCGATGTAGGATATACACGTGGTACTCTCACGGCCGAGAGAGTCCCCCGTGGTAGTCCTACACCCAGTCTACCATCCTGAGGTCACGGTCACAACGTAGCGGTGACTACGGCACGTACAATAAGCACACTGGTAGCTATCCTGCACTGGCACACGGTTAATCATTTCCGCTAGCAGGTACACCAAAAAGTACAGCACAGAACAGCATAGGACCTTACCCTCTCAGAACAGGGGTCTCGCCCCTTAGAACAGAACAGAGGTCTCGCCCCTCCACAGTCTGTGTACCCTTGTCTGATTATCCCGGTTCACCTAGTGGGTTTAACAAGAGTCGATGTAGGGTGGCTAGTCCTAACCCCGGACCCCATGAGGCGGTTAGCTCCCTCCCTACAGTAAGTAGCTCACCTCGGTACCATGTACGCCAAGGCCAAAGAGGAGTCAGTGTAGAGTGACTAGTCCTAACTCCGAGTGTTACGACCCGGTTCTCGAATCCCTATAGGACACGAGACCGGACCGACTCGACTGATCCCAAAACCCAGTCGTCCAACGAGAAAGTAACCAAAAAGCAGTAAAATAAATCACATTCACCATGCAAGCAACTAATAGTAACAAGAGTACAGCAGTAAAGAAATAAACTACTACAGTACACACCACCACAACAGTAGGAAAGTAAACGAGTACAGGAATATAAAGTTCACAATGAAAGAGTACAGAAGTGTAATAAACTACTCACTACAATAGGAAATGGAGTACAACAGAAAGTTACAACTACTGGGCTCTACTGGACCCAGCACCCTCTGCAGCCATAAGCTCTGGCTGCTCAACACCTGGACCTGAAAAAAGTTATGAGTACATGAAATCAGCGAACGCTGAGTAGAGTGGCAACCAACTAACTAAAACAGTAAAAGTGGACAGGTAGCTGTTGTTTTTCAATTTGTTTCATTTTTTAACTAATTATTCTTTCTTTAATCACTTGGTTTATTTATCAGGTCTCTTTCTTGATCTCGAATGTTCCTCGTGGGAACAATCTTGATTGCGTCATTTCCAAAGAGTAGAAGTAGCACATGGTGCTCTTCTAGCCGGGAGAGTCCCCCGTGGTGGTCCTACACCCAGTCAACCACCCCAAGGTCACGGACAAACGTAACGGTGACTACGGCACGTGCGATTAACGCACGAGTAGCTACCCCGCACTGGTACGGGGTCAGTTGTTTTCGTTAGCGGGTGTGCCAAAAGCACAGCACGGAACCAGTATAAGGCATAACCCTCTCAGTAACAGGGGTCTCGCCCCTCCACAGTCTGCGCACCTTCGCCTGACTACCCTGGTTTGCCCAGTGGGCCTAACAAGTCAGTGTAAGGCAGTTAGCTGAACCCCAGGCCCCGTGGGGTGGCTAGCTCTCTCCCTACACTAGTAGCTCCCCTGGTACTATATATGTGAGGGCCAAAAGGTTGGTACAAAGTGACCAATCCTAACCTCGGATCCCAACCCTAGGGCGGCTAGCTCCGCTCTACACTAAACAGGGGGATAGTCGCTCTCCTTGGAACTCCGTACTCAAGGGCCAGCTCACTTCCCCATTCACATTTCCAGTTCCATTTCATTTATTTCTAGTAGCTCTACTCCTAATTCCCCGTAGGGTTCATACTCATGTTTCTCAGGCCAAACCATACCAGCTTTCATCATTTCTATTTCAGGTCCTACACATGTAATATGCAGCTTCATTGTTCACATTCCATGTTTATTCGCAGGTAGTTCGTGTTTCCAATATTCAATCTTCCATTTCCAGTTCATATATATGCAGCTCATATTATAACATTTAACATAAACAACATGAATTTACATGCAACAGTTTACTAATACAAGTACTTTACATTTCACAGGCAGCTGTTATTCATTTATAGGCAATTGTTATTATTCTATCTACTCATCCAAGACTGCAATCCATACATTCAATATAAATATTCCAGTATTTCTAGTTCTAGGATTCATGCCATACCCTACGATCTAACATTCATTCCACATATGCAATCAAGTTTGTGATTAAACTAGGGGAAGCCACTCTACTAGTAAATCCAGGAATAATGGGGGCTTGATCGGTAGATCCATGTGCCTCAGCAAACCTTAAACCCACAACAGAACGAGGTCCTATCACAAGGATCATTCACAAGAGATTACTCAGAATAGGATAAAAAGTATTCCAACAAGTATAGGAATTTATACGAAGAATGGAATCTTAATTATGAAAATCAGACCTCAAACAGATCCTAAACGGGTCAAAAACAGTAATTCTGATTCATATCAGACGTTTGGAACACCTTCCAGACGTCTTAAAAGAGTCAAGAATCATACCTCAACTCTTGCGTCACTCCTCAGACGTCTAGGAACTCCGCTGGACCTTTTGGACCCAGTTCCAGACATCCGACCACCTCTCCGAACGTCTGGAAACGCTTCCCGTCATTTGGTGTCTCGCCCAGACGTCTGAACTGCGTGGGAGGGCATGTCCCGCGCCTTCCCGATTCGAATCCTGCACGCGTCAACGAAAATCTCCTCAATATGGCATGAAACAGTGCCTCGGCGGAACAGCCTGCATGGCCATATCCGCAAAGAAGGTGTTCGTCGCGAAACTTACCTCTTAGTCGTCTGGAACCTCCTCCAGACGTCGTCTACATCGTTTGGACGTTTGTCCAGACGACTGATTCTGGGAAAATCCTAGAACCAGTACCTGTCTTCGCCTTCTCGCGCCACGCGTGGCCGTGCTGCGCCCACTCGCCTGCTGCTCCAGCTACAGCAGTGTTGGGGAGGACCTCCCCAATGCACCTCTCCGCCTCGTGCACGTGCCGACTGGCCGTGAGCTCTCCAGCGAGCTCCCACACGAGCTCGCGCGCTTGCTCTCCTCTCTTCCCCTCGCTGCTCCTCCTCTCCTCCCACGCCGCTCACGCCCGCTGCTCGCTACTCGTCGCTCACTACTCTCGCTGGAGGAAGAAGGGTGGCTGAAGGTGGGGTGAACGAAGGAGAGGAGGGGGTTTAAATAAGGCGCTGGGTTAGGGTTTGCGTCGGTGAGAGGAGAGAGAAGGAGAGAAAAAAATGAGGTCGCGTATTGTTTACGCTCAGCACGCGCGCAGACGTGAGGACGTACACAAAAAATTTGATTTCCAGACATCTGGGAAGGTGTCCAGACATCTGACCAGACGTCTGACCCAAGTCTTAGACGTCTTAAAGGGCTCTAACAACACTGGTCTTAACAACATAACAAACTCAAAGGAAATTTCATCCCCGAAACTTGAGCTAGCTAGGGTAGGGAAAAAGAACAACATACGCATAACAAACTCAACGAAGACCGAAGCCAGTCCGAAAAGACGTACCCTCAAAGAGCTCTGGGTATCGCTCTCGCATCGCCACCTCAGGCTCCAAGGTAGCCTCCTCGTACCTCTGGCTCCTCCACAAGACCTTCACCAAGGGTACCTGCGTCCGTCTCAGACTTCGGACGGCTCTGTCTAGTATCTGCACTGGCCGCTCGGGGTAGGTCAGGTCATCACCCACCTCGACGCTCTCGTGGCTTAGAACGTGACTGGGATCGGCGACGTACTTCCTGAGGTTGGATACGTGGAACACGTCGTGCACGCCAGAAAGCTAGGGAGGAAGGGCAAGCATGTAAGCAACGGGTCCAACCCGCTCTAGGACCTCAAAGGGCCCCACAAACCTCGGCGTGTGCTTCCCTTTTACCCCAAAACGCTGCAGGCCCTTCATGGGCGAAATGCGAAGGAAGACGTGATCCCCAACCTCAAACTGCACCTCTCTGTGTTTCCGATCGGCATAGCTCTTCTGTCTGCTCCTGACAGTTCGGAGTCGCCTGTGAATCTGCTCGATCACCTCCTGACTCTACCGGATCAGCCTGGGGCCAACCTCCTACTTGGTCCCCACCTCAACCCAACGCAAGGGTGTAGTACACTTCCGTCTGTACAGAGCCTCGTAGGGTGCCATGCCGATGCTCGAGTGATAGCTGTTATTATATGCAAACTCCGCCAAGGGCAAGTACTCCTCCCAAGAGCCCTCCAATCCAGTACACAGACACGCAAAAGGTCCTCAAGTATCTGTATCATGCGCTTAGACTGTCTATTCGTCTGGGGGTGGTATGCTGTACTAAGCATCAACCGTGTCCCCAAAGCTTGCTGAAACTCAGCCCAAAACTGAGACATAAAGCGGGTATCTCAATCGGATACAATCTCTCGCGGAGCTCCGTGCAAACGTACCACGTCGCGGATATACCTCTCTAAGAGTTGTGCTGGTCCCAAAGTGACTCGGATCGGCAAGAAACGTGTCATCTTCGTCAATCTGTCTACAATCACTCAGACTGCGTCGTGTCCCTGCTGGGTAACGGGCAAACCCACCACCAAGTCCATGGTAATGCTCTCCCACTTCCACTCTGGCACTGAAAGTGGCTGCAACGGCCCTGCAGGCTTCTAATGCTCGGCCTTCACCTGCTGGCATACTAAACACTACTGCACGAATTCACCTACATCCCGCTTCATTCCCCTCCACCAAAAGTGGCGTCTCAGATCATGATACATCTTTGTGTTCCCGGGATGTATGGTGAACCTGGAACCGTGTGCCTCAGTCAGAAGCTCTCTCAACAGCTCCTCGTCCCTGGGAACGCACAAACGTCCCCTCATGCGCAGCACCTCGTCTGTAAAAGAGAAGTCCCCAGGGTCTCCTGATAGTACTCCGTCACGCAACGACTGCATGTACTGGTCGGCCATCTGTCCTGTGATGATGCGGTCTATCAGCTCTGGCATCGTCTGTCGTGTCACAGTCACTGCCCTACAGTGCCCCAATAAATCTAGGGGTCGCTAACTGCCCATTTCCTCCATGAGTCTCCAACTCTGTACCTGTAAATTAGCCAAGTGGGCAGGCGCCTTCCGGCTCAAGGCGTCAGCTACCACGTTGGCTTTCCGCGGATGATAGGAAATGCTGCAGTCATAACCCTTCAAGAGCTCTAACCAACGTCTCTATCTCATGTTGAGCTCCTTTTAATCAAACAAGTATCTAAGGCTCTTATGATCTTTGAAAATCTCAAAAGTCTCACCGTACAGGTAGTGCCTCCAAGTCTTCAGTGCGAAAACGACAGCTACCAACTCCAGGTCGTAGGTAGGGTAGCTATGCTCATGGGGCTTCAATTGCCGCGAAGCGTAAGCGACAACGTAACCCCGTTGCATGAGCACACCCCCTAACCCCTGCAAAGAGGCGTCCGTGTACACAACGAAACCGCCACTGCTATCTAGGATGGTAAGCACGGGAGCCGAAGTCAGCCTCTCTTTCAGCTCCTGAAAACACGTCTCGCAAGCGTCTGTCCAAGAAAAGGGCACGTCCTTCCGGGTCAACTGTGAAGGACGTGCAATCTGCAAGAAACCCCTGATAAATCGCCTGTAGTAGCTTGCCAGTCCCAAGAACCTGCGGATCTCTGTCACTGTACGTGGTCTCTCTCACCTGAGCACGGCCTCAACCTTGGCTGGGTCCACAGCCAAGCCATCCCCTGAAATCACATGACCTAAGAAGGTCACCTCCCTCAACCAGAACTCGCACTTGCTGTATTTGGTGTACAGCCTACGTCATCTCAGTGTGTCCAAAATCATCCGCAAGTGCTATCCGTGCTGCGCCTAATCCCGAGAGTAGATGAGCACATCATCCATAAATACCACCACGAATTGATCCAGATACGGTCTGAACACCCGGTTCATCAAATTCATGAAGGCAGCAAGGGCGTTGATCAGCCCAAATGGCATGACCAAAAACTCGTTGTGTCCGTACCGAGTGCGGAAAGTTGTCTCGGAGATGTCGGTCTCCTTGATCCTCAACTGGTGGTAGCCAGACCTCAAGTCCATCTTGGAGAATACAGTGGCACCTCGCAACTGGTCAACCAAGTCGTCAATCCTCGGCAGCGGATACCTGTTCTTGATGGTGACCCTATTCAGTTGTCTGTAGTCCACACAAAGGTGTAGGGTACCATCCTTCTTCTTCACAAACAATACCAGGGCACCCCATGGAGACGCACTGGGCCTCACAAAGACCTTCTCCAGAAGGTCCTGCAACTGGGACTTGAGCTCTCGCAGCTCAAGTGGTGCCATCCTGTAAGGTGCTGTAGAAATGGGGCTGGTCCCCAGTACCAGTGAGATCTCAAACTCGATCTCACGCTTGGGCGGTAGTCTTGATAGCTCCTCTGGAAACACAACGGAGTACTCTCTGACCACCGAGATATTCTGAAAATCTGTCACGGGGCTGGACTCTGCCACTACACAAGCCAAAAAGCCCTCACACTCCTAGCCCAAATGTTTCGCCGCCCGAAGTGCAGAAATGCACCTAAAGCCTCCGTCCACTAGCTGTTCGTGAAACTCGAAAGAAGGAAACTCCAGTATGGAGAAGATGATCTTCCTCTCAAAACAGTCCACCAAGGCGTGGCAAGCAGACAGCTAGTCCATCTCCAGAATCACGCCAAAGCCTTCCATCAGTATCACAATCAGATCAGCGGGAAGGCTGTGTCCCCCAACACTAACCTCACAACCTGTGTAAGCCTCCACAGTTACAAACAGCTGACCACCCGGACCTTTGATCACAAACGGATCCTCTAACAACACACAGTCCTGCCCTAAACAGACAGCAAAACTAGCAGCGACAAACGAGTGCGTGGCGCCAGAATCAAAAAGTGTGTAAACTAGTCTGCCGAAAACTGTAACCATACCTGCCACTACTGAACCTAAAGCTCTGTCATCCCTGTGTGTCAGGGCGTTGATATGCCCCTCAGCCCTAAGTGCGGATGAAGCAGCCACACTCTGCGTCGAACAGGTAGCTGCTGGCCGGTACCCTCCTCGCAACTGCTGTCCCCCCACGTGCCTAGGAACCGCAGCCTCCTGCTCGTCCTCCAGTGCTCGGTGTGGGGAGCATCTACTGACCTCCAGCCCTCGACGGACAGTCCCTCCTGATGTGGCCCGGCTGGCCACACTGGTAGTAAAGGTGAACTCGACTCCAGCCCTCAGTAGGTCCCTGCTGACGGCTGGGCGGGGGTCCAGTGCTGGCATCTGGCCCCTGTCGGGGACCCCCAAAGGCCACTGACGGCCCCGCAAAGCGTGACGACTCTCCTACAGGCGCCGCGTACCTCCTCTCTCGCCGGTCCTGTGAGTAGTCTGGCTGGTAGGGCCTCTTTCGTCCGCTGTGAGTGTCACGTGCGGTCGGGTTGGTCTCCTCATATGTCATAGCTGGCTCCACCACCCTCGAGAACGTAGGCAGCTTCAGGGGTTTGACATACCCCCGAATAGCAAGTTGGAGCCCCTCGGTGAACCTCCACAGGCGCTCCTCTTCGATAGCTACAGCTGTCGCAGCGTTTTCGATATGCGCTTACGGTCATTGTCCCCTGGCGGAGAGTGTGGAACTCCCGCCTCCTTTGGTCCTGCCACGTCTGGGGAAAGTACTGCTCGTAGAAGAGGGTGACAAACTGGTCCCAAGTCGGTTCGGCCCTCTCCTGACCTCTGACTGCCCTCCACTACCTGTGTGCCGCGCTCTCTAGCTGATACATGGCAAAGGCCACGCGGCACTCCGCAGGGGGGCGAAGGATGTCAAACACCTTCTCGATCTGCTCGAGCCAGTCCTCCGCCTCAGTTGAGTCCTCATCCCCCTTGAAAGAGGGGGGCTTCAGCTTTCGGAACTGTCCGAAAAGCTCGTAATGGTGCTGAAGTTGGGAAATTGGTACGCCTCCAAGCAAGGAGGGCTCGTGCTCGGAAGTGTCAGAAGACGATGGGGGCGGTGGAGGACCACCCCCTCCCCCACGTCCAACGCTGTGCCTGTCTCGTGGTCCCACAGAGGACTCCCCCTTCGCAGCCCCATGAAGAAGCGCCCGTGGAGGCAGGTGGAGCTCCTCTCGTACGATCTCCCGTATCAGTTGGGCAAGGTCCTGGGCCTGAACGCCCGGAAGTAGTGGCTGGTCCATTGAGACGTCGGGCTCAACGCACCCGCCCCTCCGACCTCGTCCTCGGCCGAATCCGCGGCCCGCATCACTGACTCCACATCGAGACATCTCCTGCAAGGAGACGCAAACACAAAACAGAAAGACATCAATTCCACAGACATTCAATAAATGAAACGCAGAACGGACATCAAAAGGTACGTTGTGGTGGTTACTCTAGTCACAAGCACGTGAATTGGTTATTTTCCAGCTAGTTGGTTTACTTCTCGAGACGACCTTGCTCTGATACCATCTTGTTACGACCCGGTTCCTGAATCCCTACAGGACACGAGACCGGACCGACTCGACTGATCCCAAGACCCAGTCGTCCAACGAGAAAGTAACCAAAAAGTAGTAAAATAAACCACATTCACCATGCAAGCAACTAACAGTAATAAAATTACAGCAGTAAATAAATAAACTACTACAGTACACACCACCACAACAGTAGGAAAGTAAACGAGTACAGGAATATAAAGTTCACAATGAAAGAGTACAGAAGTGTAATAAACTACTCACTACAACAGGAAACGGAGTACAACAGAAAGCTACAACTACTGGGCCTAGCACCCTCTACAGCCGTAGGATCTGGCTGCTCAACACCTGGACCTGAAAAGGGTTATGAGTACACGAAATCAGCGAACGTTGAGTAGAGTGGCAACCAACTAACTAAAACAGTAAAGGTGGACAGGTAGCTGTTATTTTTCAATTTCTTTCTTTAACTAATTATTCTTTCTTTCATCACTTGGTTTATTTATCAGGTCTCTTTCTTGATCTCAAATGTTCCTCGTGGGAACGATCTTGATTGTAGTCTTTTCCGAAGAGTAGAAGTAGCACGTGGTGCTCTCCTGGTTGGGAGAGTCCCCCGTGGTGGTCCTACACCCAATCAACCACCCCAAGGTCACGGACAGACGTAACGGTGACTACGGCACGCGCGATAAACGCACGGGTAGCTACCCCGCACTGGCATGCGGTCAGTCGTTTCTGTTAGCGGGCGCGCCCAAAGCACAGCACGGAACCAGTATAGGGCATATCCCTCTCAATAACAGGGGTCTAGCCCCTAAGAACCAAACAGGGGTCTCGTCCCTCCACAGGCCGTGCACCCTCGCCTGACTACCTTGGTTTGCCTAGTGGGCCTAACAAGTCGATGTAAGGCGGCTAGCTAAACCTCGGGTCCCGTGGGGTGGCTAGCACTCTCCCTACACTAGTAGCTCTCCTCGGTACTGTGTACGCGATGACCAAAAAGTCAGTACAAAGTGGTCGATCCTAACCCTGGGTCTCAACCCTAGGGCGGCTAGCTCCGCTCTGCACTAAATAAGGGGATAGTCGCTCTCCTTGGTACTCCATACTCAAGGGCCAGCTCACTTCCCCATTCACATTTCCAGTTCCATTCCATTTATTTCCAGGAGCTCTACTCCTAATTTCCCGTAGGGTTCATACTCATGTTTCTCAGGCCAAACCATACCAGCTTTCATCATTTCTATTTCAGGTCCTACACATGTAACATGCAGCTTCATTGTTCACATTCTAGGTTTATTCGCAGGTAGCTCATGTTTCCAACATTCAATCTTCCATTTCCAATTCATATACATGCAGCTCATATTATGACATTTAACGTAAACAACATGAATTTACATGCAACAGTTTACTAGCACAAGTACTTTACATTTCACAGGCAGCTGTTATTCATTTACAGGAAATTGTTATTATTCTATCTACTCATCCAAGACTGCAATCCACACATTCCATACAAATATTCCAATGTTTCTAGTCCTAGGATTCATGCCATACCCTAGGATCTAACATTCATTCCACATATGCATTCAGGTTGTGATTAAACTAGGGGAAGCTACTCTACCAGTAAATCCAGGAGTAATAGGGGCTTGATCGGCAAGTCCACGTGCCTCAGCAAACCCCAAATCCACAACGGAACGAGGTCCTATCACAAGGATCATTCACAAGAGACTACTCAGAATAGGATAAAAAGTATTCCAACAAGTAGAGGAATTTATACGGAGAACAACGAAATCTTAATTGCAGAAATCAGACCTCAAACAGACCCTCAACGGGTCAAAAACAGTAATTCTGATTCATATCAGATGTTTGGAACACCTTCCGGACGTCTTAAGAGTCCAGAACCATACCTCAACTCCTGCGTCACTCCTCAGACGTCCAGGAACTCCGCTGGACCGTCTGGACCCAGTTCTAGACGTCCGACCACCTCTCCAGACGTTTGGAAATGCTTCCCATCGTTTGGTGCCTCGCCCAAATGTCTGAACTACGTAGGAGGGCGTGTCTCGCGCCTTCCCGAAGCGAATCCTGCACGCGTCAACGAAAATCTCCTCAATATGGCACGAAACAGTGCCTCAGCGGAACGGCCTGCATGGCCGTATCCGCAAAGAAGGTGTTTGTCGCGAAACTTACCTCTCAGTCGTCTGGAACCTCCTCCAGACGTCGTCTACGTCGTCTGAATGTCTATCCAGACGTCTGATTCTGGGAAAATCCCAGAACCAGTACCTGCCTTCGCCTTCTCACGCCGCGCGTGGCCGCACTACGCTCACTGCTCCGGCTGCAGCAGTGTCAGGGAGGACCTCCCCGACACACCTCTCCGCCTCGCACACGCACCGACCAGCCGTAAGCTCTCCGGCAAGCTCCCACACAAGCTCGCACGCTTGCTCTCCTCTCTTCCCCTCGCTGCTCCTCTCCTCCCACGCCACTCACGCCCGCTGCTCGCTACTTGCTACTCACTGCTCTCGTTGGAGGAAGAAGGGTGGCTGGAGGTGGGGTGAACGAGGGAGAGGAGGGGGTTTAAATAAGGCGCTAGGTTAGGGTTTGCGTCAGTGAGAGGAGAGAGGAGAGAAGAAAACGAGGTCGCGTACTGTCTGCGCGCAACACGCGCGTAAACGCGAGGACGTACACGAAAAATTTGATTTCCAGACGTCTGAGAAGGTGTTCAGACGTCTTAAAGGGCTCTAATAGCATGGGTCTTAACACCGGGTCTCAACCCAAAGGGCGGCTAGCTCCCCTCTACACTAAAGGAATAGTGGCTCCCTTGGTACCACGTACGCAAGACAGTCGCTCTACTCAGTACCGCATACACAAGAACCAGCTCACTTTTCACATTAAAAGGACAGTTGCTCTCCTCGATATACGAGGGCCAGTGCACTTCCTTTAACCAAGTCCGAACAGCCGCCCATAGGTAACATTTCTCAATCATTCACTAAATTTTCCCATATCGCGAGTTTTGATTTCCTTTCAAATTCCCTGTAGGGTTCATGCATAGATTTCCTCATTTCCATAGCATAACATCTATCTCTATTCATGTGATGACAAATTTAAACATATAGCAGGCAGCTCATGGTTTTACTATTCGGTAATCATCTCATCAATCAATTATACAGGATACAGGATGCATTTTAGTTCAATCATGGTTCAATAAATGTAATCAGGTAGCTTATGATTTACCACATCCAGGAAACATCACAACAGATTAAGCATTCATCTTATTTCCTATGGTTCATTTCACAACCTAAGATTCAATCAATTATTTCTAAGGCATGCATTTTAATTATTAAATCCGAGATTTAAGAGAACCACTCTACAAAGATAATCGGGAGATGTGAGGGCACAAATGACGGACCTTGCAGCCTCCGTAGGTCCCGTGCATACCATGAATGGATGACCTATCACATTGACCTACATGTCAAAGTGAGCTCAAAATTGTATAGACATTGCACAATAACGTAGAGAATTTCGAATGGAAACCAACGATAATTCGTTTGTGCAACACCGACTCCGTTTGGGCCCTTAATAGACCCAAAAACACTAATCCTGACCAAAATCAAATGTCTGAGAAGAGTCCCAGACATCTTAAACGAACTTGATAACTCACCTCGCTCTCTGTGTCTTTTGCAGACGTCTGAGGGGGTCTTCAGACGTTTGGCAACACTCCCGGACGTCTAAAACCACCTCGATCCTCGCACCAGTGCGCTTTCCTAACCTCTAACATGCGCATGTACGGTCAGAACTCGGCAGGAAAAAAATAATTGAAAATTATGCGCTATCAGACATCTGGTATTATCTTTGAACGTCTGGACAAACGCCGTATGGTTTCTCCAGATATCTGATTCTACGGAAAAAATGACTCTGCAAAATCGTTTGCGAGCTCTTTCTCCCCCTGCATTCCGCTGCAACAGCAGCAACCCCCGCAGCAGCAGCTTCTCCTGCCGCTTCCCCCTCCCCTCCGTGCTCCTCCCGCTCTTTGCTCTCCCTCTCCTCCTCTCGGCTTGCCATGTGGCAAGCAAATGGAGGAGGAGGGGGGTTTTCATAGATGTGGGAGGAGTGGGGGAAGGGATGACGTGAGGCATGGGGTAAGGTGGTGGGGAGGAATGGGGGAGGTGTCGTGGGTATGGGGGTGAGGGGTGAGGTGCATGGGCATGAGATTTAGGGGCACGGGCATGGCAATTTTTGCAAAGTTGACCCCGCAGAAGCCTCTTATTCCCACAAAGTCTAAAATTAAAACCCAAGGGATTTAAAATTAGAGTATCACCCCTACCATTACAATAAATTCTCGAACGACCCTTTAGAAAAATCATTTCAAGCATTATCTCCACCATCACCATGTCCTTTGCAGCCAAAAGCCGACATTTCAATTACATCATATGGAGTTTGCATCCCCTTATAGTTTGAAAAAACTTTCATGTGATTCAAATGCATCATAAAAAGTTTAGAAGGGACTTTAGTATAAAAATGGTGCTTTTCAAGTCTGGTAGAGCATATTGAGGACACATGCAATCTTACTCCCCTTGGTATTCTCATAGTTAAATGCAACGTAGGATTGTGGAAAGAAAAAGGTATCATCGTTGATATCAAATTTTTAGCTTCCTTGCGACAAGATGGGACAATCTGAATAATAGAAAGCATGAGCTCACTAATCACATCACAAACGTAAGGATCTGACCACCAAGTTCCACCTCATGAGATCGAGTATACTTCGTGGAGAGATCTAACGTTTAAGATTTCACTAATAAATCAAGTGATTATAGAGCTCATATCCTCTCAACTCATGAAATTGGATAACTATGCAAACAAATTCAATTCGTTCAAAATGTGGGTACCATATCTCTTTTGTAGGTGTCAACTACAAAAGAATCAGTGATAAGTGATGACCATCACAAATGAGGTGGCATGATCTTGCATGGTCCTCATGATAAATGAAACGAAGAGGATTTTTTTGTTTTGTCCCTTGGTAAAGCTGATGACAAGGTAAGCTTGTTAACTTTCTATTAAGCTAATTTGTATGGAAATTAATTTTGTTTTTGCTAAGCTAAAACTTTCTAGTGAAAGAGATATCAAGTGTGTGGCTTCAAAAAGAAAGGAATTATTTATGGGCATGGTAACAATAATATTCAACACATCAACAATGTTATCATTTGGTTTGAAAGAAATTAACAAGACAACTTGTTAATTACTCAACATATTATCTTTTGGTCCATAACTAGATTACAGGTTTTCCTTTCTATCATTATAAAGAGTTGCTCAATATTTCCCCTTCTACAGAGAAGGTACTAACTAGCATGAATCAGTGAATTGGATTATCTAACCTTCTCCCCCTCTAATATAGATGAGAAACCTAATTAATGGACATAACTCAATTATATCTCTTATTATAGAAGACGTATTTAGTAAACAGATCCAAAGCATGTGCATGACGTGTGAAATTCAATTTGTATATAGCTATAAGAGTATTTTATTTCAATACTTTGAATCTCTTTAAAAAAGATGGGTCACTTGTTTCTAACTTAAGTTGAAATTTGATGAAAGATATGTCAAATTGCATTACCACTCAAAAATAAAAAAAAACCAACAAATTACATTGTCAAAATTGTATAGACGTGGAAACCAGCTAGATGAGAAGATTTTAACTTTTGATCTTGTCCTCATAAAATTCAATTGACTACGGAACATATTTCCTTCAACATCCGCCAAAAGTGTTTCAAAATGTTATCAAAACTTGTCCAGGTGTGCCTTCCCAGAAAATACGTGGGCTATTATTGATCTTTACATTAGAAATTTTCCTGTCTCCCAATTCCAACACTAATTTTCTTACGATCAAAGAACATTTCCTTTTCCTTCGTTTCTTAGAGCCCCAATTTCTCTTGATTTGCAACCCTGCATCATTAGTTGATTTCAATCCGATGTCCCTCCAAAACCCAAGATTAAATAAATAATAATAAAGGGTATACAAAGAATTTAATCTGAAGTAATGAACAGTTTAGGCATAGGAGGCCACCCTGCGTCAGGAATGACAGTATTTTGTTCTATCTATAAGGTAAGATCCCTATTCAAGTTCTTGACAGTAAAAGGGGTCGCCATCTATACCTGAGGAAAGGGCTCCTTCTTGACCATTGGTCTACTATCCACATAGTATACATAGTAGTGGCCCCATGCCTATTCATAAGTAGGCCAAGAATCTATTGGAAAGTGGATTTCATTTTAGTCCGATGCTAAAGACAGTACTAATTAGTTTCCAAACTTGACTATGTCATACAACTCCAAAAACAAAAAATTTAGGTTATAGGAATGAATAAACATATGCTAATCAGTATCCGTAAGAAGGCCATTAAAAAAATTGTTACACTTCAGAGAACTGATCCGTAGTCATGCTTCCATAAGTCAAAATTAGGTTCATTCAAAATGATACATACAGTTGAGACATGGATTCAAATCCTACGACTCGGTCACCAAATATTTACATCAAATGGCAAGGATTCTCCTTTCTAGATGCAAAGCATCTGGATACTTGCATGCTGGACCGTGTGAATAAAATTTTTTGACTTGATAATTACAACGTTACAATGCACATTTATGAGCATGAATGTGATAAGAAAGATAAAAGAGGGAAAAACTATAAGTGATCTTACAGGTGAAGAGAAGACAACCAAGGAAGAAGCCTTGCATGCACCAAGTCAGGTCTATCGTCATGGGGACAATGGCCAACCCCTTCTAGGATACAGAGCTTTACGTTAGATAATTTGGAAGGGAGAGAGGAGAAGTACTTCCCCACGGGTCCATCAATAGGGGTAAATGGATCTTGATCTCCCCATAAAACTAGGACAGGAACTGAGAGGCCTGGCATTAAGGATACAGGATTTGGCCCTGGAGGGCCTGTGATAGTTGAGACAAAAGCATCTAGAGCACCGTCGTCATCTGCAGGCCTGCGAATTATCTACATCCAAATTGCAGGTTTTAACATCACTCCGTATGGCAACTTGGAGATGAGGAAAATGAACAACTTGAAGTTACCTCAACTAGATCCTCATCAACAGATTCCTTGTTTCCATAAACAGACTGCAGGATACTCTTCAGATTTTCTCTGGTTCAGTAAAAAACAATTAGTTGTTTTGTATCTCTCAATTTCATAGATTAAGCATTACTATAAGATACAATTACGTTGTTGAAGTTTCCTTATTATCAGAAACTCCTGTCTCTAATGAATTTATGCATTCAGATATCATATGAAACCCATGATTTGCATATTGATCGCGTCTGACATTTTCATAGTTCCGTTCCCTCTTCTCCCATAAATAATAGGGCCAAGTGACAGTAGCCAGGATTTATGTCTTCTATCAAATTTACCACCCAGTGGATGCAAATTATGATCAGCACGCTCAGGCTAAAAATATTGCCATAAATGTTGTAGCAAAGAGGTTTGAGAAACCTCTGACAGCGATCTCACTTTCAACATAAATAGCAGTTTCCTGCCAATAAATCACTAGTTTCCAAGAACAACAATGAGCTGAATACTCAAAACCAGACTCCAAAGCTCAAACCCAACCAAGGGCCCTACCTTTGTTCAACCCAACTATGCTACATGGCCCCTTGATGAACTGGATAAAGCTTTGAATTCCAGAATGCATTATTCTATGGTTTATGATCATGGTTGCCCAATCGAATTTGCAAAATACAATAGAAATTGGTCAATTCCTTAAAATTGGCATGGAGGGAGAACCATGAACATTTGAGAGGCAAGCTCCCATTTGGCAACTTTGTGGAACTTGGTCCTCACCACCAGGACTTTCTCCCCCTTTCTAACCTTGTCTATACCTACATCCTTCTTGTGTGCAAATGTGAAGGGAATAGCTTTTAACCTTGATATCAGATCACACATCTGAACCCACATCTCCACCTTCAAAAATAACAATTTGGCTGTCTATAGGAACAAAAAGTGGAACCTTCTGAAGGTACATTTGACATGTCTCATTACTTCAAAGGGATAACTCGTATCCTCATGGAGTTGTGAAAACACTTCACTTCATACCTTCACATTGTTCTTTCGCCCCAACTCTGATTAGACTAACAAAAAAAAGCTCCCACCACTATTGAACTGAATAAAGGCTGACGCATTGATACCACTTTGCTATAGTTGAATAATTCCTATTCTAAGAAGATCCAAGGTAATTTAGATACCTTGATTGAGCAGCCAAGCCCATCCAATCTCAAAGAGAGGAATCAAGCTCGTGGTATTGATTGAATGACCTTTCTTCTAGTCCCTCCCACCTATAGGTAGGTGTCTATCCTTCACCGATGTGGAGTTAATCTTGAAGAGTCCCAAAATCATCATTCTTTATCCTAACACAGAGAATCCTTCGTATTGGATCTCAGTCCTCTTTCTCCTCAGTACTAGGAGGCTTTAACCCCATTTATTCTCATTCCAATATCTCAACTTTAACATGACAGCCATTTATTTAATCTAATGCCTTATCCTGGGATGCCAGGGTTAAATTCTTTATAATAAATGGAACACCATCCCTACCTATTACCATTCAGAATCAATCATATTGGAGTAACCCCCTCATTCTATCTAGTACCTGAAACCTTTCTCCCCAATACATGGAGAAAAGGACTTCTGTTTTTAGTTAATCTCATGTCCTTGGAACTAACGGGAAAGTCAATTTCTTTAACAACTTATTCATGTTTTCCTCCGTAATTGCTGTAACACTGACAAAAATGGTCCATGTAACACCCACGAAGATAGTACCACCCTCATCTCCAACCTACGCCCCTCGTGAGGTTTCACACTTGGTTGTTTCAACTGATCCTCTGAGAAAGTGGACTTGCCCACTTGAGGTACTAGATCTTGGAGAGAACTTAGTATATTCCAATCGCAGGCATCCCGCATCATCATGCCCCTCCATTATCTCCACTATTCCACTGACCACAACCTTGGTCTTAGCACCTGGCCCATTTACTAGGATTTCACCTCCTGAGATGCTTCAAAAAAAGTCTGACAAGCAGGGTCTGACAGGGTGGTACACTCTCCCACAAGCATCATCTCATCTACTTACCATTAGCAAGCTAATATTGTGCATCGCTGTGTCAGCCATCATATCATACACTCATTAATCTCTTCATTCAATTTGATTCTTCTATATCAGGAATTTATCAATGTTAATCCACAAAATTTGTGCATATCAGAAGTTCCTGTAATCATGATTTTCTTGATGAAAAATACTTGTGTCAACTAGGCATCTACTACTCAACCTTCATTCCTGTCCCTCTAGGGAAGATTTTTGGGGAAACTTCAAGTTCTTATCATGTTTTGAGCACCTTAAGTGGCCAATGCTAGTAATAACTTTTTGATAGTTTCAAGAATTCAAGATGGTAACTTATTTTTCTCTGTTCTTGGTTCACAATTGTCATCAAGATTGTATGACTAAATTACAGCTGAGCCTCCTCAATATGGGAGAACCAGAACTCAAACTATCGTGGGGGATAAGTTGGCAGAAGTGAAAAGTTGGCATCATTTTTGCAAGCTTAAAGTTCCCAACCTCAAAAAATCCACAAAAAATGTAAGGTCTCAACTGCACAACCATCAGAAGGTTTGTCTCACCTTGAGAATCATAGGTTCTGGGAGTGCGTTACTATCCTACATGGAGTCTGGGAGTGCTTTACCTACCCATTTTTTGACTTGACTGCTAAGCAGGGTTCTCTTCAACATCAGCAGATTTACAATTATAAGAGAAAACTATTTGTCCTAAATCTCTAGCATTTGGTAATGTTTCCATCTAACCCTTGCAGACATATGGAATAGAAACTATATGCCTGTATTTGTAGGACAAAAAGAAACATATTATATTTGAAAGTAAATTTACCTGTCCTTAACGCGTTGAAAGAGAGCTGCTGCAATTCCGTGCTGCTTTAGCAAGAAATCAAAGAACCACAGCAAAGGTAACAACAGCTTGATTCTCCAGTCATCAACAATGGCCTTGTTGTTCATGCCACCGGCACAGTTTAGGAGCACAATGCCCCTTACCAGGCCCTTTGCAGATTCTTCTAGATGTCCAGGAAAATAGTGAAATCAATAAATATATATGGAATTTCAATCTGGCTGTTACCAGCATATCTGAATGAAAATGAGAACAAATAAATCCAGGATATTCAGTTAAGAACCATTTTTTAGACGGAATTAAAAGAACATTAGACTAGAGATGGTAATGCAGTTAAGAACCTGAAGCAGCAATAACACAAGCAAGGCTCCCAACTGAGTTCCCTATAAGGACAGTTGGCTTCTTAACAACGTCATCCAAGAAATCCAATATCAGCTAATATGATGTCGATTCAGCATGTTTCAGATGGGAGATGTCATGAGAAGCACAATCTTCCTAAAAGGTATGCCATCGAAGAAAGAGCTGCAACATACCTGAGCCCACACTTCCATTGTGTAAGAAAAGCCTGGTGGCTTATCTGAAGCACCAAATCCAATAAGGTCAATAGCATAAACCGTGTAGTTTTCTGCCAATACTCCAATATTCCTGTAGTTCAATATGAAGGTTACCATTTTAATTTCTTTTGAAAAACAAAAGTTGCATCTGGCTTCGTATATTGGTAGCAATATTTCTTTATATCTTTATCCACCCCATGGTCATTACCCAGACCAATGGCAAATTTGCCAAAATTTAAATGTTCTATAAACTGAAATAATTTGTACAGAAAAGGTGTCAATATGCAATCTCAAAATGGAATTAGAGCTTGAAGACTACTGTTATAGAGAATGGTACTTCACGTTAGAGTTGTGCCTAAAAATAATCAATCACAGATGCTTCCTTTTTTTTCTGAAAGGAAGTCCCTGATGCATTTGACATATACAAGTGAACCGAAGGATGCAGCATGCAACATGTTGGGAAATAAAGATGGGCCACGCGGCAGTGCCACATGGCAGCCATCCAAGCCACGTGGCACGCAATCAAATGCCCACAGGGGGCCGGTGGTCGTGGTCCAAAGGATCAATTTTGGTGTCTTTGCTTAAGTTGCAAGTTTGACTATTTTTAGTAAATTTAGTTTTAGGAAATAATGTTTAGGATTTCTTTTCTTGTTTAGAGATAAGATTTTTTCTTATGAAATAAGATCTTTTGTTTCCAAATGTTAAGATATGTTCTCTCTATATAAAGAGAGCATTCTCTTGCATTTTATTTTAAGCAATACAAATATTTCCAACTTAAGGCTCCTCTCCTCTCTCTCTCTTTCTTCTCTCAATAGCCAGACACCACCTTGGTCGATCGTCAGCCACCACCAGCCACCCACCCAGCCAGTGGAGCTCCTCTACACCTCCGGTCACCACGCATTGATAATCTACACATGGACTATTTTCCACGCCCAAGAATAGCCTCCATGCTCCACATTCTTGTCAATCTTGATATGGTATCAGAGCCACCGATCTAGACTCTCTTGTGCATGTGGGTATTTGACAGCACATCAGTGGTCCTCGCATTCAGAAAGTCCTCAACAAGATCCAACACCTTACGCAGAGGACTAGAGAAGATGGCAGAAGCATCAGCGACGGTCAACAACGCCATGCTTGGACCAAGAGAGAGCAAGGTGGTTGTCTCCAAGACAACCATCAAACTCTATGGGGGCAACAAGAACAAAAAAAAGCAAGAGAAGGAGATCTATCAAGTTTTATCGCTTGTGATCTTCATACTCTTAACATCTTATATCCACTTTTTTTCTCTTTCAAAAGAGGAAATTTTTCTGGAGAAAAGACATCAAAGAGAGGACACCACGGTCCACACAACAACTTTTGAGGTTGTCAAAAGAGACAACTTTCCAGGTTACAAAGAGACTAGTAGTTGATCCAAGCTCATTTCCTAAAGATCCAGGCAAGATACAGAGTCCACCACGAGAGGCTACTAGCACCTCACGCGTGGACTCCCTAACTCAAGAAGACCTTGAGAAGCTACGTGCTTTCCTGAGAGAAGACAAGTCCACAGCAGCCGTCACGACGACTACTCAGGTTGCCACAGTAGCGACAACTCCGGAGGTCGCAAGAGAATTCGCCATCAACTTATCAAAAGAGAAGATCGAGAGCTTGGCTCTCGAAAAAGATGAATGGTAGGGCGTCTAGCCTCACAAGTGGAAGACCAAGTCGTCGGCCTCGCAGCCTTCGACTTAAGAGGGAGTCTTGGGAAATAAAGATGGGCCACATGGCACGCAATAAAATGCCCCTAGGGGGTCGACAGTCATGGTCCAAGAGGCTAATTTTGGTGTCTTTACTTAAGTTACAAGTTTGGCTATTTTTAGTAAATTTAATTTTAGGAAACAATGTTTAGGATTTCTTTTCTTGTTTAGAGATAAGATATTCCCTTATAGGATAAGATTTTTTGTTTCCAAATGTTGAGATGTGTTCTCTCTATATAAAGAGAGCTTTCCCTTGTATTTTATTTTGAGCAATACAAATATTTCCAACTCAAAGCTCCTCTCCTCTCTCTCTTCTCTCAATAGCCAGCCATCACCTTGGCCAACCATCAGCCACCACCGGCCACCCAGCCAGTCGATGGAGCTCGTCCACGCCTCCAGTCACCATGCGTGTATAGTTCACATGTGGACTATTTTTCATGCCCAAGTAGAGCCTCCACGCTCTACATTCTTGTAATCTTGACACAACACATATAAGGTATCTATACACATTTCATTTGGTAGCTAGAAATATGTAGTGTTTAGAAAAACAGCCGAGTAGGCATCCGAGTACTCCTGGGCACCCCTTCAATCAAAAGCATACATATAGGTGGGCCATCATGTGGTTTGTCCAAGTAGTCAAGCTAAGTAATTCATATACTCACCCAATTACTCGACCATTCTTCTAATAGATTCCTTATTCACAAAAAAAAAAAAAGATCCCTTCAAGATCCAAGATCCCTTGTTGCAATCATGTCCATTTTTCCATGTTCATAAAAGAAAATCAGTATGAATTTTTAGTATAATTATGTCAATCAATTGGCCTATGTTAATGCATTTTATTTGAAAGGTATAAATGAATTTTCTTTTGAAGGGAGTATGAATGTATTTAAGTATGATTATGTTTTTACCATACTATGTTCATTAATAAATTGCTATTTCTTTCCTTTGAGGGGTTACTGCTCATCAATCATGCATTTAACAAATTGTTTTCATTTTTTATTTGGCTGAACTAGTATAAATTTCAGTATGATTATGTTAATGTAAGTTTACTAATAGAAAAATAATTATTTTAAAATTATTTTATATTTTTTACCATTTAAAATCCAAAACCGCATACTCATCCGCATATTGAATATTGACTACAACTATGCAGTGACCTATCGGATTGAATATCGCATACCATTTTTCTAAGCATTAGAAATCCGAATATAGGCATGCTAAGTCTGAGCCACTGAAATAGTTGCACTACTAGATATGGATTACTGATATCCAATGAGAAATAATATCAATCCATCGATTTAACAACATATAGACATGAAATTAAATATCTATATAAAAAACAATTAACTAATTGGATATGGATTTGTTTTTTGAAAAAGTTAATTGGATATGGCTTTTGTATCTATAAGTAAAAATCCATATACATATCTGGCTTAGTGTTTCAATTACACGAGTAGTTGTATGTACATTCATAGTTTATATTTACAAACATTCTATAATCTTAACTAATGTATATATGATATTACCCACTGGGTGGTTATCAACTGGATAACCACCCTTTCACCTTTCAATATGTGTGTGTGTGTGTGTGTGTGTGTGTGTGTGTGTGTGATATTACCCACAACTTATCTGTGCTAATATTAAGATCTTTTATGCATCCCTTATCCGTCTCTCACGAAATGTTGCATACCTCTCATATTTCTAAGTATCCATCTAGACATATAAAAATTTAATAGAAATATAGTAGCACCTATATATCCATAACTCTTTCTGGCCACTGCTAACCCTCCTCAACAATCTTAATTTAGAAGAAGAAATAAAATAATCACCATGTTAGAAACCTTATGAACATGATTACATAGTGTCGGTCATCCCCATAACATTAAGACCCAAAGATTCTAATAGTTAATAAAATGTGTTATCTCAAATTTTGAGTTATTTGCTATCAATTGCTAGGCTCAATTCTCAAAAATCTTAACCAAGAGTTGTATTCTATGGTATTATTAAGATGACGTCACATTTTAAGTATATTAAAGCATTTTATATGTATTTAAAATCTTGAAAAATAATGAAACACTACTAACTAGTCATATCATCAATGAAGCAAGAACATTCCTCTTAGAACTTTGAAAAATTAAGAAAAACATACAATAACACATTTAAAATTCAAATATGATGTGAATTGGAATCCAACCAGCTAGGATTTGATCTTATTCCTAATTGGGTTTGCCAAAGCCCACATGAGCTCTTGATGAATGCCTGACCAGATGTGATTTAATCCAAGAATGGATAGATCATAACTCACAACAATCAAACCACATACATGACAAATCGATCACCAAGTTCTACCTCGATGTGTGTACGTCTCGAGGAGGGAAATCGTCCAAGCTTTCACTATGGGAAAGGAATGATTACATAGTTCTCTCCATCTCTCTCATCTCACAAGAATATCAATAGGATTCGTTGATCCAAAGATGAGGATGTGCACCTCTATTTGTAGAGTTTAGCTGCATCGAAATCGATGCCAATTACCCCTGATGATGTGGCAAAGAAGTTGCACAGTTATCACACAAGCCTAATGACGTGATACCGAGAATTGCTTAGTTACACGCAAGACTAATGACATGGCAAGTTCGTTGCATAAGGTAGTTGGTTGTCTCTGACTTAAACTGAGCTAAGTTGCAATTACATGCTTGATGAGCAAGGTCTTTCTTTCGTTTTATCGAAAGATTCTAGTCCTTGTCTTCATAGAAAGAACTCCCTCTGAAAACGTTGATAAAGATGGCCGATAAATCAACCATGACATATTGAGTAAGCCCTAATGGAAATCAACAAATTAGGTTGCTAAGTCAGCGTGTCATCCTTTGACCATAACATAGGTAAGCTAACCTTCTTCCTTAGCCACACCCATCAACCACATGAAAAAGCTAAAATTTGAAGCGAACGCCTACAGAGCCAACACCTTTGCCACCAAGATCGAACCTTCTCCCATCAAAATCGACTCTTTCCCGTCGAAATCGAACCTTTCTCCCAACCCCCAAACATCAAGAGCTCCCCTTACCTGCGCCAGTGAGCGATGGAAGCACCGAAGCCATGAACGAGAAGCACCGGGGGCCCGCCGCTGCTCCCCTTCACCAAGTAGTTGATGCCGTGACCCCTCCACCCCCACTTCCCGCAGCTCCGGCATATCTCCCTGAGCTCCTCGCTCCCGAACTCGAACACGGGCTCGGCGGCGGAGACGCCGGCGCCCGCGGAAGCCGAGATGGATCGCCGGGAAGAAGGAGAAGAGGGTGGCGGAGGTAGAGAAGAGGAGAGATTAGGGTTTGGCGAGGGATGGCGACGGGAAGAGGGGAGAGTGGAGACGGAGGTGAACGGAGAGGAGAAGGCAGCAGCAAAAGCCATTCCCTCTCCTCCCTTTGCGACAGTGGTGTTTAGCTCCCCCTTCTATCTGCTCACGTCCGTTTGGTGGTGCTCATTTGTTTTGCGGGGGAAAAATATAAAAATAATAAAATAATAAAATGTTGTTTTCTTTTTCCTCGTCTACATTCCATTGTAGGCTTGCAACCCACCGAAGATAAAAAAAAAAAAAGGAAAAATAAGGCTCAAAAATAATAAAAAGAAGATCTTGTTTAATTGCAAGAAGTAAAATCTTTTTATCCATTATAGTTAATAAATTCATCTTTTCATACATTCATTCGTATATATTCTCCTATTATTTACATGACAACATTTGAACAAAGAAGGATAAATATAATAATTTTTTATAATTCAATACATATCATTATTTTATAGTAAAAAATATTTTTTTATCACAAGATGGATTATTCAAAGATGGTGCAATGGACAAGCAAAGAAGTCGAAAGTATAGGATACTTTTTTCAAACTATTTACAACTTATAAAAGTTGAAAAAGAAAATGAAAAGATTCAGCTTACAGCATCGTTGTTAAGGTAGCAAAATACTATAATATTATTACAATAATAGCACTACAACATAACAACGATGCCAAGTAACAAAATATAGGTGACAATGTCACATACCATCAATGTAATAAAATCGATAGTAATATTGTAGGATTGTAAATGCAATAGCATTGATGACATGGAAACACAACATTGTACAACATCAGTCTTAGCATAGATGCTATAGTAGTGCCATGGCAATGATATTATGTTGTTGATGCTATCTTAGCATCATAGCATCAATATTATGGTAGCATTATAAAACTACAACATGAGTGTTATAACATCGATGCTATAAAGTGTCAACCCTATGATATATATATATGCACAAAGAACAATAATGTTACCACTAACATCAACATGTATAAGGAAAGTAGTGGTGTGCATGTATAGGATGCGTGTATGGATGAATTTCTTTTATCTTGCCAAATCCTCTTTGGGCCTACTTTTTAGATCCATTTGGTTGCATCTTATCTTTTTAGATGACATTATCCTCCATGGTATAAATGCATTAACATGGAGATAAAGTTGTGTTTGCAGTTTCAAATACAAAATACTTTACTAAAGTATTTTCTAAGTTTTAGTTTCCTAAAAAAGTTATAATCAATTCTACCGCAATAATGATAACATCCAATTCTCCATTTCTCACAACATAAGTCCAAGAAAATATCTTAACCCTAATTATCCTACCCACTAACTTATCTTGCTATCAAATGCTTCAACCATTGATGATGATGCCTTCTCAATCAGAAGTAGAGCACGAACATATCCAATTGACACAATTTAATCAAATTTTAGGTGAATGCCATCTTGGAACTCTCGAGAACAAATGTAACGACCCGATTCTCGAATCCCTACGAGACACGAGAATCGGATCAACTCGACTAATTCCAAGACCCAGTCGTCCAACGAGAAAGTAACCAAAAGAGCAGTAAAATAATCCACATTCACCATGTATATAACTAGCAGTAACAAAATACATCAGTAAAAGAAAGAAACACTACAGTATACACCACCACAACAGTAAAGAAATAAACATATACATAACAGGAAGCTTACAATAAATAGAGTACAGGGAGTAACAGAAAATTACACACTACAGCGGAAAGAAAAGTACAGAAGGTACTACAGGTAACTCTACTGGACTCTACTAGGCCTAGCACCCTCCGCAGCCACTGACTCTGGCTGCTCAACACCTGGTCTTGAAAAGGTAACAAGGGTGACACGTCAGCGAAACACTGAGTAGAGTGGCAATTAAAAGCTAGAAAAAGCAGTAAAGTAGACAGTAGCTGTTATGTTTTTACTTTATTTATATCTTTCCATTTATTTACTGTTGATTTATTTCTCAGATCCTTCTCTTGATCTTGAATGTTCCTCGTGGGAACGATCTTGATTGCAGTCTTTTCCGAAAAGTAGAAGTAACACGTGGTGCTCTCCTGACCGGGAGAGTCCCCCGTGGTGGTCCTACCCTCAGTCAACCACCCCAAGGTCTCTGACAGACGTAACGGTGACTACGGCACGCGCGATAGACGCACGGGTAGCTACCCCGCACTGGTACGCGGTCAGTCGTTTCCGTTAACAGGTGCACCCAAAGCACAGCACGAAACCAGTATAGGGCAGAGCCCTCTCAGTAACAGGGGTCCAGCCCCTCCACAGTAATCAAACAGGGGTCTTACCCCTCCACAGTCTGCGCACCCTTGCCTGACTACCCTGGTTTGCCCAGTGTGCCTAACAAGTCGGTGTAGGAGAGTTAACAGAACCCCGGGGCCCGTGGGGTAGCTAGTGCTCTCCCTACACTAGTAGCTCTCCTCGGTACTGTGTACACGAGGGTCAAAAGTCGGTACAAAGTGGCCAGTCCTAACCCCAGGTCCCTGGGGCGGCTAGCTCCGCTCTGCACTAAACAGGGGGACAGTTGCTCTCCTTGGTACTCCGTACTCAAGAGCCAGCTCACTTCCCCAATTCTATTCCATTCACTTTCCAGGAGTTCTACTCCTAATTCCCCGTAAGGTTCATACTCTTTTAACTCAACCAATTTAGGTTTCACCGTTCCAGCTTTATATCCATACAATTTATATTCTCAACCGTAATTATCCATTTATAACAGGCAGCTGTTAACCAATTTTCAGGCAGTTATCATTTCCTTTCCACTTTTCCAAGACTGCAATATTTATATAATCAACTAATTTTCCAGTCATAGGATTCATGTCCTACCCTAGGATCTAGCATTCAATCTAGTTTTCCAGTCCTAGGATTCATGCAATACCCTAGGATCTATCATTCAATCTAATTCCTCAGTCCTAGGGTTCATGCAATGCCGTGGACTCTATTAGTTGTTTCATAATTATATAATTTTTGTTAAATAAATTAAAGGGCCACTCTACCCGCGAAACCGGGAGTACTGGGGGCGTGGTCGGCAATCCCGCGTGCCTCCACAACCCCCACAGCCGCAACGGAACGGGGTCCTAACACAAGGATCAATCACAAGGAGTTTCTTAGAACAGTATACAATTACTGTAAACAGGTAGAGAAAATAAATCTGGAAAGAATGCAACTCGAAACGCGGAAAACGGACTCCGAACGGGCCCGAAACGGGTCAAAAACGACGAATCGGTCCAAAATCAGACGTCTGGAACCTCTTCCAGACGTCTTAAAAGGTTGATCATGTTGTACCTCGGTATGCGCAGTCCTTCAGACGTCCAGAAGCCTGCTGGATCGTCTGGCCTTAGTTTCCAGACGTCCGATTGTCACCCCGGACGTCTGGAGGTCCTCTCCGTCGTCTGATACTGTGGCCAGACGTTTGATTCGTGTGGGATGGCGAGCCCTCGCACCCTCCCGAACAACACCTGCGCACACACACAACCGCTCTCAACACGAAAAGGTGCAGAAGAAGCGGCAGACGGCTACATGGCCGTACACGTGTAAAAGGAAGAAGTAGGAAAATATTGTACCTGTCAGACGTCTGCAACTTCCTCCAGACGTCCTACACGTCGTCTGGACGTAAGTCCAGACGTCTGATTCTGGGAAATTTTCCCAGAATCAGGACCCAGTTCGTCCTCCGCCCGCGACGCACGGCAGCGCCACGCCGCGTCCGCCTGCTACCCGAGCTGCAGCAGCCCCTCCGTGACAACCCACGTCCGCTGCTCCTTTGCCGGCCGGCTCTAGCTGCCCCGGCAAGCTCGCACCTCGCGGTCGAGCCTTCTTCATCCCGCAACACTCCTCCCTCCAACACGCTCGCTGCAGCCGCTGCTGCCGCACCCGCTCGCTCGCGCTGGCAGAGAGAAGGAGAAGGAGAAGGCAGTGGAGTGAGGTTGAGGGAGAGGGTGATGCTATATAAAGGCAGCGTGGGGAGAGAGAAAAGAGAAGCGGCGCGTCTGCAGGGAGGGAGAGAGGGAGCAGAACTAAGGCGGCGGGTTCAATCTGCGCGCGTAGGCGTGCAAACGCGAACCTGTACGCCGAAAAAATTTAATACCAGACGTCTGGGCCACTTCCCAGATGTCTTAACTGCGTCAGATGATGTGTTCATAACAATATAACAAACTCAAAGGAAGTTTTGTCCCCGAAACTTGCGCTAACTAGGGTGCGGGAAAGAACAAAATATATATATAACAAACTCAAAGAGGACCAAAGTCGGTCCGAAAAAACGTACCCGCGAAAAGCTCCGGGTACCGCTCCCGCATCGCTGCCTCAGCCTCCCAGGTGGCCTCCTCGTACCGCTGGCTCCTCCACAAGACCTTCACCAGGGGTACTTGCTTCCGTCTCAGACTGTGGACGGCTCTGTCCAGAATCTGCACTGTCCGCTCGGGACAGGTCAGGTCGTCGCCCACCTCGATGTTCTCGTGGCTCAGGACGTGATTGGGATCGGCGACATACTTCCTGAGGTTAAACACGTGGAACATGTCATGCACACCAGAAAGCTGGGGAGGGAGGGCAAGCCTGTAAGCAACGGGTCCAACCCGCTCTAGGACCTCAAAGGGCCCCACAAACCTCGGCGCGAGCTTCCCTTTCACCCCAAACCGCTGCAGGCCCTTCACGGGCGAAACACGAAGGAAGGCGTGGTCCCCAACCTCAAACTGCACCTCTCTGCGTCTCTGATCTGCATAGCTCTTCTGCCTGCTTCTGACAGTGCGGAGTCGCCTGTGAATCTGCTCGATTATCTCCTGACTCTGCTGGATCAGTCTGGGGCCAACTTCCCACTTGGTCCCCACCTCAACCCAACTCAAGGGTGCCGTACATCTCTGTCCGTACAAATCCTCGTACGGTGCCATGCCGATGCTCGAGTGATAACTGTTGTTGTATGCAAACTCCGCTAGGGGCAAGTGCTCCTCCCAAGAGCCCCTTCAGTCCAATACACAGGCACGTAAAATGTCCTCAAGTGTCTGTGTCGTGCGCTCAGACTGTCCGTCCGTCTGGGGGTGGTAAGCTGTACTGAATCTCAACTGCGTCCCCAGGGCCTGCTGAAACTCAGCCCAAAACTGGGACGTAAAGCGGGTATCCCAGTCGGATACGATCTCCCGCGAAACTCCATGTAGACGTACCACGTCGCGGATATACCTCTCTGCCAACTGAGCTGGTCCCAAAGTGACTCGGATCGGCAAGAATCAGGCCGTCTTCGTCAGTCTATCAACGATTACCCAGACTGCGTCGTGTCCTCACTGGGTAACAAGCAAGCCCACCACCAAGTCCATGGTGATGCTCTCCCACTTCCACTTTGGCACTGGAAGTGGCTGTAGCGGCCCTGCAGGTCTCTGATTCTCAGCTTTCACCTGTTGGCACACCAAACACTACTGCACGAATTCACCCACATCCCTCTTCATCCCCCTCCACCAAAACTTGCGTCTCAAGTTATGGTACATCTTCGTGTTTCTGGGATGTATGGTGAATCTGGAACCGTGTGCCTCGGTCAGGAGCTCTCTCAACAGCTCCTCGTCTCTGGGAACTCACAAACGTCCCCTCAGGCAGCACCTGGTCTGTGAAAGAAAAGTCCCTCGGGTCTCCTGACAGTACTTTGTCGCGCAAAGGCTGCAAGTACGGGTCTGCCATCTGTCCTATGATGATACGATCTATCAGCTCTGGCCTCGTCTGTCGTGTCACAATCACTGCCCCACAATGCCCCCGTAACTTTAGAGGTCACCAACTGGCCATCTTCTCCAAAAGGCTCCAACTCTGCACCTGTAAACTGGCCAAGTGTGCGGGCACCTTCCGGCTCAAGGCGTCTCTCACCACATTGGCTTTTCCCGGGTGGTAGGAAATGCTGCAGTCATAGTCTTTCAGGAGCTCCAACCAACATCTCTGTCTAATGTTGAGATCCTTCTGATCAAAAAGGCATCTGAGGCTCTTGTGATCTGCGAAAATCTCGAAGGTCTCACAGTACAAATAGTGCCTCCAAGTCCTCAGCGCGAAGACAACAGCTGCCAGCTCCAAGTCGTGGGTAGGGTAGCTATGCTCATGGGACTTCAGTTGCCGCGAAGCGTAAGCGACAACGTGACCCTCTGCATGAGCACACCCCCTAAACCCTGCAAGGAGGCGTCCGTGTACACAACGAACCCGCCACTACTGTCAGGGATGGTGAGCACGGGAGCCGAAGTCAGCCTCTCCTTCAGCTCCTCAAAACACGCCTCACAGGTGTCTGTCCAAGTGAAGGGCACGTCCTTCCAGGTCAACTGTGTCATAGGACGCACAATTTGTGAAAAACCCCTGATGAATCGTCTGTAGTAGCCTGCCAGTCCCAGGAAACTACGAATCTCAGTAACCATACGCGGTCTCTCCCACCTAAGCACTGCCTCGACCTTGGCTGGGTCTACCGCCAAGCCATCTCCAGAGATCACATGACCTAAGAAGGTCACCTCCCTCAACCAGAACTCGCACTTGCTGTATTTGGCGTACAACCTACGTCGTCTCAGTATGTCCAGAATCATCCGCAAGTGCTGTCCGTGCTGCGTCTGATCTCGAGAATAGATGAGCACATCATCAATGAATACCACCACAAATTGGTCCAAGTACGGTCTAAACACCCGGTTCATCAGGTCCATGAAGGCAGCGGGGGCATTGGTCAGCCCAAACGGCATGACCAAAAACTCGTAGTGTCCATACCGGATGCGAAAAGCTGTCTTGGAGACGTCTGCCTCCCTGATCCTCAACTGGTGGTATCCTGACCTCAAGTCAATCTTGGAGAATACCGTGGCACCTCGCAACTGGTCAAACAAGTCGTCGATCCTCGGTAGCAGATATCTGTTCTTGATGGTAACCCTATTCAGCTGTCGGTAGTCCACACAAAGATGTAGGGTACCATCCTTCTTCTTTACAAACAGTACCGAGGCTCCCCATGGAGACGCACTGGGCCTCACAAAGTCCTCCAAAAGATCCTGCAACTGTGACTTGAGCTCTAGTAGCTCAAGCGGTTCCATCCTGTACTGTGCGGTGGAGATGGGGCTGGTCCCTAGTACTAGTGAGATCTCAAACTCGATCTCCCGCTCAGGCGATAGTCCTGGCAACTCGTCTGGGAACACGTCGAGGTACTCTCTGACCACCGGGATACTCTGGAAGTCTGCCACAGGGCTGGATTCTGTCACCACACAAGCTAGGAACCCCTCACACCCCTGGCTCAAAAGTCTTGCTGCCTGAAAGGCAGAAATGAACCTGAAGCCTCCATCCACTGGCTGACCGTGGAACTCGAAAGAAGGCAACTCCGGTATGGAGAAAACGATCTTCCTCTCAAAACAGTCCACCGAAGCGTGGTAAGCGGACAGCCAGTCCATCCACAGAATCACGCCAAAGTCCTCCATCTGTATCATAATCAGGTCAGCGGGAAGGCTATGTCCAACAATACTGACCTCGCAACCCGTGTACATCTCCTCAGCTACAAACAGCTGACCACTCGGACCTCTGATCACGAACGGATCCTCTAACAGCATGTAATCCTGGCCAAAACTAACTGCAAAACTGGCTGCGATAAACGAGTGCGTAGCGCAGGAATCGAAAAGCGTGTAAATGAGTCTGCCGGAAACTGAAACCATACCTGCCACCACTGATCCCGAAGCTCTGGCATCCCTGTGTGTCAGGGTGTTGATACGCCCCTCAGCCCTAGGTGCGGACGAAGCAGCCACACTTTACGTCGGATGGGTAACTACTGGCCGGTACCCTCCTCGTGACTGCTGTCGTCCTCCTCGCGCCTAGAACCCGCGGCCTCCTACTCACCCTCCAGTGCTCCGCGTGGGAAGTATCTGCTGACCTCCTACCCTAGACGGGTAGTCCATCCTGATGTGCGCCGGCTGGCAACACTGATAGCAGAGGGGAACCCGACTCCCGCCCTCAGTGGGTCCCTGCTGTCGGCTGGGTGGGGGTCCGGTGCTGGCAACTTGCCCCTGTCGAGGGCCCCCAAAAGCCACTGATGGCCCTGCAAAATGTGACGGTTCTCCTGCGGACGCCATGTGTCCCTTCTCTCGCCGACACTGTGAAAAGTCTGGCTGGTAGGGCCTCTTCCGCCCGCTGTCGATATCTCGTGCGGACGGATTGGTCTCCTCGTAGGTCATAGCTGCCTCCACCACTGTAACGACCCGATTCCCGAGTCCCTACGAGACACGAGAACCGGACCGACTCGACTAATCCCAAGACCTGGTCGTCCAACGAGGAAGTAACCAAAAGAGCAGTAAAATAAACCACATTCACCATGAATATAACTAACAGTAAGAAAACACAGCAGTAAGGAAAGAAACCACTACAGTATATACCACCACAACAGTAGAACAACATTCATAACATAATATGAAACTGCAGGTAAAGAAAAGTACAGCGGTAACAAGAACTACTCACTAAAGTGGAACCAAAAAGAGGTACAAGAGAACAGTGGTAACTCTACTGGACCCTACTCGGCCCAACGTCCTCTGCAGCCGCTGACCCTGGCTGCTCAACACCTGGTCCTGAAAGGTAACGAGTGTAACACGTCAGCAAAATGCTGAGTAGAGTGGCAGCTAAACTAAAGAAACAGTAAAGTGTACAGTAGCTATTTTAATTTTCTTTCTTCCTTTATTTACGTCCTATTGTTTCAAAATTTATCTATTTCTCAGATCCTTCACTTGATCTCGAATGTTCCTCGTGGGAATGATCTTGATTGCAGTCTTTTCTAAAAAATAGAAGTAGCACGTGGTGCTCTCCTGGCCGAGAGAGTCCCCCGTGGTAATCCTACTCTCAGTCAACCACCCCAAGGTCACGGACAGGCGTAACGGTGACTACGGCACGCGCGATAAACCCACAGGTAGCTAACTCGCACTGGCACGCGGTCAGTCGTTTCCGTTAACGGGTGCACCCAAAGCACAGCACGGAACCAGTACAGGGCAGTGCCCTCTCAGTAACAGGGGTCCAACCCCTCCACAGTAATCAAACAGGGGCCTTGCCCCTCCACAGTCCGCGCACCCTCGCCTGACTACCCTGGTTTGCCCAATGGGCCTAACAAGTCGGTGTAGGAGACTAACAGAACCCCGGGGCTCGTGGGGTAGCTAGTACCTCCCTACACTAATAGCTCTCCTCGGTACTACATACACGAGGGCCAGCAAGTCGGTACAAAGTGGCCAGACCTAACCCCGGATCCCTGGGGCGGCTGGCTCCGCTCTGCACTAAACATGGGCACAGTCGCTCTCCTTGGTACTCCGTACTCAAGGGCCAGCTCACTTCCCCAATTCTATTTCATTCACCTTCCAGGAGTTTTACTCCTAATTCCCCGTAGGGTTCCAACTCTTTTAACTCAGCACATTCAGGTTTCACCTTTCCAGTTTCACGTTCATACAATCCATGTTCTCAATCGCGTGTATTTATTTATAATAGGCAGCTGTTAAACCAATTTACAGGTAGCAATTATTTCCTTTCCACATTTTCCAATACTGCAGTATTCATATATGCCACTAGTTTTCCCGTCTTAGGATTCATGCCATATCCTAGGATCTATCATACAATCTAGTTTTCCAGCCCTAGGATTCATGCAACACCTACAATCTATCATTCAATCTATTTCTCATTCCTAGGATTCATGCAATGTCCTAGGTTCTATTTATGGTTCCATAATTTAACAGATTATACTAGTAAACTTAAAAGCCACTCTACCGGTTACAATAGGCGTACTGGGGGCGTGGTCGGGAATCCCACGTACCTCCGCAACCCCCGAGAATGCAATGGAAAGGGGTCCTATCACAAGGATCAAACACAAGGAGTTTCTCAAATCAGTATACAACTACTGTAGACGGGTAGAGGATTTAATTCCGAAAAGCATGCAACTCGAAACGCGGAAAACGGACTCCGAACGGGCCCTAAACGAGTCGAAAACAACGAAACAGTGCAAAATCAGACGTCTGGAACCTCTTCCAGACGTCTTAAAAGTGGATCAGAGGTTACCTTTGCTCTGCGTGGTCTCTCAGACATCCAGAAGCCTACGGGGGCGTCTGTCCTAGTTCCCAGACGTTCGATGGTCACCCCGAACGTCTGGAAGTCGCTCCCGTCGTCTGGCACCACTGCTAGACGTCTGATTCGCGTTGGAAGCGAATCTTAGAACCTGCGCGTACCCATTCCTCGTGCTCAGTACGGACGGTCGAAGGAAAGAAGAAGGTACGAAAATAACTTACTTACCAGACGTCTGGACAGTCCTCCAGACGTCTTCCCCGTCGTCTGGTTGGAAGCCCAGACGTCCGATTTTGGAAAAATTTCCAGAACCAGGGCACGACTTGCCCTCCGCTCGCGACGCTCGGCCGTGCCGCGTCTCGTCCGCCTGCTGCTCGAGATGCAGCAGGCCTCCCACGTCACTCCGCGCCCGCTGCGCCCCGCCCGGCCGACTCCCGCTGCCCCGGCAGGCTCGAGCCCTCCCGGCCGACGCCTCCTCCCTCGCGCAGCACCTCCCCCTGCACTCACCGCGGCTGTCGCCACCGCCGCTCGCTCACGCTCGCACTCGCGCACCGGTTGGAAGGAGAAGAGGAAGGGAGCGGAGGTGATGAGAGTGAGGGAGAGGGCGTGGCTTTTTAAAGCCGCGCGGGGAGAGAGAGAGAGAGCGAGACGGAGGGGGCAGTGCCTGTGGAGGAGAGGGAAAAAGAGCATCTGCAGGTCTGCGCGCACAGGCGCGCAGACGGAACCGCGCGTGCCGCCGAAACCGAATCCCAGACGTCTGGAAGGGGTTCCAGACGTCTGGTCCGACGTCTGGGTCACCTCCCAGACATCTTAAAAGACGTCTGAAGCCGCGCATTCGTAACAATATAACAAACTCAAAGGAAGTTTCGTCCCCGAAACTTGCGCTAACTAGGGTGGGGGAAAAACGTCATAGTAACCATAACAAACTCAAAGAGAACCGAAGCCGGTCCGAAAAGACGTACCCGCGAAGAGCTCCGGGTACCGCTCCCACATTGCCGCCTCAGGCTCCCAGGTACCCTCCTCGTACCGCTGGCTTCTCCACAAAACCTTTACCAGGGGTACTTGCTTTCGTCTCAAACTGCGGACGGGTCGGTCTAGAATCTGCACTGGCCGCTCGGGGTAGGTCAGGTTGTCGTCCACCTCGACGCTCTCGTGACTCAGTACGTGACTGGGATCGGCTACGTACTTTCAGATGTTGGACACGTGGAACACGTCGTGAACACTAGAAAGCTGGGGAGGGAGGGCAAGCCTGTAAGCAACGGGTCCAACCCGCTCCAGGACCTCAAAGGGCCCCACAAACCTCGGCGCGAGCTTCCCTCTCACTCCAAACCGCTGCAGGCCCTTCATGGGCGAAACACGGAGAAAGACGCGGTCCCCAACCTCAAACTGCACCTCTCTGCGTCTCCGATCCGCGTAGCTCTTCTATCTGCTCCTGACAATGCGGAGTCGCCTGTGGATCTGCTCGACTACCTCCTGACTCTGCCTGATCAACCTAGGGCCAGCCTCCCACTTGGTCCCCACCTCAACCCAACTCAAGGGTGCCGTACACCTCCGTCCGTACAGAGCCTCGTAGGGAGCCATGCCGATGCTCGAGTGATAGCTGTTGTTGTATGCAAACTCTGCCAGGGGCAGGTGTTCCTCCCAAGAGCCCCTCCAGTCCAGTACACAGGCACACAAAAGGTCCTCAAGTGTCTGTATCGTGCGCTCAGACTGTCCGTCCGTCTGGGGGTGGTAAGCTGTACTAAACCTCAACCGCGTCCCCAGGGCCTGCTGAAACTCAACCCAAAACTGGGACGTAAAGCGGGTATCCCGGTCGGATACGATCTCCCGCGGAACTCCGTGTAGTCGTACCACGTCGCGGATATACCTCTCTGCCAACTGTGCTGGTCCCAAAGTGACTCGGATCGACAGGAATCGTGCTGTCTTCGTCAGTTTATCCACAATTACCCAAACAGCGTCGTGTCCTCGCTGGGTAACAGGTAAGCCCACCACCAAGTCCATGGTGATGCTCTCCCACTTCCACTCTGGCACTGGAAGCGGCTGTAGCGGCCCTGCAGGCCTCTGATGCTCGGCTTTCACCTGCTGGCACACTAAGCACTGCAGCACGAATTCACCCACATCCCGCTTCATCCCCCTCCACCAAAACTCGCGTCTCAAGTCGTGGTACATCTTTGTGTTTCCGGGATGTATGGTGAATCTGGAACCGTGTGCCTCAGTCAGGAGCTCTCTCAGCAGCTCCTCGTCTCTGGGAACGCACAACCGTCCCCTCAGGCGCAGCACCTGGTCTGTGAAAGAGAAGTCCCCTGGGTCTCCTGACAGTACTCTGTCGCGCAAGGACTGCAAGTACGGATCGGCCATCTGTCCTGTGATGATGCGGTCTATGAGCTCTAGCCTAATCTGTCGAGTCACCGTCACTGCCCCACAGTGCCCCCGTAACTCCAGGGGTCGCCAACTGCCCACCTCCTCCAAAAGGCTCCAACTCTGTAACTGTAAACTGGCCAAGTGTGCGGGCGCCTTACGGCTCAAGGCGTCAGCCACCACATTGGCCTTTCCCAGGTGGTAGGAGATGCTGCAGTCATAGTCCTTCAGGAGCTCCAACCAACATCTCCGTCTCATGTTGAGCTCCTTCTGATCAAAAAGGTATCTGAGGCTCTTGTGATCTGTGAAAATTTCAAAGGTCTCACCGTACAAGTAGTGCCTCCAAGTCTTCAGCGCGAAGACAACAGCTGCCAACTCTAAGTCGTGGGTAGGGTAGGTATGCTCATGGGGCTTCAGTTGCCGCGAAGCGTAAGCAACAACGTGACCCTTCTGCATGAGCACACTTCCTAACCCCTGCAAGGAGGCGTCCGTGTACACAACGAAACTGCCACTACTGTCAGGGATGGTGAGCACGGGAGCCAAGGTCAACCTCTCCTTTAGCTCCAGAAAACACGCCTCACAGGCGTCTGTCCAAGCGAAGGACACGTCCTTCCGGGTCAACTGTGTCATAGGATGCGCGATCTGTGAAAACCCTCTGATAAATCGTCTGTAGTAACCTGTCAGTCCTAGGAAACTACGAATCTCAGTGACTCAACGCGGTCTCTCCCACCTGAGTACTGCCTCAACCTTGGTTGGGTCCACCACCAAGCCGTCTCCAGAGATCACATGACCTAAGAAGGTCACCTCCCTCAACCAAAACTCGCACTTGCTGTATTTGGCGTACAGCCTACGTCGTCTCAGAGTATCCAGAACCATCCGCAAGTGCTGTCCGTGCTGCGTCTGATCTCTAGAATAGATGAGTACATCATCTATGAAAACCACCACAAACTGGTCCAAGTACGATCTAAACACCCGGTTCATCAGATCCATAAAAGCAGCGGGGGCATTAGTCAGCCCAAAAGGCATGACCAAAAACTCGTAGTGTCTGTACCGGGTGCGGAAAGCTGTCTTGGAGACGTCGGTCTCCCTGATCCTCAACCGGTGGTATCCCGACCTCAAGTCGATCTTGGAGAACACCGTGGCACCCCGCAATAGGTTAAACAAGTCGTCGATCCTCGGCAACGGATATCTATTCTTGATGGTGACCCTATTCAGCTGTCGGTAGTCCACACAAAGGCGTAGGGTACCATCCTTCTTTTTCACAAACAATACCGGGGCTCCCCAGGGAGACGCACTGGGCCTCACGAAACCCTTCTCCAAAAGGTCCTGCAACTGAGACCTAAGCTCTCGTAGCTCAAGCGGTGCCATCCTGTATGGCGCGGTGGAGATGGGACTGGTCCCTAGTACTAGCGAGATCTCAAACTCGATCTCGCGCTTGGGCGGTAGTCCTGGTAACTCGTCTGGAAACACGTCAGGGTACTCTCTGACTACCAGGATGCTCTGGAAGTCTGCCACAGGGCTGGGCTCTGTCACCACACAAGCTAGGAAGCCCTCACAACCCTGGCTCAAGAGTCTCGTCGCCCGAAGTGCCGAAATGCACCTGAAGCCTCCGTCCACTGGCTGTCCGTGAAACTCAAAAGAAAGCAACTCCGGCATGGAGAAGACAATCTTCCTCTCAAAACAGCCTACCAAGGCATGGTAAGCAGACAGCCAGTCCATCCCCAGAATCACTCCAAAGTCCTTCATCTGTATCATAATCAGGTCAGCTGGCAGGCTATGTCCCCCGACGCTGACCTCGCAATCTGTGTACACCTCTTCAGCTACAAACAGCTGACCACTCGGACCTCTGATTACGAACGGATTTTCTAACAGTGTATAATCCTGGTCCAAACTAACTGCGAAACTGGCTACGACAAACGAGTGCATAGCACCGGAATCAAAAAGTGTGTAAACGAGTCTGCCGGAAACTGAAACCATACCAGCCACTACCGAGCCCAAAGCTCTGGCATTCCTGTGTGTCAGGGCGTTGATACGCCCCTCAGCTCTAGGTGCGGACGAAGCAGCCACACTCTGCGTCGGACAAGCAAGTGCTGGCCGGTACCCTCCTCGTGACTGCTATCCTCCTCGTGCTTGGTAACCGCGGCCTCCTATGCGCCCTCCAGTGCTCTGCGCAAGAAGTATCTGCTGACCTCCTGCCATAGACGGGCAGTCCCTCCTGATGTGGCCCGGCTGGCCACACTGGTAACAGAGGGGAACCCGGCTCCCGCCCTCAGTGGGTCCCTGCTGTCGGCTGGGCGGGGGTCCGGTGCTGGCGACTGGCCCCTGTCGAGGGCCCCCAAAGGCCACTGATGGCCCTGTAAAACGTGACGGCTCTCCTGCGGACGCCATGTGTCTCCTCTCTCGCCGACCCTGTGAAAAGTCTAGCTGAAAGGGCCTCTTCCGCCCGCCGTCAGTGTCTCGCGCGGACGGGTTGGTCTCCTCGTAAGTCATGGCTGCCTCCACCACCCTCGAAAACGTAGGCAGCTTCAGGGGTTTGACATACCCCCGAATCGCAGGTCGGAGCCCCTCGGTGAACCTCCAAAGGCACTATTCCTCAGTAGCTACCGCTGTCGCTGCAAAGCGGGACAGCTCCAGGAAATGCGTGCGGTACGCGCTCACGGTCATCGTCCCTTGGCGGAGAGTGTGGAAAGCCCGCCTTCTCTGGTCCTGCCACGTTTGGGGAAAGTACTGCTCGCAGAAGAGGGCGACGAACCGATCCCAGGTCGGCTCGTCCCTCTCCTGTCCCCAGACCACCCTCCACCACCTTTGTGCCGCACTCTCCAGCTGGTACGTGGCAAAGGCTACACGGCACTCCACCGGGGGGGCGAAGGGTGTCGAAAATCTTCTCCAGCTGCTCGAGCCAGTCCTCTGCCTCGGTCGGGTCCTCATCCCCCTTGAAGGAGGGGGGCTTCAGCTTCCGAAACTGCCCGAAGAGCTCGAAGTGACGCTGCAGTGGGGATGCTGATGCACCTCCAGGCAACGGTGTCTCGTGCACAGAAGTGTCGAAGGAAGGTGGGGGCTGCGGCAGCCCATCCCCTCCCCCGCGACCAGCGCCGCGTCCGTCGGGTGGTCCCATAGAGGACTCCCCCTCCACAGCCCCAGGGGGAGGAGCTCGGGGCGGTGGGTGGAGCTCCTCTCGCACAATATCCCGTATCAACTGGGCGAGGTCCCGGGCCTGGACGCCCGGGAGTAGTGGCTGGTCCACCGAGGCGTCGGCAACGGCACACCCACCTCGCCGACCTCATCCTCGACCGCACCCGCGGCCCGCCTCACCAGTCCCGCGATGAGGCATCTCCTTCAAGGAGACGCGAAACAAAACGGAACACGTCACTACGGAACGATACCGAACGGAAACATCTAAGAGCTCATGTCAAAAGATATGTTGTGGTGGCTACTCTAGTTATAGACATGTGAATTGGTTATTTTCCAGTCAGTTGATTCACTTCTCGGAACGACCTTGCTCTGATACCATCTTATAACGACCCGATTCCCGAGTCCCTACGAGACACAAGAACCGGACCGACTCGACTAATCCCAAGACCTGGTCGTCCAACGAAGAAGTAACCAAAAGAGAAGTAAAATAAAGTACATTCAGCATTAATATAACTAACAGTAATAAAATACAGCAGTAAGGAAAGAAACCACTACAGTATATACCACCACAACAGTAGAACAACATTCATAACATAATATGAAACTGCAAGTAAAGAAAAGTACAGCGGTAACAAGAACTATTCACTACAGTGGAACCAAAAAGAGGTACAAGAGAACAGTGGTAACTCTACTGAACCCTACTCGGCTAGCGTCCTCTGAAGCCGCTGACCCTAGCTGCTCAACACCCGGTCCTGAAAGGTAACGAGTGTAACACGTCAGCAAAACGCTGAGTAGAGTGGCAGCTAAACTAAAGAAACAGTAAAGTGTACAGTAGCTGTATTAATTTTCTTTCTTCCTTTATTTACGTCTTTCTATTGTTTCAAAATTTATCTATTTCTCAGATCCTTCCCTTGATCTCGAATGTTCCTCGTGGGAACGATCTTGATTGCAATCTTTTCCAAAAAGTAGAAGTAGCACGTGGTGCTCTCCTGGCCGGGAGAGTCTCCCGTGGTGATCCTACTCTCAGTCAACCACCCCAAGGTCACGGACAGGCGTAACGGTGACTACGGCACGCGCGATAAATGCACAGGTAGCTAACCCGCACTGGCACGCGGTCAGTCGTTTCCGTTAACGGGTGCGCCCAAAGCACAGCACGGAACCAGTACAGGGCAGAGCCCTCTCAGTAACAGGGGTCCAACCCCTCCACAGTAACCAAACAGGGACCTTGCCCCTCCACAGTCCGCGCACCCTCGCCTGACTACCATGGTTTGCCCAGTGGACCTAACAAGTCGGTGTAGGAGGCTAGCAGAACCCCGGGGCCCGTGGGGTAGCTAGTACATCCCTACACTAGTAGCTCTCCTCGGTACTACGTACACGAGGGCCAGCAAGTCGGTACAAAGTGGCCAGACCTAACCCCGGGTCCCTGGGGCGACTGGCTCTGCTCTTCACTAAACAGGGGTACAGTCGCTCTCCTTGGTACTCCGTACTCAAGGGCCAGCTCACTTCCCCAATTCTATTCCATTCATCTTCCAAGAGTTATACTCCTAATTCCCCGTAGGGTTCCAACTCTTTTAACTCAGCACATTCAGGTTTCACCTTTACAGTTTCACGTTCATGCAATCCATGTTCTCAATCGCATGTATTTATTTATAACAGGCAGCTGTTAAACCAATTTACAGGTAGCGATTATTTCCTTTCTACATTTTCCAAGACTGCAGTATTCATATATGCCACTAGTTTTCCCGTCCTAGGATTCATGCCATATCGTAGGATTTATCATACAATCTAGTTTTCCAGCCCTAAGATTCATGCAACACTTAGGATCTATCATTCAATCTATTTCTCATTCATAGGATTCATGCAATGTCCTAGGTTCTATTTATGGTTCCATAATTTAACAGATTATACTAGTAAACTTAAAAGCCACTCTACCGGTTACAACAGGCGTACTGGGGGCGTGGTCGGGAATCCCACGTACCTCCGCAACCCCCGAGAATGCAACGGAATGGGGTCCTATCACAAGGATAAAAAACAAGGAGTTTCTCAAAACAGTATACAACTACTGTAGACGGGTACAGGATTTAATTCCGAAAAGCACGCAACTCGAAACGCGGAAAACGAACATCGAACGGGCCCTAAACGAGTCGAAAACGACGAAACAGTGCAAAATCAGACGTCTGGAACCTCTTCCAGACGTCTTAAAAAGTGGATCAGAGGTTACCTTTGCTCTGCGTGGTCTCTCAGACGTCCAGAAGCCTGCGGGGGCGTCTGGCCTAGTTCCCAGACGTTCGATGGTCACCCCGGACGTCTGGAAGTCGCACCCGTCGTCTGGCACCACTGCCAAACGTCCGATTCGCGTTGGATGCGAATTTCAGAACCTACGCGTACCCATTCCTCTTGCTCAGTACGGACGGTCGAAGGAAAGAAGGTACGAAAATAACCTACTTACCAGACGTCTGGACAGTCCTCCAGACGTCTTCTCTGTCGTCTGGTTGGAAGCCCAGACGTCTGATTCTGGAAAAATTTCCAGAACCAGGGCGCGACTCGCCCTCCGCTCGCGACACTCGGGCGCGCCGCGTCTCGTCCGCCTGCTGCTCGAGCTGCAGCAGGCCTCCCGCGTCACTCCGAGCCCGCTGCGCCCCCGCCGGCCGGCTCTCGCTGCCCCGGCAGGCTCGAGCCCTCTCGGCCGACGCCTCCTCCCTCGCGCAGCACCTCCTCCCGCACTCACCGCGGCTGTCGCCGCCGTCGCTCGCTCACGCTCGCACTCGCGCACCGGCTGGAAGGAGAAGAGGAAGGGAGCGGAGGTGATGAGAGTGAGGGAGAGGGCGTGGCTTTTTAAAGACGCGCGGGGAGAGAGAGAGAGAGAGAGAGAGAGACGGAGGGGGCAGCGCTTGCGGAGGAGAGGGAAAAAGAGCATCTGCAGGTCTGCGCGCACAGGCGCGCAGACGGAACCGCACGTGCTGCCCAAACCGAATCCCAGACTTCTGGAAGGGGTTCCAGACGTCTAGTCCAACATCTGGGTCACCTCCCAGACCTCTTAAAAGACGTCTGAAGCCGCGCGTTCGTAACAACCACCCTCGAGAACGTAGGCAGCTTCAGGGGTTTGACATACCCCCAAATTGCAGGTCGAAGCCCCTCGGTAAACCTCCAAAGGCACTCCTCCTCAATGGCTACGGCTGTCGCAGCGAAGCGGGACAGCTCCAGAAAACGCATGCGGTACGCGCTCACGGTCATCGTCCCCTGGCGGATAGTGTGGAACTCCCGCCTCCTCTGGTCCTGCCACGTTTGGGGAAAGTACTGCTCGCAGAAGAGAATGACAAACCGGTCCCAGGTCGGCTTGACCCTCTCCTTTCCCCTGACCGCCTTCCACCACCTGTGTGCCGCACTCTCCAGCCGATACGTGGCAAAGGCCACGCGGCACTCCACCGGGGGGTGAAGGGTGTCGAAAACCTTCTCGATCTGCTCGAGCCAGTCCTCCGCCTCGGTGAGGTCCTCATCCCCCTTGAAGGAGGGGGGCTTCAGCTTCCGGAACTGTCCGAAAAGCTCAAAGTGGCGCTGCAGTAGAGATGCTGGTGCACCTCCAGGTAAAGGTGCCTCGTGCACAGAAGTCTCGAAGGAAGGTGGGAGCGGTGGCGGCCCATCCCCTCCCCCGTGTCCAGCGCCGTGCCCGTCACGCGGTCCCATAGAGGACTCTCCCTCCGCAGCCCAAGGGGGAGGCGCTCGGGGCGGTGGGTGGAGCTCCTCTCGCACTATATCCCATATCAGCTGGGCGAGGTCCTGGGCCTGAATGGCCGGGAGCAGTGGCTGGTCCACTGAGACGTTGACCGCAACACGCCCACCTCGCCGACCTCGTCCTCAGCCGCGCCCGCGGCCCGCCTCGCTAGTCCCTCGTCGAGGCATCTCCTGCAAGGAGACGCGAAACAGAACGGAAACACACCAATATAGAACGATATCTATCGAAGGAATCTAAGAGCTAAAGTCAAAAGAAACATTGTGGTGGTTACTCTAGTTACAGACACGTGAATTAGTTATTTTCCAGTCAGTTGATTCGCTTCTCGGGACGACCTTGCTCTGATACCATCTTGTAACGACCCGATTCCCGAATCCCTACAAGACACGAAAATCGGACCGACTCGACTAATCCAAAGACCCAGTCGTCCAACGAGAAAGTTACCAAAAGAGCAGTAAAATAACCCACATTCACCATGTATATAACTAGCAGTAACAAAATACAGCAGTAAAGGAAAGAAACACTACAGTATACACCACCACAACAGTAGAGAAATAAACATGTACATAACAAGAAGCTTACAATAAATAGAGTACATGGAGTAACAGAAAACTACTCACTACAGCGGAAAGAAAAGTACAGAAGGTACTACAGGTAACTCTACTGGGCTCTACTAGGCCCAACGCCCTCCGCAGCCACTGACTCTGGCTGCTCAACACCTGGTCCTGAAAAGGTAACAAGGGTGACACGTCAGCGAAACACTGAGTAGAGTGGCAACTAAAAGCTAGAAGCAGTAAAGTAGAAAGTAGCTGTTATGTTTTTACTTTCTTTATATCTTTCCATTTATTTACTGTTGATTTATTTCTCAGATCCTTCTCTTGATCTTTAATGTTCCTCGTGGGAACGATCTTGACTGCAGTCTTTTCTGAAAAGTAGAAGTAACATGTGGTGCTCTCTTGGCCGGGAGAGTCCCCCGTGGTGGTCCTACCCTCAGTCAACCACCCCAAGGTCGCTGACAGACGTAACAGTGACTACGGCACGTGCGATAGATGCACGGGTAGCTACCTCGCACTGGCACGCGGTCAATCGTTTCCGTTAACGGGTGCGCTCAAAGCACAGCACGGAACCAGTATAGGGCAGAGCCCTCTCAGTAATAGGGGTCCAGCCCCTCCACAGTAACCAAACAAGGGTCTTGCCTCTCCACAGTCCATGCACCCCCGCCTGACTACCCTGGTTTGCCCAGTGGACCTAACAAGTCGGTGTAAGAGAGCTAGCAGAACCCCGGGACCCGTGGGGTAGCTAGTGCTCTCCCTACACTAGTAGCTCTCCTCAGTACTGTATATACGAGGGTTAAAAGTCGGTACAAAGTAGCCAGTCCTAACCCCGAGTCCCTGGGGCGGCTAGCTCCGCTCTGCACTAAACAGGGGGACAGTTGCTCTCCTTGGTACTCCGTACTCAATGGCCAGCTCACTTCCCCACTTCTATTCCATTCACTTTTCGAGAGTTCTACTCCTAATTCCCCGTAGGGTTCATACTATTTTAACTCAGCCAATTTAGGTTTCACCGTTCCAGCTTTATATCCATACAATTTATATTCTCAACCGTAATTATCCATTTATAACAAGCAGTTGTTAACCAATTTACAAGCAGTTATCACTACCTTTCCACTTTTCCAAGACTGTAATGTTTATATAATCAACTAGTTTTCCAGTCCTAGGATTCATGCCGTATCCTAAGATCTAGCATTCAATCTAGTTTTCCAGTTCTAGAATTCATGCAATACCCTAGGATCTATCATTCAATCTAATTCCTCAGTCCTAGGGTTCATGCAATGCCCTGGACTCTATTAGTTGTTTCATAATTGTACAATTTTTGTTAAATAAATTAAAGGGTCACTCTACCCGCGAAACCAGGAGTACTAGGGACGTGGTCGGCAATCCCGCGTGCCTCTGCAACCCCCACAGTCGCAACGAAATGAGGTCCTAACACAAGGATCAATCACAAGTAGTTTCTCAGAACAGTATACAATTACTGCAAACAGGTAAAGAAAATAAATCTGGAAAGAACGCAACTCAAAACGCGGAAAACGGACTCCGAACGGGCCCGAAACGGGTCAAAAACGACGAATCCGTCCAAAATCAGACGTCTGGAACCTCTTCCAGATGTCTTCAAAGGTTGATCATGTCGTACCTCGATCTGCGCCGTCCTTCAGACGTCCAGAAACCCACTGGATCGTCTGGCCTTAGTTTCCAGACGTCCAATTGTCACCCCAGACGTCTGGTACTGTGGCCAGACGTCTGATTCGTGTGGGATGGCGAGCCCTCGCGTCCTCCCAAACAACACCTGCACACACACGCAACCGCTCTCATCACGAAAAGGCGCAGAAGAAGTGGCGGACAGCTGCATGGCCGTACACACGTAAAAGGAAGTAGGAAAATATTGTACCTGTCAAACGTCATACGCGTCGTCTGGATGTAAGTCCAAACGTTTGATTCTGGAAAATATTCCCAGAATCAGGACTCCGTTCGTCCTCCGCCCGCGACGCACGGCCGCGTCGCGCCGCGTCCGCCTGCTACCCGAGCTATAGCAGCCCCTCTGCGACAACCCACGCCCACTACTCCTCCGCTAGCCGACTGTAGCTGCCCCGACAAGCTCGCACCTCGCAGTCGAGCCTTCTTCTTCCTCCCGCGACACTCCTCCCTCCCGCACACTCGCTCGCTCGCGCTGGCAGAGAGAAGGAGAAGGAGAAGGCAGTGGAGTGAGGTTGAGGGAGAGGGCGGTGCTATATAAAGGCAGCGACAGGAGAGAGAAAAGAGAAGCGGCACGTCTATAGGGAGGGAGAGAGGGAGCAGAACGAAGGCGGCGGGTTCAGTCTGCGCGCACAGGCGTGCAGACGTAAACCCGTACGCCAAAAAAATTTAATATCAAACGTCTGGGAAGGGTTCCAGACGTCTGGCCAGACGTCTGGGCCACTTCCTAGACGTCTTAACTGCATCAGATGCTGTGTTCGTAACAACTAAGAACACTCAAAGGGTTTTGGTGAAACAAGCCGAGGTAGTTGTAACTACCTCCAATTGTCTGCTCTACCCTTTGTATAGAAGGTCAATGTACAAATTACAGAGTACAACCTCCGCTTAACAACAAATTACAGCAAAGTACAATTATAAAACATAATATGACAATAGTTTTGACCCTCGCAAAGAATACTGGAATTGTTGTAACACTTCTGAAATAACAAGAATCAAAATATCCTTACATCTGTGGAGAATTCAACAACAAGTCACAAAACATCCAACGAACTTTTTCAGGGCTTTAACAAACAACAACCATTTCCTAAACATGACATGGACATACTTTTATTTTATTTTATTTTTTGAAAGGACATGGACATACTTTATAATATTTATATATACATACATGTACATGTGCATAGATAACATATCCAGGTTCAGTTCCTAGATATCATCCAACAAAAGGAAGGCATCATAGCAGTATCACCTGATAAAGTTGATTAAGCTTGACCATTCTCTCTCCACAGATGCACATAAATATTTACAAAGTTCCCTTATCTGCCTCTACATGCAAATACAACTAAGACAGAGATGGCGATTATGAAAAGGTTTGAATATTAAAAAGGACATTTGCAAAGCATTATCTTTGTAGAACGACTCTAACCTATACAACTCTATATTTACAGGGAGCATTATGTTCCAAGTGATCTGGAACCTCAATATGTAGGCTGATGGTTGGAAATTCAGGTAGTTGCATATTGGAGTATATATGAAATCTTTGCTTATTTTAATGCCCTTAGGTAGTCACAACGTTTCTCTTAGTCTAAAATTATAGTTGGGGTGTCGGTAGTTTTGTAGGCCCATCCATATTCATCCAGGTATGCTCGTACTGCCTCTTTGAGTGCTAGATTTGGTATGAGCTGTTGCTCTTCAAGTGGCTCCCTAGTAACTGGGTCAAATCGTCCAACCTGAAATGAAAAGAAATACATGTGGAAATAGTGGATCAAATGTGCCAGCAGAATCTTATAGAGAAGCAAAAACTAGAGGATACCTTGCGAAGGTGGTCGAGGATTACAGCCCTCTCATATGTGATCCCTCCAGGTGAGATTACAGGATCGCAAAAGATATCAAGGGTGATTTTACAGCAAAGGAAGTCTGGAACCTGGAGAGTTGCAGTTAGAATAATTGTTCAATTGGATATGCACACACAAGTTAAGTCCTCTCTCCTGATGTTTTAGTGAAGCTAGCTCTAATTAGTGGCTTGAAGACTCTTGTTTGAAGTTTATGGATTTTTTGCTACTACTATGGTTGCTTTTCTTTTTATTTTTGATGGGAGAGATTTTATTTTCGAGAAAGAATTTCAGAAGATTTCTTAAATTCTGGGAGCTGTTGTCCATTAAGGATTATGTATTTCACTTGAAGATGGGGAAGTGTGCATATCCTTTTTAGGGTATGCACACAAAAGATAAGTACCCTATCTTTTTCTTTAATTCTTATTCATCTCTTCATTTGTCTTTTTTTTTTTTTAAATCAAAGGATAGTTATCAAAGCGATAATCACCCACAATCAATCTCTTCGTTTGTCTTTGCCTTTGGAGTAGAGGATTTTTTGCTTTTGTTGTTGCATTTATTTTCAAATGGATCTTAAGATCTTCTTAAGTTGATGGATTGATTATCGGCATTGGTTATATGGGAGATGTTCAGATATTTCATCTCATGTGGGCAACTGATTTTGGAGCTTTGAAGATTATGGAGGACACATATCCACATTGGATACGTGCCCAAAATATAAGTGTCGAAATTTTGGAAAATAATTTCTATTATACATAAAAAGAGGCCCTAGCACTCTTTATGTAGGGAGAGGAAAGGGCATACATGGTAGCACAATTAAGTATTTACTAAATATAACCATGACCTACATATGGTAAACAACTAATCAAATAACTAATTTGATTTATTTCCTAACACTCCCCTTCAGGTCAAGACGCGAGAGACAGCGAAGACTTGGATCCTTAAAGTAGTGGAGATCAACTCTTGTCGACGTAGTAGTCCCCTTCTTCGTGTCTTCAACTTTAGGTGTCTCTTCTTATACGTCCTTACAAAGTCAATTTACGCTTGGTTTCTCTTGAGATGCGTGAGAGCACTACCTTTAATCTTGACATCTTGAGGTGACTCTCATTTTCCTTACTTCTTCCACTCAAACATATAAGGATCTAAATAATAAAATTCAAGACTTTTTAGGAATTACATACAAGTACCTTAAGAAAAAAAAAAAAACATTGAAACTTAAGTGGACCTAACATGCAAATCATCCCTCTTTTTTTGTGTCAACGAACCCTAAGTTGGTGATGAGGCCCCATCCTGTTCGTGACATGGAAGGGGCGTCGCCCCCTGTTGGCTTGCTGCAGGAGAGAGGGAGGTCCAGAGATGAAGTTTGAGATGACTCACTGGAGAGAAGCAACCGAAGAGGAATCGGAGATGACCAACCATCTCTCCTCTTCTCGTTCTTCTTCTTCTTTTCTCTCTCTATCGGTTAGCAACACAGCAAAGGATCCAGCAAGGTCGAGGGAGGACCGGACCACCTTGGTCCAGTAGCATGGCCCTTAAGGAGTAGGGTGGGGCCCTCAAACCCTCGATCAAACGAGGTTTGATAGGCAAAACTAAGATTCGAGCCCTATGGTTTATGGGCGGTGCTGAACGAAGAAGCGGCTCTCACCGACACATGGCTAGCCAAAGGACCACCGGAGGTGGTCGGTCTAGTCACTAAGGCTTCAGTGACCACCCCATCGGTGGTCCCTCGCCAAACGATGGCACGGTGGCCAGAGGCAGCACCGATGGTGCTTTTCCCTCCAGCGATGATGACTTGAAGCAATATCAATAGGAGAAAAATGAAGGGGAAGTAGAGGAAGTTGGGGAGAGGAGAGGACCTCTCGGTAGCTCGCCAGAGACCATCAGCAGCGCCAGAAGGCTTCCCCCCTCTAAGGTTTCTTCTTCCCTCTTCTTTTCTCTTTTCCCACGGGATCAAATCCGTTCTTATACCATTGAGATTTTGGAAAATGATTTCTGTTATATATAAAAAGATGCCCTAGCACTCTTTATAGGGAGAGGCAAGGACATACATGGTAGCACAATTAAATATTTACTAAATATAACCACAACCTAAATACGATAAATAACTAATCAAATCACTAATTTGATTTATTTCCTAACAATAAGTTTAACTTCTGATTAAACATATTTCAGTATCAGGATTGGGGGTTTTCAATATGAGTCTTGGGAATTTGGACTGTTGGTGTTCTGCAATCTTTCAGATTGGAGCTTTTGTTCCTAAGCTTTGATTTGCCCATCTCAAGCTTGAGGAGATTTCCTCAGACTCATGTACCAATAAATTGAGAATAAAGATGATGATGTTTGACTTGAGTGGGAAACTGATTTTATGAAGATCAAATGATCATGAAGGGCACATATCCACTTTGGATATGTGACCAAAAGTTGAGTTTTTATGCCATCCTTTTTATCATGAGTATATTTCTTGATTGTGGAAGACGCTACTACTGTGGATGTATTTCCAGAGTTGGAAGGGTATTTTGCTGTTGGAGGATGCTATGGGGGCTGGAAGGAAGTTATTTGATGCATGCTATATAAAAGTTGGGTGAAGATTTGGAGTCATGAGAACTGAGTAAAGTTGGTTTTGAAGGTTCCCTACTAGGAGGGGTGACGTAATAATATGCGGAAATAAAATATAAAACAATCTCACAAAAATCAATCACAAAATGTACACAGGTATTTTTAGGTGGAAACCCAAACCGGGTGAAAACCACCACCTAACCCTCTCGAGTTAGGATTTTCCGATCAACCAAGTTGATCAAAATCCACTAAACGAATCACTTTAAACGAGGGTGATTCAACCTCAGTACAACCACGCTACAAGTACGAGGGTAGCGTTCCTCAACCCCTTCTCTCCACGAGAAGGATTTTGTCCCACGAAGGAGACGAGAATTCGCAAAGCGAATACCCAACCAAAATACAAAGATAAAATAAAACAACAGTCCTATAGAGCCAACAAAATTAAACCTAGCTTCTATAGGAAATAGGAAACTCCCCTTTGCAAGGAGTGCGTCGACGATGACGCGGTGCGTGTGCCACGCGACGGCGCTACGTCGCTCTCGTTATCAACGCCGGGAGAGCGGGTGCGCAACGGGAATGATGCTCTCAAGATGATGGAGCTTGAGCTTAGAGAGCAAGTGCTTCTTGGACACAAGAGAGTGGAAATACTTGATCTTAGTGTATCTTGGTCTCTCTAGGTGTATATCTTGTGTGTCTAAGTGTATCCAAGTGTGTTTTTGTGTTGCAAAGGCTCCCCTCTATTTATAGAGGCCTTAGGAAGGTTTTGGAAGGCTTGGAAAAGCTTCCATAGCCGTTGGGTGCAAAGCCCAAGAGAATCAGGCCGAAATCAGGACAATGATTGCATTTGACAGGGTTATCAGACGTCTAACTCTGGCATCAGACGTCTGGAAGGCCACTTTAAGACGTCTGATTCCAAGGTCAGACATCTGATTCTATGCGGGTTTCTCCCTGACTTGAATCAGATCTAAACAGGGTTTTTGTGCAAGTCCATCAGACGACATACAGGACGTCTGGTACTATGTCTGGACGTCTGGAAACCTACTTTTACTGTGGGAATTGATTTCCAAACGTTGCAACGGCTAGAAAATCTCTGAGAAGAGATTTTGGGTCAGCCGAGGCAAAACGGTCATTTATCAGACGTCTGTAAAGTCCTATGGACGTCTGATAAGGCTCTAACGGTCATATTCTTGAGCATCTTCTAAGTCAGCCAACGATCCACTAACTGGACGTCTGACAAAGTCATCAGACGTCTCCTAAGACGTCTGGTCTAAGGTCTGGACGTCTGATTTCATCAGACAGAACTAACTATGTCCAGCCTAACAGTTATCAGACGTCTGAAACAACAGTCAGACGTCTTAAAATTCTTTATCAGACGTCTGATTTTGGAATTAGACGTCTGGAAGTGCTGTTTGAACCCTATATTGGTTTTCTAAGTATTCTACAGAAAACCTAAGTATCCTAGGGTTGTGCAGGTGTTCCTAGGACTACTTTTAGGGTACTTTGAGGCTCTTTAACATAATGTTCTAAGGAATAAAAAAGAGCAAGAAAATAAATACAAGAGATACATGAAAGGATAAAAAAGAATCTATCATATTCTTCTTGTCTTCCATCTCCAATCTTTCGCTCCACGCGAACCTCCTGTATTTTCCGTCAAGCTCCTCCAATCCGTCCTGGATGCGAGCTTGAACTCCGTCTAAACACGTCCACATTTGCAATTGACCTAAAATCTAGGACTCAAATTGCAAATGTTAAATAACACGTGTTTTGTTATCATCAAAACAAATGATCGTGGTGCTCTAGCACCAACAGGTTTTGCTTGTTGGAATTCTGGACAGAAACTGAAGAATTTTCAGAAGTTGTTTAAAGAACTGATAATCATGGGATCAGTTTGATCTTTTGCCTCTAAATGAATTTTCTGTATGATGGCTTAGCCGATGAATTGACAATGTTCTTCCTAAGGCATTTGAAGGACTGATCTTGTTTTAAGATCAGTTTTGGCAGTGGTTTACTGGGCATTTTTACATTTTGTTTTTTCTTTGGTTTACTTGTAATTTTCTTTCTTCTGTATTTTTCTCTTCTTTTTTCATTTGTATACACATTAGTGGGAGGCCTTTGTACTTCATATTTTGAGTTCAATAAAAGGGGCAACCCAAGACCCTATGTTTCGAGTTTGTTTAAAGAAAACCTAGAGAGTTGAAACAAATGTATTTGAATTTACCAATTTTGGATAGAAATTCTGATAGCTCTAGAAGAGAATCACCTCTGATGGGTTATCAGCAGCTCTTTCATTGTCAAACACCTGTGAGAGAAGCTGCAATTGATCTTTCAAGTGTGTTGTATTATCTTTTGGAAGAGAAGAATCACTCGTGTAATATGCAGTAAGAGCTTCCTCACAAACCTCTCTGAGATGAAGAAACCATATCAAATTCAATCACAGACGTGGCATCCCAAGTTATCCGGCAGTTTAAATTTCTATTTCACTCATTATTCCAGACTAGAAAATGATAATATTTGGAAAAAGGGAAACTCACAGTTGAAAATGATGTGAACCTTCTTCAATTTCTGCAGCTTCCATGACCGTTTACTTGACTCCTTTTCCCAGTTTGCATACTTTGCTTTGGCAAGAATCTGCCAAATTTCCTCCACTAGATGAATGGCACTGTCCAGACCCCTTGCAAGGTCAAAAGCCTAGATTGAAAAATGAAGCAATAAAACATTACGGACACAATGCAAAATCAGGTGAGAAACAAGCGAAAGGCAAGGAACATTGCAGTGCAACTTCTCAAAGCAGAGTGCAAAATTTACGTCTCAAGGCATCTCAACACCATTTATAGAAAATTGCATCCTAAATACCAATCTGATATTTGCCAACTCTATCCAAGTTCACAAAGCCCCAACTTGGCTTTCAAGAAAAATCCCAACAGCTTATGATTCAACACCCACATCTTGGTAACAGTTTGGCTTTCTAAGACCTTTCACTGAGAACCCCAATGTCAATTCAAAATGACCAGGTGCCTTGTTCTACCCCACCGTGCATTCTTCCTTCTTTCTAGTGCTTGCCAAACCTCCCTTATTTGACTGATGCTAACCCCTTTCAAATCCACCTTACCACGTTGACTACCACACTTTCTTCGAAGTCATAAATCACCTAGGTTGCATCTGCTTGTGTGATATCCCACAAGAGTGGTATAGGGAATGGTAACAGTGTAATATCTCATGAGCTTTGTGGTTTCTTATAAAACTTTCTCTACCGCATCGTTTTCCAAATTCTAATATATATAAAAAAAAGATGGAAATTATTCCACTATACAACAACCACTTATGCACCACACTACCAAACACCCCCAAATAGATTTTACCCCACAACCAAACACAGCCCAATAGTCCCTAACAAGCACCTACCCACCCACCCAACTCCCAGAAAATCCACCTCTAAATCCAACTTCCAACTGATTTTTTTTCCCTGAAAATGTAAATTCCAACTGCTTTTGCTGTTACCTGTGTTTGTTCAGCTGCACCAAATCTCCCTTCAGCCTCCAGTTCTTCTCAATCACCAGTCAAACACAACTCCACAAATCTTAACCATCTAACTCCACCTCCTCCCCTCTCCATGTCCAGACGAAGACCCCAAGTAGAATGCCCTGGGTAGAGTCTCACTTCTTTGCTTTATGCATTTTATACCTTCTCTCACAGTGGTAATTAGGAGAAACACTAGAATTGTGCCAGCTTGCATGCACAATCACATGGTCACTTGCATTTGCACCACAGGAAAAGGCAACTTCAGCCCTCATTATCCAACAAAGCTAGTTAGAAAAAATGGGCAACCCTAATCCTCAATATATAAAGGATTTGGGTAAAATACATAGAAGTTCGCAAACTATAAGAAAGTAAGAAAAGAATATAAAAACATAATTCTCAACACTTTCCCTCAAACTAAAGCACAGATGTCAATCATGCTCAGCTTGATCTACATCTGTTGAAAGGGATCCTGGGAAATACTTTGGTAAAGACATTTGCAATTTGATCTTCAAAGCTAACATGAGTGGTACGTAGAGCTCTCTCATGAAATATGGGATTATTTGCATTATATATAGTAGCTCTATTATCACATCTCATCTCCATATAGTCAGTGGCACCTAAATATGTAGATCTGTAAGGATAGAGCGAATCAACATCATCTCAATAGTAGCTTGTGTCATAGCATGATACACTCTAATTCAGCACTAGATCATGCAACTACAGCCTGCTTCTTGTTGTGCCACGTCATAAGATTACCAGCAAGATAAGTACAAAACCCTAAGGTAGACTTCCTATCCTTGAGGCAATTTGCATAATCTACATCTGTATATGCAATAACATCTAATGAGCCCTTGGAAAACAAAAGTCTAAGAGAATATGCATCAGGATAGAGAATCTGAATAGGAACTTTCTCATTGAACACAAAGGAATTCATCTTGTAAATACGATAGCAAGCAATCAAAATAGCATCTCCCCAGTATAAAGATGGAACACTATGATGAATAAGCATGGCCCTGCCAAGATATATTGGTGCTTGTGTTCAATTACACCATTATGCTTAAAGCTATGAGGGCAAGTCGTCTAATGAATAATGCCCTCGGAGAGGTAAAAGCTACGTAAATAATGAGTACAGAACTCTAAGGTAATATCCGAATGAGCAATTTTCACATTGACACTAAATTGAGTCTTTATTTCCACTGAAATTTTTGATAATAAGACCAACATCAAACTTGGACTTCAACAGAAAGACCTACAACAAATGGGATCAATCATCAACAACAATCAAATAATAACGTTGTTCCAATCTATCAACAGTACAGCTAGGACCTCAAATATCCATATAAAGTATTCAAACAAGGACTTCGACCTAAGACTCTTACTAGACGGAATAAGAACTCCTATGATGCTTTCCAAGCTGACACACTTTACAATCAACTCTAGTTGCAAATGAAAGCTGGGGAATCACATGCCTGAGTTTGACTAGCGACAAATGACCCAACCTGATGTGCCATAAGTGACTTGATGAGGTGGTAGAAGAGACAACCACATGACCAGCATAAGGAGACTAGAGTAGCCGGTACACCCCCCCTTCCTCACAACCTCCACTAATCGTCTTCCCAATCAAAACATCCTGAAAAACACATGAGACAGCAACAAACACAGCTCTGCAATTGAGTTCGTTTGTTATCCTACTAACAGAAAGTATGTAAAGTGGACATCCCCCTAGCCAATAATCGGTGAATATTGACCATCAACCACCAGAACTGCCTGTCTTAGCACAACAAGTCTAATAATGGAAAAGCCATCTCGATCACTACATAAGTGTTAAGAAGCTTTAGAGTCCACTAACAAATCAGGATCACAACTAATGTGCAAGCATTGCAACCATTGTACCTAGTAGGCTGGTAAATGCTACAATGTCATGCTGAGTTAGAAGATGTTGTGGCTAACATCTAAGATACTCGTTGCAAAAGATCATCATACTTAGCACGTGCAACTGTCACCATCTCTGCAGAAGAGTCTGCTGCAACAACTTTATGAGCAAAAGAAAGCTTCCCATGCTTTGTCCAGCAAGAGTCTTTGTTATAACCAATTTTGCCACAAATGGGCGACCTCTGTTGACGTCTTCTTATAGGACTAACGACTCATATGACTGTAAGCCTCCTCCAGAGTAGCTGAATTTGCCATCGTCAATCTCTGAGCATGTGTAGACGAGTAATCAAGCCCTAAGTCTGCAAGAAACTAAAAGAGTGCTGCCACTTTCCTATTCCTTCTCTAAGACGTGCAAGTGCAGATAAGATGATAGGCATTGTATTTCTCAAACAATACCTTAAGTGTGGAATAATACTGTGCACTGATTTAAATTCCGTCAACATGCCGTCGAAATGGCTATTTCTGAGAGAGCCATGTCGAAATCATTATTATGTCGAAACACAAAGGTTTCGATGAAATTTTGCAATTTTATCGAAATGGTCAACAAGTAGCAAATGCACTGGACATTTCGGCAATTGTTGATGCTATTGTCCCATTCTTCATTGTTGCTGCTACTACTCTAGTTATTGTTATGTTCTGAATCTCCTATATTGAAAATTGAAATTTTCTTTTACTCCTACCTCAAAAAAGATTATACCGAAACTTCAACTCATATTCAGTTGATGCCAACAACTCTAATGACTAGTGGAAGAACTAAGCATCATGCTCTTCCCCTCCCCTTTAATTACTTGAATGCCCTATCCTAATTTTATCTTCTCCAAATAAGGATTTTTCGTTGTCATTGCCATCAGGAAACTACAAGTACTACTCTGTAGTTTGTTCTTCTCTTAAGATTTGATTATATTCCATATTTATCCCTAATTATAGAGTAGATCTACACGAGATCTACTATTATTACAAACTTTTAAGCCTAATCATAATTTAGAATTGAGAAAACCTTTGTTTAATTACCAAAAATAAAATGCTAAGTTTGTGTTAACATTAGCATCTTTCTTCTTGTAGTCAATTTTGGAAATAATTATCCATTTAAATAGGAAGTATAAGATGAGGTTTAGGGTTTGGGGCTTAAATGGAAATAGTTATCCTTAAAATTCTTCTCATTTTTACTACTTCTGTCATCTTTTTTCAACATGCATCAGTGTTCCTTCAGCATGACCTTTGTGTGCCTCCGAAGTAGACTATTTTCGAAGCATCGAAATCGTCAAAGTCCAACATCAAAACACGAGTGTTTCCACAACGTGCCCTCGGTGTGTTGGCAAAATGCACATTTGAAAATTTATCAAAATGACGTCAAATCAGCATTTCAAACCTTAGTGTTACAACTTCTCTTCCTGTTGGAGACCCAACATCTTGCTACAAACTTGGAAGACTCGACTTAAGTAACGTTCGAAATGTCGATTTCGACACCATCTTGATAAATTTCCAAATGCACATTTTGCCGGCATGCCAACGGATGCCGACAAAAATGACAGTGGTCAAAATAATTAAAATTTTAAAAATAACTATTTCAATTGATAAATATTTCCATTTAATTCATAAATATTGTCTTTTACTTCATATGTAATACATCGATACATAACCTGTGTAGCAGAAGCAACAGCATGTCGCCAGCATGTCGACGATTTTGCCAACATGCCGGCAAAACACCTGCGTTTCAACAACTTGAGTATGTCGACATGGCATATCTTAAAAAATTGTCATTTCGGCATGCCGACAGCGGCACGTCGCCAGCATTTAAATCACTGGAGACAAGTTCTTCTCATGGGAATATGTATCTCGCAAGCTATTCAACGTCTCTTTTATTATCTTGCAGTACATGATTCCATTGCCAATCGAGGGAATAACACTATTCATTGTCCAAGCACGCACCATTGTGTTATCCTTCCACGTGGCATACTTCCCTCTCTTCTCATTGGGCTCTAGTTTCGTAAGAATATGCTATTTATCATGATCCTCCATGGTCATGAAAAAAGCTTGAGACCACCACAAGTAGTTGGTATTGTCCAACTTGATCATTAGACCAAATAATAGGTTCTTGTAGATTCATGTTTCCGTCACCTCTGATGTGACATCCAACGAGGCCATCTCTCATGCGAATGAGAGCCTCAAGATGTAAGAAAAACAATTCTAAGTCAGCTTCAGTCATGAAATCGGATCGAAAAAAACTTGATGTCAAATCGAACAGAGGCCAAACGGCAACTCCTCGACCAACTGGCAACACTCCAACAAGTCACTGGAGTCTGGCGACGATTGCTGAAGTAGGGCAGTGTCGAGTGACGTCTCCAATGAGTGTCGCAACCAAAGATAGCCCCAAGAGCAACCTCTAGGTGTTGGGCTACCTACAATCAACGGAAAAGATCATTGTTGTGTTCCCAACCGTCAACAACAAGGTTGGCCGGTTGGCGAAGGGTCACCAAAGGGGGTACAGTGGTCCAGCGACCCCACTGGAGGTTGATGGCAGCGGATTGGTTGTGGGTGAACCACTGATCAAGTGATTTCTTCCCTCCAAAGAAGGTGTTTTGGTTTTTGGTATTGGTATAGGAAAAAGGGGGAAAAACAAGAAAGGTACTAGATGCCAGCCTAAGATTGCCACTCCAATACTAAATTAAAAACATGAGCAACTTAATTTATTATGATCCTCAATATATAGAGGATTTGGATAAAATAAAGAGGTCCACAAACTATAAGAAAATAAAAAAAGAATACAAAAACATAATTCTCAACAAAGTTGTAATTTTCTTATATCTAGCTATTCATTAGAGAATCCATAAAGACAATAGAGTGCATTCTTTAAGAAGCAGAGTTCACCGAGTAGTTTCCACACATTTACTGTATTGCTGTCAACGAGCTGACGATTGACACTCAAGTACAGTTTCTCTCAAATTCCCATAAATTTGCTTTACATATTTCCTGACTTTGGCAAATTAAAATGACCAACAAATGCGATATTTTACATTGCTTGTGAGGACGACAAGCTATGTTTAACCACCAAAATACAAGCGAGTCCATGCACCTTTACAGTATAGTTAGTCTAATCTAGGACCAATTTGAACTGTATGGCTGAGTTGAATAGATAATTTTGATAAATATTTATAGTTTATGATTCATAATTCAGCAGGTTGTGACATGTTACCTCCATCCTAAGTTTTACCCTTTATTAGGCCAATAGTCAGTTATCTTCTACCTAAAAAGAGACAACCAAGTTCCCAACCTTTGATTTTTTAAATAAAGGACTATTTTTTGAAATTCAAGGTGCCAATTATTTGGCTCCCTTCTACTATGAGCAGACTCAAAACAACAGGATCTATAATGTTGTGCCAGATACTTGGATCATGCATACCCAAAGAAGAAATCATGATGCAGAAGTGGCTGCATAGGAGGGCTAGGATAAAAGAGGATCGGGAGGAGAGCAGTGATTCAGACAATGCAGAAGCAGTCTCATGCTGGTTCCTTTTTACCCCTACATGAGCAAGGTTTTTATGGCATAACAGCAAATGCAAGAACCCTCTAAATCTGTTCCCCATATGTCTTACCTTAGCACAGTAGTATTGCCAAAAACCGAAATAAACAAACCACAGAACATATTAATTATTAATTGTTAGCTGGGTCCTCTAATTAAGTTCCATGCAACTTTAATATTAGATATCCATCAAACAAGAAATTGATAGGCTTATCAACTACAGACTGGGTAGAGAAAAGCCATGGAATCTTTTCATTTTCCAAAACCATTTACCAAAAAGACTTGTAACTTTATGTTTCATCATGTAAAGAGACATATGCTCACGGCCAAAATATGGATAAATAATATGAAAGACCATATGCTCACAGCTCAAACATGGATAAGTAATACAATGGATAGAAGATTTCAACCTTCTCCAGTTCCTTGATTCCATCAGCATATTCTTGCCTCTCCAATAAAGCAAGCCCCAACATATAATGGCCCTGTCAGCGAGTCACTGTCAATTATGTATACAAGGAGAAAAGGAAAATAAGCAAAGAAACGTTGCGTCTCTAGTTTCAATATCAGCAATTTACATCTGGACACAACTGTTAGCTTGCATGGCATAAAAAAAAAACTTGAAACACTACTACAACTCCCCTATGCAACAAATCTTAGCTTACAAATATAAGATGTTTAAGTTATTCAGAATATGAATCCACTCTCAAAAGTAAGCATGTCTTTCAATGGCAGAGCCACACATCAGTAGGGGCGGGCAAGTTTCTACATATGATTTGAAAATATAATCAAGTGAAATGCAGTTTTTAACGGAAATAGACAATATCATACACCTTTGGCCATTGAGAAAGCAACAGAATGATACTATGAACATTATTCTTTCTGTGATGTGCCTACACTGAAAAAAATCATGTTACCGCCACTGAGTTCATTCCTTTTTTCTCTGACTGATTGTCTTCCTATTCCTCTGAATTGTTCAACTCTTCTCTTTTCAGTCTTTTCTTTGCATTATATTATGAAGAAGCAAGTCCAATACCAGACATGTATAAATTGGCTTTTTGTTTAGAAACCAAGAGCTTAGATGTATGTGTCGATTATCTTTAACCATAGGAACAATCCAAGGAGAAGCATGCTGATACAGTAAAAATAAAAATGCCAAAATCAAATAGCATTAACTCCATTCAACACTATTGCTAAACTCCTTAGCACGAGGAAGAGGAAGAAGGATACCTTGACAGAGCTGGCATCTAGAGCTATAGCCTTTCCACAGTCTTCCTCCACTCTCTCCCACTCTCTATCGGAAAACTCAAACAAGAAAAGAATGTTACCTCAATGGCATAGCAAAAGTATAACTAGCAATTCTCAATAGATTTACCTTCTTTTCCTGTAACATTGTGCCCGGTTGGTCCAGCATGCAGCCACATTAGGAAATAGCACAATGGACTGCAATTACAAATGAACGCCATCTACCATTAGGTCCATTACTATTTGGCCAAAAATGTCCAATACATATAACATGCCCAAGGAGCTCCAGATCATCAAAACCATATTCCAAGAACTAAATCCCTAAAAACAGCATGTACAACAAGAATCCTACACCATGTTCCTACTTCCACAAGGTGCCTAAAACATCCTATACATGATTCATCTAACTCCCAAAGACGACCAGGACAACGCAAAGCAGGGTTAAATGCTTACGTTATACGTCAAGATAGCACCAAGATGGGATTCATAAAACATGCCCAATGCCTCACAATTGGTTATAGCAAGTTCATTTGTATGTACTCGATCCTTTACCTATGCCTTTCTAGTAAGCTCCAATTTCTCCCCAGATACGTTCAATTCTTCGTTCAACTATATTTCAGATCATATTCGAGGATATATTTCACGATAACATAAACCAAAGTTAACGAACCGACCCAAACAAGTCAAAAAACCCAAATTAAACTTCCAAATACTCCGTCCAATTAACCAAATAACAATCAGAAACAGCGACTACACAAAACGAGAAACCAATTGAAGAAGCAACCAATCGATCCACCGAACCAAATTTTAGATCTTCAACGACATATTTCGCAATACCATAAATTAGAATTAACGAATCGATCCAAACAAGCCACAAAACCCCAATCAAAGCATTCCTTCGTCCAATTAAGCAAATAACAATAAAAAAGCGGAGACTACACAAAACGAGAAACCAATGGAACAAGCAACCAATCGATCCACCGAATCAATCAATAAACCATGTCCAAGATTCCAACCAAACGTTTAACAAAACCGCCCGAGCACCCAGAAAGATCCGATCTTCCCACGGCTGTCGACAAAAACACGGCGACCCACATCCCCAAATCACACGAGGGCCCCAAAAGGCGCGGCCTTTTCTCACCTCCGTGTAGGCGTCGATGGCGGCACCGATGCGGCCCTTCTTGTAGCACTCGTTGCCGGAGATCCGCAGCCGCTCCGCCTGCTTCACCACGCTCGCCGGCACCGGGGCCATGGCCGCCACGTGGCAGGATCCGCACGGCTGGGCGGAGAAGGATCGGGGTGGGGTTTGTTTTGTTTTGCTTTCGGATTGGCTTCTCGAGTTTGAACTTTGAAACACAGAAACGCGAAATTATCCCCAACTTTGAACTTACCGTTCGGAAGAGGGAAAGGGTCGCTGGAAATTTCGCTGCGGATAATACCCCTATTTCCAGAAATGGTGTACGGGTACATTATTCTGATGTCATGTGGAAGCTTTGTGATTCTTACGTGTAATCTTCGATCCCAATTAATTAACTTTGTACATGCATCTTACAAAATATAGCTTTAAACCTGCGTTAAAAGATATAGTTTTTTTATCTTAGAGGATAAATCATGCTGCATTCCCCTCGTATGTTTTATGATTAGAAAGTTATCCTTTTCCAAAACTATCCAAATAACATAAGATGTCTTTTTCTTACCTCCATGTAACTTCACCCCTCTTCCCCTCTTTTACAATTAAAGAGAATTTCACTTCATGTCATAATTGTGTGATTCCTTCCTTTGGTCAAGTTCAATCATATAATATCTCTACGTTAACTCCGTTAATCGATGTCTTTGGACTTCATTATCTTCTTGCCTAAAGGCTTCTCATTGAAGGTTATCTTTGCCTGAATCTTTCGTGCACAACCATCAGATTGGGAATTCCAACATGGCATATCAGCAAGTCCTCTTCCTGTTCGCAATAACCAATTTTTCTCAGGCTTCATGTCGATGTCTCTTACTTCTACCGACAAGTGTTTTTGTAGCAGACAATTGCTTTTATTGTTCATCACCATTTTATCTCAAGGTCTTGCTGCCGTATCTTCCTTTGAAGTTGTTTCTTCAATTTCTCCCTTGAATGAATAAATATGAATTGTTAAACAAGTATTTTTATTTTTATATGGCCGAAGGCCCATAAGATTAGCATCTCTCTTGCATCTATTTATAGATCGGAGACAAAAATTTAATTTTTTTTCAAACTCAATTGCCTCATCCAATGTTTTTGACAATGCACCACCAACACAAGTTGCATCCTTACTTTTTGTTGAAAATGCTTTGTCTCCCCAATTTTAGTGCATCGTACAATAAGCAAAATTTTCCTCCCACTTGTCATTGGCGGAATTTGAACCTTGAATCTCCCCTTTCATGGTACACACCAAATGTGTTTCAAATGATTTGTGAGTCCAATCATATATTAATCATCAAGATATTGAAAAGCCAACATCGGGTGTCCATTTCAAATTTTTCATTATAGGGTGGTGGTTTTCGCAATTCCTGTAACCCCCCTCTCCCCTCCCTAGCAAAATTCTAGAAAGTGAGTACATCTACAACTTTATCAATAAAACGAAGGTTTACTCCAAATAGCAACAACAACTACCATGTTCCAACTCCATGGTCCAAATCACCTCCTCTCGAACCCACGGTGATTGGAGCCCTTCTGCCACCAGGAGGGGACTCCACACTACCTCCACTACTGCGAAGCCTGGAGAGACGACCTCTGTCGTCGAGTTTATATGTGGGTTCTCGCCGCTGCTGCCACCGATTAGGCATTACTAATGCTTGACCTGAACGTCGGTGATAAGGAACAACTAGTGAATCATCGTGCGGTGGCTCACCACATGGAGGGAGATGTCGCAGTAACGACAAAGCAGCACCTGATCCTTGAGGCAGAATTACTACCTGCATGTGTCATGCGGTGCTTTCAAGGTATGCAGATCACATGTTTGTGTCATTGTCTAAGAGAGAGAACACTGCAAGATTTTGAGATTATTGCCATGCATCCTTGTAAAAATAACTTTGATATGCTTATTTGGGAAAATTTATTCCACTTCTAACATATGTTCCCAATTTTTGGGTCTTAACTAGTGTTAGAAGAGCGGTTGTCTATAGTGCTTAGTCAAATAAGTAATCAACCAAGAAGCAATTAGCAATGCAAGCAAGGTGTTTGCATGGTTTGGCATTATATGGTTATGGTAAATATGAAAATAATGGATTAGGTTATGCATGCTTGTAAATCTCCTGATGTTGTTATTAGATGTTTGGCAATGGTGCAAGAGCAACACTTGAAATATTATGATGTGATGAGCACACAAGTCACCAAGAATGTTAAGTACTTGGCAAAATGCATCAGATATTGCAATTTGATGAAAACATCGATCGTTAGTGTTACGACTCGGTTCCTGGATCCCTACAAGATCCAAGATCGACTCACCTCGACTTATCCCAATACTTAGTCGTCCAACGAGAAATAACCAAAAGCAGAAAATAAACCACATCCACACATGCAATATAACTAAGCAGAAGGAAGAACGAAACAATAAAGAAAAGTAAAGCAACTGTCTCAAAATAGCACATGCCACCACAACAACAGTGGAAAGAAAACAGAAAGTAACAGGAACAGTAATTTAAAAGTCCAGTACTCACAACTACAGCAGAAACAAAAGAGCTGGAAAGAAACTACTACGGTTGGGCTCAGCTGAACCCAGCACCCTCTGCAGTCGGAAACTCAGGCTACTCAACTCCTGGTCCTGAACAGGGTTACGAAAAGATAGAATCAACGAATGCTAAGTAGAGTGGTGTTTACATTATTTATATGCAAGTAAAGTAAAAATAAACAAGCAGGTTTTATTCTCATTTCTATTTATCTCATCTATGTATTTCTGGTTCATCTATTTCACAAAGTATCCAAGTATTTCTTGATCTTGCTTATTCCTCGTAGGAATGATCTTGATTGCAGTCTTTTCGTGGATTAGAAGGTCCAAGTGGTGCTCTCTTGGCTGGGAGAGTTCCTTGCGGTAGTCTTACACCCAGTTAACCACCCCGAGGTCACTGTCGCGACGTAGCGGTGACTACGGCACGCGTGATTAGCGCACTGGTAGCTACCTCGCACTGGCATGCGGTCAGTCGTTTCCACCAGCGAGTACGCCTAAGGTACAGCACGGAACAGTATAGGGCCTTGCCCTCTCAGAACAGGGGTGTCGCCCCTCTATAGTTTGCGTACCCTCGTCTGACTACACCATTTTGCCTAGCGGGCCTAACAAAGTCGGTGTAGGGTGGCTAGCTTAACCCCGGGTCCCGTGGGGTGGCTAGCTCCCTCCCTACACTAGTAGCACCCCTCGGTACCACGTACGCGAGGACTAAAAGGAGTCGGTATAGAATGGTCAATCCTAACCCCGAGTCTCAACCCAAAGGCGATTAACCCCGCTCTACACTAAAAGGGACAATTGCTCTCCTTGGTACCGTGTACACAAGAACCAGCTCAGTTCCCGTCTACATTAAAGAGTCCTTTCATACATAGGAGTTCTACTCCTAATTTCTCGTAAGGTTCATGCTTATATTCATCTCATTTATCCATATTCAGATCTCATGTTTCATAACTCGTTCCTCATCCATATACAGGCAGCTCGTGTTTTCACAATTCAATTCTCGATCATATACATGCAACTTGTGGTTTCACAGTTCAATTTCCCATTCACATTCAGGAAGCTCGTATTTTAACATACATCTCAATTAAACAGAGTAGCTCAGCATCAGGCTCATACATTTCTACCCTAGGGTTCATTCCACATCCTAGAGTTTCAATCAATTTAATCTAAGCAAACATATTCTTTATTCACATCTTAACAAATGACTTAAACCACTCTACAGAGTATCACGGGAGGAATGGGGGCCAGCATCGTAGAGCTCGTCATCTCTGCGGGCCCTAAACACGCCACCGACTGCTAACCTGTACCAACGACTAATTTACATCAGACAAAGTCACAATAGTAAGTACTCAACACGAACATGTAGAGAAACTCGAGTAGAAAACAGCGGTACTTCATTTGCGGAAATCTGATTCCATTTGGGCCCTAAACGGGCCAAAAAACATGATTACTGTTAAAAATCAGACATCTGGGACTAGTCCCAGACATTTTAAAAGACGTAAGATCTCACCTTGTGTCTCCTATGGGTTCCTCAGACGTCCGGATCTCTCCACAACCCTCTGAAGGAAGTTCCAGACGTCGGACTACGCCTCCGGTCGTCTGGAAGTGCTGTCGGACGTTTGGCAATGAGGTTAGACATCCAAAAGTGCCTGGAAAAGTACACCACGCGCCTTCCCAATGCCCTTCACCTACGTACGAAAGTCGCGGGTCCATTCTACGTAGGTCCATTCTCAGCCCGACATCTCCAATGCTACAATCTGCATGGCGGAAAGTAGCGCAGGAAACACGTACCTTGCGCGATATTATGCTTTCAGACGTCCGACTTCAGCTCCGAATGTCCTAATGCCTCGCCAGACGTTTGGTCGATGCTCCAAACGTTTGATACCAAAACTTTTCCAGTACGAGAACCTCCTCCACGACGCTGCTCTTCTCACAGCGTCGCCTGCAGCGCATCGCAGCAGCTGTAGAGGGCCTGGAGGCTGCCTCCCCGAGCCCCTCCTCCTCATGCGCATGCCCATCGCCAGTTGTGCGAGCTCCGTCGAGCACCCCGAAGGTCCACCGGCCTTGTCCTCCTCTCTCACGCTCTTCCTTCCTCTCTCCCTCTCGTTCTCCCTCGCTAACCCTCTCTCTCGTTACTCTCGTTCTCCCTCGTCGTGGCTGCACAGGGAGGACATTGGAGGTGGTGGTGGCTGGCGGTGAGGGGGTGAGGGTGGTGAGAAGGGGCTTTAAATTGAAGGGGGGTTAGGGTTGAAGGGTGAGGGGTGTGGAGGAGAGAGAAGCTCTGCGCGCCGCCCGCACGCAGAGCACAAAGGAACATACGAAAATTCCCACTTTCAAACGTCCGGGCCTATGTCCAGACGTCTGACTGAAACTCCAGACGTCTTATCCGTCTAAAATGCAACGGGTCATTTTAGTCAGGAATGTCAAGTTCTAAGCAAAACACATCACTTTAAGTCATACAGTAATAAAGCCTAACCATTTGACTGTTGAACCAAGTATTGAATGATTTAGTACAGTAGCTTATCCATCCTGCTATCATATCCAATTATGTATGTGATGAGAACATCATCATGAGCCCTAACTAGCATATTTTGACCTAATAAAGTGAATAAAAGCTCCTACATAACCAAGAGAAATGCTTAATTCAAGAGATCATTAATCTAGGAAGAGAACATAAAACAATGGGTAAAACTATAATTTTACCATTGTAGTGCATCAACGGGATTTCGAAGGGTCTAGACATAGGTCAATTGGACTTAATAAGAGAAAAAGTGGGATGGTTCAGTCAGAAAAGGGTTACTGTGAAATTTAAGAATTAAATGACATTCTATAATCCTAAAACAAACCCACTTAAATTCACAAGGTTCCAGGTAAGATAAAAATCAACTAAACCCTCTAAAATTCATGAAAAAATATCCCCTAGGATTTAGAACCTTCAATTTGGCCTTTAAAACCTGTTTTGACCTAGATTGGGGTCCATGCCCATTATTTGACCTAATTTGGATTTTTATGCAAAATATCCAGTCAAATATGGTCAAACCTAAAATCCAACTTCACCATTGGATTGTTTAGGTCCAAATTAGGTTTATACCAAAATTTGGACCTAAAGGAAGGTCATCTTGACCTACTTTGCAATTTGGTCCACCAAATTACATTCAGACCCTTAACTTTTGGAAACCCTTGCAAATCCCTCCTCAGCTTCTTCATCACTTTCTTCATTTTGGTCCCTCTGCCTTCGCAGCAAGGACCCATACCTCCGGTGACTTTGGGCAGAGGTTTTCTCCTCGATTTCATGGGGAGCTGCTCCCAGATTTGAAAGGGAGCTCCTTGCGAATTCCCCTACCATATGAGCAGCTCCCCATACCTTGGATCGCCGCATACCTCTCGTGCAAACGCTCGAGAGGCATGCGTCTCCTCCGACCATACCTCCGGCGTGGTCTTCCCGCCGTTTCCTCGCGACTCTTCCCTCTACCCTTGCCTATTTAAGGAAGCCCAGATCCTTCCTCTTCCTTCAAGCCTGATTTGGCCAGAGATATCCCCCCAAATTCATCTCCTCCTCCTCCGGGCAACTGTCGGCAGGCTCCGGTGACTCTCCCTCCCTCATTTCATCACTCTGCTACCATACCAGTGGCCGAGTCCTCTCCACCGTACTCCTCCGCGCCATGCCGTACCAGCGCGCACCCTTCCGACTCTCTTCCTCGTCGCTGCTTCTTCACCACAGGGCCTTCGTCTCCGGCGACGGCAGACACCCGCCGCTCGCCCTTCGCCTTCCCCCTTAGCTCCAAACCCCTCAGTTAAGTCCTATTTCACCTCTCTTCATTTCCCCCTTATCAATTTTTAGTTTCCACAGACCACTACCATCATCTCCACCTCCGGTAGACCACCGGCGAGGTGCCCCCGCCACTCCATGCCTCCATCCACCTCGCCAAACCCCTCAAAAGCTTCGCCACCATCCACTGAGCATTTCCCCTTTCTACATCGACCACCACACTTCCCACATTCTGCCCCCGAACACACCCAACTGCACAGCCGCAAGGTGACCTAGGCACGCACGTCCAGGCCACCCTGCACCACGCCAACCACCGAGCCACCTTCGTGGTGTCACAGCGAAGCCTGCTGAGTGTTTTGACAGGGCCGTGAGGCCGTATTTGTGTTGACAGGTGTCGACCCTCTCCACCGCCATTGATGCAGCAAGGAGCTTGCTTGGGAAGCTCCTCCAGGTCTCTCCGCTCCAGGCAAAGTGCCCCAGGTCGCGTGGAAGCCCTTTGTGCACAACCCCAGCCAAGCAATTGGCGCTGAAGCCCCTTGCACCTGCTGCAATCGAGCACGACATCTGTTGCGGGCGCACACGAGAAGAAGGTGGGACATTTAGTCCCACCTCGAAAGCTGACGAGCGGGAGGCGCCACTTAAATTGAATTTCTGAATTAGCTTTGTTGCCTCAGATCCATGAGGTGAGGTCCCACTCACCTGACCCGGTCTCATCTGTGACCCACACCTCCACTGACCTGGCTTGACTTGATTACCCGTGCACTCCTCGCCCACCACCGCATGCTGGTGGGCCTGGTCTCGGGCACGTATACCCGACTCGATAACCCGAGAAAGGCTCTGGGAGAGTTGTCGTGAGAGCGAAATAGAGAGAGAGACTTATGGAGGGTAGGGGTAGGTTTTGCTTCGCTCTGTGCAGGGAAAGAAGGAGAAGGTAGGAGCAGCTAAGGGAGAAAAAGGTGTTGTTGAAGAGGAGGAGGCGTAGCAGAGAGTAGTTGAAGGAAGGACTTAGCCGCAGAAAGCAGAAGAAGAAGAAGAAGAAGAAGGAGGAGGAGGAGGAGGAGGAGGTGTAGCAGCTCAAGAAGAAAAGAAGAAGAAGCCAAGGAGGAAAGCCAGGTGAAGAACAAAAGAGGAAGAAGGAGCTGCAACAGAGAAAAAAAGAGGAAAGCCAAGAAAAGAAAGTAAAAGAAAGAGAGAAGAAGGCCAAAGACAGAAAGGCAGAAGCCAAGGAGAAGGAAGGAAGGAAGAAGGCTCAGCACTGTAGCAGTCGTCAATTAAGGCATCTGATTCAAAGAATCAAACGTCTGAGAAAGGAAAGACAGAAGAGAAGGAAGAGAGAAAGCAAAGAAAAAGAAAGAGAGAAGAGAAGAAGAAAGAAAAGAGAAAATCTATTTCTTTTACATTTTTTTCTCTCTAGCATTTATCTTCATTGCATTATTACTGAACATCTTTCAAGTAGAAATTTGAGATTGTGATTTTGCTTCTGAAATACTGATTTGCTCCCCGAGTTCGACCTCGGAAGTTTTTGAATTTCGAGTAATAAAATTGATAATTATTTTTTACAGTGATTTCAAATATACTACAGCGAATATCTCTTTAAAATACGATCTCGTCGCGAAAGTTAACGATTAGTATGCTCGGTGTATTGGCCTAGCTATCTACTAACAACAGGCCAACTAGACCAATTTTAACAATGGTAGTTTTGATGTCATTACCAAATGTAGTTTCTGACCAACACATATATTCTTTCTATTATTTTTTATCATATGGATGTGTGTGTAATTATGGTCTACATATTAAAGATATATTAAGAATGCTTGGCATGTTCTTAATTCTTGGAACCAATTGGTATGCAATAACAACTAAGTATTTTCCAACATCAAGTATGGTTATTTACGTGAATTTGTTACTTCCATTGATGTCTATTCTTTTGTGTTACAATCCGGTTCCCAAATCCCTACAGGACCTAAGACCGACTCGACTCAACTAATCCCAAGACCCAGTCGTCCAACAAGAAATAACCGAAAAGCAGGAAAATAAACCACATTCACTATGCAAGGTAACTAACAGTAAAAGCGTGCAAGCAATAAAGGAAGTAAAAGCTGCTAGTCAGTACATACCACCACAACAACAGGAAAGTAGAACAAAAGTACAGTAACAGGAACAGTAAACAAAAGTCTGAAACTCATTAGCAGAAAAGAAAGTACAACCACAGTACGAAACTACTGCTGAGCTCGACTGGGCCCAGTACCCTCTGCAGTCGGTAACTCAGGCTACTCAACTCCTAGACCTGTAAAGGGTTATGAGAAAATGGAGTCAGCGAACGCTAAGTAAAGTGGTAACCAGACTAGCTAAAGTAGTAAAAACTAGCAGGTAAATTTATCTTTTCCAGTTATTTAATTTATAGGTAATTTCCTTTCCTCCCATTGGTTTACTTTCAGATTCTTTCTTGATCTCGTATGTGTTGGTGCTAAAGCACCACGATCATTTGTTTTGATGATAACAAAACACGTGTTATTTAACATTTGCAATTTGAGTCCTAGATTTCAGGTCAATTGCAAATGTGGACGTGTTTAGACGGAGTTCGAGCTCGCATCCAGGACGGATTGGAGGAGCTTGACGGAAAACAGAGGAGGTTCGCGTGGAGCGACAGATTGAAGATGGAAGGAAATGAAGAATAGGATAGATTTCCTTCTTTTGTACTTGTTGTATTTTTCGTTTCTTTTGTTGCTCTTTATTTTCCTTAGAAAATTATGTTAAAGAGCCTCAAAGAACCCTAACAGTAGTCCTAGGAACACCGGCACAACCCTAGGATACTTAGGTTTTCTGTAGAATACTTAGAAAACCAATATAGGGTTCAAACAGACTTTCCAGACGTCTAATTCCCAAATCAGACGTCTGATAATGTATTTTAAGACATCTGACTGTTGTTTCAGACGTCTAATAACTGTTAGGCTGGACATAGTTAGTTCTGTCTGATGAAATCAGACGTCCAGACCTTAGACTAGACGTCTTAGGAGACGTCTGATGACTTTGCCAGACGTCCAATTAGTGGACCGTTGGCTGGCTTCGCAAACACTCCAGATATGACCGTTAGAGCCTTATCAGACGTCCATAGGACTTTCCAGACGTCTGATAAATGACCGTTTTGCCTCGGCTGACCCAAAATCTCTTCTCAGAGATTTTCTAGCCGTTGCAACGTTTGGAAATCAATTCCCACAGTAAAAGTAGGTTTCCAGACGTCCAGACATAGTGCCAGACGTCCTGTATGTCGTCTGATGGACTTGCGTAAAAACCCTGTTTAGATCTGATCCAAGCCAGGGAGAGACCCGCCCAAAATCAGACGTCTGACCTTTTAATCAGACGTCTTATAGTGAACTTCCAGACGTCTGATGCTAGAATTAGACGTCTGATAAGCCTGTCAGAACAATGATTGTTCCTGATTTCGGCCTGATTCTCTTGGGCTTTGCACCCAACGGCTATGGAAGCTTTTCCAAGCCTTCCAAAGCCTTCCTAAGGCCTCTATAAATAGAGGGGAGCCTTTGCAACACAAAGACACACTAAGAGACACACAAGATACACACCTAGAGAGACCAAGATACACAAGAAACAAGTTGTATTACACTTTCCACTCTCTTGTGTCCTAGCTAGCTCTTGCTCTCCAAGCTCAAGCACCTTTCTCTTGAGAGCATCAAGCTGTTGCGCACCCGCTCTCCCGCCGTAGTTCACGAGAGCGAAGTTGCGCCGTCGCGTGGCTCACGCACTGCGTCATCGTCGACGCACTCCTTGCAAAGGGGAGTTTCCTAAATCCTATAAAAGCTTAGGTTTATTACTTTGTTGGCTCTATAGGTTTGTTGTTTATTTTACCTTTGTCTTTTGGTTGGGTATTCGCTTTGCGAATTCCCGTCTCCTTCGTGGGACAAAATCCTTCTCGTGGAGAGAAGGGGTTGAGGAACGCTACCCTCGTACTTATAGCGTGGTTGTACTGAGGTTGAATCACCCTCGTTTTAAAGTGATTCGTTTAGTGGATTTGATCAACTAGGTTGATCGGAAAATCCTAACTCGAGAGGGTTATGTGGTGGTTTTCACCCGGTTTGGGTTTCCACCTAAAAACTTTTTGTGTACATTGTGTGATTGTCTTTTTGAGATTGCTTAATATTTCATTTACGCATTTTTTACGTCACACTGATCTCACCCCTCCAAGTAGGGAAATTACAGTATGTTCCTCGTGGGAACGATCTTGATTGCAGCCTTTTCCGAAGAGTAGAAGGCACACGTGGTGCTCTCTTGGCCGGAAGAGTCCCCCGTGGTAGTCCTACACCCAATCAACCACCCCGAGGTCATAGACAGACGTAGCGGTGACTACGGCACACGCAATAAGTGCACGAGTAGCTACCCCACACTGGTACGCAGTCAGTCATTTCCGCTAGCAGGTACATCCAAAGTATAGCACAGAACAGTATAGGGCCTAGCCCTCTCAGAAACAAGGGTCTTGCCCCTTAGAACCAAACATAGGTCTCGCCCCTCCACAGTCCGCGCACCCTCGTCTGACTACCCCGGTTTGCCCAGAGGGCCTAACAAGTCAGTGTAGGGTGGCTAGCTGAACCCTAGGTCCCGTGGGGTGGCTAGTTCCCTCCCTACACTGGTAGCTCTCCTTGGTATCGTGTACGCGAGGGCCAACAGAAGTTGGTGTAGAGTGGTCAATCCTAACTCCGAGTCCCAACCCAAGGGCAGCTAGCTCCGCTCTACACTAAAAAGCGGACAGTCACTCTCCTTGGTACCATGTACTCAAGGGCCAGCACACTTCTCGTCCACATTTCCAGGCCTTTCCATTCATCCACAGGAGCTCTACTCCTAACTCCCCATAGGGTTCATGCTCATATTCACCATATTATTCCATACCAGGTTTCATCATTCACAATCCCGTTCTCGTATTATACACATGCAGCTCATATTTCCACAATTAAACACATGAAACAAGCTATATCATAGGTAACAGTTTAATTATCTCAGGCAGCTCATATTTTACCAAGCAGCTTGTATTCATTAATAGGCAGTTGCTAACAATTTAGCTCATTTATTCATAAATACAATTTCAATCACGCAAGCAAGTGGTTCAACCATTTCTCGTCCTAGGGTTCATGCAACATCCTAGGTTTCCAGTTGTCTAAGTTTCGTAGATACATTCACATTTTATAAGTAGAACAGGGGGAAACCACTCTACCAGACAATCCGGGAGTACTGGGGGCTCGAACTGCAGGCCCACGTACCTCTACAAGCCTCAAACATGCAACAGATCAAAGTCCTATACCAAGGAACACATCACAATGGAACGTTCAGAATAGTATATAAAGGTTTCTAACATGTAGAGAAACTCACAAGGAAACCATAGAAATTTCGGTTGCATAAAACGGATCTCGGTCGAACCCTAAACGGGTCAAAAACGTGTCTGCAGACCCAAATCAGACGTCTGGAACCAAGTCCAGATGTCGTAAAAGTCATCAGAGACTCACCTCAGGTTCCTGTGATGACCTCAGATGTCCAGGACTCCTCCGCGACCATCTGGACTCAGTTCCAGACGTCCGACCAGTCCTTCGGTCGTCTGGGAATGCCTCTGGTTGTCTGGTAAGCTGTCCAGACATCCAAAAAGTGTGGGAGGGCTTGCCACAGGCCTTCCCAAAGTTGCTCCTACACACGACAAAGCAGCACACCATTTTTAGCCAAGCAGATCGCCTCTGCGGTGCGGCCTGCATGGCTGTAATCGCGAGGAAGACGTACCTTCACGATACACCCACTTTCAGACATCTAGTGTCGTCGCCAAACGTCCAACCTGTTGTCTGGAAGGCACAACGGACGTCTGATACTGGAAAAACTCCAGTATCAGACCGCGCTCCCTCTTCTCTCGCCGTGCTCCGCTGCGGCTCCTCCTGCTCCGCTGCAGCTCCGACTGCTGCAGAAGGTCGGGGACGATGCCCCAACGCTCTCCTCCTCCCGCACGCGCCGCGGTGACCGTGCAAACCTTCGGCGAGCCTCCACGAGCTCACAACCTTAGCCCTCTCCTCCTCCTCACTCTTACTCCCTCTCTCTCTCCCTCGTTCCCTCTCTCTCTCGCGCCTCACTCACTGCAGTGGAGTGGGGAGGAAGGTGGTGGTGGTGGAGTGGAGAGGAGAGGAAGGGGGTGCTTCTTATATAGGCTGGAGGGTTAGGGTTCGACAAGGGAAAGGAGAAGAAGAGAGAGAAGGAGGCCTGCGCGCTAGCTACGTGTAGAACTAGCAATGCGTACAGATTTTTCAATTTGCAGACGTCTGACTAACAATCCAGACGTCTTAAAAGGCTCAAATCAGAATGGGTCTTTTCATCATAACAAACTTAAAGGAAGTTTCATCCCCGAAACTTGAGCTAGCTAAGGTGCGGAAAAGGAATATAAAACGCATAACAAACTTAAAGAGGACCGAAGTCGGTCTGAAAAGACGTACCCTCAAAAAGCTCCGGGTACCATTTTCGCATCGCCACCTCAGGCTCCCAGGTAGCCTCCTCGTACCGCTGGCACCTCCACAAAAGCTTCACCAGGGGTACCTGCTTCCATCTCAGACTCCGGATGGCTCTATCTAGTATCTGCACTGGTCTCTCGGGGTAGGTCAGGTCCTCACCCACCTCAACACTCTCGTGGCTCAGAACGTGACTGAGATTGGCGACGTACTTCCTAAGGTTGGACACGTGGAACACGTTGTGCACACCAGAAAGTTGGGGAGGAAGGGCAAGCCGGTAAGTAATTGGTCCTACCCGCTCCAGGACCTCAAAGGGACCCACAAACCTCGTCGCAAGCTTCCCTTCACCCCAAAACGTTGCAATCACTTCATGGGCGAAATGCGAAGAAAGACATGATCCCCAACCTCAAACTGCACCTCTCTGCGTTTCCGGTCAGCATAACTCTTTTGCCTGCTCCTGACAATGCGGAGTTGTCTGTGGATCTGCTCTATCACCTCCTGACTCTACCGGATCAGCCTGGGGCCAACCTCCCACTTGGTCCCCACCTCAACCCAACTCAAGGGCGCTGTACACCTCCATCCGTACAGAGCCTCATAAGGTGCCATGCCGATGCTCGAGTGATAACTGTTATTATATGCAAACTCTGCCAGGGGTAAGTGTTCCTCCCAAGAGCCTCTCCAGTCTAGTACACAGGTGCCCAAAAGGTCCTCAAGTGTCTGTATAAAGCGCTCTGACTGTCCGTCCATCTGGGGTAGTAAGCGGTACTGAACCTCAACCGTGTCCCCAAAGCCTGCTGAAACTCAGCCCAAAACTGGGAAGTAAAACGGGTATCCCGGTCGAATACAATCTCATGCGGAACTCCGTGCAGGAGTACCACATCACGAATGTACCTCTCTGCCAACTGTGCTGGTCCCAAGGTGACTCAAATTGGCAAAAAGCGTGTCGTCTTTGTCAATCTATCCACTATCACCCAGACTACGTCGCGTCCTCGCTGGGTAACGGGTAGACCCACCACCAAGTCCATGGTGATGCTCTCCCACTTCCACTCTGGCACATGAAATGGCTGCAACAGTTCTGCAGGCCTCTGGTGCTCAGCCTTCACCTGCTGGCACACCAAACACTACTACACGAACTCACCCACATCCCCCTTCATCCCTCTCCACCAAGAGTTGCGTCTCATATCATGATACATCTTTGTGTTCCCGGGATGTATGATGAACCTAAACCCGTGAACCTTCGTCAGGAGCTCTCCCAACAACTCCTCGTCCCTGAGAACTCACAAACGTCCCCTCATGCGCACCACCTCGTCTGTAAACGGGTAGTCTCCTGGGTCTCCTGACAGCACTCTATCTCGCAACGACTGTAGGTACGGATCTGTCATCTGTCCTGAAATGATGCGGTCTATCAGCTCTGGTCTCGTCTGTCGTGTCACCGTCACTGCCCCACAATACCCCTATGACTCTCGGGGTTGTCAACTGCCCAACTCCTCCATAAGTCTCCAACTCTGTGCCTGTAAGCTGGCCAAGTGGGCGAGCGCCTTCCGACCCAAAGCGTCATCCACCACGTTGGCCCTCCCCGGATGGTAGGAGATGCTACAGTCATAGTCCTTCAGGAACTCTAACCAATGTCTCTCTCTAATGTTAATCTCCTTCTGATCAAACAAGTACCTGATGCTCTTATGATCCGTGAAAATCTCAAAGGTCACACCGTAAAGGTAGTGCCTCCATGTCTTCAGCGCGAAGACAACAGCTACCAGCTCTAAGTCATGAGTAGGGTAGCTATGCTCATGGGGCTTCAGTTGCCGCGAAGCGTAAGAGACAATGTGACCCCGCTGCATGAGCACACCCCCTAACCCTTGTAATGAAGCATCTGTGTAGACCACAAAACCGCCATTGCTATTTGGGATGGTAAGCACAGGAGCTGAAGTTAGTCTCTCCTTCAACTCCTGAAAACAAGCCTCACAAGCATTCTTCCAGGTAAAGGGCACGTCCTTTCGAGTCAACTGAGTCATAGGACGTGCAATCTGCGAGAATCCCCTGATAAACCACCGGTAGTAACCTGCCAGTCCCAAGAAGCTGCGTAGCTCTATCACTGTACGTGGCCTCTCCCACTTGAGTATGGCCTCAACCTTGGCTGGATCCACAGCCAAACCATCCCCTGAGATCACATGGCCCAAGAAAGTCACTCACCTCAACCAAAACTCGCACTTGTTGTACTTGGCATACAGCCTGCGCTATCTCAAAGTGTCTAGAATCATCCGTAGCTGTTGTCCGTGCTGTGCCTGATCCCGCGAGTAAACGAGCATGTCATCGATAAATACCACCACAAACTGATCCAGATACGATCTGAAACCCGGTTCATCAAATCCATAAAAATAGCAGGGGCGTTGGTCAGCGCAAACGACATGACCAAAAACTTGTAGTGTCCGTACCGGGTGCGGAAAGCTGTCTTGGAGACGTTGGTCTCCCTAATCCTCAACTAGTGGCAGCCTGATCTCAGATCTATCTTGGAGAATACCGTGGCATCTCACAACTGGTCAAAAGGATCATCAATCCTCAGCAGCGGATACTTGTTCTTGATGGTGACCCTATTCAGCTGTCTGTAGTCAACACAAAGGTGCAGGGTACCATCCTTCTTTTTCACAAACAACACAGGGGCTCCCTATTGGGATGCACTGGGCCTCACAAAGCCCTTCTCCAACAGGTCCTGTAGCTGTGACTTAAGTTCTCGCAGCTCAAGTAGTGCCATCCAGTATGGTGCAATAGAAATGGGGCTGGTCCCTGGTACTAGTGAGATCTCAAACTCGATCTCATGCTCGGGCGGTAGTCTGGGAAGCTCCTCTAGAAACACGTCGGGGTACTCACTAACCACTGGAATGCTCTGAAAGTCTGCCACAGGGCTAGGCTCGACCACCACACAGGATAGAAAACCCTCACACCCCTGGCTCAAAAGTCTCGCTGCCCGAAGCGCAGATATGCACCTGAAACCTCCGTCCACCGGCTGTCCGTGAAACTCAAAGGAAGGCATCTCCGGTATGGAGAAGATAATCTTCCTCCCGAAACAGTCCACCAAGGTGTGGTAAGCGGACAGCCAATCCATCCCCAGAATCACGCCAAAATCCTCCATCGGTATCACAATTAGGTCAGCGGGGAGGCTGTGTCCCCCAATATTGACCTCACAGTCCATGTAGTCCTCCTTAGCTACAAACAGCTAACCACCTGGACCTCTGATCACGAATGGATCCTCTAACAACATGCAGTCCTATCCTAAATTGACAGCAAAACTCGCAGCGACAAAAGAGTGTGTGGCGTCGGAATCAAAAAGCACGTAAACTAATCTGCCGGAAACGGTAAACATACCTGCCACCACTGAACCGGATGCCCTGGCGTCTCTGTGTGTTAGGGCATTGATACTCCCCTCAGCTCTCGGTGCAGAAGAAGTAGCCACATTCTAAGTCGGCGAGTAGCCACTGGTCGGTACCCTCCCCGTGAGTACTGCCCTCCCCCACGTGCTTGGGGACCACGACCACCTACTCGGCCTCCAGCACTCTGTGCGGGGAGCATCTGCTGTGCTCCAGCCCTCGACGGGCAGTCCCTCCTGATGTGGCCTGGCTGGCCACACTGGTAGCAGAGGGGGACTCGACTCCCTCCCTCAGTAGGTCCCTGCTGACGGCTGGGCGGGGGTCTGGTGCTGACAGTTGGCCCCTGTCGAGGGCCCCCAAAGGCCACTGACGGCCCCGCAAAATGAGATGGTTCTGCTGCGGGTGCCGCGTGCCTCCTCTCTCGTCGGCCTTGTGAGTACTCTAGCTGGTAGGGCCTCTTCCATCTGCTGTCGGTGTCTCGCGCGGCCAGGTTGGTCTCCTCGTACGTCATGGCTACCTCCACCACTCTCGAGAAGGTAGGCAGCTTTAGGGGCTTGACATACCCTCGAATGGCAGGCTGGAGCCCCTCAGTGAACCTCCACAGGTGCTCCTCCTCTGTACCTACGGCTGTCGCAGCAAAACGTGACAGCCCTAGGAAGCGCGTGAGATACGTGCTAACAGTCATCGTCCCTTGGCGGAGAGTGTGGAACTCCCGCCTCCTCTGGTCCTGCCAAGTCTGCGGGAAGTACTGCTCACAAAAGAGGGTCATGAACTGGTCCCACGTCAGCTCTCCCCTCTCCAGGCCTCTGACTGCCTTCCACCACCTGTGTGTTACACTCTCTAGCTGGTACGTGGCAAAGGCCACACGGCACTCCACAGGGGGGCGAAGGGTGTCAAACACCTTCTTGATGAGAGCCTTATCATAAACCCTAATTGGCACAATTTGATCTAAATAAGTGTGAAAAAGCTCCTACAAAACCTAAAGAAAAGCCTAACTCAGATAATTCTAAATTGAAGAATAAAATAAGTCATAAGGGGTAAAACTGTAATTTTACCAATGCAGTACACAATCAGGGTGTCTAAGGGTCTGAATACAGGTCAAATGGGCTTAATAAGAAAGAAAGTGGGTTAGCCTGAGCTGAAAAGGGTTATAGCAACTTTTAGGAATTAAATGACATTCTGTAAACCTAAAAACAAACCTGCTCTAATTCACGAGGTTCTAGGTAGAATAAAAATTAACTAAACCCTCTAAAATTCATGGAAAAATACTCCCTAGGGTTTAGAACCTCCAATTTGGCCTTTGCAACCTATTTTGACCTAAATTGAGAACCATGCCTAAATTTTGACCTAATTTGGGTTTTTACGCAAATTGACCAGTCAAACATGGTCAAACCTAAAATCAAATTACACCATTGAATTTCTTAGGTTCAAATTTGGTTGGTACAAAAATTTGGGCCTAAGAGAAGACCATCTTGACCGACTTTACAAATTGGTCCTCTTGAATTACTTTTTGACCCTTATCTTTTTAAACCCTTGCATTTTGCCCCCTTATCTTCTCCTTTGTTCTTTACATAACGGTCCTCCCTACCACCCCACGCAGGCACCATACCTCCGGCAACCTTGCGCGGAGGATGGCGCCGCACAGGGTAAGGGGATCGCTCTCAAGAACGAACGGGGGTTCCCTGCGTCGTCCTTTGTCGCAGGGACCCTCCCTTGTGACCTGCGGCTGCCCATGCCTCTTGTGCGAACACACAAAAGGCATGGGTCTCCATCTCCGACCATCTCCAGTGAGCTCCCCACGTCGCTCCCTCGAGATCCTCTCCTCGCCAGCACCTTTATAAGAAGCGACAGGGGCAGCCGTCTCCTGCAAGCTAGCTTTGGCCAAAGAAAACCCCCCTACTTCGTCTCCTCTTACTCCGGTCAGACAGCCCAAGCTTCCGGCAATATTTCCTCCTCCTCCTCGTCGCTTTGTTGCCATACCTGCAGCAGAGCTCACTCTGCCTCATCTTCCCACGCTAGGCCGCACCAGCTGGCGCCTCCAGATCCCCTCCTTGTCACCGTTACCCCCTTCAGGGCTCCTTCATCTCCGGACCGGCAGGTACACGCCGAGTGTCGCCTCCCTCCCTCTTCGTCAATTAGGTAGGTAAAAACTTTCCTCACTCTCTCTCTCTGTTATTTCCCCCTTCTTAATTTACTATTTCAACCCACTGACCACCACTGTCCATCACCACCTTCTCCATCTCTGGCCGCCCTCCGGTGTGGCATCCTTGCCACTCCACGCCTCCATCCGCCTCGCCAACTACCCCTTAAGCACTGCGACCCCTCACTGACATCGAATCTGCCCTCCATTCACCACCTAGCACCTCCAGATCACTCGTCGAACACACCCACTCGCACGCAGAGTGCCCTAGGCGCACGGCCACAGGCACTCTCGCATCTCGCCGACCCCTGCACCGCACTCGCCACGCCTGGGCGAACCTCCCTAAACCTTTTTGACGTGGCCGCAAGGCCATTTTCGTGTTTCAGGTCTCTCCCTCCTCGCCGCCATTGACGAGCTACAGGAGCTGCTTAACGAGCAGCTCCAGGCCGCTCCAGCTCCAGGCACAAGACCCAGGCGACGCGGAAGACTTCCGCGTATGTGCCCAGGTCTTCTATTGGGGTCGCAGGCCACTCCCGCTGCCCCAATTGAGCGTATCTTCCTGCCTGCAGGTGCGCGGTTCGGAGGTTGGACTTTAGTCCCACCTCGAAAGTGTATGGGCGCACGCCCATACATAAATTGAAAAGTGCCATCGGCTGGTTGCCTCTGATAGCACTGGGGTGAGGTCCCTCACCTATTCCCCAGGTCTCGTCCGCGGCATTCCCACGCGGACTTGATCTGACCCGACTTCCCACTCCTGTGCACTCCTCGTGCACCACCCACGCCGGTGCGCCTGGACCCGGGTGATAACACCACGCAAGGGGGTAGTAATTAGGTTGAATATGGCCCATCTTTAGAATAAAAGGCACAACATAAAGTAGAATAGGAGCATTGCATGCATCAAGTACCAAGATTGCTTATAAACTGTATTAATGGCCATTTGTGTAAAGCATTTGTCAAAGCAGGCCTCAGATGAGCAATCGGACCGCACGGATGGATTCAGGACGACGAACGGAGTCTAACGGACTCAAAATCGGCCAAATCCGACATCCGGAGCTCCCACAATGGGCCCAAGAAATCCTGACCGTTGATCTGGAGATCAACGGCCTAGAACGCGCCACGTCGCCCCGCCCCCGCCGTCGCCACGCCCCCAAGCCAGCCAAAGACGCATCTCGGCCGTTGATCTTCGATCGAACGGCCGAGATCCGCGCGCTCGCCCGCGGTCGCCGCGACAAAGCGCGGGCGTGGCGCAACGGTTAGCGCGCACGCCCGCGTTGCGGCGACGCGCGTTCGATTCGCGCGGAGCGAAAATCATCTGCGGGCGAAGGGCGCGGCAAAATTGAGCCGCGCGATCAGAAGCGAGCGGCTAGGATCGCGCCACGCGGCGCGACGACAGCGCCCCACCTCCCACGCGCGCGCGCACGCCGGGCGGAAACGCGCGCGCGCACGCACGCCCAAAGCGCGATCCTAGCGCAGGCGCGGGAGGATCTCAGCCGTCCGATCATCAATCGGACGGCTCTCGTTCGACGTCCACGGATCGCGCCTGAAGAGAGAGAGGGGCGGGCGGCTGACCGGCGGCAGAAGACCTTCACCGACGTATATGGAAGCGGTTTTAGCGACGTTCTGGATGTCGCTAAAGCACATTCTTCATTTAGGAAGCCCTTAACTCTATTTAAACCCCCTTCTACCACCATTCAAGGCATGCTCTCCCACTTGCAACTACTCCACTCCTCTCCTAGCTAGTCTTAGGCACTCTTGTAATCGCCGGAGACGACGAGCCGCCGACGGAGCCTCCTCCACCGCCGTGGCTGCCTCGTCGCTCTCCACTCTCTCTCTACCTCTCTCTCTCTCTTTTAAAGCTTTCATTTACTTTTGTTGAAGCATGTATTTAATATTGTAAACCATGAACTATGAATGCATGTTTAATGAAATTATTTTTCATTTAGTTGCCTTTTTAATTTCTGTTTAAAGTGCATGATCAAAACCAAAGAGCTTTCTAACCCTAAACTCTCTCTATCTCTCGCTTTTCAAAACCGTTTCTTTCGCAAGCAAAACTCCGCCTTTTTCGTGACAACAAGTGGTAAACAAACTCCGATTTCCACGCCTCCCTGAGATCGACACTCGGACTCACCTCCGTTTACTTCTTTTAAAACCGACGTATCAAGTGCAACTATAACGACACCTCTTAACACGCACGCACGAAGGCACGCCAGTTTTTGGCGCCGTTGCCGGGGAGGCAACGGATTTGTTTTATCACCTCCATTCCACCTTCATTCTCATATCGTCTAATGCCCTATTTTCCTTTTTACTTGATGGATGCAGGAATTCGGCGCATGGACGGCGAAGCGACGCATTCCACTATGGTAGCAAGGAAGTAGACGCCTCGAGGACCGATAGTGAGTACTCTCTCTCTCTCATTGTTTACTTGCGTGAAAAAGCTAAAAAAAATCATAAAAATTGAAAAAATTGGCGTGGCGAATGATTGCTTGACCCACATTTTTAACACACCACCCTACAAAAAAATGTACACTCTAATATACTGGACAAATTCTTGGAGTGTTCTTTTCTTTCTCTCTTGAGTGGTGTTTGCGAAGCCACCGTGAGTTGACCTGGGCCGCACCACTCAACCCTAAAACTAACTCATCTAATAGAAGCTGCACGATCTTTAGGATGAGTACACTAGGGTTTTTAGAGCCTCTACAAAATAAAAGGAAATCTACTTTCACTAAGTTGTGTGCAGAACTTGACGTGCCCACTGAAACTTGTTTGAAAAAATTAAGACACGTCAACCCTAAAAAGTACTTAAGTAAGAATGAAACACTAAAAAGACACTATATCTTAACAAATCCTTGCTTGAAAATCATGTTTTGCTAGAAGCACACACTTTGAAAGTAGAACATTAAGAGGCACCACCCCAATCAACGCCTCATCACATCACCCTAAGCACAAGCACTATCCTAGCCCTTTAAAACTGAATAGACGTGCCCTAGGCAGGACTGAGTTAAGTCTCAAAAGGTGAGGTTTTGTCTGCTAGGCACTTGGCTTTCATTCCCTTGGTAGAATCTGGTGACTAGGCTGCGGGGCAGTGTCAAACGACCGTGGTTGTGGGGTCTATGGAACCGGAGGCGCAAGCCAAAGGAAGAACCTTCCCTGCAATCCCCTCGTAATCAACCTGGCCAGATTAGCCTTGGGAAGGGGAGTCCAGTGTTTACGGACTTAATCAACCTTTGTGAGATTTCTAGGTCTCCTAAGGAATACACCATAAGGATTAGGCTTGTTTGTTTGATTGAGTGCACAACTCTCTCTCATCTGTTCTTCCCGCATCCCTCCATTTCTTCCATGGATTTCAATGCCTATCCATCTTACCCAAATTACCCCCAACAGGATTTGTATGCTAACCCAAGTAGACCATACCCACAGCCGACTTGGGCTAACCAACCACCAAGTTGGGGATGCAACCTGGAATATCCCTCTTGGCCCAACTATGACCAAACCACACCAACCTCTTATTGGAATACACCCAACATAGCCAGCCAAGGGTACGATTCAAATCATGGGGCTCCATATCTCGATTGTCCTCACGATGCCTCCTTATTTAGGTCCGACCCGCTCTACTGTGATAGGACCTACACTTTAGGAGAACACCAAGAACCCTACCCATCTCAAGATAATAACCAAGAAAGGTCATCTGAATTCAACAACCTTGCCTACTTGACCTTTGGATTAGAAGGAGTTCTAGACAAATGGAAATCAGAAAATGATCAGAAATCTAGGCAAGCCCAGGATCATCAACCTCTGATTTGGTCCCCTGATGAAGAATCTGACTGGGAGGAAGACTTAGAACCTCAACTATTCTGGAGTAGGACCAAACAGAGAATGGTTCCTCTTGAAGAACTGGACCCTGAACATGACAGAATAGAGGACCCACCCAAGAACCTAAACACCAATATGGATTCTGATCCACAACCTCAACCATACTCTCTTAACCTGGATTTCAAGGAGGAAATCCAAAGGACACCAAATGACACCATGTCAATTCTTGATAACCTCCAGTTAGAACTACACAGACAGAATCAAGAATTGGTTAAAGGGCAACATGCCATGTTGGAGTTGTTCCAACAATTGGGGGAAGAAGGCCAAAGAAAGCTGTTGCATACAACGCCATTCATGGAATTCATAAAGCAAGGACCTACCATGATCAATTGGACTACACCTAGTCATCCTGATTTGGTTCAGTCCACCATTGATACCCCTCAGGAGTTGGATAGCTCAGTGGATAAGGAAAGTAAGGATTCCTTGGAGCACAATTTGGGGAGCATTGAGAACAAACATCAGGAGGAAACTGAGAAGGTGAAGGGAGAGACCTTGGAATCTAAATCTAATCAGCTCAAGACAAGTAATCCGGTGGGAGTAGCAGCCAACGTCGGAAATGGAGAATGGAGTTACAATTTCAAAGAAATTGATTATGAATTGGTTAGAATCCCCATCACAAATTTGGAGGAGGGCCGAGAGAAAGAATATGATCTAGAGGATGAAATTGACCCTACCTCTAATGCAACCCCAAACAGTGAATCTGATACAAAGGAGGTTGAAGAAAATATTCTTGAGATCAAGGGCTTGGAGGGAATGAGCAATGAAATCATAGTTGCGGAAGAGATGGATGCGTCTTTGAAGAGAAGACTGATGCTTGGTTGTAGGGCTCAGTATGAAACTCTGGACTTTGTTACTTGCCCTACCAGAATAAAGATCCCGCAACCCGAATGCACTAGAATTGATACACTTTCGATGGATTACAATTTTATGGGGACACAAGCTGAATATAAGACCTACATCTTTAGTGTTTGGCATGTCATATTTGGGGTGCGTTCGTCCACAGCAACTTGTTTGCATGCCCACAAACTAAGAGAGGATCTGACACGGGCATGCATGATATATCTGTTACAGAATTCCCGCCCCTTAGGAACGGGACTCCACCACAACCTTATTCGCATCTGTGGACTTCTGATTTTGGGTCTGGTTAACTTTGAACATATCTTCTTGACCCAAGTCAGTCCTGTTTGTGCACCGCCCAGCTGGAGGCGTTAAACTCAGCGCTTCCTGGGAGGCAACCCAGCGGATTCAGACTGATCTGGTAGTTTACGTCACTCAGGTACTATCTTTTTGAACCCTTTTGCATCCATGCATCGGCCAATGAGGACATTGTCCAACTTAAGCATGGGGGGGATGGTAAACTGCATAATCCTGAGCTTAATTAATCAGTCTGAATGAATAAATTAATTGATTAAAAAAAAAAAAATGAATTTAGGAAGAAAAACTTAGGCATTAGAAACTTGTCAATAGTGGGAAATAATACAAAAAGAACTTAAACACTTAGACTTTTCAGGCCTTCAAGCTTAATTAGCCCTGGTGTCCATTAAAATATGGATTTAGCGGCGAACCCTTGCAACTTTAAGCTATTCTAATCCACCTAATAAATAAGGTAATAAGTATACGACTTATCAACTCACCCTCTAACTCAGGAAAACTTTGAGTCTAAGCATCTACACACATTTTTGCACAGACTCACTTCTCGGAGATTTTGACAGAAATGGGGTAGCTAATGAACTCTCTAGGGTGGTATGGCTGGCAAGTTGTCGTGGGTAACAGCCCATTGGCAGGTTGTCCAGAACCCAGTCACAGGCCATTTCTTTTTCACTGCCTCTAGGTACATTTGAGATTAGGGAAGCCACCTACGTAAAAAAAAAAAAAAAAAAAAAAAAAAAAAAAAAAAAAAACCACACTTCACCGCACAAGTATGGCTGGCAAGTGATCGTGGGTAACAGCCCATTGGTCGGTTGTCCAGAGCCCAGCTCAATAATTGCACAAAAAAAGAAGACCAAAAACACCTAAGGAAGAAGCGGGGAAGTAGTACAAGCCGGGGAGATATACACTGGAAAATCCTTGTGTTGACCCCAAGTAAAATGAACGCAGGGAGAAAGCTACCAATCGAACAAATACACCTTCAGGCAAAAATTTATTTTCTTTTCCGGTCACCTAGAGGCGTAGAAACTCGAAGTCTGTCTCAATTACCGTTAAGTGAGTCTATCACAACATTCACACCAAGATGCTTAGCACTTAGGGTTTTGACCGAGTTTTGGGTGGGTTGGGCAGCCGTAAAAAGTTACCAACCCACACTGAATTTTAAAAATTCTAAAAAGACATATATAGATATATACGTATACATAAGTATAAAGCAAGGATTCGGGCGATTCATATTTTGGCAGACACCCGGGCGCTGCTTAGTCTTTGTAGATTAAGATCTTCGTATAGTTCCTCTTATTAACAAGTAACGAAGTGCCTAAGCAATTACTTCTTGAATTCGCCAAAGAAATAAAGGCTAGAATAAACCTTGCTAGGGACTAGCAAGGAGTAAGCATGGGGGTATGATAACACCACGCAAGGGGGTAGTAATTAGGTTGAATATGGCCCATCTTTAGAATAAAAGGCACAACATAAAGTAGAATAGGAGCATTGCATGCATCAAGTACCAAGATTGCTTATAAACTGTATTAATGGCCATTTGTGTAAAGCATTTGTCAAAGCAGGCCTCAGATGAGCAATCGGACCGCACGGATGGATTCAGGACGACGAACGGAGTCTAACGGACTCAAAATCGGCCAAATCCGACATCCGGAGCTCCCACAATGGGCCCAAGAAATCCTGACCGTTGATCTGGAGATCAACGGCCTAGAACGCGCCACGTCGCCCCGCCCCCGCCGTCGCCACGCCCCCAAGCCAGCCAAAGACGCATCTCGGCCGTTGATCTTCGATCGAACGGCCGAGATCCGCGCGCTCGCCCGCGGTCGCCGCGACAAAGCGCGGGCGTGGCGCAACGGTTAGCGCGCACGCCCGCGTTGCGGCGACGCGCGTTCGATTCGCGCGGAGCGAAAATCATCTGCGGGCGAAGGGCGCGGCAAAATTGAGCCGCGCGATCAGAAGCGAGCGGCTAGGATCGCGCCACGCGGCGCGACGACAGCGCCCCACCTCCCACGCGCGCGCGCACGCCGGGCGGAAACGCGCGCGCGCACGCACGCCCGAAGCGCGATCCTAGCGCAGGCGCGGGAGGATCTCAGCCGTCCGATCATCAATCGGACGGCTCTCGTTCGACGTCCACGGATCGCGCCTGAAGAGAGAGAGGGGCGGGCGGCTGACCGGCGGCAGAAGACCTTCACCGACGTATATGGAAGCGGTTTTAGCGACGTTCTGGATGTCGCTAAAGCACATTCTTCATTTAGGAAGCCCTTAACTCTATTTAAACCCCCTTCTACCACCATTCAAGGCATGCTCTCCCACTTGCAACTACTCCACTCCTCTCCTAGCTAGTCTTAGGCACTCTTGTAATCGCCGGAGACGACGAGCCGCCGACGGAGCCTCCTCCACCGCCGTGGCTGCCTCGTCGCTCTCCACTCTCTCTCTACCTCTCTCTCTCTCTTTTAAAGCTTTCATTTACTTTTGTTGAAGCATGTATTTAATATTGTAAACCATGAACTATGAATGCATGTTTAATGAAATTATTTTTCATTTAGTTGCCTTTTTAATTTCTGTTTAAAGTGCATGATCAAAACCAAAGAGCTTTCTAACCCTAAACTCTCTCTATCTCTCGCTTTTCAAAACCGTTTCTTTCGCAAGCAAAACTCCGCCTTTTTCGTGACAACAAGTGGTAAACAAACTCCGATTTCCACGCCTCCCTGAGATCGACACTCGGACTCACCTCCGTTTACTTCTTTTAAAACCGACGTATCAAGTGCAACTATAACGACACCTCTTAACACGCACGCACGAAGGCACGCCACCGGGCACGCGACCCGACCCAATTACCCGGCTCTGGGAGAGCTTACCAAAGAGAGATTCAGAGAGAGAGAGATGCGGGAAAGGGGTAGGGTAGGTTTTGCGCTGAAGTTTGTGAGTGTGCGCAGGAACAGGTGAGGAAGAAGAAGAACAGTGGCCGGGACTTAGCCGCAGCAGGAAAGAAGAGAAGAAGGAAGGAAGGAGAAGAGTAGAGGAAGCCAGAGAAGCTAAGAAGAAAGGAAAGGAGAAGGAGAGGCTAATCAGTTAAGGCGTCTGATTTCTGAATCAGACGTCGGAGAGAAAAGAAGGAGCGAACCAGAAGAGGAAAGAGAAGAAGCCACAGCCAGAAAAAGAAGAGAAGAAAAAGAAAAGAAGAAAGAAGAAGGACCAGATCAAAGAAAGAAAAAAAAAAAGAAGAGGCAACAACAGAAAAGAAAAAAAGGGAGAAGAAGAAGAAGCAAGAGAAGCCAAGAGAAACCATAGCTGCTGAAGCAAAGAAGAAAAAGAAAGGAAGAAGTAGAGAAGCCAATCAGAGAAGAAAAGAAAAGAAAAGAAAAGAAGAAGAAGAAGGCAAGAGAAAGAGAGAGACTGCCGCACAAGCAGCCAGAGAAAGAAAAGAAAAGAGAAGAAGAAAGAAGAGAAGGGAAAGAAAAAAAAAGAAAAGGATCTATTTTTGCTCTCTCTCTCTCCCTCTCTCTCTTTTCCTTAATTTTTGTAAAACATTATATATTGTGAATTCATATGCTTCTGGAATCATAGTTTGCTCCCTGAGTTCGACCTCGGGAAACTTTTTATTTCGAGTAACAAATTATATTAAACTGGTGACCGTTTTTTGTACTATACTACGACAAAACCCTAGCGACGCACCACTTCTCTATTTGCTCCAGCCAGTCCTCTGCCTCAGATGGGTCCTTATCCCCCTTGAAGGAGGGGGGCTTCAGCTTCCGGAACTATCCGAAAAACTTGTGGTGCAGCTGTAGTAGCGGAACGGGCATGCCTCCAGGCAAGGAGAGCTTATGCTCAGAAGTGTTAGTGCGGTGGGGGCGGTGGAGGACCACCCCCTCCCCCTCCTGCTCGTCCAGCGCTGCGGTGGTCTCTCAGTCCTACAGAGGACTCCCCCTCCACGTCCTCACGGAGAGGTGCCTATGGATGCGGGTGGAGCTCCTCTCGTACTATATCCCTGATCAGCTGAGCGAGGTCCTGGGCCTGAACGTCTGAGAGAAGTGGCGGGTCAACTGGCACCTCAGGCCCGGCACATCCGCACCTCCGACCTCGTCCACGGCCGCATCCGTGGCCTGCCTCGAGAACTCCTCGATGAGGCATCTCCTCCAAGGAAACGCGGAAGATAGGATACGAGGTAAACTCTAACGGACTTCTGCGAAAAGGGACTCAGAACAGATGTCAAGCGGTACGTTGTGGTGGTTACCCTAGTTACATGCACGTGAAATGGTTATTCTTAAGATAGTTGGTTCATTTCTCGGGTCGACCTTGCTCTGATACCATCTTGTTATGACTTGGTTCTCGAATCCCTATAGGACCCGAGACCGGCTCGACTCAACAAATCCCAAGATCGAGTCGTCCAACAAGAAATAACCGAAAAGCAGGAAAATAAACCACATTCACTATGCAAGGTAACTAACAGTAAAAGCATACAAGCAGTAAAGGAAGTAAAAGCTGCTAGTTAGTACATACAACCACAACAATAGGAAAGTAGAATAAAAGTACAGTAACAGGAACAGTAAACAAAAGTCTGAAACTCATTAACAGAAAAGAAAGTACAACCACAGTACCAAACTACTGCTGGGCTCAACTGGGCCCAGCACCCTCTGCAGCCAGTAACTCGGGCTACTCAACTCCTAGACTTGTAAAGAGTTATGAGAAAATTGAGTCAGCGAAGGCTGAGTAGAGTGGTAACCAGACTAGCTAAAGCAGTAAAAACTAGTAGGTAAATTTATCTTTTCCAGTTATTTAATTTACAAGTAATTTCCTTTCATCCCATTGGTTTACTTTCAGATTCTTTCTTGATCTCATATGTTCCTCGTGGGAACGATCTTGATTGCAGTCTTTTCCAAAGAGTTGAAGGCACACGTGGTGCTCTCCTGGTCGGGAGAGTCCCCCGTGGTAGTCCTACACCCAATCAACCACCCCGAGGTCACAGACAGACGTAGTGGTGACTACGGCACGCGCGATAAGCGCACGGGTAGCTACCCCGCACTGGCACGAGGTCAGTTGTTTCTGTTAGCGGGTATGCCCAAAATACAGCACAGAATAGTATAGGGCCTAGCCTTCTCAGAAATAGGGGTCTCACCCCTCAGAACCAAACAGGGGTCTCGACCCTCCACAGTCCGCGCACTCTTGTCTAACTACCCTGGTTTGCCCAGAGGGCCTAACAAATCGGTATAGGGTAGCTAGCTAAATCCCGGGCCCTGTGGGGTGGCTAGTTCCCTCCTGACACTAGTAGCTCTCCCCGATACCATGTACGCGAGGGCCAACAGAAGTCGGTGTAGAGTGGCCAATCCTAACTCCGGGTCCCAACCCAAGGGCGGCTCGCTCCGCTCTACACTAAAAAGCGGACAGTCGCTCTCCTTGGTACCATGTGCTCAAGGGCCAGCACACTTCCAGTCCACATTTCCAGGCTTTTCCATTCATCCACAGGAGCTCTACTCCTAACTCCCCGTATGGTTCATGCTCATATTCACCATATTATTCCATACCAGGTTTCATCATTCACAATCCCGTTCTGGTATTATACACATGCAGCTCGTATTTCCACAATTAAACACATGAAACAAGCTATATCACACGTAATAGTTTAATTATCTCAGGCAGCTCATATTTTACCAAGCAGCTCGTATTCATTAATAGGCAGTTGCTAACAATTTAGCTCATTCATTCATAAATACAATTTCAATCACGCAAGCAAGCGGTTTAACCATTTCTCGTCTTAGGGTTCATGCAACATCCTAGGTTTCCAATTATCTAAGTTTCGTAGATGCATTCACATTTTATAAGTAGAACATGGGGAAACCACTCTACCAGACAATCCGAGAGTATTAGGGGCTCGAACTGCAAGCTCACGTGCCTCTGCAAGCCCCAGACACGCAACAGATCGAAGTCATATACCAAGGAACACATCACAACGGAACATTCAGAATAGTATATAAAGGTTTCTAACATGTAGAGAAACTCACAAGAAAACCACAGATATTTCGTTTACGTAAAACAGATCTCGGTCGGACTCTAAACGGGTCAAAAACGTGTCTGCAGACCCAAATCAGACGTCTAGAACCAAGTCTAGACGTCTTAAAAGTCATCAGAGACTCACCTCAGGTTCCTGTGATGACCCCAGACGTCCAGGACTCCTCCGCAATCGTCTGGACTCCGTTCCAAACGTCCGACCAATCCTCCGATCTTCTAGAAATGCCTCTGGTTGCTTGGCAAGCTATCCAGATGTCTGAAAAGCATGGGAAGGCGTGCCACGTGCCTTCCCAAAGCTGCTTCTGTGCACGACAGAGCAGCGCACTATTTTTAACCAAACAAATTGCCTCTGCGGTGCAGCCTGCATGGTCGTAACCACGAGGAAGACGTACCTTCGCGATACACCCGCTTTTAGACATCCAGTGTCGTCGCCAGACATCCAGCTCGTCGTCCGGAAGGCACTCCGGCCGTTTGATACTGGAAAAACTCCAGTATCAGACCACACTCTCGCTTCTCTCGCCACGCTCCGCCGCGGCTCCTCCTGCTCTGCTGCAGCTCCGATTGCTGCAGAAGGTCGGGGACGTTGCCCAACGCTCTCCTCCTCTCGTACGCGCCGTGGTGGCCATGCAAACCTCCGGCGAGCATCCACGAGCTCGCCACCTCGGCCCTCTCCTCCTCCTTACTCTCGCTCCCTCTCTGTCGCTCTCGCTCCCTCTCTCTCGCATGCCTCACTCACGGTAATGGAGTGGGGAGGAAGGTGGTGGTGGTGGAGTGGTGAGGAGAGGAAGGGGGTGCTTCTTATATCGACTACAGGGTTAGAGTTCGACGGCGGAAAGGAGAAGAGAGAGAAGGAAAGGACCTGTGCGCTGGCTGCGCGCAGAACTAACAGTGCGTATAGATTTTTCAATTTTCAGACGTCTGGGAAGGGGTCCATACGTCTGACCAGACGTCTGACTAACAATTTAGATGTCTTAAAAGGCTCAAATCAGAATGGGTCTTTACATTTTGGGTCACCCCTAGACCTAGATTCAAATCAAGAGATGCTCTTCCAGTACCTACATTGAGATAAAATTCCATAAAAGAAGAAAGCCTAATCAAGAAATTAGTTCCAATGTAGTTGTACCTTTGTAATCATCAAGGAAGGGCTTTAGGAATCAATATATAAATCTTTATGCATTAATTAAATGTATATGAGTAGAGAGACATTATTGAAATCAATGTATATAAGAAATAAATAAATAAAAATATATGCATTTCCAACAATTTCGTATATATCAAAAATATTAAATCAAGCAAATTAAATATGATATGATAAGATCTAGAATAAAATAAATAAATAACATGCAATAATACAAATAAATAAAATAAAAAAGAATTATATTTTACTCCTATTGAAGTGCCCATGAAAAACTTCCCTTAGAGAAGGTATTGTCCCCTACAAAATTGGTGCGTCAGGATCTAACGAACTCCTTCAAAGATATGACAATCCATCTCTAAGAATCGGTACGCTCTAAACTTTGATGTCCTCAAAAATCACCTTAGGAGAGCAAAGTTGAGGCAATTTGGTTGATCAATTAGGCACATCTTATGAATCACCTCAAACAACTTATGCAGGAACAACAAATTTGATTGGAGATTAATCTACCAATCTTACGTTGAACGATCACCCAATCCAAGTCAAAATAATGAGATTAAAAATTCGTACAAAAAGTCTAAGTTCCAAATTGATTTTCACTCGAGCTCAAGCCCGCGGCCAAGCCAGGGCAGAGCGATTGCCTGCGCATGCGTGGTCCTTAGCCCCACCTCTTACTCTTTACTACATAATCCATAGGAGACAAAAACCTTTTATACCAACCAAAATGTTTGTCTACTTCCAATATGAGACTAAAAATCTATCTGATGATTTGGAAGGTTCTGGCTAACAGGATGGAGGCGATGGACAATCTGATTAGCATAATACAGGCTGCCTTCCTGAAAGGACGTTCTTTACAAGAGTCCTTCATATTAGCACAGGAGATGGTTTCTAGCTGGAAGCGACAAAAGAAAAAAGCTTTTTCGTGGAACATTGACTTCTCTAAGGCCTATGATTCTGTCACATGGAAATATCTATTGGAAATCTTACGTAGGAAAGGATTCCCGGAGATTTGGGTTCAATGGATGAAAAGAAGTATTACGACTGATCCTTCTTTCCATTGGTGAATGGTAGGCCAACAGGTAAGTGAATCCAGCCACAGAAAGGGGTGAGGCAGGAATGCCCGATAACTCTTATTTTTATTTTGGCGGTTCATACACTGGCCCATTTCTCATTCAAGGCATGTAGTGGTGGATTGATTCATGGGTATACGCTATCTTCGCGTAGAGCTGTGACCCCTTTGCTACAATATGCAGACGACATGATTTTTTTTATTCAAGGTGGGGGCAGAGAAGCGGAGTGTGTGAAGTACATTGTTGATATTTTTGGCGAAATATCAAGGCTTCAGGTGAATGGATCTAAATCTACCTTGATATGCATTGGGTCAACTGTCCAGGAGAGAGAATCCATTTCCAGAGTGCTTTAGACGCTAGTTAGTTCTCTTCCCATGTGCTATCTAGGTCTCCCTTTGTTAGGGAAAAAGATGGAGTTTAGATTGAGCGTGTCTCTTTGAGAAACTAACTTCCCGCCTGGCTAGTTGGTGCGGGAGATTTCTATCTAAAGGGGGTCGTTTGATACTACTCAACTCAGTAATTTCTTCTATTCTGATTTTCTACCTCTCAATGTTTTAGCCACCTATGAAGGTGTTAAAGAAGTTAGATGTGATGAGGAAGAGATTCTTCTGGAAGGGAGCAAAACATGAAGGGAGATTCATGCAACCTGTGAAGTGGAAACATCTGTGCAAACCGAAGAAGAAAGGCAGGCTGGCAACCCAGTCACTTAGAGAGTTTGGTGACTCTTTACTCCTCAAATGGGGAGTCATCATTCTCCGAGGAGACAAGGGGCTTTGGCAAGAAGTCATCAAGGACTCTTACTCCTCAGGCAGGACTCCAAGCGAGGTGATACATGCAACGCACACCTCTCCCTTTTGGGCTTCTGTTTCAAAAGTCGTAGAGGAAAGACAGACCATGTTTGCACCCTATCTTGGCAATGGGAAGGGGTTCAATTTTTGGAGAGATGATTAGACCGGTAACGGTGCCTTCAAGCATTTATTTTAGTGATCGTATGATGCATCTCCCTTCAAGGATGCTAAAGTCGCAAACATGTGGTGCCCAAATATCAACATTTGGGAGGTACCTAGACGACGAGGTACATATCTCAACCGAGCATAAGAGAATTTCAACAAGATGGTGGATATGATTCAGTCATTCAGACCCATGGAAGGTGTGGATGCCTTCATGTGGCATGAAGGGTTGTATTCTCCCAAAAAGGCATATGACAAACTTATTGAGGTTGATGGGGAAGACGCCCACGCGGCAAGGTGCTCATCTATATGGAAGCTGAAGGTGCCACTCAAAGTTCAAATCTTCCTATGGTTGGCTATACGGGATGGTGCAATCTCAGGGACTGTGAGATCACGTGTAATGAATATGCCGCCAATGTTGTGCCCCCTTTGTAGGTTTGCAGAGGATGATACTAGACACCTTCTTGGCTCCCGCCTAGTAACGACTGAAGCCTAGTGCAAGTGCTGTGGGTCACCCTTGCCATCGTGGGATGGCTTGTGGGTTGCCTCAGCCAAGGGCGACAACCATACGCTGACTGTGGTTGCTGTCATATGGAGTGTGTGGCTGGCAAGGAATGATGTTTGTTTTAATAATGAGTGTGGGTGGGTGGAGAAAATATGTAATGGGCCAAACTATCTGGTCAAGCAATGGTGCTCAGGTTTGTAGTGTTGATTCTTTATGATTAAGAAAATGTGGGATTACTACTTTCAACAATTGTAATCCTTTTTTCCCTCAAAAGAAAAAAATGAAATTAAAAATCTCTATCAAATCTTATTAATTTGAACATAAATTCTAACATCACAATTACATCCCAATTGATAGAATTAAACTTTCAAAATCAACAAATTCTAAACCAAAATACCACAAGCAAAGGCCAATGCTTCCCCTTTATTTTTAATGTAAATAAAGAACTGCTGAGATACTATTGAAGGCATAAACTAACCTGTTCAAGGCAAAAAAATTGGAAAAGAAACAACTGAAATTGCAGTTTACTAACTTCGGAGTAAACAATCTTCATAACAATATAGGGAACATAATTGTCTACTTCAGTGTTGCTTAATGAATTGTATTGTAAATTGGTAGAATGAAATGACATTATGGTTCAAATGAAAATTGTCAGTTGCTTTATGATGTAGGTTACATTATACATATTAGTTAACTATTCCTAAAATTTGCACAGATGCTCATTTGTTAGATATATATATAAGGAGATTGTACAGGACTACATGTCATAAATCTATTACAATGAAGCATACCTGATTTCTTGTCAACCCATTTCGTATAGCCATCATGTGTCAACATCATCACGAAGAAAGCTAAGCGGAAAAGTGATTTCAAATTAGATATGTTTGCACACAATTTATTCGAGGAAGCTTTTTAATAAATGGTAAATCAAATGAAAACGGTCAACATGTTTATCAGGATTTAAATTGACACTTTTTACAAGACAAAGGGTGCATGATCAGATTTTAAAAAATGAGTTTTCTCTGGCCTGATCGATACCCTTGACCTTATCTAGAGCTACGGGCCTTATCACATTTTGCTGCTCATTTTATAGTTGGAAGGTTCGTGGTTTGAACTTTGAACACCATGATGGACCTTCCTCGGCTTCTGGCAGAATTCCCCTTTCTTTTTCTGCCTCTTACAGTAGATTACTTAACTCAAATGCAATCACACACAAGAATATAAGAAATTATTGATCTCGATTTATTTTGAAAGGTGTACGTGTGAGGGAAGATGATAATTCTTAAGTTTCACTAGTTGAATATGGAATACAAAGAAAACTCTTTATTCATTTCTACTCTCAGATTATGTAACCCTACTCTTTCATACGACCTAGGTGTATATAGGTTACATGATACTAGATCGTGAGTATTATGGATTCTTGGCTCATAATCCCACAATCTAACCAGTAAAGAGGGAGGCAACCCATAACCGTTTGTACCGACTTGCTGGCCCTCGTGTACGTAGTACCGATGAGAGCTACTAGTGTAGGGAGAGCATTAGCTACCCCACGGGCCCCGGGGTTCTGCTAGCCTCCTACACCGACTTGTTAGGCCCACTGGGGCAAACCAGGGTAGTCAGGCGAGGGTGCGCGGACTGTGGAAGGGCAAGGCCCCTGTTTGGTTACTGTGGAGGGGTTAAACCCCTGTTACTGAGAGGGCTCTGCCCTGTACTGGTTCCGTGCTGTGCTTCGGGCGCACCTGTTAACGGAAATGACTGACAGCATGCCAGTGCAGGTTAGCTACCTGTGCGTTTATCGCTCGTGCCGTAGTCACCGTTACGTCTGTCCGTGACCTTGGGGTGGTTGACTGAGAGTAGGATCACCACGGGGGACTCTCCCGGCCATGAGAGCACCACGTGTTACTTCTACTGTTCGGAAAAGACTGCAATCAAGATCGCTCCCACGAGGAACATTCGAGATCAAGTGAAGGATCTGAGAAATAAATAAAATCGTGAGATAATTGAAAGACGCAAATAAAGAAAGTAACAAAATATAGCAGCTACTGTACACTCTACTGTTTCTTTAGTTTAGCTGCCACTCTACTCAGCGTTTCGCTGACGTGTTACACTCGTTACTCTTCAGGACCAAGTGTTGAGCAGCCAGGGTCAGCGGCTGCAGAGGACGCTGGGCCGAGTAGGGTCCAGTAGAGTTACCATTGTTCTTTTGTGCCCTTTTTATTCCACTGTAGTGAGTAGTTTTTGTTGCTCTGTACTTTTCTTTACTCGCAGTTCTTGTTATGTTATAAATGTTGTTCTACTGTTGTGGTGGTACATGCTGTAGTAGTTCTTTTTCTTACTGTTGTATTTTGTTACTGCTAGTTATATTTTATGTTGAATGTGGTTTATTTTACTGCTCTTTTGGTTACTTCCTCGTTGGACGACTAGGTCTTGGGATTAGTCGAGTCGGTCCGATTCTCGTGTCTCGTAGGGACTCGGGAATCGAGTCGTTACATTAACTTAGAGAATTCTGAGTTTAAGAAGAAAACAAATCATAAGGGGTAAAACTGTAATTTCACCAATACAGTTTGCAAACAAGGTAATTAAGGGTCCAAACACAGGTCAAACAAGCCTAATAAGAAGGAAAGTGGGACGGTCGGATCTAAAAAGGGTTATAGCAACTTTAGGAGATTAAATTACATTCTGTAACTCTAAAACAAACCCAATTCAATTCACAAGGTTCGAGGTAGGATAAAATCTCTAGGGTTTAGAACCTTCAATTTGGCCTTAGAAACCCATTTTGACTTACAAAGAGAACCTTGCCCAATTAATACTTAATTTGGGTTTTTACGTAAATTAGCTGGTCAAACATGGTCCAACCTAGAAATAAAATTCACCATTAAAATCCTTAGGTTCAAATTAGTCTTGTATAAAAACTTGAGCCTAAGAAGAGACCTCCTTGACCGACTTTACAATTTGGTCATCTTCATTAACTTTTTGACCCTTATTTTTCGAAATCCTTGCATTTTGGCCCTCATCTTTCTCGTCGTTCTTTGCAGAACGGTCCCTCCTGCAAAACTCTGCGCAGCACCATGCTCCGGCGACTTTGCGTGGAGCCTGGCGCCGCGTAGAGAGAGGTGACCGCCCTGCAAAACAGACGCGGGGTTCCCTACGACGTGCTCTGTCGCAGGGACCTGGCCATGCTACCTGCCGACCACCATACCTTCCGTGCGAACGCACGGAAGGTATGGATCTCGTCTCCGACCACGCTCCGACCGGGCCGGCACGTCGCCAGCTCGCGCCTCCCTCTCCGCCATCCCCTTTATAAGAACCAGCACCCCCTGCCGGTTCTAGAAAGCTCTCTCTGACGGAGAATAACCCCCCACTTCATCCCCTCCTCCTCCGTCAGACGGCCCGCAGCTTCCGACGACTCCCTCCTCTTCCTCCTCGTCGCTCTGCCGCCTTACCTGCAGCAGGGTTCTCCTAGCCCTCTCGTCTGTGTCGTGCTGCACCCGCCGGCACCCTCCGCCTGCCTCGTCATCGCCGATCTCCCCCTCTAGGCCCTTTCTTCCCCAGCTCCGGCAGGTACGAGCCGGTGGCTCCACCCTCCCCCTTCGTCCATAACCTAGGTAAATAGCTTCTCCTCCTCCTCCCTTACATTTTCCCTCACTCAATTTATCTTTTTGCCCCTCCACACACAACTTCCATCTCCGCCTACTCCGTCTCCGACCACCCTCTCCGGCGATCTCATCCCACCTCCACAGACCTTCTCACCCCTCGCCAACTACCTCAGAAGCTTCCCCTCACTCCACTCAACAGATCCCCCCTTTCCATTCCCTTCCACACGCCACCCAACGACCCCCCGAACAAACCCATCTCTCCGACCACAGTCCAACCTAGGGCTACCACCATACGTCGCCTCACGCCTTGCCACTACCCACACTGCTTTCGCCGCACTCCGGCGAAGCTCCCTGCATCCTCTAATTGGGCCGAGAGGCCGTATTCTTGATTTCAGGTCACGCCCCCTTCACCACCATTACTGAGCAGGTGAAGCTCCTTCACCTACAGCTGCAGGTTCGCTCTCGCCTAGGCGCTAGTCCCAGGTTGTGCGGGCCAACATCGCGAAGGCATCCAAGCCTGCCGCTGGGTCGAAAGCCTCACAGGTTGCCCCAATTGGTCGCGGACTCTTCGCTTGCGGACGCGAAATTGGGAGGTGGGACTTTAGTCCCACCTCATAAGTGTGCGGCCACGCGCCCACACTTATATTGAAAAGGTGTTGTAGGCTTATCGCCTTCGAACACAGGGGTCAGGTCCCTCACGCACGCTGTGCGCTCGCCCTCGCCCCCGCTCACGCCCCGCGGGTCTGGGCCGGATCCGATTACTCGCACCAGCGTACTCCTCGCCCACCACCGCACGCCGGTGGGCCTGGTCCCGGGCGCGATACCCGTACCCGAATACCCGGCTCTAGGAGAGCGATCCTATGAGGGAAATCTGAGAGAGAGAGACACAGGGAAGGGTAGGGGTAGGTTTTGCTCTGACCCATGTGTGAGCGTGTAGGAGCAGAAGAAGAAGAAAGGAAGGCAGCCGAAGCCTTAGCCGCTCAGAAGAAAGAAAGAAGAAGGAGAAGCAAGAGAGAAGAAACAGAAGAAGAAGAAGAAGAGGAGCACTGTAGTAAACCTACAGTTAAGTCGTCTGACCACTGCATCAGACGATGGTTGAGCAGCGGCCAGAGGAGATAAAGCAAGAAAAGAAGAAAAAGAAGAAGAAGAAGAGGGAAGAAGACATAGTCGCCAAAGCAAAAGAAAAAGAAAGAAAGAGAAGAACAAAGAAAGAACAGAAGAAGAAGAAGAACTCTGCAGAAGAAAAGAAGAGACACAGTTGTGAGCAGAGAAGAAGAAGAAGAAAAGAAGAGCAACTGAAAGGAGAAGGAAAAGGAGAAGAGAAGAAGAAGCCAAGACAAGCTCCCTCTCTCTCTTTCTCTCTCTCTCTCCTTTATTTTTGTAATAGAGAACCTTTGTACTTCTAGAATTCCAGTAACTCCCTGAGTTCGACCTCAGGAAAACTATTTCCGAGTAAAAAAATCTTTTGTAATGATAACCGTGGCTGCTTTGTCTTATACTATAATGGCTGCACTATAATAAACATAAAGACACAAAAACGGCCAAAGCGGTTACCATCACTTGGCGCCGTTGCCTGGGAGCAACGGTTATTCTAGAAGCTATAAATTCTCTATTTGGGAGTTTCTAATAATCTCTTCTCTCTTGTGTGCAGGTACAGGAAAAATTAAGAAGCAGCCGCACAACAACCACTCCAAGGACAGGTAACTTCTATCCTCTCACTCTTAACCCCTAAATTCTAAAGAGGAAGAAAAAGGAAAACATAATATATAGGTATAACCTGTCTTTCATACTTAGTAACAGCTGCATGTTTTCAAAACCAATATTCCTGCACACAGTATTAAGGGTAATTAAGGGCTAACATCTTCTTGCTTGAAACCCTAATTACCCAACAAGGAGTTAACTGGACCAAGTAGAGCCAACATAGGAATTAAACACTAGGGTTTTTAGAGACACACTACTTAATCAAGAATTGAGTAATCCCAAAAGAAGTGTGCCTAAGCCATTGATTGAATATACCTATTCAGAAAAATCATAAGCAATTGGCTCTCTAAAAACACTTGAACTATAAAAGACAAGACCTAATAAGTTCTCAAAGGAATCAATAGGTGAAGTTAACCCCTTAGGATCAACCAACCTTCAACTTAAGTCACTCTTCGCACTCAAAAGGCTAAAAGTTCAAGTGAAAATCTAAGCACCCTGATCTTAAACTAAAAGTGGTAGACTTAAGAGGTCAAGATCCCCATTCTGGTCTACCTGGAATCTCAGTGACAAGAGAGGTCGGGTGGGGGAAACCCTGTAACCCGTGGGGACGCTCTACCATGTAGGGGTCTTCGCGGGACTCACCCTCTCTGGCTGCCCAGGTAATTCTCAGGTGGCCGATCTTTTGATCAAGGGGTCCATCTGCCCCGCACCTCTATAGTCACCCAACATTTTGGGTGCCTTGATTGGGTCCAGCACCTGCTAAACTCATCTCTTCCAACAGTGTATGTTTGGTAGGAGGTCCTTAAAACCTCATTTAGAACTTCACTCTCCTCGAGGCCGAGCCTCAATGCCCTTGTTTGAGAAAACAACACCACACATCGACCTCTCCTCCGACTCCGAACCCAACTCACCTTCTTCTTCCGCAATGGCTCAACCAGTTGAGCAAGAAAACAATCTGGAGCACCAGCTCCGGCGACTCAATGACCTCTTCCAGAACTTTGTGCACCCACCGCAGCGTCCTATGAGCGGGACCATTATAATCCTGCTGCGGTGGCTATTGAGCCTTGAGTCAGAATCCCGACTGGAGGACCTGATTCTAAATTAAAGCCCAATATGATTCATGCTATACCTAAATTCCATGGGCTTAATTCTGAAGACCCCTTCCAGCACATCAAACAGCTGAAGCTTCTGGCCCAAACTTTTGGGTCAGATGAACAAAATCGGGACATTCTCCTCATGAAGATGTTTTCCTTCTCCCTGATGGACAAGGCCGCTCATTGGTACCAAACTCAGACCCAGCCGATCAACAATTGGGAAGAACTTCAGTCCGAATTTTTGAAGAAGTTCTTCCCCGTTGGTCGGACCAATGCCTTGCGCCATCAGATTACTCACTTCACTCAGCAAACAGGAGAACCTCTCCATGAGGCATGGGATTGCTTTCAGGATCTCATGAGAAAGTGCCCCCATCACGGAGTTCCTAAATGGGAACAAGTCCAGTCCTTTTACCAGGGACTCCGTGAGGATATCAGGCTTTTCGTCAATTCAACTTGCGGAGGGAATATCATGGGTCAACATGAGGACACCGCGTGGGAGATTCTCGAAAAATGTGCGAGAACTCCATCAACAATGACTCCATGGGCTTATTCGACAGGACGAATACCCGCGCATTGACGAACCTTAGGGGATCACACGAGATGCAGGGCCTATCGCATCAGTCGACCTGGAACTAATGGCCAGTCGATTGGACAAGGTCTCCATCATTGAGAAGAAGGTGGACGAGCTGACTCAGCTCTTGCAGCGAGCCACCTCTGCGCATAACTCCTTTGCACAGCCTCCTTCCACACGGGAAACTGTGCAAAACATTCTCCACCGATCTTCTCCTGGGATGGATCCATATCCACCCCCATCTGATTCTCGGATTGGAGGGTCATCTGATCCTTTCTATACCAGTCCGGGGAATTCCATTCCCCCTTCCTCTGATTCTTTGGAGGTTCCTCAGACCTGCGAGGACCACAACGCCATCCAGAATGACCCATTCTCCAACACCTATAACCCTGGATGGCGAAACCATCCCAACTTCCAGTGGGCGGGAAATTCCCAAACCCAAAGACCAACCTTTCAACCTTGTTCACAACCATCTCATCCTTACCAGCCGCCTCAGCCTCGGCCCAACCCTACCTATCCATCAGGGCCAAATCAGGACCAAATGTCTCTCATCCTTCAGACTCTGGCTGACATTCAAAGAACAAATGCGGCTATTCAGAAGTAACACAAGGACGGACTTACAAAGGTTCGAAATCAACTGGCTCAGTTGGCAAATTCTCGCCAGCCAGGCACACTTCCTTCCCAACCTCTTCCTAACCCGAATAACGTGTCGACCCAGCGGCGCGTTATGAACCCAGGCCAAGCACACATGATTTATCAGGCCCCCTCTGTTCCTTCACCCGACGGGATGGAGGCCTCCACTTCCTATGCGGGCTATCAGCAGCAACCCATCTTACCCAACCCTAACCAAAACCAGGCAGGACTAAACTCTGTAACAACCCATAGTGGTAAGGAAACCCAAGATCCACCCTATCCAGACCACTCTAAGCTTGGTAGTAATCCCAACCCTAGGACAGTAATCCAGGACGTTCCTATCCCTGTCCCAGATTAAAGACCTGGACCTATCCTAGAGGAACCAACCAAGGTTCCGTTTCTCGAGGCCTTGACCAAGGGAAATAAGACCACTAAGCCCGTGGCACCTGGGGAGGACCTGGTCAAGCTCTTTGAGCAGGTCCAAATAAACATCCCCTTGATGGATGCAATTCATCACGTACCGGCTTACGCACGATTCCTAAAGAATGTGTGTACACCCCAGCGTAAGCCGCGAACCAAGAGTGGGAGTCCAATTGTACTGTCAGAGCAAGCCAGCTCTGTAATCCTGAGCAGACTCCAACCCAAGGCTAAAGATCCTGGTACTCCCTTGATTTCCTACAAGATAGGTGATACCCAATTCGACAGAGCATTGCTAGACTTGGGTGCTTCTATAAATCTGATACCCACATCCTTTCTTAACCACCTAGAGGAATCTGAGCTAAAATCGACTGAGGTGACATTACAATTAGCAGATCGATCTATAAAGTCACCAAAAGGGGTTCTCGAGGATGTTATTGTAAGAGTGCGGGATTTCTACTTTCCTGTAAACTTTATAGTCTTATACATGGATGCACCTGAAAACCCTAGGGATACACCGATCATTCTAGGGAGACCTTTCTTGGCTACTGCTAGAGCCAACATTAGCTATGAGGAGGGCCAAATAGAGCTCAAATTTGAAAATCAAACCCTAAAAATTGATATATTTAAGGCCCAACAAGGAATCAATTGCGGTGTCATCGAACAGATTTGTGATATCAGGACTTTGGTTGATGAAACACATTTTGAGAATGACCTGATTATACCTCATCAACCACAAAAAGATTTTGAACCGCAATCAGAGGAGTCAAAACCATATTTAGACAGACCCATAACTCCAACCCTTGAACCTCATGGCTCGCCGCTCCTCTATAGTTCTAATATTTCGTCATAGTATAGTATAGAGAAACGGTTACCAGTTTAATACAATTTGTTACTCGAAAATAAAAGTTTTCCCGAGGTCGAACTCAGGGAGCAAACTATATTCTAGAAGTACAATGTTTCTATTACAAAAATGAGAGAGAGAGGGATAGAGATTTGTCTTGTTGGCTTTCTCTTCTTCTCTTCTTTCTCTTGTCTTTGTCTTCTTCTTCTCTTATCTTCTCTTCAGTTGTTCCTGTTCTTTAGCTTCCAAGCTTTTCTTCTCTCTTCGTGTTCTGCTTCTCTCTTCTTTCAGCTCTGTCTTCTTCCTTCTGTTCTTTTTCTTTCTTTCTTCTTTTTGTTTCTTTCTTCTTTGCGGTGCCTGCTCTTCTTTCCTTCTTCTCTGCAGAGCGTCGTCTGATTTTTCAATCAGACGACTTAAGTAGCCTCTGCTACAGTGCGTCCTCCTTTCTTCCTTCTTTCTTCTTCTTCTTCTTCTCGCAGTCCTTCTTCTTCTGCTTTGCTTCAAGCAGCCACGGCGTTGGCTGCTTCTCCCTTCTGCTCTCTTCTTCTTCTTCTCTGCCTCAGCCTGCACACTCACAGCTTGGTCAGAGGGAAAAACCTAATACTACCCTCCCCCGCGTCTCTCTCTCTCAGATTTCACTCGTAGGATCGCTCTCCCAGAGCCGCCGGGTATTCGGGTACGGGTCGCGCCCGGGTCCAGGCCCACCGGCGTGCGGTGGTGGGCAAGGAGTGCAGGTCGGGTATACGGGTCGGGCCAGGTCCGCAGGGGGTGGTCGCGGACGAGGCCGGGTAAGCGGGTGGAGGGACCTCACCCCGTGTAATTGAGGCAATAAGCCTACAACACTTTTCTAATTTATGCGTGTGCGCGGCCTTCAGAACTACCGAGGAGGGACTAAATGTCCCACCCCAATTTGGTGCCTGCAGCTGAGAAAGCTGCAGGCAATTGCGGCTGTTGCGAGGCTTTCACCCCAGCTGCGGGCCTGGGCAGCTGCGTGGGGGCAAACCGCGCGTCCTGGAGAGTCAAGCCTGGGTGAGGCGAACCTGCAGCTGCAGGCGGAAGAAGCTCCACCTATTTAGAAATGGCGGCGGAGGATGGGTGACCTGTTCACAAAAATACGACCTCTCGGCCTAATCAGAAGGTGCAGGGAGCTTCGCCAGAGTGCGGCGAAGCTCGTGCGGGTGGTGGCGAGGCGTGGGGCGGAGTGCAGGGCTGCCCCAGGTCGGACTGTGGCCGGGGGAATGGGTTTGTTCGGGGGGTCTTTAGGTAGCGAATGGCAGGAAATGAAGGGGCGGAAGTGGTTCAGCATGAAGAGGCGGAGGTTTTGGGTCGGTCGGCGAGTCGTGTGGAGTGGTGGAATGATGGGGGCGATTCGCCGGAGGTTGGCCGAAGATGGAGGAGGCGACGATGGTCAGGAGCGGTTGAGAGCTTAATTGAATGTAAAATAGTGAGGAAAAGAAAGAGGGGGAAGTGGGGAGAAGTTCTGACCTAGTTGTAGAGTCGAAGGGGGCTAGAGTAGGGCGACAGTCGTATCGACTGTTGCCGGAGAAGGTGCCCAGAGAGAGGGAGCGGTGGCAAGGAGAGAGAGGGAGAGCGCGCGCTGGGTACAGTGCGACGCGGGAAGAGCGGGTGAAGGCAGCTCTGCTGCTGGTATTGCGGCAGAGCGACGAGGAGGAGGAGGAAGAATCGCCGGAGCTGGAGGGCTTCTGCCGGAGTGGGAAGAGAGGAAAGCTGTGGGTGATTCTCCGTCAGGACCGAGCTGCTGAGTGCGGCAGACGGAGGCGGCTTTTATAGAGGTGAAATCAGAGAGGAGGGCGGAGGGAGGCGACGTGCCTCCCTCGCCGGAGGACGGTCGGAGATGGAGACCCATACCTTTTGTGCGTTCGCACGGGAGGTATGGGCATCCGCAGAGACCATGGAGGTGTCCCTGCGACAGCAGACGTCGCAGGGAACCCCCGGTTGTCTTGGCAGAGGGTCTCCTTCACCCTGCGCGGCGCCATGCTCCACGCAAAGTCGCCGGAGCATGGCGCTGCTCAGGGTTTTGCAGGGAGGACCCAAATGCAAAGAACAACGAAGACTTAGGGGCCAAAATGCGAGGGTTTCAAAAGTTGAGGGTCAAAACGTAATAGATGAGAACCAAAATGTAAAATCGGTCAAGAAGGTCTTTCCTTAGGCTCAAGTTTTTATACATGAATAACTAGAACCTAAGGATTCTAATGGTAAATTTTATTTCTAGATCATACCTTGTTTGCCCGGTCAATTTGCATAAACACCCAAATTAAGTCATTAATTGGGCATGGTTCTCAATGTAGGTCAAAATGGATTCCTAAGGCAAAATTGAAGGTTCTAAACCCTAGAGATTATTTTTCTATGAATTTTAGAGGGTTTAGTCAATTTTTTATTTGCCTCGAACCTCGTGAATTGAAGTGAATTTATTTTTAGGGTTATAGGATGTCATTTAATTCCTTGGAGTTGCTGTAGCCCTTATTGGATCAACTCATCCCACTTTTCTTCTTATTAGGTTAGTTTGACCTATGTTTGGATCCTGAGTTACCCTGTTTTTAGATTGAGTTGGTGAAATTGCATTTTTAACCCTTAATTCCTGTTTTCTTCACAAACTCAGAATTTCTCTGAGTCAAGCCTTTCTATGGTTATGTAGGAGCTTTTTCTTGCAAATTTAGGTTAGATGGTGCTAGTTTAGGGTTTATGACGAGGTTCTCATCATACCCCCATGCCTAGCTTTTGCTAATCCCTTAGCAAAAACCTATGGTTTTAACCTTTGTTCTAGACCACGATGTTTTTAACAACTTAAGACAAGTGCTTTTTCATTTGAACTTAGATTAGGTCAGAATGCTGACCATAGGCTTAAAAGGTACTCTAGTACCAACCAAGATCCAGATCTGTCCAGCCTTAGCCTCAGTCTTTGGCAAAGGTTTTTAAGGCCCACAAGAACTAACCTAAGGTCTATTGGACTTCGTGGTTAAAGCACCCCGTGCTTGAAATGATTTTAGCCTTGGTTCAGTTCGCAATGCGTTTTGTAAGAGAGAGAGCTAGAAAGTATTTCTGTTTGGAGAGTTTTCTCTCTCTTTTTCTTTTTAGTTCTAGCCTAGGATTGGCTTTTCAACACGGTATATATCAGATTCCTTGCTCCCATCATCAATCCTCAAGGGTTCCTGGCAATCGATGCTTCGAGATAGCACCGCTCATGGCAACCCCCAGAATCCTGGCTGTTGAGATTTCGAGATAATCCCATCCATGGTATTCTGTGGCCGAATTCAGACCCTGGCAATTGACACTTCGTGATAATGCCATCCATGGAATCTGAACCAGCAGAGTGCTTACATGCCCCCAGTAGGATATGTAAATATCCTAAGAGACAAGCACCGAGGAGATGATATTTTGTTACGCATCTTCGAGGGGATTTCCCACCTCTCTACGCTGGGAACTCGTCCAAATCAACTTGTGTTGATTGGCCACTCCTATTCTAGGTGTATTTTTCAGAATTTTGTGACGCTTCCGCGTGATTTTGATTTTTACGCTTACTGAACCAGGCTGTGTGTAGGGTTGGGGTGCTTAGGTTACTGAGTCCCGTAAACTAGAAGTTAGTTAATGAGGTCAAATATTCCCTAAGCCTTGGACCTAATACTTAAGCTTTTCATTTTCCACAACCTCTTGAGGACTGTCTAGATCTTAATGGGTACTAAGAGTCTATCCAAGAATGCCTAAAGTTTGCATTCTTACTAATCTCACCAAGCACTTTTCATTTCTTTTCTTGAATAAGGTCTAGAACTTAGGTCAATTCCTTAGTTTCTTATTAATGACTATCACTTCTTTCTTTCATTTTTTGTGCTCCTTTTCATTTTGTTTCTTTTCCCTTCTCCCACAAAATTTCCTTTCTCCTCTTATTCTTTTTTGAAAATTTTTTAATTTTTATGGTGTTTTTGGCATATGTGATTTTTTTTTGTTTTAAAACCCCTTTTTTACAAGTTTTGCACTTTTATACCCCCCATGCCTAAGGTTTGCAATGTCCTCATTGTGACTTAGGGGTTTTCATTTACTTAGTTCATTCCCTAAGACAGATGTTTTAATGAGTGAATGGGTCGGGATGAATTCTGCGGACGATTTCTAATCTCAGATGCACGCATCTGAGGTGGAGTCGGCTGTCTATAAGGGTGAACTTTAAGTGCACAAAAGGGTTTTGAATTTTTAGGAAAATGACGTGCTGCCTCCCATTAAGCGCTGAGTTTTATGCCATCGGCTTGGCGCAATAAGCTCAAAGGGAATGGAGGATATAAGAAGATTCAGCCAAATCAGTAGAAGTCACATCAATGAATGGCTTGAGTCTCTGACCGTTCACGATGAAAGGTTCAGAATCGTGGTTGAGCGGACTGATTTCGATAGCTCCATTTCCAAAAACCTGTCGGACTAAATATGGTCCGACCCACTTGGATCGCAGCTTTCCCTGGAAAAGTTTGAGTTGGGCATCAAAGAGTAGGACCTTTTGACCAGGATGAAAGATCTTTCTCGAGATATGCTTGTCATGGAAGGCTTTAACCCGTTCCTTGTAGATTCGTGAGTTCTCATACACGTCTAGGCGTAATTCATCGATCTCGCTGATTTGGAGTTTTCTGTGGGTGCCAGCCTTCGAAAGATCTAGATTACAGTTCCGTACTGCCCAATAGGCTTTATGTTCCAGTTCTACGGGAAGGTGACACGCCTTTCCGTACACCAGTCTAAAGGGAGACATGCCTAATTGGGTTTTGTGGGCGGTCCTATAGGCCCACAATGCTTCCGGAAGTCGGGACGACCAGTCCTTCCTGTCAGGCCGAACAGTGACCTGCAGGATCTTCTTGATCTCCCGATTTGACAGCTCAGCTAGACCATTAGTCTGGGGGTGGTAAGGAGTAAAGATTCAGTGAGACACCCCATATTTGGTCATCAGTGACCTAAACTGAGCGTTTGTAAAATGGGTCCCCCCATCAGAGATTATAGCACGGGGAATCCCGAACCTTGAGAAAATGTTTTGATGAATGAATTTGAGAACAATTTTGTGATCACAGGTTCGGGTCGGTATGGCTTAAATCCATTTGGACACATAGTCCACAGCAAGCAGCATGTACTCGAAACCATCCAAAATAGGAAAGGGGCCCATAAAATCAATCCCCCAAACATCAAAAATTTTGCATATGAGAATCGGCTGTAAAGGCATCATGTCGCGACGGCTCATGTTGCCCAAAGTCTGGCAACGACTGCATGCCTTGCAGTGACTGTATGCGTCTTTGAACACCGTGGGCCAGTAAAAACCACACTGGAGGACTTTTGATGCGGTTTTATGCCCAGAAAAATGGCCACCGCATCCTGGTCATGGCAGAAAGAGAGGATATTGTTGAATTCCTCTTCCGGGATACATCTCCGAATGATTTGATCAGCACCTATGCGGAAAAGGTACCAGTCTTCCCAGATGTAATACTTGGTATCAGAATGCAATTTGTCTTTCTTGGCCTTCGGCCAATCAGACGGGGTCTGATGAGATGCCAAGTTGTTTACTATATCAGCAAATCATGGAAGTCTAGTACCGATAGTCAGCAGGTGCTCATCAGAAAATGCTCCGTGATGGGTCTGGAAGGGTCAATAATCTCAGAAGGAAGATGAGACAAATGGTCGGCTACCACATTCTGCCTTCCCGCTTTGTCGCGAATCTCAAGATCGAATTCTTGCAACAGCAAGATCCAACGAATTAGTCGGGGCTTCGCGTCCTTCTTGGCAAGGAGATGCCTTATAGCCGTGTGATTCGAGCAGATGATGACATGGGAACCCAGGAGATATGATCAAAACCTTTCAAGGGCAAATACTACGGCTAGCAGCTCTTTCTCCGTAACCGTATAGTTACGTTAAGCCTCGTCAAGTGTCTTGCTAGCGTAGTAGATGACCACGGGTTTCCCGTCAGCTTTTTGCCCTAGGACCGCTCCTACAGCGAAATCAGATGCATCACACATGATCTCAAAGGGTTGAGACCAGTCAGGGGATTGTAGGATAGGTGCCTGGGTGACTCGGTCACGTAGGTTTTCAAAGGCTAGGGTGCATTCCTTGGAGATTTCAAAGGGTACATCCTTAGAGAGAAGAGAAGTCAAGGGGCGCGCGATTTTCAAGAAATCCGGAATGAAACGACGGTAAAAATCGACGTGCCCCAAAAAAGAACGGATGTCCCTGATCGAGCCAGGCATAGGAAGGCGAGAGATCAGATCAACCTTAACTCGATCCACTTGGATGCCTTTTTCTGAAATTAAGTGTCCCAGGACAATTCCCTGAGGCACCATGAAATGGCTCTTTTCCCAGGAAAGAACCAAATTTACCTCGATGCAACGCCTGAGTATTTGGACCAAGTGTTGGAGGCAATCGTCAAAAGATTCTCCAAAAACTGAAAAGTCATCCATGAAGACTTCCAGAAAATCACCCACCATATCTGAGAATATGGCAAGCATGCACCGCTGAAAGGTAGTGGGTGCATTGCAAAGACCGAAAGGCATCCTTCGGAAAGCGTATGTTCCGAAGGGTTAGGTGAACGTGGTCTTTTCTTGGTCCTCAAGATGGATTGCCACCTGGTTGTAACCGGAGTACCCATCAAGAAAGCAGAAGAACCTATTTCCCGCTAATTTCTCGAGAATTTGATCAATGAAAGGTAGTGGGAAATGATCCTTCTTCGTGGAGGAATTGAGTCGACGGTAATCTATACAGACTCTCCACGCGTTAGCTAATCGGGTAGGAATGATTTCTCCAGTCTCAGTCGTTATGGTGGTGAGTCCTGCCTTCTTAGGCACAACCTGAATCGGGCTCACCCAACGACTATCGGAGATTCGGTAGATGATTCCGGCATCTAACCACTTGATGATCTCCTTCTTCACGACCTCCTGCAGATTAGGGTTCAAACGTCACTGCATTTCACGAGAAGGTCGTGCGCCCTCTTCTGAATAGATATGATGAGTACAATAAGAGGGATTTATTCCAGTCAAATCATCGAGAGTCCATCCGATGGCTCTGCGATGTTGCTGGAGGACAGTAATCTGACGAGATTCCTGTTCAGGATTGAGGTTGGAATTGATAATCACAGGGAGGGTCTGATTAGAACCCAAAAAGATGTATTTCAAGTGAGCAGGAAGAGGCTTCAACTCGAGGATAGGGTTATCAGCAGCGGCGGGTGGTTCAGTATAGACGTGAGGTTCAAGGGTAGGAGTTACTGGGTTGTTTATATCTGGATTCGACTCCTCTGTTTGCGGGTCAAGATCTTTCTGTGGTTGATGAGGTATAATTAGGTCATTCTGGAAGTGTGTATCATCAACCAAAGCCCTAATGTCACAAATCTGTTCGATGACACCGCAATTAATTCCTTGTTGGGCCTTAAATATATCAATTTTCAATGTTTGATCCCCAAATTTGAGCTCTATGTGGCCCTCCTCACAGCTAATGTTGGCTCGAGCAGTAGCCAAGAAAGGTCTCCCTAAAATGATTGGTGTATCCCTAGGGTTCTCAGGTGCGTCCATATCTAAGACTATGAAGTCCATGGGGAAATAGAAATCCCGCACTCTTATGATAACATCCTCGAGAATCCCTTTTGGTGACTTTATAGATCGATCTGCTAATTGTAATGTCACTTCGGTTGGTTTTAGCTCAGATTCTTCTAGATGGTCAAGTAAGGCTGTGGGTATCAGATTTATGGATGCACCCAATTTCAGCAAAGCTCTATCAAATTGGGTATCACCTATCTTGCAGGAAATCAGGGGAGTACCAGGATCTTTAGCCTTGGGTGGGAGTCTACTGAGGATTATAGAGCTGGCTTGCTCTGACAGAACAATTGGACTCCCACCCTTGGTTCGCGGCTTACGCTGAGGTGTACACACATTCTTTAAAAATCGTGCATAAGCCGGTACGTGGCGGATTGCATCCATCAAGGGGATGTTTATGTGGACCTGCTCAAAGAGCTTGACCAGGTCCTCCTCAGGTGCCACGGGCTTGGTGGTCTTCTTTCCCTTGGTCAAGGCCTCGGGAAACAGGATCTTGGTTGGTTCCTCTAGGATAGGTCCAGGTTTTGGATCTGGGATAGGGGTAGGAACGTCCTGGATTACTGTCCTAGGCTTGGGATCACTACCAGGCTTGGAGTGGTTTGGATGAGGTGGGTCTTGGGTTTCCTTACCACTACGGGTTGTTACGGAATTAAGTCCTGCCTGGTTTTGGTTGGGATTGGGTAAGATAGGTTGCTGCTGGTAACCTGCAAAAGAAGTGGAAGCCTCTATCCCGTCGGATGAAGGAACAGAGGGGGCCTGATAAATCATATGGGCTTGGCCCGGGTTTGGGTTCATAACGCGTCGCTGGGTTGGCACGTTATTTGGATTAGGAAGAGGTTGGGAAGGAAGAGTGCCTGGCTGGCGAGAGTTTGCCAACTGGGCCAATTGGTTTCGAACCTCTGTAAGTTCGTCCTTGTGTTGCTTTTGAATAGCCGCATTCGTTCTTTGAATGTCAGCCAAAGTCTGAAGGATAAGGGACATTTGATCCTTATTTGGCCCTGATGGATAAGTAGGATTGGGTCGAGGCTGAGGCGGCTGGTAAGGATGAGGGGGTTGTGGGCGGGGCTGAAAGGGTGGTCTTTGGATTTGGGAATTTCCCGTCCACTGAAAATTGGGATGGTTTTGCCATCCAAGGTTATAGGTGTTGGAGAACGGGTCATTTTGGATGGCGTTGAGGTCCTCGCAGGTCTGAGGAACCTCCAGAGAGTCAGAGAAAGAGGGAATGGAATTCCCCGGGCTGGTATAGAGAGGATCGGATGGTCCTCTGGTTAGAGAATCAGATGGTGGATATGGATCCGTCCTAGGAGAAGATCGATGGAGAATGTTTTGCACAGTTTCCCTCGTGGAAGGGGGCTGTGCAAAGGGGTTATGTGTAGAGGTGGCTCGCTGCAGGGGCTGAGTCAGCTCATCCACCTTCTTTTCAATAAACGAGACCTTGTCCAATCGACTGGCCATTAATTCCAGGTCGACTGATGCGGACAGGCCCTGCGTCTCATGTGCTCCCCTAAGATTTGTCGATGCGCGGGTATTCGTCCTGTCGAATAATCCCATGGAGTCATTGTTGATGGAGTTCTCGCACATGTTTTCGAGAATCTCCCACACGGTGTCCTCATGTTGACCCATGATATTTCCTCCGCAGGTTGCATTGACGAAAAGACGGATGTCCTCACGGAGTCCCTGGTAAAAAGATTAGACTTGTTCCCATTTAGGAACTCCGTGATGGGGGCACTTTCTCATGAGATCTTGAAAACGATCCCATGCCTCATGGAGAGGTTCCCCTGTTTGTTGAGTGAAGTGCGTAATCTGATAGCACAAGGCGTTGGTCCGTCCAACGGGGAAGAACTTTTTCAAAAACTCGAACTGAAGTTCTTCCCAAGTGTTGATCGGCCGGGTTTGAGTTTGACACCAATGAGCGGCCTTGTCCATAAGAGAAAAGGAGAACATCTTCATGAGAAGAATATCCCGATTTTGCGCATCTGACCCAAAAGTTTGGGCCAGATGCTTTAGCTGCTTGATGTGCTGGAAGGGATCTTCGGAATTAAGCCCATGGAATTTAGGTATAGCATGAATCATGTTGGGCTTCAATTCGGAATTAGGTCCTCCAGTTCGGATTCTGACTCGAGGCTCGATGGCCACCGTAGTAGGATTATAATGGTCTCGCATCATAGGACGCTGCGGTGGGTGCACAAAGTTTTGGAAGAGATCATTGAGTCGCTGGAGCTGGTGCTCCAAATTGTTTTCTTCCTCAACTGGCTGAGCCATGATGGGGGAAGAAGAAGAGCTTGATTCGGAATCAGATGAGAGAATGATGGGGTAGGGTTGCTATTCAAACACAGGCGTCGAGGCTTGGCCTTGACGAGAGTGAATTCCTAAAGGAGATCTTAAGGGTGGTCTTAAGGATCTCCTACCGTTCATGCACTGTTGGAATAGAAGAGTTTAGAAGGTGCTGGACCCAATCAAGACACCCAAAAAATGTGTTGGGTGACTATAGAGGTGCGGGGCAGATGGACCCCTTGATCAGAAAGATCGTCCACCTGAGAATTACTTGGGCAGCCAGAGAGGGTGAGTTCCGCGAAGACCCCTACACGGTAGAGCGTCCCCACAGGTTACAGGGTTTCCCCCACCCGACCTCTCTTGTCACTGCGGTTCCAGGTAGACCAGAATGGGGATCTTGACCTCTTAAGTCTACCTTTTTTATTTTAAGATCAAGGTGCTTAAGGTTTCACTTAAACTCTTAGGTGTTTTTGTGAACAAGGTGGCCTAATTTGAAGGTTGGTTGACCCTAGGGGTCAACTTTACCTAGTGGTTCCCTTGAGAATTTAGGCCTTATTTTTTTTAGGGTTCAAGTGTTTAGAGAGAGCTAATTGTTTAGGATTTTTCTTATTAATTATTTTCAGTCAATGGCTTGGGTACACCTCTTTTGGATTTCCTCAATTCTTGATTAAGGGGTGTGTCTCTGAAATCCTAATGTTTGACCTTATGTTGGCTCTACTTGGTCCAGTTAATTCTTTGCTGGGTAATTAGGGCTCAGGCAAGAAAGTGTTAGCCCTTAATTACCTTTAATACTGTGTGCAGGAATAATAGTTTCTGAGAATATGCAGCTATTACTATGTATAAAAAACAAGTTATGCCTATTTCTTTTCTTTGTTTTTCCTCTTTAAAATTTTAGGGTTTAATAGGAAGTTAACTGTCCTTGGAGTGGCTGTGGTGCGGTTGTGTCTTTTTCTTCCTGTACCTGCACAAACGAGAGGAGAGATTATTAGAAACTTACAAATAGAAATTTTATTACTTCTAGAATAGCCGTCGCTCCCCGGCAACGGCGCCAAAAACTAGCTCGCCGCTCCTCTATAGTTCTAATATTTCGTCGTAGTATAGTATAGAGAAACGGTTACCAGTTTAATACAATTTGTTACTCGGAAATAAAAGTTTTCCCGAGGTCGAACTCAGGGAGCAAACTATATTCTAGAAGTACAATGTTTCTATTACAAAAATGAGAGAGAGAGGGATAGAGATTTGTCTTGTTGGCTTTTTCTTCTCTTCTTTCTCTTATCTTTGTCTTCTTCTTCTCTTCTCTTCTCTTCAGTTGTTCCTGTTCTTTTGCTTCCAAGCTTTTCTTCTCTCTTTGTGTTCTGCTTCTCTCTTCTTTCAGCTCTGTCTTCTTCCTTCTGTTCTTTTTCTTTCTTTCTTCTTTTTGTTTCTTTCTTCTTTGTGGTGCCTGTTCTTCTTTCCTTCTTCTCTGCAGAGCGTCGTCTGATTTTTCAATCAGACGACTTAAGTAGCCTCTGCTACAGTGCGTCCTCCTTTCTTCCTTCTTTCTTCTTCTTCTTCTTCTCGCAGTCCTTCTTCTTCTGCTTTGCTTCAAGCAGCCACGGCGTTGGCTGCTTCTTCCTTCTACTCTCTTCTTCTTCTTCTTCTCCGCCTCGGCCTGCACACTCACAGCTTGGTCAGAGGGCAAAACCTAATCCTACCCTCCCCCGCGTCTCTCTCTCTCAGATTTCACTCGTAGGATAGCTCTCCCAGAGCCGCCGGGTATTCAGGTATGGGTCGCGCCCGGGTCCAAGCCCACCGGCGTGCGGTGGTGGGCGAGGAGTGCAGGTCGGGTATACGGGTCGGGCCAGGTCCGCGGGGGGTGGTCGCGGATGTGACCGGGTAAGCGGGTGAGAGGGACCTCACCCTGTGTAACTGAGGCGATAAGCCTACAGCACTTTTCTAATTTATGCGGGTGCGCGGCCTTCAGAACTACCGAGGAGGGACTAAATGTCCCACCCCAATTTGGCGCCTGCAGCTAAGAAAGCTGCAGGCAATTGCGGCTGTTGCGAGGCTTTCACCCCAGCTGTGGGCCTGGGCAGCTGCGTGGGGGCGAACCGCGCGTCCTGGAGAGTCAAGCCCGGGCGAGGAGAACCTGCAGCTGCAGGCGGAAGAAGCTCCACCTGTTCAGCAATGGCAGCGGAGGACGAGTGACCTGTTCACAGAAATACGGCCTCTCGGCCTAGTCAGAAGGTGCAGGGAGCTTCGCCGGAGTGCGGCGAAGCTCATGCAGGTGGTGGCGAGGCGTGGGGCGGAGTGCAGGGGCTGCCCTCGGTCGGACTGTTGCCGGGGGAATGGGTTTGTTCGGGGGGTCTTTAGGTAGCGAATGGCAGGAAATGAAGGGGCGGAAGTGGTTCAGCGTGAAGAGGCGAAGGTTTTGGGTCGGTCGGCGAGTCGTGTGGAGTGGTGGAATGATGGGGGCGATTCGCCGGAGGTTGGCCGGAGATGGAGGAGGCGACGGTGGTCAGGAGCGGTCGAGAGCTTAATTGAATGTAAAATAGTGAGAAAAGAAAGAGGGGGAAGTGGGGAAAAGTTCTGACCTAGTTGTAGAGTCGAAGGGGGCCGGAGTATTGCGGCAGTCATATCGACTGTTGCCGGAGAAGGTGCCCAGAGAGAGGGAGCGGCGGCGAGGAGAGAGCGGGAGAGTGCGCGCTGGGTACGGCGCGACGCGGGAAACGCGGGTGAAGGCAGCTCTACTGCTGGTATTGCGGCAGAGCGAAGAGGAGGAGGAGGAAGAATCGCCAGAGCTGGAGGGCTTCTGCCAGAGTGGGAAGAGAGGAAAGCTGTGGGTGATTCTCCGTCAGGACCGAGCTGCTGAGTGCGGCAGACGGAGGCGGCTTTTATAGAGGTGAAATCAGAGAGGAGGATGGAGGGAGGCGACGTGCCTCCCTCGCCGGAGGACGGTCGAAGATGGAGACCCATACCTTCCGTGCGTTCGCACGGGAGGTATGGACATCCGCAGAGACCATGGAGGTGTCCCTGCGACAGCAGACCTCGCAGGGAACCCCCGGTTGTCTTGGCAGAGGGTCTCCCTCACCCTGCGTGGCGCCATGCTCCTCGCAAAGTCGCCGGAGCATGGCGCTGCTCAGGGTTTTGCAGGGAGGACCCAAATGCAAAGAACGAAGAAGACTTAGGGGCCAAAATGCGAGGGTTTCAAAAGTTGAGGGTCAAAAAGTAATAGATGAGGACCAAAATGTAAAGTCGATCAAGAAGGTCTTTCCTTAGGCTCAAGTTTTTATACATGACTAACTAGAACCTAAGGATTCTAATGGTGAATTTTATTTCTAGATCAGACCTTTTTTGCCCGATCAATTTGCATAAAAACCTAAATTAAGTCATTAATTGGGCATGGTTCTCATTGTAAGTCAAAATGGGTTCCTAAGGCCAAATTGAAGGTTCTAAACCCTAGAGATTATTTTTCTATGAATTTTAGAGGGTTTAGTCAATTTTTTCTTTGCCTTGAACCTCGTGAATTGAAGTGAATTTGTTTTTAGGGTTACAGGATGTCATTTAATTCCTTGGAGTTGCTGTAGCCCTTATTGGATCAACTCATCCCACTTTTCTTCTTATTAGGTTAGTTTGACCTATGTTTGGACCTTGAGTTCCCCTGTTTTCAAATTAAGTTGGTGAAATTACATTTTTACCCCTTAGTTCTTATTTTCTTCACAAACTCAGAATTTCTCTGAGTCAAGCTTTTCTATGGTTATGTAGGAGCTTTTTCTTGCAAATATAGGTTAGATGGTGCTAGTTTAGGGTTTATGACGAGGTTCTCATCACCTCACATTTACCCTGAACCACCCGCTGGTGCTGATAACCCCATCCTTGAACTGAAACCTCTTCCCAATAATTTGAAATACATCTTTCTGGGTACTAATCAGACCCTTCCTGTGATTATTAATTCCAAGCTTAATCCCGAACAGGAATCCCGTCTGATTGCTGTTCTCCAGCAACATCGCAGAGCCAGTGGATGGACTCTCGATGATTTGACTAGAATAAGTCCCTTTACTCATATTTACTCATAAGAGGGCGCACGACCTTCTCGTGAAATGCAGAGACGTCTGAACCCCAATCTGCAGGAGGTCGTGAAAAAGGAAATCATCAAGTGGTTAGATGCAGAGATCATCTACCCGATCTCCGATAGTTGTTGGGTGAGCCCAATCCAGGTTGTACCTAAAAAGGCAGGGCTCACCACCATAACGACTGAAACCGGAGAAGTCATACCTACTTGATTAGCCAACTCGTGGAGAGTCTGCATAGATTACCGACGACTCAATTCCTCCACGAAGAAGGATCATTTCCCACTAACTTTCATTGATCAGATTCTCGAGAAATTAGCGGAAAATCTATTCTTCTGCTTCCTTGACGAGTACTCCGGTTATAACCAAGTAACTATTCATCCTGAGGACCAAGAGAAGACAACGTTCACCTGCCCCTTTGGAACGTACGCATTTTGAAGGATGCCGTTCGATCTCTGCAATGCACCTGCGACTTTTAAGCGGTGCATGCTTGCCATATTCTCTGATATGGTAGGTGATTATCTGGAAGTCTTCATGGATGACTTTTCAGTTTTCGGGGCATCATTTGATGATTGCCTCCAGCACTTGGTTCATATACTTAGGCGCTGCATCGACTTTAATTTGGTTCTTTCCTGAGAAAAGAGCCACTTTATGGTGCCTGAGGGGATCGTCCTAGGACATCTGATTTCTGAGAAGGGCATCCAGGTGGATCGAGCTAAGCTTTATCTAATCTCTCACCTTCCTATGCCTAGCTCGATCAGGGACATCCGTTCTTTTCTGGGGCACGTCGATTTTTACCGTCGTTTCATTCCTGATTTCTCGAAAATCATGCGCCCCCTGACAACTCTCCTCTCTAAGGATGTACCATTTGAAATCTCCAAGGAATGCACTCTAGCCTTTGAAAACCTGCGTGAACGAGTCACCCAAGCACCAATCCTACAATCCCCTGACTGGTCTCAACCCTTTGAGATCATGTGCGATGCGTCTGATTTCGCCGTAGGAGCGGTTCTGGGGAAGAAAGTTGACAGGAAACCCGTGGTCATCTACTACGCTAGCAAGACACTTAACGAGGCTCAGCGTAACTATACAGTTACGGAGAAAGAGCTGCTAGCCGTAGTATTTACCCTTGAAAAATTTCGATCTTATCTCCTGGGTTCCCAAGTCATCATCTACTCGAATCACACGGCTGTGAGGCATCTCCTTGCCAAGAAGGACGCGAAGTCCCGACTAATCCGATGGATCTTGCTGTTGCAAGAATTCAATCTTGAGATTCGCGACAAGGCGGGAAGACAAAATGTGGTAGCTGACCATTTGTCCCGCCTTCCTTCTGAGATTATCGACCCTTCCGGACCCATCACGGAGCATTTCCCTGATGAGCACCTGCTGACTATTGGTACTAAACTTCCATGGTTTGCTGATATAGTAAACTACTTGAAATCTCATCAGATCCCGTCTGATTGGCCGAAGGCCAAGAAAGACAAATTGCGCTCTGATGCCAAGTATTACATTTGGGAAGATCCGTACCTCTTCTGCATAGGTGCTGACCAAATCATCCGGAGATGTGTCCCGGAAGATGAAGTCAATGATATTCTTTCCTTCTGCCATGACCAGGCATGAGGTAGCCATTTCTCTGGGCACAAAATCGCATCGAAAATCCTCCAGTGTGGTTTCTACTGGCCCACACTATTCAAAGACGCATACAGTCACTGTAAGGTATGCAGTCGTTGCCAAACTTTGGGCAACATGAGCCATCGCGACATGATGCCTTTGCAGCCGATTCTCGTATGCGAAATCTTTGATGTTTGGGGGATTGATTTTATGGGCCCCTTTCCTATTTCGGATGGTTTCGAATACATTCTGCTGACTGTGGACTATGTGTCCAAATGGATCGAAGCCATACCGACCCGAACCTGTGATCACAAAATCGTTCTCAAATTCATTCATCACAATATCTTCTCACGGTTCAGGATTCCTCGTGCTATCATCTCAGATGGGGGACCCATTTCACAAATGCTCAGTTTAGGTCACTGATGACCAAATACGGGGTGTCTCACCGAATCTCCACTCCTTATCACCCCCAAACTAATGTTCTAGCTGAGCTGTCAAATTGGGAGATCAAGAAAATCCTGCAGGTCACTGTTTGGCCTGACAGGAAAGACTCGTCGTCCCGACTTCCGGAAGCCTTGTGGGCTTATAGGATCGCCCACAAAACCCAATTAGGCATGTCTCCCTTTAGACTGGTGTACGGGAAGGCGTGTCACCTTCCCGTCGAACTGGAGCACAAAGCCTATTGGGCAGTACGGAACTGTAATCTAGATCTTTCGAAGGCTGGAACCCACAGAAAGCTTCAAATCAGCGAGATTGATGAGCTACGTCTTGATGCGTACGAGAACTCGTGAATCTACAAGGAGCGGGTGAAAGCCTTCCATGACAAGCATATCTCTAGAAAGATCTTTTATCGTAGTCAAAAGGTCCTACTCTTTGATGCCCGACTCAAACTTTTCCCTGGGAAGCTACGTTCCAAGTGGGGCGGACCATACTTGGTCCATCAGGTTTCTGGAAATGGAGCCGTCGAGATCAGCCCACTCAGGCATGATTCCGAACCTTTCATCGTGAACGGTCAGAGACTCAAACCGTTCATTGATGTCACTTCTACTGATTTGGCTGAATCATCTTATATCCTCCATTCCCCATCAGCTTATTATGCCCAGCTGATGGCGTAAAACTCAGTGCTCAACGGGAGGCAGCCCGTCATTCTCTTGGAAAACTTGAAACCTTTTTTTACACCTTTGTGCACTTAAGGTTCACCCTTTAAGACAGCCGACTCCACCTCAGGTGCTTGCATCTAGGATTAGAAATCGTCCACAACAATCACCCCGACCCATTCACTCACCAAAATACCTGTCCTAAGGAATGGACTAAGTTGAATAAAAAACCCCCTAAGTCACAATGAGGACATTGCAAATCTTAGGCATGGGGGGGGTATGAAAGTGCAAAACTTGTAATAAAAGGTTTTAAACAAAAAAATTCACATATGCCAAAAACACCATAAAAATTAAAAAAAAATTGATAAAAAAATCATAATAAAATAAGAGGAGGAAAGAAATTTTGTGGAGGAAGGAAAAAGAAACAAAATGAAAAAGGAGTACAAAAATGAGAGAAAAGTGATAGTCATTAGCAAGAAACTAAGGAATTAACCTAAGATCTAGACCTCATTCAAGAAAAGAACTGAAAAGTGCACAGTAAGATTACTAGGAACACAAACCTTAGGCATTCTTGGATAGACTCTTAGTACCCATTAAGATCTAGACATTCCTCAAGGGGTTGAGGAAAATGAAAAGCTTAAGTGTTAGGTCCAAGGCCTAGGAAGTATTTGGCCTTATTAACTAACTTTTGGTTTACAGGACTCAGTAACCTAAGCACCCTAACCTCACACACAGCCTGGTTCAATAAGCGTAAAAATCAAAATCATGCAGAAGCGTCGCAAAATTATGAAAATAACACCTCGAGTAGGAGCAGTCGATCAACACAAGTTGATTTGGACGAGTTCCCAGCGCGGAGAGGTGGGAAATTCCCCTCGAAGATGCGTAACAAAATATCATCTCATCGGTGCTTGTCTCTTAGGATATTTACATATCCTACCGAGGCATGTAAGCACTCTACTGGTTCAAATTCCATGGATGGCATTATCACGAAATGTCAATTGCCAGGGTCTGAATTCGACCTCGGAACACCATGGATGGGATTATCTCGAAATCTCAATAGCCAGGGTTCCGGGGGTTACCATGGGCGGTGCTATCTCAAAGCATCGACTGCCAGGAACCCTTGAGGATTGATGATGGGGACAATGAATCTGATACAAACCGTGTTGAAAAGCCAATCCTAAGCTAGAATTAAAAAGAAAAAGAGAGAGAAAACTCTCCAACTGATAAATCTTCTATCTCTCTTTCTTACAAAACGCATTGCGAATTGAGCCAGGGCTAAAATCATTTCAAGCATGGGTGCTTTAACCACAAAGTCCAATAAACCTTAGGTTAGTTCTTGTAGGCCTTAAAAACCTTTGCTAAGGACTGAGGCTGAGGCTAGACAGATCCGGATCTTGGTTGGTACTAGAGTACCTTTTAGGCCTATGGTTAGCATTCTAACCTAATCTAGGTTTCAAAGGAAAAAGAACTTATCTGAAATCATTAAGAACTTCATGGTCTAGAACAAAGGTTGAAACCTTAAGTTTTTGCTAAGGGACTAGCAAAAGCTAGGCATGAGGGTATGATGAGAACCTCATCATGAACCCTAACTAGCACAATCTAACCCAGAGATGTAAGAAAAAGCTCCTACATAACCCAAAGAAAGGTTTAACGCAGAGAATTCTGAGTTTAAGAAGAAAACAAATCATAAAGGGTAAAACTGTAATTTCACCAATGCAGCTTGCAAACAGGGCAATTAAGGGTCCAAACACAGGTCAAACAATCCTAATAAGAAGGAAAGTGGGATGGTCGAATCTAAAAAGGGTCATAGCAACTTTAGGAAATTAAATTACATTCTGTAGCCCTAAAACAAACCTACTTCAATTCACGAGGTTCGAGGCAGTATAAAAATCAACTAAACCCTCTAAAATTCATATAAAAATAATCTTTAGGGTTTAGAACCTTCAATTTTGCCTTAGAAACTCATTTTGACCTACAAAGAGAACCTTGCCCAATTAATGACTTAATCTGGGTTTTTACGTAAATTAGCTGGTCAAACATGGTCCAACCTAAAAATAAAATTCACTGTTAAAATCCTTAGGTTCAAATTAGTCTTGTATAAAAACTTGAGCCTAAGAGGAGACCTCCTTGACCGACTTTACAATTTGGTCTTCTTCATTTACTTTTTGACCCTTATTTTTCGAAACCCTTACATTTTGGCCCCCATCTTTCTCGACATTCTTTGCAGAACGGTCCCTCCTGCAAAACTCTGCGCAGCACCATGCTCCGGTGACTTTGCGCAGAGCATGGCACCGCGCAGAGAGAGGTGACCGCCCTGCAAAACAGACGCGGGGTTCCTTGCGACGTCCTCTGTTGCACGGACCCGGCCATGCTGCCTACCGACCACCATACCTTCCGTGCGAACGCACGGAAGGTATGGGTCTCGTCTCCGAGCACGCTCCGGCGAGGTTGGCACGTCGCTAGCCCACGCCTCCCTCTCCGCCATCCCCTTTATAAGAACCAGCACCCCCTGCCGATTCTGGAAAGCTCTCTCTGACGGAGAATAACCCCCCACTTCATCCCCTCCTCCTCCGTCAGACGGCCCGCAGCTTCCAGCGACTCCCTCCTGTTCCTCTTCGTCGCTCTTCCGCCTTACCTGCAGTAGGGTTCTCCTAGCCCTCTCATCTGTGTCGTGCTGCACCCGCCGGCACCCTCTGCCTGCCTCGTCATCGCCGATCTCCCCCTCCAGGGCCTTTTCTTCCCCAGCTCCAGCAGGTACGAGCCGGTGGCTCCGCCCTCCCCCTTCGTCCATAACCTAGGTAAATAGCTTCTCCTCCTCCTTTACATTTTCCCTCACTTAATTTATCTTTTCACCCCTCCACACACAACTTCCATCTCCTCCTGCTCCGTCTTCGACCACCCTATCCGGGGAGCTCATCCCACCGCCACAGACATTCTCACCCCTCGCCGACTACCTCAGAAGCTTCCCCTCACTCCACTCAACAGATCCCCCCTTTCCATTCCCTGCCACACGTTACCCAACGACCCCCCGAACAAACCCATCTCTCCGACCACAGTCCGACCTAGGGCTACCACCATACGCCGCCTCACGCCTCGCCACCACCCGCACTGCCTTCGCCGCACTCCGGCGAAGCTCCCTGCATCCTCTGATTGGGCCGAGAGGCCGTATTATTGATTTCAGGTCACGCCCCCTTCACCGCCATTACTGAGCAGGTGAAGCTCCTTCACCTGCAGCTGTAGGTTCGCTCTCGCCTAGGCGCTAGTCCCAGGTTGTGCGGGCCAACGTTGCGAAGGCATCCAAGCTTGCCACTAGGTCGAAAGCCTCACAGGCTGCCCCAATTGGTCGCGGACTCTTCGCCTGCGGACGCGAAATCGGGAGGTGGGACTTTAGTCCCACCTCGTTAGTGTGCAGCTGCGCGCCCACACCTATATTGAAAAGGTGTTGTAGCCTTATCGCCTTCAAACACAGGGGTCAGGTCCCTCACGCACGTCGCGCGCCACGCGCTCGCCCTCGCCCCCGCTCACGCCCCGCGGGTCTGGGCCGAATCTGATTACTCGCACCCGCGCACTCCTCGCCCACCACCGCACGCCGGTGGGCCTAGTCCCAGGCGCGATACCCGTACCCGAATACCCGGCTCTGGGAGAGTGATCCTATGAGGGAAATCTGAGAGGGAGAGACACGGGGAAGGGTAGGGGTAGGTTTTGCTCTGATCCATTGTGTGAGCGTGCAGGAGCAGAAGAAGAAGAAGAAGAAAGGAAGGCGGCCGAAGCCTTAGCCGCTCAGAAGAAAGAAAGAAGAAGAAGCAAGAGAGAAGAAATAGAAGAAGAAGAAGAAGAGGAGCACTGTAGCAAACCTACAGTTAAGTCGTCTGACCACTGCATCAGACGACGGTTGAGCAGCGGCCAGTGGAGATAAAGCAAGAAAAGAAGAAAAAGAAGAAGAAGAAGAAGAGGGAAGAAGACATAGCCGCCAGAGCAAAAGAAAAAGAAAGAGAAGAACAAAGAAAGAACAGAAGAAGAAGAAGAAGAAGAAGAAGAAAAAGAACTCTGCAGAAGAAAGGAAGAGACACAGCCGTGAACAGAGAAGAAGAAGAAAAGAAGAGCAGCTGAAAGAAGGAGAAGGAAAAGGAGAAGAGAAGAAGAAGCCAAGACAAGCTCCCTCTCTCTCTTTCTCTCTCCCTCTCCCTTATTTTTGTAATAGAGAACCTTTGTACTTCTAGAATTCCAGTAGCTCCCTGAGTTCGACCTTGGGAAAATTATTTCCGAGTAAAAAAATCTTTTGTAATGATAACCGTAGCTGCTTTGTCTTATACTATAACGACTGCAATATAATAAACATAAAGACACAAAAACGACCAAAGCGGTTACCATCACATGACATTTTATTATTTTTTATTAGTGAAAACCTTATATATTTTATGTATTTTATGCATGATATGATCATTGTATTATTTAAGTTTTGTTGTTAAATAATAATAAATCATTATATGAATTTTTATTCTCATTTAATTTTATTATAAGCATGAATTGATGGTAAGATCTGTTTATAGATACCCAATGAATAAGTAGGTACCTCATTAATAGATGAATATGAATTTAAGTTTTCTTATTCAATGGATAAATGGATAAGGTATGGATATAAATTTGATAAATGGATATGTATATAATTTTTGCCAAACACAATTTATTTACATCCCTATATCCACCTATCAATTTGAAAGTAGGGTGCGAGTGCAGAAATGTAGGTTGCAATGTATTTTACACCATACGATTAGAATCAATCGATTGAAAATCAGAATCAACTAAGTAAATTAAAATATACTGATTGGAAATGATTTTCAACTAATTAAAAATAAAAAATACATTAGTTGAAAATGAAATTACACTAATGTATTTTATCTTTTTATTGGTAGTAAATGATATTTCACCTATGTGAATTGATTTTTTACTTGAAAAATAATTTTTCATCTATTGAAAGTAATTTTCTTGATGAAAAATTAAAATATATCGATTAAAATCACTATTTTCACTTTATACATTGTAAAATAAATTGTAACTTATATTTTTTTACTTTTTAACTTGAAAGTATCTGCCTCGCTTTAAAAAGTGGTGGACTTAGGCCTTTCTTCATCTATTTAATACCAACAACCTCTTTTCCGCATTAAGTTTTCCAACAAATTTTTTGCAGGAATATAAGATCGGCAGTACCTCAATTGATTAAATCATGCCAGTAAAAAACATCGACCTTTACTAACGGTGTAAGAATTCTAAAACTATACTTGTATTTGTGTCACGGGTTGAAAAGGTAGAGAAAAAAAATTGTTGGGAGCATCGGTGGGAGGAAGCTACCATTCTCCCCCTCCCGTACACGTTATTTCTTTAGGGTCCATTTGCTTTGAGGAGGTAGGGGTTAAAAGCCTCGTTTGGGCCTTCAAAGGCCGTCATAAAGATGGGTCAAATTTTGGATTGGTATTCCATCATAGCAGTATTCCTCCTTGGGGGTGGAATGGGGGTTATGCCTCGTTTCCATTCCGCTAGCCCTAACTCCAGAAGAACACCTTCTATGCGACGCCTCCTCCTACCACTTTCAGTTGATGTAAGCGTTCTGTTCCCCTTCCTCGTGCTCGTGATCATCGCGATTGATTATGGTGACGTTCTTATCGTGCTTGAGGAGGCATTTTTTGGCTACGGATCACTGCCACCTCCTCCCCCATTTCAGTACATGAGTGTATTGTATTCGCCTCTTTTGATCGTTGTTTAGGTTACGGATTTTTCACATAGATTACGTGATGCTTGTGTTGGAAGAGGATCTCACCTTGCAAGGTGTTTTTACTCATCTTTGATCTTTTTTGTTGTGAGGTGGGTGAGATTTTACTCTACTGCAAGGCATTCGTGATCTGGTCTGGTAACTGGTCACGCCATGTTCTATATATCTTCCTTTCCCAACACGCATGCTACATTTGAACTTGACTAAGTTATATCTCACTGCATTTACTTTGGTTGGTGCGAGAAGCTCTAAGGGGATATCTGTACACAGGGATTGCATTTTGATTTCAACTTGTTCGATTTTGGGAGGGCTTCAAATGCCCACTTTAAACCTCCGATCATTTAGTTTGGTTGCTGTGAATCGATATCAGATGATCGTTGCAGACCACAATATGGTTTCTGGAACAACTTTTCCTCTTCCCTGTTCTTCATTACTAGGGTTTGCTCAATAACTTCGGTTGATGCGATTTTATTTCGGTCATTCTCTGCACATGAATATTTTTAGAAGGGCTTCCAGAATGAGCGTTTGATGCGATTTCCTTTCCAATGACCTGCACATTTGATTTCTCTTTTATGTGGGATATAGCCCTGATTTCCATGTTGGTATATCTCCATTGGAATGGCTGGTTTCTTTACACATGAGATCCGAATGACACAGATGATCCCACATAGCCCCTCTTCATTTGCTTGTGGCCACATCAGTCATTATGAATGGGCTGCTATGCAGATGAGGGTAAGGAGTAGGAAGTTCTATAAATTGGGGTCATGCTCAGTGGATGCTATTTTGTGGGTGGTCTTGGATTTGTTCTTGGAGGAGGAAGAGGGTGAGTTGCTCATGGTAAGCTTTTGGTTTCCCAACCTGTATGAGCTCTTGTTATCCTAGAAATGTAAGCACATTGTTTGCGTGGCTGTCAGGTGAAGTGGATTCAATCGAAGAGGTGGTGCTGCTCGATCGGGTGAGGGCAGTGCACGAGGAGTTGATGACCCGCGTTCTAAAAAGGTAAGACACTCTCATGTAAGGAGTTACTCCCACCAATTGCTAAAGCATCCCGATCGATCGATTTCCTTATTTCCATTTAGCATTCCGTTACCTGTAGTTGTTACTAACACAGTTGCATACTCGACTTGTTGTTGTTTGCCATTACCCCCTTTCTCCACCATCTTAATCTCAGTGCACAAAGAGAGTTTGCTATTTTGAATGTAATTGCTCAGATAGCTTTTTTCATCCACACCTCTTTGGTTTTCTCTCTTGCAGTTGAACCCCACCATCCTTGTTTGAACCTGTATTTTCTTTTCCTTGATGAATGAAGGACTGTGCTTCAAATAGTTGGTGCGAGAATGTTACACCTCCCTTGTTTGGTTTCTTAGGAGAAGGTTGCATATCTTGACGAACATGGGTTGTCTTTTGAGGAAAGGAGTTAGCTGAATTGGTCCAAGTGAGATGCTCTAGTTAATCTCTGGTTTAGTTTGTTAGCAGAAGTGTGGATATGGTTGAGATAGTGGAGTTCCATTTTTCCTGTTAGGAACTGTTTTTGTGGGAGGTAAAGGGTACTTGTTTCGCAATCTACTTGGTAGTGTGTAGATAGTGAAGTTATGCATTTCCTCGTAGACATGGGGCATTCTGCTAGTTGATAATTAATATACTTTTTTAAGGGTGAAGGTGCAATAAAAGATATTGTTGTTTTCATCTCTTATTTATCTTCGAACAAGCATCCTTTACATGAGATTGTTTACATGGATTTTTCTATCCTTTGCATGTTGTCTGGTTTTATTTTTCAATATTCACGACATGTGTAATTTTTATGTATACATTTCAAAACATGTGATATATAGATGTGTTTTAAGTATGGATGAGTATCATGCATTTGGGAAATGGTGGAATATATATTTGCATTTGTGATATTTGACCATACATGGATCTACTTTCTTTTGCAATAGTCAAAGAGAGTTTACGGTTTTCTATAAGTTCCTTTTGATTTATGTAAGTTATGCTTTTGATGGGTGTTTGCTTCTGATTTATGTGAATTACGTTAGTTATGCTTTTGATGGCTACATAGTATTCTTTCCATTTGGTAAGAGGGCTACGGCAAGGAGGGATCAATAAGGTATGCAAAATATTGGAGCGATAGATAACCTTTGCCATTTGGATTCTGGTAGGTGTCAAATAAGGTATGCAAAATATCGGAGCGGTAAATATTAATCTTAGTGACATAATCATAGAATATGGTCATTATTTTTGGAGGGCTTCAACACATGTTTAACAGCATACCAATGACCATTTACCTTTATCAAAGAATCAAAAACCATACAGAAATATACCATCAATGGACTTTTAATTACCTTTTAGTACATTTACTTATTTGCTTGAACATTGATGAAGTTGCAAACTTTCGAATTGTAGTTCATTTTGTACAAGTACTGTAATTTAAAACACCTATAGCTATTTATATCCTCAGCTCACAAAATAGCCAATGCATTTAGGTGTAGGTCTATTGTATCATTTTGTGTTTGAACCACTTTTAAACACAAAATGACTTATAACGATCGCTAATCTTCAACATAGGATTACTTACTTGATTCAATGAAATTAGAAATTGACCCACATCATATCTTGTATTTCATTCCTTGTAGAATGAATGGTGGTCAAGGACAATCAAGCTCGTCGAAGAAACGAGCTAAAAATTGAGACCATGAGCAAGACGCAATCTTAATGCGAATCTTGCTGGATCATTATCACAATGGGGACCGGAAGGATCGATCCTTCATGAAACATGCCTGGAAAGAAATCGACGAGTTTAATGTTGTGTCCCATCTAGATTATGATCACCACAAGATACTTCATCGATGGAAGACGTTGGAGATGGAGTTTCAACAATACCATACACTACTCAACAAAAGTGGGTGGGGATTAGATCTCATTAACAACGTCCCTGTTGCACCAAGCCCGATGTTTGAGCTGAGGTAGTTACCTATCTTGGTATACTTTTTAGTTTCTTAATAGATACCCTTTTTAGCTTACCGTTTAGGGTTGTAAAACTTATTTCCTTCATTTTGCTTCTTCATAGCTTTCAAAGGATTTGCAAAAATTGAGAGATTATCCATTCCATCATTACAATGATGTGAACATTATAGTTGGTTGGGACATTGCCACAGGAGAATATGCAATGTCATCTCAAGTTGAAGAGAAAGAAAAAGATCAATCTTGTAGTCAGCCTCAAACTACCACACAGAACACTTCAAGGCCTTCCTTGTTTACCTCCCTGCCTTCTTATCAAGATGTCCCATCACAGACTTAGCTTCCCAACCTTAACTTCACCAATGGAGCATTCAATCTTGGCTCCCAATCATTTGGAATTGGCCCAACTACTTTTCGTTTTAGTCTTCAACACCTAATTTCCAAACCATGGGATTCACATCATTTTCCAATGCAGGCCCATCTTACTCTAGCTTCATACCCAACGAAGGAATTAGCCCCCACCCTCCCCTTCCTACGAAACTCCCCTCCTCCTATACAGGAACCTTCTCCAACTTCCCAGAAGAGATCCTCCACAGGAAACAGCAACAGTGGTGGGAAGCGTCAGAGAGGAAGCTCATCTACAGCTATGACTTCCGAACAAGTAGCAGAGACGAATGCACTTCTAAAAAAAATAGTGGACTACCATATTTCCAAACCGAAGAGGCCAAATATTTCTAAGGAGATTAAAGAGTGCTTACGTTTAGTGAGAGAGAAGTTGCCAATGATAAAGTCAAATGACCTTGTCAGATTGGCAGATTTGTTCACTATGGAAGCACAGCGGGTGGTATTTCAACATATTCTTAAGGACAATGGCACCCTTGTTGCGTGGCTACGCAAGCAATTGGGAAATGACTATGGCACTTGATGGGTTTGTGCCTTTCAAGCAATGGTTTAAGATGGTTTGTAGGGTTCCCTGCATACTCGGTTGTCTTTATTCCCAGTTATTTAATTCCATATTTTATGTTCCATGTCTGCTTAGCGGTTATGGTTGTAGTGTTTGCATCATGAGTTTTAGTTTCAAACTCTTTTCGTTCAAGTTAACTTTAGTTGACATTTTGTTCATTGTGGGGGAGTATATAATGCAATGGTTTTATTAATAAAGTAGCTATCATACTTGACAACTAGGATGAGGCCACCACCATTCGCATGGTGTGAAGTAGATGATACCATTTTATTGTGCCTAATCAAGTGGGAACAACTTAATGGCAAGTGGACTGAAGGCAACCTGACAAGGAATGGGTGGAGTGAAGTGACTGCATGCTTCAACAATCTAACTAGTGTTAAATTGCGCAAGCTAGTATTTCGTAATAGGTGGAAAAGAATCAAGCATATATTCCTCCTAATCAATCAACTCCTCCAGATGGAAGGTTAGATCTGGAACGATACTGAAAACCTTGTTGTTCCGCCTTCTCCTTAATCTTGGGATATACTAGAACCAATATATCGTTGTTCAATATGAGGGAAGCCCTTCCCGAAATACCTCCAAGTGTTGGATAGCTTTGAGCCATGAGCACCTTGAAAGCTATATTTGGAAGTTAGGTGATTATTAGTCTTTGCTTTTGTAACCGAATATAGTTCTATCTATGTAGGAGTTGTCTGGATGTACTCTTGTCTTTTCTATATGGGTGGGGTATGGTGATGGAAGCGGACATATGTAAGTTGATGGAAATGAAAATGCGTTGACGTTGCAATCCAGTTTGAATATCTTCCAAGTAATGTAGGCCTCCAATCATGTTATATTGTTTGTATTTATCAATGTTCAACATTGATTTCACTGCAATCCAGGGATGTAACACCAGAGGATTTATCAATACTCGAGCAGCTCTGAGGAGGATGAAATGGCAATAGTAGAAATGATTCTGCCGCTAATAGTGCAATATGCTGAATGCCACGAACACATTCCGAGGAGGCCAAGAAGCACGAACCCTATGACAGGTCATTTGTGGGTTCAAGATGTATTGGTTGGTCACCCATCTAGATGTTATGATGAGTTCCAACTATCAAAGGAATGCTTTCATATTTTGGTGGACACCATGTCGACTTGAGGATTGATGAGAGATACAAGAAACACCACAATGAGGGAGCAGGTTGCTATTGTCCTATCGATTTTGGGACATGGAGGATCCAATCATCATGTCTTGGAACACTTCCAGCACTCTGGGGTGACCATAAGTCGATACTTTAATAAGGGCTTGAAGGCTATTGTTGTCCTTAAAAAGGATTTCATCTGACAACCATGAGCTGACATGCCAGTTCCTAAGAAGATTGCACCAATCCTAACTTCTATCCTTATTTCAAGGTAATATCATGACTAAGAAGATGTGTACCGAATGTGGTATTATTTTGTTTCGTAACCCTCCAAAGTGACTTTTAGTTAAATGTATGTAGGAAGTCATTGGTGCAATTGATGGGTGTCATGTACGTGCCACAGTGAAAGCTTCCAACCAAGCAAGGTTTAGAAACAAGAAAGGGTATACTAGCCAGAATGTCCTTGCAGCAGTCGATTTCAACCTGGAATTTCTTTTCGTTGCAACTGGATTTGAAGGTTCCACAGTGGATATGTGAGTTCTACAATAGGCCCTAAATTCTGGTGATTTCAGAGTCCCATTTGGTTGGAGATACTTGGGTGATCTACGTTACGCAAACATAGAGAGGTTCCTTGCACCATTTCGAGGTGTTGCCTACCACCTTCAGGAATACAGAGGTTGTGCCTACCAGAACGAGAAGCAATTATACAACCATCACCATGCACAATTGAGACAGGTGGTGGAAAGGGCATTTGGTATTCTTAAGCAACGATTTACTCTTCTGGACAAGAGGCCGTTCTACTTATTCAGAATGCAGAGACGTATTGTTATGGCTATATGAATTATATAGAACTTCATCCATCGATTTGCAGCGAACGATTTGTTCTTTGCTGATGGTCTTCAAGAATCTGAAGATTTTGGTGATATGGAGGTGGGTCATGGAGTTGATGCAGATGAAGTTAGGGGCGGAGAGTTCATCGATGACCAGATTGCACGATAGCTTTGGGATGCATACCGTCTACATCATTGAGCTATACATATACACTGTCCATGCAACAATCTTATTTTGAATTTTTGCCATTGAGGCAAGACTCTATCGTAGTTAAACCTATAGTCATAGTTTGAGTAATCTCCACTTACACAGCTTGAACTGTACTATTACTAAAATGTCATTACATTTCATTATTTTTTATTCCTATCTTTCCAAAGTACACTTGCATTGCATTTGAAGTATTTTACAGTTATAGAGAGACCTCCTCAAGAAATTTCCCATTGTTGGCATCATGATAGACAATGTCTATGTCATGACAACTTTGTTTTAGTGTTTGAGACAAATGATCAAGAAAATGAGTCTGTTCGTGATCGCTTGTTCTACGTATGCCCCCGAGGAGATGCTGTAAGTAAATCCTCCGACATGTACCCATCTTATTTTAAACAATTACAATCCCATATTGATGAACATCTTCTTCTTAATTTAAATATAGGGTTATGGATACAGGAACTTGGCCATGGCTCATTTTTACACATTCTTCTCGTTGAAAGCTGAGTTTCACTTCCTAGTATTCCTTTACGAGAAGTTGGAGGAGTACAAACAACTATGAAAATCTTTTGCCAAGTACATTTTAAAACTCCAAAATAGCCTCTCTCAAATGGAATAAACACCAAACACTACCATCATGGAATACCATGGTTTGGAAGCAAAGCTTCATGCATCGGAAGCGAAAGTTGATATCTTGAAAAATAGGATTCACGAGCTAGAGGAGAGACTTGAAGTGAATTCAACTGCAAGATGAAACCTTAGCAACAAATATGAGACGGATGCATGTTCAATAGACTTTCATAAATATTCGTACCTTATTTCCATTTCCGTGATCCAAACTTGGTGATGCCAATTCTACTGAGACATTAAAATGGGATCTGTTTACCAGGCCTGTAATTGTTGGTTGTTAACTACTTTATGCATCGATGCTAATTTGGATGTGGACATGCATGGTAAGTTTGTCCAATGTAGTGGTTAGTGCTAGTTATCTTAATTTATGTAATGTATCAGTTTTGTTCGTAGCTCATTTTTATTTCGTTTAACATGTTAGAAGTACATAATCTATTATATTTTTTAAATATCATCATGTACTAATACTCATTTGCACCTTATTTACAGTTTCCATACTTTTCAATGATGATAATTGGATAAAATAATAAACGAGGAATTTCATAATAATGAGAGTTCTGTGATAAGTAAATGATATATAGGTGTCCCACCAATGTTGCCTCAATGGAAGCATCTATAACATCTTATTTTTTAATGTAACGGTTTGGCATGGATAGGCAAGTATTGGCAACCCTAACCTCTCATTTGCTAGAAAAAGGGATTGGCACGGATGGCTATACTTGCTAAACCCAACCCATTACACGTGATTTTAAGCTAAATAACTTTATTATTTTCTTACACTTTATTTTTGCGTTTCTCTGGTGGTTGTAGTTAAGTTTCTTATGTTTTCCTACTATTGATTTTCTACTTCTTATCAATTTACTATAGGTGATGTCACTTTTTTCTGCCTCAGTTTTATCTTTTGCTCACTTTGGTAATACATTTCCAGTTTGCTTTTTTTTTTCAAGTTCTCAAACTAGATTCAAAACTTCAAATAACTCAAGTTAATTTTGGCTATGTTGTAGTTGATGTTTACTCCTCTTTTTTCTTGTCTTAGTGCAATATTCATCTTATTCGCAGATTCTTTCATCTGTTGTTTTGGTTCTAGCACTTGTTCTTTATTTCATTTTTTATTCGATTAATATTTTTCCTTACTTCCAGCATTTCTGATTTTCATTCCAACACTTCTTATTTTGGTTTCAACTCCTATTGTTTGAATTTGTTATTGTTCTGGACTTCTTGTGGGCTGCACATCTTCGAATTGGTGTATTTTTCTACCTTGCATAACTTTAATTTTTCCTTCACGATATTTTCTTGGTTGCTACTGTATATCGAAAGCTTATCCAATATTTCCCATCATTATTCGAATTGGTGGCCCTATATACGCATGGCTAGTCCTTGACTCCAAGTCTATGACGATAATAATGTCCATTACCTGAGCCACTCATTAAATCAACTCAGATTCCATGTGCAAATGCAATGGGAATTTGAAGCGTCAAGTCCGCGTACAATTATTTCTTCCAAGTACATGCAATGACTTGTCTCATTTTATAATTTCACTTGAATTTTCTTCATATTGTTCACTATAACCTTTACATTGTATGTACAAGTTTGGATATGACACCCAAAGGATGTTATCTACGTACATTCGGTGGAAGACACACAAAATATGATTGTCGCATGCTTCAAGATATAAGCTCTCGTGTGTCATGTCATTAAGGATGTCGTATTTGATGTAAACATATTCCACTCATGTAATTTTGTGTATCTATACTATATACATATTGTTACGACCCGGTTCTTGAATCCCTACAAGACCCAAGACCGACTCGCCTCAACTAATCCTAAGACCTAGTCGTCCAATAAGAAATAACCGAAAAGCAGGAAAATAAACCACATTTACATATGCAATATAACTAAACAGTAAAAGCGTACAAACAGTAAAGGAAAGTAAAAGTTGCTAGTTCAGTAAATACCACCACAACAACAGGAAAGTAGAGCAAAAGCAACCGTAACAGGAACAGTAACAAAAAGTCTGAAACTCACTATAGCAGAAAAGAGAGTACAACAAAAGTATTGAAAACTACAGCTGGGCTTTACTGGGCCCAACACCCTCCGCAGTCGGTAGCTCGGGTTGCTAAACTCCTGGACCTGAACAGTGTTATGAAAAGACGGAGTTAGCGAACGTTGAGTAGAGTGGTAACCATACTATCTAAAGCAATAGAAGTAGCAAGCATATTTATCCTTTTCGAGTTATTTTATTTCACAGGTAATTTCTCTTCACCCCATTGGTTTACTTTCAGATCTCTTTCTTGATCTTGCATGTTTCTTGTGAGAACGATCTTGATTGTAGTCTTTTCCGAATAGTAGAAGATACACGTGGTGCTCTCCTGGCCGGGAGAGTCCCCCGTGGTAGTCCTACACTCAGTCAACCACCCCGAAGTCACTGACAGACATAGCGGTGACTACGGCACTCGCAATAAGCGCACGAGTAGCTACCTCGCACTGACACATGGTCAGTCATTTCCGCTAACGGGTATGCCCAAAGTATAGTACAGAATAGTATAGGGCCTAGCCCTCTCTGAAACAGGGGTCTAGCCCCTCAGAACCAAACAGGGGTCTCGCCCCTCCACAGTCCGCGCACCCTCTTCTGACTACCCCGATTTGCCCAGAGGACCTAATAAGTCGGTGTAGGGTGGCTAGCTGAACACCGGGCCCCGTGAGGTGGCTAGCTCCCTCCCTACACTAGTAGCTTGCCTCGGTACCGTGTACGCGAGGGCCAACAGGAGTTAATGTAGAGTGGCCATTCCTAACCTCGGGTCCCAACCCAAGGGTGGCTAGCTCCGCTCTACACTAAAAGGGACAGTCGCTCTCCTTGGTATCACGTACTCAAGGGCCAGCACACTTCCCGTCCACATTCCAGGCTTTTCCATCTAACCACAGGAGCTCTACTCCTAACTCCCTGTAGGGTTCTTGCTCATGTTCATCATATTATTCCAATCTAGATTTTATCATTCACAATTCATTTATTGTTATACACAGGCAGCTCGTATTTCCACAATTTAATAAATGCAACAGGTGATATCACAGGTAACTGTTTAGTTATCTCAGGCAGCTCATACTCTAACAGGTAGCTCATACTTATTTACAGGCTGTTACGAATGCGCCTTCAAGACGTTTGGGAGGTGGCCCAGATGTCTGACCAGACGTCTGGAACCCCTTCCAGACGTTTGGGATTCGTTTTCTACGGCACGCGCGATTTCGTCTGCGCGCCCGCAGACCTGCGACCTCTTTTTCCCTCTCCTCCTGCGACCGCAGTCTGCATCCTCTCTCTCTCCCTCTCCCCGCGTGGCTTTAAAAAGCCTCGCCCTCTCCCTCACTCTCATCACCTCCGCTCCTCCTTCTTCTTCTTCTTCCAGCGAGTGCGAGCGCGAGCGAGCGGCGGCAGCGACAGTTGCGGTGAGTGCGGGAGGAGGTGCTGCGCGAGGGAGGAGGCGCTCGGCCGTGAGGGTTCGAGCTTGCCGGGGCAGCGAGAGCCGGCCGACGGGGGCGCAGCGGGCACGGAGCGACGCGGGAGGTCTGCTGCAGCTCGAGCAGCAGGCGGACTAGGCGCGGCGCGGCCGTGTGTCGCGGGCGGAGGGCGAGTAACGCTCTGATTCTGGAAGTTTTTCCAGAATTAGACGTCTGGGTTTCCAACCATACGACGGGGAAGATGTCTGGAGCACTGTCCAGACGTCTGAAAGGTAAATTATTTTCGTACTTCCTCCTTTCCTTCGACCATCCGTACTGAGAGCGAGGAATGGGTACGTGCAGGTTCTGAGATTCGCCATCCAACGCGAATCAGACGTCTGGCTGCAGTGCCAGACGACGGGAAAGACTTCCAGACGTCCTGGGTGACCATCGGACGTCTGGGAACTAGGCCAGACGCCTCCGCAGGCTTTTGGACGTTTGAGAGACTATACAGAGCGAAGGTACCATCTGATCCTCATTTTAAGACGTCTGGAAGAGGTTCCAGACGTCTGATTTTGCACTGTTTCGTCATTTTCGACCCGTTTAGGGCCCGTTCGAAGTCCGTTTTCCGCGTTTCGAGTTGCGTTCTTTTCGGAATTAAATCCTCTACCCGTCTACAGTAGTTATATACTGTTTTGAGAAACTCCTTGTGTTTGATCCTGATGGTCGGAGAGTTAACTAGGTTTTGTTATAGCGTTGTAGTACAGCTAGTTATTGCCATCATTACATATATAATTTTTTTACTCGGAAATAAAAGAGTTCCCGAGGTCGAACTCAGGGAGCAAGTCGTATTCTAGAAGTACAAATTCTTATTACAAAAATAAAGAGAGAGAGAGAGAGATGAAAAATTTGGTGGCTTCTTCTTCTCTTCTTTCTTCTCTTCCTGTTCTTCTTGTCTTCTCTCTTCTATTCTTCAGATCTTCCTCTCGTGCTCTTCTTCTTCTGTCTTCTGTTCTTCCTTGTTTTCTCTTCTTCTTTCTTTTTCTTCTTCTTCTTCTTCTTTTTCTTCTTTCTTGTCTTTCCTCTTCTTTGCCGCGGTCCTGCTTCTTCTTTTCTTCTTCTTCCTTGCCTTCAAGACGTCGTCTGATTTTGCAATCAGACGACTTAAACCGTTGCTGCTACAGTGTCTCCCTTAGCTTCAGTCTTCTTCTTCTTTGTGTTCTCTTCTTCTTCTTCTTCTGCAGTCCTTCTTCTTCTTCACCTGTGCCTGCACACTTCAAGGTTTTCGTCAGAGGGTAAAACCTACTCTACCCTCCCCCCCCGCGTCTCTCTCTCTCAGAATTCGCTCTTCGGAAAGCTCTCCCAGAGCAACCGGGTAATCGGGTACGCGGGTCGCACTCGGGTCCAGGCCCACCGGCGTGCAGTGGTGGGCGAGGAGTGCAGGTCGGGCTTAGTCGGGTCGGGCCAGGTCCGTGGGGCGTGAGCGCGGACAAGGCCGGGTGAAGGGGACCTCACCCCGTGATCTGAGGCGAACAGCTTAAGGCACTTTTTGCCTTTAAGCGCCCGTTCGCCTCAGTGGGTTTCCGAGGTGGGACTAAATGTCCCACCTCAATTAGACGCCCGCGCGGAGGAGGCAGCGGCAGCCGAGGCTTCGCACGAGGGCTTCGCCCCAACTGCAGCCTGGCACTTCGCGAAGACACCCCACGCAGCCTGGGAGCCTGATCTGGGCGCGGCGCACCTGGAGCAGCAGATCGAAGGAGCTTCTTCACTCGTTAATGGTGGCGGCGAGCGAAGTACCTGCCCACAGAGAAACGGCCTCTCGGCCTAATCAGATGCGCGGAGGACCTTCGCCGTAGCACGGCGAAGGTGGTCGGAGGGTCTGCAAGTGGCGGGGCGGAGCCTAAGGCCCGCCCTAGGTCAAACTGCAGGTGGCGAGATGGGTTTGGTCGGTGGGTCTGCAGAGGGCGATTGGTGGGAAGTGGAAGGGCGGAGGTTGATCAGGGTGAGGAGGCGAAGGTTCTGCGGTGGTCGGCGAGCCGTGTGGGTTGCTGGAGTGATGGGAGCGGGTCGCCCGAGTGTGGCCGAAGGTAGAGAAGGTGAGGGTGATTGGTCGGAATCGAGGGCGACAGTAAAGGTTTAAAGTGAGGAAAAGGAAGAGGGGACGAAGAGGAGAAGTTATACCTACTTAGCAAGACGAGGAGGGGCCGGAGCAGGCGACAATCGTATCGACTGTCGCCGGAGAAGAAGCTGCCCAGGGGAAGGAGCGACGGCGAGGAGAGGGCTGGAGAAGCGCGCGTTGGGTGCAGCGCGGCGCGGGAAGAGCGAGGGAGGACAACTCTGCTGCTGGTAGTGCGGCAGAGCGACGAGGGTGAGGAGAAGCCGCCGGAGCAAGGGGGCGTCTGTCGGAGTGGGAAGAGAGGAAGTGAGGGGGTATCTCCGTCAGATCCAAGCTGGGAAGAACGGCGGAGCGACGGGGGTATTTATAGGGGCAGAACCAGAGAGGAGGGCGGAGGGAGACGACGTGTCTCCCTCGCCGGAGGAAGGATACCCATACCGTCCGTGCGTTCGCACGGCCGGTATGGGTGGTTGCAGCCATCAGGGGGGTGTTCCTGCGATGGCTGACGACGTAGGGCACCCCCATTTGACTTGGCAGGCTCCCTCCCTTACCCTGCGCGGCGCCATGCTCCGCGCAAGGTCGCCGGAGCATGGTGCTGCTCAAGTTTTGCAGGAGGGACCTAAATGCAAAGAACGAAGGAGAGTTAGGGGCCAAAATGTGAGGGTTCATAAGTTGAGGGCCAAAAAGTAAATATATGAGGACCAAAGTGTAAAGTTGGTCAAGAAGGTTTCTTCTTAGGCTCAAGTTTTTATACATGACTAATTAGGACCTAAGGATTCTGATGGTGAATTTTATTTCTAGGTTAAACCTTGTTTGACCGATCAATTTACGTAAAAACCTAAATTAAGTTATTAATTGGGCATGGTTCTCAATGTAGGTCAAAATGGATTCTTAAGGCCAAATTGAAGGTTCTAAACCCTAGAGATTATTTTTCTATGAATTTTAGAGGATTTAGTTGATTTTTTATCTTCCTCGAACCTCGTGTATTTAAGTGGGTTTGTTTTTAGGGTTACAGGATGTCATTTAATTCTTCGGAGTTACTGTAGCCCTTGTTGAGTTATTTCATCCCACTTTTCTTCTTATTAGGTTGTTTTGACCTATGTTTGGACCCTGAGTTACCCTATTTTCATATTGGATTGGTGAAATTGCATTTTTACCCCTCAGTTTATGTTTTCTTTGCAAACTCAGAATCTCTCTAAGCCAAGCCTTTCTAAGGTTATGTAGGAGGTTTTATTCTCTGTATTAGGTCAAAATGAGCTAGTTATGGCTCATGATGAGGTTCTCATCAGATCCTTGTGATAGGACCCCGTTCCATTTCAGTCTTAGGGATTGCGGAGGCGCGCGGGATTTCCGACCACGCCCCCAGTACTTCCGTTGTAGCTGGTAGAATGGCTTTTAAGTTTATTAGCATAATCTGTTAAACTATGGAACCATAAATAGAACCTTGGACATTGCATGAATCCTAGGAATGAGAAACTAGATTGAATGATAGATCCTAGGGTGTTGCATGAATCCTAGGGCTGGAAAACTAGATTATATGATAGATCCTAGGGTATGGCATGAATCCTAGGATGGGAAAACTAGTCGAATATATGAATACTGCAGTCTTGGAAAAGTGGAAAGGAATAAATAGCTGCCTGTAATTTGATTTAACAGCTGCCTGTTATGAATAAATAAACGTGGTTGAGAACATGGATTGTAAGAACGTGAAACTGGAAGGTGAAACCTAGATGTTCTGAGTTAAAAGAGCTAGAACCCTACGGGGAATTAGGAGTAGAACTCCTGGAAAGAGAAAGGAATGGAACTGAGAAAGAAAGATGTGGTAGTGTGCTGTCTCTTGGGTACGTAGTACCAGGGGAAGCACCTGTTACCTGTTTAGTGCAGAGCAGAGCCAGCCGCCCCAGGGACTCGGGGTTAGGTCTGGCCACTTTGTACCGACTTGCTGGCCCTCGTGTACGTAGTACCGAGGAGAGCTACTAGTGTAGGGAAAGCACCAGCTACCCCACGGGCCCCGAGGTTCTGCTAGCCTCCTACACCAACTTGCTAGGCCCACTGGGCAAACCAGGGTAGTCAAGCGAGGGTGCGCGGACTGTGGAGGGGCAAGGCCCCTGTTTGATTACTGTGGAGGGGTTGGACCCCTGAGAGGGCTCTGCTCTATACTGGTTCCGTGCTGCGCTTTGGGCACACCCGTTAACGGCAACGACTGACCGCGTGCCAGTGCGGGTTAGCTACCCGTGCGTTTACCGCGCGTGCCGTAGTCACCGTTACGTCTGTCAGTGACCTTGAGGTGGTTGACTGAGAGTAGGATCACCACGGGGGACTCTCCCGGCCAGGAGAGCACCACGTGTTACTTCTACTGTTCGGAAAAGACTGCAATCAAGATCGTTCCCATGAGGAACATTCGAGATCAAGTGAAGGATCTGAGAAATAAATTAAATCGTGAGATAATTGAAAGACGCAAATAAAGAAAGTAACAAAATATAACAGCTACTGTACACTCTACTGTTTCTTTAGCTTAGCTGACACTCTACTCAGCGTTTCGCTGACGTGTTACACTCGTTACTTTTCAGGACCAGGTGTTGAGCAGCCAGGGTCAGCGGCTGCAGAGGGTGCTGGGCCGAGTAGGGTCCAATAGAGTTACCACTGTTCTTTTGTACCCCTTTTTGTTCCACTGTAGTGAGTAGTTCTTGTTACCTCTGTACTTTTCTTTGCTCGTAGTTCTTGTTATATTATAAATATTGCTCTACTGTTGTGGTGGTACATGCTGTAGTAGTTCTTTTTCTTACTGCTATATTTTGTTACTGCTAGTTATATTTCATGTTGAATGTGATTTATTTTACTGCTCTTTTGGTTACTTCCACGTTGACGACTAGGTCTTGGGATTAGTCGAGTCGGTCCGGTTCTCGTGTCTCGTAGGGACTCGGGAATCGGGTTGTTATAAGAGGTATCAGAGCAAGGTCGTCCCGAGAAGTGAATCAACTGACTGGAAAATAACCAATTCACATGTCTATAACTAGAGTAGCCACCACAACATATCTTTTGACATGAGCTCTTAGACATTTCCGTGAGGTATCGTTCCATAGTGACTTGTTCCGTTTTGTTTCGCGTCTCCTTGCAGGAGATGCCTCGTCGCGGGACTGGTGAGGCGGGCCGCGGGCGCTGTCGAGGATGAGGTCGGCGAGGTGGGTGTGTCGTTGCCGACGCCTCAGTGGACCAGCCACTACTCCCGGGCGTCCAGGCCCAGGACCTCGCCCAGCTGATACGGGATATTGTGCGAGAGGAGCTCCACCCACCGCCTCGAGTGCCTCACCCTGGGGCTGCGGAGGGGGAGTCCTCTGTGGGACCACCCGACGGACGCAGCGCTGGACACGGGGGAGGGGATGGGCCGTCGCCGCCCCCACCTTCCTTCGACACTTCTGTGCACGAGACACCTTTGCCTGGAAGTACACTAGCATCCCCACTGCAGCGCCACTCCGAGCTCTTCGGGCAGTTTCGGAAGCTGAAGCCCCCCTCCTTCAAGGGGGATGAGGACCCGACAAAGGCAGAGGACTGGCTCGAGCAGCTGGAGAAGATTTTCTACACCCTTCACCCCCCGGTGGAGTGCCGCGTGGCCTTTGCCAAGTACCAGCTGGAGAGTGCGGCACACAGGTGGTGGAGGGCGGTCAAGGGACAGGAGAGGGACGAGCCGACCTGGGATCGGTTCGTCGCCCTCTTCTACGAGCAGTACTTTCCCCAGACGTGGCAGGACCAGAGGAGGCGGGAGTTCCACACTCTCCGCCAAGGGACGATGACCGTGAGCGCGTACCGCACGCATTTCCTGGAGCTGTCCCGCTTTGCAGCGACAGCAGTAGTCACTGAGGAGGAGTGCCTTTGGAGGTTCATAGAGGGGCTCCGACCTGCGATTCGGGGGTATGTCAAACTCCTGAAGCTGCCTACATTTTCGAGGGTGGTGGAGGCAGCCATGACTTACGAGGAGACCAACCCGTCCGCGTGAGACACTGACGGCGGGCGGAAGAGGCCCTTTCAGCCAGACTTTTCACAGGGCCGGCGAGAGAGGAGACACGTGGCGTCCGCAGGAGAGCCATCATGTTTTGCAGGGCCATCAGTGGCCTTTGGGGGCCCTCGATAGGGGCCAGTCGCCAGCACCGGACCCCCGCCCAGCTGACAGCAGGGACCCACTGAGGGCGGGAGTCGGGTTCCCCTCTGTTACCAGTGTGGCCAGCCGGGCCGCATCAGGAGGGACTGCCCATCTAAGGCAGGAGGTCAGCAGACACTTCCCGCGCAGAGCACTTGAGGGCGCGTAGGAGGCCGCGGTTCTTAGGCGCGAGGAGGAGGACAGCAGTCACGAGGAGGGTACCGGCCAGCACCTGCCCGTCTGACGCAGAGTGTGGTTGCTTTGTCCGCACCTAGAGCTGAGGGGCGTATCAACACCCTGACACACAGGGATGCCAGAGCTTCGGGCTCGGTGGTGGTAGGTATGGTTTCAGTTTCCGGCAGACTCGTTTACACACTTTTCGATTCCGGCGCTACGCACTCGTTTGTCGCAGCCAATTTCGCAGTTAGTTTGGGCCAGGATTATACGCTGTTAGAGAATCCGTTCGTAATCAGAGGTCCGAGTGGTCAGCTGTTTGTGGCTAAGGAGGTGTACACGGATTGCGAGGTCAGCGTCGGGGGACATAGCCTGCCAGCTGACCTAATTATGATACAGATGGAGGACTTTAGCGTAATTCTGGGGATGGACTGGTTGTCCGCTTACCACGCCTTGGTAGACTGTTTTGAGAGGAAGATTGTCTTCTCCATGCCGGAGTTGCCTTCTTTCGAGTTTCACGGACATCCAGTGCTCAACCAGCAAGAGCTCAACCACGGGGGACTCTCCCGACCAGGAGAGCACCACGTGTTACTTCTACTGTTCGGAAAAGACTGCAATCAAGATCGTTCCCATGAGGAACATTCGAGATTAAGTGAAGGATCTGAGAAATAAATAAAATCGTGAGATAATTGAAATACGCAAATAAAGAAAGTAACAAAATATAACAGCTATTGTACACTCTACTGTTTCTTTAGTTTAGCTACCACTCTACTCAGCATTTCGCTGACGTGTTACACTCGTTACTTTTCAGGACCAGGTGTTGAGCAGCCAGGGTCAGCGGCTGCAGAGGATGCTGGGCCGAGTAGGGTCCAGTAGAGTTACCACTGTTCTTTTGTACCCCTTTTTGTTCCACTGTAGTGAGTAGTTCTTGTTACCTCTGTACTTTTCTTTGCTCGTAGTTCTTGTTATATTATAAATATTGCTCTACTGTTGTGGTGATACATACTGTAGTAGTTCTTTTTCTTACTGCTATATTTTGTTACTGCTAGTTATATTTCATGTTGAATGTGATTTATTTTACTGCTCTTTTGGTTACTTCCTCGTTGGACGACTAGATCTTGGGATTAGTCGAGTCGGTCCGGTTCTCGTGTCTCGTAGGGACTCGGGAATCGGGTCGTTACACAGGCAGTTGCTAATAATTTAGCTCATTCATGGATGTACAATTACAATTATGCAGAACAATTGGTTCAACCATTTCTCTGCCCTAGGGTTCATGCCACATCCTAGGTTTCTAGTTAACTAGTTTTCATAGATGCATTCATATTTATTAAATATAACAGGGGTGGACCACTCTACCAGACAATCCGGGAGTACTGCGGGCTCGAACTGTAGGCCCACGCGTCTCTACAAGCCCCAGACACGCAACAGGTCGAGTCCTATACCAAGAAACACATCATAACGGAAGGTTCAGAACAGTGTATGAAGGCTTCTAATATGTAGAGAAACTCACAAAGAAACCACAGATACTTTGTCTACGTAAAACAGATCCCTATCGAACCCTAAACAGGTCAAAAACGTGTCTGCAAACCCAAATCAGATGTCTGGAAATAAGTCCAGACGTCTTAAAAGTCACAGAGACTCACCTCAAGCTCCTGCAGTGACCTCAGACGTCTAGGACTCCTTCGCGACCGTTTGGAAATAGTTCCAGACGTCTAACCAGTCCTCCGGTCATCTGGGAGCGCCTTTCGATTGTCTGGTAAGCTGTCCAAACGTCTGAAAGTGCGTGGAAGGGCATTTCGAGCACCTTCCCAAAGCTACTCCTGCGCATAACAGAGCAGCAAACCACTTTTAACCCAAACCAAATCATCTGCGGTGCGGCCTACATGACCGTAACCGCGAAGAAGACGTACCTTTGCGATACAAGGGCTTTCAGACATCTGGTGTTGACGCCAGACGTCCAGCCGGTCGTCTGGAAGACACTCCGGACGTCTGATACTGGAAAAATTCCAGTATCAGACCGCGCTCCGCCGCGGCTCCTTTCGCTCCGCTGCAACCCCAACTGCTGCAGAAGGTCAGGGACGGCGCTCCAACATCCTCCTCCTACACGTGCCGCAGTGGCCATGTGAGCCTGTTACGACCCGATTCCCGAATCCCTACGAGATACGAGAATCGGACCGACTCGACTAATCCCAAGACTCAGTCATCAACGAGAAAGTAACCAAAAGAGCAGTAAAATAAACCACATTCACCATACATATAACTAGCAGTAACAAAATACAACAGTAAAGGGAAGAACTACTACAGTATACACCACCACAATAGTAAAGAAATAACATGTACATAAACATGATGCTTACAATAAAAGAGTACAGGGTAACAGAAACTACTCACTACAACAGAAGAAAAAGTACAGTGGGTACTACACAAGTAACACTACTTGGCTCTATTAGGCCCAGCACCCTCTGCAGCCGCTGACTCTGGCTGCTCAACACCTGGTCCTGAAAGGTAACAAAGGTGACACGTCAGCGAAACACTAAGTAGAGTGGCAACCAAAAGCTAAGAAAAATAGTAAGGTGGACAGTAGCTGTTATATTTTTAATTTCTTTGTTTAATTTTTTTCCATTTATTCACTATTGAATTATTTCTCAGATCTTTCTCTTGATCTTGAATATTCATCATGGGAACGATCTTGATTGCAATCTTTTCCGAAAAGTAGAAGTAACACGTGGTGCTCTCCTGGCCGGGAGAGTCCCCCGTGGTGGTCCTACCCTCAGTCAACCACCCCAAGGTCGCTGACAGACGTAACGGTGACTACAGCACGCGCGATAAACGCACGGGTAGCTACCCCGCACTGGCACACGGTTAGTCGTTTCCGTTAACGGGTGCACCCAAAGCACAGCACGGAACCAGTATAGGGCAGAGCCCTCTCAGTAACAGGGGTCCAACCCCTCCACAGTAATCAACAGGGGTCTTGCCCCTCCACAGTCTGCGCACCCTCGCCTGACTACCCTGATTTGCCTAGTGGGCCTAACAAGTTGGTGTAAGAGAGCTAGCAGAACCCCGGGGCCTGTGGGGTGGCTAGCTCTTTCCCTACACTAGCAGCTCTCCCCGATACGATGTACGTTGAAAGTTCTTCCCTACCAGGAGGGGTGACGTAAAAATAATTGCGGAAATAAAATATAAAAAGCAATCTCACAAAAAATAAGCAATCACAAAATGTACACAGGTATTTTTAGGTGGAAACCCAAACCGGGTGAAAACCACCACCTAACCCTCTCGAGTTAGGATTTTCCGATCAACCTAGTTGATCAAATCCACTAACCGAATCACTTTGAACGAGGGTGATTCAACCTCAATACAACCACGCTACAAGTACGAGGGTAGCGTTCCTCAACCCCTTCTCTCCACGAGAAGGATTTTGTCCCACGAAGGAGACGGGAATTCGCAAAGCGAATACCCAACCAAAATACAAAGATAAAATGAAACAACAGTCCTATAGAGCCAACAAAATTAAACCTAGCTTCTATAGGAAATAGGAAACTCCCCTTTGCAAGGAGTGCGTCGACGATGACGCGGTGCGTGTGCCACGCGATGGCGCTACGTCGCTCTCGTTATCTATGCCGGGAGAGCGGGTGCGCAACGAGAATGATGCTCTCAAGATGATGGAGCTTGAGCTTAGAGAGCAAGTGCTTCTTGGACACAAGAGAGTGGAAATACTTGATCTTAGTGTATTGCAAAGTGTTTCTTGTGTTTCTCTTGTTGTGTTTGGTGTGTAAAGGCTCCCCTCTATTTATAGAGGCCTTAGGAAGGTTTTGGAAGGCTTGGAAAAGCTTCCATAGCCGTTGGGTGCAAAGCCCAAGAGAATCAGGCCGAAATCAGGACAATGATTGCATTTGACAGGGTTATCAGACGTCTAACTCTGGTATCAGACGTCTGGAAGGCCACTTTAAGACGTCTGATTCCAATGTCAGACGTCTGATTCTATGCGGGTTTCTCCCTGACTTGAATCAGATCTAAACAGGGTTTTTGTGTAAGTCCATCAGACGACATACAGGACGTCTGGTACTATGTCTGGACGTCTGGAAACCTACTTTTACTGTGGGAATTGATTTCCAAACGTTGCAACGGCTAGAAAATCTCTGAGAAGAGATTTTGGGTCAGCCGAGGCAAAACGGTCATTTATCAGACGTCTGGTAAGTCCTATGGACGTCTGATAAGGCTCTAACGGTCATAATCTTGAGTGTCTTCTAAGCCAGCCAACGGTCCACTAACTGGACGTCTGGCAAAGTCATCAGACGTCTCCTAAGACGTCTGGTCTAAGGTCTGGACGTCTGATTTCATCAGACAGAACTAACTATGTCCAGCCTAACAGTTATCAGACGTCTGAAACAACAGTCAGACGTCTTAAAATACTTTATCAGACGTCTGATTTTGGGATTAGACGTCTAGAAATGCTGTTTGAGCCCCTATATTGGTTTTCTAAGTATTCTACAGAAAACCTAAGTATCCTAGGGTTGTGCAGGTGTTCCTAGGACTACTTTTAGGGTACTTTGAGGCTCTTTAACATAATGTTCTAAGGAATCAAAAAGAGCAAGAAAATAAATACAAGAGATACATGAAAGGATAAAAAAGAATCTATCCTATTCTTCTTCTCTTCCATCTCCAATCTTTCGCTCCACGCGAACCTCTTGTGTTTTCCGTCAAGCTCCTCCAATCCGTCCTGGATGCGAGCTTGAACTCCGTCTAAACACGTCCACATTTGCAATTGACCTGGAATCTAGGACTCAAATTGCAAATGTTAAATAACACGTGTTTTGTTATCATCAAAACAAATGATCGTGGTGCTCTAGCACCAACAATCTCCCCCTTTTTGATGATGACAAAACCGTAAATAATAATGCATAAAAAATCCTCCCCCTTTTTGACATTATCAAAAAGGTTTAATTGATTTTACATTTCCTATAACTCCCCCTTAAAACATGCTCTTCTATGAGTTTCTTTTAACAAAGGTAATATCCTCCCCCTTTTTGTAACAATGCGATAGCTATTATTTTTCTCCCCCTTTCTAAAGGAAATTTAGCTACCTTACATCTCCCCCTTAAAAAATTGACAATTAGCTCATCATTTTTTTAACTCCCCCTATCTAAATGCTTATGATAAAAAGATAGGGTAAAGGGTCTTACCTCACCTACCATGGCCAATAAAATGGCCCGAATGGTGGTGGTGGATGCCACATCGGATGGGGCTCCCATCCGTAGCTTGGAGGCCCGGGCATCGGCGCCGGTCTCCAATCTGGTGGTCGACGTGCGGCGGGTCCGTCATTTGTTCGCCGTCTCGTCGGTCTTCTTATTCTCCTCCTTGGTCTACCCCTTAGTTCTCCTAACTCGAGTTGACCAGCCTTGAGTTTGTAGGTCCAGTCCTGTGTATTGTAGTTATCCCTGAATCCTACAAAACAAGATTCCAGATTTTTCTTCGGTATCAAAGTAAGCTTGGATCCGGATTTGTTAGAAGGTCTCCTTGATGGAGATCCTTTCTCAACCTTAGGGCTATAAAAATTATCAACTTTGTTGATTAATTTGTTAGAATTTTCCCTAAGACATGCGATTTCTTTTTCTATAATATCCATCTTAGTCTTTAAATATGAAATTTCTAATTTTAGACTATTATTTTCCTCAATCAATTTAGTATTTTCATTGATTAAATTTTTATTTTCTAAAAGCAGGTTATTAGGACTAGAGCTACTTTCTAGGTCCCTAAGCTTTATTTCTAACCTATCATTTTCACTTCTAAGAAAACTAAGGTTCTTCTTCATGCCTTTGTTTTCTATCTTAAGTGATTTACTAATCTCGAATAATTCATTAAAAGCTTCTTGTAAATCAAAATTTACCTCGTCGTCGGAGTTGCTTCCGCTTTCACTGTCGCTATTGGTTCCTCTGGCCATGAAACCAAAGCAAGCGGTTTCTTCTTCTTCTTCCTCCGAGCTTGAATCATCCCAAGTGGCTTGGAACGCCTTCTTTTTCTCCTTTTTGAGAAGAGGGCATTCTGGTCGCAGATGCCCTTTCCGTTGCAGTGGTAGCAACGTCTCGGGCTTTCCTTCTTCTCCTTTTTCTTTTTCTTTAATTCCCTACAAAACTTGGAAAAAATTTTAAGTAAAATTCTAAAGTCTTCGTCGTCGGAACTTACCTCGCTATCCGACGCGGCTCTGAAGGCGAGAGTCTTCTTTGGTTTAGGCTCCGGTGTATCCTTCTTCTTCTGCTTCAACTTAGTCTCGTAGGCCATCAGATTGCCTAGGAGATCTTCCATGTTGAGCTCCTCCATTTCGTTCACCTCCTCGATGGCGGTGACTTTCTGTTCCCACTCCGGTCCAAGGGAACGAAGAAGCTTCCCTTGAAGCTCTCCCTTGATGAAAGTCTTTCCTAAAGCTTTCAAGTTATTTACTATGAGAGTGAACCTAGTGTTCATCTCACTTAAAGACTCGTTAGATTTCATTGAAAAAGATTCAAATTCTTGAGAAAGTAAATTAATTTTTGAGGTTTTTACCTTAGAGGTACCTTCATGAGTTACCTCGAGTGTGTGCCAAATCTCGTATGCGGTGGCGCACTGCGAGATTCTGTTAAACTCCTCCGGGCTGAGCGCGCAATACAACGCGTTCATTGTTTTCGCGTTGAGAGAGAGCTCCCGGATCTGCTGCTGCGAGTATCCTCTGGCGGGTTTCTCTGGGATGTCGAAGGGGGTCTCGCACCTGTCCCAGACTGTGAAGTTGGTGGCTTGAAGCCACGTCTTCATCCGCAACTTCCAGTAGGGGTAGTTGCTCCCGTCGAAGAACGGCGGACGGGTTGTGGACTGCCCCTCGGAGATCCTGATTGTGGAACAGCTTCCCTCCATGTTTAGATCCTCGCCGGTTTGTAACGCCGAAAATGCGAGACCTGCTCTGATACCAATTGAAAGTTCTTCCCTACCAGGAGGGGTGACGTAAAAATAATTGCGGAAATAAAATATAAAAAGCAATCTCACAAAAAATAAGCAATCACAAAATGTACACAGGTATTTTTAGGTGGAAACCCAAACCGGGTGAAAACCACCACCTAACCCTCTCGAGTTAGGATTTTCCGATCAACCTAGTTGATCAAATCCACTAACCGAATCACTTTGAACGAGGGTGATTCAACCTCAATACAACCACGCTACAAGTACGAGGGTAGCGTTCCTCAACCCCTTCTCTCCACGAGAAGGATTTTGTCCCACGAAGGAGACGGGAATTCGCAAAGCGAATACCCAACCAAAATACAAAGATAAAATGAAACAACAGTCCTATAGAGCCAACAAAATTAAACCTAGCTTCTATAGGAAATAGGAAACTCCCCTTTGCAAGGAGTGCGTCGACGATGACGCGGTGCGTGTGCCACGCGATGGCGCTACGTCGCTCTCGTTATCTATGCCGGGAGAGCGGGTGCGCAACGGGAATGATTCTCTCAAGATGATGGAGCTTGAGCTTAGAGAGCAAGTGCTTCTTGGACACAAGAGAGTGGAAATACTTGATCTTAGTGTATTGCAAAGTGTTTCTTGTGTTTCTCTTGTTGTGTTTGGTGTGTAAAGGCTCCCCTCTATTTATAGAGGCCTTAGGAAGGTTTTGGAAGGCTTGGAAAAGCTTCCATAGCCGTTGGGTGCAAAGCCCAAGAGAATCAGGCCGAAATCAGGACAATGATTGCATTTGACAGGGTTATCAGACGTCTAACTCTGGTATCAGACGTCTGGAAGGCCACTTTAAGACGTCTGATTCCAATGTCAGACGTCTGATTCTATGCGGGTTTCTCCCTGACTTGAATCAGATCTAAACAGGGTTTTTGTGTAAGTCCATCAGACGACATACAGGACGTCTGGTACTATGTCTGGACGTCTGGAAACCTACTTTTACTGTGGGAATTGATTTCCAAACGTTGCAACGGCTAGAAAATCTCTGAGAAGAGATTTTGGGTCAGCCGAGGCAAAACGGTCATTTATCAGACGTCTGGTAAGTCCTATGGACGTCTGATAAGGCTCTAACGGTCATAATCTTGAGTGTCTTCTAAGCCAGCCAACGGTCCACTAACTGGACGTCTGGCAAAGTCATCAGACGTCTCCTAAGACGTCTGGTCTAAGGTCTGGACGTCTGATTTCATCAGACAGAACTAACTATGTCCAGCCTAACAGTTATCAGACGTCTGAAACAACAGTCAGACGTCTTAAAATACTTTATCAGACGTCTGATTTTGGGATTAGACGTCTAGAAATGCTGTTTGAGCCCTATATTGGTTTTCTAAGTATTCTACAGAAAACCTAAGTATCCTAGGGTTGTGCAGGTGTTCCTAGGACTACTTTTAGGGTACTTTGAGGCTCTTTAACATAATGTTCTAAGGAATCAAAAAGAGCAAGAAAATAAATACAAGAGATACATGAAAGGATAAAAAAGAATCTATCATATTCTTCTTCTCTTCCATCTCCAATCTTTCGCTCCACGCGAACCTCTTGTGTTTTCCGTCAAGCTCCTCCAATCCGTCCTGGATGCGAGCTTGAACTCCGTCTAAACACGTCCACATTTGCAATTGACCTGGAATCTAGGACTCAAATTGCAAATGTTAAATAACACGTGTTTTGTTATCATCAAAACAAATGATCGTGGTGCTCTAGCACCAACATACGCGAGGGCCAAAAAGTCGGTGCAAAGTGGCCAAACCCACCCCGGTCTCGACCTGAGGGCGACAAGCTCCCCTTTACACTAAGAGGTAATATGTGCTCTTTTTGGTACCACGTACCCAAGAGACAACACGCTCTCCCGTTTTACTTTTCCAATTCCATTTCATTTATTTCCAGAAGTTCTATTCCTAATTCCCCGTAGGGTTAGTGCTCATGTTTCCTCAGGTACAACCATACTAGGTTTCATCATTTCAGCTTTATTCATATATAGTACGTAATTCCAATATTCAAACTTCTTTTCCTTTCCAATTTATATACAAGCAGCTCGTGTTTAGATTCCAAATAACAGTAATTACATGTAGCAGTTACTAGCAACAGTACTCTACATTTCACAGGCAGTTGTTATTCAATTACAGGTAATTATCATTATTCTATCTACTTATCCGAGACTGCAATTCAGGCACTCAAGACATTCGTTTCAGTGTTTCTGTTCCTAGAATTCATGCCACACCCTAGGATCTATCATTCAATCTAATTTTAGTCCTAGGATTCATGCCATGCCCTAGGATTTAACATTCAATCTAGTTTTCAGGTTCTAGGTTTCATACCATTCCCTAGGATCTATTATTTAACCCAGATAAGCATTAATGTTTGTAATTAACTAAGGGAAGCCACTCTACCCACAAAACCGGGAGTACTGGAGGTGTAATCGACAAGCCCGCGCGCCTCCACAACCCCTAGAGCCGCAACGGAACAGGGTCCTAACACAAGGATCAAATACAAGGAGCTACTCATAACAGTATACAATTACTGTAAACAGGTAGAGGAACTAAATCTGAGAAGAACGAGACTTGAAACGCGGAAAACGAACTCCGAACGGACCCTAAAAGGGTAAAAAATGACAAGTCTGCCCAAAATCAGACGTCTAGAACTTCTTCCAGACGTCTTAAATGATAGCTCAGGTCATACCTTGATCTGTGCGATCCTTCAGACGTCCAGAAGCCCACTGAACCGTCTGGACTTGGTTTCCAGACGTCCGACTGTCACTCCGGACGTTTGGAGACCCTCCCGTCGTCTGGTGCTGTGCCCAGACGTCCGATTTGTGTGGGATGGCGTGCCCTTGCGCCTTCCCGAACAAGTCCTGCACACACACGCGATCGTTCATGACACGAAAAGAGCAGGACTCTTTGGCGGAACGGCTGCATGGCCGTACACGCGAAAAAAAGGAAGGTAAAAATATCACACCTTTCAGATGTCTGGGCCTTCCTCCAGACGTCTCCTTCATCGTCTAGACGTATGTTTAGACGTCTGATTCTGGGAAATTTTCCCAGAATCAGGACCTCCTCGCCCTCCTCCCGCAGCGCACGACCGTGCCGCGCCGCGCCCTCCTGCTACCTGAGCTGCAGCAGTTCCTCCCCAGCACCACGCGCCTGCTGTGCACCCGCCGGTCGGCTCTGGCTGCTCCGGCGAGTGTGCACCCTCACGGTCAAGCTCTCTCTCCCTCTCACAGCAGCCCCTCCTCCCCACACACTCGCAGCAGCCGCTGCTGCCGCCCTCACCCGCTCACTCTCTCGCTGACAAGAAGAAGAAGAAGAAAGCGATGGAGTGAGGGTGAGGGAGAGAGGGGTGTATTTGAAGGCAGCCGCGGGGAGAGAGAGAGAGAAGGGGATGCGTCTGCAGGGAGGGAGGAAAGAGAAGAAGGAGGGTGGCGGGTTCAGTCTGCGCGCGCATGCGCGCAGACGCGAACCCGTACATCGAAAAAAAATTAAATCCCAGACGTCTGGGAAGGCTTCCAGACATCTGGACCACTTCCCAAACGTCTTAAGCGACGTTTGATGCCCTGGTTATAACAGAGCCTCCGACGAGCTTCCACGAAGCTCTCGACCTCGGCCCTCTCCTCGTCATGCACGCTCCTCCTCGCTCTCGCACTCTCTCTCTCTCGTGCACCCTCGCTCACGGTGGTGGAGTGGGGGTGTGGTGGTAGTGGTGGAGAGGAGAGGAGAGGAAGGGGGTGGCCTTTTATAAGGCCGGGTTAGGGTTCTGTAGGGGGAAAAGGAAGAAGGAAGGAGAGAGGAGGGTCTGCACCGCCTGCGAGCAGAACGTAGAGTGCGTATAGATTTTTTAATTTCCAGACGTCCGGGAAGGGGTCCAGACATCTAAATGACACTCCAGACGTCTTAAAAGGCTAAAGTCAGGACGGGTCTTGACACATATGGAACAAGTCTTCTTTAAGTTGATGCATCCATATTATGTATATGTCAAACATGACTTTTGTAATTGCTTTTATCAATGTGATAACATTCCAATTTGAGTATATTTCACCGTCGTCTGTGTAAATTGATATTTATAAACGTATAAGCATTCCAATATTTCCTCTCTAATTACAGCAGATCTATGTACTCCTAACTTCGTATAATCTAACCTTATTATTCAAATATCTTAGCAGGCTTTACAATTTAATTGACTTAACGGCTTAACTTATCCTTTCTAATATTACACTTCGAGGTAAATAGTCAACAATCACCTAATATAATTAACAATATTATTATTACCACATCTTACTGATACACATCATTACTTATCATACAATATTAGTATACTATCCATCAAATTATTTACAACATTAAATTCACTTACCAGGGGTTTAAAATTTTAATAATTATAATAATATGAAACATCCCATTTCAACAAAAGTGAACTCTAGAACTCAAATTACCTACTTAGCTTGGGTGATGGTTGACAAAAATTCACCGGATACTCTAGTTAGTCATATTAATCCTTTTAACCAATTTATTCTAACCTAACATGTATTACATTTCCATCCACTTATTCCCTACCTACAAATCACTCACAAGTTTCCAAGATACACCATCCATCTCAATGGCACTTTGATCAATTTCAAATATTATAAGTACAATATTCCTCAAACAATCCATCACCTTCCCATATATTCTCCCTTCTCATTCTTCCAACCAAACAATCCAATCATTCTAAAGGTAGAATAATTGTCACTTATTCCTCCACAACTTCAATATGACAACCAAACATCAAAAGAAATTTATTCCGCTACTTATTCCTCAAAATCTTTATTCAATATATAATTTCTCAAAAATTCACTCCTCAAAACAAACGGACCTTAATTTCTGCATTGTGCAAACATGTAAATTTTAGGTCAGAAAATAGAAAAAAAAAACTGGGTTGGGTACAACCAATTGGTGGAAACTTGAGAATATGTGAAATTAAACCCAAAAATAGATCCAGTTAGGATACCTGCAATAGGGAGTTTCGTTGCGGCACATGAGAAGAGAGGGTGCACACGTGTAATCATGTGCAGCTTGCAGTGCGAACCATCATGTTTTTCCGCACCAAACGATGGCTCTCAAGTCACAAACGACCTTGAATTCCATGATTTCTCACGTTACATTGGTTTCTCTATCTCACGAGCTTTTTTTTTTGTAAGCTATCTCGTTAACATCTGCACGCCTAGACATATTTTAAAAATATGGTTAAAATAGAAACTTAGAATCGTGAATAAAAATAAGGTTGTTCCTGTATTTTTTGACAAAGTTTCATGTCAGTTTTAAATTTTTTTTTTTGTGAAGCAAGATTTCTGGTACTCTAAAGCTTACACGTTAAATTCTACATATTTTTCTTTATATGGCACTGCTGCGAGATTTATAATTATGCGTATACGTGAGGGGAATGCACCCCTGGATGCACACGAGACGATCATGTTTTCCGTCTGCCAAGGGGGAGGTCGAAGAAGGGATTTGACCCAAGTTCATAGGAAACAGGAAACTGACCTCACCAGGTTTCCATGACGTTGGCACGCATCTAGTAAGCCTAGGAGTCTGGAAATAGGAGATTAAGACTGAGAACAACCATGGGTCGACTGCCAAGGAAAATTTTGAGTGGTAGGTGGGTCGATCTTTGTTCACCTTCTTTTGTGTAAGTTTAGAAAAGGGTGTTGGTGTAGTTGAACAAGAGAACAATCCCAACGCAATGTTTATTTTTATATTGTATCTCCTCACTTGGGCCCTCAATTTTTTTTGTATAAACTATGTAAAAATATTAAATGTAAATGTGTTGGAGGGACTTTTCTCTCTCTCTCTCTCTCTCTTTTTTTTTTTTTTTTTTGCATCTAACAGTTTATGGTGGGGTGCACCTGTAGTTTAATTGTAAATATTTTTATGCCCATGGCTATATGTGAATGTGGGGTTTATTATCTTGTTGTTATATATATATATATATATATATAGGTCGCTTTCTTGAAGATCAGGTTTTTGGGGATAGTGCGGTAAAGTAGGAAAAATTCTACTAGATTTTTGATTGAATTTAGCCTCTTAATTATTTAAACTTTCCTTAAACTTGTCATCGAGTAACTTCATAAACGACGTAAGAGGTATTTTAGGAGGTAATAAGCAATGATCATGTGGTTGTGACATCAATCCCGAGGAATCCTTGTTGTGGCAATTTAATTGAGAAAAATCAATCTTGATAGCCTATTAGGTACGTGCCTCGTGGATCAAAATCAATTACATGAATTAATTAAAGCCAAAGTTTACACATGGTAATTCCTAATACACAATCTCGCACCTTCTTGCAAGTTTCTTATGAGTTACCATTTTTAAAGATGTTACAAGCTTCCAAGTTTCCCAACTTAAATAACAATGGTAGCTTTATTTTGCCGGCAACTTTTCCTACTAGTCTTCTTTATTGGTATGGATTCACCTCTATGGGTAGTTCTTTCCTCTAGAAAAAGGGTGTTTAAATTGGACACCATATGGGTGACCCAAGCCCTTGGATTTTAAAGAAAGAAGATCTCCCTTTTATCTAGAAACTAAGTTTCCCCCCCCCCTCCCCCCCATTCTCAACAAGCTCCTCCTCCCTATGGACTTGATCGAGGCTCAGGTCAGTGTTGGTCGATTGAAGATCCCCTCCCTCTCCACTCTTCCTCCATTTTTCATCCTTTCACTCACCTTTGTCACTAATTCAGAGACTTGGTGGCAATGTTCTCCACCTTGGTCGTGTTCGCCTCCACCATGACTACCTCCACCTTCAATGTCCTTGCTGCTAGTGAGATCGATGTCAGCGTCTTCACCTCGATCTCCGTCAACAACCCTTTATTGGCAACACCACTTTCACCTCCTCGTTCCCGCAAAGTCATTTTTCGATTTAGGTCTACATTTGAAGTCGTACCTATCACGATCAAACTTTTGATTGACTCATTTTGACCTTTGACCTCTCAGGTACTCTTCAATGCAAATTGTGTCATCGACCATGGCTCCAATGTGATGATATTGTTATATCCATTGACATAGAACAACTCATTAAAAATGCAACAATGCATTTATAAGAGCACCTTCTTTTCCCTTTTTCTAAATTTTATTTCTATTTTCTCCTTATTTTGTATTACTCTATTTCAGGTTCTTCACTCTTCATAATGAGGATTATAAATTCTTTCCTCTTTCAAGGGAGAATTTCCGTTTCCTTCTCCCTCGCCCTTCGGAGTTTTGCGTCCTCGTTACTTCTTCATCTCTTTTATTGGAGATATACTTAGATTTGCCCGGAGAAAAAAATACTTAGACACCATTTGTAATGATACGAATCTAAACCTAAGTTTAATTGATAAAAGTTAACATTAATATGTTAAAGGTACTTAACAACTTTTTTACTTACTCAAAGTTTTTTTTTTTTTCTATGTAAAGAAAGACTTTATCGAAGGAAGACACAGATTACGTGAATACTCGTGCCCTCCAAGAGAGGAACATATCTCCTAAGAATGAGAGTGACACCACAAAACACATGAACCAAAAATATAAGGGTTCGAATCAACTCACTTCTAAAACCACGCATAGAGGACAATACACTCCATCGAACAAAGTCAATGATTCACGTGAAATAGGAAAAATCAGTAGGTTAAGGCACCGATCAAGTCCTGATCGTGGTAAGTGTGGTTCCTTACGTGTCCCATCTCAACTAAAATAAACCATAACAAGAAGAAGAAAAAATAAACACACAACCACCAAAAATCGATCAAGAATGCTGATGGAGCGGAGGTGACGGTGAAGAACGTCTCGACCTGAGAAAATCATCAGCAACAACCTTCGAGTGCAGCATCAAAACTCGACCAGTTTGAAGGAGCTCAACAAGCCACCCAAGCCCACAGCGATCGCTCCAATACTCCAGACAAGCAGGTAGCAGATAGCTAGTGACCGTCGAAATCCCTCAGAATCGTAAGGAAGAAGCAGCTCCAAGCAGTCGCCCACCCCGCAGCGAGGAGAGCGAGCCCAGCACCCAACTCACATCTCTGTTGACTCACATCTCTGTTGAGGACGCACCCATTAAGCCGCTGAAGGGGAGGGGCTGCGACAGGGGGGTGTTGACATCCAGAGCTTGGAGAAGGCTGGTGGTGAGAATTATTCTAAACTTTCATGAAAAGTTCAATCGTATAACTTATTCGAAGCCTTCAAAGCTCAACCTCGATCGATTCGACTAGAGTTTAAATATAAATCCTTATAAGCATTGTAAATTTTATCTTCCCCACTAAAGTTCCTCGATTTCTAATCAAAAGTATGTTCGATTAATATTAGATGAGTGTAAATCATGTTCAACGAGTAAAGATCGTCATTCCATGTGTTACTATGCCACTTGGAAAGAATCATGCCAACGCTTCGATCCCTTTGCTTTTGCTCCCTACGAAAGTTGAAGTCCTAAATTACGTAGGACCCTCAATCAGCTTCCGATTGCCGATTGGGGGACCCCTCACCGCTCCTCCGCCCATCTCAAACCCCCCCTGCCCATTTCATGCCACAATCCATCCATCTACCTTGACTCCACCAACATCTCACCTTCCAGCTTTGCTTCTTCTTCCGGTTGTGACTTCCACTCCGACGTGGGGGTTCCAACACCTTCCTACCCTCCGATGCTGCTACTCCTTCTCCCTCTCCGTCTCTACATCCATGGGGAAGGGAATGGGTGGGGAGGAGAGGGGATGATATTGCTTGAGCTTCACCATCCACCCCAATGGCCCTTTTGTGTCGAGATTATGCCAGGGCCCGAGACTATACATGATCGAGATTCTGTCAAATTTACTTTGACTTCGGACTTCCGAGATCTCACTTACGTATATCGCTAAAGCAACCTCTTCAATGATGCCATCGTCATCTTACGACGTAAAATATTTATAGGATTGATGCAATCAATTTATGAAGACACATTCTTTGTAATTTTTATTTTCTTTTTTTATGTTAATTTTTACTTATTTTATTTCCTTGTTTGAAGTTACCCTGTCTTCGGAGTGAAGCGTATCGTCCCCATGGATGGAGTTCAAATATCCTTTCTCCCTTTCCCTGGGATGTGACTCCTTATATCCGATTTGTACCCATGCCATGTGAAGTTACTTTTGAAAGACCCGAGTCTAGAGACCTAAGGTCGTTAGGTCTGAGTATGTATTGCCATGACCTAAGGTCGGAATGGTACAATCAACAGAAAACTGGATAAGGGTCAGGACCAACCATTCCCCCACCACGTAATTCCTTTCTAATGGAATTGGACTCGACGTACACATTAGCCTACGTCATAGCATATATAGAACAAAACGCATCCATCCAGACGTTGGATTGCACGCATTTTTTAAATCTATTCTTGCATATGTAAGATTTGAATGTGTGCTGGAGACATCGACTCAGCAACTAATCCATTTGAGTGGATAATCGTTACATCTCCTCCATGACACATGTTGCCAACGCCCTGTTACAATAGATTTCTATTAATATAAGGAAAATATGGTCAAAGAATCACATTCTTAGTAAGAGGTCAGTTACCAATGGATATGGTTCAAATAATTACTTCACCTGGCATGCATTTGCCTAAGGTTCAATCTTGCAAAAGATAAAACTTAAGGGCTAATTTACTTAGGAGTTTAACCCCTAGAAGTTAACCTTAATAATCTTAACATTTATTTTAAAGGATTAACACATGTTTTACAAACGTCAATACTAAAGGAACGTTAGCAAAACATGTGTTAACCTCGTAACTCTCCCACACTTAAATCCCACTCTTCAAAAATTGATTCTAACGTTAATTCAAGTAAATATCGCAAGAATTAAAACGACAATTTAATATCAATTTAAATAAATAAAAATTGACGTTAACGTCACCATGCAAGTAAAACGAAGTCACCATACAAGTAAAACGAAATAAAGGTTAATTTCAATTTTACTTTTCTTAACGTTACTTCCTTAACCTATAAAGTAAACTAAGATGCCCAAACATTTTTCTACAACATATTTTCAAGGTAAACCTCTTAACTTAATTCTTAGTTTAACTAAGATTAATAAACTATTTTCAAATATTTCTAAGATCCAAATCAAGGTTATAGGTCCTTTTATTTTCTAACCTCCTTGTATTTCTTCCGAGGGCGTTGTAGTTGACTCACACAAAAACTCACACATTGTTTCACATGCCATTCAAAAATTAAAAAATTCAGCGTTGAATAATGATATATAAACATCACTAGATATCTAATAACAATCAAGTATGACAGATAATATTTAATTTGGAACGAAGATGTTTAGTTTAGAATAAAATATAATATGATTGACGATATTTGATTTTAAATTTCCAATTTAAAGGAAGGAACACATTAGCTTTTGTGTTGATGTATGGGGGAAGACTTCACATATCATGTATCCTCTATAATGGGAAAGAGATCGAAAATTCCATCCAACCTATGGACGCAATGGCATATTCAACTTCAATAGAGCTCATTCATTGTAACATAATCATGTATCAGTCACTACCATCCATCAACACATCCAAAGGCAGTTTTTTCCTTTTATCAATAACAGAAATTACCGATTCAACAAGTATGATAGATTTATGTCAGCTCACCTCGACAGAGAGCTAAAAGCAACCAATATCTATCTAGTACAACAAGCTTAACACATCATGTATTCCACGTGTGAAAAAAACAGAAGCAAAAAAACAAAAACAAAAATACTTACTCTACCATGTCATCAGTCTCACATGAAGACCAAGTAAAAGACTGCCTGCCCCAATGTCACCTACAGCAGCTACCAAGATCTACTTGGAACCATCCCAATTCAATCATCTAAAATTATTTGAAAACTTTCCATTTGCTCCAGTTGAGTGCGAGTGAGCCCCTTAACCATACCAAAGATCTAGCAGATTTTGGATGGTAGATCCCTCTTTGAGAAGCATGCCCCTTGCAACAAAAACTCATCAATCACTTAGACCCATGTTGAGATCTCGATCTACTCTTTGAGGATCTCGCATCTCATCACTAATTACACATTCATATAAAGGCAGCCCTTGGGCATCCAATTTACGAGAGCAACTCCATCTAGAGAATGCTCCTATCAAGCATGGATCTTTATCACTTAGGCATCCCTTGCAGAACATGTTAAAATCAACCTGATTTAATCAATGTTCGGAATGTCGATTACGAGCCGTACCAATAGTGTTAGTGTTAGTGTGTGCGTGTGCATGCGTGCATGTGCACTGTCAGCATGCCAGCGGCACACTGTGTCGGCACGGCCCCCTCACCGAAACACCCTTGCTGACAGCATTTAAATCACTAACTTAATGTCAAATTCTAGTTCAATGCATGGATTGTCTTATGAATATATCTTTTTTTTTTTTTTTTTCTAGTGAGGGTTTTATGTATGCATCTTTCAGTAGCCTCCCCTACATCCTTACTGCAAACAAATCACTAACAGAAAAATACAACTTGCATAGATGTGCTTACAGTACCATACATACAAAATCAAATCATTACACCATCTCAATGGCCTAAAAGCATTTCCTCAAAATTTCTAGTTCAAAATTTGAAAAGGGCAAATAGCACCCAAATAAGTGATGCCAATTTCTTAATCATTACACCATCAAACCTAATTTCCAAAAGGAATGCAACAACAATGAGAACAATCTTCTACTCTTTCCATACCAACCATGTAAAACCAAGTTTGGAATCCCAACCTGATTGAACCAGAATTCTCCCATGCCAAGTGTTGTTATCGATCCCTCGTCCAACCCATAGGGTTCACCACACCCCACAATTCGATCCGAAATCAAGGATGAGCATCAGTTTAGAATCATTGCATCATAGCTACGTATTTGGCAAACAGGAAGGAAGCTTAAAAAAGGCAACACATTTGAATTTCACAATCTCCAGATGCAACGAGGATAAACCCGCAAAAAAACATAAAGACCAACCAAAGAAATCATGAGAGATCATCGCGAGTTCCACATGATATCCAGGAAGAATCGCGAACAGCATTCTCACCTGGCGTCGGGCCTCCGCATTATTCAGCAAATGCAACCACCTCTGGATGTTGTCACCGTGCGAACAAACTCTTCTTCACGCCATCATTACTGCGCAGTTCAAGATGAAGGAGCTCCAGTTATGGGTATCCCTCTCAACAAGCCGCCAGCGCAGAGAATCCGAACTTGGATCGGGGCAGCAGGTGCATACCACCAGCCCGCGACCTGTGTAGTTGTCCGGCCTGCTCCCGAGCACGATCAGCTTGTCCCCCAGCGACTTGAAAGCCACACCCCAACCCCTGCTGTGGTCCACCCTCAACGGCACCACCCCGAGGTCCTTCCACGAGTTGGTCCTTTTGAGATAAAGCTTCAGGCGGTTTGACGAGGCCTCCAGCAGGTACAACTCATTATCGACGACCGCCAGGAGGGGTGGGGACCTTGATGACCAGATGGGGAAATCCTTCAGCATGTTGGGGATCAGCTCCCACCCATTCATATGTGGGTCGTAGAATTCGCCACACGTAAGATTCCTGCCCTTCTCATCCTGCCCGCCAACAACGTAGAACCTCCCATCCATGAAGCACCCCGAGCAGAACTTCCTCCTATAGTTCATGCTCGGGAGGGGGTCCCACGTCCTGCTCTCGGGGTCGTACCTCTCGACCGAGCTCAGGACCTCCGAGGGGCCCCCCGTGCCAATCCCACCTGCCACGCATGCCGTGCTCCAGCAGTCCGCGGAGGCAAACATGCACCTCGACATGATCATGGGAGGTCCCTTGAACCACTGGTCCTTCGACAATTCGTATCTCCATACCACAGCCCCGCCGATCTCCTTGCCCGAGACGATCAAGTGGGTCCCCACACAAACCGTCTCCTTGTCGAATTGGAAGAAGCAAAGATCCGATGGCAATACAGGGAGGTTCCTACGGGTGCCCAACCGCGGGTCATAGAGCCACCAGTGCCTCTCCCCCTTCGCAAACATGAGGACGGATGGCTCCCACATGCCATTCTCGCGACGGATGGCGTAGAGCTCGCCGCTTTTGATGAGGGCATTGTACCTCCTGTTGAGGAGTCTTAGGTTGGGGTACTCCGACAGAGGGAGGCGTGCGAGTATGAAGAGGGCGAGCCCATCGTTGAGGGGAGGTATGAAGGAGTAATCTGCATCCTGAGGTCTGAAGCTCTCAGCCGGGTTTCCGGTATCGGTGTCGCCCGTGTTCAGGGAGATTGCATTCCTGAGCCCCTTGAATCCGCGGAAGACGCCCAGGGCTCTGACCCTCTTGTGGGACGAGGTGTCCGACGAGATTCCGCCGTTCTCCACGCCTCTCCGCTGGGAGTCTTGCCCCTTTCTCTCATCCATTTGGTCACCCTTCAACATGCTTCTGGTACCTGTAATTGTTTTTTTTTTTTTTTTTTCAAAGATGAACTTAGCACATCTCGGGAAGAGATCATAAGCACCGACAAAATGGAATGGCCGAATAGGGAGATGGATCTCATTCTCACTTTCCAGACCAAATTTAATCATCCAAGATACAGACAATAACTTTATCACACAGAATCAAAATCATACAGAGCAATGTCTTACTCAAAATAGGAAACAATGTAAATTTACTATTGGGTTTCTAATTAATAAGCTTAACTTATATCACACAGAATCAAAATCAGGGATCCAAACAAATATAAAGATTAAAGGAAAAAAAAAACCACTCTTTAACCAAAAGGCGAGATCTTGAAGCCAAGACCAAATGTAACCTGATGGATTAATTCCCTTAAAAATCAAAGGAGAATGTACCGAAAGCCGAAAAAACTTTGATTACCAGAAGATAAAAACGAAGGGAAAATAGAGGAAAACAACCTCAAATATCAAAGGAAGCACCTTTTCCATGCAAAGGAGAGATCCTGGAGCCGAAAACCTCAAGTGGGCACCTCACAAACAGATCAAGCCCTAACTATCTCGATCGGAAAACCCTAGAAACGGAAGCAAACAATCACCACCCAACAGGGAAAGGCGCCACATTTTCGACCCACCTGAGTCAGAACCCCCACGAGACAGACATGTGGGTGGAACCAATCGAAGCCGGAGACGCCATCTGCACCAACATCGCGAGAGGAAGAAGGCGTTGAAGGTGGCGGTTTGCTGCAGGCCCTTCTTCTTCTCTCTTCCAGTTGGGTTGCATGTGTGTGTGTGAAGTAGGTTGGAAGAGGAGGAGGAAGAGAAGTGGGGGAGGAGGGGAGAGGAGGAGGAGGAGGAGAGGGCCCATTTGGGGTTGGGGTAGAGATGATGGGTTTTGGGTGGCGGTGGTGGAGGTGGTGGTGGTGGTGGAGAATATAAAAATGGGAAAAAAAATTTTGTAAGGAGTGCAACAAACCGCGGGCGTATCGCATGGGTGGTGAGGTGAGGGCATACGACATCAACCGAACAGTTGGAAGGCCAAAGGCGCCGCTCGGATTCCGCTTGTCATCCATCGTCACGTGTGTGGAGAGAAACAACGACTGTTGGACGGAGGATCCATGGAGGTGATGATCATGGCAGCACAACTTCCGCACGGGTTCCCAACTTCTTTGATCACCGTGCACCGTGCGAAGGGTCTCGTGTTTGGTGAAGGGTTAGGTAAATGGCACAAGCAGGTTTTTGACCACACATGGTCTGAAGGATGGCATCGCATCATAGCAGCGTATGAATTGCACCCACGCGTAACCCCCACGCACCATTCCCCCTGGCAGGAAGATGCTTGTCGAGATATTATGGTTGAATGGTGGGGGCTTCCATTATATGGTGAGACTTAAACCTAAGTCAAACCTAATTCGTTGGATCCTAATATGATACAGTAGGCTCAACCTGATGGGCCGAACCCACTCGTTTGGTTCATGGGAAATGAGGGGGTAAAAAATATCTTCGGATTCAAAGTTCCGCAAAAGGCTTAACATGAAGGGTTCGGTCTAGAAAGACTCGTATGTAAGTGGGTCCGGAGATCCAATCTGCCTACACTTGGAAAGGTTCGGACGCAGGTAGGTCCGGAGGATCCGACCCACCTAAGGATCCGATGCTAACAAGAAGACGACAGAAAAAGTCCAATACGGTCATATCATCAATAAATGATGGCATGGCCGCCGCAATTAATAACTTAACAACAAACATACCCTTGTACTGGGCGTATCCAGTACTATAAATAGCAAAGAGAGGCTGTTAAGACTCGTGCTGTTTGAGCCTTTTAAGACGTCTGGACTGTGGGTCAGACGTCTGGACTGTGGGTTAGACGTCTGGACATCTTCCCAGACGTCTGGAAATCAAAAATTTTGAGTACGAGCTTACGTCTGCGCGTGGGCTGCCCGCAGATAGTACTCTCGTTTTTCCTCCCCTTCTCTCTCTCCCCGCCTCCAGCAAAACCCTAAACCCACTGACCTTATATAAGCCCCTCCCCCTCTCTCGTTCTCCCCACACCAACCCCTTCCCCTCTTCTTCTCCACTCCAGCGAGAGAAACAGCGCGAGCGAAAGAGCGCGCGGGCGGCGTCGAGGAGGAGCGGCGTGAGGAGAGGAGGAGAGCAAGCTCGCGTGGGAGCTCACCGGTGAGCGCACGGCCTGTTAAGACTCGTGTTGTTTGAGCCTTTTAAGACATATGGACTGTGAGTCAGACGTCTGGACACCTTCTCAGATGTCTGGAAATCGAAAGTTTTGAGTACAAGCTCCTATCTGTGCGTGGGCTACGCGCAGACAGTACACCCCTCGTTTTTCCTCCTTCTTCTCTCTCCCTTCCGCCCCCAGCAAAACCCTAAACCCACCGATCTATAAAACCCCCCTCCTCCTCCTCTCTCGTTTCTCCTCACTTCTCAGCCACCAGCCCTTCCCCATCTTCTTCTCCACTCTAGCAAGAGAGGTAGTGCGAGCGAGAGAGCGCTCGAGGGGCGTCGGGAAGGAGCGGCGTGAGGAGAGGAGTAGAGCAAGCTCGTAAGCTCGCGTGGGAGCTCACCGGTGAGCACACGGCCAGAGTGACGCGTGCACAAGGAGGAGTGTGTCGGGGAGGTCCTCCCCGACATTGCTGCAGCCGAAGCAGCAGGCAAAGAGGGGCGCAATGCGGCCACGCGCGGCGTGGAAAAGCGAAAGCAGGTTCTGGTTCTGGGTTTTTCCTAGAATCAGACATCTGGAGCGACGTCCAAACGATGGAGCTGACGTCTGGAGGTGGTGCCTGACATCTGAGGAGAAGGCTTCGCGGAGGTACGTCTCTTTGCGGATACGGCCATGCAGGCCGCTTCGCCGATATCCCTTTTGCATGCCGTTTTGAGAAGATCGGATATCTGCGTGCAGGGTTCGCTTTGAGAAGGCGCGGGACATGCCCTCCCACGCATTCCAGATATCTGGGCGACATACCAGACGACGAGAAGCGCTTCCAGACGCCTGGAGAGGTGTTCGGACGTCCGGAGAGGTGGTCAGACGTCTATAACTAGGTCCAGACGGTCCAAAAGAGTTCCTGGACGTCTGAGGATTGGCGCAAGGCTTGAGGTATGACACTGGACACTTTTAAGACGTCTGGAAGTTGTTCCAGACGTCTGATTTGAGTCAGAAACGCTACTTTTGACCCGTTTAGGGTCCGTTTGAGGTCCGTTTTCCGCAAATAAGATACCGATGTTTCGCGTATGAATTCCTCTATTTGTTAGATGACTTTCTATACTGTTCTAAATATTCTCTTGTGATGGATCCTTGTGATAGAACTTCATTCTGTTGCGGGTTCGGGGTTTGCTGAGGCACGTGAGCCTACCGTTTAAGCCCCCACTACTCCTGGGTTTACTGGTAGAGTGACTTCCCCTAATTTAAATACAAACCTGAATGCTTGTATGGAATGAATGATTAGAACCTAGGACATGACATGAACCCTAGGAAGAGAAATATTGAAAATGTCTGTATTGAATACGTGAATTGCAGTCTTGAATGAGTAGATAGAATGATAACAATTGTCTGTAAATGAATGACAGCTGCCTGTGAAATATGAAATGCTTGTGCTAGCTAACTGTTGCATGTAAATTTCTGTTGTATACGTTAAATGACATAATACGAGCTGCATGTATATAAATTGAGAATGGTAATGTCAATGATGAAAATACGAGCTACCTGTGTATAACCTGTGTACGGAAATGTGCACAATAGAAATACAAGTTGCACATGTATCACATGATAATGGAATTAGAAATGATGAAACATGGTATGCGTTAAGACCCGTGCTGTTTGACCCCTTTAAAACGTCTGGACTGTAGGTCAAACGTCTGGACACCTTCCCAGACGTTTGGAAATAAAAAATTTTTAGTACGAGCTCGCGTCTGCGCGCGTGCTACGTGCAGACAGTACACCCCTCTCGCCCTAACGAAACCCTAAACCCACACCCTTATATAAAGCCCCCTCCTCTCCCTCGTTCCACCCCACTTCCCAGCCACCTTCCTCCTTCCCTCTAGCGAGAGCAGCAGAGCAGTGAGAGTGCGGGAGTGGCGCGAGAAGGAGAGGAGCAGCGTGAGAGGAAGAGGAGTTTAGCTTGCGAGCTCGCGTGGGAGCTCGCCAGTGAGCTAACGGTCGGAGAGGCGCGTGCGCAAGGAGGAGGAGTACGTCAAGGAAGTCCTCCCCGACACTACTGCAGCCGGAGCAGCAGGCGAGAGGGTGAGGCACGGCCACACGCGGCGCGAGAGGGCGGAAGCAAGTTCTAGTTCTGGGTTTTTCCCAAAATCAAACGTCTGGAGAGACGTCCAGACGACGTAGCCGACATTTAGAGGAGGTTCCAAACGACTGAGGAGTAGACTTCACGAAGGTATGTCTTCTTTGCGGATACGGCCATGCAGGCCACTCCGCTGAGGTACTATTGCAGGCCTTTTTTAGGAGATTTGGTGGATTTCGTGTAGGAGTGGCTTCGGGAAGGTGCGGGACACACCCTCCCACACACTTCAGACGTCTGGGCAAGGCACCAGACAACGGGAAGCACTTCCAGACATCCGGAGAGGTGGTCGGACGTCTGGAACTGGGTCCAGACAGTCTAGAGGAGTTCCTAGACGTCTGAGGATTGATGTAGGACTTGAGGTATAGCAATGAACACTTTTAAGACGTCTGAAAGTTGTTCCAGATGTCTGATTTGAGTCAGGAACGCTATTTTTGATTCGTTTAGGGTCCGTTTGAGGTCCGTTTTCCGCAATTAAGATACCGATGTTTCCCGTATGAATTTCCCTACTTGTTGGAATACTTTCTATCATGTTCTGAGTATTCACTTGTGATTGATCCTTATGATAGGACCTCGTTCCGTTGCGGGTGTGGGGCTTGCTGAGGCATGTGGACCTGCCGTTCAAGCCCCCACTACTCCTGGGTTTACTGGTAGAGTGGCTTCCCCTTAATTTAATTACAACTTAAATGCATGTGTGGAATGAATGATTAGAACCTATGATATGGCATGAATCGTAGGACTAGAAATACTGGAATGTCTGTATTGAATGAATGAATTACAGTCTTGAATGAGTAGATAGAATGATAACAATTACCTGTAAATGAATAACAGTTGCCTGCGAAATATGTAGTATTTGTGTTAGTTAACTGTTGAATGTAACTTTCCTGTGGCACACGTGAAATGACATAATATGAACTGCATGTATATAATTTGAAAATGGAAAGGTGAATGTTGGAAACATGAGCTATCTGTGAATAAACTGAATATGGAATAGAATTACGATTTGCATGTGTATAACCTGAGAATGGAAATAGAAATGATGAAACTTGGTATGGAATGACCTGAGGAATATGAGCATGAATCCTACGGGAAATTAGGAGTAGAGCTCTTGAAAATAAATGGAATGTAACTGGAAATGTGAGTGGGGAAGTGAGCTGGCCCTTGAGTATGGATGTAACGACCCGGTTCTCGAGTCCCTACGAGACACGAGAACCGGACCGACTAGACTAATCCCAAGACCTAGTCGTCCAACGAGGAAGTAACCAAAAGACAGTAAAATAAACCACATTCAGCATGAATATAACTAACAGTAAGAAAGTACAGCAGTAAGGAAAGAAACTACTACAGTAGGTACCACCACAACAGTAAAACAGCATTTATCATATAACAAGAACTGCAGGTAAAGAAGGTACAGCGGAAACAAAAACTACTCACTAGAACAGAAACAAAAGAGGTACAAAAGGCTGTGGTAACTCTACTGGACCCTACTCGGCCCAGCGTCCTCTGCAGCCGTCGACCCTGGCTGCTCAACACCTGGTCCTGAAAAAGGTAACGAGTGTAACACGTCAGCAAAACGCTGAGTAGAGTAGCAAACTAAGTAAAGGCAACAGTAGAGTGTACAGTAGCTGTTATGTTCTATTACTTCCTTTATTCACATTTTTCAAATTTTCTCACTATTTCAGTTATTTCTCAGATCCTTTACTTGATCTCGAATGTCCTCGTGGGAACAATCTTGATTGCAGTCTTTTCCAAAAGTAGAAGTAGCACGTGGTGCTCTCCTGGCCGGGAGAGTCCCCCGTGGTGATCCTACCCTCAGTCAACCACCCCAAGGTCACTGACAGACGTAACGGTGACTACGGCACGCGCGATAAACGCACAGGTAGCTAGCCCGCACTGGCACGCGGTCAGTCGTTTCCATTAACGGGTGCGCCCAAAGCACAGCACGGAACCAGGGCAGAGCCCTCTCAGTAATAAGGGTCCAACCCCTCCACAGTAACTAAACCGGGGCCTTGCCCCTCCACAGTCCGCGCACCCTCGCCTGACTACCCTGGTTTGCCCTAGTGGGCCTAACAAGTCGGTGAAGGAGGCTAGCAGAACCCCGGGGCCCGTGGGGTAGCTAGTACTCTCCTAACACTACTAGCTCTCCTCGGTACTACGTACACGAGGGCCAACAAGTCGGTACAGAGCGGCCAATCCTAACCCCGGGTCCCTGGGGCGGCTGGCCCCACTCTGCACTAAACAGGTACAGGTACTTCCCTTGGTACTGCGTACCCAAGAGACAGTACAAACTACATCTCAGTTCCATTCCTTTTTCTTTCCAGGAGTTCCACTCCTAATTCCCCGTAGGGTTCCAGCCCTTTATCTCAGAACATCATATGTTTCACTTTCCAGATTCACGTTCTCAAAATCCATGATCTCAACATGTTTCTTTATTCATAACATGCAGCTGTTAATTCAAATTACAGGCAGCTTTATATTCCTTTCCATTTTTCCAAGACTGCAGTATTATACATTCCACTAGTTTTTCCATCCTAAGATTCATGCCACATCCTAGGATCTAACATACAACTAGTTTTCCAGCCCTAGGATTCATGCATCACCTAGGAGCTATCATTCCATACATTTCTCATTCCTAGGATTCATGCAATGTCCTAGATTCTAGTTATGGTTCCATACTTTAACAGATTTTAAAAATAACTTAAGCCACTCTACCAGGTACAATGGGAGTAATGGGGGCGTGATCGGGAATCCCGCGTGCCTCCGCGACTCTCAAGACTGCAACTGAACGAGATCCTGTCACAAGGATAAAACACAAGGAGTGTCTCAAAATAGTGTATAGCTACCGTAGATGAGTAGAGGAATTAATTCTGAAGAGAACGCAACTCGAATCGCGAAAAACGGAGCCCGAACGGACCCTAAACGGGTCGAAAAAGACGATACTGTGCAAAATCAGACGTCTGGAACTCCTTCCAGACGTCTTAAAAAGTGGATCAGAGAATTACCTGTTCAGCGTGGTTTCCCAGACGTCCAGAAATCTGCGGGGACGTCTGCCTAGATCCCAGACGTCCGATGGTCCCTCCGGACGTCTGGAGGTCACTCCCACCGTCTGGTACAACTTCCAGACGTCTGATTCGCAAAGGATGGCGAATCAGCGAACCTGCGCACAGCCAACCCCCCTCCCTCAGTACGGTCAGCCGACAAGAAGGAAGAAGAAAGCGGACACTCACCTTTCAGACGTCTGTATGATCTTACAGACGTCGACCTTGCCGTCTGGCTATCAACCCAGACGCCTGATTCTGGAAATTTTTCCAGAATCAGAACCCTGCTCGGCCTCCACTCGCGACGCCGCCCGCGTCGCACCTCGCGCGTCTGCTGCTCAGCCCGCAGCAGGTCCCTCTCCGCGTCGCTCCGCGCCCCCTGCGCCCTCTGTCGGCCGGCCAAGCCGCTCCGGCGAGCTCGCCCTCACGGCAGAGCTCCGCCCTCGCACGCCGCACCTCCACGCTCACTGCGGCCGCCGCTGCCGCCCTCACGTCCGCTCTCTCTCGCGCACAGGAAGGAGAAGAAGGAGGAGACGGTGGAGACGGGAGGGGAGGCGCGCCCCTTTTAACGCCGCGCGGAGGGAGAGAGAGAAGGCGGCAGGCCGCCTGCAGCCGCAGAGAAAAGAGGGAATATGCGGTCTGCGCGCTCAGGCGCGCAGGCGACTCGCGTGTGTCGAAAATAACGGATTTCCAGACGTCTTGAAGCTATCCCAGACGTCTTATCAGACGTCTGGTTGTGATACCAGACGTCTTGTTCGACGTCTGAGCCACCTCCCAGATGTCTTAAAATACGTCTGGGGCACACATTCGTTACAATATAACAAACTCAAAGGAAGTTTCGTCCCCGAAACTTGCGCCAACTAGGGTGCGGGGAAAAGATGTCCAAATAACCATAACAAACTCAAAGAGGACCGAAGCCGGTCCGAAAAGACGTACCCGCGAAAAGCTCTGGGTACCGCTCCCGCATTGCCGCCTCAGGCTCCCAGGTAGCCTCCTCGTACCGCTGGCTCCTCCACAAAACCTTTACCAGGGGTACTTGCTTTCATCTCAACCTGCGGACGGCTCGGTCTAGGATCTGCACTGGCCGCTCGGGGTAGGTCAGGTCGTCGCTCACCTCGACGCTCTCGTCACTCAGTACGTGGCTGGGATCGGCTACGTACTTCCTGAGGTTGGACACGTGGAACACGTCGTGCACACCAGAAAGCTGCGGGGGAAGGGCAAGTCTGTAAGCAACGGGTCCAACCCGCTCCAGGACCTCGAAGGGCCCCACGAACCTCGGCGCGAGCTTCCCTCTCACCCCAAACCGCTATAAGCCCTTCATGGGCGAAACACGAAGGAAGACGTGGTCCCCAACCTCGAACTGCACCTCTCTGCATCTGCGATCTGCGTAGCTCTTCTGTCTGCTCCTGACAGTGCGGAGTCGTCTGTGGATCTGCTCAACTACCTCCTGACTCTGCCGGATCAACCTGGGCCAACCTCCCACTTGGTCCCCACCTCAACCCAACTCAAGGGTGCCGTGCATTTCCGTCCGTACAGAGCCTCGTAGGGAGCCATGCCGATGCTCGAGTGATAACTGTTGTTGTATGCAAACTCCGCCAGGGGCAGGTGCTCCTCCCAAGAGCCCCTCCAGTCTAGTATACAGGCACGCAAAAGGTCCTCAAGTGTCTGTATCGTGCGTTCCGACTGTCCGTCCGTCTGGGGGTGGTAAGCCGTGCTAAACCTCAACCTCGTCCCCAAAGCCTGCTGAAACTCAGCCCAAAACTGGGACGTAAAGCGGGTATCCCGGTCGGATACGATCTCCCACGGAACTCCGTGTAGTCGCACCACATCACGGATATACCTCTCTGCCAACTGTGCTGGTCCCAAAGTGACTCGGATCGGCAAGAATCGTGCCGTCTTCGTCAATCTATCCACTATTACCCAGACTGCGTCGTGTCCTCGCTGGGTAACAGGTAAGCCCACCACCAAGTCCATGGTGATGCTCTCCCACTTCCATTCTGGTACTGGAAGCGGCTGAAGCGGCCCTGCAGGCCTCTGATGCTCGGCTTTCACCTGCTGGCACACTAAGCACTGCTGCACGAACTCACCCACATCCCGCTTCATCCCTCTCCACCAAAACTCGCGTCTCAAGTCATGGTACATTTTCGTGTTTCCGGGATGTATGGTGAATCTGGAACCGTGTGCCTCAGTCAGGAGCTCTCTCAACAGCTCCTCGTCTCTGGGGACGCACAACCGTCCCCTCAAGCGTAACACCTGGTCTGTGAAAGAGAAGTCCCCTGGGTCCCCTGATAGTACTCTGTCGCGCAAAGACTGCAAGTACGGATCGGCCATCTGTCCCGTGATGATGCGGTCTATCAACTCTGGCCTGGTCTGCCGTGTCACCGTCACGGCCCCACAGTACCCTCGTAACTCTAGAGGTCGCCAACTGCCCACCTCCTCCAAAAGGCTCCAACTTTGTAACTGTAGACTGGCCAAGCGTGCGGGCGCCTTACGGCTCAAGGCGTCAGCCACCACATTGGCCTTTCCCGGGTGGTAGGAGATGCTGCAGTCGTAGTCCTTCAGGAGCTCCAACCAACGTCTCTGTCTCATGTTGAGCTCCTTCTGGTCAAAAAGATATTTGAGGCTCTAGTGATCTGTAAAAATCTCGAAGGTCTCACCGTACAAGTAGTGCCTCCATGTCTTCAGCGCGAAGACAACAGCTGCCAACTCTAGATCATGGGTAGGGTAGGTATGCTCATGGGGCTTCAGTTGCCGCGAAGCGTAAGCGACCACGTGACCCCTCTGCATGAGCACACCTCCTAACCCCTACAAGGAAGCATCCGTGTACACAACGAACCCGCCACTACTGTCAGGGATGGTGAGCACGGGAGCCGAGGTCAACCTCTCCTTCAGCTCCAGAAAACACGCCTCACAGGCGTCTGTCCAAGCGAAAGGCATGCCCTTCCGGGTCAACTGCGTCATAGGACGTGCAATCTGCGAAAACCCTCTGATGAACCGTCTGTAGTAACCTGCCAGTCCCAGGAAACTGCGAATCTCAGTGACTGAACGCGGTCTCTCCCACCTGAGCACTGCCTCGACCTTGGCGGGGTCCACCGCCAGGCCGTCTCCAGAGATCACATGACCCAAAAAGGTCACCTCCCTCAACCAGAACTCGCACTTGCTGTATTTGGCGTACAGCCTGCGTCGTCTCAGAGTGTCCAGAACCATCCGCAAGTGCTGTCCGTGCTGCGTCCAATCTCTAGAATAGATGAGTACATCATCTATGAAAACCACCACAAACTGGTCCAAGTACGGTCTAAACACCCGGTTCATTAGGTCCATGAAAGCAGCGGGGGCATTGGTCAGCCCAAACGGCATGACCAAAAACTCGTAGTGTCCGTACCGGGTGAGGAAAGCTGTCTTGGAGACGTCGGTCTCCCTGATCCTCAACTGGTGGTATCCAGACCTCAAGTCGATCTTGGAAAACACCGTGGCACCCCGCAACTGGTCAAACAAATCGTCGATCCTCGGCAGCGGATATCTGTTCTTGATGGTGACCCTATTCAGCTGTCGGTAGTCCACACAAAGGCGTAGGGTCCCATCCTTCTTCTTCACAAACAGTACCGGGGCTCCCCAGGGAGACGCACTGGGCCTCACGAAACCTTTCTCCAAAAGGTCCTGCAACTGGGACTTGAGCTCTCGCAGCTCAAGCGGTGCCATTCTGTATGGCGCGGTGGAGATGGGGCTGGTCCCTGGTACTAGTGAGATCTCAAACTCGATCTCACGCTCGGGCGGTAGTCCTGGTAACTCGTCTGGAAACACGTCGGGGTACTCTCTGACCACCGGGATGCTCTGGAAGTCTGCCACGGGGCTGTGCTCTGCCACCACACAAGCTAGGAAGCCCTCACACCCCTGGCTCAAAAGTCTCGCCGCCCGAAGTGCCGAAATGCACCTGAAACCTCCGTCCACTGGCTGCCCGTGAAACTCGAAAGAAGGCAACTCCGGAATGGAGAAGACAATCTTCCTCTCAAAACAGTCTACCAAGGCGTGGTAAGCGGACAGCCAATCCATCCCCAGAATCACTCCAAAGTCCTCCATCTGTATCATAATCAGGTCAGCTGGCAGGCTATGTCCCCCGATGCTAACCCCGCAACCCGTGTACACCTCCTCAGCTGCAAACAGCTGACCACTCGGACCTCTGATTACGAACGGATTCTCTAACAGTGTATAATCCTGGTCCAAACTAACTGCGAAACTGGCTGCGACAAACGAGTGCGTAGCGCCGGAATCGAAAAGCGTGTAAACGAGTCTGCCAGAAACTGAAACCATACCTGCTACCACGGATCCCGATGCTCTGGCGTCCCTGTGTGTTAGGGCGTTGATACGCCCCTCAGCTCTGGGTGCGGACGAAGCAGCCACACTCTGCGTCGGACGGGTAGGTGTAGGACGGTACCCTCCTCGCGACTGCTGTCCTCCTCCTCGTGCCTGGGAACCGCGGCCTTCTGCACGCCCTCCAGTGCTCTGCACGGGAAGTATCTGCTGACCTCCTGCCCTAGATGGGCAGTCCCTCCTGACGTGGCCCGGCTGGCCACACTGGTAGCAGAGGGGAACCCGACTCCCGCCCTCAGTGAGTCCCTGCTGTCGGCTAGGCGGGGGTCCGGTGCTGGCGACTGGCCCCTGTCGAGGGCCCCCAAAGGCCGCTGATGGCCCTGCACAACGTGACGGCTCTCCTGCGGACGTCACGTGTCTCCGTTCTCGCCGGCCCTGTGAGAAGTCTGGCTGAAAGGGCCTCTTCCGCCCGCCGTCGGTCTCTCGCGCGGACGGGTTGGTCTCCTCGTAAGTCATAGCTGCCTCTACCACCCTCGAAAACGTCGGCAGCTTCAGGGGTTTGACATACCCCCGGATCGCAGGCCGGAGCCCCTCGGTGAACCTCCAAAGGCGCTCCTCCTCAGTGGCTACCGCTGTCGCTGCAAAGCGAGACAGCTCCAAGAAACGCGTGCGGTACGCGCTCACGGTCATCGTCCCTTGGCGGAGAGTGTGGAACTCCCGCCTCCTCTGGTCCTGCCACGTCTGGGGAAAGTACTGCTCGCAGAAGAGGGTGACGAACTGGTCCCACGTCGGCTCGTCCCTCTCCTGTCCCCGGACCGCCCTCCACCACCGGTGTGCCGCACTCTCCAGCTGGTACGTGGCAAAGGCCACGCGGCACTCCACCGGGGGGCGAAGGGTGTCGAAGATCTTCTCCAGCTGCTCAAGCCAGTCCTCTGCCTCGGTCGGGTCCTCATCCCCCTTGAAGGAGGGGGGCTTCAGCTTCCGGAACTGTCCGAAAAGCTCGAAGTGGCGCTGTAGGGGAGGTGCTGGTGCACCTCCAAGCGAAGGTGCCTCGTGTACAGAAGTGTCGGAGGAAGGTGGGGGCGGCAGGGGCCCATCCCCTCCCTCGTGTCCAGCGCCGCGTCTGTCGCGTGGTCCCACAGAGGACTCCCCCTCTGCAACCCTAGGAGGAGGTGCTCGGGGCGGTGGGTGGAGCTCCTCTCGTACAATATCCCGTATCAGTCTGGCGAGGTCCTGGGCTTGGACGCCAGGGAGTGGTGGCTGGTCCACCGAGACGTCAACGACAGCACGTCCACCTCGCCGACCTCGCCCTCGGCCGCGCCCGCGGCCAGTCCCGCGACGAGGCATCTCCTGCAAGGAGACGCGAAACGAAACGGAAACGTCAAAACAGACGGTACCTAACAAAACTTCTAAGAGCTCATGTCAAGAGATATGTTGTGGTGGCTACTCTAGCTATAAACATGTGAATTGGTTATTTTCCAGTCAATTGATTCACTTCTCGGGACGACCTTGCTCTGATACCATCTTGTAACGACCCGGTTCCCGAGTCCCTACGAGACACGAGAACCGGACCGACTCGACTAATCCCAAGACCTAGTCGTCCAACGAGGAAGTAACCAAAAGACAGTAAAATAAACCACATTCAGCATGAATATAACTAACAGTAAGAAAGTACAGCAGTAAGGAAAGAAACTACTACAGTAGGTACCACCACAACAGTAAAACAGCATTTATCATATAACAAGAACTGCAGGTAAAGAAGGTACAGCGGAAACAAAAACTGCTCACTAGAATAGAAACAAAAGAGGTACAAAAGGCTGTGGTAACTCTACTGGACCCTACTCGGCCCAGCGTCCTCTGCAGCCGTCGACCCTGGCTGCTCAACACCTGGTCCTGAAAAAGGTAACGAGTGTAACACATCAGCAAAACGCTGAGTAGAGTGGCAAACTAACTAAAGGCAACAGTAGAGTGTACAGTAGCTGTTATGTTCTATTACTTCCTTTATTCACATCTTTCAATTTTTCTCACTATTTCAGTTATTTCTCAGATCCTTTACTTGATCTCGAATGTCCTCGTGGGAACGATCTTGATTGCAGTCTTTTCCAAAAGTAGAAGTAGCACGTGGTGCTCTCCTGGTCGGGAGAGTCCCCTGTGGTGATCCTACCCTCAGTCAACCACCCCAAGGTCACTGACAGACGTAACGGTGACTACGGCACGCGCGATAAACGCACAGGTAGCTAGCCCGCACTGGCACGCGGTCAGTCGTTTCCGTTAACGGGTGCGCTCAAAGCACAGCACGGAACCAGGGCAGAGCCCTCTCAGTAATAAGGGTCCAACCCCTCCACAGTAACCAAACCGGGGCCTTGCCCCTCCACAGTCCGCGCACCCTCGCCTGACTACCCTGGTTTGCCCTAGTGGGCCTAACAAGTCGGTGAAGGAGGCTAGCAGAACCCCGGGGCCCGTGGGGTAGCTAGTACTCTCCTAACACTACTAGCTCTCCTCGGTACTACGTACACGAGGGCCAACAAGTCGGTACAGAGCGGCCAATCCTAACCCCGGGTCCCTGGGGCGGCTGGCCCCACTCTGCACTAAACAGGTACAGGTACTTCCCTTGGTACTGCGTACCCAAGAGACAGTACAAACTACATCTCAGTTCCATTCCTTTTTCTTTCCAGGAGTTCCACTCCTAATTCCCCGTAGGGTTCCAGCCCTTTATCTCAGAACATCATATGTTTCACTTTCCAGATTCACGTTCTCAAAATCCATGATCTCAACATGTTTCTTTATTCATAACAGGCAGCTGTTAATTCAAATTACAGGCAGCTTTATATTCCTTTCCATTTTTCCAAGACTGCAGTATTATACATTCCACTAGTTTTTCCATCCTAAGATTCATGCCACATCCTAGGATCTAACATACAACTAGTTTTCCAGCCCTAGGATTCATGCATCACCTAGGAGCTATCATTCCATACATTTCTCATTCCTAGGATTCATGCAATGTCCTAGATTCTAGTTATGGTTCCATACTTTAACAGATTTTAAAAATAACTTAAGCCACTCTACCAGGTACAACGGGAGTAATGGGGGCGTGATCGGGAATCCCGCGTGCCTCCGCGACTCTCAAGACTACAACTGAACGAGATCCTGTCACAAGGATCAAACACAAGGAGTGTCTCAAAACAGTGTATAGCTACCGTAGATGAGTAGAGGAATTAATTCTGAAGAGAACGCAACTCGAATCGCGGAAAACGGAGCCCGAACGGACCCTAAACGGGTCGAAAAGACGATACTGTGCAAAATCAGACGTCTAGAACTCCTTCCAGACGTCTTAAAAAGTGGATCAGAGAATTACCTGTTCAGCGTGGTTTCCCAGACGTCCAGAAGTCTGCGGGGACGTCTGCCTAGATCCCAGACGTCCGATGGTCCCTCCGGACGTCTGGAGGTCACTCCCGCCGTCTGGTACAACTTCCAGACGTCTGATTCGCAAAGGATGGCGAATCAGCGAACCTGCGCACAGCCAACCCCCCTCCCTCAGTACGGTCAGTCGACAAGAAGGAAGAAGAAAGCGGACACTCACCTTTCAGACGTCTGTATGATCTTACAGACGTCGACCTTGCCGTCTGGCTATCAACCCAAACGTCTGATTCTGGAAATTTTTCCAGAATCAGAACCCTGCTCGGCCTCCGCTCGCGACGCCGCCCGCGTCGCACCTCGCGCGTCTGCTGCTCAGCCCGCAGCAGGTCCCTCTCCGCGTCGCTCCGCGCCCCCTGCGCCCTCCGTCGGCCGGCCAAGCCGCTCCGGCGAGCTCGCCCTCACGGCAGAGCTCCGCCCTCGCACGCCGCACCTCCGCGCTCACTGCGGCCGCCGCTGCCGCCCTCGCGTCCGCTCGCTCTCGCGCACAGGAAGGAGAAGAAGGAGGAGACGGTGGAGACGGGAGGGGAGGCGCGCCCCTTTTAACGCCGCGCGGAGGGAGAGAGAGAAGGCGGCAGGCCGCCTGCAGCCGCAGAGAAAAGAGGGAATATGCGGTCTGCGTGCTCAGGCGCGCAGGCGACTCGCGTGTGTCGAAAATAACGGATTTCCAGACGTCTTGAAGCTATCCCAGACGTCTTATCAGACGTCTGGTTGTGATACCAGACGTCTTGTCCGACGTCTGAGCCACCTCCCAGACGTCTTAAAATACGTCTGGGGCACACATTCGTTACAATGGAGTACCAAGGAGAGCGACTGTACCCCTGTTTAGTGTAGAGTGGAGCTAGCCGCCCTTGGGTTGGGACCCGGGGTTAGGATTGGCCACTCTATACCGACGTTTTGGCCCTCGCGTACATAGTACCAGGGAGAGCTACTAGTATAGGGAGAGAGCTAGCCGCCCCACGGGGCCCGGGGTTCAGTTAACCGCCCTACACCGACTTGTTAGGCCCACTGGGCAAACCAAGGTAGTCAGGTGAGGGTACGTGGACTGTGGAGGGGCAAGACCCCTGTTTGGTTCTTAGGGGCTAGACCCTTGTTACTGAGAGAGCTAAGCCCTATACTAGTTCCGTGTTGTGCTTTGGGCTCACCCGCTAACGAAAACGACTAACCGCGTACTAGTGCGGGGTAGCTACCCGTGCGTTTATCGCGCGTGCTGTAGTCACCGTTACGTCTGTCTTTGACCTTGGGGTGGTTGACTGGGTGTAGGATCACCACAGGGTACTCTCCCGGCCAGGAGAGCACCACGTGTGCCTTCTACTCTTCGGAAAAGACTGTAATCAAGATCGTTCCCACAAGGAACATTAGAGATCAAGAAAGAGACCTGATAAATAAACTAAGTGGTGAAAAAGAATAAGTAGTTAAAGAGAATAATTGAAAAACAACAGCTACCTATTCACTTTTACTGTTTAGTTAGTTGGTTGCCACTCTACTCAGCGTCCGCTGACGTTTTGTACTCATAACCCCTTTTCAGGTCCAGGTCTTGAGCAGCCAGAGTCAACGGCTGCAGAGGGTGCTGGGCCTAGTAGAACCCAGTAGTTGTAGCTTCTATTGTACTCTTTTCTGTTATAGTGAGTAGTCAATTGCACCTTTGTACTCTTTTATTCTGCACTTTATATTCTTGTACCTGGTTATTTTCTACTGCTGTAGTGGTGTGTATTGTAGTAGTTTTACTTCCTTACTACTGTACTTTTGTTACTGTTAGTTGCTTAGCATGGTGAATGTGGTTTACTTTCCTACTTTTTTGTTACTTTCTCGTTGGACGACTGGGTCTTGGGATCAGTAGAGTCGGTCCGGTCTCGTGTCCTATAGGGATTCGGGAACCGGGTCGTAACAGTATGGCTTGGCCTGAGGAATATGAGCATGAACCCTACGGGGAATTAGGAGTAGAGCTCCTGGAAATAAATGGAATGGATCTGGAAATGTGAGTGGGGAAGTGAGCTGGCCCTTGAGTACGGAGTACCAAGGAGAGCGATTGTCCCCCTGTTTAGTGTAGAGCGGAGCTAGCCGCTCTTGGGTTAGGACCCGGGGTTAGGATTGGTCACTCTGTACTGACTTCTTGGCCCTCGTATACACAATACCAGGGGGAGCTACTAGTGTCGGGGGAGAGCTAGCCACCCCACGGGGCCCGGGGTTCAACTAGCCGCCCTACACCGACTTGTTAGGCCCACTGGGCAAACCAGGGTAGTCAGGCGAGGGTGCGCGGACTGTGAAGGGGTGAGACCCCTGTTTGGTTCTTAGGGGCTAGACCCCTGTTACTAAGAGGGCTAGGCCCTATACCAGTTCCGTGTTGTACTTTGGGTGCACCCGTTAGCGGAAACGACTGACCGCGTGCTAGTGCGGGGTAGCTACCCGTGCGCTTATCGCACGTGCCGTAGTCATCGTTACGTCTGTCCGTGACCTTGGGGTGGTTGACTGGGTGTAGGATCACCACGTGTGCCTTCTACTCTTCGAAAAGACTGCAATCAAGATTGTTCCCACGAGGAACATTCGAGATCAAGAAAGAGACCTAATAAATAAACCAAGTGATGAAAAAGAATAATTAGTTAAAGAAAGTAATTGAAAAACAACAGCTACCTGTCCATTTTTACCGCTTTAGTAGTTGGTTACCACTCTACTCAGCGTTCGCTGATTTCGTGTACTCATAACCCTTTTCAGGTCCAGGTGTTTAGCAGCTAGAGCCTACGGCTGTAGAGGGTGTTGGGTCCAGTCGAGCCCAGTAGTCGTAGTTTCTTGTTGTACTTCTTTCTGTTGTAGTGAGTAGACTGTTGTACCCTTATATTCTGAACTCTTTCATTCTACATTTTATAGTCTTGTACCTGGTTATTTTTCTACTGTTGTGGTGGTATGTACTGTAGTAGTTTTACTTCTCACTGCTGTACTTTTGTTACTGATAGTTTCTTAGTATAGTGAATGTGGTTTACTTTTCTACTTTTTAGTTACTTCTCGTTGGACGACTATGTCTTGGAATCAGTCGAGTCAGTCCGGCCTCGTGTCCTGTAGGGATTTGAGAACCGGGTCGTAACACGGCCGGAGCGGCGCATGCGCAAGGGAGGAGTGCGTCGGGGAGGTCCTCCCCAACACTGCTGCAGCCGAAGCTGCAAGCAAGGGGGCGTGGCACGGCCACGTACGGCGCGAGAGAGCGGAAGTAGGTTCTGGTTTTGGGTTTTTCCCAGAATCAGATGTTTGGAGTGACCTCCAGACGACAGTGTGGACGTTTGGAGGTGATTCCAAACGTCTGAGGTCGGAGTTTCCCGAAGGTACATTCCCTTTGCGGATACGGCCATGAAAGCCACTCTACTGCTACCCCTTTGCATGCCCTTTTTGAGAGGATTCGGTGTCTGCGTGCAGGATTTGCTTCGGGAAGGCGCGGGACACGCCCTCCCACGCAATTTAGACGTCTGGGGAGCTTACCAAACGACTTGAGGCACTTCCAAACGTCCAAAGAGGTGGTCGGACGTCTGGAGCAGGGTCCAGAAGGTCCAGAAGAGTCCCTGGACGTCTGAGGATTGGTGCAGAGCTTGAGGTATGATACTGAACACTTTTAAGACGTCTGGAAGTTGTTCCAGACGTCTTATTTGAGTCAGAAACCCTATTTTTGATCTGTTTAGGGTCTGTTTGAGGTCCGTTTTACGCAAATAAAATACCGACATATTCCTTGTGAGTTCCTCTACTGGATAGAAGGTTTTATATGCTATTTTGAATGTTCCTTTGTGATTGTTCCATGTTATAGAACTTCGTTCCGTTGCGGGTTCGGGGCTTGTTGAGGCACGTGAGCCTGCCGTTCAAGCCCCCAATACTCCTGGGTTTACTGGTAGAGTGGCTTCCCCTAATTTAAATACAAACCTAAATGCATGTGTGGAATGAATGAATAGAATCTAGGATATGGCATGAATCTTAGGACGAGAAATATTGGAAATATCTGTATTGGATGATTGAATTGCAGTCTTGAATGAATAGATAGAAATGATAACAACTGCCTGTGAAATGTGAAATACTTATGCTAGTTAACTGTTGCATGTGACTTTTCTGTTGTATACATTAAATGACATAATATGAGCTGCATGTATATGATTTGAGAATGACAATGTGAATGATGAAAATATGAGCTGCCTGTATATAACCTGAGTATGGAAATGTAAACGATAGTAATACCAGCTGCATGTGTACAACCTGAGAATGGAAATAGAAATGAGGAAACCTGGTATGGAATGGCATGAGGAATATGAGCATGAACCCTACGGGAAATTAGGAGTAAAGCTCCTGGGAATAAATGGAATGGATCCGGAAATGTGAGTGGGGAAGTGAGCTGGCCCTTGAGTACGTAGTACTAAGGGGAGCGACTGTCCCCTGTTTAGTGCAGAGCGGAGCTAGTTGCCCTTGGAATGGGATCCGGGGTTAGGATTGGCCACTCTGTACCGACTTCTTAGCCCTCGTGTACACGGTACCGGGGAGAGCTACTAATGTAGGGGGAAAGCTAGCCACCCCACGGGGCCCGGGGTTCAGCTAGCTAACTTACACCGACTTGTTAGGCCCACTGGGCAAACCAGGGTAGTTAGGTGAGAGTGCACGGACTGTAGAGGGGCATGACCCCTGTTTGGTTACTGAGAGGGGCTAGACCCCTGTTAATGAGAGGGCTAGGCCCTATACTGTTCCGTGTTGTACTTTGGGCGCACCCGTTAGCGGAAAATGACTGACCGCGTGCCAATGCGAGGTAGCTACCTGTGTGCTTATCGCGCTTGCCGTAATCACCGTTACATCTGTCCGTGACCTTGGGGTGGTTGACTAAGTGTAGGATCACCACGGGAGACTCTCCCGGACATAAGAGCACCACGTGTGCCTTCTACTCTTCGGAAAAGTCTGCAATCAAGATCGTTCCCACGATGAACATTCGAGATCAAGAAAGAGATTTGATAAATAAATCAATGGGTGAAAAGGAATAATTTGTGAAATAATGTAATTAGAAAACAATAGCTACCTGTCCACTTTTATTACTTTAGTTAGTTGGTTGCTACTCTACTCAGCGTTCGCTAACTTTGTGTACTCATAGCCCTTTTCAGGTCCAGGTGTTCAGCAGCCCGAGTCTACGGTTGCGGAGGGTGCTGGGCCTAGTAGAGCCCAGTAGCTGTAGTTTCTCTTGTTGTACTCTTTTGTAGTAGTGAATAGACTCGTGTACCTTTACGTCTTGCACTCTTACATTCTGTACTTTATATTCTTGTACCTGGTTACTTTTCTACTGTTGTGGTAGTATGTACTGTAGCAGTTTTTACTTCTTTACTACTGTACTTTTTGTTACTGTTAGTTGCTTAATATAGTGAATGTGGTTTACTTTCCTGCTTTTTAGTTATTTTCTTGTTGGACGACTGGGTCTTGGGATTAGTCGAGTCGAGCCGGTCTCGGGTCTTGTAGGGATTCGGGAACCGGGTCGTAACAGAGGCCCTCGAGGTCTTCTCTCAGGCAATTCGAGAGAAAAAGAGAGACTATATCCCTATTCTTTATTAGTACATATTTGAGAGCATCATTCTCCCCCCAGATGTATAGCCTTTTTGAGGTGGAGCTGGGTAAACAAACACCATGTGTCTGTGTAATTGCTTGTGTTGTTGAGTCAAACCCTCTGATTGCATAGAAGGTTTGATCAATGGGTTAGGTCTTAGGTAGAACCCATTTGATTTACTGTTAAGGTTTGGTCTCGATACGCTAAAGAGTCTTGTCTGAACCAGAGTTTAGACTCGATAAGTTATTGAGTTGAGTTGGAACCAACTTAAGGGTAGACTCAATCCAAGACTTGAACTAGATAAGATAGCATAAATTTATTTAAAATATGCATTTTCTATATGTTAAATAAAAGTAGAAGGGTATATATATAATTTTCTTATAGATTTTAACCACCGGCTCTCCACCCTCTGCATCCCTACATGATCGCCTCCCTCTCAATGCCTCACTTAATCACCTCTGCCTACTATCTTTATCTTGTTACCACCGTAGAAATCTACCTTGATGTTTATTTCATTAATGTAATTTTTTATTTTTAACATTTTTTATCAAATACATTTATTCACCAAACATTTATATTTCACTTTTCAAGTTCGGACATGAATATCAAGAATTTTAACTAGTTAGCCACTAGACTTGATAATGTAATTTAAGCCCAAATGAGCCAAGTATAAATAAGACTTGCCAAAACTTATTGAATTGAGCTAAACTTAAACCAAGTTAAACTTATTAAGCCTAACCTCAAACAAGGTCAAACTTGGTTCATTAAGCATAATAAGTAGCCTTGGTCATCGATTTAATCTTGGGCATAGAATGTAGACTTGTGAACCTGCAAACCCAAGAAACCCTAAATCCATTTGTTTCACAAGTCAGGTCCAATCAGGTCCTGAGTGAGAAAAGTGAACCATTTTGGTTAATGGATCAGATCCAACTAAACTCAGTCATTTAAAATTAGGTCCATCAGAGACTAGGCCTTAAAAGGATGTTGCTTTTTGTGGTAGAAAGCTCTAAATAAGATTAATCTTCTTTATATTTTGTCAAGCTTAAGCATGTAGTTTTCTTGTGACAAAGAACTTGACAATGTTATGTCCTTGAATACACTTTAATAAGGCACTAAATCATTTTGGCAAAAACAAGCTTAGCTGTCAAGGATATTAGGAGGACCAAAGCAACACACCCACCACATGTTGTTCTGACTGCAAGCATGCAGATAAACACACGTCCATCTCAAGCACAGAAACCCAAACACCATGGGAAATTCCCCTGCTTGGAAAGCTTGTGAAGGACAATAAAGTCTGGGCAACCTTAACCCAAATGCCTGCAAAATTTGCATAGATGGTAGAGAAAAGCTTTGCACAAGCTTTTTCTTAAGTTCTGTTAGAAGTCCTTTCTTGCAAAAAAAAAAAAAAAAGACACAAATCCTAAAAATCACATGTATTATTTGAAACAACACATATACTATAAATCTAAAGGCTGAGATGTAAGATTTAAAAAATAATTTAAATTTTAACTTGGTAACCCACCACCAAAGTGGTACGCGAATGTGATGCGGTGTTTTCACGTTTAACCTTGGTGCTTTACTTTTTCTTGGTGACTTTTCAGTTTGCAGGAGAAGTCTTGCCTACACACGCATTCATAACATGCTAAAAATTAAAAAATTATCTGTAATATTTCTAATATCAAGGTAATATTTTATTTAGAATAAAAATCATTGGTAATATTTTATTTAAATCCATATATCAGCAATAAATTTTTTTGTTGAGAGGATAATATTGACTTGTATCATAGGTAAAAGTCACCCACGCACTCATAACACACGTGATGGGAACTATCAAAAATAAGGAAATTATCAATATATTTTATATATAAGTAAATGTCATAGGTGATATTTTAAATACCATTAATGATATTTAATTTAAAATTAAAATTATTGATGATTTTTACATACAACTATAATCACCTATAATATTTTAAGAATCACCAATGTTATTTTGTTTACAATAACATATCATCGATCATTTTTTTCATTCAGAAAGTGATATTTATTGCATCACCTGGAAAGTCAAACACAAATCCACAAGTCCATGTTGGGAGATCTACTAAAAGTCAAGAAATCATTATTATCATTTATATACGACTAAAAATCAGTAATGATATTGAAATAACACAAGTGATATTTAATTTAAAATAAAAAAATCATCGGTAATTTATGTATACAACTGAAAGATTATTGTCGATATTTGGTTTAAGATAAAAGATTAAAAAATCATAAAAATCAAATACCACCGATAAATTTTGATTCAAAAAAGGGTGGGCATATGATCTTCACTGAAGAATTTGCAAATCATCTAGGGAGAAGGGGGACGTGTGATCTCACCTGGAAGGTTGCAAAAAGAATTTTCCTGTTATCTTCCCTTTCTTCATTTAATAGTTTGAAGGGACTTTGTCATCTTTACCAAATCAAAATGGAAAGAATTATACCACATCGTGACATCGATTCCCTTTCCGCTCTAAATTAGATGCAATCTTCTGTATAGGCAACCCAAGAAGAGATCCATTTGGATAATCAAATCTTTTTACTCGGTTGCGAAGTTATGGAGTTGAAGCATATTTTTAGCATCAATAATCAAATCAAATATAGATTGAAATCGTAAAAAGACGAGCTTGGGTCGTTGCCCGAACCACAAGCACGAATTCCTACAGTCGAAGCAACTGAAGCATGGAATCCATTCACTGTTCCCCAAAGATGGAAGAGAATAGTTAACTCAAAATATAAATAAACCTATCTGAATCATAGACCTTCTTCCTACTTTCTCATTTATCTAAAACATAGTCCTTTTTGCTGATACAGAAAAGATCTGAGAAAATGGTTGTAACGATTAGAGTTAAGATACCACATCAAAAAGGTAGATTAATAGCTACACGAGCCTACGGTGAATGGGGCCACAGAGTTGGGAGGGAAAACATAGATGGTAAGCACATGGTTTCTTGCGGTGTGACCAGTTTTTCGCTCCCGTGTCTTTCCTATGAAGTCGAAACCCTAATTTGTGTTGGGCCCTCGATCGGCTTTCGATTGTCGATCAGGGGGCTCCCCATTAGTCCTCTACTTATCTCACCCTTCCCTGCCCTCCCTTTTCGCCTAATCCATGTGACGGTCCATCCACTTGCTTCAACTCTTTTGACATCCCGCCTTCAAGCTTCGCTTCTTCTCCCGTTGAGACTTCGGCTTCGACATGATCGAGCGCTCACCCTCCGATGCTGCTGCTTCTACTCCCTCTTCGTCTCTGCATTTGTGGGGAAGGAAAGGGAGGTTGCAGGGGAAGGGATGAAATTACTTAGGGATAGTTTGCTTCAGATTCATTGTTCACCCCCCGTGATCCTTTTGTGCTGGGATCACATCAAAGCTCGAGATTACCTAAGATCGATATTTTGCCAAATCTACTTCGATATTTAATTTTCCAAATTTCACTGGCAACTCGTCATTCTCTTGCCACGTGAGACATAGAATTTATAAGGATAATTTCCTTTTTCATTTTTATTTCATATTCTTATTTTAATTTTAACTATTTTATCTCCTTATTTAAAGTTCTCCCATCTCTTGAGATGGAACATAATATCCCCCATCTTTTAAATGGGTGGTGTTCAATTATCCTTCATTTTCCGTCAGAGTGTGATGTCTTTACATTCGTTTCATCTTCATTAATAAAAAAAATCTCGTTCAAAATTACAAAAAGAAAAGCACATGGTTTCCTGCACAACTAAACTACGTATAATTTTGCTGTTGGTGGTCAAAGTCCGCCAACCAGAAAAAGAAAGAAAAAGAAGCGAAGGGGATTGATAACGTTAGCTTCCGTTGTATTTCCAAAGCACTCGAATAATGTCCCTTGTCGAAACTTTTCCAAAGGAAGAAAAGGTATCAAAGTAAGAGTTTCAGAGAATAAAAGCAGAAAGAGAGAGTGAAAGTTACGCCAGCTGTAGTTTTGATTGGTCGTACCGGTAGATCGGAGCCTCCCCACCTAAGGGTCTTTCATCTCTTCCTATCTAATCTACCCAATTTGATGTGCGAGTTACATCATTGACATGCATAGCTGATCATGACCAGTGGTGGCGACGGGTGATCGTATTTTCTTGTCGTTGATGAGCTTGGAAGATGTGATCGCAGCAACTCACGGTGGTCATGTGCGAGGTGATACACGGATGGCTGTTGGTGATGTTGTTTTGTATTTTTGGTGTGTATAGATCTTTCTTTTTCTTTTTTTAGTACAATTTTATTTTGCTTGGAGATCACGTGTGATCCTGTATTTATCGCGACTGAGTTCTCCTAACACATGTCAGGTTCCGATTTTTTCGGTAAACTCGTTAGCATGGGATTTGAGATTTTATCTCGTTGGCATTTTACCATTTTACAAACATGAAGTTGATTTTCTTCAAGAGATCATCTGATTCCCGATCTTAGAGCAATTTTCTTTTTCTTTCTCCTTTATTTTTTATCTTATTATTTATTTTTAAGTTCCCTTATTTCAACTGAATGTATTTCCTCTTTCCAGATGAGGATTCAATGTCTCTCCCTTCCCCCTTTGAAATATATCTCTTGTATCATGTGCTTCCGTTCTAACGAAGTTCCTGATTGTCCGAAGAAAAGAGAACAAAATGAAAAAGAAGAAAAAAGAGAGAGTTTTGGAGAACAAGACTTTCCAGAGGAGACCGAATAGATTATGAGTAGACATTCACCAATCAAATCTCTGCGAGAAAGTAGAAAAAATCTTCCGTGTATTACTAAAGCTTAGAGGACACAGCGGCTGATTAAATTATTGGGGTCAGTTTGCCCAAGAATATTCTGCTGAGAATCCTCCCTGACCAACTTCCCAACGGCAAAGTAGAGAGATTTCATTAGGGACCATGATCATGCGCAATCACCATACTTTTCCCTAATCAAGATCAGATCAGTGGAAAGCCACACTTGCTATGACTTCAAAATTCCGACAGAAAAGGAACAAATCTCCAAAATTCCTTTTTTTCCTTTTTTTTGAGGAATTTTTATGCGCACGTTCCTGTAGATTTTTGAAAAGACATATATATTCCTATTCAAAAAGAAGCTCATTTACTTGTTTAGATATTCCAATAAATTATGAGAAATAAATAATAAAAATATTTTCATACATAAATCCTTTTATTTTCTTTCTCTACTCTTCCTCCTCCCCCTCCTTTTGGTTCCCCCTCTCCTCCTAGTCCTCTTCTAGTTCCCACTCTCCTCTGGTTCTCCCTCAATCAGCGACCCTCACCTTTGCCAACCTATTCTCTACCTTGCTGAGCCACATGTTCTTAAACGTTTCATGGAGAACACAAATAACAGAATGATTAGATATTTACAATTAACATAAATAGAGCAATACAATTATATTTATCATAAGATATTAACTCAATAGAGGTAAAGGAGGCTAAATTATCAAAATTCAATACCCAAGATTCACTAAAGTGTGGGTCACACTTGATCCACTTGTTATTGGGCTGAAAGTTTACCCTTCAACCCAAATCCAGCCATATTGGGCCGATTACCAGCTTTGATTTCTACCGGTTATCATTAAGTGGAATGAGATACCTCATAGAGATGAAGGGTTTCCTTGTAAAATGCAAAATGCAAACAACTCAAGTTTGGTCCGCACTAATAAACAAAAGGGTTATGGATTATCACTGGTAATCTGATCAGATCCTTCATTCTGGTACATGATAATTATTTGTATCAGTTACTTGTTCAAACATCTTTCTCTTTTTACACTCTAAAAAATTATAACAAAACCAGCTTTCAAAAGCATTTTCAAAGGCGTGTAAAATCGATTCGGTTCGATTTTGACACATTTTCCTGAATCAGGCTAAATTTTTGGTTCTCCAAAGAATCTAAACCATGTCTAAACAAAATTCTTCTTAAATGCTAAATTTTTCTGTTTGGTTCAGAAATTCCAGGTAACGGATTTGAAGAAGGTTTGGATTTAAATCAATATCAAATCAAAATAAATTAAAGTAAAAAATAAATCTTCATACTTGTAGTAAGGCAATAGAATATGTGATTAAATAGATAGGTTATTATAATTAGATTTTCAGAGGCCACAAGGTCTATAAAAAGACAAAAAATATTAGATGACTTCTGTAAAATGGGACAATGGTACTCGGTGAGGGGTTTGAGGGTGAGACGGTGGACATAGGAGATGGGTAATGGTTAATATATATGTGTGTGTGTGTGTATGTGTGAGTTTGAATCAGTTTTTTTTTTTTTTAAAGAGTAAGTTTCTATTAAAAAGGGAAGTAGATGATATAATAGGATGCACTCATGAGGGGAAGAGAAAGATAGAGAAGCTTAACGTCCTTTAGAAGGGGAAGGTTACGTCATGTAGAAATGGAAAAATGCCAAAACACAAAGACAAGAAAAAGGAAAAGAAAGTGGCCCATGAATCAGTAGCTAATCAACCTCCCAGAGGAGAGCGACTTTATGCTTGTAGAAAGATAAAGTGCCAACAAGAAAAATCTCGAAGATCATGCTAACGAGAGACCGAATAAATAGACACCTTATGTCAAGAATCTTGGTTGTGATAACCCGAGTCACACGTGATCCCTATTCAAAACAGAACAACACTAAAAAAAGAAAAAGAAGACCTAAACCACCATCATCGATCAAAATCTCACACATGCTACAACACACTACAAATAGTTATAGCTTGGACACCCGCACCGGAATGCAACCCAAGACGACCGCCCCTTCGCAGTACCCAACGGTCACTAGCTTGCGATTGCAGCACCGCCCACGACCAAGATTGACATGACCCTTCCCAATGGTCGTTCGTAGTTTTCCGGAAAGGTAGGTGTGTAAGTGCAATTTTAAACCCCCTAAGTTTAGGTGTATGGGTCCTGCGGGAAAAAAAGATTCTGTGGGAGAGATCTCACAATTTTCACTCTCTCTCTCTTCCCACACAACCCACACCCCACACACCCATCGACGCACACAACCCTCACCCCTTCCTTATTTAACCCCCATCACCCTCACCACCTCCACCACCCTCACCATCACCACCACCACCTCCACCCTCGTCCTCCACCACCCTGCCAGCAACACTCCTTCCCCGTCCCCCTTGCCGCCCCGAGTAGGGAGGAAGGAGGGGAGCTCGAGATGGAGGAGCACGAGAGAGAGGGAGAGCGAGAATGTGGAGGAGAGGGAAAACATGGGCGAGGGAGAGGGAGAGCATAGGAGAGGAGGTGCAGTTGGAGGAGCTCGAGGTTGGAGCCGAAGGAGCTCGGAGGAGCTCGGGAGAGGTGCGACCTCCTGCAGCTGCGAGAGGTGCTGCTGCGGCATCCGCTGGCAAAGGAGAGCGCGAGGAGAAAGCTCGTAGGAGGATACCGCAGAACCATTTTTCGCAGTATCAAATGTTTGGAACTCCATCCAGACGTCTGAAGGATCCTCGGGACGTCAGGAGCTAGCACTGGACGTCTGACAGCACGCAGAGTGCCGAGGTATGTCCTGTGTACGTGCCGCATGCACATATTTAACCTTTTACGTGTCGCATTTTTAAAGCTGCACGCATGCGCATGTACAGGACATGGGAAAGGTGCGTGGCGTGCACTTCAAGGTGCTTTAGGACGTCTGGAGACGGTACCAGACGTCTGACTGCACTCCCAGACGACCGGAATGAGTGTCAGTCGTATGGGATCACCCTCAGACGGTTGCAGAGGGATTTGGATGTCTGGGGAAACCGCAGGGAAGCAATGTGAGGTTTTGAGATCGTTTAAGACGTCTAGGTCAAGTCCTAGACGTTTGATTTTAGTCAGTATGCTTGTTTTTGGCCCATTTAGGGCCCAAACGGAGTCGATTTTGCGCAAACGATGTACCGTTAGTTTCCATTTGAGTTTCTCTACGTATTAGTGTCACTAGTATACCTTTTTGAACTCATTTGATGTGGTTGGTCAATTATATAGGTCTCCAGCCAATTGAGTACATGGGGCCCATGAAGGCGACGGGATCTGCGATCCGAGCCCCCATTCCACCTGTGTATCCTAGTAGAGTGGTCCTCTCTCTAATTCTAGAATTAATAATTAAATTACATACTTTAGAAATATTTGATTGAACCCTAGATTATGAAATGAACCCTAGGGCTAAAAAGGATGAATGCATGCCACTGTAGAAATATTCACTTGAACCTTAAGTTATAAAATGAACACTAGGGATGAAAGAGATGAATGTGCATGTATTAAATGATTAAATTGTTGTAATGCTTACTGAAAGTAGTAAGCCATGAGCTGCTTGTACCACATTTTAATGAGCCATGATATGAATGACAATATCTGCTGTGTATTGAATAATTGATTGTGAAATCTTGAGCTTCCTGTTATGCATTTAATGAATCGGATGTGGAAATGAGAAAGTCTATACACAAACCTTACAGGGAACTAGAAAGGAACTCGCGTATATGGAACAAATATCGTATGTAGGAGGGAAGTGAGCTGGGCTTCGAGTACATGATACCGAGGAGAGCAACTGTCCCTTTTGCATGGAATGTGAGTTGGCTCTCGTGTATGCGGTACTGAGGAAAGCTGCTATTACTTTAGTGCAGGGGAAGCTAGCCGCCCTTGGGTTGAGACCCAGGGTTAGGAATGGCCCCCTACACTAACTCTGGTTATTTTAGTGTAAGGAGGGAGCCAGCTACCCTATGGGGCCTGAGGTTAGGACTAGCCAACTTACACTGACTCTTGTTAGGCCCTCTAGGCAAACCAGGATAGTCGAGCGAGGGTGCGCAGACTGTTGAGGGGCGAGAGCCCTGTTTTAAGGGGCAAGACCTCTATTCTGTTCTGTGCTGTACGTTGGGCATATCCGCCAGCGAAAATGACTGACCGCGTGCCAGTGCAGAGTAGCTACCCGTGCGCTTATTGCACGTGCTGTAGTCATCGCTATGTCACGACTGTGACCTCGGGATGGTAGACCGGGTTTAGGACTACTACGGGGGCTCTCCTGACCAGGAGAGTACCACGTGTACACCCTACATCGTGGAATAAACTGCAATCAAGATCGTTCCCTTAGGGAACAAGAAGATTAAGAAATGTTGTGGACCCTTATTAGAATAAACGAAACAGAAATACTTAGTTGAGATAAATGGAAATAAATGAATTAGTTACTTGCTTGTTTCTTTAAGTTAAATTGTATGTAAATGGCTTAACCACTACTCTACTCAGCATTAGCTGACTACAGATTATATAACCGTGTTTAAGTCAGGAAGTTGAGCAGCCAGTACCACCGGCTGCCGAGAGTGTTGGGCCCAGCCGTAGTGTTTTTCCTCTTTTCTGTTCCAAAGTCTTTTGTAGTAGTGAGTACTTTAGTATATATTAGATATTTCTGTTCATCTTATATTTTCTTCTGTTGTAATTGTAATAGCTATGTATGTTGTAATACTCTTCCGTTTGTGGCATGTAATAATTTTGAGACTTCTCGTTCTATTTTCCTATTACTGCATTTTTATTAATTTTGCTTAATTACATTGCATGTGTGGTTGTAGTATATTTTCTATTTTTGGGTTATTTCTCGTTGGACAACTGGGTCTTATGATTAGTCGAGACTAGCCAATCTCAGGTACTGTATGAATCTGGGATCGGATCGTAACAAATATCCAGCACGGCCCGCGACCACTGCAGCCCACAACAGCCGCTGTCGATCTCACTGACCAAGGCCACAGGACACGATAGCATTCGAGGCCGCCACTCACGCCGCTGCATACGCTAGACCATCACTCACGTCATTCACCGCTCACGTCGAACCACTACTCACGCCAACCGTCGCTCACTCCGCTGCACAGATCGGAGCCACTACTCATGTCGACTGGAGAACGCACACGCCATCCAAAGCTCCCACCTCAACCATGACCACGATTGGACGCTATGAGCCACGATCATCCTTGCATATCGAGGAGGAGACTCGATCTACGATGATGGAGAGGTCGAGAGGGAGGGGGGATGATCCAACAAGAGTGGGGAGCCCAATCAACTGATCGGAGCCCCAACTACAGCATCAAGGGCTTGAGACGATGTGGAGAGGAAAACGAGCGGAGGGGTGCAGGAAAAGATAAAATCAGTAACTGAGTTGGAAAATCAGTTTGGTCAACTTGTAAAATCAAAATCCAAACTAAAGCTTTCCAAATATCGAACTTTTGGGTTAGTTTCTAAAAATCAACCCAACTAATGGAGACCGGTGGTCTTTGCTAGGGTGGCGATGAAGGATCATTCTTCCTACAGAAAGTGTAATCAAAATTAGATACATCACAGGAAAAATAAAGTTCAAGTGTAATGCACAATAGGGTGAAAGTATATAGATAAGTACAGTTCCTAGTAGTACTTAGCATTCATATAAATTAGTTTAGAATAGTCATTTAAGTGATCATTAACGGGTTAATGAAATAACAATCATTTGGATTCTGACTTGATTTTTCAGAGCTTATTTTTATTTTATAAAACGTTAACACATCGTTGAAAAAAAAGATAAAATATAGATTGACAAGAAAAAATATATAATTAATATTAATAAGAATTGAATATCATTGGATAATCATATGTATGCTTAAAAAAAAAAAAATGCATTACTTAAAGAAAACTAATTCTAAATTGTCGCAGAAAACTTACAAAAATAAAGAATAAAAAGAGATTTTTCGGGAGGGGGTGGTGAAGGGGGCATCGCACGTATGTTTAACACGAAAGTTTACGGGATCTCCCTTTAATTAAATTACACAGATGTTATTTAAATTTTAAATTAAATTATATTGAGGATATTTTAGTTATGAACTAAATATTATCTATCAACCTTTATTTTTTAATACTATCGATATAATACGATAAATATCATATGTGATATCTATTTTTTAAAGGTACATAAATTATTATATTTTTGAATTGTGGTCCAATCTTATTTATGATTTTACATTCATACCCTTAAGTATAATTCAGATGCAAAAATAGAAAAAAAGGGATACGTTATGAAAGAATGGATAGTTAAGAGCTAATTAGTTACCCTTCTATTTTTTTGTGTTTGGTGTCGTCCATGTCATATCAAGGTATTTCTTTTACATTATTTTGGAAGAAATTACTCCTGGGAGTAGGCGGTCTTGTTAACAAAGGTGAAGGAAGAGACTCTTGCGTTATATGTATTTGATTCCACGGTATGTAGTTGGTCTGGCTTTAGTTTATTTCTAGAAGATCATATCTTGAGTCATATTAAGTTTGATGTATTAGTTAATGACTTTCGTCCTTCTCTATCTCGAAAGATCAACTCATTTATCATTTGTAAATACACCATCAAGCATGGGTTAAGGATTGCCCTTAACCCATTCATTGTGTCATTTTTGTCATACTATAATGTGACACTGTCTCAACTGAGTTTAAACTATTGGTCAGTGCTGCATGCATTTACAATACTTTGTTTTCATCTGGGATTGCGTTCTCAGGTGTGGGTATTCCACTTTCTTTCTAAGCTTATGCCTCTGAAATGAAGAAGGGAAAACCTGCCTCTAGGACACATACCTTTTATTTTTTTTTTGAAACTGACACATACCTTTTATTGTAGGCGAAATAAGTATAGAATAGTGGACTTACCAAATAATTTAAGAGGATAGGACCACCATTTTTTATGGTCCATAATAAAAAAACTTTAATGGTCCCCAACTCTTAGCAAGGACCACTCACCAAAGACCTATCACCAAGTCTTGAGGAATTGGATCCCTTCACTTGGCAAGATGCAGATAAGAGGTAATTTTGGGGACATCTTGTGAGTTGATCTTATGCAAAGGGAGATACGGAAGGTGTTGTCATGGATGCACGAACTCCAACCCGACACCAAGTAAGAATTTGACCATGCTTCACTTTAATGTGAGCTAATTCTAATTGTCTTTTGTTTCACAGCTTTTTGTGCATTTTCTAAGCTTGATCCACCAAAAAAAGGAGTGGTAAGAAAGAAGAGGGTCCTTCTCAAGTGGTTAATAGCCCCAAGAAGTGGCAAAAAGTTGGTATCTCTCGTTCATGCAAGACAGTGGTGGTGTAGGTTCTAACGGAAGGGGGTGAGATATGCGTGATACAAAATAAGATGCAAAAAATAATACAATCACACAAATAGAGCAATCATACAAGTACACAAATATTTTTAGGTAGAAACCCAAATACGGGTAAAAATCACCACCTAAGCCTCTCGACTTAGGATTTTCCGATCAACCTAGTAGATCAAATCCACTAACCGAGTCATTTGAAACAAGGGTAACTCAACCTCAATACAACCACGCTGCTATGTATAAGGGTAGCATTCCTCAAAATCCCTCCTCTTCATGAGGAGTATTTTGTCTCGTGAGGGAGATGAGAATTCACAAGGCAAATACTCAAACATAAAGACAATTACAACAGTCCTATAGAGTCACAAAGTACTACTGTAAATCTAGCTACTATAGGGAAAAGAGACTTCCCTAAGATGGAAGTAAGAGTGCATGAACCACACAAGGCATGAAGATGCTCTCGAATGTGAGGAGATGGGAGAGCGGTTGTGCAGCTAAAAGGGTGCTCTCAAATGTATGCTTAGAAGTTTGGACAGTAGGGTGACTTTCCTTCTTGATTCTCTCTTCTCTTTGACACAATATAAGTGGAAGAAATATTGCTTTAGGTGTGTGTAGCTTAGGAAGGGTGCTCCTCTATTTATAAAGGTCCTAAGAAGGCTTTGGAAGGCCTTGGAAGGTTTTTATAGCTATTGGGAATAAACCCAAGGCAAATCAGGCTAAAATCAGAGTCATTTATGATTCTGACAGGGTTATCAGACATCTGGTTCTAAGGTCAGACATCTAGGTCATCGTCTGATATTGGGATTGGTCGTCTGATCTAGAAGGGTAGAAGATCTGATCAGGGTTGGATCAAGATGGACGTCTAATGAGGTGTTTTAAGATGTTTGGGAATATAATCAGACGTTTAATTTAAAACAGGTTTCCTTCCTGTTTTGTCCGGACCTAAACAGGGTTCTAAGATAAGTTGCCCAGACGACAGGTCGGACATCTGGCAATTTGTCTAGACGTTTGGAAACACAAATCATTGCGGGAATGGATTTCCCGAGACTTAAATGGCTATTAGGTTTGACAAGAAGTGTTTTGGGTTAGATCTTAGCCTAACATTTATTTATTAGATGTTTGAGATACTTTATGGATGTTTGAAAGTAGATTTAAATCATATTAAAGGTTAATCCTCAATGATTAAGTCTAACAGGCCAATGGTCCTCTAATTGGACGTCTGGATAGGTCATCAGACGTCTGGACTAAGGGCTGAACGTCTGAAGGTTTCCAGCCTAAGTGTTTTGGACGTCTGATCAAACAGTCAGACATTTTAAAGTCTAAGATCAAACATCTGATGTTCAGATTAGGCGTCTGATCAGGCTGTCTGACGCCTAATTTGATTTTCTAAGTTCTCTACGAGATTTCTAAGCATCCTAGGGTTGTATATATGATCCTAGGACTACTGTAGAGTACTTTGAGGCTCTTTAACAAATAATCTAAGCAAGAAAAGAATAAGGAACAAAAAGATACAAATACAAAATATAAGATAGACAAACATCTATCATATTCTTCATCTTCTAATCTTTAACCTTTCGCTCCACGCGAAGCTCCATCTTCTCCATTAAGGTCTTCTAATTTGCCATGAAAGTGAGCTTGAGCTCTTCCTCCACACTTGTAACCATTTGCATCTATCCTGAAATTTAAAACTCAATGCAAATGTAAAATAATAAGTATTTTGTTATCATCAAAATTAAAGATCGTGGTGCCCTTGCATCAACAGGTGGACCCATCAGATTCTGCTGGCAAGGACTCACACAGGAGTGCCGATAAACTACCTTAGTCAGTTCCCCATGTGGAGGAAACCTTACTGATAATCAACAAGGAGTCAAGCAGACATCGAAGCAATTGGTCGAAGAGACCCGGCAAAAGGCAGGTGGGAAGAAAACCACTGCATCAAAGAAGGCACAAAGGTCCATACATCTAGGTCAACGCTGTTACGACCCGGTTCCCGAATCCTTATAAGACACGAGAATCGGACCGACTCGACTGATCCCAAGATCTAGTCGTCCAACTAGAAAGTAACCAAAAGTAGTAAAATAAACCACATTCACCATGCAAGTAACTAACAGTAACAAAAGTACAGCAGTAAATAAAAGAACTATTACAGTACACACCACCACAACAGTAGAGAATTAAAAATAAGTACAGAAATATGAAGTTTACAATAAAAGAGTACAAAGGTGTAACAGAAATACTCACTACTATAGAAAAATGGGTATAACAAAAGTATAACTACTGGGTTCTACTAGGCCTAGCACCCTCCGCAGACGTAGGCTCTGGCTGCTCAACACCTGATCCTGAAAAAGGTGACAAATATGACACGTCAGCAAAACGCTGAGTAGAGTGGCAACTAGCTAGCTAAGAAAACAGTAAAGGTAAACAAGTAGCTATTGTTTTAATTTCTTTCTTTATTTTACCCTTTCTTAGTTTATGTCTCAGGTTTTTCTCTTGATCTCGAATGTTCATCGTGGGAACGATCTTAATTGTAGTCTTTTCCGAAAAGTAGAAGTAGCACGTGGTGCTTCCTGGCCGGGAGAGTCCCCCGTGGTGGTCCTACTCTCAGTCAACCATCCCAAGGTCGCTGACAAACGTAACGGTGACTCCGGCACGTGCGATAAACGCACGGGTAACTACCCCGCACTGGCACGCGGTCAGTCATTTTCGTTAACGGGTGCGCCCAAAGCACAGCACGGAACTAGTATAGGGCAGAGCCCTCTCAGTAACAAGGGTTCAACCCCTCCACAGTAACCAAACAGGGGTCTTGCCCCTCCATAGTCCGTGCACCCTCGCCTGACTACCTTCGTTTGCCCAGTGGGCCTAACAAATCAGTGTAGGACGGCTAGCTGAACCCCGGGCCCCGTGGGGTGGCTAACTCCCTCCCTACACTAGTAGCTCTCCTCGGTACGGTGTACGCGAGGGCCAAAAGTCGGTACAAAGTGGCTAGACCTAACCCCGGGTCCCTGGGGCGGCTAGCTCCGCTCTGCACTAAATAGGGGGACGGTCGCTCTCCTTGGTACTCCGTACTCAAAGGGCTAGCTCACTTCCCCATTCACTTTTCCAGTTCCATTCCATTTATTTCCAAGAGTTCTACTCTTAATTCCCCGTAGGGTTCATGCTCATGTTTCTCAGGCCAAGCCATACTAGGTTTCATTATTGCAGGTTTAGTCGCATATAGTACGTGTTTTCAACATTCAAACTTCTTTTCCTTTCCAATTTATATACAAGCAGCTCGTATTTAATTTCAATCAACAGAAATTACATGTAACAGTTACTAGCAACAGTACTCTACATGTTACAGGCAGCTGTTATCCAATTACAGGCAATTATCATTATTCTATCTACTTATCCCAGACTGTAATTAAGGCATTCAAGACATTCATTTCAGTATTTCTATTCCTAGGATTCATGCCACACCCTAGGATCTATTATTCAATCTAGTTTTCAAGTCCTAGGATTCATGCCATACCCTAGGATCTATTATTCAATCTAGTTTTTCAGGTCCTAGGATTCATGCCATACCCTAGGATCTATCATTTATTTCAGATATGCATTGTTGTTTGTAATTAAGTAAGGGAAGCTACTCTACCCGCAAAATCGGGAGTAATGGTGGCGTGATCAGCAGGTCCACGTGCCTCCGTAACCCTCAAGGCTGCAACAGAACGAGGTCCTAACACAGGGATCAATAATAAGGAACCACTCATAACAGGATAAAAGTATTTCAAACAAGTAGAGAAACTAATTCTGAGAAGAATGAAATCTTAAACGCGAAAATCGGACCTCGAACGGACCCTAAACGGGTCAAAAATGATAACTCTAACTCAAATCAGATGTCTGGAACACCTTCTAGACGTGTTAAAAAGTGGTTCAGGTCATACCTCACTCTGTGCTGCTCCTCAGACGTCCAGGGATCCTGCTGAACCGTCTGGACCCAGTTTCAGACGTCCGACCACCTCTCTGGACGTCTGGAGATGCTCTCCGCCGTCTGGTGCCTTACCCAGATGTCTGAACTGCATGGGAGGGCGTGTCCCCGTGTCTTCCCGAAACGAATCCTGCACGCGCAAGAAAAACTTCCTTAACACGACATGTCTTAGAACCTCAGCGGAACGGCCTGCATGGCCGTATCCGCAAAAGGAGGTACAGGAGGAAATACGTACCTCACAGTCGTATGGAGCTCCCTCCAGACGTCGCCTACGTCATCTGGATGTAGGTCCAGACGTCTAATTCTGGGAAAAATTCCCAGAATCAGAACCTCCTTCGTCTTCTTCCCGCTGCGTGCGGCCGCGCCGCGCTTGTTCACCCTCTGCCTGAGCTGTGGCAACACCGGGGGAACCTCCCCAGCACAACGCTCCTCCACGTACCCGCCGACCGGCCTTGAGTTGCTCCGGCAAGCGCTCTCCCTCACGGCACGCATGCTCTCTCTCCTCTTCCTTCTCGCTGCGCCTCTCCTCGCCGCCACTGCACCCGGCAGCAGCGGCGGCTCGCTCTCACTCTCACTCTCGCGCTTGCACTAGAGGAAGGAGGAGGCTGGTGGATGTGGTGAACGAGAGAGAGGAGTATTTGTAGGTGTGGGGGAAGGCATCTGTAGGTCGGCGAGGGGAGAGAAAAAAGAAGAGGGCGACGGGTTTCAGTCTACGCGCGACATGCACGCAGACTCGCGATCGTACGCATGCAAAAATTTATTTCCAGACGTCTAGGAAGGCGTCCAGACATCTGACTAGACGTCTGGACCAACTCCCAGACGTCTTAAAGTGTTTTGATGCCTCGGATCTTAACAAACGCCTACCACAGAGGTGTCCCCCGAATATAGAGTGAAGTCCTTAGCGCCTGCTTTAACCCCTCACAATGCTAGTAGCCATGGCCACGTTCCTTACTAAATCCCCCTCATAGCTTGTGTTCCTTGGCGAACAGTCTCAAGTAGGGAATCATCTCCACTGAACTGGAGTGCCTAAGAGACATACTGGTTGTTTGAGTGTCATGGGGCAGGTGGGGGTTGTAGGGGTCGCAACGCTTCCCCCCCTTATGCCCCATCTCCTACTTAAGTTGCTTGATCTACTTATGGAGGTAGGCATTCTCTTCTTCAACGACTTGATGCCACTATGTCTACTCATCCAGCTGCTCATGGGACTAGGGGTGGGCTTTGTTTAAGGATCTTCTCCTTGCACTTTCACATGTTGTAGAGGCAACACATTATCTCCTCCTCAGCTTGAAGGTCCACTAAGCGCTTGAGGTACTCTCGTTCCGCCTTGTAGGCTTGGTAGAGCAAGGAGAGGGGAGGTTCCTCCTCAAGTTGGACGACCTCCTCCTTTTTGAGATTATCACCCTCTTCCACATGACATTGGTGGTGAAATTGGATGACACTCGACTCCTCATTAGTCACCTAATTGGGGTTAAGATTGGATTCGTTCCTAGCTGTAGGAGCCATTGATCTTTAGTAGTATTGAAGTACAAATAGAAATAAAAGTGATATTATTTTTTTACATACGGCACCAAGTAATTGGAATCATTGAATATATCCTACCAGTTTTGGTAGGGTAATGATCTAATCAAAGAAAGTATTCAAAAACACAATAAGACACAATGTTTGGTAACGTAGTTCTATCTTTGATGGGTGTACATCTAGGAAAGGATTTAACCATTAATATTTTCACTAAGTATTGTTTAAAGAGAGAGAGAAAGAGTACGGAATTCTTGATACTTAAATATGTGTTCCCTCCATCGCACCCATACACACTCTTTTATATTGTCAATTTATGTTAATTAATCACACTCATCAAATCTTAATCAATCATTCTCTCATGTGACTTATTTTGATGATTTACCTAAGTGCCATAGTTTTACCTTATCAATTGAAGGTTTTTTTTTCTAGGTTTTAAGCTTTATTGATTGAACCTTACAAATTAATGTAATCCTGTTTCAGTTAAGCCAATAAATAGATTTTTTCCTCTCTCAACAATTTTCAACTACAACCAGGAGACCTGACTTGACAACAGCGAAACAATTAATGTTGACCGGAAACATGCTACAAGTAGTACCTTTTTTTTTTTATCGTTAATTTTTTTTTTAATACAAGTAGGTGTATTAGCAAACGGCATATTTCATGCTGACACTGCACTTTACGGGAAAAGGCTCTCCTTCGCCACCTCCAGGAAAGACCACACCGTCCCCCCATCTGATGGTGCCAATAAAAGACGGAAAGGAAAAGCGAAGACTGACCCATTCACTTCTACGAATTGACCAAATTGATTTTTTTAGCTCCGCCACCGGCTGTTTGTTGTCTAAAGGATCACCTTTACAACCGAACCGATTTGTATAAATATATATAAATATGTAATTTAAAATTAAATATATATAATTTGAATGCATGTAATATAACATGAGTGTTGTTATCATTCATATGAATCCCATCTAAAATCTCACAAATGATATTTGAGTCATTTAAATATAAGAGAGAATAGGATAAAAAGATGGGGGGTGGGTTCTTGTCCCTTTCTCTCCCATGCCAGGTAAAATCTCATAAGTGAGATATTAAGTGAGATTTAAGATGCGCTATACATTTCTGATATGACATTATATACTACTTGAATAACCAGCTTATGTTTTTTAAACTAATGTCTGGTGTCACTTGGTCTAGACACATTAGCTTAGGGTTTTTGGACATGCTCCTTTAGACACTGTTTATTTACAGGGATTAAACTTTTATGCTGTGTTTAGATCTTTTAATCTTATATTATAACAATTCTAAGATAGAACCCTCAATCTTGGGATTACCCGGTTCAAAGGGAGAGAATGGAATGAACTTAATGTGAGATTGTACGAGAAAACACCCCCACCTATCTCCCTAAACATCCTATGATTTAACCCATACTTCTTCTAAATACTAAAATTTTACTATTTCAAATTTATCTCACAATCTCACTACCTACAGATTAAATTACCACTCAAAATAAAATAAACAGTACCTTAAAAAATGGATTTCAATAATGTGGGTCCTTTCATGAGAGCTCATCTCATTTCCCCTCTTCTGTGACTTCCGTAAGCGCTATAGTTGGAGCTCCGATCGGCCCATTAGAGTTGATCGGAGTCCCCCCACTTTTGCCAGACATCCCCCTCTCCCTCCGAACCTCTCCTACTAGTAAGAGCTCGACATGCAAAGCTCCTAGCAGCCGGCAGCGATCGGACACAGCGCTCAAGGTGACGGCAACTGTGGTGGTCGTCGTGGGGTCGTGCTCCGCTCTTCTCGGTCGAAGGCTTCTCCACTTGTTGAGGAGTCTCGTCGTTGCATGTTTGGGTTGCATAGCGGTGGCTTGGGATTGCGACGATGAGCTCTAGTGGTGGCTTGTGGTTGTGGCATCTTGTGGCATGCTTTGGTGGTCGGCAAGTAGCTGTGGGGTGTGGCAGCGTGCTCCGGCGGAGATAGGGTTGTGGCACTCAGCGGCGTGCTCGGACGGTCTGAGTGTGTAGGTCAGGGTGTTGGCAGCAGCGCCGCCCGCTCTTGGCTTGCAGGAGGCAGATCTAGGAGGCGACGGAGTTTTGGCTTTTGTTTCAGGTGGTGTGTTGCAGAGTTTTCGTGTTTTGGCTTTTGTTCGTAGGTTTGGTCCTTTCTTTTTCTTTTTTTGTGGTGTGTTTGGTTTTAGGGGACCACATGTGACCTGGGCTTATACGGACGAGTATTCTGACGTCTTGTTAGTGATCGTTTTCGATCTTTAGGTCAATTAATTCGATCAACTGCTGACGTATTCTTCCAGATTTGTCTCATTAGAGTCTTTCCGTATTTATGAGCGTGGGGTCACCCTCTTGCGGGAGGCTGACCAGCTCTTGATCGTTCGGAGCATTTTCTTTTTCTTTTCTTTTTTTACTTGTCTTCTTTCTGAATTTTGTGTTTCCTCTGGACGTAACTCCCCCCTCATAAAGGGTGTTAAGTTCTCCTTTCTCTCTTCCCCTTGAGACACATTCTTCAGGTTCTTCCTTCAGTGAAAATATTTCTGAAAAAATAATGAGGATCCATTTCCTGCTGCACGGATTCCATAACACCACCAAAACTGTTCCTTGTTTATCTATATTTGCTGCTGAGATGTCTCGCTTTTTCTCTGTTCATCTATATGAAATGATTAGTTGCTTTGATCAGATTATTTTCAATAGTTTATTTGTTCCTACGTCAAACCTCCCTTCTCACTAAAGCTTGTGTTTACAAAAGTTTTAGTTAAGTAGGGGAATGTCGCAATAATTTGTAAGGTTGGGACTTTCTGCAGAGAGAACGTAATTACTTGGATAGGAGAACTTTTTGCCTCTTGCGAAGAACCAAATCTTAAGTATATGTTTAGCATGCTTGCCTCACTATAAATATCAACGATGATAGGTGTATATAATTTTATACACAAAATTATACATTCATTTATAAAAAAAATATGACACTGTTAAGCTCAACACGACGGTGTCGTCAAACCCACTGAAGTTGATGTTTACAAAAGTTTTAGTTAAGTAGGGAAATGTCGCAATAATTTGTAAGGCTGAGACTTTCTGCAGAGAGAGCGTACTTACTTGGGATAGGAGAACATTTTTCCTCTCACGAAGAACCAAATCTTAAGTATTTGTTTAGCATGTTTGCCTCCCTGTAAGCATGGACGATGATAGGTACATATAATTTTATACATAAAATTATACATTTATTCATAAAAAATATGTCAATGTTCAGCTCAACGTGATACTGTCCAGCTAAGTGTCCTTCCTTTTTATTAAGAGGCAGATGTCATGTGTGTATGTTTCTATGTACATGAAAAATTTTCCTATAAGTGTCTTGTGAGGGTTCTTTGAAGAATTGATTTGTGCAATGTGAAAGTTGAAACTTGAATGCATCTTGTATGTTGTTATGGGACTTTCAAGTTTGGAAACTCCATGGATTGAATCTAAGGTATCGACAAAATTTGGAGAAAATCAAAGATGAGAAGTTCACTCTTTTAAATTGTTGTTGTTGCAATCAACTAAAGAATGTGTAGATTACGTGGATACACAAGAAAATCATTATCTATATGGGAATCCCTTCTTCCTATAAGGGAAAAATACCAAGCAAGAAGAGCCCATATGTGTTGGATATATTCAATTTGATTTTAAATCGGTGTGTTTTGGTTAAGAAATAGTAGCGACTAGGTTTCAAAAATCAGATCGGATCGGCCACTCCAACTGGTTGAATTGGGAACCCGTGATGGATCGATTGAACTGGCTGGTTTTTGAAATGAACTCCTCAAATCAATGAGACCAGCCAAAACCTGATCCAATTGGTTTGACTCGGTGAACCAAAATCGACTAGTTCACTCTTCCCAAGCCAAAAAAAAAAAGAAGAGGCAACATCCTCACCAGCGACGGGGCCTCTCCATCACCACCATAAGGTTCTTGCTCCTCTCCTTCCCGATTTCCCCGTACGGTAGCACCTCCATGACTCCACCACGTCCCCCTTCCTCCATCCTCTTCAATCACCACCACCACCCACTACCACTCACAGGGGCAGGGCTAGGACCACAAGGTACAGCAATACCTAGCAGCCCCTGTTTCCATGAGTGACCCCCTTCCTCCATGAGTCCATCCTCTTCAATTATCACCACCAGCAACAACTCACCACCACCCACAGGGCCACATCCTATGGGCTACGGCAATACCTAACTCCAAATGAAAAAGATACATAATAATTAAGTTGATTTTATATTTGTATTTTAGTATTTTAGTGCGATAGGATATTTCATATCCAAACTAACATTTCATGATAATTATACTTTATTTTTATACATTAAATTTTGATTTAATCTGGTTGAATCAATACAAATAAACCTAAGCATAATCGGTGCGATTTTTCCCGATCCGATTCTAATAATGATGTCATCATAGGTTCGATCGATTCAAAATAATGGTTGAACCACTAAAAATCAAAATCGGTGCTTAACTGGTTCGATGACTGATCTAATTTTTAAACCCTTGGTGACTCTTTTAGGATAATTTTCGATGTAATTTTATTTTACGTTGATGTGTTTTGATTTAGAAATATTGGTGACTTTTTACCTGGTGATGATCCCACCATGTGATCATACATGCATTGCTTTACATATTTTTTTGATGATATTTTAAATACATCAATATATTTCGTTGATAAATTGAGAAAATTCCACGTGAGAAAAACACGTGACGTAATCCTTACTTCCACGTGGTAAAGTATGTTTATATATTTTTACCCTTTAAGTGGTAAAATTTGCTACCCAAGGGTTGGTTAATCCATTAAACATCAAATTCCAAACTTAGTTTTTCATGAATTTCACTCTTAATTTATAAATAAATAAATTTCACCGCAAGTTCACCACTAGTTCCGAACTTTCCCCTACGCTTCCATTCTAGCTCTATTAATTTTGTTTTCCTAATTCCTCCGATCGGACAGCCTCGAAAATGCAGTGATGACAATTTTGTAATTTAAGAAAGCATAATATTGCAAGTAACCCGTGGCACATGAGCATCAAGGTATTATTTGTTCGATGGAATTAGATTTTTATTCTTTATCTGAGATGTTCAATTTCGACTGGAATGGAGTTCCTAATTCTTGATTTACGGAACTCCACCCAAATATGAAATCATCCGATTCCTTTTATTAGTTCTGCGAGACTCTCCTTTTCAACTAATCTTATTCTTATTCCACTAAATAAATGTCAAAAGTAACATAAAACTTTATAATTCCTTGGATAAGATAAGAAATTTAATCAAATAAAAAAATAATTCAATTCTTTTATTTCTCCTGCTTCTGAATTTTATTTCTCACAGTAATTTTCCTTACCAAAGAGAAATCTTCATGTATGGATACATAAGAAGGAAAAATATACGGGGAATCTCTCTGCCTATTAGTCTTCTTCCAAGTCGTCGTTCCAATCGTCAGTCCGTGTGGATTGGCATTACAGGAGTTGTTGTAATGATGTGACCCATTTTAAAGAATGTTGCCATACTTTTTGGCCCATGTCCCCAAACTTATTTTCTATTCAATTTCCAGTCGTTCCCTTCCCCAGTCGATGCCGCAGCCACGTCCGTCCACATCCTCACTTTGGACACCTTTTGCCTCTCTGGACGGGTCTCTGATAAACCATGTCCTCTCTCAACTCTTCTCTTCTCTTGGCTGCCCTCAATCCACCTTTTTTTTTCAGCAGAGATGTCAAACAACCCACGTTGGTGTAAAGAGAAATTGGGATATTGGTTTGAACCCAGATGGGTTAAAAATTTGGAGCTACGTTTCCCAGTGGGATAGATTGTAAAGAGATAAGTTTGGTGGGTGGTTGGAGTGGTGTTGCGGTTATCCTTAGTTGTATGATATTTGCCAACCTCATCTCTCCTTTTTCTCGTCCACTTCTACCGACGGATTTTTTTTAGGAATCTATTTGGTTGAAGAAATAATTAAGAGGGATAAAAGAGAGATGTAAAAGAGTATGGGAAATTAAAGATTTTTATTCCACCCAAGTATTTCGTTGTGTTTGTTGTTACATCAAAGAATTATAAGTATTTATTCCACCTGAAGTGTTTAGTAGAAGGGATAAAAGAATTTTATACGATGAAGTTGAGAGAGGGAGATGAGAGAGGTGGAATAAATGAATTCCACCTCTTTGGCGGAATTCGTTTATTCCAGAATCCACTCCTCAATTTCGGAATTCGCCAACGTTGAAATAAAAGCTACCAAATACGAAATTCGACCATAATTCCTCCTCTATTCCGCGAACCAAACAACCCCTAGGAGAATTAGTTTGTAGCCCACGTGCTGTTGCGAGAATGTAAAAGTTAGTTATATGAAAAGCTAACATGATTCTAAATTGATATATCTTGATTTTCGATCGGTGGAAAATCAATATACCGTAAGTTGAAAAATACATTATTTTATGTATATTGATTTTTTAATGATAAAAAAAATATCCATTAAAAATCAAAATATAGCGCATATTGTAAAATATATTATCCGATACATTTTAATTTTCAATCGATATTTTAAATTATATTTATAATACTTATTTTTATATAATATTATTTTATATTCTCGTAGAAACGTATACAATATCGATCTCTAATACAAAAATATAAGTTAAAAAAATCATTGATGGAGACAGAAACTAAATAATATGGAAGGAAATAAAATGAACAAAAAAAAAAAGAAGAGAGAATGGGAGAGGCACGAAAACGGGAGAAAAAATAAAATAAAATAATGAGAGGTGGCTGGAATAATGACAAAGAATATAAATTTGCATCCCAGGCTATTTTCGACGAGTGAAATATATATATATATATATATATATATATATATAGACGACCATAGGTTGGGGGTTACTTAGGAAAGGGGACAACTGGTCGCTGGTTGACCTCCCACCTTGCGATAGGGGCTGACTAAGTTCCCTGGTTGATCCATTGATTACATTGAGGGGACCTGGGGATGGTTTCAATGAAAGCTTCCTGGGAGTATAGATTTGGAAGCAGCAAAATTGGATCTGCAAGTAGCTTTCCCCTACTCTCCTGTTAACCATTAGGGTGATTTGGGTGGTCTTCTTCATCAACCATGCAAACATATCGCTTTAAGTATTCAACCATTTTGCGTTGCTATATGAAGGTGGTCTTCTTCATGTAAATGCTAAGAAGTGCTCAAAATGGGATTCGTCTGATTCATACGGAAAAATGTTTCTCTTGTCATAAACTTGTGGTATTATTAAGAAGGGTATTCGGTTGTTGGAGGTTGCGAAGAGAAGCATATAGAATGCATGTAACTTGAAGTACGATGATGTAAGATCACTATTTGCAACTTACCTATGAAGCAGATTTCAAATTGATTAGCCTACAAGTGTTCGGTTTTACTTCAATATATGTATATCATGTTTGTTTAATTGTAAAATCAGAACCTAAGCATTTTGATGATTTTAAAATTTTGTGAAAAGTCTAATGGACAAAATTTGGAACCCAAAATTGTTCTCCTTACTGAAAATCGGACGATACCTAAAATTAAGCGCCGTTACAAAATGATGTTATGCTATTTTTAATAGAAAGCAAAGAAGCAATTTCTAATGACATAAAAACTGTAGCAAATTAATTGATATCTTGATATAATTGTTGGCTAAAGCAGCGACCTTCCTGAGCACCGTCAGCATTGCCACTTTTAATAATGCTTGCAACTCTTTTTAAATAGGGTGTGAATAGGAAAATACATATCTTTCACTCTACGAATACATCGTTGTATTATAATTTTTAATTAATATTTATTTATATAAAGTGATTTTTTATTTATAAAAAATAAATTTTTACTTAAAAAAATGAAATGAAAATTTACTTTTAAATCTAAAAGTAAAATTACTTTTAAAATGAAAAATTATTTTTCATAAATCCTAAATTATGAATATTTAATATTAAACCTTAAATTCTAAATTCAAAATTTATAGTTAAAATTCACTTTTCACTTGAAAATTTATTTTCAATAGAATAAAAATTAAAATATATTGATTTATTTTTAATTTCGATTGATATATTTTAATTTTTAATTAAAATATTTAAATAAAAACTTAAAACACTATAATTAAAACTTAAAATACAATAATATATTTTGTTCTAAATAACCCCCTCACCCGTGACCCTCTTTCTAAGAAGCCCTCTCCCTACCCTTCTTCGTACGAAACTGCACAGCCACCGCCTACTCCCTCCTGTCTCTCTCTTCCCCACCCACCTCTCTCTCTCTCCCTCTTTCCGTGTCTGGAAAAAAGGATGGTGTTGCTGTCGCCAGTTTCTTAGGAAAAACATTTGGGGTCTCAGATCTTTGCTGGGCTCTGTCATCTGGGTATTGTTCAAAATTTGATCTTCGTTGGTGTGGATGTTGTTACCATCCCCAGGTTCTTGGGAAAAATATTTCGGATCTCTGGTCTTTGCCGGGTTCTGTCATCTGGGTATTGCTGAAAATTTGATCTTTGTTGGTGCAAACGGTGTTACTGTTCGCAATTTCTTGGGAATAAGGTTGGGGTCTCTTATCCTTGCCTGCTTCTGCTAAGTGGGTATTGCTAAAAATTTGATCTTTGTTGCTGTGGATGGTGTTACGTCCCAGTTTCTTAGGAAAAGGTGGCATCTTTTTCAGTTCTTCGCTATGCAGAAAGAAAAAAAAGAAAAAAAAAAAAAGACCAGGTGGCTTTGTATGTGCTATGGGTTTGAAGCTTTTTTGAAATCATTTGGGTGAAGTTTGTGTATGCTATATGTGGAAATGGATTTATCTCTGTCCCTGGATCTGTGTCTCGCAGCTTATTTTATTAGAGAAGACAAATTCACAGTTTATGGGTCCATGTCTGGAACGCGAGATTTTCGTCTCAAATTATATGAAACCAATACATGTTTACCCAGATGAATTAATTTTGGGGCCAAGAATCTAGAAAATCGAAGACAATATATTCCTGTAATGAGATTCATGGGCTTGGGTTGGGATATGTTTGACGGAATCCGCTGTTTTGACATGTACTTAGACATACTCAAGCTTCTGATTTCTGTTTTTATGCTTTCTGCAGTTGGTAGTTGTTCTGATAGTTGTTCTATTTACCTTCCTGGGGAAAAAAGGAAATCCTGTTTGGATTTTTTGCATTGGCCAGTGGTTTTGCAGAAGGGAGCATCCTACACTCTGTCTTCCAATTTTGTGCAAATTATTTACAATAGCATGCAGGGGAACAAGCAAATCTGTTTCTGGAGATGGAGTACAGCTGGGAATTATGGCATCAGTTATTACACGTTCAGCTTAAAGAGATGGGAACCAATAGAACCTGTTACATGGGAAACTTCCAGATCCCTGTTACTTTATTGTTGGATTAGATTTTTCTTTTTATCCGTCCTGCCATACAGTTTTATGTATTTCTTTTCTTTTGTAAAAAATCCCTTTGGTTAAATCTTGCAAGCTTTTTCTTCACCATGTCTCAGTTTTGATTCTGCATGTTTAGTGAGCATCAATTATCGTGAGTTTGAGTTGATCTTTTGACATCTTTTATCTGAATTCATTGAAAGTTTGATCATTTGGTACGTAACTGCTTTAAAACCTTTGGATGTTTTTAATCGCGTTGTGCTTTGTTTTCTTTTATTTTGTGAGAATTTTTCTGGACTTTGGGCATTGAAAATTCTTTTCTGAACATTATTTTTTCGCAGTTGCTATTATTTACTATCTTTTTTTCTTTACTGGAGGATCGTGATTGTTTATAGGCACCTTCTTGTAGATCCTAATTTTCTTGACATGTATCCATCCAAAAATACATAAACATGTACATTTTGTGCACGTATGCTGGTTTTGTGATGTGCCATTATTTGTTTTTTTGTTAATTCATGAGTGTGTTATTAAAACAGTATGGCCATTTCATTTGGATCTCCATCCTCCATAAGTTTCACCCTACATCTAGGCTTTAGACCCATATTATTCTCCTTCTCTCTTCCAGTGGTCTACATATCGTAGACAACAGGCTAACTACTTTCATAATAAAGCAATGGGTGAAGATGACCTCTGTCATTAATGTCTTTTTCGTAGGCAGTAAATACTGTGATTGTAGGATGGGGACCAGATTACCGAACGTCAATCTTTATTATTTCAAGTTAGCAATCCATGGCCTCTGCCCTTTTCCACTACTACACACGGTTTCTTATGCTTGTTTTTGCCTGTTCGAGTATGTAGTTTTTCACAACAGAGCTTGTTTTTCCACCTCATTTACATCTGTAAGCATTTGATACAGCTCTTCCTATTCTCGTATTGATTCTCTTACTTGGGTGTTGCATGCATTTTCGGCATACATGTTCCATAAATAAATGAAGGAAAATCAATATGTTCATTAAAATTGAGTAGTTCTATGTCCAGGAACCTTGCATTAAAATTGAAATGTTCTGCTAAGATGTGATGGCTATCAGAAATTCAATATGTTCTAGTTAAAATTCCTAACTCGGGAAGAAGGTGAACTTATTAGAAAATGAATAACAAAATGCAAAACTAGCTTACAAGAGACTACGATTACTAGTTTCTCTGTAATCTGCTGGTAAACATTAAAATTTAATTTATCATTATTGTTGGATGAACTTTTCCTTCAAAAACAAATCATTGAGATGACTTATTACTAGTATTATTTCCTAGAGATGCGTTACGAACTTTCTGTTATATTGCCTGCTTACACCCTTAGTTCTGAACTTTTTGTTCATTGCAGTTGATTTGGTTGCATAGAAATGGATGTTAGTGGTGGCTAAAACTATTGCAATTTAGTGGTATGATTTCCTTTTGATAGCTCAGGTGCATGTCTGTACCTTGGAATTATCTAGATTTTTCTCCTGTCAATGTCATTCAGCTAGGAATTTGGAAGATGTTTGGCTTCGGGAGCACTGTCTACAGCAGAAGAATCGAGCTTACCACCCAGCTTTCTGAAAGAAACAACTCCACTAAGACTAGTTGCTCTTGGATGGCATCTAAATTGAAAAAAACAATCGAAAAATCATCGTCAACATTCAATTTTCAGACCGTTCATTCTATACCATCATTTAGGCCTTGGTCCCTTGAAATTCCCATTGGCGATGGGTATCACGAAAACCATTGAGTAGATACTTGATTTGCAGAGCACACACTTTTGGTTCTGAACATCTGACGAGTGTTATTCAAGTTGGTGGTACACATCCTTCTGTTTTCTTGAGAAGGTGTATTAATTGGATCCAGGTTGAGAATCTAAACCACCATGGGGGTCTTATCACTGAGGTAAGCCCTTAGAACATGGTACAAATCAAGTAACTGAACTGAACTGAACTGAACGTTTTCTCTCTGTTGCGAACAATCAACCAGTGAATTCTGAGCATAGAAACTGGATGGAAGCCGATCATACAGATAGCCCTTATGGCCCAATATTACCTGGTTTGCCAGATGATATAGCAAAATATTGCTTGGCTCTGGTTCCACGGAGCTACTTTCCTGTTATGGGTAGAGTTGGTAAATCATGGAGGTCCTTCATCCAAAGTAAAGAGCTCGTTTCTGTGAGGAAGGAGGCTGGAAAGATCGAAGAGTGGGTGTACGTCTTGACTGCAGATGCACTAGGAAAGGGGTGTCATTGGGAGGTTCTGGGACGAGAGAAGCAATCACTCCCTCAAATGCCTGGCCCAGTTAAAGCTGGATTTGGGGTGGTTGTCTTGGATGGGAAGCTCTTGGTGATGGCTGGTTACATGGTCAATTCCAAGGGCGAACATGTTTGTGCAGATGTTTACCAGTATGATTCTCGGCTCAACAGGTGTGTCCCAACTCATTCACATTCTTTCATTTCTAGTCAACACCTAGCTACTTGTTCAGCTTATAGTAGACTGAGGACACCTTAGCACTATTTGCATAGGCATTTATGCTTGTAATCTTAATGGACAAGTTATCATATTCATCTCATTGTTTTCGTAACAATAAAAAGAAAAAAGTTTGTTGGCTTACTTGAAAAATCCTATGTTCTTGTATTGAAATAATGAACTTTAGGATGAATAATCAACCTTGAACAATTTGACAATAATTCTTCTCATTTCACTAAAGACATTCTGTGTTTACTTGTTCAGGGAATGTACTGAACTTTTGTCCATTTGTTAAAATACCTTCACCGATACAATAGCAAAAGTGGCCTTCTGACTTGAATTTGCAAACATCTAGAATTACTTGTAAGCATCCCTTATTTAAAAGGAACTATATGATGGCCTTAACAGTAATTAATCTTACATCATTTAGGGGAACTTATTACATGGATGTTCCTGTTGGTTGCATTCTTGCTCTTTTATGTGTTTATGTTTTATTCAAAATTTGTTCTTTGCAGCTGGAGCACGCTAGCAAAGATGAATGTAGCTCGTCGGGATTTTGCATGTGCAGAAGTGAACGGGCTGGTCTATGCAGTGGGTGGTCATGGATCCAATGGTGAGAGCCTGTCCAGCGTGGAAGTTTACGACCCAGAGGCTAACTGCTGGACACTGATAAAGAGCCTCCGCCGTCCAAGGTGGGGCTGTTTTGCTTGCGGCATCGAAGGAAAGCTCTACGTGATGGGTGGCCGCTCAAGCTTCACGATTGGCAACTCCAAATCTGTGGACATATACAACCCTGAGAAATCGTCGTGGGGCGAGATGAAGAATGGCTGCGTCATGGTCACTGCTCACGCGGTACTCGGCGATCGGCTGTTCTGCATGGAATGGAAGAACCAGAGAAAGCTCTCAATCTTCAATCCTGCGGATAACTCGTGGAAGATGGTGCCGGTGCCAGTGGCGGGAAGCACATCTGTAGGATTTCGCTTTGGGATTCTTGATGGGAAACTCCTGCTCTTCTCTCTACGGAAAGATCCCGGGTATCAGACGCTGGTGTACGATCCCAATGCTTCGTCAGGTCTCGAGTGGAAGATGTCTTTGCTGAATCCATCGGGCTTGTGCTTGTGCTGCGTGACCATCAAAGCATGAGCTCTGTGTTCCTTGTTGCTGTTGGCTCGATTAGTGGTATTACATGCCGCAAGCTGCCCATCTTCCAGGATGGTAGATCACTAAGTGGGTCAGATTATTTGGATTGCAGTGAGCTATTAAGGATCTCCGGTGCAGTAAGAGTGCTTAAACTGATCTGGGTCATTATATATTTGTCATGTTCTAGCTTTTGATTGCTCACACTTGCATCCTGTCAGTGTTCGTACTCTTAAGCAAAGTTGCCCTCTAAGTTGTTGCCCTTCATGTTGTTTGCATATGGTTGAACTTTCCTTAAAGTCAGTGGCTCGTTATTTACATTTGCCATAACGAAATCTAGGTTGCATTTTGTGGAACAGGGAGTATCCTGTATTTGTGTTTTTGTTTGTTTTGTTGGATGAGATATCTTATGCTTTTGTTTACTAAAGGTAAAGGATAACCTGTGCGGATATCCTGTAGCTAGTAGTGTTTACTTGGAAATGAAGGTCAGAGGTAAAACGACGCAAAACCCCTTAGATGACAGTTAAGTTGGTTGGTTGCTTGATGCCGATAGGTGGCTCTACTACTGTGTTAATCTCTTGGTGGTGGTTGGTTTGTTGTTTCCTTGTAGGAAGGAAGGGTTGTTTAGGAAAATCACCGCTAACTCTGAGCTGTCGAATCTGGCTCAAACAACCAGCATTGGTGTATCCATGGTGGGAACACAAGATCCCATATCCTGGGATTTCTCCCCAAACCTGGGTTAAGATTATTTTGGGATATCTCCTTGGTAAAGAGGGAGTATCTTATGTTCCCTCTGGTAAACTAGGCTTAAAAATTATATTTGCGTCCAAACTTTCCCTTGTTTCGAGCATTAATTCCAAGGGTGAAATCTTTTGATGTTCTAATCAGGATGTTCAGGATTTCAATATTATGGCAGACGTATTGGCAGATGTCTCCTGCTACCATCGACTGCCAACTATATCAGCTTGTTATGGCTGCATGATTGAGAACTCAACATGCTCATACTATGCAATGCATGTTGTGAGTTGGATTACCGTGGCTTTTGGTGATACTCTGCGTCATATTAGAAAAAATTTGTGATCCTTGTGGTTGCTCATGATCAAGGAGGAGATGGAAGACGGATTATCTTTACTCAAGAATCAGGGCTGTCCATGAATCACTAATTCTTACTGAACTGAGATGTTTCCTTTATCTCATGCCTCGCCTTAGATCTCCCAATTATCATTCCTGGAGCTAACTATTGGGTCTCTAATGTGCAAACCACTCTTTAAAGGCCATTACACACTCATCTTAGCAATACGTTCCTATGAAGTAGGAATAGTTTACCAAGTAATGTCTCTACTGGAATATCGTGTGTTACAACGTTGGCTTCCTAAACTATAGATGAACTCTAGGTCGAGTCGAGGCATCTAAGGTATCCCAAAATCCTTTCATTGGATGGGCCAATCGTGACAAAAGGGGAACGCTCCAACCTTCAAGAATATCGTACCACAAAGGGTATCATGAATAACCTCCATTTTCAACACTTGTTCCTAGCTTACTACGTAGGATATCTCCCCTACTACCAAACAGGGATATCCTCTCATACAAACTAAACAACAAACATAGGATATCCTCTATTATATTCCAAACTTAGGTTTCCACCGCGCAACGTAAACTAGTTATTAGAGGATGCATTAATGTAGATATTGTGTTTGCATCCTTCTTACTATGAATGAATTATCATTTTAACATGCTCTAAAAAAGATAGCAGTTGGCAAACTCCGGTCAAGTCAATTTTGTAAAGATTTGTGTTGCGAAAGGTCTAATCTACCTAGGTAGAACTTATTAATTAACTTTCAATGCGTTTGCTTGGGTACCTTGGCAATTTAACTATTGTATTTTTTACTTTCTCGAGAGTTTGGATACGTGCTTTGCAACTTAACATTCTATTTGTCTACCTTTCGAGCAAGTGTATGATTAGCAACTACATTCGAACATTTTCAATCTTGATGTAAGGATTGCACATGTTGAATCTAAGTAATTTTTAACATCTGACTAACCTAAGTGGTTAACTATTACGATCCGATTCTAGATTCTTACAGGATCCGAGATCGGCTCGTCTCGACTAATCTTAAGATCCAGTCGTCTAACTAGAAATAACCAAAAGCAAAAAATTTTCCACAACTACACATGTAATGTAGCTAGGCAGAAATAACTAAGAGAGAGTAAAGGAAACAAAATGAAAAGTCTCACAATATTACCTGCCATCACAGTACAACAGCGGAAATGTAACAGAAACAGTATTACATATATCAAATGCTCACTACTACAACAAAAGCTCAGAAATAAAAGGGAACGACAACTAAGGCTGGGCTCGACTGGGCCCAGCTCCCTCTGCAGCCTGTGGTATTAGCTGCTCAAGTCCCTGACCTGAACAAGGTTACAAAATACGTGGTCAGCTAACGCTGAGTAGAGTGGTAGTTAAGCCAGTTACATGCAATTAACATAAGAAAAGCAACTAAATTAATTATCCATTTCCATTTAGCTCAACTAAGTGGTTCTGATTTGTTTATTTTCTTAAGAATCCGGTCATTTCTTAATCTTGTCTGTCCCTCGAGGGAACGATCTTGATTGCCGTCTTTCCCATGATGTAGAATGTACACGTGGTGCTCTCCTGGTCGGGAGAGTCCTCCGTGATAGTCCTACACCCAGTCAACCACCCCGAGGTCACGATCTCAACGTAGCGGTGACTACGGCACGCGCGATAAGTGCACAGGTAGCTACCCCGCACTGGCACGTGGTCAGTCGTTTCCGCTAGCGGGTATGCCTAAAAGTATAGCACGGAATAGCACAAGGCCTTGCCCTCTTAGAAGAGGAGTCTCACCCCTTAAAACAGAGTAGGGATCTCGCCCCTCCACAGTCCGCATACTCTCGTTCGACTATCCTGGTGTGCCCAGTGGGCCTAACAAGAGTCGATGTAGGGTGACTAGTCCTAACCTTGGGTCTCGTGGGGCGGCTAGCTCCCTCCCTACACGAAGTAGCTCATCTCAGTACCACGTATACGAAGGCCAAACAAGAGTCGGTGTAGAGTGATTAGTCCTAACCTGAGGTCTCAACTCAAAGGGGTGGCGAGCTCCCCTCTATACTAAAGGGACAGTTGTTCTCCTTAGCACTGTGTACACAAGGGCCAGCTCACTTCCCGTCTACTTATAAGGTTCTTACCATATACAGGAGTTCTTCTCCTAATTCCCCATTGGGTTCATACTTGTATTCCTTTTATTCCATTTCTCAACATTCAGATCTCACTGTTCACATCCTAGGTTTCATTTTTTTATAACAAGAAGCTCGTGTTTTAATAACTGAGAAAGCATCACATCAAGTATTTATACACTTGCTAGCAATTAGGGTTTAACATGCATATCAAAATAAACAGTGTAGCTCAAGCAATATTCATTCGCTTCTCCCTTAGGGTTCATTTCACATCTTAGGATTCAATCAATTTATTCTAAATATGCACTTTACTTATTTAAATCTTAATATTAAAGTTAACCACTCTGTTGAACGTTTACAAACCTATGCTAACGTGTTCGATTTTGGAAAAACCCATCGTTGTAGTTCGAAAGCGAAGGATTCGTGTTCAACAAATAAAATTTATACCGAAATTAAAATTCCGGGTCGAACACAGGGAGGCGGACGTTTGATTTAAAAACTTCGCGTTTCGTTTTTATTTTGTCACGAAGAAATTCAATTTAAACTATCTAAGTATCTACAACAAATAGAAGAGAGAGAGAGAGAGAGTAAGAGAGAGAGAGAGAATACTACACATGGAAATCAAAATGAGATGTAGAATAGACAAGGAATTTATCATAAAAGAGATCGTTCGTTACAACTAGAAAGCATAAAGCGATTACTCTAGAAAGCAGTAAATCTATATTAGAAAGCAGTAAAAAGAGTAGGGAGAGAGAATCCTCCTTGACGGTCGCTTGGAGGACGAGCCGGACGGGACGACGCCTGGACGAAGGAGGACGAAGCGGGACGAAGCAGAAGAACGGGAACGGAGCAGCACAACGTCGTCGTTGCGGGATCCACTTCCGAAGGGGGACGAAAATTTGGACTTTATCTCGCGAGAAGCATCCCGGGTGTGGGACAAGCTTCTCTTGAGCTTTGGAGAGGTAGAGAGGAGAAGGAAGGGATGAAAATTTCGTATGGAGGGGGTCTCCTTTTATAGTTGCAAGGAGTGGGGGCAAAATGGACATTACATCTTCAAAATAATAAATAAAGGATCTTTAGTGACGGATAAAACCGTCGCTAAAGCCCCCAACGTGGGCGTAGCCTCCGCGCCCACGCGCGCCAGCTCGGCTGCCCACGCGCGCCAGCTCGGCTGCCCGCGCGCGTAACGCCTACGCACGTCTGCGAAGTCTCAGCCGTCCGATCGCGAGATCGGACGGCTTAAATCGCGTTCGCGCCTGCTGCGTAGCGCGCCCGCCCGCGTGCGATCGCTCGTTACGCCCGGCGTCCAATCGCGCGTCGTCCTGATTGAGCGTGCACAGCCGTTGGATCTTCATCTGACGCTCGTCCGCGCCCGCTCGCCTGCGCCTTTCACCCCCTCACCGCGGCTCGAACCCGCGACCTCTGCTTCGCCTGCTGCTGCGTCGCCGCTGCGCTACGCGGATGAAATGGTCGCGCGGACGCTTTTAAGCGCGAGCGACCACAGCAGTTGGATCTCCATCTGACGGCGGAGAGCGATTGGGCGGGGGCCTTCACAAAGTGCAAGCGGCCGTTTGGGCGGCTGAGATGGCGCCACGTGGCGCCATATTGTCCGTCCATCTTCTGGAAGTTGTAGATGGTGCCACGGATGTCGGATTGACTCGATTTTTGTGTCGTTGGACTACGATCGTCGATCCGAATTCATCCGTGCGGTCGGATTTGTCATCTGAAGTATGGATTTACACCATCCTGGCCCTTGATCTTCTAGGGTTCCCCGGTCTATATCTGATGCTACGGATGCTTGATTAGGGCGATCTTGGAGTCGTTGAACTCCAATCGTCGCCCTGATCACATCCATACGGTTGGATCTTTGATCCGTGGCCCCGATAAAATGTTTGCCCTGTCCAAGCACATAAAAGGAGACAATTAACCTCCATTTTATTCAAACTACTCTAAATGCAAGATGATGCATGTTATGCAATATTTATATCATGAAATGCAATCATATGCTTAAGAACATGCATAAATAGACATTTTAAGTAGTGTAAATGTGTTTACATCACACTCTACCAAGAAACACGGGAGAAATGGGGGCTAGAACCGCAGGTCCTGTCATCTCCGCGGGCCCCAAATACACTACAGGCTGGAGACTTGTACCAGTGACTAAGTCACATCAGATGAGTTTAAAGCAGTATATAATTGACACTAACACGTAGAGAAACTCGAGCGGAAAATAATAGTGTTTCGTTTGCGTAAATCTGACTCTGTTTGGGCCCCGAACAGGCCAAAGACATGCATGTAGATTGAAATCAGACGTATGAGACTAGGCCCAGACGTCTTAAACAATGTCAGTAACTCACCTTGCTTTCCTGCATTGCTCGCGGATGTCTGGAACCCCTTTACAGTGGTCCGGGGTCTTTTTAGACGTCTATCAATGCGTCCGGATGTCCGATTGGTCTATCAGATGTCTATGGAGACGTTCAGACGTCCTAAAGCACCTCGAAGAGCGTGCTTGTGCGCCTTTCCAAGACCTGTACCTGCGCATACGTTCGCAAGTTTAAAACCACGACAGCGCAACGTTACGTACCTCATGTATGCGCATGCATGCGAGTTCAGGACTCATACCTCGGTACTCCGCGAGTTTTCAGACGTCTGACTTTAGCTCCGAACGTCCGTTGCTTCTCCAGACGTCTAGTAGATGCTCCAGACGTCTAGCAAATGCTACAGACGTCTGATACTAGAAAAATCCAGTACGCACAAACTCCCTCGTGTGGTCCTGCTTCTCACGAGCTCTGCCCGCAACGACCTCAGCAGCTGCAGGAGGTCGAGAACCCTCCTCCGGCATCCACTCTCCCACGAGCTCCTCCTCGAGCTCCCACGACTACACTCCAACCGCGGTTCCTCCTTCTTGTAAGAGCTCGCTCGTGCGAGCTCTTTCTTCCCTCACGCCCTCGCTCTCCCTCTCCCACGGCTGCAACACCAGCTGCGGCAAGGGCAGTCCCCACATGTGCAAGCTCTCTTGCTCGAACTCTTCCGATTGTGCACGCTCGAGCTCTCTCCTCCCTCCCACGTTCTCCTTCCTCTCTCCTCCGAGCTTCTCCTTGAGCTTTCCTCCCCCTTCCCCACCCGCAGCTTGCAAGGAGACAGGGAAGGGAGGTCATCGGCAGCAGTGGAGGTGGTGGAAGTGGTGGTGGTCGTGTGGAGATGGAGAGGGTGTGATGGTGGAGAGGGTGGTTGGGTTTCAAATAGATGGGAGTGAGGGTTTTGGGGAGGGGTGGTGAGTGTGTGTGAAATGACCCTTCCAAGGACCGTTGGGAGTTTTCTAGAAAGTTAGGGACGTAAATGCAAAAATTTTGACTCTTTGAGTTGAGTGTGTGGATTTTTCGGGAAGAAGAGAGTTTGGTAGGGGGAAACACCGCAACTTTCCTTCTCTCTCTCCTCCCACACTACACACACACTCATGCACACACACACGCACACTCCACCCTCCCCACCCCAAAACCCTAACCCCATTCCCTCTACTTAAACCCCTCCAACTTCTCCATCTCCACCCCACCATTTCCACCACCTCCACCTCCACCTCCTTGCTACTGGTGGGCCACCACTCCCCTTCCCGTCCCTTTGCCACCACAAGAGGAAGGAAAAGGGTGGAGCGCGGGGGATAGGGAGAGAGGGAGAGCGAGGGAGTAGGAGAGAGGAGGAAGCTCGGGGAGCTTGTGTGCGCGGTCAGAGGAGCACGAGACGAGAGAACTCGCTGGAGCTCAAGGAGGAGCTTGTGGGAGAGAGGAGGATGCCGGAGGAGAGTTTCTCGATCTCCTGCAACCCTCGGAGCAGCTGTTGCAGGCATTGCGGGCGGAGGTCTGCGAGAAGACGAGCATTGCGAAGAGTTCTGCATATTGAATTTTTTCTAGTATCAAATGTCTGCAGTAGCAGCGGACGTCCAGAGATGAAGCTGGACGTCTGAAAACTCGTGGAGTGCCGAGGTAAGCATCCTGAACGCTCATGCATGCACGTACGTTACGTACATAACATTGCGTTGTCGAGGTTTTTAACCTGCGAGCGTGTATGCAGGTACAAGTCTTGGAAAGGCACGCAAGCACGCTCTTCGAGGTGCTTTAGGACATCTGGACGTGTTCACAGACATCTGATAGACGCATCGGACGTCTAGGCGCAATGACAGACATCTGGAATGACCCAGGACGACTGTAAAAGGGTTCCAGACGTCCACCAGCAACGCAGGGAAGTAAGGTGAGGTTTTGAGATCATTTAAGACATCTGGATCTAGTTTCAGACATCTGATTTTAGATAGTATATGCATTTTTTGGCCATTTAGGGCCCAAATGAAGTCGGATTTATGCAAACGAAGCATCATTGTTTTCCGTTAGAGTTTCTCTACATATTAGTGTTAATTATATCCTTTTTTGAACTCGTCTGATGTGACTTAGTCACTGGTATAGGCCTCCAGCTTGTAGTGTGTTCGGGGCCCGCGGAGACGACAAGACCTGCAGTTCTAGCCCCCATTCCTCCTGTGCTTTCTCGTAGAGTGGTCTACTTTAATATTAAGATTTAAATAAATAAAGTGCATGCTTAGAATAACTTGATTGAACCCTAGGATGTGAAATGAATCCTAGGGTAGAAGCAAATGATTATTGCTTGAGCTACACTGTTACTTGAGATGCATGTTAAACCCTAATTGCTAGCAAGTGTATAAATACTTGATGTGATGCTTTCTCAGTTATTAAAACATGAGCTACCTATTATAAAAATGAAACATGGGATGTGAACAGTGAAATCTGAAGGTTGAGAAATGGAATGAAAAAAATACAAGCATGAACCTTACGGGGAATTAAAAGAACTCTTGTAAACAGAAAGAACCTTGTAAGTAGACGGAAAGTGAGCTGGCTCTTGTGTACACAGTACCAATGAGAGTAACTATCCCTTTAAAGTAGAGGGGAGCTTGTCGCCCCTTGGGTTGAGACCCGGGGTGAGTTTGGCCACTCTATGTCAACTCCTGCTCGGCTCTCGCGTACGTGGTACCAAGGTGAGCAACTTAGTGTAGGGAGGGAGCTAGCCGCCCTACGGGACCCGAGGTTAGGACTAGCCACCCTACACCGACTCTTGTTAGGCCTACTGGGCAAACAGGGATAGTCGGATGAGGGTACACAAACTGTGGAGGGGCGAGACCTTTGTTTTGTTCTGAGAGTGTGTTATGACTCGGTTCTCGGATCTCTACAGGACTCGAGTCCGGCTTGCCTCGACTAATCCTAAGACCTAGTCCTCCAACAAGAAATAACCAAAAGTAGGAAAGATAAACCACATTCACACATGCAATATAACTAATAAGAAGAAAAGTACGAAGCAGTAAAGAAGGTAAAATAACAATCTTAACACGAAGTACATGCCACCAGAACAACAACAGAAAACACAAAGGAAACAGAAGTAACCGAAACAATAAACTATGTGTCCATTACTTACTACAACAGTAGAGAAAAAGAAAGTGCTGAAAGAACGACTACGGCTGGGCCAAGCACCCTTTGCAGCCAGAAACTCTACTACTCAACTTTTGGTCCTGAACAGTGTTATGAAAAGACAGAGTCAGCGAACGCTAAGTAGAGTGGTGTTTACATTATTTAAGTACAAGTACAGTGAAAACAACAATAGATTTATTTCACATTTCTATTTATCTCATTTAAGTATTTCTGTTTCATCTATTTCTCAGAGTGTCCAGGTATTTCTTGATCTTACATGTTCCTCGTGGGAACGATCTTGATTGCAGTCTTTTCCATAGAGTAGAAGGTACACGTGGTGCTCTCCTGGTCGGGAGAGTCCCCCGTGGTAATCCTACACCCAGTCAACCACTCTGATGTCACTGTCGAGACGTAGCGGTGACTACGGCACGCATGATAAGCGCACGGGTAGTTACCCAGCACTGACACGCGGTCAATCGTTTCCGCTAATGGGTACGCCTAAAGTACAGCATGGAACAGTATAGGGCATTGCCCTCGCAGAACAGGGGTCTCACCCCTCAGAACCAAACAGGGCCTCGCCCCTCCACAGTCCTCGTGCCCTCATCTAACTACCCCGGTTTGCTCAGAGGGCCTAACAAAGTCGGTGTAGGGTGGCTAACTGAACCCTGGGCCCTGTGTGGTGGCTAGCTCCCTCCCTACACTAGTAACAAACCTCGGTACCACATACGTGAGGGTCAACAGGAGTCGGTGTAGAGTGGCCAATCCTAACCCCGGGTCTCAACCCAAGGGAGGCTAGCTCCGCTCTACACGAAAAAGGGACAGTTGCTCTCCTTGGTACCACGTACACAAGGGCCAGCTCACTTACTATCTACATTCCAGATTTCCTTTCATCCACAGGAGTTCTACACTTAATTCCCCATAGGGTTTGTGCTCATATTCGTCTCATTTATCCAGGTTCAGATCTCATGTCTCATAATTCATTCCTCCTTCATATACAGGCAGCTCGTGTTTTCATAATTCAATTCTCAATAACATGCAACTTGTGGTTTCACAGGCAATTTCCCAATTACATATAGGCAACTCGTATTTTAACATGCATCTCGTAATTATATTAAAGACATTTGCTATCAGTTTATCTTAGCTATGCATTCAAGTAAACAGTACAACTCAACAGGCTCATTCATTTCTACCTTAGGGTTCATTCCATATCCTAGAGTTCAATTCGACTATTCCAACAAAGCACATTCTTATTTAAATATTAACAACTAAGTAAACCACTCTACCAGGTATCACGGGAGGAATGGGGGCATGTGCTGCAGATCTCGTCGTCTCCGCGGGTCCCGAACACGTCACTGGCTAGTAACCTATACCAGCGACCAATGTACATTAGACGAGCTTAAAACAACAGATACTCAACATGAACACGTAGAGGAACTCGAGTAGAAAACAACGGTACTTCGTTTGCGGAAATCCGATTTCGTTTGGGCCTTAAACATGCCAAAAATGCGGTTACTGATCAAAATTAGTTGTCTGGGACTAATCCCAGATGTCTTAAAAGACGTCAAAAGCTCACATTGTGTTTCTTGTGGCTGATTGGACGTCTAGACTCCCTCTATGACTGTCTGGGAACAATTCTAGACATCGGACAAGGTCTCCGGTCATCTGGAAGCACCTCCGGACGTGTGGTGATGTGATCAGACGTCCAAAAGTGCTTGGGAAAGCGTACCCTGTGCCTTCCCAAAGCCTGCCCTATGTACGAAAACGCAGACACGATTTTAACCCAACAACTCCTGCACTGAGATCTTCTGCATGGAGGAAATCAACGCAGGAACGTACGCACCTCGCGCGATACATGCTTTTAGATGTCTGGCCTTAGCTCCGGACATTCAGGTGCCTTTCCAGTCGTCTGGACTTCACTCCAAATGTCTGATACTGGAAAATTTCCAGTATCAGAACCTCTTCATGCTGCTTGCCGCACTCGCCCTCCACCTGCAGTGGTATCTCCAGCAGCTCCTCGCTGACACCCTCCTCTCTCCTGCGGCTCCTCCTTGAGCTCCACAGAGCTCCCGCGATCGCCTTCCTCCTCCCCCACTCTCACTCCCTCGCACTCTCTCGCTCTCGCTCCTCCCCGCTCTCCCTTCGCTGGCTCCTCTCTTCCTCGCTGCGGCTGCAGTAGCAGGGATGGGAGGGGAACGTGGCTGTCGCGGAGAAGGTGGAGGTGGCGGTGACTGTGGTGTGAGGAGGAGAGGAGAGGAGAAGGGAGGGGGTATATATAGGAGAGGGGTGTTAGGGTTTGGGTGAGGGGCGGAGGAGAGAGAGGGTCTCTGCACCGCCAACGTGCAGTATGAAAAACTCACTTTCAGACGTCAAAGAACGTGTCCAGACGTCTGGATAGACATCTGACTGAAACTCCAGACGTCTTAAATGGCTAAAAAGGTAACGAGCGATTACATCATAACAAATTTAAAGGAAGTTTCATCCTTGAAACTTGAGCTAGCTAGGGTGAGGGAAAGGAACGTAAAAATGCATAACAAACTTAAAGAGGACCAAAGTAGGTCTGAAAAGACGTACCCTCAAAAGCTTCGGGTACCGCTTACGCATCGCCGCCTCAGGCTCCCAAGTCGCCTCCTCGTATTGCTGGCTCCTCCATAGGACCTTCATCAGTGGTACCTACTTCCGTCTTAGACTCCGGACGGCTCTATCTAGTATCTATACTGGTCTCTTAGGGTAGATCAGGTCGTCACCCACCTCGATGCTCTCGTGTCTCAGAACGTAACTGGGATCGACGACATTCTTCCTGAGGTTAGACACGTGGAACACGTCGTGCACTCCAGAAAGTTGGGGAGGAAGGGCAAGAGGGTAAGCAACGGGTCCTACCTACTCGAGGACCTCAAAAGGCCCCACAAACCTCGGCGCAAGCTTCCCTTGCACCCCAAAACGTTGTAGGCCCTTCATGGGCGAAACACGAAGAAAGATGTGATCCCGAACCTCGAACTACACCTCTTTGCCCTTCCGGTCAGCCTAGCTCTTCTGCTTGCTCCTGACAGTGTAGAGTCGTCTGTGAATCTTCTCTATCACCTCCTGACTCTGCCGGATCAGCCTGGGACCAACCTCCCACTTGGTCCCCACCTCGACCCAACTCAAGGGTGCAGTACACCTCCGTCCGTATAGAGCCTCGTAAGGTGCCATGTCGATGCTCGAGTGGTAACTATTATTGTATACAAACTCTGCCAGGGGCAAATGCTCCTCCCAGGAGCCTCTCTAGTCTAGCACACAGGCACGCAAAAGGTCCTCAAGTGTCTGTATGGTGCGCTCTAACTATCTGTCCGTCTGGGGGTGGTAAGTGGTATTGAACCTCAAACGCATCCCCAAGGCCTGCTGAAACTCAGCACAGAATTAGGAAGTAAAACGAGTATCCTTGTCGGATACAATCTCACGTGGGACTCCATGCAGGCGCACCACATCTCGAATGTATCTCTTTGGTAATTGTGTTGGTACCAAGGTGACTCGAATCGGCAAGAATCGCGTCGTCTTCGTCAACCTGCCTACTATCACCTAGACTGCGTCGTGTCCCCACTGGGTAACTGGTAGACCCACCACCAAGTCCATGGTGATGCTCTCCCACTTCCACTCTGGCATAGGAAGTGGCTGCAATGGCCCTGTAGGCCTCTGATGCTCGGCCATCACCTGCTGGCATACCAAATACTACTGCACAAACTCACCAAGATCCCGCTTCGTCCCTTTCCACCAAAAGTCGCGTCGCAAGTCATGGTACATCTTTGTGTTCCCGGGATGTATGGTGAACCTGGACCCGTGCGCCTAAGCCAGGAGTTCTCTCAACAACTCATCGTCCCTAGGAACGCATAAGCGTCCCCTCTTGCGCAGTATCTCGTTTGAAAAGGAAAAGTCTTCTGGGTCCCCTGTTAACACCCTGTCTCGCAGTGTCTGTAAGTACGGATCTTTCATCTGCCCTGTGATGATGCGGTCTATCAGCTCAGGTCGTGTCTACCGCATCACTGTCACTGTCCCACAATGCCCCTGTGACTCCTAGGGTCGCCAACTGCTCAACTCCTCTATGAGTCTCAAACTCTGTGCCTGTAAACTAGCTAAGTGGGCGGGTGCCTTTCGGCTCAAGGCGTCGGCCACCACATTGGCCTTCCCTGGGTAGTAGGAGATGCTGCAGTCGTAGTCCTTCAGGAGCTCTAACCAACGTCTCTGTCTCATGTTAAGCTCCTTCTGGTCAAACAAATACCTAAGGCTCTTATGATCTGTGAAAATCTCGAAAGTCTCACCGTAAAGTGATCGGTCACATTTCGCGGTGTTTTAAAGTTATGTTCGTTGTAGTATGTTGCGAAAAGCGATTACCAATTTATTTCAATTTATTACTCAGAATTTAAAATATTCCGAGGTTGAACTCAGGGAGCACACTTTGATTCTAGAAGCATACAAATTCACAATTTACTATGATGTACAAAAATTTAAGAGAGAGAATGAAAAAAAATCATTTTCTTCTTTTCTTTCTTTCTTCTCTTCTTCTCTTTTCCTTCTCTTCTTTCTTTGCCTTTCCTTTTTCAGACGTCTGATTCTATGAATCAGACACCTTATCAGCCCCTTTTCTACAGTGCCTCGCAGCTCCTTCTTTCTTTAGTTATCTTCTCGGCCTTCCTGTCTTCTTCTTTCTTTTTCAGCTGCTGCGGCTCTTCTCCTTCTCTTTCTTTTCTTTGCAGCTTCCTCCTTCCTGTCTTCTTCTTCCTCTTTTAGCTGCTTTGTGCGGCTAAGTGTCCTTAGCTGCTCCTTTACCTTTCCTTCTTCTTTCTTCCGTTGTCTTCTCAGCCTTCCTGTCTGCAGCTCCTTCCTTCTTCTCTTCAGCTCCGCTCCTCCTCCTTTCTTCTTCTCCTCTACTTCCCTGTGCATTACACGGTTAGGCAAAACCTAACCCCTACCCGCCCTGCGTCTCTCTCTCTATTTTTCTCTCAAAGGTTCGCTCCCAGAGCATTTGCGGGTATACGAGTCGGGTAGCGCGCCCGGGACCAGGCCCACCGGCGTGCGGTGGTGAGTGAGGAGTGCATGGTAGGGTAGTCGGGTTCGGACCTAGGCCCGTGGGGCATGAGCGTGGGCGAGGGCGGGCGCGAGCGCGTGGCGTGCTGCGTGCGTGGGCGAGGGACCTTACCCCTGTGTATCGAAGGCGATAAGCCTTATGCAGGAATTCAATTTATGCTGCCGCGCTCACTCACCCACTTCCAAGGTGGGACAAACGTCCCACCTGCCTATCGCACTCACCTGCAGAGGTTGAGCTTCTCAATTGCAGCTGTTGCGAGGATCCTCGAAGCCAAGCAAAGGCCTGGGTGTGTGCGCGGGACCAAGCAGCGCCTTCTGGACCTGGGCACTTGGAGTGCTGCGGCCTAGAGAAGCTTACAAAGCAGCTTCGACCTGCTCGTCAATGGTGGCGAACCCCTGGGACCTGAAAGCACCAAAACAGCCTTGAGGCCACGTTAAAAAGCTCAGGGAGCTTCGCCAAGGTGCGGCGAATGTGCAGAGGTGGTCGGCGAGGCGTGGGAATGCCTGTGGGAGCGTGCCTAGGGTTTACTGTGGCCATGGTGTTGGGCGTGTTCGGTGGGCAAATATAGAGGTGTTGGCGGTCAATGGAGATGGGGAAATTGCTTAGTGAATGATGGCGGAGGTTCTGAGGGGTCTGGCAAGGTGGATGGAGGCGTGGAGTGGCGGGAACACCTCACCGGTGGTCTGTTGGAGGTGGAGAAGGTGGCAGTGGATAGTGGCGTAGAGGGGTCGAAAATGTGATTTAAAAGAGAGGAAATGAAGAGGGAGAGAGAGAGAACTTATCTATGAGTCTCTGGATGAAGAGGGGGGGAGTGGTGGTAGCGACCGACTGTGTTGCCGTCACCAGAGATGAAGGTGCCCAAGGGAAGGGGCGGCAACGAGGGAGGAGAGATTGGAGGGCGCCTGTTGGTACGGCAAGGCACGGCGGACGACGGCGAAGGTAACCCTACCATTGGTATGGTGGCAGGGTGACGAGAGAGGAGGAGGAGGGTCACTGGAGCCTGCAGGCGAATGGCCGGAGGAGGAGGAGACGAAATTTGAGGGTTTTCTTCGGCCAAAACAGGCTTGCCGAAACCGGCAGCCCCAGTCGCTTCTTAAATAGATGTTGGCGAGGAGGAGATCTCGAGGAGGAAGCGTGGGTAGTCCACCGGAGAGTGGCCGGAGAAGAGACCCATGACTCTCATGCGTTCGCATTAGAGGTATGGGCATCGGCAGGGCATGGGAGGGGGTCAATGCGGAAGAGGATAATGCAGGGGACCCCCCTTTCGTTTCTGGGGCCGGTCCCCATACCCTGCGCGGCGCCATCCTCCGCACAAAGTCGCCGGAGGCATGGGCAGCAGCTGCGGGTGGCAGTGGGACCGGCCTGCAAAGAACGAAGGGAAAGCTGAGGAGCAAAATGCAAGGGTTCAAAAAGTTAAGGGTCAAAAAGTAATTCTTGAGGACCAATTTGTAAAATAGGTCAAAATGGCCTTCCCTTAGGTCCAAAATTTGGTACAACCCTAATTTGGACTTAAGGAATCCAATGGTGAGGTTTGATTTTAGGTTTGACCACGTTTGACTGGTCAATTTGCATTAAAACCTAAATTAGGTCAAAAATTGGGTATGGTTCTCAATCTAGGTCAAGATAGGTTCTAATGGCCAAATTGAATGCTCTAAAACTTAGGGGATATTTTTTCATGAATTTTAGAGGGTTTAATTGATTTTTATCTTGCCTGAAACTTCGTGAATTAAAGTGGGTTTGTTTTAGGGTTACAGAATGTCATTTAATTCCTAGAAGTTGCTATAACCCTTTTCAGATCAAATCATCCTACTTTCTTTCTTATTAAGCCCATTTGACTTGTGTTTAGACCCTTAGACATCCCATTTTTGTACTACATTGGTAAAATTGTAGTTTTATCCCTTGTGAGTTGCTTTATACTCAAGTTTATAGTTCTTTGATTTAGGCTTTCCCTTAGGTTTTGTAGGAGCTTTTATATACTTATTTAGGTCAAAATGTGCTAGTTAGGATTCATGATGAGGCTCTCATCATAAAGGTAGTGCCTCCATGTTTTCAGTGCGAAGACGACAACTACCAGCTCTAAGTCATGGGTAGAGTAGCTATGCTCATTGGGCTTCAGTTGCCACAAAGCGTAAGCGACAACATGACCCCGCTGCATAAGCACACCCCCTAACCCTTGCAACGAAGCATCGGTGTAAACTACAAAATCGCCGCTGCTATCTGAAATGGTAAGCACAGGAGCTGAAGTTAGCCTCTCCTTCAACTCCTGAAAACATGCATCGCACTCATCTGTCCAGGCAAAGGACACGTCCTTCCAGGTTAGCTGGGTCATAGGACGTGCAATCTGAGAGAATCCTATGATAAGCCGTCGGTAGTAACCTACCAATCCTAAAAAGCTACGTATCTCTGTCACTATGCGTGGCCTCTCCCACCTAAGTATGGCCTCAACCTTAGCTGGATCCACAGCCAAACCATCCCTTGAAATCACGTGGCTCAAGAAAGTCACTTGCCTCAACCAAAACTCGCACTTACTGTACATGACATACAGCCTGCGCCGCCTCAAGGTATCCAGGATCATATGCAAATGTTGTCCATGCTGCGCTTGATCTCGCGAGTAAACGAGTACATCGTCGATGAACACCACCACAAACTGGTCTAAGTACGGCCTGAACACACGGTTCATCAAATCCATAAAGGCAGCGGGGGCATTGGTCAGCCCAAACGGCATGACCAAGAACTCGTAGTGCCCGTACCGGGTACGGAAAGCTCTTGGAGACGTCGGTCACCCTAATCCTCAATTGGTGGTAACCTGACCTCAGATCTATCTTGGAGAACACTGTGGCGTCTCGTAATTGGTTGAAGAGGTCGTCAATCCACGACAATGGATACTTGTTCTTGATGGTGACCCTATTTAGCTGTCGATAGTCGACACAAAGTCGCAGGGTACCGTCCTTCTTCACAAACAGCATAGGGGCTCCCCACAGGGTCGCACTGGGCCTCACAAAGCCTTTCTCCAACAGATCCTATAGCTGTGACTTGAGCTCTCGTAGCTCAAGCGGTGCCATCCGGTACGGTGCAGTAGAAATGGGGCTGGTCCTCAGTACCAGTCAGATCTCAAACTTGATCTTACGTTCATGCGGTAGTCTTGGCAGCTCCTCTGGAAAGACGTCGAGGTACTTGCAGACCACCGGGATACTCTGAAGGTCATCCACGGGGCTAGGCTCTGCCACTACACAAGCCAAAAAGCCCTTACACCCCCGGCTTAAAAGCCTGGCTGCCCAAAGCGCGGAGATGCACCTGAAACCTCCATTTACCGACTGTCTGTGAAACTCAAAGGGAGGCAACTCCGGTATGGAGAAGACGATTGGCACTGTTTTTGTCTGTATAGTTATTATAGTCGTTGTGGTATATAACAATTTATTATTTGGAATGACAAGTTTCCCAAGGTCGACCTCAGGGAGCAAGCTATAATTTTAAAAGCCTATAAATTCACAATATAATGTATTACAAAAATTAAGAGAGAGAGAGAGAGAGAGAGAGAAAGAATTGGCTTTTTCTTCTTCTCTTTCTTTCTTCTTCTTTCTTTCTCTTCTTCCTGTCTTCTTCTTTTTCTTTCCTTCTTTCTTTCTCTTCTGCAGCGGTTCCTCTTTCTTCTTTTCTTCTCTCTGATTTCCTTCAGCTGCTAAGTCTTCCTCCTTTCTTCATCTCTGGTTTTCTTCTTTCTTCTTTCTTCTTTTCTTCTTCTTCTTCTTTTCTTCTGCTCTGGCCCTTCCTCTTCTTTCTTTCTTTCTCTCTTGTCTTCTTCTTTTTCTTCTCTTCTGCTCTGGCCCTTCCTCTTCTTTCTTTCTTTCTCTCCTATCTTCTTCTTTTTCTTCTCTACGTCTTCTTTCTTCTTCTTCAGAACATCAGCTGCAAGTTTTCTTTGCTTTGGCTGTTGGCCCTCAAACGTCTGATTCGGCGCTCAGACGGCTTAACTGTCCGTTTGCTACAGTGCAGCTCCTCTTTTCTTCCTTCGACTCCTTTCCTTCCTTTGTTCTTCCTTCGCCTGCTCCTTCCTTCTATCCTGCGCACACATACAAAGATCAGCGCAAAACCTACCCCTACCCCTTCCCCACGTCTCTCTCTCTCTGGATCTCTCTTTGGAAAGCTCTCCCAGAGCCGGGTAATTGGGTCGGGTTGCACGCCCGGGTCCAGGTGCACCGGCGTGGGTGGTGCGCGAGGAGTGCACAGGCAGGATAGTCGGGTCGGGTCACCAAGTCTAGGTGGGCAGTGTTGTGGACGAGGCGCGTGAATAGGTGAGGGACCTCACCCCGTGTGTATCGGAGGCAAACAACTAATATCACAAAATCAATTTATGTGTAGGCGTGCACCCACACACTTCCGAGGTGGGACTAAAGTCCCACCTCTGCTCCACGCGCCCGCAAGCGAGAAGCAGTTGTCGATTTGGGCAGCAGCGAAGGTTTCATGCTCCTAATCGAGAACCTGGGCGCCTTCACTGGCTTGCCCCGTGTCACCTGGAGCTCACGCCTGGAGAGGAGGAGACTTGGAGCTGCCTGCGAAGAAGCTCCAGCAGCTCGTCAATGGTGGCGAGGAGGTTGAACCCTGAAATCACGAAGACGACCTCCCGGCCATGTTAGACAAAACAGGGAGCTTCATCGGAGTGTGGCGAAGGCGGTGCGAGGGTCGGCGAGGCGCAAGAGCACCTGTGTCCGTGTGCCTAAGGTAGATTGCGTGTGCGGAAGTGGGTGTGTTCGGGGGGTGGTCTGGAGGTGAAGGGCGGTGAATGGAGTAGGGGAAACGTTTGAGTGGAGTGAGGGGGAGCTTCTGGGCTTGCCGGCGAGGGCTGAAATGGCCTGTGGAGGTGGAGCGACCTTGCCGGAGATGGCGGCCGGAGGTGAAGCAGATGGAGGTGGTAGTGGCAGTCGAGGGGTCTAAAATGCCAATTTAAGAGGGGAAAAGTAAGAGGGGAGTAAGGGGAATGTTCCTACCTACTTAGTCGACGAAGAGGGAGAGGAAGATGTCCGGCTCGTGCCTGCCGGAGCTGGGGACAAAGGTGCCCAGAAGAGGAGTAACGGCGACGAGGAGGGGATCCAGAGACGCCAGCTGGTGCGGCCTGGCGTGGGAAGACGGGGCAGAGTGGGTTCTGCTGCAGGTATGGCAGCAGAGCGACGAGGAGGAGGAGGAAAGATCGCCGGAAGCTTGGGTTGTCTGACCGGAGAGGGGAGAGATGAAATCGAGGGTTTTTCTCGGCCAAAACTAGCTTGCCTTAGACGGACACCCCTGCTGCTCCTTATAAGGTGCTGGCGAGGAGAGCGGCCTGAGGGAAAGACGTGCAGCGCACGCCGGAGATGGCCGGAGAAGGAGACCCATGCCTTTCTTGCGTTCGCACGAGAGGCATGGCCGATTGTAGGACACAGGGGAGGGTCCCTGCGACAGAGGACGACGTAGGGAACCTCCTGTTCGTTCCTGAGAACGGGCGCCATGTCTTGCGCGTTGCCATCTCCCGTGCAAGGTCGTTGGAGGTATGGTGCTGCTCAGAATGGCAGGGAGGACCGTTCTGCAAAGAATGACGAGAAAGATAGGGGGCCATTTGCAAGGATTTCAAGAGATAAGGGTCAAAAAGTAATTCAAGAGGATCAATTTGTAAAGTCGGTCAAGATGGTCTTTTCTTATGCTCAAATTTTTATACCAGCCTAATTTGAACCTAAGGATTTTAAGGGTGAAATTTGATTTTAGGTTGGACCATGTTTGACCAGTCAATTTGCACAAAAACCTAAATTAGGTCATAAATTGGGCATGGTTCTCATTTTAGGTCAAAATAGGTTGCAAAGGCTAAATTGAAGGTTTTTAACCCTAGGGAATATTTTTCTATGAATTTTAGAGGGCTTATTTGATTTTTATCTTACCTCGAACCTCGTGAATTAAAGTAGGTTTGTTTTAGGGTTACAGAATGTCATTTAATTCCTAGGAGTTGCTATAATCATTTTCAGATCAGATCATCCCACTTCCCTCCTTATTAAGCTTATTTGACCTGTGTTTAAACCCTTAATTACCCTGTTTGCATGCTGCATTGGTGAAATTACAATTTTACCTCTTATGATTTGTCTTATCCTTTAATTTTGAATTTTCTGAGTTAAGCTTCTCTTTAGGTTTTGTAGGAGCTTCTTTGCACTTATTTATATTAATTTGTGCTAGTTATGGTTCATGATGAAGCTCTCATCATACCCCCATGCCTAGCTTTTGCTAGTCCCTTAGCAAAATTTTAAGGTTTCAACCCTTGTTCTAGACCATGAAGTTACTTTAGTACCAACCAAGATCCAAATCTGTTTACCCTTAGCCTTAGTCCTTAGCAAAGGCTTTTAAGGCCCACAAGAGCTAACCTAAGGCTTATTGGACTTTGTGGTTAAAGCACCGATGCTTGAGATAATTTTAGCCCTAGTTCAGTTCGCAGTACATTTTGAAAGAAAGAGAGACAGAAGATTTATATGTTTGGAGAGTTTTCTCTCTCTTTTTATTTTTAATTCTTGCTTAGGATTGGCTTCTCAACACGGTCTGTATCAGATTCCTTGTCCCTATCATCAATCCTTAATGCTTCCTAGCAGTCAATGCTTTGAGATAACACCACCCATGGTAACCCCTAGAACCCTGGCTTTTGAGATTTTGAGATAATCCCGTCCATGGTGTTCCGTGGCCGAATTCAGACCCTGACAATTGACACTTCGTGATAATGCCATCCATGGAATCTGAACCAGCGGAGTACTTACATGCCCCCAGTAGGATATGTAAATATCCTAAGAGACAAGCACCGAGGAGATGATATTTTGTTACGCATCTTCGAGGGGAATTTCCCACCTCTCCGCATTAGGAACTCGTCCAAATCAACTTGTGTTGATCGGTCGCTCCTACTCTAAGTGTCATTTTCAGAATTTTTGCAACTCTTCTGCGTGATTTTGATTTTTATGCTTACTGAACCAGGCTGTGTGTGATGTTAGGGTGCTTAGGTTACTGAGTCCCGTAAACCAAAAGTTAGTTAACGAGGCCAAATACTCTCTAAGCCTTGGACCTAATACTTAAGCTTTTCATTTTCCTCAACCTCTTGAGGAATGTCTAGATTTTAATGGGTACTAAGAGTCTACCCAAGAATGCCTAAGGTTTACGTTCTTACTAATCTCACTGTGCACTTTCCATTTCTTTTCCTGAATGAGGTCTAGAAAGTAGGTGAACTCCTTAATTTCTTACCAACGACTATCTCTTTTCTTTCATTTTGTGCTCCTTTTTATCATTTTGTTCTTTTTCTTCTCCTCCTTTATAGAGTTCACAAAATTTCTTTCCTCCTCTCATTTATTATTATTATTATTTTTCTGTAATTTTTATTGTGTTTTTGCCATATGTGAATTTTTTTGTTTAAACCTTTTCTTGTGAGTTTTGCACTTTCATGCCCACCCATGCCTAAGATTTGCAATGTCCTCATTGTAACTTAGGAGGGTTTTTATTTAACTTAGTTCATACATTAGGATAGATGTTTTGATGAGTGAATGGGTCGGGGTGACTATTGCGGACGATTTCTAATCTCAGATGCAAGCACCTGAGGTGGAGTCGGCTGTCCTAAAGGGTAAACCTTAAGTGCGAAGAGGTGTCAGGAAAGGTTTTGGGTTTTTTTTTAAAATGGCAGGCTGCCTCCCTTGAGCGCTGAGTTTTACGCCATCGGCTGGGCGCAATATGCTCAGGGGAAATGGAGGATAAATGATGACTCAGCCAAATCTGTAGAGGTTACATCGATGAATGGTTTGAGTCTCTGACTGTTCACGATGAAAGGTTCGGAATCATGGCGGAGCGGACAGATTTCGACGGCTCCATTTCCAAAAACCTGTCGGACAAGGTATGGTCCGACCCACTTGGATTGCAGTTTCCTAGGGAAGAGTTTGAGTTGGGCATCAAAGAGTAGGACCTTCTAACCAAGATGAAAGATCTTTCTAGATATGTACTTGTCATGGAAGGCTTTAACCCGCTCTTTGTAGATTCGCGAGTTCTTATACGCATCAAGGCATAACTCGTCGATCTCGCTTATCTGAAGCTTTCTGTGGGTTCCAGCCTTAGAAAGATCTAAATTACAGCTCCGTATTGCCCAATAGGCTTTGTGCTCTAATTCGACGGGAAGGTGACACGCCTTCCTATACACTAGTCTAAAAGGAGACATGCCTAATTGGATTTTGTGGACGGTCCTATAAGCTCACAAAGCTTCCGGAAGTCGGGACGACCAGTCCTTCCTGTCAGGACGAACAGTGACCTGTAGGATTTTCTTGATCTCCCGATTTGATAGCTCAGCTAGACCATTAGTCTAGGGGTGGTAAGGAGTGGAGATTCGGTGAGACACCCCGTATTTAGTCATCAATGACCTGAACTGAGCATTCGTAAAATGGGTCCCCCCATCGGAGATGATTGCACGAGGAATCCCGAACCGTGAGAAGATATTGTGATGAATGAATTTGATAACGATTTTATGACACAAGTTCGGGTTAGTATGGCTTCGATCCATTTGGACACGTAGTCCACAGCTAGCAGAATGTACTCGAAGCCATCCGAAGCAGGAAAGGGGCCCATAAAATCAATCCCCCAAATATCGAAGATTTCGCATACGAGAACTGGCTGCATGGGCATCATGCCGCGATGGCTCATGTTGCCCAAAGTTTGGCAACGACTGCATGCCTTGCAGTGATTGTATGCATCCTTGAATAAAGTGGGCCAATAAAAGCCACACTGGAGGATTTTTGATGCGGTTTTGTGCCCAGAGAAGTGGCCACCGCATGCCTGGTCATGGTAGAAGGAGAGAACATCATTGATTTCACCCTCCGGGACACATCGCTGGATGATTTGGTCGGCACCTATGCGGAAGAGGTACGGGTCTTCCCAGATGTAGTATCTGGCATCCGAGCGCAATTTGTCTTTCTTGGCCTTCGGCCAATCTAACGGGATCTGATGAGATGCCAAGTAATTTACTATATTAGCAAACCATGGAAGTCTAGTACCAATAGTCAGTAGGTGCTCATCAGGAAAATACTCCGTGATGGGTCCAGAAGGGTTGATGATCTCAGAAGGAAGGCGAGATAAATGGTCAGCTACCACGTTTTGTCTTCCCGCCTTGTCGCGAATCTCGAGGTCAAATTCTTGCAACAGCAAGATCCATCGAATTAGTTGGGACTTCGTGTCCTTCTTGGCAAGGAGATGCCTCACAGCTGTATGATCCGAGTAGATGATGACGTGGGAGCCCAGGAGATAAGATCGAAAATTTTCAAGGGCAAATACTATGGCTAGCAGCTCTTTCTTTGTAACTGTATAGTTACGCTGAGCCTCGTCAAGTGTCTTGCTAGCGTAGTAGATTATCACGGGTTTCCTGTCAACTTTCTACCCCAGAACCGCTCCTACAGCGAAATCAGATGCATCGCACATGATCTCAAAGGGTTGAGACCAATCAGGGGATTGTAGGATCGGGGCCTGGGTGACTCGATCATGGAGGTTTTCAAAGGCTTGAGTGCATTCCTTGGAGATCTTAAAGGGTACATCCTTAGAGAGAAGAGTAGTCAGGGGGCACACGATTTTTGAAAAATCAGGAATGAAACGATGGTAAAAATCGACGTACCCTAAAAAAGAACGGATGTCCCTGATTTTCAGGTGCGTCCATGTCTGAGACTATGACGTCTACAGGGAAATAGATATCCCACACTCTTACAATAACATCCTCAAGAATCCCTTTAGGTGACTTTATAGATCGATCTGCTAACTAGAGTGTCACCTCAGTCGGTTTTAGCTCGGATTCTTCTAGGTGGTTAAGTAAGGATGTGGGTATCAGATTTATAGAAGCACCCAAGTCTAGCAATGCTCTATCGAACTGGGTTTCACCTATTTTGCATGAAATTAGGGGAGTACCTGGATCTTTTGCCTTGGGTGGGAGTTTGTTTAGGATTACAGAGCTGGCTTGCTCTGACAGTACAATTGGACTCCCACTCTTGGTTCGCGGCTTACGCTGAGGTGTACATACATTCTTCAAGAATCGTGCCTGAGCCGGTACGTGGCGATTCGCATCCATCAAGGGGATGTTTATTTGGACCTGCTCAAAGAGCTTGACCAGGTCCTCCTCAGGAGCCACAGATTTGGTTGTCTTCTTTCCTTTGGTCAAGGCCTCAGGAAATGGAACCTTGGTTGGTTCTTCTAGGATAGGTCCAGGTCTTTGATCAGGGACAGGGATAGGAACGTCTTGGATCACTGTCCTAGGTTTTGGGTCACTACCAGGCTTGGAGTGGTCTGGATAAGGTGGTTCTTGGGTCTCCTTACCATTGCTGGTGGTCACAGAATTCAGTCCTGCCTGGTTTTAGTTAGGGTTTGATAGGATGGGTTGCTGCTGATAACTCGCATAAGAAGTTGAGGCCTCCATCCCTTCAAGTGAAGGGATAGAGGGGGCCTGATAAACCATGTGTGCTTGGCCCTAGTTTGGGTTCATAACGCGCCGCTGGGTCGGCACGTTATTAGGGTTAGGAAGAGGTTGAGAAGGAAGTGTGCCTGGTTGGCGAGAATTTGCCAACTGGGCCAGTTGGTTTCGAACCTCTGTGATTTCGTCCTTGTGTTACTTCTGAATAGCCGCATTCGTTCTCTGAATGTTAGCCAGAGTCTGAAGGATGAGGGACATTTGGTCCTGGTTCGGTCCTGATGGATAAGTAGGGTTGGGTCGAGGTTGAGGCAGCTGGTAAGGACGAGGTGGTTGTGGACAGGGCTGAAAGGGTGGTCTTTGAGTTTGGGAATTTCCCGCCCACTGGAAGTTGGGATGGTTTCGCCATCCAGGATTGTAGGTATTGGACAATGGGTCATTCTGGATGGCGTTGAGGTCCTCGCAGGTCTGAGGGGCCTCCGAAGAGTCAGAGAATGGGGGAGTGGAATTCCCTCGACTAGTATAGAAAGGGTCGGAGGATCCTTCGATCCGAGAATCAGATGGGGGTGGATATGGTTCCATCCCAGGGGAAGGTCGGTGGAGAATGTTTTGCATAGTCTCCCTTGTGGAAGGAGGTTGTGCAAAGGGATTATGCGCAGATGTGGCTCGCTGCAAGTGCTGAGTCAGCTCATCCACCTTCTTCTCAATAATAGAGACTTTGTCCAATCGACTAGCCATCAATTCCAGATCGACTGATGCGGACAGGCCCTGCGTCTCGTGTGCTCCCCTAAGGTTCGTCGATACGCGGGTATTCGTCCTGTCGAATAATCCCATGGAGTCATTATTGATGGAGTTCTCGCACATATTTTTGAGAATCTCCTACATGGTGTCCTCATGCTGACCCATGATATTCCCTCTGCAGGTTGCATTGATGAAAAGCCTAATATCTTCACGGAGTCCCTAGTAAAAAGACTGGACTTGTTCCCATTTAGGAACTTCGTGATGGGGGCACTTCCTGATGGGATCCTGAAAGCGATCCCATGCCTCATGGAGAGGTTCTCCCGTTTGTTGCGTGAAGTGGGTAATCTGATGGCGCAAGGCATTGGTCCGACCAACGGGAAAGAACTTCAATAATTCGGACTGAAGTTCCTCCCAATTGTTGATCGGCCGGGTCTGTGTTTGGTACCAATGGGCGGCCTTGTCCATAAGGGAGAAGGAAAACATCTTCATGAGGAGAATATCCCGATTTTGTGCATCTGACCCAAAAGACTGGGCCAGATGCTTTAGTTGTTTAATGTGCTGGAAGGGGTCTTCAGAATTAAGCCCATGGAATTTAGGTATGGCATGAATCATGTTGGGCTTTAGTTCAGAATTAGGTCCTCCAATCGGGATTCTGACTCGAGGCTCAATAACCACCGCGAGAGGATTATAATGATCTCACATCATGGGACGCTACGGTGGGTGCATGAAGTTCTGGAAGAGGTCATTGAGTCGCTAGAGCTGGTGCTCCAGATTGTTCTCTTCCTTAACTAGCTGAGCCATTGTGGAAGAAGAAGGTGAGTTGGGTTCGGAGTCGGAGGAGAGGTCTATGTGAAGTGTTGGTTGCACAAACAAGGGCATCGAGGCTCGGCCTCGAGGAGAGTAAATTTCTAAAGGAGGTTTCAAGGACCTCCTACCAAACATACACTGATGGAGAGGATGAGTTTAGCAGGTGCTGGACCCAATCAAGACACCCAGAATGTTAGGTGACTATAGAGGTTCGGGGTAAATGGACCCCTTGATCAAAAGATCGTCCACCTGAGAATTACCTGGGCAGCCAGAGAGGGTGAGTCCCGTGAAGAACCCTACACTGTAGAGCGCCCCCACGGGTTACAGGGTTTCCGCCACCCGACCTCTCTTGTCACTGAGATTCCAGGTAGACCAGAATGGGGACCTTGACCTCTTAAGTCTACCACTTTTAGTTAGGATCAAGGTGCTTAGGTTTTCACTTGAACTTTAGCCTTTTGAGCGCAAAGAGTGACCTAAGTTCAAGGTTGGTTGACCCAAGGGGTCAACTTCACCTACTAATACCTTTGAGAGCTTATTAGGTCTTTGTCCTTTAGGGTTCAAGTGTTTTTAAGAGCCAAATTTCTTAGGGTATCTTAATTGGGTCCAGCACCTGCTAAACTCATCTTCTCCATCAGTGTATGTTTGGTAGCAGGTCCTTGAAACCTCCTTTAGAAATTCACTCTCCTCGAGGTCGAGCCTCAGTGCCCTTGTTTGAGCAAACAACACTTCACATAGACCTCTCCTCCGACTCCGAACCCAACTCACCTTCTTCTTCCACAATGGCTCAGCCAGTTAAGGAAGAGAACAATTTGGAGCACCAGCTCCAGCGACTCAATGACCTCTTCCAAAACTTTGTGCACCTACCTGGCATCCTATGATACGGGACCATTATAATCCTGTTGCGGTGGCTATTGAGCCTCGAGTCAGAATCCCGACTGGAGGACCTGATTTTGAATTAAAGCCCAATATGATTTATGCTGTACCTAAATTTCATGGGCTTAATTCTGAAGACCCCTTCCAGCACATCAAACAGCTAAAGCATCTGGCCCATACTTTTGGGTCAGATGCGCAAAATCAGGATATTCTCCTTATGAAGATGTTCTCCTTCTCCCTTATGGACAAGGCCGCTCATTCGTACCAAACACAGACCCAGCCGATTAACAATTGGGAGGAACTTTAGTCCGAGTTTTTGAAGAAGTTCTTTCCCGTTGGTCGGACCAATGCCTTACGTTATCAGATTACCCACTTCACGCAACAATTGGGAGAACCTCTCCATGAGGCATGGGATCGCTTTCAGGATCTCATGAGAAAGTGCCCCATCATGGAGTTCCTAAATGGGAACAAGTCCAGTCTTTTTACCAGGGACTCCGTGAAGATATTAAGCTTTTCGTCAATGCAACTTGCGGAGGGAATATCATGGATCAGCATGAGGACACCGTGTGGGAGATTCTCAAAAATATGTGCGAGAACTCCATTAATAATGACTCCATGGGATTATTCGACAGGACGAATACCCGTGCATCGACGAACTTTAGGGGAGCACACGAGACGCAGGGCCTGTCCGCATCAGTCGACCTGGAATTGGTGGCCATTCGACTGGACAAGGTCTTTATCATTGAGAAGAAGGTGGACGAGTTGACTCAGCACTTGCACCGAGCGACCTCTGCGCATAATTCTTTTGCACAGCCTCCTTCCACACGGGAGACTGTGCAAAACATTCTCCACCGTCCTTCTCCTGGGATGGATCTGGATCCACCCCCATCTGATTCTCGGATTGGAGGATCCTCCGATCCTTTCCATACTAGCCAGGGGAATTCCATTCCCTCATTCTCTGACTCTTTGGAGGTTCCTCAGACCTACGAGGACCTCAACGCCATCCAGAATGACCCATTCTCCAACACCTACAATCCTGGATGGCGAAACCATCCCAACTTCTAGTGGACGGGAAATTCCCAAACTCAAAGACCACCCTTTCAGCCCCATCCACAACCACCTCGTCCTTACCAGCCGCCTCAGCCTCAGCCCAACCCTACTTATCCATCAGAGCCAAACCAAGACCAAATGTCCCTTGTCCTTTAGACTCTGGCTGACATTCAGAGAACGAATGCGACTATTAAAAAACAACACAAGGACGAACTTACAGAGGTTTGAAATCAACTGGCCCAATTGCCAAATTCTCGCCAATCGGGCACACTTCCTTCCCAACCTCTTCCTAACCCTAATAACGTGCCGACCCAGCGGCGCGTTATGAACCCAAACCCAGGCTAAGCACACATGATTTATTAGGCCCCCTCTGTTCCTTCACCTGACGGGTTGGAGGCTTCCACCTCTTATGCAAGTTATCAGCAGCAACCCATCCTATCAAACCCTAACCAAAACCAGGCAGGATTGAATTCTGTAACCACCCGTAGTGGTAAGGAGACCCAAGATCCACCCTATCCAGACCACTCCAAGCCTGGTAGTGATCCGAACCCTGGGACAGTAATCCAGGACGTTCCTATCCCTGTCCCAGATCAAAGACCTGGACCTATCCTAGAGGAACCAACCAAGGTTCCATTTCCCGAGGCCTTGACTAAGGGAAAGAAGACAACCAAGCCTGTGGCACCAGAGGAGGACCTGGTCAAGCTCTTTGAGTAGGTCCAAATAAACATCCCCTTGATGGATGGCATTTGCCACATGCCGGCTTACGCACGATTCTTAAAGAATGTGTGTACACCTCAACGTAAGCCGCGAACCAAGAGTGGGAGTCCAATTGTACTGTCAGAGCAAGCCAGCTCTGTAATCCTAAGTAGACTCCCACCCAAGGCAAAAGATCCAGGTACTCCCCTCATTTCTTGTAAAATAGGTGAAACCCAATTCGACAGAGCATTGCTAGACTTGGGTGCTTCCATAAAAATGATACCCACATCCTTACTAAAACACCTAGAATAATCTGACCTAAAACCAACTGAGGTAACACTACAGTTAGCAGATCAATCTATAAAGTCACCTAAAGGGATTCTTGAGGATGTTATTATAAGAGTGCGGGATTTCTATTTTCCTGTAGACTTTATAGTCTTAGACATGGACGTACCTGAAAACCCTAGGGATACATCGATCATTCTAGGGAGACCTTTCCTGGCTACTGCTAGAGCCAACATCAGTTGTGAGGAGGGCCAAATAGAGCTGAAATTTGAAAATCAAACCCTCAAAATTGATATCTTTAAGGCCCAACAATGAATCAATTGCGGTGTTATCGAACAAATATGTGATATTAGGGCTTTGGTTGATGAAACGAATTTTGAGAACAACTTGATTATACCTCATCAACCACAGAAAGATCTTGAACCGCAATTAGAGGAGTCAGACCCTAATTTAGACAAACCCATAACTCCTATCCTTGAACCTCACACTTACCCTGAACTACCCGCTGCTGCTGATAACCCCATCCTTGTACTAAAACCCCTTCCCGATCATTTGAAATACATTTTCTTGGGTTCTAATCAGACTTTTCCTGTGATTATAAATTCCAAGCTCACTCCTGATCAGGAATCCCGTCTTATTGCTGTTCTCCAGCAACATCGCAGAGCCATTGGATGGACTCTCGATGACTTGACTGGAATAAGTCCCTCATATTGTACACATCATATTTATTCAGAAGAGGGCGCACGACCTTCCCGTGAAATGCAGAGACGTTTAAACCCCAATCTGCAAGAGGTCGTGAAAAAGGAGATCATCAAGTGGTTAGATGCAGGGATCATCTACCCGATCACCGACAGTCGTTGGGTGAGCCCAATTCAGGTTGTGCCTAAAAAGGCAGGGCTCACCACCATTACGACTGAAATCGGAGAAGTCATACCTACCCAATTAGCCAACTCGTGGAGAGTTTGTATAGATTACCGACGACTCAATTCCTCCACGAAGAAGGATCATTTCCCACTACCTTTCATTGATCAGATTCTCGAAAAATTAGCAGGAAATCGATTCTTCTACTTTCTTGACGGGTACTCCGGTTATAACCAAGTAGCTATTCATCCTGAGGACTAAGAGAAGACACGTTCACCTGCCCCTTTGAAACGTATGCATTCCGAAGGATGCCTTTCGGTCTCTGCAATGCACCCGTGACTTTTCAGCGGTGCATGCTTGCCATATTCTCTGATATGGTAGGTGATTATCTGGAAGTCTTCATGGATGATTTCTTAGTCTTCGAGGCATTATTTGATGATTGCCTCCAGCACTTGGTTCATATACTCAGGAGTTGCATCGATGTTAATTTGGTTCTTTCCTGGGAAAAGAACCATTTTATGGTGCCTGAGGGGATCGTCCTAGGACATCTAATTTCTGAGAAAGGCATCCAAGTGGATCGAGCCAAGGTTGATCTAATTTCTCGTCTTCCTATGCCTAGCACGATCAGGGACATCCGTTCTTTTCTGGGGCACGTCGGTTTTTACTGTCGTTTCATTCTAGATTTTTCAAAAATCGCACGTCCCCTAACTACTCTTCTCTCTAAAGATGTACCCTTTGAGATCTCCAAGGAATGCACTCAAGCCTTTGAAAACCTCCGTGACCGAGTCACCCAGGCCCCGATCCTACAATCCCCTGCTTGGTCTCAACCTTTTGAGATCATGTGCGATGCATCTGATTTTGCTGTAGGAGCGGTTCTGTGGCAGAAAGTTGACGGGAAACCTGTGGTCATCTACTACGCTAGCAAGACACTTGACGAGGCTCAGCGTAACTACACAGTTACGGAGAAAGAGTTGCTAGCCGTAGTATTTTCCCTTGAAAATTTTCGATCTTATCTCCTGGGTTCCCACGTCATCGTCTACTCGGATCACACAGCTGTGAGGCATCTCCTTGCCAAGAAGGATGCGAAGCCCCGACTAATCCGATGGATCTTGCTGTTGCAAGAATTTGACCTCGAGATTCGCAACAAGGCAGGAAGATAAAATGTGGTAGCTGACCATTTGTCTCGCCTTCCTTCTGAGATCATCAACCCTTTCGGATCCATCACGGAGCATTTCCCTGATGAGCACCTGCTGACTATTGGTACTAGACTTCCATGGTTTGCTAATATAGTAAACTACTTGACATCTCATCAGATCCCGTCTGATTGGCCGAAGGCCAAGAAAGACAAATTGCGCTCTGATGCCAAGTACTACATTTGGGAAGATCCGAACCTCTTCTGCATAGGTGCCGACCAAATCATCTGGAGATGTGTCCTGGAAGGTGAAATCAATGATATTCTCTCCTTCTGCCATGACCAGACATGCGGTGGCCATTTCTCTAGGCACAAAACCGCATCGAAAATCCTCCAGTGTGGCTTTTATTGGCCCACTCTGTTCAAGGACGCATACAATCACTGCAAGGCATGCAGTCGTTGCCAAACTTTAGGCAACATGAGCCATCGCGACATGATGCCTTTGCAGCTGATTCTCATATGCGAAATCTTTGATATTTGGGGGATTGATTTTATGGGCCCCTTTCCTGTTTCGGATGGCTTCGAGTACATTCTGCTAGTTGTGGACTACATGTCCAAATGGATCGAAGCCATACCGACCCGAACCTGTGATCATAAAATTGTCCTCAAATTCATTTATCACAATATCTTCTCACGGTTCGGGATTCCTCGTGCTATCATCTCCGACGGGGGGACCCATTTCACAAATGCTTAGTTCAGGTCACTGATGACCAAATACGGGGTGTCTCATCGAATCTCCACTCCTTATCACCCCTAGACTAATGGTCTAGCTGAGCTATCAAATCCGGAGATCAAGAAAATCCTGCACGTCACTGTTCGGCCTGACAGGATGGACTGGTCGTCCCGACTTCCGGAAGCTTTGTGGGCTTATAGAATCGCCCAAAAAATCCAATTAGGCATGTCTCCTTTTAGGTTGGTGTACAGGAAGGCATGTCACCTTCCCATCGAACTAGAGTATAAAGCCTATTGGGCAGTACGGAGCTGTAATTTAGATTTTTCTAAGGCTGGAACCCACAGAAAGCTTCAGATAAGTGACATCGATGAATTATGCCTTGATGCGTACAAGAACTCGCGAATCTACAAGGAGCAGGTTAAAGCCTTCCATGACAAGTACATAGCTAGAAAGATCTTTCATCCTGGTCAGAAGGTCCTAGCCTTTGATGCCCGACTCAAACTCTTCCCTGGGAAACTGCGATCCAAGTGGGTCGGACCATACCTTGTCCGACAGGTTTTTGGAAATGGAGCTGTCGAAATCAGTTCGCTCAGCCATGATTCCGAACCTTTCATCGTGAACGGTCAGAGACTCAAACCGTTCATTGATGTAACCTCTACTGATTTGGCTGAATCATCAATTATCCTCCATTTTCCCTTAGCATATTGCGTCCAGCTGATGGCGTAAAACTCAAAGCTCAACGAGAGGCAGCCTGTCATTCTCTTTGAAAAAACCTGAAACCTTTTCTGACACCTTTTCGCACTTAAGGTTCACCCTTTAGGACAGCCGACTCCACCTCAGGTGCTTACATCTGATATTATAAATCGTTCTCAACTGTCACCCTGACCCATTCACTCATCAAAACATCTATCCTAATGTATGAACTAAGTTGAATAAAAACCCTCCTAAGTTATAATGAGGACATTGCAAATCTTAGTCATGGGGGTATGAAAGTACAAAACTTGTAAGAAAAGGTTTTAAACAAAAAAATTCACATGTGCCAAAAATACCATAAAAATTAAAAAAAAATTAAAATGAGAGGAGGAAAGAAATTTTGTGAACTCTACAAAGGAAAAAAAAAGGGAACAAAATGAAAAGAAGGAGCACAAAATGAAAGAAAAGAAATAGTCATTAGTAAGAAATTAAGGAGTTAACCTAAGTTCTAGACCTCATTCAGGAAAAGAAATGGAAAGTGCACAGTGAGATTAGTAAGAACGCGAATCTTAGATATTGTTGGATAGACTCTTAGTACCCATTAAGATCTAGACAATCCTCAAGAGGTTGAGTAAAATGAAAAGCTTAAGTATTAGGTCCAAGGCTTAGGGAATATTTGACCTCGTTAACTAACTTTTGGTTTACAGGACTCAGTAACCTAAGCACCCTAACTTCACACACAGCCTGGTTCAGTAAGCATAAAAATCAAAATCACGCAGAAGCGTTGCAAAAATTCAGAAAATGACACTTAGAGTAGGAGCGGCCGATCAACACAAGTTGATTTGGACGAGTTCCCAGCGCGGAGAGGTGGGAAATTTCCCTCGAAGATGCGTAACAAAATATCATCTCAGTGCTTGTCTCTTAGGATATTTACATTTCCTATTGGGGGCATGTAAGCACTCTGCTGGTTCAGATTCCATGGATGGCATTATCGCGAAATGTCAATTGCCTGGGTCTGAATTCGGCCACGGAACACCATGGATGGGATTATCTCGAAATCTCAATAGTTAGGGTTCTGGGGGTTACCATGGGCAATGCTATCTCGAAGCATCGATTGTAAGGAACCCTTGAGGATTGATGATGGAAACAAGGAATCTGATACAGACTGTGTTGAGAAGCTAATCCTAAGCTAGAATTAAAAAGAAAAAGAGAGAGAAAACTCTCCAAACATATAAATCTTCTACCTCTCTTTCTTACAAAACGCACTGTGAACTGAGCCAGAGCTAAAATGATCTCAAGCACGGGTGCTTTAACCACAAAGTCCAATAAGCCTTAGGTTAGTTCTTGTAGGCCTTAAAAACCTTTGTTAAGGACTGAGGCTGAGGCTAGACAGATCTGGATCTTGGTTGGTACTTGAGTACCTTTTAGGCCTATGGTTGGCATTCTGACCTAATCTAGGTTTCAAAAGAAAAAGCACTTATCTGAAATCATTGAGAACTTCATGGTCTAGAACAAGGGTTGAAACCTTAAAATTTTACTAAGGGACTAGCAAAAGCTAGGCATGGGGGTATGATGAGAACCTCATCATGAACCCTAACTAGCACAATCTAATCCAAATATGTGCGAAAAAGCTCCTACAAAATCCAAAGAGAGGCTTAACTCAGAGAATTCTGAGTTAAAGGATAAAACAAATCATTAGGGGTAAAACTGTAATTTCACCAATGCAGTATGAAAATAGGGTAATTAAGGATCCAAACATAGGTCAAACAACCTTAATAAGAAGGAAAGTGGGATGATCTGATCTGAAAAGGGTTATAGTAACTTCTACGAATTAAATGACATTCTGTAACCCTAAAACAAATCCACTTTAATTCACGAGGTTTGAGATAGGATAAAAATCAACTAAACCCTCTAAAATTCATATAAAAATATCCCCTAGGGTTTACAACCTTCAATTTGGCCTTTGAAACCTATTTTGACCTAAAATGAGAACCATGCCCAATTAATGACTTAATTTGGATTTTTACGCAAATTGACCGGTCAAACATGGTCCAACATAAAATCAAAATTCACCATTAAAATCCTTAGGTTCAAATTAGTATAGTGTAAAAACTTGGGCCTAAGAAAAGACCATCTTGACCAACTTTACAAATTGGTCCTCTTAATTTACTTTTTGACCCTTATCTTTTGAAACCCTTACGTTTAGGCTCCCAACTTCTCGTCGTTCTTTGCAGAACGGTCCTCCCTGCCACTTCTATGCAGCACCATGCCTCCGGCGACCTTGCATGGAGGATGGCACTGCGCAAGGCAGGGCGGCCATCCTCTAGAACAAACGGGGGATTCCTAGCCACGTTCTCTGTCGCAGGGACCCTCCCCTGCCCTTTACCATCAACCATGCCTCTCATGCTAACGCACGAAAGGCATGGGTATCCTCTCCGGCCACTCTTTGGCGAGGCTGGCACGTCACCACCTCGGTCCCCTTTCCGCGCCAAGGCCTTTATAAGGAGCGGCAAGGTCTGTCGACTCCTTCAAGCTTCCTCTGGCGGAGAAATACCCCCCATTTCATCTCTTCCCCCTCCGGTCAGAGAGCCCGAGCTTCCGGCAATCTTCTCCTCCTCCTCCTCGCCGCTCTACTGCCCTTCCTGCAGCAGAGTTTACTCTGCCCTATCGTCCATGCCAGGCCGTACCAGCTGGCGCCCTCCGACCGCCTCCTCGTCGCCGATACCCTCCTCCTGGGCATCTTCGTCCTCAACTCAGGCAGGCATGAGCCAGGCGCTGCTCTCTCCCCCTTCGTCGAGTAAATAGGTACAAAGTTTCCTCTCTCTCTCTCTCCCTTGTATTTTCCCCCTTCTAATTTGCCATTTCAACCACCCGACCGTCACTGTCCAACTCCATCTTCCCCATCTCCGGTCGCCTTCTCCGGCGAGGCCATCCCACTTCCACAGACCACCTCACCAGTCGCCGACTACCCTAGAAGCTCCCCCTCACTCCACCCAACCGTTCCCCCCTCTCCATTCACTGCCATACACCGCCCAACAACCCCCCGAACAAACCCATCTTCACGCACACAGTCTGACCTAGGTCTACCTCCACAAGCACTCTCGCGCCTCGCCGACCCTCGCACTGTCTTCGCCGCACTACGATGAAGCTTCCTACGTTTTCTGATGTGGCCGAGAGGCCGTCATTGTATTTTCAGGTCGGCAGCCCCTCGTCGCCATTGCTAAGCTGCTGTAGCTCCTTTGCTCGCAGCTCCAGACTTTCTCCAGCCCAGGAGCGCATCCTAGGAAGCGCAGATTGCATCTGCGAATACGCCCAGGCCTGCAATTGGGTCGCGAGCCTTGCAGCTGCCCCAATTGGCAACGGCTTCCTCAGCCGCGGGTGCGAGATTTGGAGGTGGGACTTTAGTCCCACCTCGTAAGTGTGTGGCCGCGCGCCCACACTTATATTGAAAAAGTGTATCAAGCTATTTGCCTTAGATACACAGGGGTCAGGTCCCTCTCACCCACACACAGCGCGCCACACGCTCACCCGCCCTCGCCCGCGCTCACGCCCCGCGGGTCTGGGCCGGATCCGACTACTCGACCAAGCACTCCTCGCCCACCACCGCACGCCAGTGGGCCTGGTCCTGGGCGTGCTACCCGAACCCGATTACCCGGCTCTGGGAGAGCATTCCTAAGAGAGATTCTGAGAAAGAGAGAGACGCGAGGAAGGGGTAGGGGTAGGTTTTGCACTGACCACTATGTGTGCGCGTAGGGAAGAAAGAAAGAAGAAGAAGAAGCAAGCTAAGGAAGAAGAAGAGAGGAGGAGTAGCCGAAGCCTTAGCCTCACTGAGTAGCTGAAGAAGAAAGGAAGGAGAGGAGCTGAAGAAGAAGAGAAGAAGCCACACTGTAGCAAACCCACAGTTAAGTTGTCTGAGAATCAAATCAGACGACAGAAGGGCAGCAACCAGAGCAGAAAGAAGAGGAAAAGAAAAGGAGCAGAAGCAGAGAAGAAGGAAGAAAAAGAAGAAAGAAGACACAGCCGCAAGAAAAGAGAAGAAAAGAAAGAAGGAAGCAGAGAAGAGAAAGAACAAGGCAGGCTGAGAAGAAAGGAAGACTCTGCAGCTGAAAGAAAGAAAGAAAAAGAGAGGAGAAAGAATAAGAAGATCACCACAGCTGTAGGCTAAAGAAGAAAAGAAGAAAGAAGAAGAAGAAGAGGAACGGCCAAGAAGAAGAAAAGAGAGAAGAAGAAGAAGCCAACAAAACTCTCTCTCTCTTATTATTTTTGTAACAAATTTGTGAATATTTATGCTTTTAGAATTCTAATTGCTCCCTAAGTTCGACCTCGGGAAAACTTGTTATTCCGAGTAAAAATTTGTACTAATCTGGTAGCTATTTTGTCATATACTACAATGATTGTAAACCATAAATAACCATCACGACGAAACAAGGCAGCAACCAGCATTACTTCTATCCTACACACACATACAAAGATCAGCGCAAAACCTACCCCTACCCCTTCCCCGCGTCTCTCTCTCTCTGGATCTCTCTTTGGAAAGCTCTCCCAGAGCTGGGTAATCGGGTTGGGTTGCGCGCCCGGGTCCAGGCGCACCGGTGTGGGTGGTGCACGAGGAGTGCACAGGCAGGATAGTCGGGTCAGGTCACCAGGTCAGCGTGGGCAGTGCCGCGGACGAGGCGCGTGAATAGGTGAGGGACCTCACCCCATGTGTATTGGAGGCAAACAACTAATATCACAAAATCAATTTATGTGTGGGCGTGCACCCACACACTTCTGAGGTGGGACTAAAGTCCCACCTCTGCTCCGCGTGCCCGCAAGCGAGAAGCAGCTGTCGATTTGGCCAGCAGCTAAGGTTTCGCACTCCCAATCGAGAACCTGGGCGCCTTTGCTGGCTTGCCCCGCGTCACCTGGAGCTCACGCCTGGAGAGGAGGAGACCTGGAGCTGCCTGCGAAGAAGCTCCAGCAGCTCGTCAATGGCGGCGAGGAGGTTGAACCCTGAAATCACGAGATGACCTCCCGGCCATGTTAGACAAAACAGGGAGCTTCGCCGGAGTGTGGCAAAGGTGGTGTGAGGGTCGGCGAGGCGCAAGAGCACCTGTGTCTGTGTGCCTAGGGCAGACTGCGTGTGCGGAAGTGGGTGTGTTCGGGGGCTGGTCTAGAGGTGAAGGGCGGTGAATGGAGTAGGGGAAACGTTTGAGTGGAGTGAGGGGGAGCTTCTGGGCTTGCCGGCGAGGGGTGAAATGGCCTGTGGAGGTGGAGCGACCTTACCGGAGATGGAGGCCGAAGGTGAAGCAAATGGAGGTGGTAGTGGCAGTTGAGGGGTCTAAAATGCCAATTTAAGGGGGGAAAAGTAAGAGGGGAGTAAGGGGAAGGTTCCTACCTACTTAGTCGACGAAGAGGGAGAGGAAGACGTCCGACTCATGCCTGCCAGAGCTGGGGACGAAGGTGCCCAGAAGAGGAGTAACGGCGATGAGGAGGGGATTCGGAGACGCCAGCTGGTGCTGCCTGGCGTGGGAAGATGGGGCAGAGTGGGCTCTGCTACAGGTATGGCAGCAGAGCGACAATGAGGAGGAAAGATCGCCGGAAGCTTGGGTTGTTTGGCCGGAGAGGGGAGAGACGAAATCGAGGGTTTTTCTCGACCAAAACTAGCTTGCCTTGGACGGATGCCCCTGCCGCTCCTTATAAAGGTGCTGGCGAGGAGAGCGGCCCGAGGGAAAGACGTGCAGCGCACGCCGGAGATGGCCGAAGAAGGAGACCCATGCCTTTCGTGCGTTCGCACGAGAGACATGGCCGGTTGCAGGACACAGGGGAGGGTCCCTGCGACAGAGGATGACGTAGGGAACCTCCCGTTCGTTCTTGAGAACGGGCGCCATGCCCTGCGCGGTGCCATCTCCCGCGCAAGGTCGCTGGAGGTATGGCGCTGCTCAGAATGGCAGGGAGGACCGTTCTGCAAAGAACAATGGGAAAGATATGGGGGCCATTTGCAAGGGTTTCAAAAAATAAGGGTCAAAAAGTAATTCAAGAGGACCAATTTGTAAAGTTGGTCAAGATGGTCTTTTCTTAGGCTCAAATTTTTATACCAACCTAATTTGAACCTAAGGATTTTAATGGTGAAATTTGATTTTAGGTTGGACCATGTTTGACCGGTCAATTTGCACAAAAACACAAATTAGGTCATAAATTGGGCATGGTTCTCATTTTAGGTAAAAATAAGTTGCAAAGGCCAAATTGAAGCTTTTCAACCCTAGGAAATATTTTTCCATGAATTTTTGAGGGTTTTGTTGATTTTTATCCTGCCTCGAACCTCTTGAATTAAAGTAGGTTTGTTTTAGGGTTACAGAATGTCATTTAATTCCTAAGAGTTGCTATAACCCTTTTCAGATCAGATCATCCCACTTCCCTCCTTATTAAGCTTATTTGACCTGTGTTTAGACTCTTAATTATCCTGTTTGTGTGCTGCATTGGTGAAATTGCAATTTTACCCCTTATGATTTATATTATCCTTTAATTCAAAATTTTCTGAATTAAGCTTCTCTTTAGGTTTTGTAGGTGCTTCTTTACACTTATTTAGATTAATTTGTGCCAGTTAGGGTTCATGATGAGGCTCTCATCAACGATCTTCCTCATGAAACAATCCACTAGGACATGATAGGCGGACAGCTAGTCCATCTCTAGGATCACGCCAAAATCCTCCATCTGTATTACAATCAGGTTAGCGGGGCGGCTGTGTCCCCCTATACTAACCTCGCAGTCCATGTAAACTTCCTCGGCTACAAACAACTGGTCACATGGGCCTCTGATCACAAATGGATCCTCTAACAGTACACTACCCTTCCTCAAACTGACAGTAAAACTTGTAGCGACGAAGGAGTGTGTGGTGCCGAAATCAAAAAGTACGTACACTAATCTGTCAGAAACAGTAACCATACCTGCCACCACTGAACCCGAAGCCTTGGCGTCTCTGTGTGTCAGGGTGTTGATACGCCCCTCAGCTCTTGGTGCAGACGAAGCAGCTACACTCTGGGTCAGACGTGCAGTAGCTGGCCGGTACCCTCCTCAGGACTACTATCCTCCCCCACGTGCCTGGTGACCACAACCACTAGCTCAGCTTCCAACGCTCGGTGCAGGGAGTATCTACTGTGCTCTGGCCCTAGATGGGCAGTCCCTCCTGATGTGGCCCGACTAACCACACTGGTAGCAGAGGGGTACACAACCTCCTCTCTCCGTAGGTCCTTGTCGGCGGCTAGGCGAGGGTCTGGTGCTGGCTACTGGCCCTTGTTTGGGGTCCCCAAAGCCACTGATGGCCCTTAAAACAAGACGGCTCTCCTGCGGGCGCCATGTGCCTCCTCTCCTGACAGTCCTGAGAGTACTCTGGCTGGTAGGGCCTTTTCCGTCCGCTGTCAGTGTCTCGCACGGCCGGGTTGGTCTCCTTGTAGGTCATGGCTGCCTCAACCATACGAGAGAAAGTGAGCAGCTTCAGTGATTTGACATACCCCCGAATAGCAGGTCAGAGCCCCTCAGTAAACCTTTACAGGTGCTCCTCCTTAGTAGACACATCTGTCAAGGCAAAACATGACAGCTCCAGAAAACGCGTGCGGTACGCGCTAACCGTCATCGTCCCCTGGCGGAGAGTGTGAAACTCCCGCCTTCTCTGGTCCTACCAGGTCTGCGAAAAGTACTGCTCGCAGAGGAGAGCCACGAACTGGCCCCACATCGGCTCTCTCCCTCCTGGACTCTGACTGCCCTCCACCACCTGTGTGCTGCACTCTCTAGTTGGTACATGGCAAAGGCCACGTGGCACTTCACGGGAGGGCGAAGGGTGTCGAACACCTTCTCTATCTGCTCCAGCCAGTCCTCTGCCTCAGACGAGTCCTCATCCCCCTTGAAGGAGGGGGCTTCAATTTCCGGAACTGTCCGAAAAGCTCATGGTGCAGCTGCAATGGGGGAATGGGCACTCCTCCAAGCAAGGAGGGCTCATGCTCGGAAGTGTCAGAGTGTGGTGGGGGTGGTGGAGGACCACCCCCTCCCCCTCCTGCTTGTCTGGCGCTGCGACGGTCTATCTGTCCCACCGAGGACTCCCTCTCCGCGTCCTTAGGGAGAGGTGCCCGTAGGGGCTGGTGGAGCTCCTCTCGCACAATGTCTCTGATTAGCTGGGCGAGATCCTAGGCCTGAACGCTAGGGAGAAGAGGTGGATCAACTGGTACCTTAAGTCCGGCATATTCGCCCCTCCGACCTCGTCCACAGCCACGATCACGGCCTACCTCGGGAACTCCTCAACGAGGCATCTCATGCAAGGAGACGCAACAGATAGAACAAGAGTGTCAACGATACTGGATTACATCGAGAAAAGACTCGGAAACGAAAGTCAAAGCAATACGTTGTAGTGGCTATCCTAGTTATATGCACTTGAGTGGTTATTCTCAAGCCAATTGGTTCATTTCTCGAGACGACCTTGCTCTGATACCATCTTGTTACGACTCGGTTCCCGGATCCTTACAGGACTCGAGTCCAGTTCGCCTCGACTAATCCCAAGACCTAGTCGTCCAACAAGAAATAACCAAAAGCAGGAAAAATAAACCACATTCACACATGCAATAGAAGAAAAGTACGAAGCAGTAAAGAAGGTATAACAACAGTCTCAACACGTAGTACATGCCATCACAACAACAATAGAAAACGCAAAGGAAACAGAAGTAACGGGAACAGTAAACTGTGTCCATTACTTACTACTACAGTAGAGAAAAAGAAAGTGCTGAAAGAACAACTACGGCTGGGCTCGGTTGGGCCCAGCACCCTCTGCAGTCGGAAACTCGGGTTGCTCAACTCCTGGTCTTGAACAGTGTTATGAAAAGACAGAGTCAGCGAACGCTGAGTAAAGTGGTTTTACATTATTTAAGTATAAATACAGTAAAAATAACAACAGATTTATTTCACATTTCTATTTATTTCATTTAAGTATTTCTGTTTCATCTATTTCTCAGAGTGTCTAGGTATTTCTTGATCTTGCATGTTCCTCGTGGGAACGATCTTGATTGCAGTCTTTTCCATAGAGTAGAAGGTACACGTGGTGCTCTCCTGGCCAGAGAGTCCCCTGTGGTAGTCCTACACCCAGTCAACCACCCCAAGGTCATTGTCGAGACATAGTAGTGACTACGACAAGCGTGATAAGTCCACGGGTAGCTACCCTACACTGACACGCGATCAGTCGTTTCCGCTAGCAGGTACGCCCAAAATACAGCACAGAACAGTATAAGGCCTTGCCCTCGCAGAACAGGGGTCTCGCCCCTCCACAGTCCGCGTACCCTTGTCCGACTACCCCGGTTTGCCCAGAGGGCCTAATAAAGTCGATGTAGGGTGGCTAGCTGAACTCCGAGTTCCGTGGGGTGGCTAGCTCCCTCCCTACACTAGTAGCACACCTCGGTACCACGTACGTGAGGGTCAACAGGAGTCGATGTAGAGTGGCCAATCCTAATCCCGTGTCTCAACCCAAGGGAGGCTAGCTCTGCTCTACACGAAAAATGGACAGTTGCTCTCCTTGGTACCACGTACACAAGGGCCAGCTCACTTCCCGTCTAAATTCCAGATTTCCTTTCATCCACAGGAGTTCTACACCTAATTCCCCATAGGGTTTGTGCTCATATTCGTCTCATTTATCTAGGTTCTGATCTCATGTCTCATAATTCGTTCCTCATTCATATACAGGCAGCTCGTATTTTAACATGCATCTCGTAATTATATTAAAGACATTTGCTATCAGTTTGTCTTAGCCATGCATTCAAGTAAACAGTACAGCTCAATAGGCTCATTCATTTCTACCATAGGGTTCATTCCATATCCTAGAGTTCAATTCGACCATTCCAACCAAATACATTCTTATTTAAATATTAACAACTGAGTAAACGACTCTACCGGATATCACGAGAGGAATGGGGGCTTGTGCTGCAGATCTCGTCGTCTTCATGGGCCCCGAACACACCACTAGCTGGTAACCTATACCAGCGACCAATGTACATTAGACGAGCTTAAAATAGCAGATACTCAACACGAACACGTAGAGGAACTCGAGTAGTGTTAAGACCCGAAGACATCAAATACTTTTAAGACGTCTGGGAGTTGGTCCAGACGTCTGGATGCCTTCCCAGACGTCTGGAAATAATTTTTTGCATGCGTACGATCGCGAGACTACCCGCGTGCGCGCGCAGACTGAAACCCGCCGACCTGTAGACATTTTTTCTTCCCCCCGACGCCTTCAAATACCCCTCTCGCCTCTCCCCTCTCCCTCGTTCACCACACTACCATCTTCCCCTTCCTCCAGTGCGAGCGTAAGAGTGAGAGTGAGAGCGGGCAGCAACTGCTGCCGGGTGCGGTGCGGAGAGGAAAAGGTGCAACGAGAGGGAAGAAGAGGGAGAGTGCGCGAGAAAGAGAGAGCAAGCTCGCCGGAGCAGCTCGGGGCCGGCCGATAGGCGCGCAGAGGAGCGAGGTGCTGGGTAGGTTACCCAGGTGCTGTTGCAGCTCAGGCAGCAGGCGGGCGAGTGCGGCGCGACCATGCGCAGCAGAAAGAACGCGAGGAGGTTTTGATTTTGGGAATTTTTCCCAGAATCAGACGTCTGGACCTACATCCAGACGACGCGGGCGACGTCTGTAGGGAGATCCAGACGTCTGAAAGGTACGAAATTTCTCCTCTTCCTCCTTTTTGCGGATCAGCCATGCAGGCCGATCCGCCGAAGGCTGAGACGTGTCATGATGAGGAGGCTTTCGTCGCGTGTGCAGGTTTCGTTTCGGGAAGGCGTGAGGACACGCCCTCCCACGCAGATCAGACGTCTGGGAACAGCACTAGACGGCGGAGAGCATCTCCAGACGTCCGGAGATGTGGTCGGACGTCTGGAACTGGGTCTAGACGATTCAGCAGGATCCCTGAACGTCTGAGGAGCAGCGCGGAGTGAGGTATGACCTGGACCACTTTTTAAGACATCTGGAAGGTGTTCCAGACGTCTGATTTAAGTCAGAGTTGTCGTTTTGACCTATTTAGGTCCATTTGAGGTCCGCTTTCCGCGTTTAAAATTCCATTCTTCTCAGAATTAGTTCCTCTACTTATTTAAAATGCTTCTATCCTGTTCTAAGTGGTTTCTTGTGATTGATCCTTGTGTTAGGACCTCATTCCGTTGCGACTCTGGGGGTTGCGGAGGCACGCGGACCTGCCGATCACGCCCTCATTACTCTCGATTTTGCAGGTAGAGTGGCTCCCCCTAGTTATTTACCAATATTAATGCATCTTTGAGCTGAATAATAGATCTTAGGGTATGGTATGAATCCTAGGACTTGAAAACTAGATTGAATGATAGATCCTAGGGTATGGCATGAATCGTAGGATTTGAAAACTAGATTGAATGATAGATCCTAGGGCATGGTATGAATCCTAGGAACAGAAACAATGAAACGAATGTCGTGAATACTTGAATTGCAGTCTTGGATAAGTAGACAGAAAAATTGCCTGTAATTGGATAACAGCTGCCTATGAAATGTAGTGTACTGCTGCTAGTAACTGCTACATGTAATTCCTGAAGTTTGGAAAATTTTAATTGAGCTGCTTGTATATAAATTGGTATTAAATGTTGGAAACACGGGCTAAATTTGAATGAAACTAAAATGATGAAACCTAGTATGGTTTGGCCTGAGAAATATGAGCATGAATCCTACGGGGAATTAGGAGTAGAACTCCTGGAAAACAAATAGAATAGAATTGGGAAAGTGGATGGGGAAGTGAGCTGGCCCTTGAGTACGGAGTACCAAGGAGAGCGACTATTCCCCTCGTTTAGTGCAGAGCGGAGCTAGCCGCCCCAGGGACCCGGGGTTAGGTTTGGCCACTTTGTACCGACTTTTGGCCCTCACGTACACAGTACCGGGGAAAGCTACTAGTGTAGGGAGAGAGCTAGCCACCCCATGGACCCCGGGGTTCTGCTAGCCGTCCTACACCGACTTGTTAGGCCCATTGGGCAAACCAGGGTAGTTAAGCGAGGGTGCGTAGACTGTGGAGGGGCAAGACCCCTGTTTGGTTATTGTGGAGGGGCTGGACCCTTGTTACTGAGAGGGCTCTACCTTATACTAGTTCCGTGCTGTGCTTTGGGCGACCCGTTAACGGAAACGACTGACCACGTACCAGTGCGGGGTAGCTACCTGTGCGTTTATCGCGCTTGCCGTAGTCATCGTTACGTCTGTCAGTGACCTTGGGGTGGTTGACTGAGGGTAGGACCACCACGGGAGACTCTCCCAGCCAGGAGAGCACCACGTGCTACTTCTACTTTTCGGAAAAGACTGCAATCAAGATCGTTCCCACGAGAAACATTCGAGATCAAGAGAAAGATCTGAGAAATAATTCAAGAAAGAGTAAATAGAGGAATAAAGAAAGAAATTAAAACAACAGCTACTTGTCCACCTTTACTGTTTTCTTAGCTAGCTGGTTGCCGCTCTATTCAGCGTTTCGCTGACGTATTACATTTGTCACCTTTTTCAGGACCAGGTGTTTAGCAGTCAGAGCCTGTGGCTGCAGAGGGTGCTGGGCCTAGTAGAGCCTAGTAGTTGTACTTTGTTGTACCATTTTTCTGTAGTAGTGAGTATTTTTGTTTCACTTGTACTCTTTTATTGTAATCTTCATATTTCTGTACTTGTTTTTAATTCTCTACTGTTGTGGTGGTATGTATTGTAGTAATCATTTTCTTTACTGCTGTACTTTTGTTACTGTTAGTTACATGCATGGTGAATGTGGTTTATTTTACTACTTTTTGGTTACTTTCTCGTTGGACGACTGGATCTTGGGATCAATCGAGTAGGTCCGATTCTCGTGTCCTGTAGGGATTCGGGAACTGGGTCGTAACAAGTAGAAAACAACGGTACTTCGTTTGCGAAAATCTGATTTCATTTGGGCCTTAAACAGGCCAAAAATGCTATTACTGATCAAAATCAGACGTCTGGGACTAATCCCAGCTGTGTTAAAAGATGTCAAAAGCTCACCTTGTGTTTCCTACGGCTGATCAGATGTCCAGACTCCCTCTGCGACCGTCTGGGAACAATTCCAGATGTCGGACAAGGTCTCCGGTCATCTGGAAGCACCTCCGGACGTCTGGTGATGTGATTAGACGTCCAAAAGTGCTTGGGAAAGCGTACCCTACGCCTTCCCAAAGCCTGCCCTGCGTACGAAAACGCAGGCACTGTTTCAGCCCAACAACTCCTGCGTTGAGATCTTCTACATGGCGGAAATGAGCGCAGGAATGTACGTACCTCGCGCGATACGTGCTTTCAGACGTCCGGCCTTAGCTCCGGACATCCAGGTGCCTTGCCAGTCGTCTAGAATTCACTCCAAACGTCTGATACTGGAAAATTTCCAGTATCAGAACCTCTTCACGCTGCTCATCGTGCTCGCCCTTCGCCCGCAGTGGCAGCTCCAACAGCTCCTCACCGACACCCTCCTCTCTCTTGCATCTCCTCCTTGAGCTCCACCAAGCTCCTACGGTTGCCTTCCTCCTTCCCCCGCTCTCACTCCCTCGCACTCTCTCACTCTCACTCCTCTCACTCTCCCTTCCCCGGCTCCTCTCTTCCTCGCCACGGCTGTAGCAGCAGGGATGGGAGGGGAACATGGCTGTCACGGAGAAGGTGGAGGTGGCGGTGGTTGTGGTATGAGGAGGAGAGGAAAGGAGAAGGGAAGGGGTATATATAGGAGAGGGATGTTAGGGTTTGGGTGAGGGAAGGAGAGAGAGGGTCTCTGCGTGCCGCCTGCGTGCAGAGTGCACCGCGTAGTACGAAATCTCACTTTCAGACATTCGAAAACGTGTCCAAACGTCTGGACAGACGTCTGACGAAACTCCAAACGTCTTAGATGGCTAAAAAGGTAACAAGCCATTACAGAGTGCAAGGCCCTATGCTGTTCCGTGCTATACTTTTAGGTGTACCCTCCAGCGAAAACGACTGACCGCGTGTCAATACGGGGTAGCTACCCGTGCGCTTATTGCACGTGCCGTAGTCATCGCTACGTCGCGACCGCGACCTCGGGATGGTTGACTGGGTGTAGGACTACCACAGGGGACTCTCTCAGCCAAGAGACCACCACGTATACGTCCTATATCATTGGAAAGACTGCAATCAAGATCGTCCCCTTGAGGGACAATCAAGATCAAGAAATGACCAGATTCTTAATAGAATAAATAAATCAGAACTACTTAGTTGAGGTAAGTGGAAATGAATATTTAATTAGTTGCTTGTCTTATGTTAATTGCATATAAATGGCTTAACTACCACTCTACTTAGCGTTAGCTGACCACGGATTTTATAACCATGTTCAGGTCAGGGAGTTGAGGAGCCAGCGCCACCGACTACAGAGAAAGCTGGGCCCAGTCGAGCCCAGCCTTAGTTATGTTTTTCTTTTCGTTTTAGAGCTTCTTTTGTTGTAGTGAGTATTGATATCTGTAATACTATTTCTATTACATTTCTGTTATTTTCCACTGTTGTAGTTGTGATGGTATGTAATATTGTGAGATGTTTCGACTATTTCTTTTACTATCTACTTATTTATTTTTTGCCTAGTTACATTTCATGTGTGGTTGTGGAATATTTTCTACTTTTGGTTATTTCTCGTTGGACGACTGAATCTTTGGATGAGTCGAGGTGAGTCGGTCTCAAGTCCTATAGGGATTTGGGATTGGGTCGTAACAGTGTGTGTGAGTGTGTGCGTGGTGTGGGAGGAGAGAGAGAGGGAAAGTTGTGGAGCCTCCCCCGCTAAAAACTCTCTATTTCACGTAAAACCCATACACTCAACTCAAAGGGTCAAAATTTTACGTTCACGCCCCTAACTTTCCGGGAAAATCCTGAACGGTCCTTGGATAAGGTCATTTCACCAACAATTGATCCATACAATTAAATCATGAGAAAATGTCCCTTACGAGTTCTTTAAGTATAAGCTATACCTGGAAAAGGTTGGTTGGAAGAACAACTATTGTTAAAGCTATTAGATTTTATGGTTAGATATGTGGTGAGTTGAATAATTTGTTTTTGTAGTAGAACGAGTAAGTTGTATTGCTTCAAAAACTTGTATTGTCCTTTATCCAATGAAGATAATCCAAATGCTCCATAAATGGTAACCCTAATTTGGCAAGTGGAAATTGATCTTACCAGATAAATTCTACATATGAGGGTTAATAGGCCCTTCTCTTTGAGAAGTCTTCCACTATAATCCTATGATATGACATGCATTTTTTCTTAGAAGAGATATGAAGGTAAATGGTAATGCAGATTTCATAACATGATTTATGAGGGAAGGAAAATTTTTTAGTTAATACTAGCCTAATAGGCCCAACAATGAATGATAGAAAGCCTCCTCGAATTGAATAAGAAATGGAGCCAACATCTTATATCAGGTAAAATATTTAAAGACCAATCTACTTCGGTTTGCTCGACAGAAAAATCTTATTCGACAAGTCTAGCTGATCCGACAAGATAAGCCTATTCAGCAAGCCTAACCGGTCCAACAAGATAAGCTTACCTAGCAAGCTTGGTTCGCCTGACAAAATTACCTAGAAAACCTAATTCACCTGCTTGTCAAATCAGGTGGTTTCCTTTGAGGTGTATGCTGGCAGAGTAGCCATTATTTTCATACCCACAAATCTCAACTTTCGGGGGTCATGGCTACACGGAGGTTATCTCAAACCGTCCACTTGTATGCTCATTATCTCCATTACTCGAGCATCTCACAATATCTCACGTGAATTATTAATGAGTAACCCATAAATATCAGAATTTCTAGGAAAAATGGATATGCACGCATAGAATAAGTGAGCCCCACATCAATTACTTACTAAAATTTGAGATTTTTACTACTTTTCCGAACATACAATGTTACGGGTAGAATTAGATAACCAATTTTCTTATCTTCCTTGTGTGTGATTGTTTGATGGAACAAACCTCCTCCGATCCCCCCGAATCTAAATAGGACTAGGCTCAAATGAATGTCCTTTCATGTCTTTAAATGGGGACACCCATGGCTTCGTAAGTGCTACCCAACCTACCTCTATGTCAGGATAACGTAATCCAGGACAACCCAGATTTCTCGGGGTTAGGATAACCACCTAAAAAAAACAAGGTTATGCATCCGTATTAACATCACCTTCAATCTAAACCCCATCCAAGAGATTTTGGGCCATACGCGGATAGTCGCATCCTCTATCGAAGTATAGCCCCCAAGCTGCGGCTTCGAGAAAAGTGAGGGAGCGATCTGGGCATATCCATCCATCCATCGGAGGGGAAGCAATCGATCGATAAGGGATGAACACGGACATAACGGCGGCCGTGAAGCCGGAGTACCCGGTGATCGACCGCAACCCTCCCTTCACGAAGACCGTCGCCAACTTCAACACCCTCGACTACCTCCGCTTCTCCACCATCACCGCCGTCTCCGTCACCGTCGGCTACCTCTCCGGTATGAAAAATCTAGGGTTAGGGTTAGGGTTAGGGCTCACGCGAAAAGGCGGGATCTTGACGGCTGGGAATCATCATCAACTTTCAGGGATAAAGCCCAACATAAGGGGCCCATCGATGGTCACGGGGGGTCTCATAGGGCTGATGGGAGGCTTCATGTACGCCTACCAGAACTCGGTGGGAAGGCTCATGGGCTTCTTCCCCAACGACGGCGAGGTCGCCAGGCACAAGAAGAAAGGAGGGGGCTTTTGAACGTAGCCGCCTTGGGAGGTAATCTCTAGCTGCTGCTGCTGCTGATACTGCTACGTTGTTTTCGGTTCTTCATGTTGTTTTAGTCGTGTCGCCGGTGGCGGCGTTGAAGCGGCTTCCGAGCTTCTGAACGATAAGATCCTGACAATTCATTAACTCTGGGTGATATACTTTTTCTTTGAATAAGTTTTGTTAGCAAAAGAACCGTGTAAATCGCGATGAATTGGTACATTTGGTGTCTGAACTCGGTTGGTCGTTGCGGAGGTTGAAATCCGCTCTGTGATCGTCATTTTGGTTTACATGTTAGTGAATCGATCACATTCCGTAATTTGTGATTGAGTTGTTATCGGAAGCGGTGGAGATAGGAGTTGTAGCCTCTGAAACCACATTTGCCACTTAATGATTTGATTTTCGACTATTTGATGGGATATTGCTTTGGCATATGCAATGTGGTGTGTAAGACTGCATTCACGCTGGACAATGTCCTTATGGAAATTGTTTGTCTGAAATGGTGTTCAATACTTGATGCACCTATCTACATTGTTCTAGTGCAATTATGAATGACGTCATTGGAACCATTCACATGAGTTCTGGCAGCGGAAGTAGGACTGACTATGGAAATAATTTTTTTGAACATTGGAATGGTTCTAAGAACCAGTCAAGGAAAGTTTCATCTTAAGTCTGGCTATGCCAGTGTTTTTTTGTATTCTTTTTGGTCATGCTCTCTATATATTTTCATGGTTCTATGAAGTAGTTTCTCTTGTTTGTTATAGTATCGGTTCTGCCAATTGATGCCCATAGATATATGTGGACTATTTCTTATCCATCCTTACGGTTGAAGCTTCTATCTGCAATTTAGTAGACTATGGGAGTGTTCCTTTACCCATATCGCCTCACATTTTGGCTCCATGTTACATTATGTCTGTTGAGTGGTGTGAGATACTTGTAAATGGGCATATGGATCTTGGGTGTGGATCTGTATGTTCCATCCTCCTATACATGATGTAGCACACCTCACCTCTTCGTTTTTAGCGTGTCTTTGGTAAAGAGAGAACCCTATGTGCTAGTGGACACTAGGGCCTTGTGGAGCTTGAGCTCCTGTGATTTTTCCTCGCAAGGGATTTTCCACATAATCTCAATTCTCTTGTATGTGTGTGTGTGCATCTTCATCTACAATGTCATGTGATGTTTTCTTTGGAGAGGAGAAAAAGGTGATTGCTCGAGATTCATTCAAATAAAATAATGAAGAGTACACCCTGTCAGAAAAAAAAGAGAGACAAGGATCTATTTGGCATGTTGCCCCTAAAAAATGTCGTTCCCATGCCCTCGACAAAGTGGAAGTGCTATGGAAGTTTCATATGACCATCTCCACCAACCAATGCACAATTTCTTTGTAGCCAAGTTGCCCTCAGATGCCATAACCAAGGCCATTTCTGCTTTAGATTGGAGGATAAGTACTCTGGTGAAAAAAAAAACCTTTTGAAAAGTCCACCAAAAGACCTTATTTTCAAGACCTATCAATTCAGGGGATACTTCTTTTGTCCATATCTCCCTTGAAATTGCAGTGGAAAATAAATGTTTTCTTGCCTTGGTTATGTTGTCTTGAAGGGATAGAATATTCTCTCTCTTATTGAATCACAATCTTTTTTATATAGAACATTAGTGGTATAATTACTGATGCAGAGGGATTAGCAATTGGGAGCTTAGTTTGTAGAGGTTCCCCTCTTCTTAGTAATTTAGAGAGGTTTGAGGGAGAGATGAGAAGCAAAGGACAAGAACCATCCACAGGACATGGGCAGCATCTGACTGCCTAAAAAGAAGTTTATTACAAGCTTTCCAGTTTTCTCTCACCCTCTATGATTTCTCTGGATGAGTGGGAGAGGCATTACGAACTTATGGGGTAAGATCCTTGGTTTGAAATTTTACCTTGTCCACAATGTGGGGATCACCAGCTGAAAGTTTGAAGCCTCCCTCTTGCCATAGTGTGATAGGTCATTGTCCACACCCTATACATGCATTACCTATGCCATTGGATTTTGCTCTGTACCCCCTGTCCATGCAGCCATGTGAAAGAGGTGTTGGGAGTAGTAGGAGGAGCTTTGCTAACATGCAGTGGCCGTAAACATTCTGATGTCGGTGTGGCTAACATGGAGAGGAGTGAGCATGGGTGATGCAGTATGCCCATGACCATGGGATGTATCAAGCACTTAGTAACACAATTATGAGGAGCATGGGGAAGTTTTAAGTTGGATGAGTCATATCAGGGCGCCCCAACCCTACTTCTGGAGGAGGTGGGATCCACTGGTCACATCTTCTAGGACACTTAGCCAGTTGATAGCAATGGTTGGTTAAGACCTTAATCCATCGGATCCAAGCTGTAATCCATAAAATAATAATTTTGATGTATATATACGTATATATGAATAATATATTTTCTTCATAGAAATAAATTTTAATATTTATAAGATAGGTGATATAAATTCTCCAAAATAAACTCCCCTCCTATTCCAAATCTTTCCCTTCATCATTCCCTCTCCCTAACCCTCCTGAACCCTGCCCCACTTTGCTACCAAACAATTCCCATTCCCCATCTCTCGTAGCTTTTGAGTTTCTTTATTTTGTTATAAGTTCCATGAAGTGAATAATTTGGGATGTCTTTAATATAAATTTGTAAGTTTTTTGAGAGATGTCATTATTGCTAGTAAGAAAAACTCAAGAAGCAAACAATAAACCTTAAATTTTAATTTTAGAATCTTTTTTTTTTTTTTTGAGAAGCTTTAATTTTAGAATCTTATTCTTTTTGAAATATTGTATTAGTAAATAGAAAAACTTGTATGGAATTATGTTCTATTTTGAAAACGAAAAAGAAAAAGAAAATCCTATCCAATCAGAATCCAAAATTTCATAGATTGGGTTGATTGGATTAGACTTGAACTGGATTGGATTTGATTTGAAAAATCTCAATCTGATAATGGTTGGTTGGATTATGGATCTAGCAAAATCTAATCCAACCTAATCCGTGTGAGCCCCTATTTTCTTAGGATGATGGTCGTAAACCTGTTTCTTTTGAAGGATTGGGATGTTGAACCTAAGGACAATGAACAATGCTTTCTTACTAAGCGGATTGCAAAGGTGATGGGTAAAGGGAATGATCTACTCTCAGTGGGGATTATAGCTTGTTATGGCAGGAAAGTTAATTACGTGGGTAGGATGTTGCCAATTAGTGGTGCCTCAACATTTTGGAAAGTATACTTGATGATCATGCCTTGTTCCATATTTTGAGGCTTCGTTTTTTGTTGGATGATTGTTTAAGGACTAGTCTCCTTACAGGTATGTTTCTGTGACTATTTGCATTACCCTTGAACCTGGAGGTGCATGTGGCAAATTATTGGTGTCCCGAAGGAGGTGTGAGGACATTGCACTTGCCTGGGTGTCTTTTGACCAGGGATTGGTTGAGTTAATTTTCACTTTAGGAGGATTTAACTCAGATGCATCCCAAGTTCGATGAGACTAATGGCTGGGCCTGGGAGGTGGTTGTATTCTCAGTCAGATCGGCTTATGGTTGTCTTTTTGCCTTGCAAGGAGGATGCAGGTTGCTTTATGGATTGTAGACTTATTTAGAAACTGAAGATGTTGAAGTTTGGAAGGAGAAAATCTGAACAAAGGTGTATACCTTGAAGATTGCACTGCAATCTAATCCCACTTGTTCTCTTTGTGGCGATGCCCATGAAGATTGTATCACTTATTTTTTGCTTGCCATATTGCTAAAAGAATTTGGGAGCACTACTGTGTTGAATGGTTGGACATCTCTTCTTTTACCAACTTTTGGAGTAGCTCTGATAGAAGCATGTTCTGATTGAAGAGAGGATTCTAATTTCTCCATTTTCTGTAATGTGGGGAATTTGATTACAGAGAAATGGGGTGAGGGGAAAGAGTTTTGTTGAAAATGTATGTAGAGAGGTTGAATACCTTTGGGAGTTTTGGGGTCTCTATTGTAACCTCTTATAACTCTTCTTGAAGTTTATAGAGCGGATGCACTACTCTTTGACCATCCTTTTCCCCTAAAGAAAAAAATGGAGGGCATTTTTTGAAAGGGGGAAGAATGATTACTCGAGGCTAGTAGTCATTCAAGTTTCATATATAAGAGGCTAAAATTACATCAAGGAGAATTACAAAATGTCCCACTCCAAAATGGACCCTTGAACAACCATGAGAATATTTTCAACACAAGGCCTCCCCCTGAAAACCTGCAGTACTCCACTCAAGGGAGCAGCATTTTCTGCTTTGGATTGGAAGATATTGCTGACCTGTTGTCTCTTCTCCCTTGTCTAAAAGACCTCTTGAAGCCTTCAAAAGAATTAGTATCCACCCAATCGATTGCAGCCTCTGTCCAACACTATGTAGCAAAAGAGCATGAGAAAAACAAATGGTCAATATGTCCTCTCCATATGCACACAGAGGACATCTTGTCTCCACGTCAGGAAGCCACTTACTATGTTTGACTTTCATGATTTCATCATCAGTCAATGACTTGTGAATTTGCATGCAGAGAAATGAACCTCATATGAGAAAGTGTTGTTGTTGTTGGTTTTCTAAAATGGCAATCATATAAGAAAGTTGTGCTGCCATTTTGGTAGACCTCGTATGAATCATGCAACTACACCTGAGACCAGCTAATCAATTCTGCACAAGGTTGGATTCTGCGGGGTCATTGGTGGTTCTGGCTTTGATGGTAGTGTAATGAGAGGTCAAGGTGGTGTAGCAGTGACACTCTGGAGAAATGCAGTGGCTAAATGAAAACTGACAACGATGGTGTGAGTATGCTAACAGGTGGCATGGGTGCAAGGCAGACTGTTTGCGGTAGGTCAGAAGATGGTGCTGACATGTAGCACGAAGGAAAATTTTTACAGAGAAAAATTAGCCCTTGGCCTATCAAGTCAGTCCTTGATACTATTAGGCTACACACATCAGAAAAATATTAGGCTTCATAACAACTTGATCATTCTTCCTTTGCCATGATGATCCAGCCATATCTACTGAATGTAAACTACCAGCCTGGAGAAGGCATGTCTGCAAATTATAAGCATTAGTCAGAGCGTAAGTATCTAAGGAGAAAGCTCACTGACTAGTCTGTACTCTATAGATGCATGCAGATATATATTTATGTACCCATATGACATACATATATCGATACATGATACAATATAATACTCACACGTTACACATATCACATAATATACATGTTGATCATAGTCTAATATGTACATACTCACATGTTACACATATCACATAATATACATGTTGATCATAGTCTAATATGTACATACACAGATCCCTGCAAGCATGGATTGTATTAGTGTCTACTGCAAAGTTGATGCAGCTGTAATTTGATACATAGAGAATAGAGATTACTAGTGGCATCTAGTAGGTCATGGGATGGCATCAAATCCCATGGCCACCATATTTACGTTCTCAACACATACACACACTAGTAATATTGTTAGTAATCACAAATTGATAGGGTGATTCATATATACTACTTACATATCACCTACATCATACAAAGTTATATGTATGTTACTACTACATTTGCATACAAATGATACCTAGACAACTAAGGCTTCAATGTGCATTGAATCCCTTTGGCTTTTTAGGATGGTTGAATGAATGGATTTAACCCCCTTGGGAAGTTTAGGAAACAACCATTTTGGTGTAATGTAATTGCATGAAGATCAAGGAAACTTAGCCTGGTAGTTACCTAGGTAGGGGCCCTAGGGGGCACCTAGTAACCTTTGCATATTCCCTCATTAGCAAAATCTCCCTAAAGCAAACAGTGCATGGAAATCTCAACCTTACAAAGGGCATGAGATATGACTTTAAGCAATGCCCACCCAAGCCCCACCTTTGCGGACCTACCTGACCTAATGCAGCCTCTCTCCTTGCAGGCCTTGGCCACAAACACACTGATCCACATGGTTGCATTCTTTCATGGAGTGCAGAGGCAGCCTTTTGGGCCAGCCATGTCACCTTAACGGTTTGTAGTGTAGTATGAGTATCATCGGGGGCACAGAGGATATGGCATTTATGTGGAGCCCATCCTCTGAATTTTCCTCTCTCTTGAAAAGGCCCATCCTCTGATTGTTCTCTAACTAAAATACACATATCTCCTCGAAACCTTAGTAGAGGAGGTGTTCTAGCCACTGGATGAATCTTGGAGACCAGGGTTGTGTCTTAATTATCTGAATCAAATGCATTGCATGTCTTGCACCACTTTTCCTTGTTGTGCTTACAAGGAAGGGGAGACACCCTTCTCAAGGCATGCAGATTGGCAAGTCCTGGTTCCATTCTGCCTTTGTAAAATTGCTCCTACAGTAGTCCATCAGCAGAATAGAATGAGCCATGAGAGTATTGTCATCTTTTGGTTATATAGTGCATTAGGGGTTAGATCCTTATTAGGAGTTACATCCAATGCGAGTAGAATCCAATAAATCATGCGTTCTCAAGGATGGCATTGCTCCTTGCCATTCTTCCCTCCAAGTTCTCATTGTTGACATGGGCTTCTCTCGAGTTGGACCCCTCAAGAACCTTACCTCAGAGACTTGCGCACACATCATGTACATACACACATGAAATACATGTGATGCATGTGATGTTATATCTGCATACACATGCCTAACAACAAATAGAGATTCAGGTGATACAAAGAATGAAGAGGAGAGTGATGAAAAATAGAGCATGTGGAGAAGATCTAGCTATTACCCACTCAAAGAAGTGGCAAAAGAATTTTGAGGAGCACCAGAGCAGCAAGGTAGTGAAAAGAGAAGTATTGAGCTCTATCCCAAAGTGCCACAAAAAACCAGACATGTCAAACTAGACCCCTGCCCATGATGACTTGGGAAAATTGCATGGGGAACTAGTACATTTTTAGCAATATTTGAACAATTTCTCCTATTTCACTAGCACTGCCCTGATATATTGGTGACACGCTGCAACATGCCGGTGAAATCTAGGAAACCTAATATGTGTTTATTGGCATGGGCGTTGCTGTCAAAACAGCATACATGGTACCATTCTATGATGCATCTTTCCATGTTTAGTTAGTACATTTGGTTAGCTTACAAAAATTGTAATTTCGATGTGGCTCCATTAACTGACATTCAGTAATGCTTTGCTCCGGAACACAAGTGGGGTTGAGTGTAGTTGTGAGATCCTTCCATGATTGGTGGGCGCACGTTTTTTTAAACTCATTCCCTCTATTTTTATTCCATGCCTTCCACAACCAAGCAATTTGTAATTGTTCATAAGCCGTTTTAATAGGGGGCAGTCCTTCATTGTTAAATCTCCTTATTTATTGATTATCTATCAAAATCTGCATGTCTTTAAATTTTTGGTCAATGGAGCATGCTTCTGAACCTTTCTTAGTTTTCATTGATATCAGAAAGAGCAAGTGAAGAATTGGTATTCGAGACCCTTGTTGGTGAATTCTCTATATTTTTAGTAATTGGGAGAAAACTTTGATGTTGATCAACATCAAGCTTTCCAGATTAATGTATTACCTCTAGTTGAGTGCCATATTTACCGCTGGCACAGAGCATGCATAATAAGCTTTGTGGAAATAGAGACAATTGCCATTTCACCTGTCCCTTGGTCTATTGGTATTGACTACCCGGAGAAAAGCCATGAACTTGTTTACCATTTCATCTGGTAGTTCCCTTCAAAAGACTGGCACCCATCTTCAACCTTTTTGTGCACATCCCCAAGTTGGTTGTCTTTCCATCATCGTTGACCACTCTGGCAAGAGTTGCAGGAAAATACATCAATGTTTCTTCTTTCCCCAGAAACAGGATAGCAATAAAATAAAGATTGCAGTTCTCCCATCACTGATAGAACTCACTTGGATTTGGCAAGGCAAACCTATGCTTTGCTCTCTGTTCATTCCATCCATATTTCAAGTTTCAACCTTATTCCTTAATCGCTTCTTCCCCTATACATTAGAGACTCAGAAGTAATCCGCAATGTCAAGCCCCACTTCTCAGTGGGTCTAGATACATCTTCCCATGGAAATCCTTTTGTTCCACGCCTCTCATTCTCGCTTCAACCTTTACATGTTTGCTGCTGCTAAACCAATTGCCATGAAATGTTACAATGTCTTCTTTTTGTTGGGAATAAAGAAGCCACGTGACAGTGCCACGTGGCAGCCAGCTAGGCCATGTGACAGTCGGTCAAGAGGCCCGTAGGGCCAGTGGTCAAGGTTGAAGAGACCTAATTTTGTGTTTACTTAAATTGCAAGTTTGGTTATTTTGTTAAGTTGTTTTTTAAGAAGTTTTAGTAAGTTGATCTTTCTTATTTTAGAGATAAAGATTCGTTTCTTATTTTGTTGAGATATGTTCTCTCTATATAGAGAGAGTCTTATCATTGTAATTGGGTCTTGAGTCAAGCAATAATATTTCCAATTCTAAGGCTCTCCTACTCTCTCTTCTTCTCTCCAAGCAGCCAGCCATCACCACCATCACCGACCACCTTCACCGGCCACAATGAGCAGCCACCAGCTGCTGCTCCTCTTCTCCCTGTTTTCTCACATGGACAGCCCATACTTGGACTGTTTTCCCACGCCAAGGGAGCCTTCATGCTCCACCTTGCACGATTCTTGACACTTTTGATACATGATATACCATATCTGAGCCTCAGTGAAAGAGGACCCACATCGAGATCTCCCTTTTTATCTATTATTCACCTTGCTGCAACCACATTCTTGTTATGTTGTTAAACTTGCCTGCTGAAAAATCCATTGATTTCCAAACTTGCATGTAAACATGCCTTCTTTTTAATCAAGTGGTGTTTGGTTTTTCATGTTCCTTAAGGTCTAGTTTGGTAAGGGGCATAACCCATCAAAATAGGAGTTAACCTTATTTGGTGGGAATGATATTTTGACCTGGATTAAGAGGACTTAACCCGGGATAAGTTATTCTGGGGTTGATATGGGATAAGCTTTTTTTGTGGGTTATTCCATATGTTTTCACAGGTTAATTCAGAAATTTTCCAAACAGTCACAGATTAACCCATCAGGATAACCTTTATGACTTCCAAACAAAAATGGAGGATAACCCAGCTGTAAAAAACTTATCCTATGAAATCTTTCCCTCCATCCAAACTAGCATTAAGTCAGAGACGATCTTCATTTGGGATGTTGAGTTTGTGAAAATGTAGACGTAATTTTGTGTCAGGTTTTTCCACATTTATCCGTGCACATATATCCTATTGTCTTTTGCTGTTTATGGCTGATTATGCATTTCCATCGAAGATGCATCAGCTGCTTTTATATTAGGGCACATTTGACTAAAAGGTAGCTTTGTGATCTGCAAATTTCCACGTTCGGTTTCTTCTGCTGATTCATTAGACTACCGTGGACCTTGAAAGTCCACATGTTTATCCTTCTGTCGATAGTTGGCAAATAGACACTGGTTGACCACTTGAAAGGACTCGTGTCATTCCAGTACCTCTACTCAAATAACATATACGTACTTAGAATTGGTAGCACCTGGGAATATCTAGATGATTCGATTCATTGAACTTGTCTTTTCTCAGGCTACTGCTTAACATTCTGATCCTGATTTGATCCAGCAAAGCTAAGACATTGTTTATGCACGTTGCTTCTAACTTTTTCCTCTTTCTGGAAATAGAAGCACCTGTGCGGTTTTAGTTTGTTTACATGAAAGAGTAATTACATCTATGTAGTTATATATCCATCCATCCCAATTATCTGTCATGTTTTTTGATTTGGATCACTTTTTTAACCATCATCTCCTTATGATTGTGGTACAAAAGCGTGAATAACATGGGGCATAAGACAGCACCTCCAGATGTGTTATTATCAACTGCAGTTCTCCACTTCGTGCATATCTTAGTTGGACAATATTCCATTGGCTTAATTGATGCGACTTTCTTTTTCCATACAAATACCCACTTAATGATACCTTTCACAGTTTCATTTCGAGTACTTTAAACAAATCAACGAAATTTATTGGAGGAATTATTTTAACTTGCTTCGATGCTATTCTTATCCACGAATTTGGTTTTGCAAGCAAATATCTTCCCATCCAACGAGATGGGATTTTCCTCTTCAAATAAACTCCGAAACATATTTTCGAATACATTTAAGGGTACCTTTAGAAATGACCGTGAAAGAAAACTAAAATTTCAGGACTCCTATTCCCCAATGCATCCATTGCACACATCCCATTCTGGAAAGGAACTTATCCTGCCAGCCCGTGAGGAGTTCCACGATTTTCAAGTATTTTATGGGGGGGAAAAGTTTCCCTGCCACCCAAGAAGGTAATCCCTAGATATTTACAGGGAAATTTATCCTTAAAGGATCCCAAGAGATGAGTACGTTTTCCATCTCTTCTTCGCATGCTTGGAGATATACTCTACTCTTCCGTTCATTTAAGTGCAGTCTAGAAATGTGGGCCAATGCAAAGAGGGCCTTTTTAATTGCGAGCGTCCCAACTAGCGTTAGCCCGTGCACATATGAGATCTCCGGAAACAAGAGATGGGAGGGGAAGTCAACACCCCCAACCTTGGCCAATTTGAGACATCTCTCTAAGAACTTGAATATTAAGGAGCAGCCAGGGGGAGTTAAGAACCAAAGTGAATAAGAGAGGGGTAGGGGGATCTCCTCGTCTAAGGCTCCTTAATGTGGAGAGAAACCCAGCTGGCACGTCATTCACCAATGGAGAACAGGATGGCTCCCCAGTACAACCCTTGATCGATGAGATCCGAGTATCATAAGACTTCGAGGAGGAGAGGATCCTGATGATGAAATCACATCTAACCCTCTCTCAAAGGCTTTGAACATATCTAGCTTGACACACGTTCTAGGAGCCACTCTCAAATAGTTGAATCTAGATAAAGATTCTTGGGCTAAAGTAACGTGTAATGCAACAAATTGTGAGTGGAATGGTATCGGATGTTTCAAGATGTAAAATCTTTGCATGAATGCTAGACGGCGTAAAGCGACTAAGTTTGGTCCAATTGAGCTTGCCATCGAAATAAAGGAAAGGCATCTCTCCATGGTAGCATCCACAGGACTACATCAATGTTTACAGACCTGAATACACTGAGTTAATTCGAAGATCAAGATAAATTGGTTGAATTGGGTCGGACTGCTGGTTCGAAGTGGTTGGAATAAGTAATGTCGTCATCATTAATTTTTAAATTTGGGACCACTCAAACGGGGAGGAAAATGTGGTTGAACCACTTGGCCAAACCAGTTTAAACTAAGCTCTATAATATATAGGTATGTTATGTACACCATTAAAAATAGTGTGACTTGCGATGGTTATATTACAGCGATTTTGAAATCGTTATCGATATTTACTTTTGGTAACGATTTTAACTAACATTGTCCTCCAATAGGTCATTAAAGCGCTTTGTTAAAGTCATATACAGAGGTCATTTGATAACTGTTGGTGATGTTTGCAATGATTTTGAAATTGTCACCAATATTACTGTTTGCATCGATTACAATAAAAATCATTACCAGTAGTCTCTTTTAAGTGAATATGTTTGAGGGGCCATTGACCGTGATTTTATAACGTTTGCTAATTTATAATGACAATAATTATTTTTAAATTTTTAAAATTATTTCAACGATGATTTTATTTAAAATTATCACAGAAAATTAAAATGGTGTTGGTTATTTGTAAACCGTCGCGGAAAACATAGAAGATATTTGTTTTAAAATAGTTTCGGTAGCGGCTTGTAAGATAGCAATGGTTATTTGTAAGAACTTTTATATATATATCTTTGACGATGTTTCTTAAAACAACCGTTACCATATGTTTTTGACAACAGTTGCCGTGAACAATTTTTTAGCGATGGTTAGTAAAAAAAATCGTAGAAATATTTTGGTCACGGTTGCTAAACTATCATCAATAGTTTTAATCTCATTTTCCCTTTTTTTTTAATCTTTTAAGGTTAGTTTATAGTGGAAAGGAGGGTTAACCCCTATTTACAACGTGGGATAACCCACCCTCTATTTGATGTGTTAACATCGATTTGAAGAAGGGTTTCCTCACATCCTTACTTAACCTGTCTTTTCTCTCACCTCTGCACGAGAGCATGCAATCACAATATCCCCAACTTGCCCCTCCGCGAAGAATCACAAACCCTCGCTCTAAATGCTCGAATGCCCTCTCCATTCCCCTTCCGATGACCCCAATCGAAATTGACAGAGACAAGCGGCATTCCATCCCTTGGCAGTTTCTAGGGCTTCGCCCCATGTTCCTCGACCACTTGGGGGTGCTTTGTGTGAGCTGGTGGAGATGGAAGGGGTGTCAGGGGGATCCGATGGTGGTGGGATCGAGTCAGATTGGGAGGTGGGGACGATCATGTGGGTGCGAAAGAGGAATGGATCGTGGTGGCCCGAGAGGATCCTCGACCAGCATGTGTTGTCTACTTCGCACCTCATATCGTTGAGATCTAGCACGCCCATGAGGCTCCTTGGGAGGGAGGATGCCAACGTGTGAGTAATTTCTAGCCATTTGAATGCTCAAAGGTGCCATTTTTGAGAATGGTATCTGGAATTGATTGGAATGGGAGTAATTTCTAGCTTTTTGAGTGCTCAAGGAAACGATCTTTATGGATGGTTTTTGCTGGAACTGGCTTGCTTCTTATTCTTGGTGTTGGAATGAGAAAGATATGGTGTTATGGTTGGTCACTGCAATCCTAAGGAGGATAAGATGATATGACACCGTGGGTATTATCCATTTGCTTGCCTAGATGGTTGCCTAGGTGTAGCAATTGCTTCCTAGATTGAGAAGTTTGAGGTTAATCATCTTGAGAAGTCTTCAAGGGGTAATAGAGCACCCAATTAAACTTCATCTTATAGGAAATGAAGGTTGAATAAGCATATGACATGATCAACAATCACATCTTTTTTTGCAATGTATTAATTCTGGAATCACATTGCTTAGGTAAGCTAGCCTGAGCTGTTGAAAGAGTTGCACTTTATTAAGGCATTAGTGAGTAAAAATGATGATGTTAAGATTTTTTACCTTTATAGACCGATTATGAAATACTTGTTGATGTTTCTTCCCTAGATAAATTTTGTATTATGTGTATTTCTAATCATACTTGGTGACAATTACAATTCATGACATTTGCAGAGATTTCTTGCAAATGGAAATATTATATTTTTCTTTTTTCTATCATTTATATTTGATAATGTAATGTGTGATGGTATAATGTTTCTTGTAACAAATTTAATTAATCAATGACAATAAAATGAAAATTTTCTCTAATACAAGTTAATTTTCTTTTATATGTATCATTCAACCTTTCTAATTAAACTATTATTATTTAAACAAAAACAATCCCAACTAACTTACCTATCATCCTAAAGACAAAAATGTCTTTTGATGCTTTATACCCCATTTCAACCTCCATTATCAAGTAAAGACCTCCTTGTTACATCACATAATAACCCTCATTGCTAACCCCCATTCAATAAATATAAATAGGGGTTAACTCCTATTTGTAATTAAAAAAAAAAAAGAAATTAACCTCTATTATAAGTTTACTAATCCAGGTTAACTAACCTCTATTGTAAACTACCCCTTAACGATGATTACAGAGTGGTTGCCAAAATAAATATGCTAGCAAAGGTTAGGAACTGCCGTCAGAAGATCATTAGTTGAGTGGTTAGGGAGTAGACTTTTAACAATGGTTTTTAGTAAAAGTCGTTGCCAAAATGTTTTCACAAAATAGCTTTTTTACTTTTAACGATGGTTTATAACTGTCTTAAAAAAGCGTCTCTTCTTTTTAAATATATTAATTATGTAATATGGCATAATATAGCATATAATTAATATATAATACCATGACAAACATGGATATTTAGATATGTACGAGAAAGAGATAGAGATTAGAGCAAAGGAGTGTCGTATGTGGTACTTATTCTCAAGATTCTGCTTTCCTATAGGAAAATAACAAGAGAGGCAAAAGTCCTCACGTTGCACCTTCGTGGTAATAACTTGAGCTTCCTCTAACCTCCAAATCTCCGCTATAATCCAAAAATTGGCGTTGATTACAGTAACTGTTGCTAGAGAGAGCTCTCGAGGAGCAGAAGTGAGAACTATTTTCCAAATAACAGCATTCGTTACTTTTTTTTAAAAAAAAATTACATAAATATCTCTAAAAATATTGAAAAAGATACATATACTCTTGTATATTTTACACTTATGAATGTATCACTATAAACCTACTTTGTTAAGGTCATGTACCTCTCTTTTGTTAAATCTTAATAGAGGATGTTTAAGAAAAATAAAAAAATTTACATTTATCTTCTTAAATTTTTTTCAGTTTTTCCAGCATGTCCTCTTCCTCCTTGCTTCCTTCCTCCTCCATCTCGCCCTCCTACCCACCTCACCTCCTGACTCGCTCCACTTCGAGTCCATCCCAAATGTCATACCCTCTGAACACATCCGTGCTACCATCTTCATCCCCTTCCTCAAGGCCGTCTTCTCCAAGATGAAGTCCTCCATTGATGACATCCTCCACCACCTTCAACCTCCATACTCACTAACACGTACATGCCATGGGCCATCAATGCATCAGCATCTGCCACAACATCCCCAGCCACACCCCCCAAACCCCCCTCCCTCCCTCTCTGCTACGGTAGCACAGTGTGGTTCCTTCATGATCTTGCCATCGAGCGAGATGAAGAGAACAGCGTGGTTCTAGAGCAGTCTGGCAGAGTTCGCATGGTGACTCTACAGCAGTTGGTTAGACAGTTGTATCAAAAAGATGCTCAACAATATAGGTTGCAGATAAAATAAATTTCTACCATCATTCAACTTTGTTATGACGAGAATTGATATGCTTCTATTTTTTATAGACAACTTTGGAGAAGGTAGTTGGGACGATGATGCCACATCAATATGCCGTATCCTAGATTAGGGTTTCTCTTTGGCTGATTAATACAAGGTTAGCTACAAGTCATAGTCTGCCAGAATAACTTTCGAACCCATCGTTCTCTTATTTTTATCCTCGCAAGAGGAGATCGATGTTTGACGCCTCCACGCTTGTCCCTTGGAAAAAAAAATGAAAAAAATAAAAGAAAGGTGCCACCCTGCAGAGAAAGCAACACAAGAGAAAGCTTTATTTCGTGATTCAAACCGAGTTGCACCTCCGAGTCTCTGACATGATGGGTTCAGTACTTGGAATTTACATAGGTCTACATAAAGAAGAGCAAAGTTTCGTAACTTGCAAGATGTCATTGTCATGTATATTCACTTCTTCCTCTCTTCCCTTAATAATCTAAGCAATGACCTGCCACCATCATCAAGGTCAGGCATCTCAATTTTACAGCATTACATGGTTGATTGCTGCATCTCACCACCATTCGTTCCTAAATAAAAGGTAACACGAATACAATTAAACATCAGATTATAGAAGCTAAACCCTTTTCTTTGGCCGTGCAAAGTTGACCGTTCTCTCTTGGAATAGGACAGGTCTGAATCTCTGGGGCAACTCTCCCGTTTGTCTTGAAGATTTCCTCAGCTGTACAACGACTCTTTATCTGTCATATCTAAAATCCATAGAGATGGAGATTTGAGGCTTTCCCTGCTATACTTATCTGGTAATGTATGAAATAAGTGTCTTTTGTCCTACCATAGCTTATATCTGATCACCCCTTGTATGTATATCCCTTCTATGCGACGAACAAAGAAACCTGAACACACTTGATAAACAATTGTCTTTACCTTAGATCCAGAAACATCACCTGTGTGTTTTCTCATATTAGCCAAAGTACAAACATTGTAACAACGAGTGGCAGTCCTTTTCATTTACCATTTGAAGAGGCAGCAGTAGCCCTCCAAATCACCATCCAAAAGCGGCTGAAGCTGCGGGAAAGATAATGAACCAACTTCCACAGAGTACTTGGAATGGGGAAAAGGAAAAAAAAAAATTAAATCACAGTGGCATCTTCCCAAAGGCATTCGCTATACAGAAAAGAATGATGAGAAGTAAGAAAATGATGCCATGAATTTTTACATCAAAGCAGCAGAACTTATTGATGTTTTTTTTACAGAACTCCATGAGTAATCTGTTTCATTTTTTCTCTGAGCAAGGATATGCTATCTGTTGCAAAATGCAGTATGCACACATTGTGACATGACTTCCATGAGTCATTTTTATGAAGGGAAACACTTCTAGGCATCCTCGGTAGTGTAAACTGTAGCTGCTCACAGATGTGTATAGTTACAGCTCAAGCCAATATGATGGCATGCTGTATGTACAGATTGATAGCGATAAATAATTTACCAGTCACATGGATGTTGGGTGAAAAAATCAACAATGGTGGCTACTTGAACAATATGACTAGCTAGTGTGGATGAAGAAGGACCAGCATCAGAGAAATCTACAATTATGATACAATCTGCAAAAAAGAAAGATGAATATTTTATGATGATATCCTAATCCTTACTACAGATGATGATACAGTACCTAGTAGCTGGAAATCAAAACGGCAAAAAGGAAACATGCAAAGAAACAATAAGACCAACTATTAGACAAAACTCAAACTCATTTTATTCAAGCAAATGGAAGTAATTTTGTCATGTATTATATACAGCTTTTGCCATGAGAGATGCCCTTATTCCTTTTTATATGAAGTCCTTTGAAAGGTTCCCAAAAAAGTAATGGCAGAAATGGTGCTTTGTAATTAAGTAACCAACAGGCAAATATAAATTTGCATGGTAAGGATGACTACAATGGCATTATTTTAATAATTTACACGGTTAAGTATACATTTAGTTGAATCCACTAGTTACAGTAATCAAGAGAGTCATAATTATGTGCAGAACTGACATTTGTGTCCCATTAATGCTTCTATAAATCCAGCCTGTGTAGGCTAATCGAGTTATCTAGACTTTGGAGGCATTAACAAAGACTAATTTTATCTTGGGATATTGTAGAACGCCATCTATCAGTCTTCTAAATTCACTGATTTACTTCCCTCAAAATAGTACCTAATTTTATCTTGGGATATTGTAGAACGCCATCTATCAGTCTTCTAAATTCACTGATTTACTTCCCTCAAAATAGTACCACAAGAAAGTCACAGCATGAAAATCATCAAGTGTTTGTCTCTTAAGAGATTTAACACAATATCGGATGGTATGTGCAATTAAAGGAAAAAAGCTGAAGTTCTTATGACAAAGAAGAGAGGGAGAACACACTCGATTCTTGGACGTAGTCAATCCAGAAGGTTTGTCAGAATCAGAATTTCTAGGCCTCACCAAATTCTAAAGGAAAATGATTGGCCCCCTTTTATAATACATAACTAGCAAGGGAAAGATCAAAGAGGGCCCAGTATCCCTGCTGGCACACTCTCCCATGAGTCATATTTCTACTATGTTGAAGCAACTATTGGCATTTACAGTGCTTTTAGTCATCTTTGAGCCCTGTTGTGTTTATCACTGCTTTAACAGGAGGATTGTGTACAAGGGATCCACACATCTTCCATCAGTCTGATCTTCAGAACTTTTGGGCCAACGAGGAGAGAAGGAAAAAGACACCACCAATTTTATCCCATATTCCCTTGTACTTTCAAATCTGGAATCAATCTCATATTGTCTCCAATATAAACAAGTCCTACATCTTCAACAGTATTTGTAGTGATGAACTTTTGACCCTTGCAGAAGATTTTCCGTATACCACAATATGCCATGATTAGTTAGATCCCGTGACCTGCTCCATATCATTTTGCATTCTTTGCTGTCCAATTCCTCCATTCGTTAAAAGATTACTCTACCGATCAAGAAAAAACAGAACTTATGGTGGCATAAGCCCAGGTGTAGTCAAAACCAAATCAGAAGTACTTGAACTAGGTACCTGGTTGGCTATGCACTTAGCTCACAGGTACATGATCAAATTGAGCTGGGTTTTGGTTTATGTTGGAGTTCATGAGATCTCATCAAATCTGGCAAGAAATCCCCCTACCACCTTTTTTAAGTAATTGACTTGTAGGCCAAGTAATTAGGTTGCTTAGTTGTCAAGTTTTGATATTTTGGAGAGTTCTTTATTAAGTTATATTAGGAATAGGAATAGGATTACTTATTTCCTAATTTGTTATGGGATTGGTTCTCTACATAAAGAGATCAATACCCACATTGTTATTTGAGTTCTCTCCATTAATAAAAATATAGAGTTCCCACTGTAAGTTCTCCTCGCTTTCTCTATCTCAACATGTGCATGATCACTTCATTATCATGCTCTCTATTCTTTGACATGGTATCAGAGAAAGCATTCCTCAATGCCTAGCCCATCACTGTGCTTCTAGAGATCTAGTGTAGAATCTCTCTCCACATGGAAGAAGGCTTTCCACATGTAGGAGAGAAACGTAACCAAGGGTGCCTTCCTTGGTCTTGTGGCATCGACGTGTGAAGAGAAGAGGGTCACGCAACCCCCCTTCTTTTGCATGGAACAATCCACGCTAAACCAAATATCTTGTGGAAGGATCATGGATTGTGTGTGCGACATCATATGTCGCATGGTGTTCTTCCTTGCATCAATTGAAGGAGAGAAAGGCCTTCTCAACTGCTTGTGATTACTTCCCATATGTGGCCGCTACGTCTGCTATGACCTTCATTGTCCATTATGTCAACAATCGTACATAGCCCGAAAGAAAAAGCCCTGATCCATGTCCCTTACAAGGAGGATGACTAGTAGTAGGGAAAATAAGTCCCACCGATGGAAGCTTCTAATTCTGTTCTTTATTCTCCTTCAAGGAGGGAGATTTACACTAGAGAAAAAATGACCATCATTGTGCTTGGGAACATATCCCATCCTATGTTTGGGGTCCTTCAAGTTTGAGTATTGCCCCAACTACTGCTGCTACTATTGTGTTTCCCATCAAGTTGGAGATTGGAGATGTCCAACTTATGGGGAATGTTGGAGATCATGTGATCTTGTCAAATGTGGCAAGAAATCCCCTTACCTCCTTTTTTTAGTAATTGGCTTATAGTCCAAGTAATTAGGTTGCTTAGTTGTCAAGTTTTGATATTTTGGAGAGTTCTTTATTGAGTTATATTAGGAATAGGAATATGATTCTTGTTTCCTAATTTGTTATGGATTGGTTCTCTATATAAAGAGACCAATACCCACATTGTTATTTGAGTTCTCTCCATTAATAAAAATAAAGAGTTCTCCACCATAAGTTCTCCTTTTCTTTATCTCAACGTGTGCATGATCTCTCAATTATTATGCTCTCTATTCTTTGACATGGTATCAGAGCAAGCATTCTTGACTGCCTAGCCCATCACCGTCCTTCTAGAGATCTAGCATGGGATCTCTATCTATGTGGAAGGCTTTCCACATGTAGGAGAGAAGGAGCATAACCAAGGATGCCTCCCTTAGTCTTGTGGTGTTGACACATGAAGAGAAGAGGGTCACACAACCCCCCTTCTTGTGTGCAGAACAATCCACACTAGACCAAATATCTTGTGCAAGGATCATGGATTGTGTGCGCCACATTATATTTCGCATGGTGTTCTTCCTTGCATCAATTGATGAGTGAAAGGCCTCCTCAACTACTTGTGATTGCTTCCCATATGTGACCGCTACGTTTGCTACGACCTTCATTGTCTACTGCATCAACGACCATACATAGCTTGAAGGGAAAAGCCCCAAGCCATGTCCCTTATGAGGAGGATGACTAGTAGTAGGGAAAATAAGTCCCACTGATGGAAGCTTCTAATCCGGTTCATTATTCTCCTCCAAGGGAGAAGATTTTCTCTAAAGAAAAATGACCATCATTGTGCTTGGGAACATATCCGATCCTATGTTCGGGATCCTTCAAGTTCGAGTCCTGCCCCAACTACTGCTACTACTATTGTGTTTCCCATCAAGTTGGAGATGTCCAACTTGGGGGGAGTGTTGGAGATTGTAAGATTTCATCAAATGTGGCAAGAAATCCCCTTGCCACCTTTTTTTAGTAGTTGGCTTGTAGGTCAAGTAATTAGGTCGCTTAGTTGTCAAGTTTTAATATTTTGAAAAGTTCTTTATTAAGTTATATTAGGAATAGAAATAGTATTACTTGTTTCCTAGTTTGTTATGAAATTGGTTCCCTATATAAGGAGATCAATACTCACATTGTTATTTGAGTTCTCTCCATAAATAAAAATATAGAATTCTCCATTGTATGTGCTCCTCTTTATATCTCAACGTGTACATGATCTCTCCATTATCATGCTCTCTTTAGAAATTAAAATTTTGATCAAACAGCAAGTGGGCCAAGCCCGATCCACTAGTAAATGGGCTTGGGTTTGGGCATTAAAATTTCAATTAGTCCAATTCAATCTAATTTAGTCCAATTCAATAATGAATACATTAGATTAGGCTACCTATTTAGATTATAAATATGTTATATTTCAGAAGATTTATGCATCTATAACTTTTTTCTAATTCAGAAGATGTGCCATGCAAAGTTTATGTATACTATTCAACTCTCAAATCCAAGTGGAAAGGCTAGGACTTCTATGTAGATTGAAAATGGAATTCCTACTAGAAAATGGAAGAATTCTCTTTTCAATTTCTTGGGAGGACAAAATCTAGAGTTTGAAATTTTTTTACGAAACAAGTTTGGAAATTTTTATTAAAATTCTTAAGCATACTAAAGTTTCTAGCATGAAGAAGTTTATTTATAGGTTAAAGCTAAGGAGAGACATTTTGCCATGAATTAGAAATGTGATGACACTGGCAAAGAGCACAAAACTTCAGAACATTCTGCTCTTATCATTATATGCTCCATCTAGAAATAAAAATGGACCACATCCTGGAAAAATTACCAATCCACTTGCCATATCTTCTATTCCTAGATCCACTGCAGAAGCATAACTTAACCTATAGTGAATCCGAGCCATGAAAAGAAATGAAAACACTTGTTAAGAATCAAAATTGGAATGTTGTACATCCCTGTAAAGATGCTTATGTTGTTGGCGCCAAATGGGTATGCAGGGTTGTTACATACAAGATTGATGCCATTGAGAGATATAAAGCATGACCTGTTGCAAAAGGATTCAATTGAAAGTATAAAATTGATCATCTTGAGACTTTTGGAGCCACTACAAAGCTGAAGTCAACTCTTATGGTCTTTGGTTCTTTAGTCAATTCTCCTAGAAGTTGAAAAGTTTGACGAGAAGAATGTGTTTTTGCATGGTTGGCTCCCAAAAGAAGTCTAAATGCAGATGCTTCTGGGATATAAGTAGAATGAAAAATGTTGCGGGCTTAGAAGGACATTGCAATGCTAGGCAATCACTTTATGCTTGATTCAAAAGATTATAAATCATCATGTGGCTGTGAACAAGAAAATGGTGATCATTCTTGAAGTGAAATAGAAAGAAAGTTGCAAACCTGTTGACCGATGATGATGATTTGTTTATTTCTAGTGATAAGAAAGAAAAGATCAATAGACTCAAGGGGAGAATCATAATTGAATCTAAGATTAGAGGTCTGCGTAAAATATTATGTAGAGAGACAAAAGTATTTCTTTGATATCCCAAAAATAGTCCCACATGAAAAACTCATGAAAATTACATGATCCGAAGACAGTATCTCTATTTGCTAAAAAAAATTGTGCTGGATTTGATGAACAACACGGGAAGGATAGGTTGGAGACCTGTGACTACTTCTAGTGAAGCTAACCATAATATGAGCGTAAAGGATAGAAAGCCCATGGATAATTCCCACACGGGCAAGTGTCAAGGGCTTATAAGGAAGTTGCTCTACCTTATGCAAATAGTGTATGCCTTTAGCCGGTTCATGCATGTTCTTATTGCTCATCTTGACATGGTGTACAACCACCTATGTTACCTCAAGAAAAATCATGGAAAAGAACTATTGTTTTGCCAAAGGATAAGAACTGCCTATAAAAGGAGATGCAGATCAGGCAAGATTGATGGATAAGAGAAGATCTACTTCTTGAAACTATCGTTACCTTGGAGGCAACCTTACTGTACAAGGAAGTAGAATAAACTGTCTGTGCAGGAACCAAAGGAAAACTAAATATAGAGCAATGGCATTGAGAATTAGTGAAATGACCTGGCTCTCTGAAAATTCTATTACCTGATGGTGGGCTTCAAACTAAGATGCTTGTCATGCTCTATTACAACCAGGCAGCAATAAATCATGTAAATAAACACGTTATCCATGACTGCACCATGCATGTTAAAATTGATAGGTATTTTATTCATGAGAAAATTGGTTCGGGCAATCTTTACTTTCCTTAGACCGACACAGGTGATGAAGGAGATCAAGTTACTATCACTTTTGTCAAGGATCTTGCTCATACTAAATTTGAGGCAAGCATTAGCATGCTGGCATGTTTGAAGTCTCTGCTTGACTTGTGGAGTGTTGATGTAATGGAACTGGGTAATTGAATCTTTAGGATGGATCCATTTCCTGCCATCCAAGTGTTGTACCATTCCCTTCATTTGTTGATCACAATGAATTAATCCAAGCTGTCTAGGTCATTTGCTTCTATAACTTTTCCCCACTCTTGAGGAGAGTTCCTTGTGTAGATATTGTGTTCTTGTGTAATTTATGGTGTTTGAGTGAATTATGAATGAGATTGAAAGCCCATTTCATAGTTCCTAGCCCACAAAATACGTCGGACAAGGTCAGATTTGTCTGAGTTTTCAGTTGTAACCTAATTTATAAGCTGAATGTAATCGTCCTCTAAGCAGAAACTTATAGGGGGGAAATCTTCAAGATACATGGGAAATGGAAAAGAAAAAGGAATTTCACATGTTGTGGTCAAAAGCTGTGATGGTTGTACGGAATAAGGTAAGGAGATAGAAATTCTCAGAAGGATGACCCTAGAGAACAACTAGCACACTCATGGACAAGAAATATGTTAGCATATGTGATTTTTTTTATTCTCTTATTGTAAGGGCTATAGGTGTTTTCTCTCTCAGAGATATTTTTGTACTTTTGACTCTACGGTTTCTCTCTATATAAAAGAGTCCTAGGGTTTCTAATGAAACCAAGTCATTACAACCAATTTGGTATCAGAGCATCAGTCTTAAACCATGGCTCTAGGTATTCCACCCTCAAAGCCTCCAAAATCATAAACCTAAATCCCTTTCTCCCCAATCTATCCACGACCTGCTAGCACTGACGGCAGCAGCGGCACAAGGTGGCACGTCGCTTCTCGTGCGCATAGGTCGCCATGCACGCCGGCACTCAACCACACATAGGCAGTGGCAATCGGGGGGGGGGGGGGGGGGGTCTCTCCTCTGCACGTTGGGCAGCACGCAGCTGCACGTCACCTCGAGCACCGAGCGGCAATGCTACCTGACGCGAGCAGTGGCGATTTGCGCCTCGAGCACCCAATGGCGATGCTACCCGATGCTACTTGACACAAGTGAAATGACCCTCTCCAAGGGCCATTTGGGTAGTTTCCTAAATTTAAAGGGCTTAATACAATTTTAAAACCCCCTTAGATCTTGCCTTGTGGACTTCATGTGGAAGAACACTTTCGTCGGGGACCTAATCCACAATTTTTCCCACCTAAAACCTTACCCAACCCCACCATAAAACCCTACGCAACCCCACCTCCACCCCCCACATAACCACCTTGGGCGACATGCCCTAATCTATCCCCCTTCTCTTCCACCTCCAGTGCAAGAGAGAGAGAGAGTGGGAGAGGAGCTCGTGAGGGGAGGAGAGCCAGCGGCACACGGGCACAGGGGCGGAGCTGCAGCTGCGGGCAACGCGACGACGCACGAGCGTAGGGACAGGGCTGCAATTGCGGGCTGCACGGCGGAAGCACGAGGTGCTGCTGCGCAAGGGTGGAACTGCAGCACCTCGCCGTGAAGGAGCAAGGCAGGGTGGAGCTCTGGTCACGGTGGACTCCGAGGGCGTTGCACGAGGCCGAGGTCCGGCGGCGCGAGGTTGAGGTCACGCTGCAGGTAGCTCTGCGTAGGAGGGGAGCAAGTCTGCTACTCGAGAGCAGAGAAGATACCTGTTTCAGATGTTTGGGTGGGGTGACGGACATCTGGAGTGGATCCAAGACGACCGGGACATTCGTTGGACATCTGAAGAGGAGTTGGGGCCTCGCGCTGTTTAAGACATCTGAGGAGTGTCTCAGATGTCTGATTCGAGCGTCAGGTGCTCCTTGAGACAGGTGAGCGGTCGGTTCAATCTGGTTGAACTAACCCGGGTTGGTTTAAGCTAACCAGGGAAGATTTCTAAGCCGCTTCAGGGCCCAAATGGGGTCGGAATTGCACAACTAAAGTATCGTTGGAAAGATCTTGAATTTTTCTACATTTTAAAGCCGTTTCTACACTATTTTGAACTAATTTTGTGTACTGAAATATCGATCCACGTGTTTAATGTCCCGTTTGACCATTAAATTGGTGTAGACCCCAAGTCTGTGACACGTACAGGACCTGCAGAGGTGTCGAGATCCGTCGCTCGTGCCCCCATATCTCCCGTACCCCTAGGTAGAGTAGGCTTCCTCTACTTTTCTTCATTGGTTTGGTTAAGTGAATATCAAAATTAGAGATTTCTATTTGAAACCTAAGTTATGAAACACAAGTTTGAAGTCATTTATGCCCCGTCTAGTTACGGAAAGTGATAACTGCCACCTTAGCCTTATGAGTTTGGTATTAGGTTAACAACTTAATCCAGGGTTATTTGCTAAATATGTATGATATCATAGAGCTTGCTCGATATGAAATAAACCCTAAGAATGAGAATGATGCATATTTATGTTCGAGACATGGACCTTGTTTGATATAACCTAAACGTGAATGATGCTTGTTTTCTCATAATGGATGGAACTACGATTGAATGAACTTGGTAACAATAATAGTTAAGACGTACTTGAACACTAAGGTATACTAGAAGAATGAATTACCTGATATGATACGAACTTGGATAATGATGGAATAACTCACCTACCGTGCATTACGACTGATGCTTGGATTCTAGTTTGGGGGAGAGCTGGTCCTCGTATACGTACGTACCGAGGAGAGCTATTCATCCTTCTGTAGGGAGAAAGCTAACCTTTCCTTAGGTTGGGACCCATGGTAGGAATGGCCTCCCTACACCGACTTCTGTTAAGCCCACGAGGCGAACTGTGATAGTCAAGCGAGGGTACGCAGACTGGTGAGGGACACGACCCCTGTCTGTTATATGTTATACGACTTAGAGTGTACCTGTTAGCAGAAAGGACTGACCGCATGCTAGTGCGGAATAGCTTCCCGTGCGTTTATCGCGCGTGCCATAGTCACCGCTACGTCACGACCATGACCCCGAGGTGGTAGACCAGGTATAGAACAAATGCGAGGTGTTCTCTCGACCAGGAGAGTACCACGTGCACGTCCTTTATCGCGGGGAAAACTGCAGCAAAATCGTTCCGTTATGGAACATATGAACCAAAAGATAACGAGACACTTTGTTAGAATATTTGAAACACTAAATGAAAACAAAATATGAAATGGTGTGAAACATTTACAATTTCCCAAAATGTTTACTGTTTTTAATTTCAATTGCATTAGTTAATTTTACACTTGCCACCCTACTCAGCTTTTACTAATAACTGCCACTTATGTTCAGGTCAAGGAGGTGAGCAGCCAGTATCACCGGCTGCAAAGGGTACTGGACCTAGTTGAGCTCAGCCTTAATCCAATTTCAGTTTCCACCGTAGTTGGATTTTACTACTGTTGTAATGAGTACTCTTGTTTTGAACTATCGTTACATTTCTGTCCTTCGCTTTGGTTGTGATGGCTATGTGAAGAATTTTGTCATTCTCTTGAGATACCGTTTGTAGTCTACTCTTCAATTTTCTTCTTTCATTTAAGTTCTAGCTATGTTACATGTGTAGATTGCTTGCCTTGGTGATGTTATTTCTCGTTGGATGACTGGGTCTTGGGTTAGTCGAGGCGTCCCGACCTTAAGATCCACATGGAGCCAGGTTCGGGTCGTAACAGCGAGCGACAGTGATTCACACCACTAGCACCCAGTGGCAGCAATTGGGCAGTGACGGCGACATTGCCTAACACGAACCGACGTGGCGATGGCGGTGCTCCGGTGACCTAGTGGTGTCGACATTAATATTCCACCTGCAGCTTGACCTAAGAGAACTATAGCCTTTTCTCTAGGGCTACTCTCCTCTCCTATCGCAGGGGGGAATCTCTGTAGGGACCTTTCGGGTGGTCTCCTCGCACCCGAGCTAGGCCAAAGCTAATCTAAGGGGATTTCTTTTGAAGATGCAGATCTGATTTTTCATGTTTCAGATATGATTGATGATCTATTGGATATAAAAGTTTGATTGTGACTCAAAGATTGTAAAGATGAATTCAGATGATCAGTTTGAGGTGAATTCGAGCACTTCTTTGAACAACGGGTACTGAAGAATCTGTTTTTTGGTCCTATCATCAATTTAAACAAAACCAACTACCTACGGTGGTCTCAAACTTTACTCATAACCGTTAGGGGTCATAGGAAAAGCCACATCCTTACAGATCTGGAGTCCGAGAGCAAGACTGGCACCAACGCCACCTGGGATAGAGACAATGCCATGGTCTCTGTGTGGCTTATGCAGACAGTTATTTCCCGTATAGGGGATGAGATCATGTATTACGACACCGCAAAGAAGATGTGGGAGTCCTTGCGCGAGACCTATTCTCATGCTAAGAACTCTACACGGGTCTTTTAGGTCTTCTACGACCTTGTCTATTTGCGTCAGGAAGGACGCACTCTACCACAGTACTACTCCCTTTTGAAGGAAATGCTGGAGAGACATCACTCTTATCTGTCGAGGTGTGCCTGTGATTCCTGGAGGGATTTTCAGAGACAGTTGATCGTCTCTCTCTTCCTGCCAGGTCTTGGGCTTAAGTATACAACTGTCAGAGATCAAATTCTCACCGCTCCTGAGCTTCCTACCCTTGAGGAGGCTTATAGCAGACTCAGTAGAGTTGCAGCTCGTACTCTGGCTCCAGACATTGGTACTCAGACGTTTGCACTGGCGACGATCCTTGGATGTGGCAAGGGTACTCCTTCCCCTCCACATGGTCGTGGACACAGACGCTCATCTGGTACACGTACTAAGACACCGTGTACTTGCTGTGGCAAACTTGGTTATCCAGAGGCTACATGCTGGTAGAAGCATGATAGGCCACCCATGGCCAATCAAGCAGCTGAGGTTATAGACGACGTGCCTACCAATCATGATGTGAGCTCTCTAAGTACAGAGATTAAGACTCTGCGACAGCAGATTGCGTAGTTAACACAAGACTCATCCTCCCAGTCTTCAGATATTGCAACTATTGCTACCTCCTCACAGGCACCTACGGCTGGTATGTCTTCATGCCTATCCACTAGTAGGTTCATCTACGCACCTATGTGGCGACAAAGGTGCTTTCTCTCAATTAGCCCTTGTTATGTTAGCTTATGTTGTGTGGTCATTTATTTCCCTTCTTATTGTAAGGGCTTCGAGTGTTTTTGTCCCTCAGGGACATTCCTATACTTTTGACCATACGGTCTCTCTCTATATAAGAGAGCCCTAAGGTTGCTAATGAAACCAAGTCATTTCAATCAATTTGTTACGCCAGCTAGGATAGTGCAGGTGGCAGACAGGAGACATAAGCCACTGGTTGCAAGGGAAATATGTCTATCTCCTACTCTGAGACTTGCAGATGTCTTTTATGTGCTGGATTTTCCCTTGAGTTTATTATATGTTAGCAATATTACTAGGGGTCTGAACTGCAAAGCCATCTTTTATGCGTCTTCTTTTGTCTTGCAGGACAAATTTACTAGGAAGACGATTGGTGAAGGGTGTGAGGAAAGGGGGGTGCACCGTTTCAGCAAGACCATTATTGCTGCTTCTGCTACTCGGAGCCTTGCCTCCACTGGATCTCCCCTTTAGTGGCATCATCGCCTTGGTCATTTGCCTATTGACCGCTTTAAACGGATTTTGTTGCACATACCCTCCACTATTATTCTCACCGATAATGCTTGTCAGTTTGGCAAGCATCATAGGACTAGTTTTCCCAATTTTACATCTTTTTTTTTTTGCTACTGTTTTTTATTTGATTCATATAGATGTGTGGGGTCTCAGTCGCACTCCTGATAGACTTGGGAATAGATATTATCTTTTGTTAGTTGATGATTTTTCTCGTATTTCCTAAATATTTTTTTTGCAGAATAAGTCTGATGTGGGACAAGTCATTAAGAACTTTGTTAAGGAAATAAAAACACAGCACTCTTATTTTATGAAACGTTTTCGGTCTGATAATGCCTTGAGTTCTATACTACTCGTTTGTGTACTTTCTTTTCTAGTCATGGCATTATTCATGAGACCACATGTCCACACACCTCTCAACAAAATGGTATTGCTGACAGGAACCATCGCCATGTTCTTGATGTTGCTTATACTCTGTTGATTCACCATTCGGTTCCCTCTCTTTATTAGGGTGACGCTGTTTTGACTGCATGTTTTTTTATCAATAGGATGCCTATGCTGCATTACATGAACAAATTTCCTTGCAGGTTATGTATCCTAATCGACCCATGTTTCACATCATCCCTCGGACTTTTGGTTGTGTTGCCTTTGTCTATTAGTTGGGATCGAATCGGGATAAACTAGAACCGAGGGCAGTTAAGTGTCTTTCTTGGGTATACCTGGACACAAAAAGGGTATCGTTGTTGTGATCCGCTTACTTCTCGACATTATGTTTCTGCAGATGTTACCTTTCATGAAGCTGTACCTTTCTTTTCCGTAACGACTACTGAGATGCCTCCTAAGGGTGATATAACGTCTATGCCATATACTCCCATTCACTTTGGGAGCTTTCATGATATTCCTGTCCCTACTACGCCGCCACCATCTTCTGTTATGCATCCCTTTCCACGCCTGAATGGGCCACTCCAGGCATATGTTCGCCCTCATACTACCTATCAGAGACCACCTTCCTCGCCTTCACCGTCAATTTCTCAAGTGAGTCCCTTATACACTGATGTATGTTTACCTTGTGATGGTCACAGGGACAAGACAGGTGATGTGTCAGGTGATCTTGATCTTCTGATAGCCATTCGGAAGCGACCACGGACTTGCACTACTTATCCCATGGCTAGGGCACTTACTACCAATAATCTAGCTCCTGAATTTGCTGGATTCACTTAGGCGCTAGCTACTACGCAAATTCCTGCTACTCACCATGAGGCCATGCTTGATCCAAAATATCGGGTAGCCATGGAGGATGAGATAGCTGCTCTTCGTGGCGTGGGACTTGGGAGCTCACTCCACTTTTTGATGGTGCTATACTCATTGGCCATCAATGGATATTTACTGTGAAGTTGATTTATGGGGTGGACTTCTTTGATATCTTCTCCCCTGTTACTAGACTTCCAACGGTATAAGTGTTGGTTGCAGTAGCAGCTCAGTTAGATTGGCCCCTGCATCAGTTAGATGTGAAGAATGCCTTCCTGTATAGTGATCTCAAAGAAGAAGTTTATATGCAGCAGCCACCTAACTTTGAGAGTCAGGGAGAGTGTGTATGCCGATTACGGAAGGCTATATATAGCCTCAAACAAAGTCTCAAAGCCTGGTTTCAGAGGTTGTCACTGGTTGTGGAGGCGGCTGGATTCAGAAGATCAACAGCTAATTTTTCACTCTTTGTCAGGAGGACTAGATGAGGTACTATGGTACTTCTTGTTTATGTTAATGATTTAATCATTACAGGGGACGATGAGCAGGGTATTGCTGAAATTAAGTGCATCCTAACAGAGCAGTTTGTTATGAAGGACCTAGGAGCTCTATGGTATTTCCTTGGTATTGATGTTGCTCGTAACATAAAGGGTGTAGTCTTGTCGCAGAAAAAGTATGCTTTAGAAATCCTGTAAGAAGTTGGTATGCTTGGGGCTAAGGATGCCAATATTCCTATGGACCCCAAAATACCACTCTATGATGAGAATGCCAAGGTGGTGGACAACAGACTATACAGACAGCTTGTGGGTAAGCTACTGTATTTCACCATCACGAGGCCAGATATCTCTTTTGCAATTGGGAGATTCAGTCAGTTCATGGCCAAGCCAACACGTCAACATTGGGATGCAGCATTGATGGTACTTAGATATGTCAAGAAGGCTCCTGGGAAAGGTCTCTTCTTCTCCAAAAGGTCTTCTATGACATTGGTTGGCCACTCTAATGCAGACTATACCGGATGTCATGTGGATCACAAATCTACTACTGGATTCTACACCTTCCTAGTAAGAAATTTGATCACATGGCGAAGTAAGAAACATGGCACAGTTGTGAGATCCAATGCCAAGTCTGAGTATAGAGCTATGGCTTAGACGACTGCAGAGATGATGTGGATTAGATCCTTACTTATTGACCTAAAGGTACAGTTTTCTAACCCTATGGAGATACGATGTGATAATAAAATAACCACCTCCATTGCAAACAACCCAGCATTTCACTAAAGGACAAAGCATGTTGAAGTTGATTATCACTATATCAAGGATATTATTCAGAAGGGTTTGCTATATACCACTTCTATTGCATCTGAGGAGTAGACTGCAGATATTTTCATCAAGCCCTTGACCAAATTTTCATTTAATTCTTGTATATACAAGCTAAGCATGATAGATATTTATGCTTTAACTTGAGGAGGAGTGTTAGCATATGTAATTTTTTTTATTTTCTCTTATTGTAAGGGCTATGGATGTTTTGTCCCTAAAGGACATTTATGTACTTTTGACTCTACAATCTCTCTATATATAAGAGAATCCTAGAATTTCTAATAAAACTGAGTCATTACAACCAATTAAATAAAAACATGTTAATATAAAGATCATTTTTTCCTAACACAGATCCTAGCAAACTAAATCCTTGAATAAGGTTTTCCTCTACAAAAACAAGAAAATTTAATGTCGCATCTGTCATGATCACCAGCAGACGGATTCAATTAGTTAAAGAAAATAAGAACCTTTTCAAGTTTCTATACTTCAGCTTCAGTTCCCTCAGTTTCTCCTGTGAAGGGTGCGATACCTCTCCTACCTATTATTTCTTGCCTTGCATGTTTCAGTAAATATCATCATTCCTGCATGCATAAACAATAGAAAGAACAACGTCACTACTAAAGTTATCCAAGATAAAAGGAAAGTACCAGCAAAGTGCAAAAAGTTGGGCTTTGCTACAAGCAGCAATTCTAACCTGATAAAGGAAAAATTACTAGGATACGGTGGGTGACTTTCAAAATCAACTCAAAGCCAATGGAGATGCACCGAACCATTGGTGTGTTTTCCATGATTCACCTTGAATTAACAATGCCATTATTTGGGGAAAGGATCATGCAAACATTGCACCTGACTTCTGATCCATAGAAAAAACAGTGTTTTACTTTCATGAGCCTCCGTATGTGGGGATTTGGAATAGAGTTCGACATATTGGAGCCAGACGAGGAGGAATACTAGATGCAGCATTGCAATAGAACTCCGAGAACATTCTTTTATATATTTTAAGTCTAATCAACCCCAAAGGCAGTCTTCACATTATGAGGCTCAACCTCTGAATAAGGCTTGATTTACTTGGATTCCGCATTCTGCTTCATCAACTGTTCTGACAAAGGAGCAACTTCTTTCGAAAAAGCATGATTAGAGAGTGCACTACTTAATGAGGAATATGTAGCACTATTCAATCCTAGGCCTTTTTGGCATATCTTTGTGCTCATTTCAAAGGCCTCCTCCATCCTTCCTTCCTTACAAAAACCGTACATGACCATGTTAAAAGTGGCAGCATCAGGAGCAACATCTTTCTCCATCATCTCATCTAAAACCTCAGTGGCTCTTCCTAGATCACTTTTTTTACAATATCCATCAATTAAGACGGTATAGGTGAACTTATTTGGCTCCACACCACTAGATCTCATATTACCAAATAAGTTAGCAGCTTCTTCCATCTCACCTATTTTACAGTAGCCATCTATCATAGTGGTATAACATATGACATTGGGGACAACTTCCTCCTCGATCATTTTGTCAAATATGATCTTAGCTTCTCCAACTTTACCAACAATGCAATGACCGTGAATAAGCGAGCAATACGTTACAACAGTAGGTTTAATTCCTCTATTTACCATCTCAGAAACAACTTTCGACGCCCCAGCTATATTGCCAACTCTGCAATACCCAGATATTAGTGAGTTATAGACAACATCATTGGGTTCTATTCCCCTACTTACCAATTCTTGGAAGAACTTCCTAGCTTTATCCATCTCCCTAATTTTTCCATATCCATCTATTATAGTGCTATAAGTAAAGAGATCTAACAACAGATCTCTCCCCTTTCTCTCATTCAATAACTTGAGTATGTCATCCATTCTACCCAAATCAGACAGACCATGTATCAGCGTGCTGAAAGTGTACTTATTGGCCTTAAGTCCTCTTCTAACCATATCTTCCATAAGCTTAAATGCTTCATTGATTTTCCCTTCTTTGCAGCACTGCAAAATCAAGATATTGTATGTAGCACTATCAATTTGAACTCCACGGTCAAGCATGGAACTAAGAATGTGAATTGCCTCCTTGATGCAATCTAATTTGAGAAGCCCGTGAAGCAATGCATTGCAAGTAGTAGCACTCAATGGGTGTCCCTTATCCAACATTGTCTTCCAAATTTCAACAGCTTCACAGTGGTTCCCTTCTTTGCAAAGTCCATCAATCATCGTTGTTAAAAGAGCATCATTAGGTTTCAAGTTCCTCGACATCATTTGCCTAAATAATCTCACCACAGACTTGTATGCGGACTTCTTTTTACACAGCAGGTAGATGACCGAGGTGAAAGAGCCTAGATTTATCTTTAGACCTTTAGCTAGCATCTCCTCTAGAGCATGTTCGGCCTTTTCTATCTCTTCAGCCTTACATAGCCCTTTGACAAGTATGTTGTATGTGACCCAGCTCGGACAAATCCCTTTCTGCTTCATATAGTCTCTCAGTTCCCATGCCTTTGTAAAATCTCCAATCTTCAAATAACTGTCGATCAGAGTATTGTATATATAGTTCCCCACAATGATTCCACGCTCTTCCATTTCGTCCAGCAACCTTCTCACATCTTGCATATTGCCTTTCTTGGCTAAACCATTCACAATGGTGCTATAGGTAACAGAATTTAGGCTTATCCCATTCTCCAGCATCCTGTTTTTATACGTGAAAGCCTCAACCAATAACTCCCCTTTGCAAAGCCCGTCAATGAGCGCATTGTAGGTGACCACATTCGGCTTAATTCCATCTTTCTCCATGCCCTCGAAAACCCCCACAGCTGCATCAACCTCCCCCCCTCTGCAAAACACACCGATCATTATTGTATACGAGTACACGTCCAGGGTGCCAACCCCCCTTCGCATTTTATCGAACACCTCGCGGGCAAATACGTTTTCCTTTCTCTTGGCAAGCCAATTCAGCAGAAAACCGCAAGTTTTCGCAGACAAACGCCTCCCCCGAGCCGCCACGGCACGAAACGCATCGACCACGAACTCCACCCCCTCCTTCTGCAGATGGGTGCAACACACGTTGATCAGGAGATCAAAGGCACCGGGGCTCAACTTGTCGCCCTCATCCTCCCCCTCCAACACGGCAAACGAGTCGACGATCTCCTTGATGCGACCGCCCGCTTCGCGAGGCGAAACCTGGGGGTTTCCAGTGCCATTAACCAACCGAACCAAAACGGCCCTTGCGGGGTAGACCAAACCGGATTTCAAAAGGGCGCGGACGAGGAAGCAGTAGGAGCGGATGGTGAAGGGGAAGCCACAAGCGTGGGAGCCGAAAGAGAAGAACTTGAGGGCGGTTCTGGCGTCGACGGTGCCGAGGGAGGGGAGGGAGCGGTCGAGGAGACGAGGGGAGGCACAAGATAGGATCTTTCGGGCGAGGGTCGAGTCGAGGGAGGGGCTTGCGAGGACCCTCGAGAGGTTTTGGAGAACGGGGTTGGGGAGAGGGGAGGTGGCGGTGGTGGCGAGGGGGTAGGGGAGGGCGTTGGCTCTTTTGGGTATGGGCATGTTCTTGGGGTTGTGAGCGTTGAAGGGTGGGAGGGATAGTGGTAAAGCGGTGGTGTTGTTTACATGGCGGTGGTGGTGGTGGCGGTCGGTGGCTGTGGCTGTGGCTGTGGCTGTGGCCGTGGCCACTGTGGTGGTGCGGTTGCCACGGGAGGTAGATTTGGACGAGGAAGGGAGAGGAGTGACACGGTCACTCTCTCACGTCGTGTACAAACCGTGTACATGGATCAAGGGAGAGGAGATAAATATTTGTTATTCCCGTGGCCGAGTGTATAATTTTGTGTATAATGATGTATATATTTATTATCATCGGGAGGGGATGGTGTGGATATATATATATATATATATATATATAAAATTTTTTCTTAATTACAGTTATGTTTCAATAAATCTAATATTTAGTTTTATATTCTTATAAAAGTACATCATTTGTCACATATGTCCCATCATCAATATTTAACCGTACATGCACTAATTATGATTGAAATATAACTATATGTGATAGTTACCTTTAAAAAAAGTACATTCAAGATGTTGCTGCTATCGAAGTAACTAAGGCCACCAAAGGAGGCATGTAACGTCCCAAAATCCAGATTCCGAGTCATGTCAAGGTGATCTAGGTCAATTCGAAATCGAAAATCCAGTTGTGGTTCGGTGCTGATGTCAACACTTCCTCAAATTGCCAAAAACACGTATTTCAAGCCAACCCCTATCCAACTATTGTCAAAGGGTTCCATATGTGGTACCGTTGGATTCTTCTCGTCGCAAACTTTTCAACGACAGTTGTTTCGCGCAAATCCGAGGTGCATAGCCCGGTTATGGCCAAAAGAAGTCAATAAGGACCTAAATGTAAAATGGACCCAACCCTAGGGGTAATTTGGGTACTTCACCCTCTTAAACCTATTTGCAACAACCTATGGGCCTATATAAGTACCCCTTTGGGTCCTTAGGTCATCACCCTCTCTAAGTCTCTTAAATTAAGAGAAGAGAGAAGGAAAAGATTTAAATGAAGGAAAAACTTGAGCTTTTCCTTCATTTAAATCAAAAACTTTTTCCCAGGGATCTGAGTGTTGTGACGACCCGAGTCGCCTTGTGCTAACAACTAGCACGAAAATCGGCAAAATCGGAGCCACCCAACTTAGAGTCATAAAACATCAATAGCCAACATTCATTCATAAAGCATTAAATGAAAGAAAATAAAAGTGATGATAATAAAAGCAAATTCACCTGGGGTAGAAATAAATGAGAATATCGTACAACTACCAAGAAGTCAGGAAATAAAATCTATCAATATAAAGAACTACTCCTATGAGCCACTGGCTCAGTACAGATCGTTTCCTTAGGTAGGACCTGGTTCCGTGGAGGTCTAACCAACTATAGTTGCGGCACTCGACTGCTCAGCAACACCTGAGTATGGAACCCGAGACAAATGTTAATGAAAACTGAGTAGAGTAGTTCAACCAAATATGTAACTCAAGTGACAGAGTACATGGAAAAGGAACTATGTTGGTAATTCGTTTGTTTTATCTTCTATCACATATTTAGTCCATTTTTATGTAGTTTTCCGAAATCTTATTGGTTTCAAATTGTCAATCAATGTCTCGGGTATGAGACGATCTTGTGTGACTTCCTGTGGTGCAAGACCAATATAAGCCACCCTCCTGGCCGGGAGGACCACTTATACCCATCTAGTCACCATGCTCTATCACCCTGGGGTCATCGCGAAAAGGGGTGACGACTATGTTGTATAGAGTGAACACGTACAAGCGCTATATATGTTGAACCATAGACAACCAATGACCCACCCTCCAGCTGAGAAAGAACCAAACCTTGAGCCTTGCAGTCCGTTACCACAGTTGGCCACTAAGCCTAACCAAAGAGTCGTAGGGAGGCTAGCAACTCCCTAAATTAGCCCCTAGAACCGGTCTAAAAAGACCAAAGCTACAGCCAAAATTCGACAAATAGCAGGGCTAAAAATCAGTTTTTCCGACATATCTGTTGTATTATTTATTCAATTATCAGATAACTGTATTCCTTATATTATCAATTATGAGAACTCTTAGTAATTTTGTATTACTAATTCCAAGGTTAATAATTTTTCATATTACCTCCCAAATTATTCATTCACAAGAATTTCTATCTTTTACTAGTGGTCCCGGACTACTTAAGCAGTTCTAAAGACAATAGAACTTGTTTTATGGACAACAGTTTTCGTTTCATGCATGCAATAACAAGGGTGTATATACTTGTTAATTCTTTATTATTCACGTAAATCCATTTTGTCTTGTTTATAGTGCAAAAATCAGGAAAACACAGAAGGGTTCCAACTCAGCAAAAGACCCGGTTCAATCGGACCCACGATGGGGTCGGAGACACCTAGTTATGTTTCTAATTTTTCAATAATTAGAAAGAAATAAGAAGTTTAAATAAATCATACCAACACGTAGTACATGTCGATATGATTCCAATGGTATCTTATTTGTCGAAATCTGAGGTCGGGAAGGCCTCGAACCAAACGAAACAGCGCAAGGGGGTCCAGAGTCAGACCAGACGCGACCGCACACACGCCACGCGTCGCGCGCTCACTCTCCTACGTGTTTGATCGCGGATTGCCGCTCGTGCGCTCCGCACCATTCGATCGCGAAACGCGGCACCATTTACCATGTTCCCACTCGCGAACACGCGTGCGCTTTCAAATTCGCTTTGCCACGCATCGCCTCTAGACGCGCCGTGCTAGCCGTTGCCACGCGTCACGCCCTCAATTCATGGCGCCACCACTGCCGCAAAAGTTGCAATGGGAACCCCTAGTTTTACGAATTCACAAACAGGTCCCCGAAAAATAATTTTGATTTTTGGAAGGTTTTTCTTCTCTCTCTCCCTTAATTAGAAAAGGTTAGAGGCGAATGATGACTCAAGGGACCCAAGGGGTCCTTATAGAGTCTTTAGGGGCAGTTTTAATTAGTTTTAGGTGGGTAAAATACCCAAATTACCCTTAGCATTGGGTTCACCTTACATTTAGGTTCCTGGTGACTTCTTTTGGCCCTAACTCAAGTTATACACTCCGGAATCACGCGAAACAAGCGTCATCGGAAAGCTTGTGAAGAGGAATCCAATGACACCACATATGGCACTCTTTTGACAAAGTTTGACTAGGGTTTGACTCGAAATACACAATTTACGAAAATTTAAGGGGGTTCTAACACCAACACCAAACCTTAACTGGGTTTCCGGGTTCGAACTGACCCAAACCACTTTGAAATGACTCGAAACCTGGATTTTGGGACGTTACAGGTGCGAATCTGCAAAACTCGGGCTTCCCACCATAAAATTTGCTGCTACGGGAGTCAAAGCGCGACGCATGGCACGGCGAAGTTGCGGGTGCACAAGTGGTTGACGCATGGCAAGGCGCTTTCGAACGGCTGCGTGCGTGTCAGTACGGAGCGGGAGAGCAAAACAGTGTGACGCATGTCATGCATCGAGCAATTGTTACGACCCGATCCCAGATCCCTACAGGACCCGAGACTGGCTCGCCTCGACTAATCCCAAGACCCAACCGTCCAATGAGAAATAACCAAAAGCAGAAAATGTTCCACAACAACACATGCATTGTAACTAGGCAGAGAAATAATACAGAGACAGTAAAAGAAACATGACGGAAGGTCCCACAATATTACAAGCCATCACAACTACAATAATAGAAAAATAATAGAAATAGTATTACATATAACAAATACTCACTACTACAACCAAAGAACGTGCTGGAGCAAAAAACGACAACAGCTATGGCTGGGCTCGACTGGGCCTAGCTCCCTCTGCAGTTGGTAGTGCTAGCTGCTCAACTCCCTGACCTAAACAAGATTATTGAATTCAGTAGTCAACTAATGCTGAGTAGAGTGGTAATTAAGCCATTTAACATAAAACAAGAAACTAATTAATTATTCATTTTCATTTGGCTCAGCTAAGTAGTTTTGATTTGTTTATTCTCTTATTAATCTAATCATTTCTTCATCTTATTTGTTCCTCATTTCTTGATTGTAGTCTTTCCCGTGATGTAGGATATACACGTGGTTCTCTCCTGGCCGGAAGAGTCCCCCGTGGTAGTCCTACACTCAATCAACCACCCCGAGGTCATAGTCGCAACGTAGTAGTTACTACGACACGTGAGATAAGCACACGGGTAGCTACCCCACACTGGCACGCGGTCGGTCGTTTCCGCTAACGAGTACGCCTAAGGTACAGCACAAAATAGCACAGGGCCTCACCCTCTCAGAACATAACAGGGGTCTTGTCCCTCCATAGTCTGCGTACCCTCGTTCGACTATCCCGGTTTGCCTAGTGGGCCTAACAAGAGTCGGTGTAGGGTGGCTAGTCCTAACCCCAGACCTCATGGGGCGGCTAGCTCCCTCCCTACACAAGTAGCTCACCTCGATACCACGTGATGTAAACATGTTTACACTACTTAAGATGTCTATTTATGCATGTTCTTAAGCATAGGATTGCATTGCATGCTATAAATATTGCATAACATGCATCATCTTACATTTAGAGTAGTTTGAATAAAATGGAGGTTAATTGTCTCCTTTTATGTTCATGGACAGGGCAAACTTTTTATTGGGGGCTTAGATCGAAGATCCAACCGTACAGATGTGATCAGGACGACGATGGAGTTCAACGACTCCAAGATCGCCCTAATCAGACATTTGTAGCATCAGATAGTGACCGGGGAACCCTAGAAGATCAAGGGCTAAGGTGGTGTGAATCCACACTTCAAACGACAAATCTGTCCACACGGATGGATTCGGATCGACCATCACAGCCTAACGGTGCGAAAATCGACTCAATCCGACACCCGTGGCACCATCTACATCATCCAGAAGATGGACGGCCAAGATGGTGCCACGTGGTGCCATCTCAGCCACCCAACTGGCCCTCAAGACCGCTGCTGCCTCTCCAAAGAAAATCCAACGCGCGATCTAGGCCGTTGGATCTTGATCCAATGGCTATGGATGCGTGTGCCTGATTTCATCCGCGCGACACAATCCACCGCGCAGCGCAGCGGTCGTGAGTCGTTGCTCGATCACAAGACACGAGTTCAACTCGCGATCTGCGGCGCGCACACGATTAAATTCGACCACTTGATCGGCTGTGGACGGCCCAGATCGTCCGATCGGGCGTACGTGCTATTAGACGCGCAATGAAGACGTGGCATCACACGCGATGGGGTACGTAGAGGAGGCCAGCGAAGGCGCAATTTAAGCCATTCGATCTCGCGATCGGACGGCTGAGATCAGCTTGACGTGCGCGTGTGTTACGTGCGAGGAGGTGAGCGGGCGTGCGCGCACCGCCCACTACGCCCACGTTCGGACCTTTAGCGACGGTTTTATCTATCACTAAAGGTCCTGAATTAATGTTTTTAAAATTGGAATGACCAAAATGCCCCCACTCCTTGTAACTATAAAAGGAGACCCCCTCCACACGAAATTCCCATCCCTTCTTTCTCTTCTCTCCCTCTCCAAAGCTTAAGAGAAGCTTGTCCCACACCCGGGATGCTTCTCGCGAGATAAAGTCAATTTTTCATCTCCCTTTCGGAAGTGGATCCCGCAACGACGACGACGTGCTGCCCCATTCCCATTCTTCCTGCTTCGTTCTCCTTTGTCCTACTCCGTCCTCCTTCGTCCAGGCGTCGTCCCGTCCGGCTTGTCCTCCAAGCGACCGTCAAGGAGGATATCTCTCTCCCCATTCTTTTTACTGCTTTCTAGAATAAATTTATTGCTTTCTAGAGTAGATTTACTGCTTTCTAGTGTAATCATTTTCCCGCTTTCTAGTCGTAATATTTAGTGTAATGAACAATCCCTTCGATAATGAATTCCATGTGCATTCTATATCTCTTTTGATTTTTGTTTGTATTATTCTCTCTCTCTCTTCTATTTATTGTAAATAGTTAGATAGTTCTAATCAATTAATTTACTTCGTGACAAATAAAACAAACGTGAATTTTTTAAATCAAACGTCCGCCTCTCTGTGTTCGACCCGGGATTTACATTCCGGTATAAATTTTATTTGTTGAACACGAGTTCTTCGCTTTCATACTACGACGACAGGTTTTTCAAAACCAAACACGTTAGCGTAGCAACCCGACGTTCAACACCATGTACATGAGGGTCAAACAAGAGTCGACGTAGAGTAGCCAAACCCACCCCGGGTCTCAACCCAAGGGGCGGTAAGCTCCCCTATACTCTAAGGGACAGTTGCTCTCCTTGCTACTGTGTACACAAGGGCCAGCTCGCTTTCCGTCAACTTACTAAGTTCTTTTTCGTATACAAGAGTTCTCCTAATTTCCCGTAGGGTTCATGCTTGTATTCTTTTCGTTCCATTTCTCAACATTTAGATCTCATTATTCACATCTCAGGTATCATTTTTATAGCAGGCAACTCGTGTTTTACTAACTGAGAAAGCATCATATTAATAAATTAATACACTTGTTAGCAATTGGGGTTTAACATGTATCTCAAAGGAAATAGTGTAGCTCAAGCAATATTCATTCGCTTCTACCCTAGTGGTGTCAGTCTTTTTGTGTATAAAACCACACCAGTTTGATTATATTTTATTACTCGAATACAAAAATTTTCGAGGTCGAACTCAAGGAGCAAGCTTGATTCTAGAAGCATATAAAATCACGATTTACAATATACTGTTCTACAAAAAAATTAAAGAGAGGAAAATAAAAATGTCTCTTCACTTTTCTTCTCTCTTTCTTCTTTTGTCTTCCTTTTTCTCTCTTTTCAGACGTCTGACTCCAAGGGTCAGATGCCTTAAGCTCCACTTGCTACAATGCTTGTGCTTTCCAGCTACTGCTACTGCTTCTTCTTCTTCTTGCTTCTTCTTTTTCTCTTCTTCTTTGTTGTCTCTGCCTTCTCTTCTGACTTCTTCTTTCTTCTCTGCTGCGCGCCTTTTGCTTTCTTCTCTCTTCCTTTTCCTTCTACCTCAGTTTCTCTGCGCTACAGTGCCATCTTCCTCCTTTGCTTCTCTGCTGCTCCAAGTCCTTCCTTGCTCTCTGGCTACAGCTGCTCTCGTGGCTAAGTCCTCAGCTGCTCCTCCTCCTTCCTTGCTTCCTCTTCTGTTCCCTGCACAGGCATCCAGTTAGGCAAAACCTAACCCCTACCCTCCCTGTGTCTCTCTCTCTATTTCTCTCTCAGGACAGCTCTCCCAGAGCCTTCTCAGGTTATTGGGTCGGGTATGCGTGCCCGGGACCAGGTGCACCGGCGTGGGTGGTGCGCGAGGAGTGCACGGGTAGTCAGGTAGGATACCAGGTCCGCGTAGGTGTGTGTCGCGGACGAGGCATGGTGGGCGAGGGGACCTCACCCCGTGTCAAGAGGCGCTAAGCCCCTGGCACTTTTGCAATTTATGCCGCTTCGCCTTCTCTTGATCTTTCGAGGTGGGACAAACGTCCCACATTTCGTCGCGCGCGTCCGCAGCAGGAGGCTTCCTTGATTGCAGTAGCTGCCATTGCCCTTGTCACCAATTGACAACCCGGATTTGTGCGCAAGTGTCTTCCACGCAGCCTGGGACAAGGACCTGGGGCTGGCGAAGACTGGAGCGGCTGCAAGCAAGCTTCAAGCTTCGCTTCAATGGCGGATGACTGTTTGTACCTGAAAGCACCAAAACAACCTTGCGGCCATGTTAGAATGTTCAGGAAGCTTCGCCGAGGTACGGACTGTGTGCTGCAGTGGTTGGGGTGGCGTGGAAACGCTTGTGTGAGCGTGCCTAGGGCTTACTGTGGCCGTGGAGCTGGGTGTGTTCGGTGGGCGAGTATGGAGGTGTTGGCGGTCAGTGGAGGGTTGGATGATGATTAGTGGGTGAAGGCGGAGGTTCTGAGGTAGGTGGCGAGGTGTGCGGAAGAGTGGAGCGATGGTTTCGCCTCGCCGGTGATTTGCCGGAGGTGGAGAAGGTAAAGGTGATCTGCGATGTCGAGGGGTCAAAAATGCAAACTAAGAGAAGGGAAATGAAGAGGGGAGAGAGGAGAAGAGTTCTAACCTACTTAACAGATGAAAGGAGGGAGGAGGCTGTCGGCGTGTATCTGCCGACACCGGAGACAAAGATGCCCAGGGGAGGGGTGACGACAACGACGGGGCTAGAAGCGGGTGCGCGGGTGTTGCATGACGCGGAGGAAGGTGGTGAACTCGGCTCTACCACTGGTATTGTGGCAAAGCGACGAAAAAGAGGAGGAGGGTTCGCCGGAGCTCGCTGGGCTTCCTGACTAGAGGAGGAGGGGACAAAATTGGGGGAATTCTTCGGCCAAGTCGAGCTTGCAAGATGCGGCAGAGGGTGCCGCTCCTTAAATAGGCGTTGGCAGAGAGAGAGTCGCAAGGGGGAGATGGGAATACCTCGCCAGAGGTATGGCCGGAACGAGACCCATACCTGTCGAGCATTCGCACAAGCGGTATGGCGGCCAATAGGGCATGGGAGCTGACCCATGCTGCAGGGGACAACGTAGGGAGTCTCCCTTTCAAATCTAGGGTCGGCTCCCCATGCATGCGCAGCGCCATCCTTCGCGTAAAGTCACCGGAGATATGGCCTGTGCAGGTGAGTGGCAGAGGGACCCGATTGAAGAAGATGACGAGAAAGGTAGGGGGGTCCTTGCAAGGTTTCAAAAAGTTAAGGGTCGAAAAGTAATTGTTAAGGATCATTTTGTAAAGTGGGTCAAGGCAACCTTCCATTAGGTCCAAATTTTGGTATAAACCTAATTTTGACCTAAGGAATCCAATGGTGAGGTTGGATTTTAGTTTTGACCATGTTTGACCAGACATTTTGCATAAAAACCCAAATTAGGTCAAAAATTAGGTATGGTTCTCAATCTAGGTCAAGATTGGTTCCAATGGCTAAATTGAATGTTCTAAACTCTAGGGGATATTTTTTCATGAATTTTAGAGGGTTTAATTGATTTTTATCCTGCCTGAAACTTTGTGAATTAAAGTGGATTTATTTTAGGGTTATAGAATGTCATTTATTTCCCAGATTTTATCATAAACCTTTTCTGACCAAACCATCCCACTTTTTTTCTTATTAAGTCCATTTGACCTGTGTCTAGATCCTTAGAAATCCCATTTATACACTGCAATGATAAAATTACAGTTTTACCCCTTGTGTAATGTTTTATTCTCTGCTCAACAATTTCCTGATTTAGGCCTTCCCTTAGGTTATGTAGGAGCTTTTTGTTTGATTTCTTATGTCAAAATGTGTTAGTTAGGATTTATGATGAGGTTCTCATCATACCCCCATGCCTAGCTTTTGCTAGTCCCTTAGCAAAATTTTAAGGTTTTAACCTCCATTCTAGACCATGAATTTCATTCATTGATTTTGATAAGTGCTTTTCCTTGTCTCTTTGATTAGGTCAGAATGCCCATCATTGGCCTAGAAGGTACTTTAGTACCAACCAAGATCTAGATCTGTATAGCTTTGGCCTTAGTCTTTAGCAAAGGTTTTTAAGGCCCACAGGAACTACCCTAAAGTTTATTGGATACCGTGGTTAAAGCACCTGTGCTTGAGACATTTTTAGCCTTGGTTCAGTTTGCAGTGCATTTTGTAGGAGAGAGACAGAGGGTTTATTTGTTTGGAGAGTTTTCTCTCTCTTTTCTTTTAATTCTAACTTAGGCTTGGCTTCATAACATGGTATGTATCGGATTCCTCGTCCCTATTATCAATCCTCAGAGGTTCCTGGAAATCGATGCTTCGAGATAGCACCGCTCATGGTAACCCCCAGAACTCTGGCTTTCAAGATTTCGAGATAATCCCGCCCATGGTGTTCCGTGGCTGAATTCAGACCCTGACAATTGACATTTTGTGATAATGCCATCCATGGAATCTGAACCAACAGAGTGCTTACATGCCCCCAGTAGGATATGTAAATATCATAGGAGACAAGCACCAAGGAGATGATATGTTGTTACGAATCTTCGAGGGGAATTTCCCACCTCTCTACGCCGGGAACTTGTCCAAATCAATTTGTGTTGATCGGCTGCTCCTAATCTAGATGACATTTTCAGAACATTTGCAACGCTTCTGCATGATTTTCATATTTATGCTCATTGAACCAGACTGTGTGTGAATTTGGGTGCTTAGGTTACCGAGTCCCGTAAACCGAAGGTCAGTTAACGAGGCCTAATACTCCCTAAGCCTTAGACCTAATACTTAAGCTTTTCATTTTCCTCAACCTCTTGAGGAATATCTAGATCTTAACGGGTACTAAGAGTCTAGCCAAGAATGCCTAAGGTTAGCGCTCTTATTAATCTTGTTGTGCACTTTCGCTTTACTTTTCCTTAATGTGGTTTAGAACTTTTGGTTAATTCCTTAATTTCTTATTAATGACTATCCCTTTTCTTTTTCATTTTGTGCTCCTTTTTAATATTTTGTTCTTTTCCTCTTCCTTTTGTGAAGCTTACCAGTGCTTTCTTTCCTCCTACCAAAAAAATTATATATATATATATATATATTTTTTTTTTTATGTAAAAAATTTTTTTGTTGAAACCTGCTCTTGTTATGACATTTTATTACACTTTTCATACCCCCCCATGCCTAAGGTTTGCAATGTCCTCATTGTGCATTAGGTGGGTTTTTATTTGGCTTGGTTCATGTATTAGGACAGATATTAGGTGAGTGGATGGGTTGAGGTGACTGTTGCGAACGATTTCTAATCCCAGGGACGAGTACCTGAGGTGAAGTCGGCTATCATAAGGAATGAACCTAAAGTGCAAAGAAATGTCAGAAAAAGGTTTCAGGTTTTCAAAAAGAATGACGGGCTGCCTCCCGTTAAGCGCTGAGTTTTATGCCATCGGTTGGGCGCAATGAGCTCAGGGAGAATGGAGGGTAAACGATGTTTCAACCAAATCTGTATTGGTTGCGTCAATGAACGGTTTGAGTCTCTGGCCGTTCACGATGAAAGGTTTGGAATCGTGGCTGAGCGAACTGATCTCGATGACTCCATTTCCAAAAATCTGTCGGACAAGGTATGGTCCAACCCACTTGGATCGCAGTTTTCCAAGGAAAATTTAAGTCGAGCATCGAAGAATAGGACCTTATGACTAGGGTGAAAGATCTTCCTAGATATGTGCTTGTCATGAAAGGCTTTAACCCGCTCTTTATAGATTCGTGAGTTTTCATACGCATTGAGGCGTAATCCATCAATCTCGCGTATCTGAAACTTTCTATGTGTTCCAACCTTAGAAAGATCTAGGTTGCAGTTCCGTACTACCCAATAGGCTTTGTGTTCCAGTTCTACAGGAAGGTGACACGCCTTCCTGTACACCAATCTAAAAGAAAACATGCCTAATTGGGTCTTGTGAGCGGTCCTATAGGCCCACAAAGCTTCCGGAAGTCAGGATGACCAGTCCTTCCTGTCAGGTTGAACAGTAACCTGTAGGATTTTCTTGATCTCCCAATTTGATAGCTCAGCTAGACCATTAGTTTGGGGGTGGTAAGGAGTAGAGATTAGATGCGACACCCCGTATTTGGTCATCAGTGACCTGAGCTGAGCGTTGGTAAAATGGGACCCTCCATCAGAGAAGATAACTCGAGGAATCTCGAACCGTGAGAAGATATTCTGATGAATGAATTTGATGACGATTTTGCGATCACAGGTTCGGGTCGGAATGGCTTCGATTCATTTGGACACGTAGTCAACAGCGAGTAAAATGTACTCGAAGCCGTCTGAGATAGGGAAGGGTCCCATAAAATCAATCCCCCATATATCAAAAATCTCGCATACGAGAATCGGCTGTAAAGGCATCATATCGCGATGGTTCATGTTGCTCAAAGTTTGGTAACGGCTGCATGCCTTACAGTGACTGTATGCGTCCTTGAAGATAGTGGGCCAATAAAAGCCACACTGGAGGATTTTTGATGCAGTTTTATGTCTAGAAAAATGGCCACCGCATGCCTGGTCATGGCAGAAAGAGATTATGTCATTGATTTTGACCTCCGGGACACATCATCGGATAATTTGGTCAGCACCTATGCAGAATAAGTATAGGTCTTCTTAGATGTAGTACTTGGCATCAGAGCGCAACTTGTCTTTCTTGGCCTTCGGCCAATCAGACGAAATCTGGTGTGATGCCAAGTAGTTTACTAAATCAACAAACCATGGAAGCCTGGTACCAATAGTCAAGAGGTGCTCATCAGGAAAATGCTCCGTGATGGGCCCAGAAGGGTCGATGATCTTAGAAGGAAGGCGAGACAAGTGGTCAGCTACCACGTTCTATCTTCCCGCCTTGTCATGAAAATCGAGGTCAAATTCTTGAAACAGCAAGATCCATCGCATTAATCGAGGCTTCGCGTCCTTCTTCGTAAGGAGATGCCTCACAGTTGTGTGATCCGAGTAGATTATAACATGGGAACCCAAGAGATAATATCTGAATTTTTCGAGGGCAAATACTACAACTAGCAGCTCTTTCTCTGTAACCGTGTAGTTACACTGAGCCTCGTCAAGTGTCTTGCTAGCGTAGTAGATGACCACAGGTTTCCCGTTAATCTTCTGCCCCTGAATCGCTCCTACAGCAAAGTCATATGCATCGCACATGATCTCAAATGGTTAAGATCAATCAGGGGACTGTAGGATCAGGGATTGAGTGACTCGGTCATGAAGGATCTCAAAAGCTTAAGTGCATTCCTTGGAAATCTCAAAGGGTACATCCTTGGAGAGAAGAGTGGTCAGGGGGCGCGCGGTTTTTGAGAACTAAGGGATGAAACGACGGTAAAAATCGACGTGCCCCAGAAAAGATTGGATGTCCCTGATCGAGCTAGGCAAAGGAAGTTTAGAAATCAGGTTAACCTTGGCTCGATCCACCTGGATGCCTCTCGCAGAAATTAAGTGTCCCAGAATGATCCCCTTAGGCACCATAAAGTGGCTCTTTTCCTAGGAAAGAACCAGATTTATGTCAATGCAACGCCTGAGTATGTGAACCAAGTGCTGAAGGCAATCGTCAAATGATGCCCCAAAAACTGAGAAGCCATCCATGAAGACTTCCAGATAATCACCAACCATATCAGAGAATATGGCAAGCATGCACCGCTGAAAAGTTGCGGGTGCATTGCAGAGACCGAAAGGCATTCTTCGGAACGCGTACGTCCTGAAGGGGCAGGTGAATGTGGTCTTTTATTGGTCCTCTGGATGGATTGCCACTTGGTTATAACCGGAGTACCCGTCTAGAAAGCAGAAGAATCTATTTCCCACTATTCGTGGAGGAATTGAGTCTTCGGTAATCTATGCAGACTCTCCACGAGTTGGCTATACGGGTAGGTATGACCTCTCCGATCTCAGTCGTGATGGTGGTGAGCCCTGCCTTCTTAGGCACAACTTGGATTGGGCTCACCTAGCGACTGTCGGAGATCGAGTAGATGATCCCTGCATCTAACCAATTAATGATCTCCTTTTTCATGACCTCCTGCAAATTGGGGTTTAGACGTCTCTGCATTTCACGTGAAGGTCATGCGCCTCTTCGAAATAGATGCGGTGTGTGCAATAAGAGGAACTTATTCCAGTCAAATCATCGAGAGTCCAACCAATGGCTCTGCGATGTTGCTGGAGAACAGCAATCAGACGGGATTCTTGGTCAGGTGTGAGTTTGGAGTTTATAATCACCGGAAGTGTCTGATTGGAACCCAAAAAGACATATTTCAAATGATCGGGATGGGGTTTGAGTTCTAGAACGGGGTTATCAGCAGCAGCGAGTGGTTTAGAGTGGGTGTGGGGTACAAGGGTAGGAGTTATGGGTTTGTCTAGATCAAGTTCTGACTCCTCTAATTGCGATTTTAGATCTTCTTGTGGTTGATGAGGGATAATCATGTTGTCCTCAATTTGTGGTTCATCAACCACGGCTCTGATGTCACAAATTTGCTCTATCACACCGTAATTAATCCCTTGTTGGGCCTTAAAGATATCAATCTTGAGAGTTTAATTTTCAAATTTCAGCTCTATTTGGCCCTCTTCACAACTTATATTGGCCCTTGCAGTGGCCAAAAAAGGTCTCCCTAGTATGATCGGTGTATCTCTTGGATTCTCAGGTGCGTCCATGTCTAAAACTATGAAATCTACAGGGAAGTAGAATTCCCACACCCTAACAATGACATCCTCAAGAATTCCCTTAGGTGACTTGATAGATCGATCGGCTAACTACAATGTCACCTCAATCGGTTTCAGTTCAGATTCTTCTAGGTGGTTAAGCAGGGATGTAGGTATCAAGTGTACAAAAGCTCCTACAAAACCTAAGGGAAAGCCTAAATCAGGGTATTACAAATTTGAGTATAAAATAATTCACAAGGGGTAAAACTTTAATTTTACCAATACAGTACATAAACGGGATTTCTAAGGGTCTAGACACAGGTCAAATGGGCTTAATAAGAGAAAAAGTGGGATGATTCGATCAGGAAAGGGTTATGACAAAATCTGGGAATTAAATGACATTCTGTAACCATAAAATAAACCCGCTTTAATTCACGAAGGTTCAGGCAAGATAAAAATCAATTAAACCCTCTAAAATTCATGAAAAAACATCCCTTAGGGTTTAGAACCTTCAATTTGTCCATTAAAACCTATCTTGACCTAGATTGAGAATCATACCCAATTTTTGACCTAATTTGGGTTTTTGTGCAAAATATCCAATCAAACATGGTCAAACCTAAAATCCAACCTCACCGTTGGATTCCTTAGATCCAAATTAGGGTTACCAAAATTTAGACCTAAGGGAAGGTCGTCTTGACCCACTTTACAAATTGGTCCTCAATAATTACTTTCTGACTCTTAACTTTTTGAACTCATGCATTTACCCCCTCAACTTTCCCATCATTTTCTGCGAACCGGTCCCTCTTCCACCCACAGCAGCAGGCTATACCTCTGGCGACTTTGCACAAAGGATGGATTCGCACAGGGCATGGGACCAGGCCCCAGACTTGAAAGGAGGATCCCCTGCGTTGTCCTCTTCTGCATTGACCAGTTCCCATGCCCTGCAGGCAACCATACCTCTCGTGCGAATGCTCGAGAGGTATGGGTCTTTTTCTGGCCATGCCTCTGACGACCATCCCACACCTCCTCCTCGTGGTTCCCATGCCCTGCCAGCCCCTATTTAAGGGACGGCAACCCCTGCTGCTTCCTTCAAGCTTGATTTGGCTGCAGATTCCCTCAGAATTCATCTCCCCTCTCTCTGGCCAAGTAGCCCGCAAGCTCCAATGACTTTTCCTCCTCCCTCTCGTCGCTCTACTGTCATACCATCGGTAGGGTTCACTTCACGTTGTTCTTCCACGTTGTGCCGCACCGGTGCACGCCTTCCTGTCCTCCTCCTCGTCGCCGTTATCTCCCCCTCAGGGTCGTCTTCTCCGACGACAGCACAAATGCGCTGTTCGTCTCCTCCGCCTCCCTTTCGCTCTAAGTACCCCAGATAAGCTCCTCATCTCCTACTCTCTATTTTCCCTCAATCTATTTCACAGATTACCCCTTGACTGCCACTGTCCGCCCGCATCTTCCCCATCTCCATCCAACCTCCAGCGAGAAGCACCCATCACTCCACACCTCCACACGTCTCGCCACCAACCTCTTCACCTCCGCCATCGACCACTGAACATCTTCCACCCATCCATCGACCACCTACACCTCCCTAAACACCCCCCGACCTAACCCATAAGCATGGCCACAGAGCAACCTAGGCACACACGCTTAGGCCGCCCCGCGGCCAACCAACACCTGCCTCACCTTCGCTGTGATATGGCAAAGGTTTTCCTGTGGTCTGACGTGGCCGAAAGGCCGTGCTACTGATTTCAGGGTCAGGCCACTCTCCGCCATTTTCACTGAGCTTGAAGCCAGGGTCAGGCCGCTCTCCGCTCAACTCCAAGAGAAGCTCTTAGGTGGTGCGGGTTTGCAGCACGCACGCACCTAGAATTCGAGTGGAGTCAAGCGACTTACAGCACGCACGCACCCAGACTTCGAGTGGAGTCAAACGACTCCACGCCTGCTGCAATTGCGAGGGCTTCTGCTGCGGGCGAAAGCGCGGAAGCGGGTGGGACTTTTAGTCCCACCTCGGAAGTGTGCGAGTGGGCGCCCGCACATAAATTGATTTTGTGTTTTAGGCTTATCGCCTCGAAACACACTAGGGTGAGGTCCCTCTCACCCCCACCACGCCTCGTCCGTGACACCTTCCCAGCGGACCTGGCACCCGGATCTGATTAATCCCTGCCTGTGCACACCTCGCGCACCACCAACGTCGGTGCGCCTGGTCTCGGGGGTGTGGCCCAACTCGCTTACCCGATTAAGGCTCTGGGAGAGCGAACCCTGGAGTGAATTCGAGAGAGAGAGACGTGGGGAGGGTAGGGGTTAGGTTTTGCCTAACCTTGCACTATGTAGGAAAGCAAGAGAAGAAGGAAGAGGAGATAGTGCAACAGCAAGAGAAAAAGAAGAGAAGGAAAGAAGACGAAGACAGAAAAGGCTTCGCACAGTAGAGAAGCAGAGAGGAAGAAGAGAAAGAGAAGCAACAATGAAGAAGAAGTCAGAAGAGAACTTGGTGTAGCAGAGAAGAAGAAAAGAAGAAGAAGAAGCCAAGAGGAAGAAGAACCAGCAGAAGAAGCAGAACACTGTAGCAAGTGGAGTTTAAGTCGTCTGACCCTTGGAGTCAGACGTCTGAAGAGAGAAAGAAAGAGGTAGAAGAAGAAGAAAGAGAGAGAAGAAAATAAAAAATTTTCCTTTCTTTAATCCTTTTTTGTAAAATAGTATATATCTATATTGTAAATTGTAATTTGTACGCTTCTAGAATCAAGTGTTGCTCCCTGAGTTCGACCTCGGAGATTTTCTATTTTCAAGTAATAAAAAAAATAAAAATACATACTGGTTCCACGCGCGACCAGCATTTTTGGCGCTGTTGCCGGGAAGCAACGGGCATTCTAGAAGCTATTAAATCACAATTTCTGATTAACTACTGGCTTAATCTCTCTTTTGTTGTGCAGGCCCCTTTCTGATCAAACCCCTTCTTGAGTTCGACCCGCTGCTGCTGATAATCCCATTTTGGAACTCTAACCCCTTCCGATCATTTGAAATATGTCTTTCTGGTTTCCAATCAAACACTTCCTGTGATTATAAACTCCAGACTCACCCCTGATTAGAAATTCCGTCTGCTTACTGTTCTCCAGCAATAACGTAGAGCCATTGGTTGGACTCTCAATGATTTGACTTGAATAAGTCCCTCTTATTACGCACACCACATCTATTCCAAAGAGGGTGCACGACCTTCATGTAAGATGCAGAGATGTCTGAACCCTAATCTGCAGGAGGTCGTCAAAGAGAAGATCATTAAGTGGTTAAATGCAGGGATCATCACCCGATCTTCGATAGTCGCTGAGTGAGCCAAATCCAGGTTGTGCTTAAGAAGGCAGGGCTCACCACCATCACGACTGAAACCGGAGAGGTCATACCTACCCGCATAGCTAACTCGTGGAGAGTCTGCATAGATTCTCGAAGACTCAATTCCTCCACGAAGAAGGATCATTTCCCACTACCGTTTATTGATCAGATTCTCGAAAAACTACCAGGAAATAGATTCTTCTACTTTCTTGACGGGTACTCCGGTTATAACCAAGTGGCAATTCATCCAGAAGACCAAGAGAAGATCACGTTCACCTGCCCCTTCGGGACATACGTGTTTCGAAGGATGCCTTTTGGTCTCTGCAATGCACCCGCGACTTTTTAACAGTGCATGCTTGCCATATTCTCTGATATGGTAGGTGATTATCTGGAAGTCTTCATGGATGACTTCTCAGTTTTTGGGGCATCATTTGACGATTGCCTTCAGCACTTGATTCATATACTCAGGTGATGCATTGACGTAAATCTGCTTCTTTCCTGGGAAAAGAGCCACTTTATGGTGCCTGAGGGAATCATCCTAGGACATTTGATTTCTAAGAGGGGCATCCAAGTGGATCGAGTTAAGGTTAACTTAATTTCTAAACTCCCTATGCCTAGATCGATTAGGGACATCCGATCTTTTCTGGGGCACGTTGATTTTTATCATCGTTTCATCCCTGATTTCTCGAAAATCGCACACCCCCTGACTACTCTTCTCTCCAAGGATGTATCTTTTGAGATTTCCAAGGAATGCACTTAAGCTTTTGAGATCCTTCGTGACCGAGTTACCCAAGCCCTAATCCTACAATCCCCTGATTGGTCTCAACCCTTTGAGATCATGTGCGATGCATCTGACTTCGTTATAGGAGCGGTTCTAGGGCAAAAGATTGACGGAAAACTTGTGGTCATCTACTACGCTAGTAAGACACTTGACGAGGCTCAGTGTAACTACACGGTTATAGAGAAAGAGCTGTTAGTTGTAGTATTTGCCCTTGAAAAATTCAAATCTTATCTCCTAGGTTCCCACGTCATTATCTACTCGGATCACACAACTGTGAGACATCTCCTTGCCAAGAAGGACGCAAAACCCTGATTAATCCGATGGATCTTGCTGTTGCAAGAATTTGACCTCGAGAATCACGACAAAGCGGGAAGACAGAATGTGGTAGCTAACCACTTGTCCCGCCTTCCTTCTGAGATCATCGACCCTTTTGGACCCATCACGGAGCATTTTCCTGATGAGCACCTCTTGACTATTGGTGCAGGGCTTCCTTAGTTTGCTGATATAATAAACTATTTGGCATCACATCAGATTCCGTCTGATTGGCCGAAGGCCAAGAAAGACAAATTGCACTCCGATGCCAAGTATTACATTTGGGAAGACCCGTACTTATTCCACATAGGTGTTGACCAAATTATCCGGCGATGTGTCCCAGAGGTCGAAATCAATGACATGCTCTCTTTCTGCCATGACCAGGCATGCGGTGGCCATTTTTCTAGGCATAAAACCACATCGAAAATCCTCCAGTGTCGCTTTTACTGGCTCACTATCTTCAAGGACACATACAATCAATGTAAGGCATGCAGCCGTTGCCAAACTTTGGGCAACATGAGCCATCGCGACATGATGCCTTTACAGCTGATTCTCGTATGCGAGATTTTTGATATTTGGTGGATTGATTTTATGGGCCCCTTCCCTATCTCGGAAGGCTTCGAGTACATTTTACTCACTGTTGACTAAGTGTCCAAATGGATCGAAGCCATTCCAACCCAAACCAGTGATCACAAGATCATTATCAAATTCATTCACCAGAATATCTTCTCACGGTTTGGGATTCCCCGAGCAATCATTTCTAATGGAGGGACCAATTTCACCAATGCTCAGTTCAGGTCATTGATGACCAAATACGGGGTGTCACACCGAATCTCTACTCCTTATCACCCCCAGACTAATGGTTTAGCTGGGCTATCAAATCAGAAGATCAAGAAAATCCTTCAGGTTACTGTTTGACCTGACAAGAAGGACTGGTCATCCTGACTTCCGGAAGCTTTGTGGGCTTATAGGACCGCCCACAAGACCTAATTAGGCATGTCTCATTTTAGACTGGTGTACGGGAAGGCATGTCACCTCCCCGTCGAACTGAAACATAAAGCTTATTGGGCAGTACGGAACTGCAACCTAGATCTTTCTAAGGCTGGAACCCACAGAAAACTTCAAATAAGCCAGATTGATGAATTACATCTCGATGCGTATGAAAACTCGCGAATCTACAAAAAGTGGGTTAAAGCCTTTCATTACAAGCACATATCTAGAAAGATCTTTCATTCTGGTCAGAAGTATAGTTTTCCCTACTAGGAGGGGGTGACGTAATAAATTACGGAAATATAATATAAAATAATCTCACAAAATTCAATCACACAACGTACACAATTATTTTTAGGTGAAAACCCAAACCGGGTGAAAACCACCACCTAACCCTCTCGAGTTAGGATTTTTCGATCAACCAAGTTGATCAAATACACTAAACAAATCACTTAAACAAGGGTGATTCAACCTCAATTACAACCATGCTAATTTATACGAGGGTAGCGTACCTCAAACCCCTTCTCTTCACGAGAAGGATTTTGTCTCACGAAGGAGACGGGAATTCGCAAAGCGAATACCCAACCAAAGAACAAAAATAAATAACAAATATGATCCTATAGAGCCAACAAAGTAATATTTAACCTAAGCTTATATAGGAATTAAGATGCTTCCCTTTGCAAGGAGTGCATCAAATCGATGACGCAGGTGCGTGAGCTACACGACGGCGCAACGTCGCTCTCGTGAACTACGGCGGGAGAGCGGGTGCGCAAAGGCTTGATGCTCTCAAGATGAAGAACTTGAGCTTGGAGAGCAAGAGCTTTTTTTAGGACACAAAAGAGTAGAAAGTATGTTGCTTGGGTGTGTCTTGGTGTATCTTGAGTGGCAAAGGCTCCCCTCTATTTATAGAGGCTTTAGAAAGGCTTTGGAAGGCTTTGGAAAGCTTTCATAGCCGTTGGGAGCAAAGCCCAAGAGAATCAGGTCAAAATGAGGAACAATCAATGCACTGATAGGGTAATCAGATGTCTAGAAACCAGTTTAAGACGTCTGGAAACAAAGTCAGACGTCTAATTTTAGGCGGGTTCCTTCCTGACTTGAATCAGATCTAAACAGGGTTCTAATGCAAGTCCATCAGACGACATATAGGATGCCTGGAACTGTCTAGACGTCTGGAAACCTACTTTTTCTGCGGGAATGGATTTCCAAGAATTGCAACGGCTATAAGATCTCTGAAAAGAGATTTTCATGTCAGCCGAGGCAAAATGGTCATTTATCAGACATCTGGAAACGCTTACGGACGTCTGATAAGGCTCTAACAGTCATATCCTCCAGTGTTTGGTAAGCCAGCCAACGGTCCACTAATTGGACGTCTGGCAAAGTCATCAGACGTCTTCTAAGACGTCTGGACTAAGGTCTGCATGTCTGATTTCATCAGGCAGAGCTAACAAGTCCACCCTAACTGTTATCAGACGTCTGAATCAATAATCAAACGTCTTAAAACCCATTATCAAACGTCTATTTTTGGAATTAGACGTCTGAAAAGGCTATTTGAACCCCATATTGGTTTTCTAAGTTCTCTACAGAAAACCTAAGTATCCTAGGGTTGTGCAGGTGTTCCTAGGACTACTGTTAGGGCATTTTGAGGCTCTTTAACATGATGTTCTAAGGAATAAAAAGAGTAAGGAAATAAAGACAAAAGTACATAAAAGAAATAAATAGAATTCTATCATATTCTTCTTGTCCTTCCATCTTCAATCTATCGCTCCTTGCGAATCTCCTCTGTTTTCCATCAAGCTCCTCCAATCCATCGTGGATGCGAGCTCGAACTCCGTCTAATCACGTCTTCATTTGCAATTTGACCTGAAATCTAAGACTCCAAGTGCAAATATTAAATGACACGTGTTTAGTTATTATCAAAACAACCAATCGCGGTGCTGTAGCACCAACAAGAAGGTCCTACTCTTCGATGCTCAACTTAAATTGTTCATTGGGAAGTTGCGATTCAAGTGGGTCAGACCATATCTAGTCCGACAGATCTTTGGAAATGGAGCCGTCGTGATCAGTCCACTCAGCCACGATTCCGAACCCTTTGTCGTGAACGGTCAGAGACTCAAACCATTCAACGATGTAACCAATACAGATTTGGCTGAGTTATCCTTTATCCTTCATTCTCCCTGAGCTCATTGTGCCCAGCCGATGTCGTAAAGCTTAGTGCTTAACGGGAGGCCCGTCATTCTTTTGAAAACCCGAAACCTTTTCTGACATTTCTTTGCACTTTAGGTTCATCCTTTAGGACAACTGACTTCACCTCAGGTACTCGTACCTGAGATTAGAAATCATTCGCAACAGTCACCTCGACCCATCCACTCACCCAATACTAGTCCTAATGCATGAACCAAGCTGAATAAAAACTCACCTAATGTATAATGAGGACATTGCAAACCTTAGGCATGGGGGGGTATGAAAGTGTAATGAAAACTCGTAACAAGAAAAGGTTTCAATAAAAAAATCACATATGTCAAAAACACCCAAAAACAATTAAAAAAAAAATTGAAAAAGAATAAAAAATAGGAGGAAAGAAATTCTTTACAAAAGGAGGAAAAGAGCAAAATGCTAAAAAGGAGCACAAAATGAAAAAGAAAGAGATAGTCATTAGTAAGAAATTAAGAAATTAACCAAAGTTCTAGTCCACATTAAAGAAAAGTAAAGATAAAGTGCTAAAGAAATACAAAAAGATTAGTAAGAATGCTAACCTTAGACCTTTTTGGCTAGACTCGTAGTACCCATTAAGATTTAGATATTCCTCAAGAGGTTGAGGAAAATGAAAAGCTTAAGTATTAGGTCTAAGGCTTAGGGAGTATTCGACCTCGTTAACTAACCTTCGATTTACGGGACTCGGTAACCTAAGCACCCCAATTCACACACAGTCTAGTTCAGTGAGCATAACTATCAAAATCACGCAGAAGCGTTTCTAATGTTATGAAAATGTCACCAAGATTAGGAGCGGCCGATCAACACAAGTTGATTTGGACGAGTTCCCGACGCGGAGAGGTGGGAAATTCCCCTCGAAGATGCGTAACAACATATTGTCTCCTCGGTGCTTGTCTCCTAGGATATTCACATATCCTACTGGGGGCATGTAAGCACTCTACTGGTTCAGATACTATGGATGGCATTATCACGAAATGTCAATTGCCAGGGTCTGAATTCGGCCACGGAACGCCATGGGCGGGATTATCTTGAAATCTCGAAAACCAGCATTCTGGGGGTTATCATGGGCGGTGCTATCTCGAAGCATCAATTGCCAAGAACCTTTGAGGATTGATGATGGGGTCGAGGAATCCGATACAGACCATGTTGTGAAGCCAATCCTAAGCTAGAATTAACAAGAAAAGAGAGGGAAAACTCTCCAAACAAATAAACCCTCTGTCTCTCTCTTATAAAATGCACTGCAAACTGAACCAAGGCTAAAAATGTCTCAAGCACGGGTGCTTTAGCCATGGAGTCCAATAAACCTTAGGGTAGTTCCTGTAGGCTTTAAAAACCTTTGCTAAGGATTGAGGCTAAAGCTAGATAAATCTGGATCTTGGTTAGTACTAGAGTACCTTTAGGCCCATGGTTGGCATTCTGACCTAATCAAAGAGACAAGAGAAGAAAAAGCACTTATCAAAATTGATGAAAGGAATTCATGGTCTAGAACAAAGGTTAAAACCTTAATATTTTGCTAAGGGACTAGCAAAAGCTAAGCATGGGGGTATGATGAGAACCTCATCATGAGCCCTAACTAGCTTATTTTGACCTAATAAAGTGAACAAAAGCTCCTGCATAACCTAAAGGAATGCCTAACTCAAGCTAGGCACACTCTGCCGCATCCTTCAAGCTCAATTTGGCCTGAGCTACCCCTCTAATTCATCTCCTCCCAACTTCGTCCATTCGCCCAAAGCTTCCGGAGACTCTCCTCCTCCTCTCTCGTCGCTCTGCCACAATACCAGTGGCAGAGCTACCTCCGCCGTCTTCCGCCGCGCCACGCCATACCAGTGGGTGCCCTCCAACCCCTCTTCATCGTCGCCATCTCTTCCCCCTGGGTGCCTTCGTCTCCGACGACGGCAATACCAGATACTCGCCATCTCCGCCTCCCCCGTTCACTCCTGACCTGCCAGCTAAGTTGCCCTTACTCTCCTCTTTATTTCCCCTCTGTTAATTTGTTATTTCAACCCCTCGACACCACTGACCACCACCATCTTCTCCACCTCCGGCCGACCACCGGTGAAGGTGCACCCATCATTCCACTCACTCACACGCCTCGCCAACTGCCGCAGAAGCATCTCCACCTTCCACTGATCATCCTTCACCTCTTCATCGCCCACCACACGCACCACACACTGTCCCCAGAGAAACCTATACACACGGTCTCAGTCTGACCTAGGCACGCACGCCTAGGCCATCCTGAGCCACGCCGACCCCTTCTTCACCTTCGCCGTGATACGGCGAAGGTTTTCCTATTGTTTGATAGGGCCGTAAGGCCGTTCTTATGTTATGCAGATCCGAGTTGCCTTTCGCCATTAATGCGCAAACAAGCTTGCTTGCTTCCGAACTCCAGGCCGCTCGCTCCAGGCTTCAGGACTCCAAGCGACGCGTGTTCAGGGTGCGAGTGAATCCAACCTGAGAGTAGGCTTTACACGGCTCACAGCTGCTCCAATTGGGTGGAGTTCTCCTCTTGCGGGCGCCAGCAGAAGTGGGTGGGACATTTAGTCCCATCTCGTAAATGCAGGAGCGCTGTAGGCGGCATAAATTGTAAAAGTGATAGAGGCTTATCGCCTCAGTCACACGAGGTGAGGTCCCCTCACCCACTCACGCCTCGTCCATGCCCACGCTACGCAGACCTGGCACCCGACCCGATTACTTAGACCTAGCACTCGTCACGCATCACACCCACGCCGGTGCGCCTGGACCCAAGCGCGCACCCGACCCGATTACCCAGCTCTGGGAGAGCGTACCGAAGAGAGAAATAGAGAGAGAGAGAAACGAGGGGAGGGTAGGGGTAGGTTTTTGCCTAACTATGCCTGTGCAGGGAAGCTGAAGAAGAAGAAGGAGGAAGAGGAAGCGGAAGAAGAGAAGAGGAAGCAGCCAAGGACTAAGCCGCACCAAGGAGCAAAAGCTGAAGCAGAAGAAGAGGAAGAGGAGAAGCCAACTGAAGAAGAAGAAGGCAGAGGAAGGAGCAGAAGCAGAGTCAAAGAGAAAAGAAGAAAAGAAAAGGAGGGAGCTGCCGCAAAGAGGAAGACCAAGTAGAAAGGACAAGAAGAGAAGAAGAAAAAGCCAAGGAGAAGAAGAAGCAAAGCAGCAGCAGCCAAAGAAAGGAAGAAGAAGAAGGCGTGCACTGTAGCAAACACAAGTTAAGGTGTCTGATTCCCAGAATCAGACATCTGAAGACAAAGAAAGAAAAGAGAGAGAGAAAGCAAAGAAGAAGAGAAAAGAAGAAAGAGAAAGATTAATTCGACTTTCATTCTCTACCATTCTTTTTGTAAAATACTTCAGTATTGTAAATTATGCTCTTTTTGGTTCTAAAATCAAGCTTGCTCCCTGAGTTCGACCTCGGAACATTTTAAATTTAGAGTAATAAAATTAAATCAAACTGATGATGTTGAAGCCAACACCATCGAACTCAGGGAGCAAAATGGTATTTTAGAAACTAAAATCACAATCTCAAATTTTACTCAAAAGATGATGTTCAATAATGCAATTCAATATTTATGAAAACTAGAGAGAGAAAATGCAAAAAGAAATAGATTTGTCTTTCTTCTTCTCTTTTCTTTCTTCTTCTTTCTCTCTGTGACTTCTTCTTCCTTCTTTTTCTTCTCTCTTTATTTTCCTTTTGCTTTCCTCTGTTTGGCCGCACCTTCTCCTTCTTTCTTTCTCTGACTTTCCCTTTTTTAGACGTTTGATTCTGTGAATCAGACGCCTTATCTCACGGTTGCTACAGTGCTTACCCTTTCTCTTTTTGATTTTTGCCTTCCCTTTCTTTCTTCTTTCTCTTTGTGGCTGTGCTTCTCTTTTCCTTGTTCTTTAGCTTCTTCTTCTGTTCTTCTCTGCTGCGCCTCCTCCTTCTTCTTCCTAGCCTCTGCATTCTTCTTCAGCTGCGCCTCCTTCTTTTTCTTCTCTTCCTCTGCCGCGCCTCTGCTACAGTGCTTCATCTTCACCTTCTTTCTTTTGTTGCGCCTTCAGCTTCTTCCTCTTCTTCAGCAGATGCCTCCTCCTCCTTTCTTCTGCGGCTTCAGTCTTCCTTGCTAAGTCCTTCAGCTCCGTCCTTGGCTTCTTCTTCTATGGCTCCTTCCTTAGCTCCTGCACAGCACAGGGAAAAACCTACCCTACCCTCCCCCGTGTACGCTCTCTCTCTCTTTTCTCTCTTCGATTCGCTCTCCCAGAGCCAATCGAGTAAACGGGTCGGGTCAAGCGCACCCGAGTCCAAGCGCACCAGCGTGGGTGATGCGTGAGGAGTGCAGGATTATCGGGTCAGGTCAGCCAGGTCTGCGGAGGAGTGAGCGCAGACGAGGCGGGTGGGTGGGTGAGGGGACCTCACCCCGTGATTGGAGGCAATCAGGCTAAAACACAAATTCAATATAAGTCGTGCACCTCACTCCTGAGTTCATGAGGTGGGACTAAAAGTCCCACCCGCTTCTTCACACACCCGCAGGAGGCCTTTGCCTAATTGCCGCTGCTGCAGTCGCTTTCCAGGCTCGTTCTCTGTCTAGATGTGTTCGCGCACTCAATGTGCGTCACCTGGAGCGCAGCACCTGGAGCGAAGTGGCCTGAAGCAAGCTTGTGAGCTCTGTGCTTGTGTGTCAATGGCGGAGAGGGTCGGTCATGCACTTCACTCAATACGGCCTGTCGGTTGATGAGAACCTCATCATGAGCCCTAACTAGCATATTTTGGCCTAATAAAGTGTACAAAAGCTCCTACATAACCAAGAGAAAGGCTTTACTCAAGGGATCACTAATCTGGGAAGAGAACATGAAACAAAGGGTAAAACTGTAATTTTACCATTGCAGTGCATCAATGGGATTTCTAAGGGTCTAGACATAGGTCAATTGGACTTAATAAGAGAAAAAGTGGGATGGTTCAATCAGAAAAGGGTTATTGTGAAATTTAAGAATTAAATGACATTCTGTAATCCTAAAACAAACCCACTTCAATTCACAAGGTTACAGGCAAGATAAAAATCAGCTAAGCCCTCTAAAATTCATGGAAAAATATTCCCTAGGGTTTAAAACCTTTAATTTGGCCTTTGAAACCTATTTTGACCTAGATTGGGGTACAAGCCCAATATTTGACCTAATTTGAGTTTTTGTGTAAAATATACAGTCAAACGAGATCAAACCTAAAATAAAACTTCACCATTGGATTCCTTAGGTCCAAATTAGGTTTATACCAAAATTTGAACCTAAGGGAAGGTCATCTTGACCTACTTTGCAAAATGGTCCACCCAATTACATTCTGTCCCTTAACTTTTGAAAACCCCTACAAAAACCCCCTCAACTTATTTTCACTTTCTTCATTAAGGTCCCTCTTCCATTGCAGCAGCGACCCATACCTCCAACGTGGTTTCAAGGCAGTTTTTCTCCTTGTTTCCCCAGGGAGCGACTCCCAGATTTGAAAGGGGAGCTCTCTACGAAGCCCCCTATCGCTTAAGCAGCTCCCCATGCCTTGAATCGTGCCATACCTCTCGTGCGAACACTCGAGAGGTATGGGTTCCACTCCGGCCATGCCTCCTACAAAGACTTTTGGCTGCTCCCGTGCGACTCTTCCCTCTGCCTGTGCCTATATAAGAAGCCTCAGGTCCAGCCACTTCTTCCAAGCTTGATTTGGCCGAAGATTTCCCCCTGAATTCATCTCTCCTCATCTCCGACCATCTGCCCGCAGGCTTCGGCGACTCTCCCTCCCTCATTTCATCGCTCTGCCACCATACCAGTGGCCGAGTCTTCTCCTCCGTGCTCCTTCGCGCCACGCCGTACCCGCGCGCGCCCCTCCGACCCCTTCCTCGTCGCCGTCATCCTCACCTTAGGGCCTTCATCTCCGGCGACGGCTAATACATGATGCTCGCCCTCCGCCTCCCGTTCTTCTGCTTTGTCCTCCTTCGTCCTGCTTCGTTCCCCTTCGTCCAGGCGTCGTCCCGTCCGGCTCGTCCTCCAAGAAACCGTCGAGGAAGATTTCTCTCTCCCTATTCTTTTTTACTGCTTTCTAGTATAGATTTACTACTTTCTAGAGTAGTTTTGCTCGTCCTCCAAGCAATCATCGAGGACATTTCTCCCTCCATTCTTTTAATGCTCCCTAGAGTAAATTTATCGCTTTCTAGAGTAATTGTTTTATGCTTTGTAGTTGTAAGAGTGAAATGAACAATCTCCTTAATGATAAATTCCTTGTTTATTCTACATCTCATTTTGATTTCTCTGTGTAATATTCTCTCTCTCTTACTCTCTCTCTCTCTTCTATTTATTGTAAATAATTAGATAGTTTTAAATCGAATTACTTTGTGACAAAAAAAAGAAACGCGTAGTTTTTAAATCAAACGTCCACCTCCCTGTGTTCGACCCGGAATTTTAATTTCGGTATAAATTTTATTTGTTGAACACGAATTCTTCGCTTTCAAGCTACAACGACAGGTTTTCCAAAACCGAACACGTTAGCGATTCGATTCGTGCGCTCAACAGAAGGGCGGAAGATGATCAGTGGGTGATGGCGGAGGTGATGAGGGGTCTGGCGAGGCATGTGGAGGTGCAGAGCGACGAATAGGCCTTTGTCGGTGGTCTGCCGAAGATGGAGAAGGTGGTGGTGGTCTGCGGCGTCAAGGCATCTAAAGTACAAATTAAGAGAGGGGAAATGAAGAGGAGAGGAGGAACTTATCTGTGGTGATTGGAGCGAAGGGGAGGCAGAGGGGCGGACGACGCGTATCTGCCGTTGCCAGAGACAAAGGCCCTGAGATGGAGAGGTGGCGACGACAAGGAGGTCAGAGAGGCGTGCATTGGTGCGGCGCAACGCGGAGGAACGAGGCAAAGCAAACCCTACCACTGGTATGGTGGCAGGGTGACGAGATGAGGGAGAGGTCGCCGAAGCTTGCAGGCGTCTGACCGGAGATGAGGACAGAGGAGATTGAGAGGGTATCTCAGGCCAGGATAAGCTTCGAAGATGCAACCGGACCTGAGGCAACATTTAAAGTCACAAGCAGAGGGCCTTCTGCTTGGAAGGCAAGCTTCCAAGCGTAAGACTCTCGCCAGAGGTATGGCAGGAAATGATACCCATACCTCTCGAGCATTCGCACGAGAAGTATGATGCGAATCAGGGCATGGGGAGCTGCTCAGGCGGTAGGGGACTTCTCAGAGAACCCCCCTTTCGAATCTGAGAGCAGCTCCCTGGGGAAGCGAGGAGAAATCCTCCTAGAAACTTCACCGGAGGTATGGGTCCCTGCTGCAATGGCAGAGGGACCTGAATGAAAAAAGTGATAAAAAGTTGAGGGGGTTTTTGCAAGGGTTTTCAAAAGTTAAGGGACAGAATGTAATTGGGTGGACTATTTTGCAAAGTAGGTCAAGATGACCTTCCCTTAAGTTCAAATTTTGGTATAAACCTAATTTTGACCTAAGGAATCCAATGGTGAAGTTTTATTTTAGGTTTGATCTCGTTTGACTGGATATTTTGCACAAAAACCCAAATTAGGTCAAATATTGGGCTTGTACCCCAATCTAGGTCAAAATAGGTTTCAAAGGCCAAATTAAAGGTTCTAAACCCTAGGGGATATTTTTTCATGAATTTTAGAGGATTTATTTGATTTTTATCTTGCCTGTAACCTTGTGAATTGAAGTGGGTTTGTTTTAGGATTACAGAATGTCATTTAATTCTTAAATTTCACAATAACCCTTTTCTGACTGAACCATCTCACTTTTTCTCTTATTAAGTCCAATTGACCTATGTCTAGACCCTAAGAAATCCCGTTGATGAACTGCAATGGTAAAATTACAGTTTTACCCTTTATTTCATGTATTCTTTCCAAATCAACAATTTCTTGAGTTAGGCCTTCCTTTAGGTTATGCAGGAGCTTTTGTTCACTTTATTAGGTCACAATAAGCTAGTTAGGGCTCATGATGAGGTTCTCATCATATCCCTATGCCTAACTTTTGCTAGTCCCTTAGTAAAATTTCAAGGTTTTAACTTCTGTTCTAGACCATGAGTTTCTTTCACCAGTTATGATAAGTGCTTTTTCTTCTTTTTCTTTTGTGATTAGGTCAAAATGTCGATAATAGGCCTAGAGGTACTCTAGTACCAACCAAGATCCGGACCTGACCAGCTTTAGCTTCGGTCCTTCACGAAGGTTTTTAAGGCCCGCAAGAACTACCCTAAGGTTCATTGGGCTCCATGGTTAAAGCACCCGTGCTTGAGACATATTTTAGCCTTGGTTCAGTTTGCAGTACGTTTTTGTAAGAGAGAGATAGAGGATTTGTTTGGAGAGTTTTCGCTCTCTTTTTTTTTATTTCTAGCTTCAGATTGGCTTAACACGATATGTATCGGATTCCTCGTCCCCATCATCAATCCTCAAAGGTCCCTGGCAAGCGATGCTTCGTGATAGCACCGCCCATGATAACCCCCAGAACCCTGGTTTTCGAGATTTCGAGATAATCCCGCCCATGGCGTTCCATGGCTGAATCCAGACCCTAGCAATCGACATTTCGTGATAATGCCACCCATGGTATCTATACTAGTAGAGTGCTTACATGCCCCCAGTCAGATATGTAAATATCCTAAGAGACAAGCACCGAGGAGACGATATGTTGTTACGCAACTTCGAGGGGAATTCAGCTTAGTTCATTCATTAGGACAGGTGTTTGGTGAGCGAACGAGTTGAGGTGACTATTGCAGACGATTTCTAGACTCGGGTACGAGTACCTGAGGTGGAGTCGGTTGTTCTAATGGATGAACCTTAAAGTGCAATATGAATTCAGTATAGAAATGTCATGAAAGATTTCAGGTTTTTCAAAGAATGACGGGTTGCCTCCCGTTAAGCGCTGAGTTTTACGCCATCAGCTGGGCGCAATGGGCTCAGGGAGAATGGAGAATAAAGGATGACTCAGCCAAATCTGTATTGGTCGTGTCAATGAACAATTTGAGTCTATGACCATTCACGACAAAGGTTTCGGAATCATGGCTGAGTGAACTGATCTCAATGGCTCCATTTCCAAAGATTCGTTGGACTAAGTAAGGTCTGATCCACTTAAATCGTAGCTTTCCTGAGAATAATTTGAGTCGGGCATCAAAGAATAGGACCTTTTGACCAGGATGAAAGATCTTTCTAGATATGTGCTTGTCGTGAAAGGCTTTAACCCGCTCTTTGTAGATTCGTGAGTTTTCATACGCGTCATAGCGTAATTCATCAATCTCGCTCACCTGAAGCTTTCTATGGGTTCCAGCCTTAGAAAGATCTAAGTTGCAGTTCTGTACTGCCCAATAGGCTTTATGCTCCAATTCGACGGGGAGGTAACACACCTTCTCGTACACCAGTCTGAAAGGGGACATGCCTAATTGGGTCTTGTGGGCGGTCCTATAAGCCCACAAAGCTTTTGGAAGCCAGAATGACCAATCCTTCCTAGCAACTAAACAGTATCCTGGAGGATTTTCTTGATCTCCCAGTTTGATAACTTAGCTAGACCATTAGTTTTGGGGTGGTAAGGAGTAGAGATTTGGTGCGACACTCCGTACTTGGTTATCAGTGATTTGAATTGAGTGTTTGTGAAATGGGTCCCTCCATCAGAAATGATCGCACGTGGAATCCCGAACCATGAGAAGATATTTTGGTGAATGAACTTGATAACGATTTTGTGATCATTGGTTCTGTTCGGAATGGCTTTGATCCATTTGGACACATAGTCAACAGCGAGTAAAATGTATTCGAAGCCATCCAAGATAGGGAAGGGTCCCATAAAATCAATCCCCCATATGTCAAAAATCTCACATACCAAGATCTGCTGTAAAGGCATCATGTCTCGATGGCTCATGTTGCCCAAGGTCTGGCAACGGTTACATGCCTTACAGTGATTGTATGCATCCTTGAAAATTGTGAGCCAGTAAAAGCCACAATGGAGGATTTTTGATGTGATTTTATGTCCAGAAAAATGTCCACTGCATGCCTGGTCATGGTAGAAAGAGAGTATGTCTCTGATTTCCACTTCCGTAACACATCGTCGGATAATTTAATCAGCACCAATGCGGAATAAATACGGGCCTTCCCAAAGGTAATACTTGGCATCAGAATGCAATTTGTCCTTCTTGGCCTTCAGCTAATCAGACGAGATCTAATGTGATGCCAAGTAGTTCACTATGTCAGCAAACCAAGGAAGTCCTGCATCAATAGTCAGGAGGTACTCATCAGGAAAATGCTTCGTGATGGGTCCGGAAGGGTCAATGATCTCAGAAGGAAGGCAGGACAAGTGATCAGTTACCACGTTCTGTCTTCCCGCTTTGTCGCAAATCTCGAGGTCAAATTCTTGCAACAACAAGATCCACCGGATTAATCGAGGTTTCGCGACCTTCTTTGCAAGGAGATGCCTCACAGTTGTGTGATTCGAGTAGATAATAACATAGGAACCCAGGAGGTAAGATCTGAATTTTTCAAGGGCAGATACTACGGCTAGCAGCTCTTTCTTAGTAACAGTGTAGTTACGCTGAGCCTCGTCAAGTGTTTTGCTAGCGTAGTAAATGACCATAGGTTTCCCGTCAATTTTCTGCCCCAAAACCGCTCCTACAGCGAAGTCAGATGCATCGCACGTGATCTCAAAGGGTTGAGACCAATCAGGGGACTGTAGGATCGGGGCTTGGGTAACTCGGTCATGAAGGATCTCAAATGCTTGAGTGCATTCCTTGGAGATTTCGAAAGGTACATCCTTGGAGAGAAGAGTGGTCAGGGGGCGCGCGATTTTCGAAAAATCAGGGATAAATCGACAGTAAAAAACGATGTGCCCCAGAAAAGATCAGATGTCCTTGATTGAGCTACCCTTAAGGAGTTTGGAAATTAAGTTAACCTTGGCTCGATCGACCTGGATGCCTTTCTCCAAAATCAGATGTCCCATGACGATTCCCTCAGGCACCATGAAATGGCTCTTTTCCCAGGAAGGAACCAGATTCACGTCAATGCATCGCCTGAGTATTTGGACCAAGTGCTAGAGGCAATCGTCAAATGATGCTCCAAATACTGAAAAGTCATCCATGAAGACTTCCAAATAATCACCTACCATATCAGAGAATATGGCAAGCATGCATCGCTGAAAAGTCGCAGGTGCATTGCAGAGACCGAAAGGCATTCTTCGGAATGCGTACATCCCAAAGGAGCAGGTGAATGTGATCTTTTCTTGGTCGTTTGGATGGATTGCCACTTGGTTATAACCAGAGTACTGATGAGAACCTCATCATGAACCCTAACTAGCACATTTTGACCTAATTAAGTATACAAAAGCTCCTAAAAAACCTAAGGGAAAGCCTAAATCAGGGAATTACAAATCTGAGTATAAAATAATTCACAAGGGGTAAAACTGTAATTTTATCATTGCAGTATATAAATGGAATTTCTAAGGGTCTAGAAATAGGTCAAATGAGCTTAATAAGAGAAAAAGTGGCATGATTCGTCCAGGAAAGAGTTATAACAAAATCTGAGAATTAAATGACATTCTGTAACCCTAAAACAAACCTGCTTTAATTCACGAAGTTCCAGGAAAGATAAAAATCAATTAAATCCTCTAAAATTCATGAAAAAATATCCCCTAGGGTTTATAACCTTCAATTTCACCATTGGAACCTATCTTGACCTAGATTGAGAACCATACCCAATTTTTGACCTAATTTGGGTTTTTGTGAAAATGTCTGGTCAAACGTGGTCAAACCTAAAATCCAACCTCACCATTGGATTCCTTAGGTCCAAATTAGGGTTATACCAAAATTTGGACCTAAGGAATGGTCGCCTTGACCCGCTTTACAAAATGGTCCTCAACAATTACTTTTTGACCCCTAGCTTTTTAAACCCTTGCAGAAACCCCCTATCTTCCTTGTCTCTTTCTGCAGATAGGTCCTTCTGCTTCCGCACTGTGCAGGCCATACCTCTGGCGACTTTGCGTAGAGGATGGCGCTGCACAGACCTGGGGAGCCGGCCCCAGACTTGAAGGAAGATCCCCTGCGTTGTCCTCTTCTGCATGGACCGGTTCCCATGCCCTGCCGGCCACTATACCTCTCATGCGAACGCTTGAGAGGTATGGGTCTTTTTCCGGCCATGCCTCCGGCGAGGAGCCCACGCCTCCTCCTCGCGTTTCCCTCTCTGCCAACCCCTATTTAAGGAATGGCAGCCCCTGCCGCTTCCTTCAAGCTTGATTTGGCCGCAAACACCCTCAGAATTCATCTTCCCTCTCTCCGGTCAAGTAGCCCGCAAGCTCTGGCGACTCTTCCTCCTCCCTCTCGTCGCTCTGCTGCCATACCATCGATAGGGTTCACTTCGCCTTGTTCTTCCGCATTGCGCCGCACCAGCGCACACCTTCCTGTCCTCCTCCTCGTTGCCGTTATCTCCCCCTTAGGGCCGTCTTCTCCGACGATGGCACAAACGCGCCGTTCATCTCCTCCGCCTCTCCTTCGCTCCAAGTACCCCAAATAAGCTCCTCATCTCCTACTCTCTATTTTCCCTCAATCTATTTCACAGATTACCCCTCGACTGCCACTGTCCGCCCACATCTTCCCCATCTCCGGCCAACCTCCGGCAAGACGCATCCATCGCTCCACGCTTCCACACGTCTCGCCACCAACCTCAACACCTCCGCCATCGACCGCTGACCATCTTCCACCCATTCACAGACCGCCACACGCGCTCCACACTTCCACCGAACACACCCACTCACATGGTCTCAGACAGACCTAGGCACGCACGCCTAGGCCGGTTTAAGCCACGCCACCACCCGCCTCACCTTCGCCGTGACACGGCGAAGGTTCCCCTATGGTCTGATAGAGCCGCAAGGCTCCTTTTGAATCGTGCAGGGTAGAGCACCATCCGCCATTAACAAGCACCTGAGCTTGCTTATTCTCCAACTGTAGGAAGCAAACTCCATAATTCAGGGTCCTAGACTACGCGGATTGTGGGAGAGAGTGAATCCAGCCTGAGAGCAAGTGCAGCGAGACCTGCAGCTGCGTCGATTGTGCGAAGACACTCTCCTGCAGGCCAGCAGAAGCAGGTGGGACTTTTAGTCCCACCTCGGAAGTTCATGAGCAGGCGACCGCGCTTAAATTGATTTTGTGTTTCTGGCTTATCGCCTCGAAACACACTTGGGTGAGGTCCCTCGCACCCCCACCACTCCTCGTCCGCGACACTTCCCTCGCAGACTTGGCACCTGGATCCAATTAACCTGCCTGTGCACACCTCGCGCACCACCCACGCCGATGCGCCTGGTCCCGGGTGCGTCACCCGACCTGCATACCCAATTAAGGCTCTGGGAGAGCGAACCCTGGAGTGAATTTGAGAGAGAGAGAGATGTGGGGAGGGTAGGGGTTAGGTTTTGCCTAACCGTGCACTGTGCAGGGAAGCAGGAAAAGGAGGAGAAGGGAGTGTAGCAGCAAGAAGAAGAAGAGAAGGAGAAAGAAAGAAGAAGAAGGCATCTCACAACAGAGAAGAAAAGAAGTCAGAAGGACTTGGCGCAGCAGAAAAGGAGAAGCCAAGAGGAAGAAGAACTAGCAGCAGCGGCAGCTAAAAAGAAGAGACAAAACACTGTAGCAAGTGGAGTTTAAGTCGTCTGACCCTTGGAGTCAGACGTCTGAAGAGAGAAAGAAAGAGGCAGAAGAAGAAGAAGAAAGAGAGAGAAGAAAAGAACAAATTTTCCTTTCTTTAATCTTTTTTTTTTAGTAAAACAGTATATATCTATATTGTAAATTATGATTTTGTATGCTTCTGGAATCAAGTGTTTCTCCCTGAGTTTGACCTCGGAGATTTTCTAGTTTCGAGTAATAAAATAAAAATACAAATACAAACCGGTACATACCCGTTACCAAGTACCTGTCAAGAAAGTAGAAGAACCTATTTCCCACTAATTTTTTGAGGATCTGATCAATGAATGATAGTAGGAAATGATCCTTCTTTGTGAAGGAATTGAGTCTTCTATAATCAATGCACACTCTCCATGAATTAGTTATACGGGTCGGTATGACCTCTCCGATTTCAGTCGTGATGGTGGTGAGTCTTGCCTTCTTAGGCACAAATTGGATTGGACTCACCCATCGACTGTCGGAGATCGGATAGATGATCCCTGCATCTAACCACTTAATGATCTCCTTTTTCACGACCTCCTGTAGATTAGGGTTCAAACATCTCTGCATCTCTCACGAAGGTCGTGTGCCCTCTTCGAAGTAGATATGGTGTGTGCAATAAGAGGGGCTGATACCAGTCAAATCATCGAGAGTCCATCCAATGGCTCTACGATGTTGCTGGAGAACAGTAATCAGACGGGATTCCTAGTCAGATGTGAGTTTGGAGTTTATAATCACAGGAAACGTCTGATTGGAATCCAAAAAGACGTATTTTAGATGATCGAGAAGGGGCTTGAGTTCCAAGACAGGATTATCAGTAGCAGTGGGTGGTTCAAGGTGTGTGTGAGGAACAAGGGTAGGAGTTATGGGTGTATCTAAATCAGGTTCAAATTCCTCTAATTGCGGGTTTTGATCTTCTTGTGGTTGATCAGGGATAATCAGGTTGACCTCGATATGCGGTTCAACAACCACAGCTTTGATATCACATATTTGTTCTATAACACCGCAATTAATCCCTTATTGGGCCTTAAAGATGTCAATCTTTAGAGTTTGGTTCCCAAATTTCAATTCTATTTGACCCTCCTCATAGCTTATGTTGGCCCTAGTAGTGGCCAAAAAAGGTCTCCCTAGTATAATCGGTGTATCCCTTGGGTTCTCAGGTGCATCCATATCTAGAACTATAAAATCAACTGGGAAGTAGAAAACCCGTACCCTAACAATGACATCCTCGAGTATTCCTTTAGGTGACTTGATGGATCGATCGACTAACTGCAATGTCACCTCTGTCGGTTTAAGCTCGAACTCTTCAAAGTGGTTAAGGAGGGATGTAGGTATTAGGTTTATGGAGGCACCTAGGTCTAGCAAAGCTCTGTCGAATTGGGTTTCACCAATTTTACATGAAATCAGGGGAGTGCCTAGGTCTTTTGCCTTGGGTGGGAGTTTACTCAAGATTACAGAGCTGGCTTGCTTTGACAATATGATCGGACTCCCACTTTTGGTTCAAGGCTTACGCTTGAGTGTACACTCGTCTTTCAAAAATCGTGCGTAAGTCGGTACGTGGCGGATTGCATTCATCAAGGGGATGTTTATCTAGACCTGTTCAAAGAGCTTGATTAGATCCTCCTCAGGAGCCACGGATTTGGTTATCCTTTTTCCCTTGGTCAAGGCCTCGGGAAATGGAACCTTGGTTGGTTCCTCTAGAATAAGTCCAGGTTCTTGGTCTGGGATAGGGACATCTTGGATAACTATCCTAGGGTTTGAATCACTACCAAGCTTGGAGTGGTTTGGATAAGGTGGGTCTTGAGTTGCTTTACCACTACAGGTTGTTACGGAGTTTAATCCTGCCTGGTTCTGGTTGGGGTCGATAAAATGGGTGGCTGCTGTTGAAATCTTGCATAAGATGTCGAAGCTTCCATCCCGTCAGGTGATGGAACAGAAGGGGCCTGATAAATCATATGTGTGTGGCCTGGATTCATAACGCGCCTCTAGGTCGGCACGTTATTTGGGTTCGACAGAGGTTGTGAAGGAAGTGTGCCCAGTTGGCAGGAATTCGCCATCTGGGCCAGTTGGTTGCAAACCTCTGTGATCTCGTCCTTGTGTTGTTTTTGTATTGCCGCATTTGCTTTCTGAATGTCAGCCAGTGTTTGAAGGATAAGAGTCATTTGGTCTTGGTTTGGCCCATATTGATAGGTGGGGTTAGGCCGAGGCTGAGGCGGCTGATATGGACAAGGGGTTTGCGGACGGGGTTGATAAGGTAGTCTTTGATTCTGAGAATTTCTCGCCCACTGGAAATTGGGATGCTTTCGCCATCCAGGGTTGTAGGTGTTGGAAAATGGGTCATTCTGGATGGCGTTGAGGTCCTCGCAGGTCTGAGGAGCCTCAGGAAAGTCAAAGTATGGGGGTTCAGAATTCCCCCCACTAGAATAGAGCAGATCAGAGGTCCCTCCGGTCCTGGAGTCAAATGGCGGTGGATACGGGTCCATCACCTGAGAAGATCAGTGATAGATGTTTTGCACAGTTTCCCTTGCGAGAGGTGGCTGTGCGAAAGAGTTCTTCACAGAGGTGGCTCGCTGCAAATGCCGAGTCAGCTCGTTCACCTTCTTCTCTATGATAGAGACCTTGTCCAACCGACTAGCCATTAGCTCCAAGTCGACGGATGCGGACATGCCCTGCGTCTCATGTGCTCCCCTAAGATTCGTCAATGCGCGGGCATTCGTCCGGTCGAATAAGCCCATGGAGTCATTATTGATGGAGTTCTCGCACATATTTTTGAGAATCTCCCACACCGTGTCCTCATGCTGACCCATGATGTTCCCTCCGCAAGTTGCATTGACGAATAATCGAATGTCTTCACGAAGTCCCTGGTAAAAAGACTGGACTTGTTCCCATTTAGGAACTCTGTGATGGGGGCACTTTCGCATGAGATCCAAGAATCGGTTCATGGCTCATGAAGAGGTTCTCCCGTTTGTTGGGTGAAATGAGTGATCTGATGACGCAAGGCATTTGTTCAACCAATGGGAAAGAACTTCAAAAATTCGAACTGAAGTTCGTCCCATGTGTTTATCGGACGAGTTTAAGTTTGATACCAATGAGTAGCCTTGTCCATGATGGAGAAAGAAAACATCTTCATGAGCAGAATATCCCAATTTTGTGCATCTGACCCGAAGGTCTGGGCCAGATGCTTGAGCTGTTTAATGTGCTGGAATGGATCCTCGGAGTTAAGCCCATAGAATTTTTGCATGGCATGAATCATATTGGGCTTGAGTTCGGAATCAGGACCTCCAGCCAGGATTCGGACTCGAGGCTCGATTGCCACCGCAGCGGGATTATAGTGATCTCGCATCATAGGACGCTGCGATGGGTTCACAATGTTTTGGAAGAGATCATTTATGCGCTGAAGCTAGTGCTCAAGGTTGTTCTCTTCTTCAACAGGTTGTGCCATGATGGAAGGAGAACTTGGTTCTGAATCAGAGGAAAGATCTATGTGGTGGGGTTGCTGCACAAACAAGGGTACCAAGGCTTGGCCTCGGGGAGAGTGGATTTCTATAGGAGGTCTTAAGGACCTCTTACCAAACATGCACAGAAGGATTTGATGAGATCAGAAAGTGCTGGACCCAATCGAGACACCCAAAATATGTTGGGTGACTATAGAGGTTCGGGGCGGATGATACCCCTTAGTCAGAAAGGTCGTCCACCTGAGAAATACCTGGGCAGCCAGAGAGGGAGAGTCCCACGAAGACCCCTACATGGTAGAGCGTCCCCACAAGTTATAGGTTTTCCCCCACCTGACCTCTCTTGTCACTAAGATTCAAGGTAGACCAGAATGGGGACCTTGACCTCTTAAGTCTACCTTTTTTTACTTAAGATCAAGGTACTTAGGGTTCTACTTGAACTTTAGGTCTTTTGAGTGCAAAGTGACCTAAGTTTAAGGTTGGTTGACCCAAAGGATCAACTTCACCTCTTTGTTCCTTTGAGAGCTTTTAGGTCCTTGCTTTTAGGGTTCAAATGGATTAAGAGTCTGATTTGCTTAGGGTTTCTCTTGGGTAGATCTTTTCAAATAAGGCTTAGGCACACCTCTTTTTGAAATTTTTACTTCTTTTCTTAGAAAAAGATGTGTCTCTAAAACCCTAGCTTGTAATCCTTAAGTTGGCTTTATTTGGTCCAATTTAATTACCTCAAAAATTAGTATCAAGGGCTCAATCAAGAAGGTTTTAGCCCTAGTTACCTTAATTAGATGTGCAATTCAAAATGTGCTAAAATTAAAAATCAGGCAACTTTTGTGAATTACCAAATATGGAAATAGGTAGTCCTAGATTGATTTTTCTTTATTTTCCTTTTTAGATTTTGAGGGGATTAACAGAGAGGGCTAATAAAAGTTTACCTGTTCCTTGGTGTGGTTGTTGTGCGGCTACTTTTCTTTCCTCGGCTTTCCCTACGATAAACACAACAAAAAAGAGAAATTAAATCAGTATTGAATCAGAAGTTATGATCAAAGCTTCTAAAATCGTTGCTCCCCGGCAATGGTGCCAAAAAATGCTTAATCATTTTGCGAGGCAAGATCGTGGTTTTAAAAAAAACGTTCATTGCAGTATAGTTGAAATCGCCGCAAAACAATTAACAATTTATTTTACTCAAAAACTAATGTATCCGAGGTCGAACTCAATGAGCAAATTGGTATTTTAAAAACTAAAATCACAATCTCAAATTTTACTCAAAAGATGATGTTCAATAATGCAATTCAATATTTATGAAAATTAGAGAGAGAAAATGAAAAAAGAAATAAATTTGTCTTTCTTCTTCTCTTTTCTTCCTTCTTCTTTCTCTCTGTGACTTCTTCTTCCTTCTTTTTCTTCTCTCTTTATTTTCCTTTTGCTTTCCTCTGTTTGGTCGCACCTTCTCCTTCTTTCTTTCTCTGACTTTCTCTTTTTTAGACGTCTGATTCTGTGAATCAGACGCCTTATCTCACGGTTGCTACAGTGCTTGCCCTTTCTCTTTCTGATTTTTGCCTTCTCTTTCTTTCTTCTTTCTCTTTGCAGCTGTGCTTCTCTTTTCCTTGTTCTTTGGCTTCTACTTCTTCTGTTCTTCTCTGCTGTGCCTCCTCCTTCCTAGCCTCTGCATTCTTCTTCAGCCGCGCCTCCTTCTTTTTCTTTTCTTCCTTTGCCGCGCCTCTGCTACAGTGCTTCGTCTTCACCTTCTTTCTTCTGTTGCGCCTTCAGCTTCTTCCTCTTCTTCAGCAGATGCCTCCTCCTCCTCCTTTCTTCTGCGGCTTCAGTCTTCCTTGCTAAGTCCTTCAGCTTCGTCCTTGGCTTCTTCTTCTGCGACTCCTTCCTTAACTCCTGCACAGCACAGGGCAAAACCTAGCCCTACCCTCCCTCACGTACACTCTCTCTCTCTTTTCTCTCTTCGGTTCGCTCTCCCAGAGCCAATCGGGTAAACGGGTCGGGTCAAGCGCACCTGGGTCCAGGCGCACCAACGTGGGTGATGCGCGAGGAGTGCAGGGTTATGGGGTCAGGTCAGCCAGGTCCGCGAAGGAGTGAGCGCGGACGAGGTAGGTGAGTGGGCGAGGGGACCTCACCCTGTGATCGGAGGCAATCAGGCTAAAACACAAATTCAATATAAGTCGCGCACCTCACTCCTGAGTTCATGAGGTGGGACTAAAAGTCCAACCCGCTTCTTCACACACCCGCAGGAGGCCTTTGCCTAATTTCCGCTACTGCAGTCGCTCTCCAGGCTCGTTCTCTGTCTGGATGTGTTCGCGCACTCAATGAGCGTCACCTGGAGCGCAGCACTTGGAGCGAAGTGGCTTAAAGCGAGCTTGTGAGCTCTGTGCTTGTACGTCAATGGCGGAGAGGGTCGGTCCTGCACTTCACTCAATACGGCCTGTCGACCCCATTAAAACACATGGGGAGCTTCGCCGTGTCACGGCGAAGGTGAGGAGGTGGGTGGTTGGCCGCGGGGCATCCTGGGTGTGTGTGCCTAGGTCGCTCTGTGGCCGTGTTTATGGGTTTATTCGGTGGGCATGTGTGAAGGTGTTGGTGGTCAGGGGAAGGGCGGAAGATGATCAGTGGGTGATGGCGGAGGTGATGAGGGGTCTAGCGAGGCATGTGGAGCAACGGATACGCCTTTGTCGGTGGTCTGCCAGAGATGGAGAAGGTGGTGGTGGTCTGCGGAGTCAAGGGGTCTAAAGTGCAAATTAAGAAAGGGGAAATGAAGAGGAGAGGAGGAACTTATCTGTGGTGATTGGAGCGAAGGGGAGGCAAAGGGGTGGACGGCGCGTATCTGCCGTCGCTGGAGACGAAGGCCCTGAGATGGAGAGGCGGCGACGATGAGGAGGTCAGAGAGGCATGCGCTGGTGCGGCGCAACGCAGAGGAACGAGGCAAAGCGAACCTGCCACTGGTATGGTGGCCGAGTGACAAGATGAGGGAGAGGAGGTCGCCGGAGCTTGCGGGCGTCTGACAAGAGATGAGGACGGAGGAGATTGAGAGGGTAACTCTGGCCAGGACAAGCTTCGAAGATGAGGCCGGACCTGAGGCAACATTTAAAGGCACAAGCAGATGGCCTTGTGCTTGGAAGGTGAGCTTCCAAGCGCAAGACTCTCGCCAGAGGTATGGCTGGAAATGATGCCCATACCTCTCGAGCATTCGCACGAGAGGTATGGTGAGAATCAGGGCATGGGGAGCTGCTCAGGCGGTAAGGGACTTCTCAGAGAACCCCCATTTTAAATCTGAGAGCAGCTCCCTGGGGAAGCGAGGAGAAATCCTCCTCGAAACTTCGCTGAAAGTATGGGTCTTTGCTGCAATGGAAGAGGGATCGGAATGCGAAAAGTGACGAAGAAGTTGAGGGGGTTTTCGCAAGGGTCTTCAAAAGTTAGGGGCCAGAATGTAATTGGGTGGACTATTTTGCAAAGTAGGTCAAGATGACCTTCCCTTAGGTCCAAATTTTGATACAAACCTAATTTGGACCTAAGGAATCCATTGGTGAAGTTGGATTTTAGGTTTCACTACATTTGACTGGATATTTTTCACAAAAGCCCAAATTAGGTCAAATATTGAGTTTTGACCCCAATCTAGGTCAAAACATGTTTCAAAGGACAAATTGAAGGTTATAAACCTAGGGGATATTTTTCCATGAATTTTAGAGGGTTTAGGTGATTTTTATCATGTCTTGAACCATGTGAAATTAAGTGGGTTTGTTTTAGGGTTACAGAATGTCATTTAATTCTTAAATTTCACAATAACCCTTTTCTAACTGAACCATCCCACTTTTTCTCTTATTAAGTCCAATTGACCTATGTCTAGACCCTGAGAAATCCCGTTAATGAACTACAATGGTAAAATTACAGTTTTACCCTTTGTTTCATGTATTCTTTCCAAATAAGTAATCTCTTGAGTTAGGCCTTCCTTTAGATTATGCAGGAGCTTTTGTTCACTTTATTAGGTCAAAATAAGCTAGTTAAGGCTCATGATGAGGTTTTCATCATGAACATTTCCCTGCCATCCTCTCTTCTTCCCATAACGCCCTCACACTCGACTCAAAGGTCAAAAATATTTCGTTTGCACCCCTAACTTCCTAAAAAACTTCGAACGGTCCTTGGAAAGAGTCATTTCAGCAATAGAAAACACAGATGCGGGCGATCAGGAGTGTGTGACAGCAGCCAATCACCGTGCGACACGTGTCACATGCCATTGAGCCTAGACCGGTGGGTCAGTCTAGGTGAACTAGTTTGGCTCAGGACACCCTCGCTCTGTTTCAATTGGTTCGAGGCCTTCTCGACCTCAGATTTCAAGAAACAAGGTACCGTTGGAATCATATCGACGTGTACTATGTGTTGCTATAGTTTATTTTCACTTTTTTGTTCTGTTCCTTTAGTAAAAATCAGAAACATGATTAGGTATCTCTGACCCTGTTGTTGGTCCATTAAACCAAGTCTTATCCTCGGTGCATGCGTGGATCCCAAGGAAGGTGTGGTAACTGTTCCCAAGCCCTGTGCACACGGTTCAGAGTCACCATGATCTTCCAGTGACATTTGGCAGAGTAGTATACCCCTCCTCTCGACCCCGTTTGGTTTTCAGGTGGACCCGTCGAGTGTGATTTCTTGCATGCATCGCTTGATTAGCGTATGCTATCCCTGTTGCTGAGTTTGGAACCCTCTGGTAGTTCCCCTAAATTATGGGCACTTTAAATAAGAAAGAACTTGTTTTATGAGAAGGATTAAGAATTGATGATGATGTATACCCTTGTTATTGCATGCGTAAAACGAACTCTGATTTTCGTGAAACAAATTCCGTTGGGTTTGTTGATGAATAAATAGTATGGGACTGCTATCGTAATTTAGACATTTGAAGGTTAATGCAAATATCTGATAATCCTGGACTAAATAATGTTGGTTTATTAAGTATGGCTTAGTTTGATGAAAATAAAAGATACAATTATCTGAAATTTGTTATAAATCAACATGACGAATATGTCAAGAATTAAAAGGATAAGATAACTGATTTTAGCCTCGCTACTCACCGAAGTTTGGCTATAACTTTGGTCTTTCGGACTAGTTTTAGGGGCTGATTTGGGGAGTTGCTGGCCTCCCCATGACTTTTTGGTTAGGCTTAGCGGCCAACTAGGATAGCGAGATGCGTGGCTCGAGGTTTGGTTCTTTCTCGACTGAAGGGTGAGTGTTATGACCCGATCCTAGATCCCTACAGGACTCGAGACCAGCCCGCCTCGACTAATCTCAAGACCTAGTCGTCCAACGAGAAATAACCAAAACCAGGAAATAATTCACATCCACACATGTAATGTAACTAAGCAGAAAGAAAGCAAGAGACAGTAAAAGAAATAAAGCGAATAGTCTATCAATATTACAGGCCATCACAACTTTGATAGAGGGAAGTACAGCGGAAAGGTAACTGAAACAGTATTTCATAGAACAAAATACTCACTACTACAACATACGCTAGGGAAACAGTAAGAAATGCAGTCCCTCTGCAGCCGGTGGTACTAGCTACTCAACTCCCTAACCTGAACAAGGTTATAAAAATTTTCGGAGTTAGCGAACACTGAGTACAACGGTAATTTAGCCATTTACATATAATTAAGACAAGCAATTAATTAATGCAATTAAGTAACTATCCATTTTCATTTAATCCAACCAAGTACTTCTATTTTGTTGTTCCTTTATTCACTTAAATCATTTCTCGATCTAGTCTGTTCCTCTCCAGAATGATCTTGATTGCAGTCCATTCCATGATGTAGGAGGTACATGTGGTACTCTCTTGGCTGAGAGAGTCCCCCGTGGTAGTCCTACACCCAGTCAACCACCCCGAGGTCACGGTCGTGATGTAACGGTGACTACGGCACGTGTAATAAGCGCGCAGGTAGCTATCCCGCACTGACACGCAGTCAATCGTTTCCACTAGCGAGTACGCCTAAAGGTACAGCACGGAACAGTACAGGGCCTTGCCCTCTCAGAACAGGGGTCTCGCCCCTCCACATTCCGTGTACCCTCGTTCGACTATCCCGGTTTGCCCAATGGGCCTAACAAGAGTTGGTGTAGGGCGGCTAGTCTTAACCTCGGGCCCCCTGGGGCGACTAGCTCCCTCCCTACACTAAGTAGCTCACCTCGGTACCACGTACACGAGGATCAAACAAAGTCGATGTAGAGTGTCTAGGCCTGACCCTGGGACTCAACCCAACGAGCGGCTAGTACCCCTCTACACTAAAGGGACAGTGGCTCTCCTTGGCACCACGTACACAAGGGCCAGCTCACTTCTCGTCTACAGGAGTTCTCCTCCTAATTCCCTGTAAGGTTCATGCTGGTATTCCTTTCATTTCATATTCCAAACTTTCAGATCTCTCTATTTACATTTCTGATTCCATTCTTAAAACAGGTAGCTCGCAATTTTCTAACTGAGAAGTCATCACATTAAAATAACCAATACATTTGCTGGCATTTAAAGTTTTATATGCATCTCAAGTAAACAGTGTAGCTCAACCATACTCATTTGTTCCTGCCCTAAGGTTCATTCTCATCCTAGGGTTCTACATGTATCTCAAGTAAATAGTGTAGCTCAAACTATACTCATTTGTTCCTACCCTAGGGTTCATTCTCATCCTAGGGTTCATTCAAGTTATTCTAAACATGCAGTTCATTTGTTTAATCATAATATCAATGTAAACCACTCTACCGGAAAACACGGGAGGGATGGGGGCTCAGATCGCAGATCCCGTCGCCTCCGCAAGTCCCGCGTACTCGACTAGCTGGAGATCTATACAATTGACCAACCACATCAAATGAGTCCAAAATCATATACAAGTGACACTAACTCGTAGAGAAACTAAAGCTAAAAACAACGGTAATTCGTTTGCAGAAATCCGATTCCGTTTAGGCCCTAAATAGGCCAAAAACACTCACACTGTCCAAAATCAGACGTCTGGGTCTAGTCCCAGATGTCTTAAAAGACGTCAATACTCACCCTGGGTCTCCTATGGCTTCCTTAGATGTCTGGATCCTTTCGCGATCGTCTGAGGAGAGTTCTAGATGTCGGGACTCTCCTTCTGGTCGTTTGGAGGTATGGTCAAACATCTGGTGACATGTCCAGACGTCCAAAAATGCCTCAAAGGGTGCACCCCGCACCTTTCCAACGCCCTGCCCCCTGCGTACGTATGCGTAGACAAAAAAATGGCTGGACAATCTCTTGCGATACGGCCTCCATGGCTGAAAACCGTGTAGAAGCACGTACCTTGACACTACACGTGCTTTCAGTCGTCCGGCTTCAGCTACGAACGTCCCCCTGCTACTCCAAACGTCTGTGATGTGCTTTAGACATCTGATATTGAAAAATATTCAGTACGCAGAACTCTCCCACGAGCTATCTCCTTCGTGAGCTCTCCTGCAGGAGATGTAGCAGTGCCTCCAGCGGCTGCAGGAGGCCAAGGCTTTTTCTCGCAAGCTCTTCCTCCTCACCTGCACCCTCGGCTCCTCCCGCATGAGTTGCTTTGAGCTCCCACGGCTCCCTCGCAAGCTCCTCCTCTCGAGCTCCTCCCATGCTCTCGCTCCCCTCTCCCTCTTAGTGTTTCGTCGCTCTCTCTTCTTCCTCTCCACTCGCCACGCTGGGAGGAAGGGAGGAAGGTGGCGACCGGCAGGAGGGAAAGACGAAGGTGGTGGCTGGTGGAGATGAGGAGAGTGGCGTGGGTGTGGGGTTTAAATAGGAAAGGGTTAGGATTTGGGGTGAGGAGAGAGAGGGGTGTGTGTGTGTGTGTACACGTGCGGAGAAAGAATACAAGGTATGATTCTTTTACTTTCAGACGTCCGACCCTCTATCCAGACATCTGGACAGACGGCTGACGGCTAATCCAGACGTCTTAAACAACCCAAAAGGGCAGCGGGTCATTTCAACATAATAAACTTAAAGGAAGTTTCATCTCCGAAACTTGAGCCAAGTAGGGTACTGAAAAAGTAGCGTAAAAGTGCATAACAAACTTAAAGAGGATCAAAGTAGATCTAAGAAGACGTACCCTCAAAAAGCTCCGGGTACTATTTTCGCATTACCGCCTCAGGCTAACCTCATCATGAACCTTAACTAGCACATTTTGACATAAGAAATCAAACAAAAAGCTCCTACATAACCTAAGGGAAGGCCTAAATCCGGAAATTGTTGAGTAGAGAATAAAACATTACATAAGGGGTAAAACTGTAATTTTACCATGCAGTACATAAACAAGATTTCTAAGGGTCTAAACACAGGTCAAATGGACTTAATAAGAGAAAAAGTGGGATGGTTTGGTCAGAAAAGGGTTATGACAAAATCTGGGAAATAAATGACATTTTGTAACCCTAAAACAAATCCACTTTAATTCACGAAGTTTCAGGTAGGATAAAAATCAATTAAACCCTCTAAAATTCATGAAAAAATATCCCTTAGAGTTTAGAACCTTCAATTTGGCCATTGGAACCTATCTTGACCTAGATTGAGAACCATACATAATTTTTGACCTAATTTTGATTTTTGTGCAAAATATCTGGTAAAAAATGGTCAAACCTAAAATCCAACCTCACCATTGGATTCCTTAGGTCCAAATTGTTTATACCAAAATTTGGATTTAAGGGAAGGTCGTCTTGACCCACTTTACAAAATGGTCCTCAATAATTACTTTTTGACCCTTAGCTTTTTGAAACCTTGCAAGGTCCCCCCTACCTTTCCCGTCATCTTCTTCAATCGGGTCCCTCTACCACCCGCCTGCGCAGGCCATACCTCCAGCGACTTTGCACGGAGGATGGCGCCACGCTTGCATGGGGAGTCGGCCCCAGATTTGAAAGGGAGACTCCCTACGTTAAGCATGGGTCGGCTCCCATGCCCTGTTGGCCGCCATACCCCTCGTGCGAACGCTCGAGAGGTATGGGTCTCGTTCCGGCCATACCTCCGACGAGGTATTCCCATCTCCTCCTTGCGACTCTCTCTACCAACGCCTATTTAAGGAGCGGCACCCTCTGTCGCATCCTGCAAGCTCGACTTGGCCGAAAAATTCCCCCAATTTCATCTCCTCCGGTCAGGAAGTCTAGCGAGCTCCGGCGAGTCCTCCTCTTTTTCGTCGCTCTGCCACAATACCAGTGGTAGAGCCGCCTTCACCACCTTCCTCTGTGTCGTGCAACACCTGCACACGTGCCTCTAGCCTCGTCGTCGTCGCCGTCACCCCTCCCCTGGACATCTTCGTCTCCGGCGTCGACAGATACACGCCGACCGCCTCCTCCCTCCTTTCGTCTGTTAAGTAGGTTAGAACTCTTCTCCTCTCTCTTCTCTTCATTTCCCCTCTTATTTTGCATTTTCGACCCCTTAACACCATAGATCACCTTCACCTTCTCCACCTCCGGAAGACCACCGACGAGGAGAAACCATCGCTCCACTCTTTCGCACGCCACGCCACCTACCTCAGAACCTCCGCATTCACCCACTAATCATCATCCACCCCTCCACTGACCGCCAATACCTTCATACTCGCCCACCGAACACACCCAACTCCACGGCCACAGTAAGCCCTAGGCACGCTCACACAGGCGTTTCCATGCCACCCTGACCACTGCAGCACACTCGCCGTACCTCGGCGAAGCTTCCTAAACATTCTGACGTGGCCGCAAGGCTGTTTTGGTGCTTTCAGGTACAAACGGTCATCCGCCATTGAAGCGAAGCTCGAAGCTTACTTGCAGTCACTCCAGGCTTCGCCAGCCCCAGGTCTCTGTCCCAGGCTGTGCGGAAGACACTCGCGCACAACTCCGGGCTGTCAATTGGTGACAAGGGCAGTGGCAGCTGCTGCAATCAAGGAAGCCTCCTACTGTAGATGCGCGCAACGAAAGGTGGGACGTTTAGTCCCACCTTGGAAGATCAGGAGAAGGCGAGGCGGCGTAAATTGCAAAAGTGCCAGGGTTTTAGCGCCTCCTAACACGGGGTGAGGTCCCCTTGCCCACCACGCCTCGTCCGCGGCACACACCTACGCGGACCTGGTATCCTACCCGACTACCCGTGCACTCCTCGCGCACCACCCACTCCAGTGCGCCTGGTCCTGGGCACGCATACTCGACCCGATAACCCGAGAAGTCTCTGGGAGAGCTATCCTGAGAGCGAAATAGAGAGAGAGAGAGATGTGGGGAGGGTAGGGGTTAGGTTTTGCCTAACCGGATGCTTGTGCAGGGAGTAGAAGAGGAAGTAAGGAAGGAGGAGGAGCGGTTGAGGACTTAGCCGCGAGAGCAGCTGTGGCCAGAGAGAAAGGAAGAAGGACTTGGAGCAGCAGAGAAGCAAAGGAGGAAGATGGCACTGTAGTCGCAGAGAAACTGAGGCAGAAGGAAAAGGAAGAGAGAAGAAAGCAAAAGGCGCGCAGCAGAGAAGAAAGAAGAAGAAGAAGTCAGAAGAGAAGGCAGAGATAGCAAAGAAAAAGAGAAAAAGAAGAAGCCAAGAAGAAGAAGAAGAAGCAGCAACAGCAGCAGCTGGAAGGCATAAGCACTATAGCAAGTGGCGCTTAAGGAAAATGACCCTTGGAGTCAGACGTCTGAAAGAGAGAGAAAGGAAGACAAAAGAAGAAAGAAAGAAGAAAAGAGAAGAGACATTTTTATTTTCCTCTTTTTAATCTTTTTGTAAAATAATATATTGTAAATCGTGATTTTATACGCTTCTAGAATCAAGCTTACTCCCTAAGTTTGACCTCGGAGATTTTTGTATTCGAGTAATAAAATATAATCAAATCGGTGCGGTTTTATACACAAAAAGACCGACACCAACTCCCAAGTGGCCTCCTCATATCGCTGGCTTCTCCATAGGACTTTCACTAATGATACCTGCTTCTGTCTTAGACTCCTGATGGCTCTGTCTAATATTTGTACTGAACTCTCGGGATAGGTCAGGTCGTCTCCCATCTCGACGCTCTCGTGGCTCAGAACGTGGCTGAGATCGGCGACGTACTTCCTAAGGTTGGACACGTGGAACACGTCGTGCACTCCAGAGAGCTAGGGAAGATGGTCAAGCCAGTAAGAAATGGGTCCAACCCACTCCAAGACCTCAAAGGGTCCCACAAACATCGGCGCAAGCTTTCCCTTCACCCCAAAATGCTGCAAACCCTTCATGGGCGAAACACGGAGGAAAACGTGATCCCCAACCTTGAACTGTACCTCTCTGCACTTCTTATCAACGTAGCTCTTCTGCCTGCTCCTGACAATGCGAAGACGTCTATGAATCTGCTCTATCACCTCCTGACTCTACCGGATCAGCTTAGGGCCAACCTCCCACTTGGTTCCCACCTCGACCCAACTCGAGGGTGCGGTACACCTCCGTCCGTATAGAGCCTCGTAAGGTGCCATGCCGATGCTCGAATGATAGCTATTATTGTACGCAAACTCTACTAAGGGCAAATGCTCCTCCCAGGAGCCCCTCCAGTCTGGTACACAAGCGCGTAGGAGGTCCTCGAGAGTTTGTATGGCGCGCTTTGACTGTTTGTCGGTCTGGGGGTGATAGGCGGTATTGAACCTCAGACGGGTCCCTAATGCCTGCTGAAACTATGCTCAGAACTAGGAAGTGAAACGAGTATCCCTGTCGGATACGATCTCGCGAGGGACTCCATGCAGATGCACATCTTTGACGTATCTCTCTGCTAGCTGTGCTGGCCCAAAAGTGACTCAGATTGGCAGGAACTGTGCCGTCTTCGTCAACCGGTCTACTATCACCCAAACTGCATCATGTCCCTGTTGGGTAACTGGTAGACCCACCACTAAGTCCATAGTAATGCTCTCTCACTTCCACTCTGGCATAGAAAGTGGCTGTAATGGCCCTGCAGGCCTTTGCTGCTCCGCCTTCACCTGCTGGCATACCAAGCACTGCTGGACAAACTCACCAACATCTCACTTCATCCCTCTCCACCAGAAGTCGCGTCGTAGATCATGATACATCTTTGTATTTCCGAGATGTATGGTGAACCGGGACCCGTGCACCTCAGTCAGGATCTCTCTCAACTCCTCGTCTCTAGGAACACATAGACGTCCCCTCATGTGCAGTATCTCGTCTAAGAAGGAAAAGTCTCCTAGGTCCCCTATCAACACCCTGTTTCGCAATGTCTGTAAGTACGGATCGGCCATCTGTCCTACAATGATGTGGTCTATCAGCTTTGGTCGTGCCCGTCGCGTCACCGTCACTGCCTTGCAGTACCCCCCGTGACTCCTGGGGTCACCAACTACCCACCTCCTCCATGAGTCTCCAACTCTGTGCCTGTAAGCTGGCCGAGTGGGCAGGCGCCTTCTGGCTCAAGGCGTCGACCACCACATTGGCCTTCCCTGGGTGGTATGAGATGATGCAATCGTAATCCTTCAAGAGCTCTAACCAATGCCTCTGTCTCAGGTTGAGCTCCTTTTGGTCAAATAGGTACCTGAGGCTCTTGTGATCAGTGAAGATCTCGAATGTCTCACCATACAGGTAGTGCCTCAATGTCTTCAGCGCAAAGACAACTGCTGCCAGCTCTAAGTCATGGGTGGGGTAATTATGCTCATGGGGCTTCAGTTGCCGCGAAGCATAAGCGACAACGTGACCCCTCTACATGAGCACACCACCTAACCCCTACAATGATGCGTTGGTGTAAACCACAAACCCACCACTGCTGTATGGAATGGTAAGTACAAGTGCTAAAGTCAATCTCTCCTTCAACTCCTGAAAGCACTCCTCGCACTCGTCAGTCCAGGAAAAGGGCACGTCATTCCAGGTTAGCTGAGTCATAGGATGTGCGATATGAGAGAACCCTCTGATAAACCGCCGATAGTGGCCTGCCAGTCCCAGAAAACTGCACCTCTGTCATTGTGCGTGGTCTCTCCCACCTATGCATGGCCTCAACCTTGGCTGGATCCATAGCCAATCCGTCTCCTGATATCACATGGCCCAAGAAAGTCACCTGTCTCAGCCACAACTCGCACTTGCTGTACTTGGCATACAACCTGCATCGTCTCAAGGTATCTAAGACCATACGTAAATGTTGTCCATGTTGCGCCTGATCCTGTGAGTAGACTAGGACGTCGTCGATGAACACCACCACAAACTGGTCTAGGTACGGTCTGAAAACACGGTTCATCATATCCACGAAAGCAGTGGGGGCGTTGGTCTGCCTGAACGGCATGACCAAAACTCGTAATACCCGTATCGTGTATGGAAAGCTATCTTGGAGACGTCGGTCTCCTTGATCCTCAACTGGTGGTAACCTGACCTAAGATTTATCTTAGAGAATACTATGGCATCTCTCAATTGGTCAAAGAGGCCGTCGATACGAGGCAGCGGGTACTTGCTCTTGACGGTGACCCAATTTAGCTGTCGGTAGTCAACACAAAGTCGTAGGGTACCGTCCTTCACAAACAACACAGGGGCTCCCTATGGGGATGCACTCGGCCTCACAAAGCCCTTCTCCAACAAGTCCTGTAATTGTGACTTGAGCTTTCACAGCTTAAGTGGTGCCATCCTGTACGGTGCAGTAGAAATGGGACTGGTCCCCGGTACTAGCAAGATCTCAAACTCAATCTCACGCTCAGGTGGCAGTCCTGGCAACTCCTCTGGGAAAGCGTCGGGGTACTCGCAGACCACTAGAATACTCTGAAAGTCAGCCACGAAACTAGGCTCTGCTACAACACAAGCCAAGAAGCCCTCACACCCCTAGCCCAAAAGCTTCGCTGCCCAAAGCGTGGAGATGCACCTAAAACCTCTGTCCACCGGTTGGCCATGAAACTCAAAGGGAGGCAACCATAGTATGGAGAAGATGATCTTCCTCCTAAAGCAGTCTACCAAAGCGTGATAGCAGATAACCAGTCCATCCTTAGAATCATACCAAAGTCCTCCATCGGGATTATAATTAGGTCGGTGAGAAGGCTTTGTCCCCCTACAGCGACCTCGCAGTCTGTAAAGACCTCCTCTGCTATGAACAACTGTCCACCTAGCCCTCTAATCAGGAACGAAACCTCTAACATTACACTGCCCGGTCCCAAACTGACGGCAAAACTCGAGGAGACAAAGGAATGTGTGGCACCAGAATCAAAAAGAACACAGACTAATCTGCCAGAAACAGTAACCATACCTACCACCACAGAACCTGAAGCCCTGGCGTCACTGTGTGTTAAGGCATTGATGCGCCCCTCAGTCCTAGGTGCAGAGAAGCGGCCACGCTTTGGGTCGGGCAAGCAACAGCTGGCCGGTACCCTCCTCGTGACTGCTTTCCTCCTCCACGTGCCTGGTGACTGCGGCCGCCAGCTCGGCCTCCAACACTCGGTGCACGGAGCATTTGCTATGCTCCAGCCCTAGATGGGCAATCCCTCCTGATGTGGCCCGGCTGGCCACACTGGTAGCAGCGAGGAACACGGCCTCCTCCCTCAGTCGGTCTCTGCTGGTGGCTGGACGGGAGTCCGGTGCTGGCAGCTGGTCCCTGTCTAGGGCCCCAAAGGCCACTGGTGGCTCCACAAAATGAGACTACTCTCCTGTGACCACCATGTGCCTCCTCTCCCGACGACCCTGTGAGTACTCTGGCTGGTAGGGCCTCTTCCGTCCGCCGTCAGTGTCTTGCGCGGCCGGGTTGGTCTCCTCATAAGTCATGGCCGCCTCAACCACACGAGAGAAAGTGGGCAACTTCAGGGGTTTCACATACCCCCGAATCGCAAGTCGAAGCCCCTTAGTAAACCTCCATAGGCGCTCCTCCTCAGTAGATGCAGTTGTCGGGGCAAAGCGTGACAGCTCTAGGAAACACGTGTGGCACATGCTAATTATCATCGCCCCCTGACGAAGTGTGTAGAACTCCCGCTTCCCCTGGTCTTGCCAGGTCTGCGGGAAGTACTGCTCGCAGAAGAGAGCCACGGACTGGTCCCACATTGGCTCTCTCCCCTCTTGGCCTTTGACTTCCCTCCACCACTTGTGGGCTGAACTCTCCAGCTAGTACGTGGCAAAGGCCACGCGGCACTCTGCAGGAAGGTGGAGGGTGTTGAATACCTTCTCTATCTGCTCCAGCCAGTCCTTTGCCTCAGACGGGCTCTCATCTCCCTTGAAGGAGGGGGCTTCAGCTTTCGGAATTGGCCAAAAAGCTCGTGGTGGAGTTGCAACGGGGGAACAGGTACGCCTCCAGGAAAGAAGGACTCATGCTCAAGAGTGTCTGAGGGTGGTGGAGGATCGCCCCTCCCCCTCCATCTCGTACAGCGCTATGGCGGTTCCCCTGTCCCACAGAAGACTCTCCCTCCACGTCCCCAGGGAGGGGTAGCTGAGGAGGATGTTGGAGCTCCTCCCATACAATACCTCGGATCATCTGGGCGAGATTCTGGGCCTGGATGTCTGGAAGGAGAGGTAGGTCGGCTGGTGCCTTAGGTCCGGCACATCCGCCCCTTCGACCCCACCCAAGGCCACGTTCGCGGCCTACCTCGGGAACTCCCCGACGAGGCATCTCCTACAAGGACACACAGGAAAAGAGCAGTAACTGTCAATGATAGCAGATTACATCAAGAGATAAGACTCAAAGAGAAGATCAAAGAGATACGTTGTGATGGCTATCCTAGTTACATGCATGTAGGTGACTATTCTTCAAACCATTTGGTTCATTTCTCAGGACGACCTTGCTCTGATAGCATCTTGTTACGAATCGATCCCCGATCCCTACAGGACCCAAGACCGGCCCGCCTCGACTAATCCCAAGACCTAGTCGTCCAACGAGAAATAACCAAAAGCAGGAAATAATTCACATCCACACATACAATGTAACTAAGCAGAAAGAAAACAAGAGACAGTAAAAGAAACAAAGCGAATAGTCTATCAATATTACAGGCCATCACAACTATGACAGAGGGAAGTACAGCAGAAAGGTAACTGAAATAGCATTTTATAGAACAAAAATACTCTCTACTACAACAGAAGCCAGGGAAACAATAAGAAATGCAGTCCCTCTACAGCCGGTGTTGCTGGCTGCTCAACTCCCTAACCTAAACAAGGTTATAAAAATTTTCAGAGTCAGCAAACACTGAGTAGAGTGGTAATTTAGCCATTTACATGTAATTAAGATAAGTAATTAATTAATGCAATTAAGTAATTATCTATTTTCATTTAGTCCAACCAAGTACTTCTAGTTTTTTGTTCCTTTATTCACTTAAATCATTTCTTGATATGGCCTATTCCTCACGGGAACGATCTTGATTGCAGTCTATTCCATGATGTAGGAGGTACACGTGGTGCTCTTCCGGCTAGGAGAGTCCCCTGTGGTAGTCCTACACCCAGTCAACCACCACAAGGTCACGGTCACAACGTAACGGTGACTACGACACGCATAATAAGCACGTAGGTAGCTATCCCACACTGGCAAACGAACAGTCGTTTCCGCTAGCGGGTACTCCTAAAGGTACAGCACGGAATAGTACAGAGCCTTGCCCTCTCAGAACAGGGGTCTCGCCCCTCCACAGTCCGTGTACCCTTATCCGACTATCCCGATTTGCCCAGTGGGCCTAACAAGAGTCGGTGTAGGGCGGCTAGTCCTAACCTTGGGCCCCCTGGGGTGGCTAGCTCCCTCCCTATACTAAGTAGCTCACCTCGGTACCACGTACACGAAGGCCAAAAAGAGTCGGTGTAGAGTGTCTAGGCCTGACCCCGGGACTCAACCCAACTAGCGGCTAGTACCCCTCTATACTAAAGGGACAGTGGCTCTCCTTGGTACCGCGTACACAAGGGCCAGCTCACTTTCCGTCTACAAGAGTTCTCCTCCTAATTCCCCGTAGGGTTCATGCTGGTATCCCTTTCATTTCATATTCCAAACTTTCAAATCTCTCTATTTACATTTCCGATTTCATTCTTAAAACAAGTAGCTCGTGATTTTCTAACTGACAAGGCAACACATTAAAATAACCAATACATTTGCTGGCATTTAAAGTTTTACATGCATCTCAAGTAAACAGTGTAGCTCAAACATACTCATTTGTTCCTACCCTAGGGTTCATTCTCATCGTAGGGTTCTACATGTATCTCAAGTAAACAGTGTAGCTCAAACCATACTCATTTGCTCCTGCCCTAGGGTTCATTTTCATCCTAGGGTTCATTTAAATTATTCTAAACATGCAGTTCATTTGTTTAAATCATAATATCAATGTAAACCACTCTACCTAAAAACACGGGAGGAATGGGGACTCAGATCGCAGATCCTGTCGCCTCCGCGGGTCCCGCGTACTTGACTGGCTAGAGACCTATACAATTGACCACCCACATCAAATAGGTCCAAAACTGTATACAAGTGACACTAACTCATAGAGAAACTCGAGCGAAAAACAACGGTAGTTCGTTTGCGGAAATCCGATTCTGTTTGGGCCCTAAACGGGCCAAAAACACTCACACTGTCCAAAATCAAATGTCTGGGTCTAGTCCCAGACGTCTTAAATGACATCAATACTCACCCTGGGTTTTTTATGGCTTCCTCGGACGTCCAGATCCTTCTGCGATCATTTGAGGAGAGTTCCAGACGTCAAACTCTCCTTCTGGTCGTTTGGAGGTACGGTCAGACGTCTAGCAACGTGTCCAAACGTCCGAAAACACCTCCAATGGCGCACTCCGCGCCTTTCCAATGCCCTTCCCCCTGCGTACGTACGCACGGACCTAAAAATGGCTAGACAATCTCCTGCGATACGGCTTGCATGGCCGGAAATCGTGCAGAAGCACGTACCTTGGCACTACGCATGCTTTCAGACGTCCGGCTTCAGCTCCGAACATCCCCCTGCTACTCCAGACGTCTGGGATGTGCTCCAGACGTCTGATACTGGAAAATATCCAGTACGCAGAACTCTCCCGCGAGCTGTCTCCTTTGCGAGCTCGCCCGTAGGAGCTGCAGTAGTGCCTCCAGCGGCTGCAGGAGGCCAAGGCTTCTGCTCGTAAGCTCCTCCTCCTCACCCGTGCCCTCGACTCCTCCCGCACGAGCTCCTCCGAGCTCCCGCGGCTCCCTCACAAGCTCCTCTCGAGCTCCTCCCACGCTCTCGCTCCCCTCTCCTCCTCCTTCATGTCCCGTCTTTCTCTCTTCTTCCTCTCCACTCGCCGCGCTGGGAGGAAGGTGGCGGCCGACAGGAGGGAAAGATGGAGGTGGTGGCTGGTGGAGATGGGGAGAGTGGCGTGGGTGTGGGGTTTAAATAAGAAAGGGTTAGGGTTTGGGGTGAGGAGAGAGAGAGGTGTGTGCATGTGTGAGCGCATGGAAAAAGAATACAAGGTACGGTTCTTTTACTTTCATATGTCCGACCCTTTATCCAAATGTTTGGACAGACGTCTAACAGCTAATCCAGACGTCTTAAACAACCCAAAAGGGTAGCGGGTCATTTCAGTGGATTATTGGTTGTCTGTGGTTCAGCATATGTAGCACTTATACGTGTTCACGCTACACGACGTAAGCGCCACCCCTTTCCATAATGACCCCAGGTTGATGGAGTGTAGCGACTCGATGGGTATAAGCAGTTTTCCCAACCAAGAGGATAGCTTATACCGATCTTACGTTGTAGGAAGTTATGCAAGATCATATTGTGCCCAAGACGTTGATTTACGGATTGTGAAATATAAGAACATGGGCAAGGTACATGAACAGAATTAACTAAGAAATAGACTATAAACGGATGAACCGTTGATATAGTGTCCTTTTTTCTGTACTCCTGTTACAGTTACCACTTATTTCGTGGTCTACTCTACTCAGTTTTTACTGACATATAGTTTCAGGTTCCATACTTAGGTGTTGCTGAGCAGTTAGGTGCAGCGACTGCCGTCGGTCAGACTTCTACGAAATCGGGTCCTACTTGAGGAGACAGTCCGTACTGATCCAATGGCTCATAGTAGTTGTTTTCTTTCCATTGTTTTCCTATCTTTTGGTGATTGTAGGAGACTCTCCTTACTTTCTGTTTGATGGTGAATTTTAATTATATTGTCAGCACTTTAATTTTTTTCTTTCATTTAATGCATCATGAATAAATGTTGGCTATTGACATTTTATGTTTATGTGTTGGGTGACTACAATCTTGTGAGTGTTTGTGCTAGTTGGTAGGACACAGCGACCCAAGTTCTGTCACTTAGGGAGACTCTGGTTGTCATAGGGTAGTCGACGATGTTCAAAAAGAGGGTAGCTATGAGGAGGGGTGGAGGGAGGAGGGTGGAGGAGGTGGTGGGGTCAAGGTTGGTGTCTATTGGCAGTAAAGGACGTTGTGGGGATGAAGGTGATGATTGTGGGAGTGTGGGGGCATGGGGTGGAGGCGACCTATGAGATGAGCATGGAGTTGCACGAGGTTATGGTCGACCACAAGAATTGATAGTTGCAATTAAGAGAGGAGGGCGGCTAGTAGGAGGAGGAGGAGAAAGAAGAAGAGAGGAGGAAATAAAAAAAGAAAATATGATGGGGGTATGGATGTTTGTAAAGACCCGTTCTGTCCTGAGCCTTTTAAGACGTCTGGACTTTCGGTCAAAGGAAATCAAAATTTTGGTACGAGCCTCCGCATCTGCGCGCGTGCTGCACACAGACAGTACCCCTTCTCTCTCTTTTTCCCTTCTCTCTCCTTCTTCCAAACCCTAACGAGCCCTATAAAAACCCCTCTCCCCCTCCCTCTCTTCCCCACTACACCACTGCCAGCCACCTTCTTCTCTTCCTCTCCACCATAGTGAGAGGAGCGAGCACATGAGAGAGGCGACAAGGAGAGGCGAAGGGAGGAGAGGAGGAAGAGTCGAGCTCGCGAGCTCATGAGAGCTCACCGGAGGGCGCACGGCTAGAGCGGCACATGCGGGAGGAGTACGTTGGGGGAGTCATCCCTGACACTCCTGCAGTTGGAGCTGCAAGCGAAGAGGCGAGGCCGGGGCTGCGCAAGGCGAGGGCGAGCAGGAGGAGGTTCTGGTTCTGGGTTTTTCCCAGAATCAGACGTCTGGAGTGACATCCTGACAACGAAGTGGACGTCTGGAGACGACTCCAGACATCTGAAGACAGATCTTCGCGAAGGTACGTTTCCTTTTGCGGATATGGCCATGCAAGCCACTCCGCAGCTACGTTTTGCGTGGCTTATTATGGAAGATTTTGTTGTCGCGTGCAGGGATTGCTTCGAGAACGCGTGGGACACGCCCTCCCACGTGTTTCAGACGTCTGGGCAGCTTACCAGATGGTTGGAAGCACTTCTAGACGTCCGGAGAGGAGGTCAGATGTCTGGAGTTGGGTCCAGATGGTCCAGAAGAGGTCCTGGACGACTGAGGTCGACGCAGAGCCTGAGGTGCATTTCTGGTCACTTTTAAGATGTCTGGACATTGTGCCAGATGTCTGGTTTGAGTTAGTAACTCTGTTTGTGACCCGTTTAGGGTCTGTTTGAGGTCCGTTTTACGCAAACAAGATACCAGTGTTTTTCTTGTGAGTTCCTCTACTTGTTAGAAGGCTTTCTACAATGTTCTGAATGTTCCATTGTGATTGTTCCTTGTTATAGGACTTTGTTCCATTGCAGGTTCGGGGCTTGCTGAGGCACGTGAGCCTACCGTTCGAGCCTCCAATACTCCTGGGTTGTCTGGTAGAGTGGCTTTCCCTAATTTAATTAAAAACCTGAATGCATGTGTGGATTGAATAACTAGAACCTAGGATATGGCATGAATCCTAGGACGAGAAGTACTTGAAATGTCTGTATGCGTGATTGAATTGCAGTATTGAATGAGTAGATAAAAATGTTAACAACTGCTTGTTAATGAACAAAAGCTGCCTATGAAATATGAATTACCTATGCTAGTTAAACAGTTACATGTGACCTTACCTGTTGTATACGTTAAACGATAGAATACGAGCTGCATGTGTATAACCTGAGAATGGAAATTTGAATGATAGAAATACAAGCTACATGTGTATAACCTGAGAATGGAAATGTGAATGATGAAACCTAGTATGGAATGGCATGAGAAATATGAGCATGAACCCTACGGGGAATTAGGAGTAAAGCTCCTGGAAATAAATGGAATGGATCTGGAAATGTGAGTGGGGAAGTGTGCTAGCCCTTGAGTACGTGGTACCAAGGAGAGCGACTGTCCCCTATTTAGTGTAGAGCGGAGCTAGCTACCCTTGGGTTGGGACCCGGGGTTAGGATTGGCCACTCTACACCGACTTCTTGGCCCTCGTGTACAGTGTACCGGGGAGAGCTACTAGTGTAGGGAGAGAATTAGCCACCCCACGGGGCCCGGGGTTCAGCTAGCCACCCTACACCAACTTATTAGGACCGTAGGGCAAACCAAGGTAGTCAGGCGAGGGTGTGCAGACTGTGGAGGGGCGAGACCACTGTTTGGTTCTTAGGGGCTAGACTGGGCCCTATACTGCTCCATGCTGTACTATGAGCGCACCCGTTAGCGGAAACGACTGACTGCGTGCCAGTGGGGGGTAGCTACCCATGCGCTTATCACGCGTGCCGTAGTACCGTTACGCCTGTCTATGACCTTGGGGTGGTTGACTGGGTGTAGGATCACCACGGGGGACTCTTCCGGCCAGGAGAACACCACGTGTGCCTTCTCCTCTTCGGAAAAGACTGTAATCAAGATCGTTCCCACGAGGAACATTCAAGATCAAGAAAGAGATTTAAAAATATATAAATCAATGGGTGAAAAGGAATAACTTGTAAATTAAAGAATCGGAATAGCTAGTTTACCTGTTAGCTTTACTGCTTTAGTTAGTTGGTTGCCACTCCACTCAGCGTCCGCTGACGATGTTTATTCATAATCCTTTTCAGGTCCAGGTGTTGAGCATCCCGAGTCTCCGGCTGCAGAGGGTGCTGGGCCCAGTACAGCCCAGTAACTGTAGTCTACTGTTGTAGTACTTTCTGTTGTGAGTTTCAGACTTTTGTACCTTTACATTTGTTAAGACCCGAGTCGTTAAGCCTTTTTAAGACATCTGTACTTTAGGTCAGACGCCTGGTAAGACGTCTGGAAATCAAATTTTTCGTGTACGTCCTCGTGTCTGCGCGCGTGCTGCGCGCAGACAGTACGCGACCTCATTTTCTTCTCCTTCTCTCTCCTCTCGCCAATGCAAAACCCTAACCCAGCACCTTATTTAAACCCCTCCTCCTCCCCCTCGTTCACCCCACCTCCAGCCACCCTTCTCCATCCTCCAGCGAGAGCAGTGAGCAGCGAGTAGCGAGCAGCGGGCGTAAGAGACGTGGGAGGAGAGGAAAAGCAGTGAGGGGAAGAGAGGATAGCAAGCGCGCGAACTCATGTGGGAGCTTGCTGGAGAGCTCACAGGCGGTCGGCACATGCGCGAGGCGGAGAGGTGCGTCAGGGAGGTCCTCCCGGACACTGCTGCAGCTGGAGCAGCAAGCGAGCGGGCGCGGCGCGGCCACACGTGGCGCGAGAAGGCGAAGGCTGGTTCTGATTCTGGGATTTTCCCATAATACGACGTCTGGAGGAGGTTCCAGACGACTGAGTGGTAAGTTTCACGATGACACCTTCTTTGCGGATACGGCCATGCAGGCCGTTCCACCGAGGCACTAGTTCGTGCCATATTGAGGAGATTTTCGTTGACGCGTACAAGATTCGCTTCGAGAAGGCGCAGGACACGCCCTCCCACGCAGTTCAGACGTCTGGGCAAAGCACCAGACGACGGGAAGCGTTTCCAGACGTCCGGAGAGGTGGTCGGACGTCTGGAACTAGGTCCAGACGGTCCAGCGGAGTTCCTGGACGTCTGAGGAGTGGTGCAGGAGTTGAGGTATGGTTCTGGACTCTTTTAAGACGTCTGGAAGGTGTTCCAGACGTCTGATGTGAATCAGAATTATTGTTTTTCACCCGTTTAGGGTCCATTTGAGGTCCGATTTTCGCAATTAAGATACCGTTGTTTCCCGTATAAACTCCTCTACTTATTGGAATACTTTTTATCCTGTTCTGAGTAGTCTCTTGTGATTGATCCTTGTGATTGGACCTCGTTCCGTTGGGGGTTTGGGGTTTGCTGAGCCACGTGGACCTGCCGATCATGCCCCCATTACTCCTGGGTTTACTGGTAGAGTGGCTTCCCCTAATTTAATTACAAACCTGAATGCATATGTGGAATGAATGTTAGATCCTAGGACTAGAAACACTAAAATATTTGTATGGAATGTATGGATTACAGTCTTGGATGAGTAGATAGAATAATAAAAATTGCCTGCAAATGAATAACAGCTGCCTGTGAAATGTAAAGTACTTGTGTTAGCAAACTGTTGCATGTAAATTCCTGTTATTTAAGTTAAATGTCATAATATGAGTTGCATGTATATGAACTGGAAATGGAAGATTGAATGTTGGAAACACGAGCTACCTGCGAATAAACCTGGAATGTGAACAATAAAGTTACATGTTACATGTGTAGAACCTGAGAAATGGAAATAGAAATGATGAAACCTGGTATGGCTTGGCCTGAGAAACATGAGCATGAACCCTGGTGGCTCCTCGTTTGAGTTGACAACCGGGTTTTATTGTTATAGCGTCGTAGTATAGCCAATTGTTGCCATCATTTGAAATATATAAAATTTTTTTTTACTCGGAAAAGAGTTCCCGAGGTCGAACTCAGGGAGCAAGTTGTATTCTAGAGATATACATGTTTCTTTTACAAAAAATAAAGAAAGAGAGAGAAAGGATTTGTTGTTTTCTCTTTGTTTCTCCTCGTCTCAGATCTTCTTCTTCTTTGTCTGCAGAGGTGATCTTCTTCTGCAGTGGTGATGCTCTTCTTCTTCTTCGTCTGCAGAGGTGATCTTCTTCTTCTGCAGTGGTGATGCTCTTCTTCTTCTTCCAGCTGTTCCTGCTCTTCCTTTTTCTTCTGTCTTTCTTCAGATCTTCTTCTTTCTTCTTTGTTCTTCTTCTTTCAGTTCTTCCCTTGTTCTTTTGTGTTCTCCTCTGCCTCGCCTTCTTCTGTTGTTCTTCAGATCTCCTTCTTTCTTCTTTTCTTTTTCCAGTCAGGACGTCGCCCCTCCTTCTTTCTTCTTTTCCCTTCAGGACGTCGTCTGATTTCCAAATCAGACGACTTAAACTGCCTGTTGCTACAGTGTATCCCTCAGCTTCCTTCTTCTTCCGCGGTCCTTCTTCTTCACCTGTGCCTGCACACTTCAGAGCTTACGTCAGAGGACAAAACCTACTCTACCCTCCCCCCCCCGCGTCTCTCTCTCTCTGAAACCACTCTTGGGAAAGCTCTCCCAGAGCTGCCGGGTAGTCGGGTACGGGTCAGGTCCGGGTCCAGGCCCACCGGCGTGCGTGGTGGGCGAGGAGTGCAGGTCAGTCTTAAGTCGGGTCGGGTCAGGTCCGCGGGGCGTGAGCGCGGACGAGACCGGGTAACCGGGCGGGTGAAGGGGACCTCACCCCGTGTGCTGAGGCAGTAAGGCTAATGCACAAAATCAATTTAAACGGTGAAGAGGTTGTGAGGCTTACCAATGTGGGACTAAACGGAGGCCTCTCCTCGCGTGCGCCTGCTGGGAGACCGCGGCCTAGCTTCTGCAGCTGCGGCTTCGATTTGCGTCGGTTGCTGGCTGGCTGCAAGACTCCCCGTAATCCGCAGCAGCTGGAGACCTGGAGTCCTCAAGCCTGGAGCGCGGGAGAAGCTGCTTCAATGTGCGTTAATGGCAGTCGAACCTCAAAACCTGTCGGACACGAATATGGCCTCTCGGCCTGATCAAACCACTGGGGAACCTTCGCCGTGGCACGGCGAAGGTGTGGAGCTGCGCCGCAAGCCGCAAGGTGGTGTCTGGCGGCAGCCCTAGGTTGGACTGCAACCGGAGGAATGGGTTTGTTCGGGGGAGCGTTACGGAGGTGTGGAGTGGCAGTGGAGGGGTGGGGGGTGCTCAGTGTGATGAGGCGGAGGTTCGGTGAGGGTCGGCGAGGTGTGTGAGGCTGTGGAGCGATGGGAGCATCTCGCCGGAGGGTGGCCGGAGACGAAGGGGGTGACGATGGTCAGGGTCGGTCGAAGGCTTAATTGAACAAATTGAAAGCGGGGAAAGAAAGAGGAGAAGAAGGGAAGTAGTTCTAGCTTACTTGCAGGGACGAAGGGGGAGCAGCAGGGCGACAGTCGTATCGACTGTCGCCAGAGAAGACGATGCTCAGGGAAAGGGGCGGCGACGAGCAGAGAGCCGGAGAGGCGCCAGCTGGGTGCGGCGTGGCGCGGGAAGAGCAGGGGAGGAAGTCTCTGCTGCTGGTATTACGGCAGAGCGAAGAGGAGGGGGAGGAACCGCCGGAGCTGGTGAGCGTCTGCCGGAGAGAGAAGAGAGGAAAGTTGGGGGTTTTCTCCGTCAGATCCCAGCTGCCCCGGTCGGTGGAGCAACGGGGGGTATTTATAGGGATCAAAACAAGGAGGAAGGCGGAGGGAGACGACGTGTCTCCCTCGCCGGAGGATGGCCGGAAACAAAAACCCATAACGTCCGTGCGTTCGCACGGCCGCTATGGTGGGCTACAGTGACCAGGGGGGTGTCCCTGCGACGGCTGACGACGCAGGGCACCCCCGGTTTACTTGCCAGGCTTCCCCCCTCACCCTGCGCGGCGCCATGCTCCGCGCAAGGTCGCCGGAGCATGGTGCTGGCAGGTTTTGCAGGGGGGACCTGAATGCGAAGAACGAAGGAGAGTTAGGGGCCAAAATGCTGTGGTTCAAAAGTTGAGGGCCAAAAAGTAAATATATGAGGACCAAAGTGTAAAGTCGGTCAAGGAGGTTTCTTCTTAGGCTCAAGTTTTTATACATGATTAATTAGGACCTAAGGAATCTGATGGTGAATTTTATTTCTATATTAAACCTTGTTTGACCGGTCAATTTATGCAAAAACCCAAATTAAGTTATTAATTGGGCATGGTTCTCAATGTAGGTCAAAATGGGTTCTGAAGGCCAAATTGAAGGTTCTAAACCCTAGAGATTATTTTTCTATGAATTTTAGAGGGTTTATTCTATTTTTACTTTGCCTCGAACCTCGTGAATTGAAGTGGGTTGTTTTAGGGTTACAGATTATCATTTAGTTTCTTGGAAGTGCTGTAGCCCTTGCTAGATCATCTCATCCCACTTTTATTCTTATTAAGCTGCTTTGACCTATGTTTGGGCTCTGAATTACCCTGTATGCAGATTATACTGGTAAAATTGCATTTTTACCCCTTATGACTTGTTTTCTTCTCAAACTCAGAATTCTCTGAGTTAAGCCTTTCCTTGAGATATGTAGGAGCTTTTATCCTTTGTATTAGGTCAAAATGAGCTAGTTATGGCTCATGATGAGGTTCTCATCATACCCCCATGCCTAGCTTTTGCTAGTCCCTTAGCAAAAACTTAAGGTTTCAACCCTTGTTCTAGACCATGAAGTTTTTAATAGTTTTAGATAAGTGCCCTTTTTTTTATTTGAGCATAGATTATGTTAGAATGCTGACCATAGGCCTAAAAGGTACTCTAGTACCAATTAAGATCCAAATCTGTCTAGCCTTAGCCTCAGTCTTTTAGCAAAGGTTTTTAAGGTCCACAAGAACTAACCTAAGGTTTATTGGACTTCGTGGTTAAAGCACCCGTGCTTGAAATGATTTTAGCCCTGGCTCAGTTCGCAGTGCGTTTTGTAAGAGAGAGATAGAAAGTTTTTCTGTTTGGAGAGTTTTCTCTCTCTTTTTCTTTTTAGTTCTAGCCTAGGATTGGCTTTTCAACACGGTCTGTATCAGATTCCTTGCTCCCATCATCAATCCTCAAGGGTTCCTGGCGATCGATGCTTCGAGATAGCATCGCCCATGGCAACCCCCGGAACCCTGGCTATTGAGATTTCGAGATAATCCCATCCATGGTGTTCCGTGGCCGAATCCAGACCCTGGCAATTGACACTTCGAGATAATGCCATCCATGGAATCTGAACTAGCAGAGTGCTTACATGCCCCCAGTAGGATATGTAAATATCCTAAGAGACAAGCACCGAGGAGATGATATTTTGTTACGCATCTTCGAGGGGATTTCCCGCCTCTCCGCGCTGGGAACTCGTCCAAATCAACTTGTGTTGATTGGTCGCTCCTATTCTAGGTGTTCTTTTCAGAATTTTGCGACGCTTCTGCGTGATTCTGATTTTTACGCTTACTGAACCAGGCTGTGTGTGAGGTTAGGGTGCTTAGGTTACTGAGTCCCGTAAACCAAAAATTAGTTAACGAGGCCGAATACTCCCTAAGCCTTAGACCTAACACTTCAGCTTTTCATTTTCCTCAACCTCTTGAGGAGTGTCCAGATCTTAATGGGTACTAAGAGTCTATTCAAGAATGCCTAAGGTTTGCATTCTTTACTAATCTCTCTGTGCACTTTTCTTGAATGAGGTCTAGAACTTAGGTTAATTCCTTAGTTCCTTACTAATGACTATCACTTTTTCTCATAATTTTTGTGCTCCTTTTTCATTTTGTTTCTTTTCTCCTTCACAAAATTTCCTTCTCCTCTTTTCCTCTTATTCTTTTTCGAAAATTTTTTAATTTTTATGGTGTTTTTGGCATATGTGAATTTTTTTTGTTTGAAACCTTTTCTTACAAGTTTTGCACTTTCATACCCCCCCATGCCTAAGATTTGCAATGTCCTCATTGTAACCTAGGGGGTCTTAATTCATTCCTTAAGACAGAAATTTGGATGAGTGGATGGGTCGGGTTGAATTTTTGCGGACGATTTCAAATCCCAGATGCAAGCATCTGAGTTGGGGTCGGCTGTCTACAAGGGTGAACTTCGAGTGCTAAAAGGTGTCAGAACAAGTTTCAGGTTTTCAAAGAGAATGACGGGCTGCCTCCCGTTAAGCGCTGAGTTTTACGCCATCGGCTGGGCGCAATAAGCTCAAGGGGAAAGGAGGATATAAGATGCCTCAGCCAAATCAGTAGAAGTTACATCGATGAACGGCTTGAGTCTCTGACCGTTCACGATGAAAGGTTCAGAATCGTGGCTGAGTGGACTGATTTCGATTGCTCCATTTCCAAAAACCTGTCGGACCAAATATGGTCCGACCCACTTAGATCTCAGTTTTCCTGGGAAGAGTTTGAGTCGGGTATCAAAGAGTAGGACCTTTTGACCAGGATGAAAGATCTTTCTCGAGATGTGTTTGTCGTGGAAGGCTTTAACCCGCTCCTTGTAGATTTGTGAGTTCTCGTACGCGTCTATGCGTAATTCATCGATCTCGCTGATTTGGAGTTTTCTGTGGGTCCCAGCCTTGGAAAGATCTAGATTACAGTTCCGTACTGCCCAATAGGCTTTATGCTCCAGTTCGACGGGAAGGTGGCATGCCTTTCCGTACACCAGTCTAAAGGGAGACATGCCTAATTGGGTTTTGTGGGCGGTCCTATAGGCCCACAGTGCTTCCGGAAGTCGAGACGACCAGTCCTTCCTGTCAGGTCGAACGGTGACTTGCAGGATTTTCTTGATCTCCCGATTAGACAGCTCAGCTAGACCATTAGTTTGGGGGTGGTAAGGAGTAGAGATTCGGTGAGACACCCCGTATTTGGTCATCAGTGACCTAAACTGAGCATTTGTGAAATGGGTCCCCCCATCAGAGATTATTGCACGAGGAATCCCGAACCTTGAGAAAATGTGTTGATGAATGAATTTGAGAACGATTTTGTGATCACAGGTTCGGGTCGGTATGGCTTCGATCCATTTGGACACGTAGTCCACAGCCAACAGAATGTATTCGAAACCATCCGAAACAGGAAAGGGGCCCATAAAATCAATCCCCCAAACATCAAAGATTTCGCATACTAGAATCGGTTGCATAGGCATCATGTCGCGATGGCTCATGTTGCCCAAAGTCTGGCAACGACTGCATGCCTTGCAGTGATTGTATGCGTCTTTGAACAGTGTGGGCCAGTAAAAGCCGCACTGGAGGACTTTTGATGCGGTTTTATGCCCGGCAAAATGGCCACCGCATGCCTGGTCATGGCAGAAAGAGAGGATATTGTTGAATTCCCCTTCCGGGACACATCTCCGGATGATCTGATCGGCACCTATGCGGAAGAGGTACGGGTCTTCCCAAATGTAATACTTGGCATCGGAGCGTAATTTGTCTTTCTTGGCCTTCGGCCAATCGGACGGGGTCTGATGAGATGCCAAGTAATTTACTATATTAGCAAACCATGGAAGGCTAGTACCAATAGTCAGCAGGTGCTCATCGGGAAAATGCTCAGTGATGGGTCCGGAAGGGTCAATTATTTCAGAAGGAAGACGGGACAAGTGATCAGCTACCACATTTTGCTTTCCCGCTTTGTCGCGAATCTCAAGGTCAAATTCTTGCAACAGCAAGATCCATCGGATTAATCGAGGTTTCGCGTCCTTCTTTGCAAGGAGATGCCTCACAGCTGTGTGATCCGAGTATATGATGACACGGGAACCCAGAAGGTACGATCTGAACTTTTCTAGGGCAAATACTACAGCTAGCAGCTCTTTCTCAGTAACCGTATAGTTACGCTGAGCCTCATCGAGTGTTTTGCTGGCGTAGTAAATGACCACAGGTTTCTTGTCAATTTTCTGTCCCAAAATCGCTCCTACAGCGAAGTCGGATGCATCACACATGATCTCAAAGGGTTGAGACCAATCAGGGGACTGTAGGATCGGGGCTTGGGTGACTCGGTCACGCAGGATTTCAAATGCTTGAGTGCATTCCTTGGAGATTTCGAAGGGAACATCCTTGGAGAGAAGAGTGGTCAGGGGGCGTGCGATTTTTGAAAAATCAGGGATAAATCGTCGATAAAAACCGACATGCCCTAAAAAGGATCGGATGTCCCTGATCGAGCTAGGCATAGGAAGGTGAGAAATCAGGTTAACCTTAGCTCGATCCACTTGGATACCTTTCTCCGAAATTGAGTGTCCCAGGACAATTCCCTCAGGCACCATGAATGGCTCTTTTCCCAGGAAAGAACCAAATTCACATCGATGCACCGCCTGAGTATCTGGACCAAGTGTTGGAGGCAATCGTCGAATGATGCTCCGAAAACTGAAAAGTCATCCATGAAGACTTCCAGATAATCACCTACCATATCTGAGAATATGGCAAGCATGCATCGCTGAAAAGTAGCGGGTGCATTGCAAAGACCGAAAGGCATCCTTCGGAAAGCGTATGTTCCGAAGGGGCAGGTGAACGTGGTCTTTTCTTGGTCCTCAGGATGGATTGCCACCTGGTTATAACCGGAGTACCCGTCAAGAAAGCAGAAGAACCTATTTCCCGCTAGTTTTTCGAGGATTTGATCAATGAAGGGTAGTGGGAAATGATCCTTTTTCGTGGAGGAATTGAGTCGACGGTAATCTATACAGACTCTCCACGAGTTGGCTAATCGGGTAGGAATGATTTCTCCGGTCTCAGTCGTTATAGTGGTGAGTCCTGCCTTCTTGGGCACGACCTGAATTGGGCTCACCCAACGACTATCGGAGATCGGGTAGATGATTCCGGCATCTAACCATTTGATGATCTCCTTTTTCACGACCTCCTGCAGATTGGGGTTTAAGCGTCTCTGCATTTCACGAGAAGGTCGTGTGCCCTCTTCTGAATAGATATGATGAGTACAATAAGAGGGACTTATTCCAGTCAAATCATCGAGAGTCCATCCGATGGCTCTGCGATGTTGCTGGAGGACAATAATCAGACGGGATTCCTGTTTAGGACTGAGGTTGGAATTGATAATCACAGGAAGGGTCTGATTAGAACCCAAAAAGACGTATTTCAAGTGAGCAGGAAGGGGTTTCAGTTCGAGGATGAGGTTTTCAGCAGCAACGGGTGGTTCAGTATAGATGTGAGGTTAAAGGGTGGGAGTTACTGGGTTGTTCATATCTGGATTCGACTCCTCTGTTTGCGGGTCAAGATCCTTCTGTGGTTGATGAGGCATAATCGAGTCATTCTAGAGGTGTGATTCATCAACCAAAGTCTTGATGTCACAAATTTGTTCGATGACGCCGCAATTAATTCCTTGTTGGGCCTTAAATATATCAATTTTTAGTGTTTGATCTCCAAACTTAAGCTCTATTTGGCCCTCCTCACAGCTGATGTTGGCTCTAGCAGTAGCCAAGAAAGGTCTCCCTAGAATGATTGGTGTATCCCTAGGGTTCTCAGGTGCATCCATATCTAAGACTATAAAGTCCACTGGAAAATAGAAATCCCGCACTCTCACGATAACATCCTCGAGAATCCCTTTTGGTGACTTTATAGATCGATCTGCTAATTGTAATGTCACCTCGGTTGGTTTCAGCTCAGATTCTTCTAGATGGTCAAGTAAGGATGTGGGTATCAGGTTTATGGATGCACCCAAGTCTAACAATGCTCTATCAAATTGGGTACCACCTATCTTACAGGAAATCAGGGGAGTTACAGGATCTTTTGCCTTGGGTGGGAGTCTACTAAGGATTACAGAGCTGGCTTGCTCTGACAGAACAATTGGGCTCCCTCCCTTGGTTCGCGGATTACGCTGGGGTGTACATATATTCTTTAGAAATCGTGCGTAAGCTGGTACGTGGCGGATTGCATCCATCAAGGGGATGTTTATGTGGACCTGCTCAAAGAGCTTGACCAGGTCCTCCTCAGGGGCCACGGGTTTGGTAGTCTTCTTTCCCTTGGTCAGGGCCTCGGGAAACGGGATCTTGGTTGGTTCTTCTAGGATAGGTCCAGGTTGTGGATCTGGAACAGCGGTACCTTGGATAACTATCCTAGGGTCATGGTTATCAGGCTTGGAGTGGTTTGGATAATGCGGGTCTTGAGTTGTTTTACCACTACGTGTTGTTACAGAATTTAATCCGGCCTGATTTTGGTTTGGGTTTGGTAGGAGGGGTGGCTGCTGCTGAAATCCCGCATAAGAAGTTGAGGCTTCCATCTCGTCTGGAGATGGAGCAGTAGGAGCCTGATAAATCCATTGGGCGTGGCCTAAATTTGGATTCATAACGCGCTTCTGGGTTGGCACGTTATTTGGGTTAGGAAGAGGTTGGGAAGGGAGTGTGCCTGGTTGGCGAGAATTTGCCAACTGGGCCAGTTGAGTTTTAACTTCTGTAAGCTCGTCCTTGTGCTGTTTCTGAATAGCCGCATTCGTTTTTTGAATGTCAGCCAGAGTCTGAAGGATTAAGGACATTTGATCTTGATTTGGCCCTGATGGATAAGTAGGGTTGGGCCGAGGCTGAGGCGGCTGGTAGTGACGAGAGGGCTGTGGGCGGGATTGAAAAGGTGGTCTTTGGGTTTGGGAATTTCCCGCCCACTGAAAATTGGGATGGTTTCGCCATCCAGGGTTGTAAGTGTTGGAGAATGGGTCGTTCTGGATGGCGTTGAGGTCCTCGCAGGTCTGAGGAACCTCCTGAGAATCAGGGAAAGGGGGAATGGAGTTCCCCCGGCTGGTGTAGAAAGGATCGGATGATCCTCCAGTCCAAGAATCAGATGGGGATGGATATGGATCCATCCCAGGGGAAGATCGGTGGAGGATGTTTTGCACAGTCTCCTGTGTGGAAGGAGGTTGTGCAAAGGAGTTACGCGCGGAGGTGGCTCGCTACAAGTGCTGAGTCAGCTCATCCACCTTCTTTTCAATGATTGAGACCTTGTCCAATCGACTGGCCATTAATTCCAAGTCGACTGATGCGGACAGGCCCTGCGTCTCATGTGCTCCCTTAAGATTCGTCGCTGCGCGGGTATTCGTCCTGTCGAATAATCCCATGGAGTCATTGTTGATGGAGTTCTCGCACATGTTTTCGAGAATCTCCCATACGGTGTCTTCATGTTGACCCATGATGTTTCCTCCGCAAGTTGCATTGACGAAAAGGCGGATGTCCTCACGGAGTCCCTGGTAAAAAGATTGGACTTGTTCCCATTTAGGAACTCCGTGATGGGGGCACTTCCTCATGAGATCCTGAAAACGATCCCATGCCTCATGAAGAGGTTCTCCTGATTGTTGAGTGAAGTGTGTAATCTGATGGCGCATGGCGTTGGTCCGACCAACAGGAAAAAACTTTTTCAAAAACTCGGATTGAAGTTCTTCCCAAGTGTTGATCGGCCGGGTCTGAGTTTGATACCAATGGGCGGCCTTGTCCATAAGAGAAAAGGAGAACATCTTCATGAGAAGAATATCCCGATTTTGCGCATCTGATCCAAAAGTGTGGGCCAGATGCTTTAGCTGTTTGATGTGCTGGAAGGGATCTTCAGAATTAAGCCCATGGAATTTAGGTATAGCATGAATCATGTTGGGCTTTAATTCGGAATCAGGTCCTCCAGTCGGGATTCTGACTCGAGGCTCAATGGCCACCGCAGCAGGATTGTAGTGGTCCCGCATCATAGGACGCTATGGTGGGTGCACGAAGTTTTGGAAGAGGTCATTGAGTCGCTGGAGCTGGTGTTCCAGATTATTTTCTTCCTCAACTGGCTGAGCCATGATGGGGGAAGAAGAAGAACTTGGTTCTGAATCAGAAGAGAGAATAATGTGAGGGTGTTTCTGCACAAACACGGGCGTCGAGGCTTGGCCTTGACGAGAGCGAATTTCTAAAGGAGGTCCTAAGGGTGGTCTTAGGGACCTCCTTCCGTACATGCACTGTTGGAAGAGGTAAGTTTAGAAGGTGCTGGACCCAATCAAGGCACCCAAAAATGTGTTGGGTGACTATAGAGGTGCGGGGCAGATGGACCCCTTGATCAGAAAGATCGTCTACCTGAGAATTACCTGGGCAGCCAGAGAGGGAGAGTCCCGCGAAGACCCCTACACGGTAGAGCGTCCCCACGGGTTACAGGGTTTCCCCCACCCGACCTCTCTTGTCACTGCGGTTCCAGGTAGACCAGAATGGGGATCTTGACCTCTTGAGTCTACCAATTTTAGCTTAAGATCAGGGTGCTTAAAGTTACACTTGAACTCTTAGGTATTTTGAGTGAGAAAGTGACCTAATTTTAAGGTTGGTTGACCCAAGGAGTCAACTTTACCTCTTGTTCCTTTGAGAGCTTTTTGGGTCCTTTCTTTTAGGGTTCAAGTGTTTAGAGAGCCAATTGTTTTAGGTTTTCTTTGAATAGGTATTTTCAGACAAGGGCTTGGGCACACTTCATTTGGTTTTCTCAATTCTTGCTTAAGGAGTGTGTCTCTAAATCCCTAGTGTTGGATCCTAGGTTGGCTCTACTTGGTCTAGTTAATTCTTTGTTGGGTAATTAGGGCTCAAGCAAGAATGTGTTAGCCCTTAAATACCCTTAATAGTGTGCAGGAGTAATGAGTTGAAAACATGCAACTCTTTATGGTTACTAGGTATGGAAGACAGGTTAGCCCTATATTGCTTGTTCTTTTCTTTTCTTCCTCTTTAGAGTTTAGGGGTTAATAGCGAGAGGAAAAAAAAAAAAAAACTTTACCTGTCCTCGGTGTGGTTGTCGTGCGGTTGCTTGTCTTCTTGATTTCCTGTAGTTTTCTGCACAAAAGAGAGGAGATTATCAGAAATTAAAGAGAAACAGGAATGTTTACCTCTAGAATAGCCGTTGCTCCCCGGCAACGACGCCAAAAAATGGTGGCTCCTCATTTGAGTTGACAACCGGGTTTTATTGTTATAGCGTCGTAGTATAGCCAGTTGTTGCCATCATTTCAAATATATAAAATTTTTTTTTACTCGGAAAAGAGTTCCCGAGGTCGAACTCAGGGAGCAAGTTGTATTCTAGAGATATACATGTTTCTTTTACAAAAAATAAAGAAAGAGAGAGAAAGGATTTGTTGTTTTCTCTTTGTTTCTCCTCGTCTCAGATCTTCTTCTTCTTTGTCTGTAGAGGTGATCTTCTTCTTCTGCAGTGGTGATGCTCTTCTTCTTCTTCGTCTGCAGAGGTGATCTTCTTCTTCTGCAGTGGTGATGCTCTTCTTCTTCTTCCAGCTGTTCCTGCTCTTCCTTTTTCTTCTGTCTTTCTTCAGATCTTCTTCTTTCTTCTTTGTTCTTCTTCTTTCAGTTCTTCCCTTGTTCTTTTGTGTTCTCCTCTGCCTCGCCTTCTTCTGTTGTTCTTCAGATCTCCTTCTTTCTTCTTTTCTTTTTCCAGTCAGGACGTCGCCCCTCCTTCTTTCTTCTTTTCCCTTCAGGACGTCGTCTGATTTCCAAATCAGACGACTTAAACTGCCTGTTGCTACAGTGTCTCCCTCAGCTTCCTTCTTCTTCCGCGGTCCTTCTTCTTCACCTGTGCCTGCACACTTCAGAGCTTACGTCAGAGGACAAAACCTACTCTACCCTCCCCCCCCCCCCCCCCGCGTCTCTCTCTCTCTGAAACCACTCTTGGGAAAGCTCTCCCAGAGCTGCCGGGTAGTCGGGTACGGGTCAGGTCCGGGTCCAGGCCCACCGGCGTGCGTGGTGGGCGAGGAGTGCAGGTCAGTCTTAAGTCGGGTCGGGTCAGGTCCGCGGGGCGTGAGCGCGGACGAGACCGGGTAACCGGGCGGGTGAAGGGGACCTCACCCCGTGTGCTGAGGCAGTAAGGCTAATGCACAAAATCAATTTAAACGGTGAAGAGGTTGTGAGGCTTACCGATGTGGGACTAAACGGAGGCCTCTCCTCGCGTGCGCCTGCTGGGAGACCGCGGCCTAGCTTCTGCAGCTGCGGCTTCGATTTGCGTCGGTTGCTGGCTGGCTGCAAGACTCCCCGTAATCCGCAGCAGCTGGAGACCTGGAGTCCTCAAGCCTGGAGCGCGGGAGAAGCTGCTTCAATGTGCGTTAATGGCGGTCGAACCTCAAAACCTGTCGGACACGAATATGGCCTCTCGGCCTGATCAAACCACTGGGGAACCTTCGCCGTGGCACGGCGAAGGTGTGGAGCTGCGCGGCAAGCCGCAAGGTGGTGTCTGGCGGCAGCCCTAGGTTGGACTGCAATCGGAGGAATGGGTTTGTTCGGGGGAGCGTTACGGAGGTGTGGAGTGGCAGTGGAGGGGTGGGGGGTGCTCAGTGTGATGAGGCGGAGGTTCGGTGAGGGTCGGCGAGGTGTGTGAGGCTGTGGAGCGATGGGAGCATCTCGCCGGAGGGTGGCCGGAGACGAAGGGGGTGACGATGGTCAGGGTCGGTCGAAGGCTTAATTGAACAAATTGAAAGCGGGGAAAGAAAGAGGAGAAGAAGGGAAGTAGTTCTAGCTTACTTGCAGGGACGAAGGGGGAGCAGCAGGGCGACAGTCGTATCGACTGTCGCCGGAGAAGACGATGCTCAGGGAAAGGGGCGGCGGCGAGCAGAGAGCCGGAGAGGCGCCAGCTGGGTGCGGCGTGGCGCGGGAAGAGCAGGGGAGGAAGTCTCTGCTGCTGGTATTGCGGCAGAGCGAAGAGGAGGGGGAGGAACCGCCGGAGCTGGTGAGCGTCTGCCGGAGAGAGAAGAGAGGAAAGTTGGGGGTTTTCTCCGTCAGATCCCAGCTGCCCCGGTCGGTGGACCAACGGGGGGTATTTATAGGGATCAAAACAGGGAGGAAGGCGGAGGGAGAAGACGTGTCTCCCTCGCCGGAGGATGGCCGGAAACAAAAACCCATACCGTCCGTGCGTTCGCACGGCCGCTATGGTGGGCTACAGCGACCAGGGGGGTGTCCCTGCGACGGCTGACGACGCAGGGCACCCCCGGTTTACTTGCCAGGCTTCCCCCCTCACCCTGCGCGGCGCCATGCTCCGCGCAAGGTCGCCAGAGCATGGTGCTGGCAGGTTTTGCAGGGGGGACCTGAATGCGAAGAACGAAGGAGAGTTAGGGGCCAAAATGCGATGGTTCAAAAGTTGAGGGCCAAAAAGTAAATATATGAGGACCAAAGTGTAAAGTCGGTCAAGGAGGTTTCTTCTTAGGCTCAAGTTTTTATACATGATTAATTAGGACCTAAGGAATCTGATGGTGAATTTCATTTCTATATTAAACCTTGTTTGACCGGTCAATTTATGCAAAAACCTAAATTAAGTTATTAATTGGGCATGGTTCTCAATGTAGGTCAAAATGGGTTCTGAAGGCCAAATTGAAGGTTCTAAACCCTAGAGATTATTTTTCTATGAATTTTAGAGGGTTTATTCTATTTTTACTTTGCCTCAAACCTCGTGAATTGAAGTGGGTTGTTTAGGGTTACAGATTATCATTTAGTTTCTTGGAAGTGCTGTAGCCCTTGCTAGATCATCTCATCCCACTTTTATTCTTATTAAGCTACTTTGACCTATGTTTGGGCCCTGAATTACCCTGTATGCAGATTATACTGGTAAAATTGCATTTTTACCCCTTATGACTTGTTTTCTTCTCAAACTCAGAATTCTCTGAGTTATGCCTTTCCTTGAGATATGTAGGAGCTTTTATCCTTTGTATTAGGTCAAAATGAGCTAGTTATGGCTCATGATGAGGTTCTCATCAAACCCTACAGAGAATTAGGAGTTGAGCTCCTGGAAAAATAAATGGAATGAATCTGGGAATGTGTTGGAAAGTGTGCTGGCCGTTGAGTACGTAGCACCAAGGGGAGCACATGTTACCTCTTAGTGTAGAGGGGAGCTAGCCGCCCTTGGGTTGAGACCTGGGGTTAGGATTGGCCACTTTGTGATAAGAGCCTCATCACAAACCTTAACTGGCACAATTTAATCTAAATAAGTGTGAAGAAGCTCCTACAAAACCTAAAGAGAGGCTTAACTCAGAGAATTCTGAGTTAAAGAATAAGACAAATCAAAAGGGGTAAAACTGCAATTTCACCGTTGCAGTGCACAAACAGGGTAATTAAGGGTCTAAATGAAGGTCAAATGAGCTCAATAAGGAAGGAAGTGGGATGATCTGATCTGAAAAGAGTTATAGCAACTTCTAGGAATTAAATGACATTCTGTAACCCTAGAACAAATCCACTTTAATTCACGAGGCTCGAGGTAAGATAAAAATCAACTAAACCCTCTAAAATTCATGAAAAAATATTCCCTAGGGTTTAGAACCTTCAATTTGGCCTTTACAACCTATTTTGACGTAAAATGAGAACCATGCCTAATTTATGACCTAATTTAGGTTTTTGTGCAAATTGACCAGTCAAATATAGTCCAACCTAAAATAAAATTTCACCATTAAAATCCTTAGGTTCAAATTAGGCTGGTATAAAAATTTGGGCCTAAGAAAAGACCATCTTGACCGACTTTACAAATTGGTCCTCTTAAATTACTTTCTGACGCTTATCTTTTGAAACCCTTGCAATTGGCCCCCTATCTTTCTCGTCATTCTTTGCAGAACGGTCCTCCCTACTATTTCTTAGCAGCGCCATACCTCCGGCGACCTTGCGCAGAGGTTGGCGCCGCGCAGGGCACGGCGCCCGTTCTCAGGAACGAGCGGGAGGTTCCCTGCGTCGTCCTCCGTCGCAGGGACCCTCCCCTGACCTCTGCAACCGGCCATGCCTCTCGTGTGAATGCACAAAAGGCATGGGTCTCCTTCTCCGGCCATCTCCGACGTGTGCTGCACGTCTTTCCCTCAGGCCGCTCTCCTCGCCAGTGCCTTTATAAGGAGCGGCAGGGGCGTCCGACCAAGGAAAGCTAGTTCTGGCCGAGAAACTCCCCCTCCCTCGTCTCCTCTCTCTCCGGTCAGAGTGCCCTAAGCTTCCAGCGACCCTTTCATCCACCTTCCGTTGCTCTGCTGCCATACCTGCAGCAGAGCCCACTCTGCCCCATCTTCCCACGCCAGGGCGCACCAGCTGGCGTCCTCAGATCTCCTCCTCGTCGCCGATAACCCCCCTCCTGGGCACCTTCGTCCTCAGCGCCGGCAGGTACGCGCCGAGCGCTACCTCCTCCCTCTTCGTCAATTAGAGAGGTAGGAACCTTCCTCTCTCTCGCCTTGTTATTTCCCCCTTCCTAAATTTCACTTTTAACCCCCCCGACCATCACCGTCCATCGCCATCTTCTTCACCTCCGGCCACCATCTCCGGCGAGATCACCCCACATCCACAGACCCTTCCACCCCTCGCCGACAAGCTCAGAAGCTCCACCATCACTCCCTGATCAGTTTCCCCATCTCCATTGACCGCCAGCACCTCTCCAGACCACCTCCCGAACACACCCATTCGCAAGCACGCAGAGTGCCCTAGGCGCACGGCCGCAGGCACTCTCGCACCTCGTCGATCCCCACACCGCCTTCGCCATCCTCTGGTGAAGCTCCCTGCGTTGTCTGATGTGGCCGTGAGGCTATCTTCATGATTTCAGGTCTCCGCCTTCTCGTTGCCATTGATAACAGGTTGGAGCTGCTTTGCGAACCAGCTCCAAACTTCTTCAGCCCTAGGCACAGGTTCCACGTGACGTGGAAAGGCATCACGTTCACGCCCAGGTTCACAATTGGGGACGAGGGCCTCTGCTGCTGCCCCAATTAGCGGAGCTTCCTCCTACAGGCGCCTGAAATCTGAGGTGGGACTTTAGTCCCACCTCGTAAGTGTGTGGCCTCACACCCACACTTAAATTATTTTTGTGTTATCGGCTTATCGCCTCCGAAAGCACATGGTGTGAGGTCCCTCACCTATTCACTCGCCTCGTCCGCGACACTGCCCACGCGGATCTGGTGATTCGACCCGACACTCCTGTGCACTCCTCGTGCACCACCCACGCCGGTGCGCCAGGACCCGGGCGCGCAACCCGACCCGATTACCCAGCTCTGGAAGAGCTTTCCAAAGAGAGATCCAGAGAGAGAGAGAGACACGGGGAAGGGGTAGGGGTAGGTTTTGCACTGATCTGTGTATGTGTGCGCAGGATAGAAGGAAGAAGCAGGCAAAGAAGAAGAAGAAAGGAAGGAAAGGAGCTGAATGAAGAAAAGAGGAGACGCACTGTAGCAAACGCACAGTTAAGCCGTCTGAGCGCCGAGTTAGACGTCGGAGGGTCAACAGCCAGAGCAAAGAAAAACTGCAGCTGCTGAAGAAGAAGAAAGAAGACGTAGAGAAGAAGAGAAGAGAGAAAGAAAGAAGAGGAACGGCCAGAGCAGAAGAAAAGAAGAAGAAGAAGAAGAAAAGAAGAAAAGAAAGAAGAAAACCAGAGATGAAGAAAGGAGGAAACTTAGCAGCTGAAGGAAATCAGAGAGAAGGCAGAAGCCTCTGCAGCAGCAAGGAAGAAGAAGAGAAGAAAACCAGAGAGGAAGAAAGGAGAAAGAGAAAGAGGAACCACAGAAGCAAAGAAGATAGAAATAGAAGAAGAAAAAGCTAATTCTTTCTCTCTCTCTTAATTGTGAATTTATAGGCTTCTAGAATTATAGTTTGCTCCCTGAGTCGACCTCAGGAATCTTTCTATTCCGAGTAATAAATCATATTAGACTGGTAACCGTTCTTGTCATCTACTCCAACGACTGTAATTACCATAGCGACAAAAGACCGCACCAGTTTTTGGCATCGTTGCCAGGGAGCAACGGCTATTCTAGAAGCTATTAATTCACGATTTTTGAGTTTCTATTGATCTCTTCTCTTTTGTTATGCAGGCACAGGAAATCAAGAAGATAACAAGCAGCCGCACAACAACCACACCTAGGACAGGTAATTTTCTATCCTCTCATTTTAGCTCCTAAATTCTAAAGAGGAAGAAAAAAAGAAAGAAAAAGTAATTTAGGCATAACCTGTCTTCCATACTTAGTAAATCATCAAAGCTGCCTGTTTTCAATTTCAACATAGTATATCTGTACATCCATTAAGGGTATTTTAGGTCTAACACTGTTACGAACGCGTGCCCCGGACGTCTTTTAAGACGTCTGGGAGGTGGCCCAGACGTCGGACCAGACGTCTGGGATCACATCCAGACGTCTTGCAAGACGTCTGGGATGGTTTCCAGACGTCTGAAAAACCGTTATCTTCCACACGCGCGAGTCGTCTGCGCGCCTGAGCGCGCAGACCGCATATTCGTTATTCCCTCTTTTTTTCTTCTGCGGCTACAGACGCCTGCCGCGCCCTCTCTCCTCCTCGTGCGGCCTTAAATGGCCACGCCTCCCCTCACTCCGTCACCACCGTCTCCTTCCCCTTCTCCTTCAGCCAGTGCGCGAGAGTGAGCGCGAGAGTGAGCGCGAGGGCGGCAACGGCGGCCGCAATGAGCGCGGAGGAGGTGCTGCGTGCGAGAGCGGAGCTCTGCCGTGCGGGCGAGCTCGCCGGGGCTGCTAGGGTCGGCCGGCGGAGGGCGCAGGGGGGGCGCGGAGCGGCGCGGGAGGGACTGCTGCGGTCTGAGAAGCAGGCGCGCGAGGTGCGACACGGGCGGCGTCGCGAGCGGAGGCCGAGTGGCGCCCTGATTCTGGAAAAATTTCCAGAATCAGACGTCTGGGTAGATAGACAGACGGCGAGGGAGACGTCTGGAGGACCATAAAGACGTCTGAAAGGTGAGTATTCCGCTTTCTTCTTCCTTCCTGTCGACTGACCGTACTGAGGGAGGGAGTTGGCTGTGCGCAGGCTCGGTGATTCGCCATCCTTTGCGAATCAGACGTCTGGCTGTTGTACCAGACGGCGGGAGCGACCTCCAGACGTCCGGGGTGACCATCAGACGTCTGGGAGCTAGGCCAGACGTCCCCGCAGACTTCTGGACGTCTGAGAAACCTCGCGGAACAAGGTAATTCTCTAATCCACTTTTTAAGACGTCTGGAAGAAGTTCCAGACGTCTGATTTTGCACAGTATTATCTTTTTCGACCCGTTTAGGGCCCGTTCGAGCTCCGTTTTCCGCGATTCGAGTTGCGTTCTTTTCAGAATTAATTCCTCTACCCGTCTACAGTAGCTATACACTGTTTTGAGACACTCCTTGTGTTTGATCCTTGTGATAGGACCTCGTTCAGTTGCAGTCTTGGGAGTCGCGAAGGCACGCGGGATTCCTGATCACGCCCCCATTACTCCCGTTGTACCTGGTAGAGTGGCTTTAAGTTATTAATAAATCTGTTAAAGTGTGGAACCATAACTAGAACCTAGGACATTGCATGAATCCTAGGAATGAGAAATAGATTAAATGATAGCTCCTAGGTGTTGCATGAATCCTAGGGCTGGAAAACTAGATTGTATGATAGATCCTAGGATATGGCATGAATCCTAGGATGGAAGAAACTAGTGGAATGTATAATACTGCAGTCTTGGAAAAATGGAAAGGAATATAAAGCCGCCTGTAAATTGAATTAACAGCTGCCTGTTATGAATAAAGAAACATGATTGAGATCATGGTTTGTAAGAACGGGAAACTGGAAAGTGAGACATAAGATGTTCTGGAACCCTACGGGGAAGTAGGAGTAGAACTCCTGGAAAGTGAATGGAATAGTTTTGGGGAAGTGAGCTGGCCCTTGAGTACGGAGTACCAAGGAGAGCGACTGTCCCCCTGTTTAGTGCAGAGCGGAGCTAGCCGCCCCAGGGACCCGGGGTTAGGAATGGCCACTCTGTACCGACTTGCTGGCCCTCGCGTACGTAGTACCGAGGAGAGCTACTAGTGTAGGGAGGTACTAGCTACCCCACGGGCCCCGGGGTTCTGCTAGCCTCCCACACCGACTTGTTAGGCCCGCTGGGGCAAACCAGGGTAGTCAGGTGAGGGTGCGCGGACTGTGGAGGGGCAAGGCCCCGGTTTGGTTACTGTGGAGGGGTTGGACCCCTGTTACTGAGAGGGCTCTGCCCTGGACTGGTTCCGTGCTGTGCTTTGGGCGCACCCGTTAACGGAAACGACTGACCGCGTGCCACTACGGGTTAGCTACCTGTGCATTTATCGCGCGTGCCGTAGTCACCATTACGTCTGTCAGTGACCTTGGGGTGGTTGACTGAGGGTAGGATCACCACGGGGGACTCTCCCGGCCAAGGGAGCACCACATGCTACTTCTACTTTTTGGAAAAGACTGCAATCAAGATCGTTCCCACGAGGAACAATCGAGATCGAGTAAAAGATCTGAGAAATAAATGAAATAGTGAGACAATTGAAAGATGTAAATAAAGAAAGTAATAGAACATAACAGCTACTGTACACTCTACTATTGTCTTTAGTTTTAGATGCCACTCTACTCAGTGTTTTGCTGACGTGTTACACTCGTTACCTTTTTCAGGACCAGGTGTTGAGCAGCCAGGGTCAGCGGCTGCAGAGGACGCTGGGCCGAGTAGGGTCCAGTAGAGTTTACCACAGTCTTTTGTACCTCTTTTGTTTCTGTTATAGTGAGTAGTTCCTATTTCCGCTGTACTTTCTTTACCTGCAATTCATGTTATATGATAAATGTTGATCTACTGTTGTGGTGGTATCTACTGTAGTAGTTTCTTTCCTTACTGCTGTACTTTCTTACTGTTAGTTATATTCATGCTGAATGTGGTTTATTTTACTGCTCTTTTGGTTACTTCCTTGTTGGACGACTGGGTCTTGGGATTAGTTGAGTCGGTCCGGTTCTCGAGTCTCGTAGGGGCTCGGGAAACAGGTCGTTACAAACACCTTCTTGCTTGAGCCCTAATTACCCAATCTAAAGGAAGCTAACTGACCAAGTAGAGCTAATATAAGATTCAAGATTAGGGTTTTAGAGACACACTTTCTAAGCAAGAATTGAGAATTCCCAAAAGAAGTGTGCCCAAGCCATTATTTGAAAGCACCTATTTAGAGAAATACTAAGAAATTTGGCTCTTAAAAAACACTTGAACCCTAAAAGACCTAATAAGCTCTCAAAGGAACTAGTAGGTGAAGTTGACCCCTTAACTCAACCAACCTTAAACTTAGGTCACTCTTTGCACTCAAAAGGCTAAAGTTCAAGTGAAAACCTAAGCACCTTGATCCTAAATAAAAAGGGTAGACTTAAGAGGTCAAGGTCCCCATTCTGGTCTACCTGGAATCTCAGTGACAAGAGAGGTTGGGTGGGGGAAACCCTGTAACCTGTGGAGGTGCTCTACCATGTAGGGGTCTTCGCGGGACTCACCCTCTCTGGCTGCCCAGGTAATTCTCAGGTGGACAATCTTTTGATCAAGGGGTCCATCTGCCCCGAACCTCTATCTTCACCCAACATTCTGGGTGTCTTGATTGGGTCGAGCACCTGCTAAACTCATCCTCTCCATCAGTGTATGTTTGGTAGGAGGTCCTTGAAACCTCCTTTAGAAATTCACTCTCCTCCAGGTCGAGCCTCGGTGCCCTTGTTTGTGCAACCAACACTTCACATAGACCTCTCCTCCGACTCTGAACCCAACTCACCCTCTTCTTCCACAATGGCTCAGCCAGTTGAGGAAGAGAACAATCTGGAGCACCAGCTCCAGCGACTCAATGACCTCTTCCAGAACTTCATGCACCCATTGCAGCGTCCCATGATGCGAGATCATTATAATCTACTGCGGTGGCTATTGAGCTTCGAGTCAGAATCCCGACTGGAGGACCTGATTCTGAACTAAAGCCTAACATGATTCAAGCCATACCTAAATTCCATGGACTTAATTCTGAAGACCCCTTCCAGCACATTAAACAACTAAAGTATCCGGCCCAGACTTTTGGGTCAGATGCACAAAATCAGGATATTCTCCTTATGAAGATGTTCTCCTTCTCCCTTATGGACAAGGCCGCCCATTGGTACCAAACACAGACCCGGTCGATCAACAATTGGGAGGAACTTCAGTCTGAGTTCTTGAAGAAGTTCTTTCTCGTTGGTTGGACCAATGCCTTGCACCATCAGATTACCCACTTCACGCAACAAGCAGGAGAACCTCTCCATGAGGCATGGGATCGCTTTCAGGATCTCATGAGGAAGTGCCCCCATCACGGAGTTCCTAAATGGCAACAAGTCCAGTCTTTTTACCAGGGACTCCGTGAAGATATTTGGCTTTTCGTCAATGCAACTTGTGGAGGGAATATCATGGGTCAGCATGAGGACACCGTGTGGGAGATTCTCGAAAATATGTGCGAGAACTCCATCAATAATGACTCCATGGGATTATTTGACAAGACGAATACCTGTGCATCGACGAACCTTAGGGGAGCATATGAGACGCAGGGCCTATCCGCATCAGTCGATCTGGAATTAATGGCCAGTCGATTGAACAAGGTCTCTATTATTGAGAAGAAGGTGGATGAGCTGACTCAGCATTTGCAGCGAGCCACCTCTGTGCATAATTCCTTTGCATAGCCTCCTTCCACACGGGAGACTATGCAAAACATTCTCCACCGACCTTCTCCTGGGATGGATCCGTATCCACCCCCATCTGATTCTCGGATCGGAGGATCCTCCGACCCCTTCTATACTAGCCGGGGGAATTCCACTCCCCCATTCTCTGACTCTTTGGAGGTTCCTCAGACCTACGAGGACCTCAACGCCATCCAGAATGACCCATTTTCCAATACCTACAATCCTGGATGGCGAAACCATCCCAACTTCCAGTTGGCGGGAAATTCCCAAACTCAAAGACCACCCTTTCAGCCCTGTCCACAACCACCTCGTCCTTACCAGCCACCTCAGCCTCGGCCCAACCCTACTTACCCATCAGGGCCAAACCAAGACCAAATGTCCCTCATCCTTTAGACTTTGACTGACATTCAGAGAACGAATGCGGCTATTCAGAAGCAACACAAGGACGAAATCACAGAGGTTCTAAACCAACTGGCCCAGTTGGTAAATTCTCGCCAACCAGGTACACTTCCTTCTCGACCTCTTCCTAACCCTAATAACGTACCGACCCAGCAGCGCGTTATGAACCCAAACCCGGGCCAAGCACACATAATTTGTCAGGCCCCCTCTGTTCCTTCACCTAACGGGATGGAGGCTTCAACTTCTTATGCGAGTTATCAGCAACAACCCATCCTATCAAACCCTAACCAGAACCTGGCAGGACTGAATTCTGTGACCACCCGCAGTGGTAAGGAGACCCAAGATCCACCTTATCCAGACCACTCCAAGCCTGGTAGTGATCCAAACCCTAGGATAGTAATCCAGGATGTTCCTATCCCTGTCCCAGATCAAAGACCTGGACCAATCCTAGAAGAACCAACTAAGGTTCCATTTCTCGAGGCCTTGACTAAGGGAAAAAAGACAACCAAACCCGTGGCTCCTGAGGAGGACCTGGTCAAGCTCTTTGAGCAGGTCCAAATAAACATCCCCTTGATGGATGCGATTCGTCATGTACCGGCTTACTCACGATTTCTGAAGAATGTATGTACACCTCAGCGTAAGCCGCGAACCAAGAGTAGGAGTCCAATTGTATTGTCAGAGTAAGCCAGCTCTGTAATCTTAAGCAGACTCTCACCCAAGGCAAAAGATCCAGGTACTCCCCTAATTTCATGCAAAATAGGTGAAACCCAGTTTGACAGAGCATTGCTAGACTTGGGTGCTTCCATAAATCTGATACCCACATCCTTACTTAACCACCTAGAAGAATCCGGGCTAAAATCGACTGAGGTGACACTCCAGTTAGCAGATCGATCTATAAAATCACCTAAAGGGATTCTTGAGGATGTTATTGTAAGAGTGTGGGATTTCTATTTCCCTATAGACTTCATAGTCTTAAACATGGACGCACCTGAAAACCCAAGGGATACACCGATCATTCTAGGGAGACCTTTCCTGGCCACTTCTAGGGCCAACATTAGTTGTGAGGAGGGCCAAATAGAGCTGAAATTTAGGAATCAAACCCTCAAAATTGATATCTTTAAGGCCCAACAAGGAATCAATTGCGGTGTCATTGAACAAATCTGTGATATTAGAGCTTTGGTTGATGAAACACAATTTGAGAATAACCTGATTATGCCTCATCAACCACAGAAAGATCTTGAACCGCAATTAGAGGAGACAAACCCTAATTTAGACAAACCCATAACTTCTATCCTTGAACCTCACACTTACCCTGAACCATCCGCTACTGCTGATAACCCCATTCTTGAACTAAAACCCCTTCCCGACCATTTGAAATACATCTTTTTGGGTTCTAATCAGACTTTTCCTGTGATTATAAATTCCAAGCTCACTCCTGATCAGGAATCCCGTCTGATTGCTGTTCTCCAGCAACATCGTAGAGCCATTGGTTGGACTCTCGATGACTTGACAGAAATAAGTCCCTCTTATTGCACACACCATATTTATTCTGAAGAGGGCGCACGACCTTCCCGTGAGATGCAGAGGCATTTGAATCCCAATCTGTAGGAGGTCGTGAAAAAGGAGATCATCAAGTGGTTAGATGCAGGGATCATCTACCCGATCTCCGGCAGTCATTGGGTGAGCCCGATTCAGGTTGTGCCTAAAAAGGCAGGGCTCACCACCATTACGACCGAAATCGAAGAAGTCATACCTACCCGATTAGCCAACTCGTGGAGAGTCTGCATAGATTACTGACGACTCAATTCCTCCACGAAGAAGGATCATTTCCCACTACCTTTCATTGATCAGATTCTTGAGAAATTAGCAGGAAATCGATTCTTCTGCTTTCTTGATGGGTACTCTGGTTATAACCAAGTTGCTATTCATCCTGAGGACCAAGAGAAGACCACGTTCACCTGCCCCTTCGGAACATATGCATTCCGAAGGATGCCTTTCGGTTTCTGCAATGCACCTGCGACTTTTCAATGGTGCATGCTTGCCATATTTTCTAATATGGTAGGTGATTATCTGGAAGTCTTCATGGATGACTTCTCAGTTTTCGGGCATCATTTGATGATTGCCTCCAGCACTTGGTTCATATACTCAGGCGTTGCATCGATGTTAATTTGGTTCTTTCCTGGGAAAAGAGCCATTTTATGGTGCCTGAGGGGATCGTCCTAGGACATCTAATTTCTAAGAAGGGCATCCAAGTGGATCGAGCCAAGGTTGATCTAATTTCTCGTCTTCCTATGCCTAGCTCGATCAAGGACATCTGTTCTTTTCTGGGGCACGTCGGTTTTACCGTTGTTTCATTCCTGATTTTTCAAAAATTGCGCGCCCCCTGACTACTCTTCTCCCTAAGGATGTACCCTTTGAGATCTCTAAGGAATGCACTCAAGCCTTTGAGAACCTTCGTGATCGAGTCACCCAGGCCCCGATCCTACAATCCCCTGATTGGTCTCAACCCTTTGAAATCATGTGCGATGCATCTGATTTCGCTGTAGGAGCGGTTCTGGGGCAGAAAGTTGACGGGAAACTCGTGGTCATCTACTATGCTAGCAAGACACTTGACGATGCTCAGCGTAACTATACAGTTATGGAGAAAGAGCTACTAGCCGTAGTATTTGCCCTAGAAAAATTTCGATCTTATCTCCTGGGTTCCCACGTCATCATCTACTCGGATCATACAGCTGTGAGGCATCTCCTTGCCAAGAAGAACGCGAAGCCCCGACTAATCCGATGGATCTTGCTGTTGCAAGAATTCGACCTCGAGATTCGCGACAAGGCGGGAAGACAAAACGTGGTAGCTGACCATTTGTCTCGCCTTCCTTCTGAGATCATCAACCCTTCTGGACCCATCATGAAGCATTTCTCTGATGAGCACCTACCTCTTCCGCATAGGTGCCAACCAAATCATCCAGCGATGTGTCCCGGAGGGTGAAATCAATGATGTTCTCTCCTTCTGCCATGACCAGGCATGCGGTGTCACTTCTCTGTGCACAAAACCGCATCAAAAATACTCTAATGTGGCTTTTATTGGCCCACTTTTTTCAAAGACGCATACAATCACTGCAAGGCATGCAATCGTTGCCAAACTTTGGGCAACATGAGCCATCGCGACATGATGCCATTGCAGCCGATTCTCGTATGCGAAATCTTCGATATTTGGGAGATTGATTTTATGGGCCCCTTTCCTGTTTCGGATGGCTTCGAGTACATCCTACTGGCTGTGGACTACGTGTCCAAATGGATCGAAGCCATACCAACCCGAACCTGTAATCATAAAATCATTATCAAATTCATTCATCACAATATCTTCTCACGGTTCGGGATTCCTCGTGCAATCATCTCTGACGGGGGGACCCATTTTACGAATGCTCAGTTCAGGTCACTGATGACCAAATACGGGGTGTCTCACCGAATCTCCACTCCTTATCACCCCTATACTAATGGTCTAGCTGAGCTATCAAATCCGGAGATCAAGAAAATCCTACAGGTCACTGTTCGGTCTGACAGGAAGGACTGGTCATCCCAACTTCCGGAAGCTTTGTGGGCTTATAGGACCGCCCATAAAACCCAATTAGGCATGTCTCCTTTTAGACTGGTGTACGGGAAGGCATGTCACCTTCCCATCGAACTGGAGCACAGAGACTATTGGGCAATACGGAGCTGTAATTTAGATCTTTCTAAGGCTAGAACCCACAGAAAGCTTCAGATAAGAGAGATCGATGAATTACGCCTTGATGCGTACGAGAACTTGCGAATCTACAAAGAGCGGGTTAAAGCCTTCCATGACAAGCACATATCTAGAAAGATCTTTCATCCTGGTCAGAAGGTCCTACTCTTTGATGCTCGACTCAAACTCTTCCCTGAGAAACTGCGATCCAAGTGGGTCAGACCATACCTTGTCCGACAAGTTTTTGGAAATGGAGCCATAGAAATCAGTCCGCTCAGCCATGATTCCGAACCTTTCATCGTGAATGGTCAGAGACTCAAACCGTTCATTGATGTAACCCCTACAGATTTGGCTGAATCATCATTTATCCTCCATTTTCCCTGAGCATATTCCGCCCAGCAGATGGCGTAAAACTCAACGCTCAACGGGAGGCAGCCCATCATTCTTTTTGAAAAAAACCCGAAACCTTTTCTGACACCTCTTTGCACTTGAGGTTCACCCTTTAGGACAAGCGACTCCACCTCAGGTGTTTACATCTGAGATTAGAAATCGTCCGCAACAGTCACCTCGATCCATTCACTCATCAAAACATCTGTCCTAATGTATGAACTAAGTTAAATAAAAATCCTCCTAAGTTACAATGAGGACATTGCAAATCTTAGGCATTGGGGGGCATGAAAGTGCAAAACTCACAAGAAAAGGTTTAAACAAAAAAATTCACATATGCCAAAAACACCATAAGAAAATGAGAGGAGGAAAGAAATTTTGTGGACTCTACAAAGAAGGAAGAGAAAAAGAACAAAATGATAAAAAGGAGCACAAAATGAAAGAGATAGTCATTGGTAAGAAATTAAGGAGTTAACCTAAGTTCTAGACCTCATTCAGGAAAAGAAATGGAAAGTGTACAGCGAGATTAGTAAGAATGCAAATCTTAGGCATTCTTGGATAGACTCTTAGTACCCATTAACATCTAGACATTCCTCAAGAGGTTGAGGAAAATGAAAAGCTTAAGTATTAGGTCGAAGGCTTAGGGAGTATTTGGCCTCGTTAATTAACTTTTGGTTTACGGGACTCAGTAACCTAAGCACCCTAACTTCACACACAGCCTGGTTCATTAAGCATAAAAATCAAAATCACGCAGAAGCGTTGCAAAAATTCTGAAAATGACACCTAGAGTAGCAGCGGCCGATCAACACAAGTTGATTTGGACGAGTTCCCAGCACGGAGAGGTGGGAAATTCCTCTCGAAGATGCGTAACAAAATATCATCTCCTCGGTGCTTGTCTCTTAGGATATTTACATATCCTACTGGGGGCATGTAAGCACTCTGCTGGTTCAGATTCTATGGATGGCATTATCACGAAGTGTCAATTGCCAGGGTCTGAATTCGGCCACGGAACACCATGGATGAGATTATCTCGAAATCTCAAAAGCCAGGGTTCTGGGGGTTACCATGGGCGGTGCTATCTCGAAGCATCGACTACCAGGAACCCTTGAGGATTGATGATGGGGACAAGGAATCTAATACAGACCATGTTGAAAAGCCAATCTTAAGCTAGAATTAAAAAGAAAAAGAGAGAGAAAACTCTCCAAACATATAAATCTTCTACCTCTCTTTCTTACAAAATGCACTGCGAACTGAATCAGGGCTAAAATTATCTCAAACACGGGTGCTTTAACCACAAAGTCCAACAAGCCTTAGGTTAGCTCTTGTAGGCCTTAAAACCTTTGCTAAGGACTGAGGCTAAGGCTAGACAGATCTAGATCTTAGTTGGTACTAGAGTACCTTTTAGGCCTATGGATGGCATTCTGACCTAATCAAGGTTACAAAAGAGAAAGCACTTATCCAAACTCATTAAGAACTTCATGGTCTAGAACAAAGGTTGAAACCTTAAAATTTTGCTAAGGGACTAGCAAAAGCTAGGCATGGGGGTATGATGAGAGCCTCATCACAAACCCTAACTGGCATAATTTAATCTAAATAAGTGTGAAGAAGCTCCTACAAAACCTAAAGAGAGGCTTAACTCAAAGAATTCTAAGTTAAAGAATAAGACAAATCATAAGGGGTAAAACTGCAATTTCACCATTGCAGTATGCAAACAGGGTAATTAAGGGTCTAAACGAAGGTCAAATGAGCTTAATAAGGAGGGAAGTGGGATGATCTGATCTGAAAAGGGTTATAGCAACTTCTAGGAATTAAATGGCATTCTATAACCCTAAAATAAACCTACTTTAATTCACGAGATTCGAATCAAGATAAAAATCAAATAAACCCTCTAAAATTCGTGGGAAAATATTCCCTAGGGTTTAGAACCTTCAATTTGGCTTTTGAAACCTATTTTGACCTAAAATGAGAACCATGCCCAATTTATGACATAATTTGGGTTTTTGTGCAAATTGATCAGTCAAACATGGTCCAACCTAAAATAAAATTTCACCATTAAAATCCTTAGGTTCAAATTAGGCTGGTATAAAAATTTGGGCCTAAGAAAAGACCATCTTGACTGACTTTACAAATTGGTCCTCTTAAATTACTTTCTGACGCTTATCTTTTGAAACCCTTGCAATTGGCCCCCTATCTTTCTCGTCGTTCTTTGCAGAACGGTCCTCCCTACCATTTCTTAGCAACGCCATACCTCCGGCGACCTCACACAGAGGTTGGCGCCGCGCAGGGCATGGCGCCCGTTCTCAGGAACGAGCGGGAGGTTCCCTGCGTCGTCCTCCGTCGCAGGGACCCTCCCCTGACCTCTGCAACCGGCCATACCTCTCGTGCGAACGCACGAAAGGCATGGGTCTCCTTCTCCAGCCATCTCTGGCGTGCGCTGCACGTCTTTTCCTCGGGTCGCTCTCCTCGCTAACTCCTTTATAAGGAGCGGCAGGGGCGTCCGACCAAGGAAAGCTAGTTCTGGCTTAGAAACTCCCCCTCCTTCGTCTCCTCTCTCTCCGATCAGAGTGCCCTAAGCTTCTGGTGGCCCTTTCCTCCTCCTTCCGTCGCTCTGCTGCCATACTTGCAGAAGAGCCCACTCTACCCCATCTTCCCACGCCAGGCCGCACCAGCTGGCATCCTCAGATCTCCTCCTCGTCGCCAATAACCCCCCTCCTGGACACCTTCGTCCTCAGCGTCGGCAGGTACATGCCGAGTGCTACCTCCCTCCCTCTTCGTCAATTAGACAGGTAGGAACCTTCCTCTCTCTCACCCTGTTATTTCCCCCTTCCTAAATTTCACTTTTAACCCCCCAACCATCACCGTCCATCGCCATCTTCTTCACCTCCGGCCACCATCTCCGGCGAGATCACCCCACATCCACAGACCCTTCCACCCCTCGCCGACAAGCTCAGAAGCTCCACCATCACTCCCTGATCAGTTTCCCCATCTCCATTGACCGCCAGCACCTCTCTAGACCACCTCTCGAACACACCCATCGCAAGCACGCAAAGTGCCCTAGGCGCACGGCCGCAGGCACTCTCGCGCCTCACCGATCCCCGCACCGCCTTCGCCGTCCTCTGGCGAAACTCCCTGCGTTGTCTGCTATGGCCGTGAGGCTGTCTTCATGATTTCAGGTCTCCGCCTTCTTGCCACCATTGACAGCAGGTTGGAGTTGCTTCGCGAACCAGCTCCAGACTTCTTCGGCCCTAGGCGCAGGTTCCAGGTGACACAGAAAGGCGTCACGTTCACGCCCAGGTTCGCAATTGGGGATGAGGGCCTCTGCCGCTGCCCCAATTAGCGGAGCTTCCTCCTGCAGGCGCCTGAAATCTGAGGTGGGACTTTAGTCCCACCTCGTAAGTGTGTGGCCTCACGCCCACACTTAAATTATTTTTGTGCTATTGGCTTATCGCCTCCGAAAGCACATGGGGTGAGGTCCCTCACCTATTCACTCGCCTCGTCCGCGACACTGCCATGCGGATCTCGTGATCCAACCCGACACTCCTATGCACTCCTCGCGCACCACCCACGCCGGTGCGCCTGGACCCGGGCGCGCAACCCGACCCGATTACCCGTCTCTGGGAGAGCTTTCCAAAGAGAGATCCAGAGAGAGAGAGACGCGAGGAAGGGGTAGGGGTAGGTTTTGCACTGATTTGTGTATGTGTGCGCAGGATAGAAGGAAGAAGCAGGCAAAGAAGAAGAAGAAAGGAAGGAAAGGAGCCGAAGGAAGAAAAGAGGAGCCGCACTGTAGCAAACGCACAGTTAAGCCGTCTGAGCGCCGAGTTAGACGTCGGAAGGTCAACAGCCAGAGCAAAGAAAAACTGTAGCTGCTGAAGAAGAAGAAAGAAGACGCAGAGAAGAAAAAGAAGAAGACAGGAGAGAGAGAGAGAAAGAAGAGGAACGGCCAGAGTAGAAGAAAAGAAGAAGAAGAAGAAGAAAAGAAGAAAAGAAGAAAGAAGAAAACCAGAGATGAAGAAAGGAGGAAGACTTAGCAGCTGAAGGAAATCAGAGAGAAGGCAGAAGCCTCTGCAGCAGCAAGGAAGAAGAAGAGAAGAAAAACAAAGAGGAAGAAAGGAGAAAGAGAAAGAGGAACCACAGAAGCAAAGAAGACAGAAAGAGAAGAAGAAAAGCCAATTCTTTCTCTCTCTCTTAATTTTTGTAAAACCTTATATATTGTGAATTTATAGGCTTCTAGAATTATAGTTTGCTCCCTGAGTCGACCTCGGGAATCTTTCTATTCCGAGTAATAAATTATATTAGACTGGTAACCGTTCTTGTCATCTACTCCAACGACTGTAATTACCATAGCGGCAAAGGACCGCACCACTTTGCACCGACTCGGTGGCCCTCGTGTACACAGTACCGGGGAGAGCTACTATTGTAGGGAGAGAGCTAGCCACCCCACGGGGTCCAGGGTTCAGGTAGCTGCCCTACACTGACTTGTTAGGCCCACTGGGCAAACTAGGGTAGTCAGGCGAGGGTGCGCGGACTGTGGAGGGGAGAGACCCTTGTTTGGTTCTTAGGGTCTAGACCCCTGTTACTGAGAGGGCTATGCCCTATACTGGTTCTGTGTTGTGCTTTAGGCGCACCCACTAACGAAAACGACTGACCGCGTGCCAGTGCGGGGTAGCTACCCGTGTGTTTATCGCGCATGCCGTAGTCATCGTTACATCTGTCAGTGACCTTGGGGTGGTTGACTAAGTGTAGGACCACCACGAGGGACTCTCCCGGCCAGGAGAGCACCACGTGCTACTTCTACTCTTCGGAAAAGACTGCAATCAAGATCGTTCCTACAAGGAACATTCAAGATAAAGAAAGAGACCTGATAAAAACCAAGTGATGAAAGAAAGAATAATTAGAAAGAAACTGAAAAACAATAGCTACCTGTCCACCTTTACTGTTTTAGTAGTTGGTTGCCACTCTACTCAGCGTTCGCTGACGTTTTATACTCAACCTTTTTCAGGTCTAGGTGTTGAGCAGCTAGAGCCTACGGCTGCAAGTGTGCTGGGCCCAGTAGAGCCTAGTAGTTGTAGCTTTCTGTCGTACTCCGTTTCCTGTTGTAGTGAGTAGTTTGTTACACTTCTGTACTCTTTTATTGTGAACTTTATATTCTTGTACTCGTTTACTTCTTACTGTTGTGGTGGTGCGTACTGTAGTAGTTTATTTCTTTACTGCTATACTTTTGTTACTGTAGTTGCTTGCATGGTGGATGTGGTTTATTTTACTGCTTTTTTGTTACTTTCTCATTGGACGACTGGGTCTTGGGATCATTCGAGTCGGTCCGATCTCATATCCTGTAGGGATTCGAGAACCGGGTCGTAACAACATTGCTGTATCTTATTTTTGTTTTACTGTTGTGGTGGTGATATGTACTGTAGCAGCTTTTACTTTCTTTACTGTTGTACTCTTTTTACTGTTAATTGCTTAGTATAGTGAATGTGACTTACTTTCCTGCTTTTTGGTTATTTCTTGTTGGACGACTGGGTCTTGGGATTAGTCGAGTCGAGTCGGTCTCGGGTCCTGTAGGGATTTGGGAACCGGGTCGTAACAATGTTATTTTCAAAATTGGCACTATTAGACTTAACAAAATATCCCATCTCAACTAATGGTTTCTAACAATCACTTAACCTAGAGGCATAACCTGTAATGGTTAAGAATTTTATGGGGGCATAGAAGTAAATATGAGATTATATGGGCATATAGATGTGATTAAGAAAGATTTTAGGGACATGGATATAAAAATTATTTTTTGGATTCATTTTCATTTGAGAAAAACAAGTACATGTTTTAAAAGAAAGATATAAAAAGGAAGGAGATAACAGACAAAGAACCAACAAAAGAAGATGGTTGCATGTCACAACTAAAGAAAAGCACTATTGATTGGAGTGATCAGTTTCCGACGTGTTACTAACGATTATTACAGTAGAGAAGATGAGCCTAGGTACACATTACTTGGTTCTCTCTTGCGAAATCACTAGTATAGAAGACAACTTCCTAGAATCTATAATCAAAAAGCTACCTTCTTTCTCTAAGCACTTTTTAATCCAATCTTGTCTACTTTGTGGCTAAAACCCTAACTTTCTTAGATCTGAAATCGAAGCCTCTCTAGATTGGTCCAAGAAAGCCTTTCTCTATCACCTTATTTCTCAACAACCTCCTCGCTACCAACCACCCAAGATTGAATGAAATTAATAGCAGAGTCCAATAACCGATCAATTATGTCGATTGTTCAACTATAACTTTAGTTGGGAATCAATTTTCAATGAAAGCTGGCACTCAAGAGGAATTTCATGGCTCTACGTTTCCTTACTCAACCAGAAGTTATAGAGAAATCAAAGTCTAGTCAACGAACTCATCATCTCCATTTTGCATCTTCTTTTAGCCATTATTAGCTATATACAAAACTCTAAACCATATGCACTACTAGTGTAGGGAAAATCAAATGAAAGGTAGTGACAACTTAGGCAATGTCAATTTAAGAGACAAGCATAACAATTGTAGGTCTATCTCTACACGTTTTTTGATCAAGGTAAGAATGTATTAGAGAAGAGCAATTGAATCTTGTGCAACATCCTCAATGAAGTATTATCTTGAATTTCTAGCTACATAAGCTAAATGACAAATTTAATGATGATCTAGTGAAACTTTAATGAATTTTTTTGACCCTTTGATTATCTAGGTGGTTATAAAATACCAAATTACATGTGTTTCACCTAGGAATTATTGTCTTGGATGTTTCATTACATATAAGAATAATATCTCAATATTAAAATTGAAGGAATGTCATCTTATGTTCTCAATTATCACAATATTAAAAAATTGACTTGAATGCCTTGAATACGTTGAAACTTGACAAAAATGAGAAAAAAAAAGGCTTGTCTTTTGATTGATATATATATATATATATTAAATTTGGCTTATATGGACTATTTTTTACTTTCATTTGCACCAAATTAAACAAATACTTTTAGGTATTAACCTTGTATGGAAAAGGACAAATAAGGCTTTGCAACGAGATGGAAAGTAAATATCTTAATAATTATTTAATTATATACATTGATGGAAGGTGTTGGGAAGTTTGACGCTAAAGACGCCGTTCATGACTACTATACATTAAAATTTGTTTGCCTAGTTTTAATGAAAAGCTAATATATAGAAAAATACAAAAGTTTATGTAAAAAATGATGTAAAGTGATGTGTATATAGATTTTACTTAATAATTGATATTTAATGTAAAAAGATAAAAAAATATAAAGTTTATTATATGATAGTTCCTACCACATTGAAAAAAATCACTGTATCACTTTGAATTAAATTATACAAGTGATAAATAACTTTACATAGGTGATAAATCATGTTACATCGGTGATATATTATTTTGGATGATTTTACACTGGTGATAAATTATTTTAAGGTATCTTTACATCAGTTCAAAATTATTCCAATGGTAATCTGGTAGTTTTATATCGGTACAAAGTGATTTTGCCCCCGTGTAAAGTAATTTTGACATGTAGATTTAGGATTTAAGATTTAGGGTTTGAGGTTAGGGTTTAGGTTTATAGAAAGTAGTTTCACGTATGAGAAGTGATTTAAGGTTTAGGACCTAATGTGAAAAATCAATTTTCAAGTGTAAAATCACTTATCATAGGTGAAGAAACATTTGGAATTTATTTTACACTGGTGCAATCTTAGTTTACATCGATGTAAAATTATTTCGATGGTGTAAATGATTTTGTATCGGTGTAAAATGGTTCCGAAGTTGATTTGAGTAATTTGCACCGATACAAAAGTGATTTGTTTTTTATTTCAACAGTGATAAATCTACCAATGTGAGTACCTTTTTCCATAAAAGGGATATACATCAAGTGAAGACCACATTAACAACCATCTACATCACTTTTTACATTAACTTTTATATTTTCCAACCTGCATCATATTGAAAAATGAATGACGTCTTAAATTTTTTATCATTATTACTCATCATTCCTTTTAAGTTATAATAATAACTCTTGGCTTGAGATTTGGCCTCCTATTGCAAATTCCAGGCTATATTCCACAGTGGAATCCAAGATCATGCTAGATGTTTGGAGACAACTATGCTGAGTAACTTTAGGGGCAAAACTTGACCTATACTGTACCGAAATTCTATCTAGTTGCTTGGGATTTTTGTCCCTCCTCTTTAGAGGGTTGTTTCCATGTATAAAAATATAGCATTGTTCTTGTGGTTCACCTCATTTGGTTCCTTATTTATTATTTGCTACAATGATTCACAATTTAGAAAGTATCAATTGATACATGCCCTTACAGCTAATTCAACCTTAAGAACATCAAGATTTCAATCTCATGAATCTTAGAATATTTATGGCATTAGAACTTTTCACATGTGTGGCCAATTTTTACCTTTAATTAAATAATGTCAATTAGCTAGCATGTTAAATATGCAGTTATGAAGTCAAGATTGTACGAATTGTAGGACCTTTGTACATTCGTGGCTTATGTTATCTAATGCAAAGATGGAACATAAGCTATCTATGATGGTCAGATGCTAATTTTGGGAGTCAACCAATAGGTCTAATTCCAATAAAACTTCGAGATCATCTTTTTAACCTTGAATGTAGGTTAGGTAACTTCGAGTTAGTCTTTAATGCTGCTTGGGGCAAAAGGAATGTGATTAGGTTAGTTTTGGGCTTTGACTTTGATATACTGGATCTTAGATGTAAGTGTCAAATATTCTCAATTGGATCCAAATAGTTTCCCTTGGTTAGTCTAGGATTAAGGAAAATCTACTATTTCAGTTACAACTCAAAGTTACCATAAAAAGAGAACCTTTTTTCTATTGTTGAAGTCCATAAAGTTGATATTGTGCAATAAAATCTAATATAAGTATTTGAAAATCATTTGACTTGTGAGTACTTGAACAATCATTTAATTACCTACATAGAGATAAAATGTGGTTGATGCACTCATACCTAAGGTGAAATTGTTTTATTCCAAAATAAGAGATCCAATTCCAACTTTATTTACCTATGAAATTTTCATACCCAAACAAGGAACAGGATATGTAATTCCTGTTTGGTTAAGTCTAGTCATCCCCAAAGACAGTCTTCACAACATGAGGCTCAACCTCTGAATAGAACGGCTTGATTTGCTTAGATTCTGCATTATGCTTCATCAACTGTTCTAATAGAGGAGCAGCTTCTTTCGAAAAAGCATGATTAGGGAGTGCATTACTTAATGAGGAATGTTTAGCAACATTCAACCCCAGGCCTTTTTGGCACATCTTTTTGCTCATTTCGAAGGCCTCCTCAATCCTTCCTTCCTTGCAAAAACCACATATGATCGCGTTAAAAGTGGAAGCATCAGGAGCAACATCTTTCTCCATCATCTCATCTAAAACCTCAGTTGCTCTTCCTAGGTCACTTTTTTTACAATATCCATCAATTAAGACAGTATAGGTGAACTTATTTGGCTCTACACCACTAGATCTCATATTACCAAATAAATTAGCAGCTTCTTCCATCTCGCCTATTTTACAGTAGCCATCTATCATGGTGGTATAGCATATGACGTTGGGGACAACTTCCTCCTTGATCATTTTGTCAAATATGACCTTAGCTTCTCCAACTTTACCAACAATGCAATGACCGTGAATAAGCGAGCAATACGTTACAACAGTTGGTTTAACTCCTCTATTTACCATCTCAGAAACAAGTTTCAACGCCTCAGCCACATTGCCAACTCTGCAATACCCAGATATCAGTGAGTTATAGACGACATCATTGGGTTCTATTCCCCTGCTGACCAATTCTTGGAAGAACTTCCTAGATTTATCCATCTCTCTAATTTTTCCGTATCCATCTATTATAGTGCTATAAGTAAAGAGATCTAGCGACAGATCTCTCCCCTTTCTCTCATTCAATAACTTGAGTATGTCATCCATTCTACCCAAATCAGACAGACCATGTATCAGCGTGTTGAAGGTGTACTTGTCAGCCTTCAGTCCTCTTCTAGCCATATCTTCCAAAAGCTTAAATGCATCATTGATATTCCCTTCTTTGCAGCACTGGAAAATCAAGATATTGTATGTAGCACTATCAATTGGAACTCCACGATCAAGCATGGAACTAAGAATGTGAATTGCCTCCTTGATGCAATCTAATTTGAGAAGACCATGAAGCAATGCATTACAGATAGTTGCACTCAATGGATGCCCCTTCTCCAACGTCGTCCTCCAGATTTCAACAGCTTCGCAGTGGTTCCTTTCTTTGCAAAGTCCATCAATCATCGTCGTTAAGAGAGCATCATTAGGTTTCAAGTTCCTCGACATCATTTGCCTAAATAATCTCACCGCAGACTTGTATGCAGACTTCTTTTTACACAGCAGGTAGATGACACAGGTGAAAGAGCCTAGATCTATCTTCAGACCTTTAGCTAACATCTCCTCTAGAGCAAGCTCGGCCTTTTCTATCTCTTCAGCCTTGCATAGCCCTTTGACAAGTATGTTGTACATGACCCAGCTCGGACAAATCCCTTTTTGCTTCATATGGTCCCACAGTTCCCACGCCTTTCTAAAATCTCCCATCTTCAAACAACTATCAATCAGAGTACTGTATATATAATTCCCCACAATAATTCCACGCTCTTCCATCTCGTCCAGCAACCTTCTCACATCTTGCATATTGCCTTTCTTGGCCAAACCACTCACAAGGATGCCATAGATAACAGAATTTGGGTTTATCCCATTCTCCAGCATCCTGTTTTTATATGCAAAAACCTCGACCAATAGCTGCTCTTTGCAAAGCCCATTGATGAGCACATTGTAGGTGACCACATCCGGCCTAATTCCATCTTTCTCCATGCCCTCGAAAACACCCACGGCCGCATCAACCTCCCCCCCTCTGCAAAGCACACCAATCATTATTGTATACGAGTACACGTCCAGAGTGCCAATCCCCCTCCGCATTTTATCGAACACCTCGCGGGCAAACACGAATTCCTCTCTCTGCGCAAGCCAACTTAGCAGAAAACCGCAAGTTTTCGCCGACAAACGCCTCCCCCGCGCCGCCACGGCGTGAAACGCATCAACCACGAACTCCACCCCCTCCTCCTGCAGACAGGTGCAACACACATTGATCAGGAGATCAAAGGCACCGTGGCGCAACTCCTCGCCCCCATCCTCCCCCTCCAACACGGCAAACGAGTTGACGATCTCCTTGACGCGACCGCCCGCTTCACGAGGCGAAACCTGGGGGTTTCCAGGGCCATTAACCAACCGAACCAAAACGGTCCTTGCAGGGGACACCAAACCGGATTTCAAAAGGGCGCGGACGAGGAAGCAGTAGGAGCGGACGGTGAAGGGGAAGCCACAAGTGTGGGAGCCGAAAGAGAAGAACTTGAGGGCGGTTCTGGCGTCGACGGCGCCGAGGGAGGGGAGGCAGCGGTCGAGGAGGCGAGGGGAGGCGCAAGATAGGATCTTTCGGGCGAGGGTCGAGTCGAGGGAGGGGCTTCCGAGGACCCTTGCGAGGTTTTGGAGAAAGGGGTTGGGGAGACGGGAGGTGGCGGTGGTGACGAGGGGGTAGAGGAGGGCGCTGGGTCTTTTGGGTATGGGCATGTTCTTGGGGTTGTGAGGGTTGAAGGGTGGGAGGGGTAGCGGTAAAGTGGCGGTGGTGTTTACATGGTGGTGGCGGGTGGCTGTGGCCGTGGCTGTGGCTGTGGCTGTGGCCACAGTGGAGGTTCGGTTGCCACAGGAGGCCGGAGATTGGGGAGGGCCCGGAGAGGGAGGGGGAAGGAATGAGGCGAGTGCCAATTGCGAGTGTCTGTTTGGTTGTTATGTTGATTCTCAAGGGAGAGTACATAATTATATTTGTTTCTTTACCTTTATATCTATATAAACTGCGTCCTTCGTCACACGTGCCCTACGGTTAGTATTTAACCGCACGTGCACTTCTTAAGGGTCATCGTTGCAGAGCTCTCTGTCAGTGTTGACGGTGCAGCACTGAGCGAAGGACGGCTGTTGAGGGCGGTCAAGGTTGAGATGGAGGATGGTCAAGATGGCTGCTGAGGGCGGAGGAGGTGGTGGGATTAAGGACAGCAGTTGTTAGAGCCAAAGGGCATGTGCCGGGGGGAGTGGAAGGTGGTTGTATAGAAGACAACTTCCTAGAATCTATAATCAAAACGTCACCTTTCTTCTCTTAGCACTTGTTAGATTTAGGCTTGTCTACTTCGTGACTTAAACCCTAGCTTTCTTGGATATGAAATCGAAGCCTCACTAGATTGATCCAAGAAAGTACTTCTATCGACCTCTTTCTCAGCAACATCCTCACTACCAGCCACACAAGATTGAATGAAATTAGCAACAGAGTCCATAATCAGATTGATTACGTAGGTTTTTTGACCATAACTTTAGTTCAGAATCAATTTTTAGTGAAAGTTAGCACTAAATAAAAATTTCTTGGTTCTGTATTTCCTTGCTCAACCATAAGTAATAGGAAAATCAATGTTTAGTTAATAAACTTATCGTTTTCATTTTGCATTTTTTTAGGCATTATTAGCTATATACGAAAGTCTAAACCACATACATTAATAGCGTAGAGAATATCGATGTCAATTTTAAGAGACTAGCATAACAATATTGTAAATCTATCCATACACATGTCTTAATCAAGGTAAAAATGCAACAAAGGAGAACAATTGAATCATATGTGACATCCCAAATGGAGCTATTATCTTGGATTTTTAGCTACATGAGCTAAATGACAAATTTAATGATGATGCAATGAAGTTTTAATGATTGTTTTTTTACACTCTAAGGGCTAGTTTACTTGGAGGGTTAAAGAAGTAGTGTTAAGAAATGTAAAATTGGTGTTATCAATTATGTTTACTTACAGAGTGGTGTTAACATCAATTTGTGTTTACTTAAATTGTTGTTAAGTTAGAGTGTTAACCTTTATAGTGTTTACTTATTAGTGGTGTTAAGAATTTGAATCAGAAATCACGAGAGCACAACAAAATCATAGGACTTAAAGACGGGTTGCCTGACACCAATAGCAATTGGTGTTAGACAAATCAGTATTCAGAGCTCTTAACCTGTGTTAACCAAAAAGGGGTTAACTCTTCAAGTAAGCAAAGATTAATCCCTCAAAAAATGAGTTAATCCCTCAAGTAAATTAACCTTAATTATCTAGGTGGTTATAGAATACTACACTACTTATGTTTCTATTGTGAATTATTATCTTGGATGTTTCATTACACATAAGAATGATTTTTTAATATTAAAATTGAAGGAATGTCATCTTGATGTTCCATTAGAATGTCTTAAATATGTGGGAGCTTAATAAAAATGAGAAAATTAAAGGCCTATCCTTTTATTGATATATTAGTTTTGACATATATGAACTCTTGTTGTGCTTCAATTTGCAACAAATTAAACAAACATTTTTAGCTATTATTCTTGTATAGGAAAGGATAAATAAGACTTTACCGCAAGATGGAAAGTGAATATCTTAATAAGTTTTTAATTATATATATTAAGATAGAAGTTCTCAGGAAGTTTGATGCTAAAGATGTCATTCATAACTTTTCTGCATTAAAAATATGTTAGTGCGACTTTAATGACAAATAAATGACTTTTTAAATTTTTTATCATTTATCTTATAAAAGAATTCATTCACTTCAATATCACTCATCGATCCTTTAAAGTTATAATAAATCATGGATGGGATCTAGGATCATGGTAGATGTTTGGAGACAACCATGGAGCAAAAGATCGTATTCCAAGATAAAATGCTAAGCAAGATTAGGAGCAAAAGATGCCCGTACTTAACCTAGCTTACTGAAACTCTATCTAGTTACTTGTGAGTTTTGTCCCTCCTCTCTACGGGGGTTTTTTCCATGAATAAAAACTAACATTGTTCTTGCGGTTCACCTCATTTATTTTTTTATTTATCATTCGCTAACATGATTCACAATTTAAAAAGCATTGACTTATCTGTGCCCTAATAGTTTTAGGCAATTCAACCTTAAGAACATTAAGATTTCAATCCCATAAATCTTAATATCTTTATGTCATTAGAACTTTTCACATGTATGGCCATTGTTTACCTTTGATTCAATAATGTCGATTAGTTGGCACATTAAATATGCAGTTATGAAGTTAAAATTGTAGGAAGTGTAGAAATCACGAAAATCAATCTCGAATATTAAAAAGCAATCATCCCTCAATTCTTCATCGTAGGAGCTTTGTGCATCTGTGGCTTATGTTATTTGATGCAAAGATGAAACTTAGGCTATCTATGATGGCTAGATGTTGGTATCGGGGGTTTTGAAAACCTTCTAGCTTGGGAAATGAGGCAATAGGTCTAATTCTAATAAAACTTTGAGATAATCTTTTTGACCTTGAATGTCTAGTAATTTTGGCTCAAACAATTAGTATGAAATAGTCTTCCAACCTTGGAGGTTAGGTAACTTCAAGTTAACCTTTAACCTTACTTAGGGTAAAAGACCTGCGATTATATTAGTTTTGGGCTTTAATGGGGTTGTTTTGTAGTAGCCACTCGTTTTCCCTCTCCCGCGCTACGATTCCCCCCTTCTCAACTTTGATCTCCCCCAAACCCTAGCTATGTTAGGCCCTCGATCGGCTAATCTGAGTAGATCGGGGACCCCCCTCTTTGCCCTCCTCCATTTTCGCTCCTCATTTCTCTTCCCTTTTAATCAATCTACTTATTGGGTCATTTGCTCTTGGAGTTGCTCGATTGTGGATTGCCTTTTTTCGAATGTTTCGCTTGTCATGGAGCTGCGGGGGGTGATGTTGCTGTGGCAGTGTGGCGTTAGCGGTGTTACTACGATGAGAGGCATTGCTGCGGCGTTGTGCTGTGTGCTACGTCAGTCATCGAGCGACGGTGCTGCATCGACGATGGTGCTGTGATGGCGCTATTGCGCCTAGGCTTAAGAGGAGGTTTCTTGCTGCAGTTCTCGGTGATGGCGATGGATTCAATGGTGGTACTCGCTACTGTTGTTCTGCTCCTTATGAGTTCCACAAGGTGGGTTGCGTCAACTGCGGTGGCTGGAGGTTCGTCGACTCTAACATCCCAAATATAGGTTTTGAGTTATTTCAAAGTGGTTCGGGTCAATTCGAACCTGAAAACCCCATTAGGATTTGGTACAGGTGTCAGAACCACTTAAATTGCCAAAGAATGCGTATTTCAAGTCAACCCTTGATCAAAATTTATCAAAAGGGTGCCATATGTGGTATCATTGGATTCCTCTTGTCACAAGCTTTCCAACGACACTTGTTTTGCGCGATTCCGAATTGTATAGCTCAAGTTATGGCTAAAAGAAGTCACCAGGGACCTAAATGTAAGGTGAACTCAACCTTAAGTGCAATTTTGGGTATTTCACCCAACTAAACTTATTCTAAACCGCCCCTAAAAGCTATTTAAGGACCCCTTGGGACCTTTTGGTTGTCATTCATCCCCAACTCTCTCTAATCAAGAGAGAAAGGGAGTTTTTCTTCTTCAAATTCAAAAATTATTTTGTAGAGACCTGGGTACGGTTCCGCAAAACTCGAGGTTCCCATCGCAAAAGACGCGGCGGTGGTGGCGGCGCACAGCAAGCTCACAACACATGGCGACGGCAGCGTGCAAGAGGGTAATGCATAGCACGATCGGATGGTGCAGGCACGTGCGGTTGGCAATCTATGGGCGAGCGCACGTGCTAGTGACTAGGTGAGGGTCCGATGTTGTCAGTTAGCCCCTGTCTAGGCCCCCAAAGGCCTCTGGTGGCCCCACAGAGCAAGACGACTCCCCTGCAGGCGCCGTGTGCCTCCTCTCTCGATGGCCCTAAGAGTACTCCGGCTGGTAGGGCCTCTTCTGTCCTCCGTCAGTGTCTCGCACGGTCGAGTTGGTCTCCTCATTGGTCATGGCCGCCTCGACCACGTGAGAGAAATTGGGTAACTTCAAAGGTTTCACATACCCCCAAATAGCAGGTCAGAGGGCCTCAGTAAACCTCCACAGGCGCTCCTCCTCTGTAGGCGTAGTCGTCGGGGCGAAGCGTGATAGCTCTAGGAAACGCGTACGGTACGCGCTAACTGTCATTGCCCCCTGACGAAGAGTGTGGAACTCCCGCCTCCTCTGGTCCTGCCAGCTCTATGGGAAGTATTGCTCACAGAACAGTGCCACGAACCGATCCCACAACGGCTCTCTCCCCTCCTACCCCCAGACTACCCTCCACCACCGGTGGGCTACACTCTCCAACTGGTACCGAGGAGAGCTACTAATGTAGTGTTACGAACGTGGCTTCAAGACGTTTTTAAGACGTCTGGGAGGTGGCCCAAACGTCTGACCAGACGTCTAGAACCCCTTCCAGACGTCTGGGATTTAATTTCTGTGGCACGCAGGATTGCGTCTGCGCGCCTGCGCGCGTAGACCTGCGAACGCCCTCTTTTTCCCTCTCTCCTCCTGCAGGCGCAGTGCTGTGCTCTCTCTCTCTCCCCGCGCAGCCTTATAAGGCCCTCGCCCTCTCCCTCACTCTCCTCTCCTCTGCTCCCTTCTTCTCCTTCTTCCAGTCGGTGCGAGAGCGAGCGAGCGGCGGCAGCGGCAGCCGTGGCGAGGGTGCGGGAGGAGGTGTTGCGCTAGGGAGGAGACGCTCGATCGTGAGGGCTCGAGCTTGCCGGGGCAGCTAGAGCCGGCCGGCGGGGGAGCAGCAGGCGTGTAGTGACGCGGGAGGGCTGCTGCAGCTCGAGCAGCAGGCGGACGAGGCGCGGCGCAGCCGTGAGTCGCGGGCGGAGAGCGAGTCGAGCTCTGATTCATGAAGTTTTTTCAGAATCAGACGTTTGGGCTTCCAACCAGACGACGGTGAAGACGTCTGGAGGACTGTCCAGACGTCTGGCAAGTAAGTTATTTTCGTCCTTCTTCCTTTTCTGCGACCCATCATACTAAGAGCGAGGAGTGGATGTGTGCAGGTTCTGAGACTCGCCATCCAACGAGAACCGGACGTCTGGCCGCAGTGCCAGACGACGGGAAGGACTTCAAGACGTCCGGGGTGACCATCGGACGTCTGGAAACTAAGCCAGACGCCCCCGCAGGCTTTTGGACGTCTGAGGGATTACACAGAGAGAAGGTATCCTCTGAACCACCTTTTAAGATGTCTGGAAGAGGTTCCAAACATCTGATTTTGAACTGTTTCGTCGTTTTCAACCCATTTAGGACCCGTTCAGAGTCCGTTTTCCGCGTTTCGAGTTGCGTTCTTTCCGGAATAAAATCCTCTACCTGTTTACAGTAATTATATACTATTCTGAGAAACTCCTTGTGCTTGATCCTTGTGTTAGGACCCCGTTCCATTGCAGTCTCAGGGGTTGCGGAGGCACGCGGGATTTCCGACCACGCCCCCAGTACTCCCGTTGTAGCTGGTAGAGTGGCTTTTAAACATTATTAACATAATTTGTTACAATTATGAAACAATTAATTGAACCTAGGGCATTGCATGAATCCTATGAATGAGAAACCAGATTGAATGATAGATCCTAGGGTATTGCATGAATCATAAGGCTGGAAAACTAGATTGAATGATAGATCCTAGGGTACGGCATGAATCCTAGGACTGGAAAACTAGTGATATGAATATAGATATTGTAGTCTTGGAAAATGTGGAAAGGAAATAATAGCTGCCTGTAAATTGATTTAACAGCTGCCTGTTATGAATAAATGAACACGATTGAAAATATGGGTTGTATGAACGTGAAACTGAAAGGGTGAAACCTGAATGTGCTGAGTTAAAAGAGTTGGAACCCTATGGGGAATTAGGAGTAGAACTCCTGGAAAGAGAATGAAATGGAACTGAGAAGGAAAGATGTGGAGGTGTGTTGTCTCTTGGGTACGTAGTGCCAGGGGAAGCACCTGTTACCTATTTAGTGCAGAGCAGAGCCAGCCGCCCCAGGGACCCGGGGTTAGGTCTGGCCACTTTGTACCGACTTTTTGGCCCTCGTGTATACAGTACCGAGGAGAGCTACTAGTGTAGAGCGAGTACTAGCTACCACACGGGCCCCGGGGTTCTACTAGCTCACCTACACCGACTTGTTAGGCCCACTGGGCAAACCAGGGTAGTCAGGCTAGGGTGCGCGGACTGTGGAGGGGCAAGGCCCCTGTTTAGTTACTGTGCAGGGTTTGGACCCCTGTTACTGAAAGGACTCTGCCCTATACTGGTTCCGTGCTGTGCTTTGAGCGCACCCGTTAACGGAAACGACTGACCCCGTGCCAGTGCGGGGTAGCTACCCGTGCGTTTACCGCGCATGCCATAGTCACCGTTACGTCTGTCAGTGACCTTGGGGTGGTTGACTGAGAGTAGGATCACCACGGGAGACTCTCCCGGCCAGGAGAGCACCACGTGTTACTTCTACCTTTCGGAAAAGACTGCAATCAAGATCGTTCCCACGAGGAACATCCGAGATCAAGTGAAGGATCTGAGAAATAGATAAATTGTGAAACAATAGAAAGACGTAAATAAAGGAAGGAAGAAAATAAAACAGCTACTATACACTTTACTGCTTCTTTAGTTTTAGTTGCCACTCTACTTAACGTTTCACTGACGTGTTACGCTCGTTACTTTTCAGGACCAGGTGTTAAGCAGCCAGGGTCAGCGGCTGCAGAGGACGCTAGGCCGAGTAGGGTCCAGTAGAGTTACCGCAGTTCTTTTGTACCCCTTTTGTTCCACTGTAGTGAGTAGTTCTTGTTACCTCTGTACTTTTCTTTACTTGTAGTTCATGTCATGTTATAAATGTTGTTCTACTGTTGTGGTGGTACATGCTATAGTAGTTCCTTTTCTTACTGCTGTATTTTTTGTTACTGCTAGTTATATTCATGCTGAATGTGGTTTATTTTACTGCTCTTTTAGTTACTTCCTCGTTGGACGACTAGGTCTTAGGATTAGTCGAGTCAGTCCGATTCTCGTGTCTCGTAGGGACTCGGGAATCGGGTCGTTACATGTAGGGAGAGAGCTAGCCACCCCACGGGGCTCGGGGTTCAGCTAGCCACCCTACACCGACTTGTTAGGCCCACTGGGCAAACCAGGGTAGTCAGACGAGGGTGCGCGAACTGTGGAGGGGCGAGACCCCTGTTTTGTTCTGAGGGGCTAGACCCCTGTTACTGAGAGGACTAGGCCCTATACTATTCCGTGCTGTACTTTGAGGCATACCCGTTAGCGGAAACGACTGATCGCATGCCAGTGAGGGGCAGCTACCCGTGAGCTTATCGCGCGTCGTAGTCATCGCTACGTCTGTCCGTGACATTGGGGTGGTTGACTGGGTGTAGGATCACCACGGGGGACTCTCCCAGCCAGGAGAGCACTACGTGTGCCTTCTACTCTTCAGAAAAGACTGCAATCAAGATCGTTCCCACGAGGAACATTCGAGATCAAGAAAGAGATCTGAAAAATAAACCAATGGGCGAAAAGGAATAATTTGTAAAATAAAGAATTGGAATAGATAGTTTACCTGTTAGATTTTACTGCTTTAGTTAGTTGGTTGCCACTCTACTCAGCGGTCGCTGACTTTGTTTATTTATAACCCTTTTCAGGTCCAAGTGTTGAGCAGCTCGAGTCACCGGCTGCAGAAGGTGCTGAGCTCAGTAGAGTCCAGTAGCAATAGTCTTCCTGTTGTTGTACTTTCTTTTGTAGTGAGTTCAGAACTCTTGTTACCGTTTACATTTCTGTATTTTATTTCCGCTTTACTGTTGTGGTGGTGATATTACTGTTAGCAGCTTTTCTTTCCTTACTGCTTGTACACTTTTACTGTTAGTTACGTAGCATAGTGAATGTGACTTACTTTCCTTCTTTTGATTATTTCTTGTTGGACGACTGGGTCTTGAGATTAGTCGAGTCGAGCCAGTCTCGTGTCCTATAGGGATTTAGGAACCGAGTCATAACAAGATGATATCAGAGCAAGGTCGTCCCGAGAAATGAACCAACTAGCTTGAGAATAACTAATTCACGTGCATGTAACTAGAGTAACCACCACAACGTACCACTTAACATCTATTCTGAGTTTCCTTCGCTGAAGTCCGTTAGAGTTGACTCCTTTTTGTTCTGTTTTCGCATCTCCTTGCAAGAGATGCCTCGATGTGGAGTTCTTGAGGCGGGCCGCGGATGCGGCCGTGGATGAGGTCAGAGGGGCAGACATGCCGGGCCCGAGGCGTTAGTTGACCAACCACTTTTGCCGGGCATTCAGGCCCAGGACCTCGTGCAGTTGATACGAGATATAGTATGAGAGGAGCTCCACTCGCCTCCACGAGCACTTCTCCATGGGGATGTGGAGGGGGAGTCCTCTGTGGGGCCGAGAGACCGACACAGCGCTGGATGGGGGGAAGGGGTGGTCCTCCACCGCCCCCACCACACTCTGACACTTCCGAGCACGAGCCCTCCCTGCCTGGAGGCGTGCCCGTTCCCCCACTACAACTGCACTACGAGCTTTTCAGACAGTTCCAAAAGCTGAAGCCCCCCTCTTTCAAGGGGGATGAGGACCCGTCTGAGGCAGAGGACTGGCTGGAGCAGATCGAGAAGGTGTTTGACACCCTTCGCCCCCCTGCGGAGTGCCGCGTGGCCTTTGCCACATGTCAGCTGGAGAGTGCGGCACACAGGTGGTGGAGGGCAGTCAGAGACCAGGAGAGGGCAGAGCCGACGTGGGACCAGTTTGTGACCCTCTTCTGCGAGCAATACTTCCTGCATACGTGGCAGGACCAGAGGAGGCGGGAGTTCCACACTCTCCGCTAGGGGACGATGACTGTTAGCGTGTACCGCACGCGCTTCCTGGAGCTGTCACGTTTTGCTGCGATAGCTATGGCTTCTGAGGAGGAGCCCCTATAGAGGTACACTAAGGGGCTCCGGCCTGCCATTCGGGGGTGTGTCAAAACCCTGAAGCTGCCCACTTTCTCGAGAGTGGTGGAGGCAGCTATGATGTACGAGGAGACCAACACTACCGCACGAGACACTGATTGTGGACGGAAGAAACCCTACCAGCCAGAGTACTCACACGGCTGACGAGAAAGGAGGCACATGGCTCCCGCAGGAGAGCCATCTCGTTTTGCGGGACCGTCAGTGGCCTTTGGGGGCCCCCGACAGTGGCCAGCTATCAACACTGGACCCCCGCCCAGCCGTCAGCAGGGACCTACCGAGGGAGGGATTGTTTGTCTAGGGCTAGAGCGTAGCAGATGCTCCTCGCACCGAGCGCTGGAGGCCGAGTAGGTGGCCGTGGTTCCCAGGCATGTGGGGGAGGACAGCAATCGCGGGGAGGGTACCGGCCAGCGGCTACCCGTCTAACGCAGAGTGTAGCTGCTTCTTCTGCACCGAGAGCTGAGGGGCGTATCAACGCCCTGACACACAGAGACGCCAGGGCATTAGGTTCAGTGGTGGCAGGTATGGTTACAGTTTCTGGAAGATTAGTTTACGTACTTTTTTTTTCCGGCGCCACGCACTTGTTTGTTGCTGCGAGTTTTGCTGTCAGTTTGAGACAAGATTGCGTGTTGTCAGAGGATCCGTTTGTGATCAGAGGTCCGGGCGGTCAGCTGTTTGTAGCTGAGGAGGTCTACACAGATTGTGAGGTCAGTATTGGGGGACATAGCCTCCCCGCTGACCTGATCGTGATACCTATGGAGGATTTTGGTGTGATTTTGGGGATGGATTGGCTGTCCGCTTACCATGCTTTAGTGGACTGTTTGAGAGGAAGATCGTCTTCTCCATACTGGAGATGCCTTCCTTTGAGTTTCACGGACAACCGGTGGACGGAGGTTTCAGGTCATTTCTGCACTTTGGGCAGCGAGACTTTTGGGCCAGGGGTGTGAGGGCTTTCTTGCTTGTGTAGTGGCAGAGCCCAACCTTCTGGTAGACTTTCAGAGCATCCCGGTGGTCAGAGAGTACCTTGACGTGTTTCTCGAGGAGCTGCAAGGACTACCACCTGAGCGTGAGATCAAGTTTGAGATCTCACTGGTACCGGGGACCAGCTCCATTTCTACAGCACCATATAGGATGGCACCACTTGAGCTGCGAGAGCTCAAGTCACAACTGCAGGACCTATTACAGAAGGGCTTTGTGAGGCCCAGTGCATCCCCATGGAGAGCCCCAATGTCGCTTTGTGTTGACTACCCTTATTACAAACACGCTTTCAAGATGCCTTTTTAAGATGTCTGGGAGGTGGCCCAGACGTCTGACCAGATGTCTGGAATCCCTTCTAGACGTCTGGGATTTAATTTCTGCGCCACACATAATTGCGTCTGCGCACCTGCGCGCGCAGACCTGCGAACCCCTCTTTTTCCCTCTCTCCTCCTGCAGGCGCAGACTGCGCTCTCTCTCTCTCCCCTCGCGGCCTTAAAAGGCCCTCGCCCTCTCCCTCACTCTCATCTCCTCCGCTTCCTTCTTCTTCTTCCAGTCGGTGTGAGAGTGCGAGCGCGAGCGAGCGGCGGCAGCGACAGCCGCGGCAAGTTGCGGGAGGAGGTGTCGCGCGAGGGAGGAGATGCCCGACCGTGAGGGCTCGAGCTCGCCGGGGCAGCTAGAGCCGGCCGGCGGGGGAGCTACGGGCGTGGAGCGTGGCTGGAGGGCTGCTGCAGCTCGAGCAACAGGCGGACGAAGCGCGGTGCGGCCGTGCGTCGCGGGCGGAGGGCGAGTCGAGCTCTGATTCTGGAAATTTTTCCAGAATCAGACGTCTGGGCATCCAACCAGACGAAGGTGAAGACGTCTGGAGGACTGTCCAGACGTCTGGCAAGTGAGTTATTTTCGTCCTTCTTCCTTTTCTGTGACCGTTCGTACTGAGCACGAGGAGTGGGTACGTGCAGGTTCTGAGATTCGCCATCCAATGCGAATCAGACATCTGGCCGCAGTGCCAGACAACGGGAAGGACTTCCAGACGTCCAGGGTGACCATCGGACGTCTAGGAACTAGGCCAGACGCCCCCGCAGGCTTCTGGACGTCTGAGAGACTACGCAGAACAAAGGTACCATCTGACCCACATTTTAAGACATCTGGAAGAGGTTCCAGACGTCTGATTTTGGACTGTTTCGTTGTTTTCGACCCGTTTAGGGCCCGTTCGGAGTCCGTTTTCCGCGTTTCGAGTTGCGTTCTTTTCGGAATAAGATCCTCTACCCGTTTACAGTAATTATATACTGTTCTGAGAAACTCCTTGTTTTTTATCCTTGTGATAGGACCCCATTTCATTTCGGTCTTGAGGATTGCGGAGGCGCGCGGGATTTCCAACCATGCCCCCAGTACTCCCGTTGTAGCTGGTAGAGTGGCTTTAAAAATTATTAACATAATTTGTTACAATTATGGAACAATTAATAGAACCTAGGGCATTGCATGAATCCTAGGGCTGGAAAACTAGATTGAATGATAGATCCTAGGGTATTGCATGAATCCTAGGGCTGGAAAACTACATTGAATGATAGATCCTAGGGTACGACATGAATCCTAGGACTGGAAAACTAGTGAAATGAATATAGATATTGCAGTCTTGGAAACTGTGGAAAGGAAATAATAGCTGCATGTAAATTGATTTTAACAGCTGCCTATTATGAATAAATGAACATGTTTGAGAATATGGGTTGTATGAACGTGAAACTGAAAGGGTGAAACCTGAATATGCTGAGTTAAAAGAGCTGGAACCCTACGGGGAGTTAGGAGTAGAACTCCTAGAAAGAGAATGAAATGGAACTGAGAAGGAAAGATGTCGAGGTGCGTTGTCTCTTGGGTACATAGTGCTAGGGGAAGCACTGTTACCTGCTTAGTGCAGAGCGGAGCCAGCTGCCCCAGGGACCCGGGGTTAGGTCTAGCCACTTTGTACCGACTTGTTGGCCCCTGTGTACACAGTACCGAGGAGAGTTACTAGTGTAGGGTGAGTACTAGCTACCCCACGGGCCCCGGGGTTCTGCTAGCTCACCTACACCGACTTGTTAGGCCCACTGGGCAAACCAGGGTAGTCAGGCGAAGGTGCGCGGACTGTGGAGGGGCAAGGCCCCTGTTTGGTTATTGTGGAGGGGTTGGACCCCTGTTACTGAGAGGGCTCTGCCCTATATTGGCTCCGTGCTATGCTTTGGGCGTACCCGTTAACGGAAACGACTGACCTCGTGCCAGTGCGGGGTAGCTACCCGTGCGTTTACCACGCGTGCCGTAGTCACCGTTACGTCTGTCAGTGACCTTGGGGTGGTTGACTGAGAGTAGGATCACCATGGGGGACTCTCCCGACCAGGAGAGCACCACGTGTTACTTCTACTGTTCGGAAAAGACTGCAATCAAGATCATTCCCACGTGGAACATTCGAGATCAAGTGAAGGATCTGAGAAATAGATAAATTGTGAAACAATAGAAAGACGCAAATAAAGGAAGAAGGAAAATAAAATAGCTACTGTACACTTTACTGCTTCTTTAATTTAGCTGCCACTCTACTCAGTGTTTCGCTGACGTGTTACACTCGTTACTTTTCCGGACCAGGTGTTGAGCAGCCAGGGTCAGCGGCTGCAAAGGATGTTGGGCCGAGTAGGGTCCAGTAGAGTTACCACTATTCTTTTGTGCCCTTTTTGTTCCACTGTAGTGAGTAGTTCTTGTTACTCTCTGTACTTTTCTTTACTTGTAGTTCATGTTATGTTATAAATGTTGTTCTACTGTTGTCGTGGTACATGCTGTAGTAGTTCTTTTCTTACTGCTGTATTTTGTTACTGCTTGTTATATTTCATGTTGAATGTGGTTTATTTTACTATTCTTTTGGTTACTTCCTCGTTGGACAACTAAGTCTTGGGATTAGTCGAGTCGGTCCGGTTCTCGTGTCTCGTAGGGACTCGGGAATCGGGTCGTTACAAGATGGTATCAGAGCAAGGTCATCCCGAGAAGTGAACCAACTGACTGGAAAATAACCAATTCACATGTATATAACTAGAGTAGCCACCACAACATATCTTTTGACATGAGCTCTTAGACGTTTCCGTTAGGTATCGTTCCATATTGACGTGTTCCGTTTTGTTTCGCATCTTGCCTCGTCGCGAAACTGGTGAGGCGGGCCGCAGGCGCGGTCGAGGACGAGGTTGGCGAGGTGGGCGTGCCGTTGCCGACGCCTCAGTGGACCAGCCACTACTCCTGGGCGTCCAGGCCCAGGACCTCGCCCAGCTGATACGGGATATTGTGCGAGAGGAGCTCCACCCACCGCCCCGAGCGCCTCCCCCTGGGGCTGCGGAGGGGGAGTCCTCTGTGGGACCACACGACGGACGCGGCGCTGGACACGGGGGAGGGGATGGGCCGCCGCCGCCCCCACCTTCCTCCGACACTTCTGTGCACGAGGCACCTTTGCCTGGAGGTGCACCAGCATCTCCACTGCAGCGCCACTCCGAGCTCTTCGGGCAGTTCCGGAAGCTGAAGCCCCCCTCCTTCAAGGGGGATGAGAACCTGACCGAGGCAGAGGACTGGCTCGAGCAGCTAGAGAAGATTTTCGACACCCTTCGCCGCCCGGTGGAGTGTCGCGTGGCCTTTGCTGCGTACCAGCTGGAGAGTGCGGCACACAGGTGGTGGAGGGTAGTCAGGGGACAGGAGAGGGACGAGCCGACCTGGGATTGGTTCGTCACCCTCTTCTGCGAGCAGTACTTTCCCCAGACGTGGCAGGACCAGAGGAGGCGGGAGTTCCACACTCTTCGCCAAGGGACGATGACTGTGAGCGCATACCGCACGCGTTTCCTGGAGTTGTCCCGCTTTGCAGCAACAGCGGTAGCTACTGAGGAGGAGCGCCTTTGGAGGTTCACCGAGGGGCTCCAGCCTGCGATTCGGGGGTATGTCAAACCCCTGAAGCTGCCTACGTTTTCGAGGGTGGTGGAGGCAGCCATCACTTACGAGGGGACCAACCCGTCCGCGCGAGACACTGACGGCAGGCGGAAGAGGCCCTTTCAGCCAGACTTTTCATAGGGCCGGTGAGAGAGGAGGCACGTGGCGTCCACAGGAGAGCCGTCACATTTTGCAGGGCCATCAGTGGCCTTTGGGGGTCCTCGACAGAGGCCAGTCGCCAGCACCGGACCCCCGCCCAGCCGACAGCAAGGACCCACTGAGGGTGGGAGTCGGGTTCCCCTCTGTTACCAGTGTGGCCAGCTGGGCCACATCAGGAGGGACTGCCTGTCTAGGGCAGGAGGTCAGCAGATACTTCCCACGCAGAGCACTGGAGGGCACACAGGAGGCCGCGGTTCCCAGGCGCGAGGAGGGGGACAGTAGTCACGAGGAGGGTATCGGCCAGCACCTGCCCGTCCGACGCAGAGTGTGGCTACTTCGTCCACACCTAAAGCTGAGGGGCATATCAACGCCCTGACACACAGGGATGCCAGAGCTTCGGGCTTGGTGGTGGCAGATATGGTTTCAGTTTCCGGCAGATTCATTTACACACTTTTCGATTCCGACGCTACGCACTCGTTTGTCGCAGCCAGTTTCGCAGTTAGTTTGGGTCAGGACTATACACTGTTAGAGAATCCGTTCGTAATCAGAGGTCCGAGTGGTCAGCTGTTTGTAGCTGAGGAGGTGTACACGGATTGCGAGGTCAGCGTTGGGGGACATAGCCTGCCAGCTGACCTGATTATGATACAGATGGAGGACTTTGGCGTAATTCTGGGGATGGACTGGCTGTCCGCTTACCACACCTTGGTAGACTATTTTGAGAGGAAGATTGTCTTCTCCATGCCAGAGTTGCCTTCTTTCGAGTTTCACGGACAGCCAGTGGACGGAGGCTTCAGGTGCATTTCGGCACTTCGGGCGACGAGACTTTTGAGCCAGGGGTGTGAGGGCTTCCTAGCTTGTGTGGTGGCAGAGCCCAGCCCTGTGGCAGACTTCCAGAGCATCCCAGTGGTCAGAGAGTACCCTGACGTGTTTCCAGACGAGTTACCAGGACTGCCGCCCGAGCGTGAGATCAAGTTTGAGATCTCACTAGTACTAGAGACCAGCCCCATCTTCACTGCGCCATACAGGATGGCACCGCTTGAGCTACGAGAGCTCAAGTCTCAATTGCAGGACCTTTTGGAGAAGGGTTTCGTGAGGCCCAGTGTGTCTCCCTGGGGAGGCCCGGTACTGTTTGTGAAGAAGAAGGATGGTACCCTAGGCCTTTGTGTGGACTACCGACAGTTGAATAGGGTCACCATCAAGAGCAGATATCCGCTGCCGAGGATCGACGACTTGTTTGACCAGTTGCGGGGTGCCACGGTGTTCTCCAAGATCGACTTGAGGTCTGGATACCACCAGTTGAGGATCAGAGAGGCAGACGTCTCCAAGACAGCTTTCCGCACCCGGTACGGACACTACGAGTTTTTGGTCATGCCGTTTGGGTTGACCAATGCCCCTGCTGCTTTCATGGACCTGATGAACCGGGTGTTTAGACCGTACTTGGACCAGTTCGTGGTGGTATTCATTGATGATGTACTCATCTATTCTCGAGATCGGACGCAGCACGGACAACACTTGCGGATGGTTCTGGACACTCTGAGACGACGTAGGTTGTATGCCAAATACAGCAAGTGCGAGTTCTGGTTGAGGGAGGTGACCTTCCTAGGTCATGTGATCTCTGGAGACGACTTGGCGGTGGACCCAGCCAAGGTTGAGGCGGTGCTCAGGTGGGAGAGACCGTGTTCAATCACTGAGATTCGCAGTTTCCTGGGACTGGCAGGCTACTACAGATGATTCATTAGAGGTTTTTCACAGATTGCGCGTCCTATGACACAGTTGACCCGGAAGGACGTGCCCTTCACTTGGACAGACGCCTGTGAGGCGTGTTTTCAGGAGCTGAAGGAGAGGTTGACCTCAGCTCCCGTGCTCACCGTCCCTGACAGTAGTGGCGGGTGCATTGTGTACACGGACGCCTCCTTGCAAGGGTTAGGAGGGGTGCTCATGCAGAGGGGTCACGTTGTCGCTTACGCTTCGCGGCAACTGAAGCCCCATGAGCATACCTACCCTACCCACGACCTGGAGTTGGCAGCTGTCATCTTCGCGCTGAAGACCTGAAGGCACTACTTGTACGGTGAGACCTTCGAGATTTTCACAGATCACAAGAGCCTCAGATACCTTTTTGATCAGAAGGAGCTCAACATGAGACAGAGACGTTGGTTGGAGCTCCTGAAGGACTACGACTGCAGCATTTCCTATCACCCGGGTAAGGCCAATGTGGTGGCTGACGCCTTGAGCCGGAAGGCGCCCGCACACTTGGCCAGTCTACAATTACAGAGTTGGAGCCTCCTGGAGGAGGTGGGCAGTTGGTGACCCCTGGAGTTACGGGGGCACTGTGGAGTAGTGACTGTGACACGACAGACTAGGCCAGAGCTGATAGACCGCATCATCACAGGACAGATGGCCGATCCGTACTTGCAGTTCTTGCGCGATAGAGTACTGTCAGGAGACCTAGGGGACTTCTCTTTCACAGACTAGGTGCTGTGCCTGAGGGGACGATTGTGCGTTCCCAGGGATGAGGAGCTGTTGAGAGAGCTCCTGATTGAGGCACACGGTTCCAGATTCACCATACATCCCGGAAACACGAAGATGTACCACGACTTGAGACGCGAGTTTTGGTGGAGGGGGATGAAGTGGGATGTGGGTGAATTCGTGCAATAGTGCTTAGTGTGTCAGCAGGTGAAAGCCGAGCATCAGAGGCCTGCAGGGCTGCTACAGCCGCTTCCAGTGCCAGAGTGGAAGTGGGAGAGCATCACCATGGACTTGGTGGTGGGTTTACCTGTTACCCAGCGAGGACACGATGCAGTCTGGGTAATTGTGGATAGACTGACGAAGACGGCACGATTCTTGCCGATCCGAGTCACTTTGGGACCAGCACAGTTGGCAGAGAGGTATATCCGCGATGTGGTACGAGTACACGGAGTTCCGCGGGAGATCGTATCTGATCGGGATACCTGCTTTACATCCCAGTTTTGGGCTGAGTTTCAGCAGGCCCTGGGGACGCGGTTGAGGTTTAATACAGCTTACCACCCCTAGACGGACGGACAGTCTGAGCGCACGATACAGACACTTGAGGACCTTTTGCGTGCCTGTGTACTGGGCTGGAGGGGCTCTTGGGAGGAGCACCTACCCCTGGCGGAGTTTGCATACAACAACAGCTATCACTCGAGCATCGGCATGGCTCCCGACGAGGATCTGTACGGACAGAGGTGTACAGCACCCTTGAGTTGGGTTGAGGTGGGGACCAAGTGGGAGGTTGGCCCCAGGTTGATCCGGCAGAGTCAGGAGCTAGTCGAGCAGATCCACAGGCGACTCCGCACTGTCAGGAGCAGACAGAAGAGCTACGTGGATCGAAAACGCAGAGAGGTGCAGTTCGAGGTTGGGGACCACGTCTTTCTTCGTGTTTCGCCCATGAAGGGCCTACAGCGGTTTGGGGTGAGAGGGAAGCTCGCGCCGAGGTTCGTGGGGCCCTTTGAGGTCCTGGAGTAGGTTGGACCCATTACTTACAGACTTGCCCTCCCTCCACAGCTTTCTGGTGTACACGACGTGTTCCACGTGTCCAACCTCCGGAAGTACGTAGCTGATCCCAGTCACGTACTGAGTCACGAGAGCGTCGAGGTGGGCGACGACCTGACCTACCCCGAGCGGCTAGTGCAGATTCTAGACCGAGCCGTCCGCAGTTGAGACGAAAGCAAGTACCCCTGGTGAAGGTTCTGTGGAGGAGCCAGCGGTACGAGGAGGCTACCTGGGTGCCTGAGGCAGCAATGCGGGGCGGTACACGGAGCTCTTCACGGGTACGTCTTTTGGACCGACTTCGGTCCTCTTTGAGTTATGTTTTTATATGACGTTTGTCTCGCACCCTAGTTAGCGCAAGTTTCGGGGACGAAACTTCCTTTGAGTTTGTTATATTGTTACAAACTCGCTTTCAAGACGCCTTTTTAAGACGTCTGGGAGGTGGCCCAGACGTTTGACCAGACGGCTGGAACCCCTTCCAGACGTCTGGGATTTAATTTCTGCGCCACGCACAATTGCATCTGCGCGCCTACGCGCGCAGACCTGCGAACCCCTCTTTTTCCCTCTCTCCTCCTGCAGGCGCAGACTGCGCTCTCTCTCTCTCTCCCCCCCCGCAGGGCCTTAAAAGGCCCTCGCCCTCTCCCTCACTCTCATCTCCTCCGCTTCCTTCTTCTTCTTCCAGCCGGTGCGAGAGTGCGAGCGCGAGCGAGCGGCGGTAGCAGCAGCCACGGCGAGTTGCGGGAGGAGGTGTCGCGCGAGGGAGGAGACGCCCGACCGTGAGGGCTCAAGCTCGCCGGGGCAGCTAGAGCCGGCCGGCAGGGGAGCCGCGGGCGTGGAGCGTCTCTGGAGGGCTGCTGCAGCTCGAGCAGCAGGCGGACGAGGCACGGCGCGGCCGTGCATCGCGGGCGGAGGGCGAGTCGAGCTCTGATTCTAGAAAATTTTCAAGAATCAGACATCTAGGCTTCCAACCAGACAACGATGAAGACGTCTGGAGGACTGTCCAGACATCTGGCAAGTGAGTTATTTTTGTCCTTCTTCCTTTCCTGCGACCGTTCATACTGAGCACGAGGAGTGGGTACGTGCATGATCTGAGATTCGCCATCCAACGTGAATCAGACGTCTGGCCGCAGTGCCAGATGACAGGAAGGACTTCCAGACGTCCGGGGTGACCATCGGACGTCTGGGAACTAGGCCAGATGCCCCTGCAGGCTTCTGGACGTCTGAGAGACTACGCAGAACAAAGGTACCATCTGACCCACATTTTAAGACGTCTGGAAGAGGTTCTAGACGTATGATTTTGGACAGTTTCGTTGTTTTCGACCCGTTTAGGGCCCATTCGAAGTCTGTTTTCCGCGTTTCGAGTTGCTTTCTTTTCGGAATAAGATCCTCTACCCGTTTATAGTAATTATATACTATTCTGAGAAACTCCTTGTGTTTGATCCTTGTGATAGGACCCCATTTCATTTCAGTCTTAGGGATTGCGAAGGCGCGCGGGATTTCCAACCACGCCCCCAGTACTCCTGTTGTAGCTGGTAGAGTGGCATTTAAACATTATTAACATAATTTGTTACAATTATGGAACAATTAATAGAACCTAGGGCATTGCATGAATCCTAGGAATGAGAAACCAGATTGAATGATAGATCCTAGGGTATTGCATGAATCCTAGGGTCGGAAAACTAGATTGAATGATAGATCCTAGGATACGGCATGAATCCTAGGACTGGAAAACTAGTGAAATGAATATAGATATTGCAGTCTTGGAAACTGTGGAAAGGAAATAATAGCTGCCTATAAATTGATTTAACAGCTACCTGTTATGAATAAATGAACATGATTGAGAATATGGGTTGTATGAACGTGAAACTGGAAAGGTGAAACCTGAATGTGCTGAGTTAAAAGAGCTGGAACCCTACGGGGAATTAGGAGTAGAACTCCTGGAAAGAGAATGAAATGGAACTGAGAAAGAAAGATGTGGAGGTGCGTTGTCTCTTGGGTACATAGTGCCAGGGGAAGCACTTGTTACCTGCTTAGTGCAGAGCGGAGCCAGCCGCCCCAGGGACCCGGGGTTAGGTCTGGCCACTTTGTACCGACTTGTTGGCCCTCGTGTACACAGTACCGAAGAGAGCTACTAGTGTAAGGCGAATACTAGCTACCCCACGGGCCCCGAGGTTCTGCTAGCTCACCTACACCAACTTGTTAGGCCCACTGGGCAAACCAGGGTAGTCAGGCGAGGGTGCGCGGACTGTGGAGGGGCAAGGCCCCTGTTTGGTTACTGTGGAGGGGTTGGACCCCTGTTACGGAGAGGGCTCTGCCCTATACTGGTTCCGTGCTGTGCTTTGGGCGCACCTGTTAACAGAAATGACTGACGGCGTGCCAGTGCGGGGTAGCTACCCGTGTGTTTACCGCGCGTGCCGTAGTCACCGTTACGTCTGTCAGTGACCTTGGGGTGGTTGACTGAGAGTAGGATCACCACGGGGAACTCTCCCGGCCAGGAGAGCACCAAGTGCTACTTCTACTGTTCGGAAAAGGCTGCAATCAAGATCGTTCCCACGAGGAACATTCGAGATCAAGTGAAGGATTTGAGAAATAGATAAATTATGAAACAATAGAAAGACGTAAATAAAGGAAGAAGGAAAATAAAACATCTACTGTACACTTTACTGCTTCTTTAGTTTAGCTGCCACTCTACTCAGCGTTTCGCTGACGTGTTACACTCGTTACTTTTTAGGACCAGGTGTTGAGCAACCAGGGTCAGCGGCCGCAGAGGATGCTGGGCCGAGTAGGGTCCAGTAGAGTTACCACTGTTCTTTTGTGGCCTTTTTGTTCCACTGTAGTGAGTAGTTCTTGTTGCTCTCTGTACTTTTCTTTACTTGTAGTTCATGTTATGTTATAAATGTTGTTCTACTGTTGTGGTGGTACATGCTGTAGTAGTTCTTTTCTTACTGCTATATTTTGTTACTGCTAGTTCTTTTGGTTGCTTCCGCGTTGGACGACTAGGTGTTGGGATTAGTCGAGTCGGTCCGGTTCTCGTGTCTCGTAGGGACTCGGAAATCAGGTCGTTACAACCCTGGTCACCATCAAGAACAGGCATCCGCTGCTGAGGATTGATGATCTGTTTGACCAGTCATGAGGTGCCACGGTATTCTCCAAGATAGATCTGAGATCAAGTTACCACCAGTTGAGGATCAGGGAGACTAATGTCTCCAAGACAACTTTCCGCACCCGGTACGGACACTACGAGTTTTTGGTCATGCCGTTTGGGCTAACCAGCGCCCCCACTGCCTGCATGGATTTGATGATCCGAGTGTTCAGACCGTATCTGGATCAGTTTGTGATGGTGTTTATTGATGATGTGCTTATTTACTCGCGGGATCAGGCGCAGCACGGACAACACTTGCGGATGGTTCTGGACACGTTGAGACGACGCAGGCTGTGTGCCAAATATAGCAAGTGCGAGTTTTGGTTGAGGTAGGTGACCTTCTTTGGTCATGTGATTTCAGGGGATGGCTTAGCTATGGATCCAGCCAAGGTGGAGGCAGTACTCAGGTGGGAGAGGCCACGTACAGTGACAGAGATCCACAATTTCTTGAGACTGGTAGGTTACTACTAGCGGTTTATCAGGGGTTTCTCGCAAATTGCACGTCCTATGACTCAGCTGACCTGGAAGGACGTGCCCTTTGCTTGGGCAGATGCTCGTGAGGCATGTTTTCAGGAGTTGAAAGAGAGGCTGACTTCGGCTCCTGTGCTTATCATCCCAGATAGCAGTGGCGGTTTCGTTGTCTACACGGACGCTTCGTTGCAGGGGTTAGGGGGTGTGCTCATGCAGCGGGGTCACGCTGTCGTTTACGCTTCGCGACAATTGAAGCCCCATGAGCATAGCTACCCTACCCATGACTTAGATCTGGCAGCTGTTGTCTTCGCGCTGAAGACATGGAGGCACTACCTTTACGGTGAGACTTTTAAGATATTCACGGATTATAAGAGTCTCAGGTATTTGTTTGATCAGAAGGAGCTTAACATGAGACAGAGATGTTGGTTAGAGCTCCTGAAGGATTATGACTGCAGCATCTCCTACCATCTAGGGAAGGCCAACGTGGTGACTGACGTCTTGAGCTGGAAGGCACCCGCCTACTTGGCCAGCTTACAGGCACAGAGTTAGAGACTTATGGAGGAATTGGGAAGTTGGTGACCCCTAGAGTTACAGGGACACTGTGGGACAGTGACAGTAACACGACAGACGAGACTAGAGCTGATAAACCGCATCGTCAAAGGACAGATGACAAATCCGTATCTGCAATCGTTGCGAGACAGAGTACTGTCAAGGGACCCAGGAGACTTCTCTTTTACAGACGAGGTGCTGCACATGAGGGGACATTTGTGTGTTCCCAGGGACGAGGAGTTGGTGGGAGAAATCTTGACTGAGGCACACGGGTCCATGTTCACCATACATCCCGAGAACACGAAGATGTACCATGATCTGAGGCGTGACTTTTGGTGGAGAGGGATGAAGCAGGATGTAGGTGAGTTCATGCAGCAGTGTTTGGTGTGCCAGCAAGTGAAGGCCGAGCATCAGATGCCTGCAGGGCCGTTGCAACCACTTCCTGTGCCAGAGTAGAAATGGGAGAGCATCACCATGGACTTGGTGGTGGGCTTGCCCGTTACCCAGTGAGGACACGACACAGTCTAGGTGATAGTAGACAGATTAACGAAGATGGCACGTTTCCTGCAGATCCGAGTCACCTTGGGACCAGCGCAGTTGGCAGAGAGGTATATTCGTGACGTGGTACGCCTGCACGGAGTTCCGTGTGAGATTGTATCCGACTGGGATACCCGTTTTACTTCCTAGTTTTGGGCTAAGTTTCAGTAGGCTCTGGGGACACGGTTGAGGTTCAGTACTGGACTGGAGGGGTTCTTAAAAGGAGCACTTACCCTAGCAGAGTTTGCATATAATAACAGTTATCACTCGAGTATCAACATGGCACCCTACGAAGCTCTGTAAGGACGGAGGTGTACTGCGTCCTTGAGTTGGGTTGAGGTGGGGACCAAGTGGGAGGTTGGCCCCAGGCTGATCCGGCAGAGTCAGGAGGTGATAGAGCAGATTCATAGACGACTTCACACTGTCAAGAGCAGACAGAAGAGTTATGATGATCGGAAGCGCAGAGAGGTGCAGTTCGAGGTTGGGGATCACGTCTTGCTTCGTGTTTCTCCCATGAAGGGCCTGCAACGTTTTAAGGTGAAAGGGAAGCTTGCGCTGAGGTTTGTGGGGTCCTTTGAGGTCATGGAGCGGGTGGGACCCATTGCTTACAGGCCTGCCCTTCCTCTCCAGCTTTTTGGTGTGCACGACGTGTTCCACGTGTCCAACCTCAGGAAGTACGTGGCCGATCTCAGTCACGTTCTGAGCCACGAGAGTGTCGAGGTGGGTAACGACCAGACCTACCCTGAGCGGCCAGTACAGATACTAGATAGAGCTGTCCGGAGTTTGAGACTGAAGCAAGTACCCCTTGTGAAGGTCTTATGGAGGAGCCAGAGGTACGAGAAGGCTACCTGGGAGCATGAGGTGGCTATGCGAGAGCAGTACATAGAGATTTTTGAGGGTACGTCTTTTTGGACCGGCTTTGGTCCTCTTTAAGTTTGTTATGCGTATATAGTTCTTTTTCCGCACCCCAGCTAGCTTAAGTTTCGGGGACGAAACTTCCTTTAACTTTGTTATGATGTAAAGACCTGTTCTGTCCTGAGCCTTTTAAGACGTTTGAACTGTCGGTCAAACGTCTGGTCAAACGTCTGGGCCCCTTCCAAGACGTCTGGAAATCAAAAGTTTGGTATGAGCCTTCGCGTCAGCGCACGGGCTGCGCGTAGACAGTACCTCTCTTCTCTCTCCTTCCCTCTTCCCTCCTCCACTGAACCCTAATGCACCTCTGTAAAACCCCTCTCCCCCTCTTCCTTTCTTCCCAACTTCACCACAGCCGGCCACCTTCTTCTTTTCCTCTCCACAGCGAGAGGAGCGAGCGCAAGAGAGAGTGCGAGAGTGGCGACGAGGAGGAGAGGCGGCGTGAGGAGAAGAGGAAGAGCTTGAGCTTACGAGCTCGTGGGAGCTCGTTGGAGGGTACACGGCTGATGAGAGCCTCATCATGAACCCTAACTAGCTTACTTTGATCTAATAAAATGAACAAAAGCTCCTACATAACCTAAAGGAGGGCCTAATGCAGGGAATTACTAATCTGAGAAGAGAACATGAAATAAGGGGTAAAACTGTAATTTTACCATTGCAGTGCATCAACGGGATTTCTAAGAGTCTAGACATAGGTCAATTGGACTTAATAAGAGAAAAAGTGGGATGGCTTGGTCAGAAAAGGGTTATGGCGAAATCTACGAATTAAATGTCATTCTGTAACCCTAAAACAAACCCGCTTTAATTCACAAGGTTCAAGGAAAGATAAAAATCAACTAAACCCTCTAAAATTCATGGAAAAATATCCCCTAGGGTTTAGAACCTTCAATTTGGCATTTGGAACCTGTTTTGACCTAGATTGGGGTCCATGCCCAATATTTGACCTAATTTAAGTTTTTATGCAAAATATCCAGTCAAACGTGGTCAAACCTAAAATCCAACTTCACAATTGGATTCCTTAGGTCCAAATTAGGTTTATTCCAAAATTTGGACCTAAGGGAAGGTCGTCTTGACCCACTTTGCAAATTGGTCCTCTAAATTACATTAAGACCCTCAACTTTTTGACACCCTTGCAAATTCCCCCTAACTTCTTCGTCTGTTTCTTCATTTCGATCCCTCTGCATTTGCAACAGGGACCATATCTCCAATGACTTCGCGTGGAGGTTTACGCCTCACCTGCACAGGGAGCTGCCCCTAGATTTGAAAGGGGAGCTCCCTGCGGAGCCCCCTACCGAATGGGCAGTTCCTCATGCCCCGAAACCCACCATACCTCTCGTGTGAATGCTCGAGAGGTATGGGTCTCCGACCGGCCTTACCTCTGGTGTGGCTTTCTCACCGTCTCAGTGCGCTTCCCACCCTACCTGCGCTTATTTAAGGAAGAGTTGACCACGCCGCTTCCTTTAAGCTCAAAATTGGCCAGAGATCTCCCTCAAATTCCTCTCCTCACTCCGGCTAACTGCCAAAAGCTTTCGGCGACTCCTCCTCCCTCTTCTCGTCGCTCTGCCACCATACCAGTGGCAGAGCCAGCTCCGCCGTTCTCCGTGCCGTGTAGTACCAGCGCGCGTCCTCCAGCCCTCTTCCTCGTCGCAGTCTTCTTCCCCTGGGCATCTTCGTCTCCGGCGACGACAGGCACCCGCCGCTCACCCTCCGCCTCCCCCTTCGCTCTAAACATCTTAGATAAGTCCCTCTTTCTCCCATCTTTATTTCCCCCTTATCAGTTGTTATTTTCAACCCCTCGACAGTCGCCAACCACAACCATCATCCACACCTCCGGTAGACCACCGGTGAGGTACCCTGCCACTCTACGCCTCCATCCACCTCGCCAAAACCCTCAGAAGCTCCACCATCACTCCCTGATAATTTTCCCCTTCTCCATCGATCACCACACTCTCCACACTCTAACCCCTAACACACCCACCTGCACCTCCACAGTGTGCCCTAGGCACGCACCCATAGGCGTTCCCACACCTCGCCGACCATCTTTGCACATTCGCCACACCTTGGCAAACCTCCCCAAGGCATCTGACAGGGCCGCGAGGCTTGTTCGTGTTTTCAGGTTCCAGGGGCTCGCCGCCATTGGAGCGCAGTGATGAGAATCTCATCATGAACCCTAACTAGTATAATCTAATCCAAATATGTGTGAAAAAGCCCCTACAAAACCCAAAGAGAGGCTTAACTCAGAGAATTCTGAGTTAAAGAATAAAATAAATCATAAGGGGTAAAATTGTAATTTTACCAATGCAGTATGCGAACAGGGTAATTAAGGGTCCAAACACAGGTCAAACAAGCTTAACAATGAGGGAAGTGGGATGATCTGATCTGGAAAGGGTTATAGCAACTTCTAGGAATTAAATGACATTCTGTAACCCTAAAAGAAACCCACTTCAATTCATGAGGTTCGAGGTAGGGTAAAAATCAACTAAACCTTCTAAAATTCATAGAAAAATATTCCCTAGGGTTTAGAACCTTCAATTTGGCCTTTGAAACCTATTTTGACCTAAAATGAGAACCATGCCCAATTAATAACTTAATTTAGGTTTTTACGCAAATTGACCAGTCAAACATGGTCCAACCTAAAATCAAAATTCACCATCAAAATCCTTAGGTTCAAATTAGTCTGGTATAAAAACTTGAGCCTAAGAAAAGACCATCTTGACCGACTTTACCAATTGGTCCTCTTTATTTACTTTTTTACCCTTATCTTTTGAAACCCTTGCATTTAGACCCCCAACTTCTCATCATTCTTTACAGAACGGTCCTCCCTGCCACTTCTGCACAGCGCCATGCCTCCGGCGACCTTGCATGGAGGATGGCACCTCGCAGGGAAGGGCGGCTATCCTCTGGACGTCGTAGGGACCCTCCCTTGCCCTTTGCCATCAACCATGCCTCTGTTGCGAACGCACAAAAGGCATGGGTATCCTCTCCGGACACTCTCCTACGAGGCTGGGACGTCACCTCCTCGTTTCCCTTTCCACGCCAAGACCTATATAAGGAGTGGCAAGGTCAGTCGACTCCTTCAAGCTTCCTCTGGCGGAGAAATATCCCACCTTTCGTCTCTTCCTCCTCCGGTCAAAGCGCCCGAAGCCTTCGGCGATCTCCTCCTCCTCGTCGCTCTGCTGCCTTACCTGTAGCAAAGTTTACTCTGCCCTGTCATCCGCGCTAGGCCGTACCAGCTGGCGCCCTCCGTCTGCCTCCTCGTCGCCGATACCCTCCTCTAGGGCATCTTCGTCCTCAACTTCGGCAAGCATGAGCCGGGCACTGCTCTCTTCCCCTTCGTCGAGTAAACAGGTACAGAGTTTCCTCTCTCTCTCCCTTACATTTTCCCTCTCTTAATTTACCTTTTTACTCCACCGCACGCGACTTCCACCTCCACCTGCTCCGTCTCCGATCACCTTCTCCGGCGAGTCCATCCCACTTCCACAGACCTCCACACTCCTTGCCGACTACCCCAGGAGCTTCCCCTCACTCCACTCAACCGATCCCCCCTCTCCATTCACTGCCAACCACCGCCCAATCACCCCCCGAACAAACCCATCTTCCCGCACACAGTCTGACCTAGGGCTACCTCCACATGCGCCCTCACGCCTCGCCGACCCCCACACTGTCTTCGCCGCACTCCGGCGAAGCTTCCCCCATTTTCTGATGTGGTCGAGAGGCCGTCATTCTGCTTTCAGGTCGGAGCCCCCTCGTGCCATTGCTAAGCTGCTGCAGCTCCAGGCGTTCTCCAGCCCAGGTGCGAGTCCCAGGCAATGCGGATTGCTACTGCGAAGGAGCCCAGGCTTGCAAATTGGGTCGCAAGCCTCACAACTGCCCCAATTGGCTGCAGTTCCCTCACCTGCGGGTGCGAGATTTAGAGTATGCAACCAAGCGCCCACACTTAAATTGAAAAAGTGTATCGGACTTACTGCCTTCGATACACAAGGGTCAGGTCCCTCTCACCCACACGCAGCGCGCCACGCACTCGCTCGCCCTCGCCCACGCTCACGCCCCGCAGGTGTTACGAACGCGGCTTCAAGACATATTTTAAGACATCTGGGAGGTGGCCCAGACGTCTGACCAGACGTCTGGAACCCCTTCCAAACGTCTGGGATTTGATTTCTGTGGCACGCGCGATTTCGTCTGCGCGCCTGCGCCCGCAGACCTACGACGCCTCATTTTCCCTCTCCTCCTGCGGGCGCAGCCTGCGCCCCTCTCTCTCGCTCTCTCTCCCCGCGCGGCTTTAAAAGGGCCCTCGCCCTCTCCCTCACTCTCATCTCCTCTACTCCCTTCTTCTTCTTCCAGCCAGTGCGAGAGTGAGCGAGCGGCGGCAGCCGCGGCAGGTGTGCGGGAGGAGGCGTTGCGCGAGGGAGGAGACGCTCGGCCGTGAGGGCTCGAGCTTACCGGGGCAGCTGGAGCCGACCGGCGGGGGAGCAGCGGGCGCGGAGTGTCGCGGGAGGGCTGCTACAGCTCGAGCAGCAGATGAACGAGGCGCGGCGCGGCCGTGCGTCGCTGGCGGAGAGCGAGTCGAGCCCTGATTCTGGAAATTTTTCCAGAATCAGACGTCTGGGCTTCCAACCAGACGACGGTGGAGACGTCTGGAGGACTGTCCAGACGTCTGGCAAGTAAGTTATTTTTATCTTTCGTCCTTTTCTGCGACCGTTGTACTGAGAATGATGAGTGGGTACATGCAGGCTCTAAGATTCGCATCCAACGCGAATCAGACGTCTGGCCGCAGTGCCAGACGACTGGAAGGACTTCCAGACGTCCGGGGTGACCATCGGACGTCTGGGAACTAGGCCAGACGCCCTTGCAGGCTTCTGGACGTCTGAGAGACTACACAGAGCGAAGGTATCCTCTGAACCACCTTTTAAGACTTCTGGAAGAGGTTCCAGACGTCTGATTTTGGACTGTTTCGTCGTTTTCGACCCGTTTAGGATCCGTTCGGAGTCCGTTTTCCGCGTTTCGGGTTGCGTTCTTTTCGGGATAAGATCCTCTACCCATTTCCAGTAATTATATACTATTCTGAGAAACTCCTTGTGTTTGATCCTTGTGTTAGGACCCCGTTCTATTGTAGTCTCGGGGGTTGCGGAGGCGCACGGGATTTCCGACCACGCCCCCAGTACTTCCGTTGTAGCTGGTAGAGTGGCTTTAGAAATTATTAACATAATTTGTTACAATTATGGAACAATTAATAGAACCTAGGGCATTGCATGAATCCTAGGGTTGGAAAACTAGATTGAATGATAGATCCTAGGGTATTGCATGAATCCTAGGGCTGGAAAACTAGATTGAATGATAGATCCTAGGGTACGACATGAATCCTAGGATTGGAAAACTAGTGAAATGAATATAGATATTGCAGTCTTGGAAACTGTGGAAAGGAAATAATAGCTGCATGTAAATTGATTTTAACAGCTGCCTGTTATGAATAAATGAACATGTTTGAGAATATGGGTTGTATGAACGTGAAACTGAAAGGGTGAAACCTGAATGTGCTGAGTTAAAAGAGCTGGAACCCTCAGGGAGTTAGGAGTAGAACTCCTGGAAGAGAATGAAATTAAACTAAGAAGGAAAGATGTGGAGGTACGTTGTCTCTTGGGTACGTAGTGCTAGGGGAAGCACCTGTTACCTGCTTAGTGCAGAGCGGAGCCAGCTGCCCCAGGGGCCCGGGGTTAGGTCTGGCCACTTTGTACCGACTTGTTGGCCCTCGTGTACACAGTACCGAGGAGAGCTACTAGTGTAGGGCGAGTACTAGCTACCCCACGGGCCCCAGGGTTCTGCTAGCTCACCTACACTAACTTGTTAGGCCCACTGGGCAAACCAGGGTAGTCAGGCGAGGGTGCGCGGACTATGGAGGGGCAAGGCCCCTGTTTGGTTACTGTGGAGGGGTTGGACCCCTGTTACTGAGAGGGCTCTGCCCTATACTAGTTCCGTGCTGTGCTTTGGGCACACCCGTTAACGAAAACGACTGACCGCGTGCCAGTGCGGGGTAGCTACCCGTGCGTTTACCGCACGTGACGTAGTCACCGTTACGCCTGTCAGTGACCTTGGGGTGGTTGACTGAGAGTAGGATCACCATGGGGGACTCTCCCGGCCAGGAGAGCACCACGTGTTACTTCTACTGTTCGGAAAAGACTGTAATCAAGATCGTTCCCACGAGGAACATTCGAGATCAAGTGAAGGATCTGAGAAATAGATTAATTGTGAAACAATAGAAAGACATAAATAAAGGAAGAAAGAAAATAAAACAGCTACTGTACACCTTACTGCTTCTTTAGCTTTAGCTACCACTCTACTCAGCGTTTCGCTGACGTGTTACACTCGTTACTTTTCAGGACCAGGTGTTGAGCAGCCAGGGTCAACGGCTGCAGAGGACGCTGGGCCAAGTAGGGTCCAGTAGACTTACCACTGTTCTTTTGTGCCCTTTTTGTTCCACTGTAGTGAGTAGTTCTTGTTACCCCCGCACTTTTCTTTATTGGTAGTTCATGTACGTTATAAATGTTGTTCTACTGTTGTGGTAGTACATGTTATAGTAGTTCTTTTTCTTATTGCTGTATTTTGTTACTGCTAGTTATATTTCATGTTGAATGTGGTTTATTTTACTGCTCTTTTAGTTACTTTCTCGTTGGACGACTAGGTCTTGGGATTAGTCGAGTCGATCCGGTTCTCGTGTCTCGTAGGGACTCGGGAATCGGGTCGTTACAGCGGGTAGAGGCCGAATCCGACTACCCGACCACGCACTCCTTGCCCACCACCGCACGCCGGTGGGCCTGATCCCGAGCGCGCTACCCGAACCCGATTACCCGGCTTTGGGAGAGCAGTCCTAAGAGAGATTATGAGAAAGAGAGAGATGCGGGGAAGGGTAGGGGTAGGTTTTGCACTGACCACTGTGCGTGCATGCAGGGAAGAAAGAAAGAAGAAGAAGAAGCAAGCTAAGGAAGAAGAAGAGAGGAGGAGCGACCAAAGCCTTTGCCACACAGAGGAGCTGAAGGAGAAAGGAAGGAGAGGAGCTGAAGAGAGGAAGCCGCATTGTAGCAAACCCATAGTTAAGTCATCTGAGCATCAAGTCAGACGACGGAAGGGCGGCGGCCAGAACAAAAGAAGAGAAAAGAAGAGGAACTGTAAGAGAAGAAAAGAAAGAAGGAAGCAGAGAAGAAGAAAAAGAAAAGAGAAGCAAAAGCAGAGAAGAAGAAAAAGAAAAGAAGAGAAGCAGAAAGAAGAAGAAGATCACCACAGCCGCAGAAGAAGAATAAAAGAAAAGAAAGAAGAAGAAAGGAATACTCTGCAGGAAAAAGAAGAGAAGGAGATCAGCTGGAAGAAAAAGAAGGACAAAACGAAGAGGAAGAGAGAAGAAGAAGCCAAGAGAACTCTAGCTCCCCCGCTCTCTCTCTCTCTTATTTTTGTAACCTAATTGAGAACTTTTACACTTCTAGAATTCCAGTTGCTCCCTGAGTTCAACCTCGGGAAAACTTTTTTCCGAGTAAAAAATTTGTAGTAATCTGGTAGCTGTTTTGTCATGTACTGCAACGATTGTAAACCACAATAACATAAAGACGAAACCACGCTCCACCAGTTTTTGGCGCCGTTGCCGGGGTGCAACGGCGCCAAAAACTGGTGGAGCGTGGTTTCGTCTTTATGTTATTGTGGTTTACAATCGTTGCAGTACATGACAAAACAGCTACCAGATTACTACAAATTTTTTACTCTAGAAGCCATAAATTCTGTATTGACTTTCTATTAATCTCTTCTCTTTTTGTGTGCAGGCACAGGAAATCAAGAAGACAAGCAGCCGCACAACAACCACTCCGAGGACAGATAATTTTCTATCCTCTCATTTTAACCCCTAAAATTCTAAAGAGGAAGAAAAGAAAAAAAAAGAGAACAAGCAATATAGGTATAACCTGTCTTCCATACCTAGTGAATCATCAAAAGCTGCATGTTTTCAATTTCAACCCACTATTTCTGCACACACTATTAAGGGTATTTAAGGGCTAACACCTTCTTGCTTGAGCCCTAATTACCCAACAAGGAGCTAACTGGACCAAGTAGAGCCAACATAAGATTCAACATTAGGGTTTTAGAGACACACTCCTTAAGCAAGAATTGAGAAATCCCAAAAGAAGTGTACCTAAGCCATTGATTGAAAATACTTATTCAAAGAAACCCTAAGCAATTTGGCTCTTTAAAGAAACTTGAACCCTAAAAGACAAGATCTAATAAGCTCTCAAAGTAACTAGCCGGTGAAGTTGAGCCCTTGGGTCAACCAACCTTCAACTTAGGTCACTCTTTGCACTCAAAAGACTAAAAGTTCAAGTGAAAATCTAAGCACCTTGATCTTAAACTAAAAGTGGTAGACTTAAGAAGTCAAGATCCCCATTCTGGTCTACCTGGAATCTCAGTGACAAGAGAGGTTGGGTGGGGGAAATCCTGTAACCCGTGGGGATGCTCTACCGTGTAGGGGTCTTCACGGGACTCACCCTCTCTGGCTGCTCAGGTAGTTCTCAGGTGGCCGATCTTTTGATCAAGGGGTCCATCTGCCCCGCACCTCTATAGTCACCCAACATTTTGGGTGTCTTGATTGGGTCCAGCACCTACTAAACTCATCTTCTCCATTAGTGTATGTTTGGTAGGAGGTCCTTGAAACCTCCGTTAAAACTTCACTCTCCTCGAGGCCAAGCCTCAGTGCCCTTGTTTGAGCAAACACTTCGCATCGACCTCTCCTCAGACTCCGAACCCAACTCACCTTCTTCTTCCCCAATGGCTCAGCCAGTTGAGGAAGAGAACAATCTAGAGCACCAGCTCCAGCGACACAATGACCTCTTCCAGAACTTTGTGCACCCACCGCAACGTCCTATGATGCGGGACCATTATAATCTTGCTGCGGTGGCTATTGAGCCTCAAGTCAGAATCCCGACTGGAGGACCTGATTCTGAATTAAAGCCCAATATGATTCATGCCATACCTAAATTTCATGGGCTTAATTCTGAAGATCCCTTCCAGCACATCAAACAGCTGAAGCATCTGGCCCAAACTTTTGGGTCAATTGTACAAAATTGGGATATTCCCCTCATGAAGATGTTCTCCTTCTCCCTTATGGACAAGGCCGCTCATTGGTACCAAACACAGACTCGGCCGATCAACACCTGGGAAGAACTTCAGTCCGAGTTATTGAAGAAGTTCTTTCCCGTTGGTCGGACCAATGCCTTGCGCCATCAGATTACCCACTTCACTCAGCAAACAGGAGAACCTCTCCATGAGGCATGGGATCGCTTCCAGGATCTCATGAGAAAGTGCCCCCATCACGGAGTTCCTAAATGGGAACAAGTCCAGTCTTTTTACCAGGGACTCCATGAGGATATTAGGCTTTTCGTCAATACACCTTGAGGAGGGAATATCATGGGTCAGCATGAGGACACCGTGTGGGAGATTCTCGAAAATATATGCGAGAACTCCATCAATAATGACTTCATGGGATTATTCGACAGGACGAATACCCGCGCATCGACGAACCTTAGGGGAGCACAGGAGACGCAGGGCCTGTCTGCATCAGTTGACCTGGAATTGATGGCTAGTCGATTGGACAAGGTCTCTATCATCGAGAAGAAGGTGGACGAGCTGACTCAGCACTTGCAGCGAGCCACCTCTGCGCATAATTCCTTTGCACAGCCTCCTTCCACACGGGAGACTGTGCAAAACATTCTCCACTGACCTTCTCCTGGGATGGATCCATATCCACCCCCATCTGATTCTCGGATCGGAGGATCCTCCGATCCTTTCTATACTAGCCAGGGGAATTCCATTCCCCCATTCTCTGACTCTTTGGAGGTTCCTTAGACCTGCGAGGACCTCAACGCCATCCAGAATGATCCATTCTCCAGCACCTACAACCCTGGATGGCGAAACCATCCCAACTTCCAGTGGGCAAGAAATTCCCAAACTCAAAGACCACCCTTTCAACCCTGTCCACAACCACCTCGTCCTTACCAACCGCCTCAGCCTCGGCCCAACCCTACTTATTCATCAGGCCAAACCAAGACCAAATGTCCCTCATCCTTCAGACTCTGGCTGACATTCAAAGAACGAATGCGGCTATTCAGAAACAACACAAGGACGAACTTATAGAGGTTCGAAATCAACTGGCCCAGTTGGCAAATTCTCGCCAACCAGGCACACTTCCTTCCCAACCTCTTTCTAACCCTAATAACGTGCCAACTCAGTGGCGCGTTATGAACCCAAACCCGGGCTAGGCACACATGATTTATCAGGTCCCCTCTGTTCCTTCACTTGACGGGATGGAGGCTTCTACTTCTTATGCGAGCTATCAGCAGCAACCCATCCTATCAAACTCTAACCAAAACCAGGCAGGACTAAATTCTGTAACAACCCGTAGTGGTAAGGAGACCCAAGATCCACTCTATCCAGACCACTCCAAGCCTGGTAGTGATCTGAACCCTAGGATAGTAATCCAAGGCGTTCCTATCCCTGTCCCAAATCAAAGACCTGGACTTATCCTAGAGGAACCAACTAAGGTTCCATTTCCTGACGCCTTGACCAAGGGAAAGAAGACAACCAAGCTCGTGGCACCAGAGAAGGACTTGGTCAAGCTCTTTGAGTAGGTCCAAATAAACATCTCCTTGATGGATGCAATTCGCCACGTACCGGCTTACGCACGATTCTTAAAGAATGTGTGTACACCTCAGCGTAAGCCGCGAACCAAGAGTGGGAGTCCAATTGTACTATCAGAGCAAGCTAGCTCTGTAATCCTAAGCAGACTCCCACCCAAGGCAAAAGATCCAAGTACTCCCCTAATTTCCTGCAAAAAAGGTGATACCCAATTCGACAGAGCATTGCTAGACTTGGGTGCTTCCATAAATCTGATACCCACATCCTTACTTAAACACCTAGAAGAATCTGCCCTAGAACCAACTGAGGTGACACTAAAATTAGCAGATCGATCTATTAAGTCACCTAAAGGGATTCTTAAGGATGTTATTGTAAGAGTACGGGATTTCTATTTTCCTGTAGACTTTATAGTCTTGGACATGGATGCACTTGAGAACCCTAGGGACACACTGATCATTCTAGGGAGACCTTTCCTGGCTACTGCTAGAACCAACATCAGTTGTGAGGAGAGCCAGAGAGAGCTGAAATTTGGAAATCAAACCCTCAAAATTGATATCTTCAAGGCCCAACAAGGAATCAATTGCGGTGTCATCGAACAAATCTGTGATATTAGGACTTTGGTTGATGAAAAGCATTTTGAGAATGACCTGATTATACCTCATCAATAATGATGCAATGGTAATGATGATTGATGTGGATAATGGTAATGAGTTATTGAGATAATGATGTGTCATAGTATGTTGTGATTTGAAATACCATGAGTGTATTGTAGTGAGTTGCATGGGATACCGGTCATTACAACCATTATTATTTACTTATCTAATTTTTACTGATTTTATTCCAGGTCGTTCACTGGGAGGTAATTATTGAATTATATCGCTCTTTGGTCTCTAAATTATCCTCTAATTCCAAAAAGAAGCTTTACATCTTAATAAAGAATGAATGGATGTGGACATGGTTTGCCTACTTACTAAGAATTAATTGTAATGCTTGCAAAAAAAACTAACTATAAACAAGCTCCAAACAATTCATCACTATACTTTAAACTGTCTTTATAAGTTATAGTATCAATACTTACATGAAATTACATAATAGACTAAGATTACATAGTATATTAACTTAACTTACTAGTCTGATACCTACAGCAACACATACAATAGTTATAGTGACAGATGTAAGCGTCGCTAGATCCCAGAAAACACTATATACAAACTTAAGGAGGGAAACTAGGGTCTGTAGCAACGAATATGGTGACGCTTTATTCTGTTAGTAAATGTATGGGTTTATTTACATGAAAATAATTGGCTATACTACGTATACATATATATATATTTATATTTCTCTTGTATTTGTATTTACTTACGTATGTACATCTCTCTCTCTTCTCCTTCACACCAATCTTCATCAGATGTTCTTCTACTTCTGTGTTTTCATTCTGCCTTAGTGAATTTAACACGTCGTGGCTGAGAGGCGTTTAACAATCGTCATTAACTCTCTTTAATTAATTAAAAATGTGTTTAATTTGCAGGCGCGCTTTTCGAGGGATATACAGCACCCCGAGGGTGGGACCAAACCTCTACTAAGCGTGCCCTAATTCTCATTAGGCTGCTTAATTATGTCTTTCAGAACTCAGCTCAGGGCCTTCACAGCCCATGCACACACGCCTCTCTCCGGGCCCCAGGCCCCACACAGATCACGCTCAGAATGCTCAGATGTATCGAATGTATGCGTTGTTTCGGGCGCCCGACGCCCGTGACGACTAATCGTCATAAACACAAATTCAATAAAAATTGCTGCCCGCATTTTGCAGCGCACAATGTGGCGTGTTACGAACGCGCGCTTCTGACGTCTTTTAAGACGTCTGGGAAGTGACCCGGACGTCTGACCAGATGTCTGGAACCACTTCCAGACGTCTGGAAATCGGTTATTTTTGGCACCAACGATTTCATCTGCGCGCCTGAGCGCGCAGACCCTGCAAACGTTCTCTCTCTCTCTCTCTTTTTCCCTCTCTCCTACGGCCGCAGGCTGTCTGTCCGCTCTCTCTCCTCCCCACGCGGCTTTAAAAGGGCACGCCCAGTCCCTCACTCTCATCACCTCCGCCCCCTTCCTCTTTTCCTTCCAGCCGGTGCGCGTGAGTGAGCGCGAGTGAGCGGCGGCGGCGACAGCCGCGGTAGGTGCGGGAGGAGGTGCTGCGCGGGGGAGGAGGCGTCGGCCGTGAGGGCTCGAGCCTGCCGGGGCAGCGGGAGCCAGCCGGCGGGGGCGCAGCAGACGCGGGGCGCAGGAGGCCTGCTGCAGCTCGAGCAGCAGGCGGAGCAGACGCGGCGCGGCCGAGCGTCGCGAGAGGAGGGCGAGTCTTGCCCTGGTTCTGGAATTTTCTCCAGAATCAGACGTCTGGGATAACAACCAGACGGCAGGGAAGACGTCTGGAAGACTGTCCAGACGTCTGAAAGGTGAGTTATTTCCGCTTCTTCGTTTTCTTCGACTGACCGTACTAAGAGAGAGAGGAAATGGGTACGCGCAGGTTCTGAGATTCACATCCAACGCGAATTAGACGTCTGGCTGCAGTGCCAGACGACGGGAACGACTTCCAGACGTCCTGGGTGACCATCGGACGTCTGGGAATTAGGCCAGACGCCCCCGCAGGCTTCTGGACGTCTGAAAGACCACACAGAGCAAAGGTAACCCCTGATCCACTTTTTAAGACGTCTGGAATAAGTTCCAGACGTCTGATTTTGCACTGTTTCGTCGTTTTCGACCCGTTTAGGGCCCGTTCGGGTTCCGTTTTCCGCGTTTCAAGTTGCGTTCTTTTCGGAATTAAATCATCTACCCATCTACAGTAGCTATATACTATTTTGAGAAACTCCTTGTGTTTGATCCTTGTGATAGGACCCCGTTCCATTGCAGTCTCGGGGGTTGCGGAGGCACGCGGGATTCCCGACCACGCCCCCAGTTCGCCTGTTGTAACCGGTAGAGTGGCTTTAAGTATAATCTATTAAATTATGAAACCATAAATAGAACCTAGGACATTGCATGAATCCTAGGAATGAGAAATAGATTGAATGGTAGATCCTAGGGTGTTGCATGAATCCTAGGGCTGGAAAACTAGATTATATGATAGATCCTAGGGTATGGCATGAATCCTAGGATGGGAAGAACTAGTGGAATATATGAATAACTGCAGTCTTGGAAAATGTGGAAAGGAAATAATAGCTACCTGTAAATTGGTTTAACAACTGCCTGCTATGAATAAATGAGCATGTCTGGGAATATGGGATGTATGAATGTGAAACTGGGAAGGTGGAACCTGAATGTGCTGAGTTAAAAGAACTGGAACCCTACGGGGAATTAGGAGTGGAACTCCTGGAAAGAGAAAGAAATGGAACTGAGAAAGAAAGACGTGGTAGTGTGCTGTCTCTTGGGTACGTAGTACCAAGGGAAGTACCTGTACCTGTTTAGTGCAGAGCAGAGCCAGCCGCCCTAGGGACCCGGGGTTAGGACTGGCCATTTTGTACCGACTTGCTGGCCCTCGTGTACGTAGTACCGAGGAGAGCTACTAGTGTAGGGAGGTACTAGCTACCCCACAGGCCCCGGGGTTCTGCTAGCCTCTTACACCGACTTGTTAGGCCCACTGGGGCAAACCAGGGTAGTCAGGCGAGGGTGCGCGGACTGTGGAGGGGCAAGGCCCTTGTTTGGTTACTGTGGAGGGGTTGAACCCCTGTTACTGAGAGGGCTCTGCCCTGTACTGGTTCCGTGCTGTGCTTTGGGCGCACCCGCTAACGGAAACGACCGACCGCGTGCTACTGCGGGTTAGCTACCCGTGCGTTTACCGCGCGTGCCGTAGTCACCGTTACGTCTGTCAGTGACCTTGGGGTGGTTGACTGAGAGTAGGATCACCACGGGGGACTCTCCCGGCCAGGAGAGCACCACGTGCTATTTCTACTGTTCGGAAAAGACTGCAATCAAGATCGTTCCCACGAGAAACATTCGAGATCAAGTGAAGGATCTGAGAAATAGATAAATTGTGAAACAATAGAAAGACGTAAATTAAAGGAAGAAAGAAAATTAAAACAGATACTGTACACTTTACTGTTTCTTTAGTTTAGCTGCCACTCTACTCAGCATTTTGCTGACGTGTTACACTCGTTACCTTTCAGGACCAGGTGTTGAGCAGCCAGGGTCAGCGGCAGCAGAGGACGTTGAGTCGAGCAGGGTCCAGTAGAGTTACCACTGTTCTTTGTACCCCTTTTGTCTTCCACTATAGTGAGTAGTTCTTGTTACCCTTGTACTTTTCTTTACCTGCAGTTTCATATTATGTTACGAATGTTGTTCTACTATTGTGGTGGTATATACTGTAGTGGTTTCTTTCCTTACTGCTGTATTTTCCTACCGTTAGTTATATTCATGCTGAATGTGGTTTATTTTACTGCTCTTTTGGTTACTTCCTCGTTGGACGACCAGGTCTTGAGATTAGTCGAGTCGGTTCGGTTCTCATGTCTCGTAGGGACTCGGGAATTGGGTCGTTACATGGCGCTATTCGAGCACCACATCTGCGCTGAAAAATGCGTGCAACTGTGGGCTAAAAGCGAATTAGGCCCTCAATTCGAGGGCCATAATTTATTTAAAAATAAAAATAAATTATGAAAAATAAAGTATTTACATAATACTATATAATTGTTCAATTAATTTGAAATTTTAATTAGATTTACTATATAAATAAATTCACTAAAGTGAACTGTTTTTACACACTGATTTTGGTGTTTTCTTGGTTAATTGCTTATAAATTAGTTACTAACTGGTCTAATTGACCTCATACATAGTTAGAATACATATATAAGTATTTTATAGACATTTTTATTATATTTTTCCGAATTAATGTACGTGTTATTTACATTTAAATAGTAGTTTTAATTATTTTGCTTATAAATTAAGTTAAACTTAATATAATCAGGTATAAATATACTTAAATTAACTTAAATTACTTAAAGTATATTAGTCTTAGTATACAGATTCAATTAACTTAATTATAATTCTAAATTACTAATTTAACTAATTTAATTTAACAACTTGGCTATAAACTTAATAAATTCATTATTTATTATGTATAAAGGATTAAATTAAGGTAAAAGATTTTATTTACTTATAATCTACATATACATAGATATATATACAGTTTTGTAGTTTAATTTTTTTAATTATACTATCTATTTATTTAGTTAGCTTAATAATACATATAAATTAGTTCAATTTATATAAAGTTATATAATTATTGTATTTACAGTCTAAACTAAATCCAAAACCTAATTTACAGTATTCATTATATTTACATAGTAAGTTGTACGGTATATATATATACATACATACTACCTATTTACATATGTATCTTAGTATATAGCTTATGTTTATATAAGTATGCTTAATATACAAAGTAATATATATGTTAATATATATATTTATTTTTGGTTCTTTTGGGTGTTTCATTTTAATTTGTTTACTGTTGTTACAGATCTGAGAGAGTTAGGAGAGAAGAAGGGAAGAATTGACTGAGGAGAGAAAGAAGCTTGTTTTACTAATTTTTTTTAAGTTCTTAGCCCTTTTTATCCTGTTTATGATTGCTTTCTTTCTATATAGCACGAAATTTAGAATGTGTTTACCCATCTTAATACTGTCCTCAGTTAAGTTTCCTATTTTAAATCTTGTTTGGATGGTTATTTTTGACTAAACTGGCTGACACAATTGAGAAAGAATAGACATGTATGCACAGAAATTAGAGTTCAAGTATTGAAACAAGAAAGTTTGTATACACACGAAATGAAATACAATTAACTGTCAGCTATGATCAAAATAGAGTCTATAGGGTTTAACACAAGAACCTATCTGCTACAACTTAGAACAATTAGGCGGTAGCAGCAACATGGGCATTTCAGACCCTGCAACAGCTCAGCTCAATGTCCAAATGGTCTATCTGCTGCTACAGTTAATCCATTTGGGATGAAATGTGAGCTGGAAGAGAAAAAAAATGTAGCTGCAAGATGCAGCACTTTGCTTTGTCTACTAGGATTAGAATCAACAAACCAAACTGAAAAAGAAAATCTCTGTCAATCCCAATCTGACAAGGGTTTAATTTCTCACTAAAATCACTAAATACCCCAATTCAAATGCCAAAAACCCTTATCAAAACTTCACTTCAGATTAAATCCACAAATATCACTGATTTAACTTGTTACGAACCCGCGGCTTCAGACGTCTTTTAAGACGTCTAGGAGGTGGCCCAGACGTCTGGAACCCCTTCCTGACGTCTGGAATTTTGGTTTCGGCGACACGTGCGGTTGCGTCTGTGCGCCTGCGCGCGTAGACCTGCGGGTGCCTTTTCCCCTCTCTCCTGCGGCCGCATGCTGCGCCCTCTGTTCCGCTCTCTCTCTCCTCCCCGCGCGGCTTTAAAATGCCACGCCCTCTCCCTCACTCTCATCACCTCCGCCCCCTTCCTCTTCTCCTTCCAGCTGGTGCGCGAGTGCGAGCGCGAGTGAGCGGCGGCAACGACAGCCGCGGTGAGCGTGGGAGGAGGTGCTGTGCGAGGGAGGAGGCGCTCGGCCGTGAGGGCGAGCTTGCCGAGGCTGCTAGGGCCGGCCGGCAGGGGGAGCAGCAGACGCGGGGTGACGCGGGAGGCCTGCTGCAGCTCGAGCAGCAGGCGGACGAGACGCGGCGCGGCCGTGCGTCACGAGCGAAGGGCGAGTCGCGCCCTGATTCTGGAAATTTTTCCAGAATCAGACGTCTGGGCTTTCAACCAGACGACGGGGAGGACGTCTGGAGGACTGTCCAGATGTCTAAAAGGTGAGTTATTTTTCGTCCTTCTTCCTTTTCTTCAGCCATCCGTACTGAGAGAGAGAAATGGGTACGCGCAGGTTCTGGATTCGCCATCCAACGCGAATCTGACGTCTGGCTGTAGTGCCAGACGACGGGAACGACTTTCAGACGTCCTGGGTGACCATCAGACGTCTGGGAACTAGGCCAGACGCCCCCGCAGGCTTCTGGACGTCTGAGAGACTACGCAGGACAAGGTACCATCTGATCCCATTTTTAAGACGTCTGGAAGAAGTTCCAGACGTCTGATTTTGCATTGTTTCGTCGTTTTCGACTCGTTTAGGGCCCGTTCGGAGTCCGTTTTCCGCGTTTCGAGTTGCGTGCTTTTCGGAATTAAATCCTCTACCCGTTTACAGTAGTTGTATACTGTTGTGAGAAACTCCTTGTGTTTGATCCTTGTGATAGGACCCCGTTCCGTTGCAATCTCGGGGGTTGCGGAGGTACGCGGGATTCCCGACCACGCCCCCAGTATGCACGTTGTAACTGGTAGAGTGGCTTTTAAGTTTATTAGTATAATCTGTTAAATTATGGAATCATAAATAGAACCTAGGACATTGCATGAATCCTAGGAATGAGAAATAGATTGAATGATAGATCCTAGGTGTTGCATCAATCCTAGGGCTGGAAAACTAGATTGTATGATAGATCCTAGGATATGGCATGAATCCTAGGACTGGGAAAACTAGTGGAATATATGAATACTGCAGTCTTGGAAAAATGGAAAGGAACAAATAGCTTCCTATAAATTGAATTAACAGCTGCCTGTTATGAATAAATAAATGTGACTGAGAACATGGATTGTAGGAACGTGAAACTAGAAAGTGAAACCTAGATGTTCTGAGTTTAAAGAGCTGGAACCCTACGGGGAATTAGGAGTGGAACTCCTGGAAAGAGAAAGAAATGGAACTGAGAAAGAAAGACGTGGTAGTGTGCTGTCTCTTGGGTACGTAGTACCAAGGGAAGTACCTGTACTTGTCTAGTGCAGAGCGGAGCCAGCCGCACCAGGGACCCGGGGTTAGGACTGGTCGCTTTGTACTGACTTGCTGGCCCTTGTGTATGCAGTACCGAGGAGAGCTACTAGTGTAGGGAGGTACTAGCTACCCCACGGGCCTCGGGGTTCTGGTAGCCTCCTACACCGACTTGTTAGGCCCACTGGGGCAAAGCAGGGTAGTCAGGCGAGGGTGCACGGACTGTGGAGGGGCAAGGCCCCTGTTTGGTTACTGTGGAGGGGTTGGACCCCCCTGTTACTAAGAGGGCTCTGCCTTGTACTGGTTCCGTGCTGTGCTTTGGGCGACCCATTAACGGAAATGGCTGACTGCGTGCCAGTGCGGGTTAGCTACCTATGCGTTTATAGCGCGTGCCGTAGTCACCGTTACGCCTGTCCGTGACCTTGGGGTGGTTGACTGAGAGTAGGATCACCACGGGGGACTCTCCCAGCTAGGAGAGCACCACGTGCTACTTCTACTTTTTGGAAAAGACTGTAATCAATATCGTTCCCACGAGGAACATTCGAGATCAAGTAAAGGATCTAAGAAATAAATGAAATCGTGAGACAATTGAAAGACGTAAATAAAGAAAGTAACAGAACATAACAACTACTGTACACTCTACTGTTTCTTTAGTTTTAGTTGCCACTCTACTCAGCGTTTTGCTGACGTGTTACACTCGTTACCTTTCAGGACCAGGTGTTGAGCAGCCAGGGTCAGCGGCTGCAGAGGACGCTGGGCCGAGTAGGGTCCAGTAGAGTTACCACTGTTCTCTTGCACCTCTTTTTGTTCCACTGTAGTGAGTAGTTCCTGTTATCGCTGTACTTTTCTTTACCTGCAGTTCATATTATGTTATGAATGTTGTTCTACTGTTGTGGTGGTATATACTGTAGTGGTTTCTTTCCTTACTGCTGTATTTTCTTACTGTTAGTTATATTCATGCTGAATGTGGTTTATTTTACTGCTCTTTTGGTTACTTCCTCGTTGGACGACTAGGTCTTGGGATTAGTCGAGTGGGTCCGGTTCTCGTGTCTCGTAGGGACTCGGGAATCGGGTCGTTACATAACTCTTCCTAATGCTATAGACAGCATGAAGGAAGAATTAATTCAGTCAATTAAAGCCTTTAGTTCAAATCCCAATTTCTAAAACCTTAAGGAGTAGTGAGAACTCCTTAGGTTGGGAAATCACCAAATAGCCATTCAAAACACACTTATGAATGCGAGATCAGACTTCAAATCACTTCAATAATTATCCTTAGATCTGACTTGCATTCAATGCATTCAAAAAATCATCAAATCAGATCTATGTATGGCTCTTTTGAGATGATTTCTGTCACCAAGAAACCTCTCAGATTCCTTGCCAATAATGAGTTCAAATCAAACTTCACTCAATTTGTCAGATCAGACAGTAAAACCAAATTGAAAGAAAAATCCTTGAAATCCAAATTGAGGAGAAATCTGACAAACTGAAAGTTTCAACACAAATCAGGGGCTTTTGTGACCAAGAGTGAGGTGAATGGGAAGCCCGTTAAGTGCTTGTTGATGCCAATCTCATATCTGAGGTTGAAAACTAATCAGATCTGAAATTGGGTCAGAGTGTATAGGTGGAAAGTGAGAAAACAGGTCGTGGAAAATCAGAACTGGATATGAAAGTATGGAGAAGGAGATAATTTGAAAACATGGTTATATGAAATCTTCCCTTTGATCTGGAATGATCAGAGGAGGTGAGGGGGGGGAATTTAAGCCTAATTCTACTACTACAGCTACTTTATCCTACAGCGAAATTGAACATTAACAATTACATTAATTTTACTCTAAACTACTTAACTACAGCTAAAACTAATCTGCAGAATTATAAACCTAATATAACAGGAAGAATGGGACCTATGGGTCCTTAGCCGGTGGCTATGGAGGAAGAAGGGAGGAAGATGACTCCAGCAGAGGGAAGAGTCTGTTAGTGAGGCTCCAGGGTCATCCTCAGGTGCTACGAAGTCCTTAGCGACGAGGAGGTCGAGAGAAGGTGATGATTTCACAGCCGGTGGCTGTGAAATCAGAGGCTGGATGGGGAGGAGGAACTGGAGTGGACGAATGATCGCTAAGAGGTGTAGGAGGAAGCGATCCCTTGCGCGCGACACCACTGAGGTGCTTAAGTAGTGTTCACGGACGTTTCGTGCGGATTTAAAGGCGTATTACGTTGCAGTAGAACCGACAAAACGTTTAAACAAATAATTTTATTACTCGAACAACTAGAGTATCCGAGGTCGAACACAGGGAGCAAACTCAGTACTTTGTAAAACCCAAGAATACAACTGTTAAATGCAAATATAATTGATTCAAAGAGTTTTTAAGAAGGATGTAAAAAAATAGAATTAGACGTCTGATTTATGTATCAGACGTCTTAAATGTGATCTTTCTTTCTCTTTTTCTCCTTCTCCTGCGAAGACTTCTTTCTTTCTTCTTCTTCTGTCTTGCTTCTCCTTTCTTCGTTGCCTTCTTCTTCTTCTTTGTCTTGCTTCTCCTTCTTTGTCTTGCTTTCTTCTTCTTCTTTGTCTTTCTTCTTCTTCTTTGTCTTGCTTCTCCTTTCTTCTGCAGCGGCCACGTCCTTCTCCTGCAATCAGCTTGCCTGCACAGGGAACAAAACCTAACCCTTCTCCCTCTACCCGCGCGTGTCTCTCTCTCAAGCAATTCACTCTAACCGCTCTACCAGAGCCACAGTCTCAATCGGGTCGGATCGTACCCGGGACCAGGCGCACCTGCAGGTGTGTGATGCGCGAGGAGTGCGTAGGTCTAGGTCGGGTCGGATCCGCCAGGTCCGCGTGGTCAGGCCGCGGATGAGGCGGGTGGGGTCAGTGAGGGACCTCACCCCTGTGCTTTCGAGGCAGTAAACGTATATCACAAAAACTCTTTATACCATACCTGTGCCTTGAGATTCCACGATGTGGGACTAAACGTTCCGCCCTTCCTTTGCGTGCGCCCGCAGACTCTCGTGTGCAATTGCCCACGCTGAAGGCCCTGCTGGTGCTCCTTGCTGAACTCAGTCACCTCGCAACACTTGCGAGAGTCTGCTGCACCTGCCGCCTGGGAAGCCTGACGCCTGCTGCTGCTCCAAGCTTCCTGCTGCTTCGGCTGTTAATGGCGGCCGGGGCGTTCACCTGAGCTTCCACAGAACGGCCTATTGGCCCACTTAGAATAGCTGGAAACCTTCGCCGTAGCACGGCGAAGGCGGTGGGTGATGCTGCAGGTTGCCGGTCGGCCTAGGCGTGCCCGCCTAGGTCAACCTGTGGCCGGAGATGGTGGGTTGTTCGGGGGGTGGTTATGGAGGTCTGGAGTGGCAGTTGTGGGGTGGAGCGAGTTCCTGGTGGTGAGGCGGAGCTCACGAGGTGGTTGGCAAGCCGTGTGGAGTGGCGGAGTGGTGTGGGCGGCTCGCCGGAGTTCGGTCGGTGATGTGGAAGATGAGGGTGGTCAGCGTCGGTCGAGGGGTAATCAGATGAGATAACAGGGGGAAAAGAGAGAGGATAGGATGGAGAGGAGTTCTAACCTAATTGTAAGGACGAAAGGGGACAGAAGGCGGACAGCAGTACTTGCTGTCGCCGGAGAAGATGACGCCCAGTGGGGGAGAACGGCGGCGACGACGGGGCTGAGGCGGCGTGCGCTGGTACTGCGCGACGCGGAGGGAGGTCAGGAAGCTAACTCTGCCACTGGTTTTGTGGCAGAGCGAAGAGGGAGGGGAGGGGGGCTCGCCGGAGCTAGCTGGGGTATTTGGCCGAGCAGGAGGAGAGGAATTGAAGGGGGAAACTCGGCCAAATCAAGCTCAGCCTCTTCGGCCGGAGTTGTGGGTTCTTATATAGGCGCTGGACCTGGTGTGCAGGGCGTGAAGGGCACGTAATTGCCTGAGGTTGGTCGCCGGAGATGGAAAGGAGTTAGGATACCCAAATCTCTCATGCGTTCGCACGAGAGATTGGGTTCACACCAACGATTGTAATTGACTTTATAAGGAAGGGAATTCCTCAGAGAATCCTCCTTCCATTTCTGGGAGGGAATCTCTGAGGGATTAGAGAGCAATCCCTCTCCGAACCTCGCCGGAGCTCGGTTCTGCCCTAGCAATGGCGGCAGGACCGGTTTGCAAAGGAGGCGAAGAACCTAGGGGGTTCTCTGCAACGGTATTCAAAAGATAGGGACCAATTTGTGATTTGGGTGTACTAAATTGCAAAGTAGGTCAAGATGACCCCTCCTTAGGTCCAAATTTTGGTACAAACCTAATTTGGACCTAAGGAATCCAATGGAGAAGTTAGATTTCAGGTTTGACCTCGTTTGACTGGATATTTTGCGTAAAAACCCAAATTAGGTTAATTGAAGAGCTAGGACCCTAATCTAGGTCAAACTAGGTTCCAAAGGCCAAATTAAGTGTTCTAAACCCTAGAGGATGTTTTTCCATGATTTTTAGATGGTTTACTTGCTTTTTGTTCTGACCGAAACCTTGTTAATTTAAGCGGGTCTGTTTTAGGGTTACCAAGTGTCTTTTAGTTCTTAGATTGCACATGAACCCATTTCTGATTGACTCAACCCACTTTTTATCTCATTTAGACCATTTGACCTATGTTTTGCCTCTAAGAAATCCTGTTTATCTACTGCAATGGTAAAATTGCAGTTTTAACCTTTATTTCATGTTTTCTTCTCAGAGCTCTTGTTCCTTCAGTTAGGCCTTCTTCTAGGTTATGTAGGAGCTTTTATCTTCTTTATTGGGTCAAAATGAGCTAGTTATGGCTCATGATGAGGCTCTCATCATACCCCCATGCCTAGCTTTTGCTAGTCCCTTAGCAAAATTTCAAAGTTTTAACTTCCGTTCTAGACACTGAATGTTGTCAATAATGATAAGTGCTTCTCCTTTTTCTTTTGTGATTAGGTGGGAATGCCGACAATAGGCCTAGAGGTACTCAAGTACCAACCAAAATCCGGACCTGTTCCGCTTTAGCCTCAGTCTTCTGCAAAGGTTTCTACGGCCCACAGAACCTAACCTAGGGTTTGTTGGACTCCGCGGTTAAAGCACCCGTGCTTGAGATATTTTTAGCCTAAGTTCAGTTTGCAGTGCGTTTTTTTTTGTAAGAGAGAGATAGAAGATTTATTTGTTTGGAGAGCTTTTCTCTCTCTTTTCTTTTTTATTTCTAGCTTCGGATTAGCTTCTCAACACGGTCTGTATCGGATTCCTCGTCCCCATCATCAATCCTCAAAGGTCCCTGGCTTTCGAGATTTCGAGATAATCCCGCCCATGGCAACCCCCGGAACCCTGGCTTTCGAGATTTCGAGATAATCCCACCCATGGCGTTCCGTGGCCGAATTCAGACCCTGGCGATCGACATTTCGTGATAATGCCACCCATGGTATCTGAACCAGCAGAGTGCTTACATGCCCCCAGTAGGATATTTAAATATCCTAAGAGACAAGCACCGAGGAGACGATATGTTGTTACGCATCTTCGAGGGGAATTTCTCGCCTCTCCGCGCTGGGAACTTGTCCAAATCAACTTGTGTTGATTGGCCGCTCCTAATCTAGGTGACTTTTTCAGAGTATTAAACGCTCTTGCATGTTTTGAATATTTATGCGCACTGAACCAGACTGTGTGTGAATTTGGGTGCTTAGGTTACCGAATCCCGCAAACCGGAGGTCAGTTAACGAGGCCGAATACTTCCTAAGCCTTAGACCTAATACTTAAGCTTTGCATTTTCCTCAACCTCTTGAGGATTGTCCAGATTTTAACGGATACGTGAATTTTTAAGCAGAAAATCTAGCCCAAGAGGCCTAAGACCAGCGTTCCCGCTAATCTCTTGTTATATCTCTGTAGCATTTTTCTTTTCTTTTTCTTGACTCGGTCTAGAACTTCAGTTAACCCCTTAATCTTTTACTAATGACTTTTTCTTTTTCTTTTCCTTTTGTGCTCCTTTCTTTATTTTTGCTCTTTTTGTCATTTTTCTTTCTTTTCCTCCTCTCATTTGTATGACCCTGAATTGTTCCTCCCCTCTATCAAGTCCTTTTTTTTTTTTTGTATGAAACCCTTTCTTGATATGAATTTTCTGTCATTTTGCACTTTCATACCCCCTCATGCCTAAGATTTGCAATGTCCCCATTGTAAATTAGGTGGGTTCGAATTCAGCTTAGTTCATGTGTTAGGACAGGTGTGTGGTGAGTGAATGGGTCGAAGCGACCTGTTGCGAACGATTTCTAATCTCGGGTAGGTATACCTGAGGTGAAGTCGGCTGTTCTAATGGATGAACCCTAAAGTGCAATATGAGTTCCGCATAGCGATGTCAGAAACGGTTTCAGGTTTTTCAAAGAATGACGGGTTGCCTCCCGTTAAGCGCTAAGTTTTACGCCATCGGCTGGGCGTAATGAGCTCAAGAGGAAAGGAGGGTAAAGGATGACTCAGTCAAATCTATATCGGTCATGTCAATGAACGGCTTGAGTCTCTGCCCATTCACGACAAATGGTTCAGAATCGTGGCTGAGTGGGCTGATTTCAATAGCTCCATTTCCGAAGATTTGGCGGACTAGGTAGGGTCCGACCCACTTGGATCTTAGCTTTCCTGGGAATAGTTTGAGTCGAGCATCAAAGAGTAAAACTTTTTGACCAGGATGAAAGACCTTTCTAGAAATGTGTTTGTCGTGAAAAGCTTTAACTCGTTCTTTGTAAATTCGCGAGTTCTCATATGCGTCGTGGCGTAATTCATCGATCTCGCTCATTTGAAATCTTCTGTGGGTTCCAGCCTTAGAAAGGTCGAGATTACAGGTCCGTACTGCCCAATAGGCTTTATGCTCCAATTCGACGGGGAGGTGACATGCCTTCCCGTACACTAGTCTGAAGGGAGACATTCCTAATTGGGTCTTGTGGGCGGTCCTATAGGCCCACAATGCTTCCGGAAGCCGAGAAGACCAATCTTTTCTATCAGGTCGAACAGTAACCTGAAGGATCTTCTTGATCTCTCGGTTAGATAGCTCAGCTAGACCATTAGTTTGGGGGTGGTAAGGAGTAGAGATTCGGTGTGACACCCCGTATTTGATCATCAGTGACCTGAACTGAGCGTTTGTAAAATGGGTCCCTCCGTCGGAAATTATAGCACGCGGAATCCCGAACCTTGAGAAAATGTTTTGATGAAGGAATTTTATAACGGCTTTATGATTGTTGGTTCGGGTCGGAATGGCTTCTATCCACTTGGAAACATAATCAACTGCGAGTAAAATGTATTCGAAGCCATCCGAGTTAGGAAAGGGTCCCATGAAATCAATCCCCCAAATATCAAAAATTTCGCATACCAAGATCGGCTGTAGAGGCATCATGTCTCTATGGCTCATGTTGCCTAGAGTCTGGCAACGGGAACATGCCTTACAGTGATTGTATGCATCTTTGAAAATTGTGGGCCAGTAGAAACCACACTGGAGGACTTTCGATGCGGTTTTATGTCCTGAAAAATGTCCACCGCATGCCTGGTCATGGCAAAATGAGAGTATGTCTTTGATTTCCACTTCCGTGACGCATCGTCGGATTATCTGATCAGCACCAATGCGGAAGAGATACGGGTCTTCCCATAGGTAATACTTGGCATCGGAACGCAATTTGTCCTTTTTGGCCTTCGACCAATCGGGCGGAATCTGATGTGATGCCAGGTAATTAACAATATTGGCGAACCATGGAAGACTTGTACTGATAGTCAGGAGGTGCTCATCAGGAAAATGTTCTGTAATAGGTCCGGACGGATCAATAATTTCAGGAGGAAGGCGGGATAAATGATCAGCTACCACATTGTGCTTTCCCGCCTTGTCGCGAATCTCGATGTCAAATTCTTGCAACAGCAAGATCCAGCGGATTAATCGAGGTTTCGCGTCCTTCTTGGCTAGGAGATGCCTCACAGCTGTGTGATCCGAGTATATGATAACACGGGAACCCAGAAGGTATGATCTGAATTTTTCCAGGGCAAATACTACGGCCAGCAGCTCTTTCTCAGTAACCGTATAGTTACGCTGAGCCTCATCCAGTGTTTTGCTGGCGTAGTAAATGACCACAGGTTTCCCGTCAATTTTCTGCCCCAAAACCGCTCCTACAGCGAAGTCAGATGCATCGCACATGATCTCAAAGGGTTGAGACCAATCAGGGGACTGTAGGATTGGGGCTTGGGTGACTCGGTCACGTAAGATCTCAAATGCTTAAGTGCATTCCTTGGAAATTCCGAAAGGCACATCCTTGGAAAGCAGATTGGTCAGGGGGCGCGCGATTTTGGAGAAATCAGGGATGAATCGACGGTAGAAACCGACGTGCCCCAAAAAAGATCGGATGTCCTTAATCGAGCTAGGCATAGGGAGCTTGGAAATCAGGTTAACCTTAGCTCGATCCACTTGGATGCCTTTCTCTGAGATTAAATGTCCCAGGACAATTCCCTCAGGCACCATGAAATGGCTCTTTTCCCAGGAAAGAACCAAATTCACCTCGATGCACCGCCTGAGTATATGGACCAAGTGTTGGAGGCAATCGTCAAATGATTGTCCAAAAACTGAAAAGTCATCCATGAAGACTTCCAGATAGTCACCTACCATATCTGAGAATATGGCAAGCATGCACCGCTGAAAAGTTGCAGGTGCATTGCAGAGACCGAACGGCATCCTTCGAAACGCGTATGTCCCGAAGGGGCAGGTGAATGTGGTCTTTTCTTGGTCCTCTGGATGGATTGCCACCTGATTGTAACCGGAGTACCCGTCAAGAAAGCAGAAGAATCTATTTCCCGCTAGTTTCTCGAGGATCTGATCAATAAACGGTAGTGGGAAATGATCCTTCTTCGTGGAGGAATTTAGTCTTCTGTAATCAATGCAGACTCTCCACGAATTAGCTATTCGGGTAGGAATGACTTCCCCGGTTTCTGTCGTGATGATGGTAAGTCCTGCCTTCTTAGGTACCACTTGTGTTGGACTCACCCAACGACTGTCGGAGATCGGGTAGATGATCCCTGCATCTAACCACTTAATGATCTCCTTTTTCACGACCTCCTGTAGGTTAGGGTTTAGTCGCCTTTGCATTTCTCTTGAAGGTCGTGAGCCTTCTTCTGTATAGATTCGATGCGTGCAGTATGAAGGGCTTATACCAGTCAAATCATCTAGAGTCCATCCAATGGCTCTACGATGTTGCTGGAGAACAGAAATCAAACGGAGTTCCTGGTCAGGTGTGAGTCGAGAATTGATAATCACAGGAAACGTTTGATTTGAATCCAAAAAGACATATTTTAGATGTTCAGGAAGGGGCTTGAGTTCCATGACAGGATTGTCAGCAGCAGCGGGTGGTTCAGGGTTTGTATCGGGAGCAATGGTAGGAGTCATAGGTGTGTCTAGATTGTGTTCGCACTCCTCTGTTAGCGGTTTTTGATTTTCTAGTGGTTGATCAGAAATAATCAGGTTGTCCTCTATGTGCAGTTCATCAACCACGGTTTTGACATCACAAATTTCCTCTATAACCCCGCAATTAATCCCTTGTTGGGCTTTGAAAATGTCGATCTTCAGATTTTGATTCCCAAATTTTAATTCTATCTGGCCCTCTTCGCAGTTTATATTGGCCCTAGCAGTGGCCAGAAAGGGTCTCCCTAATATGATTGGTGTGTCCCTTGGGTTCTTAGGTGCATCCATGTCCAGTACTATGAAGTCCACTGGGAAATAAAAATCTCGTACCCTAACAATGACATCCTCGAGTATTCCTTTGGGTGACTTGATGGATCGATCAGCTAACTGCAATGTCACCTCAGTGGGTTTAAGTTCAGATTCTTCAAGGTGGTCAAGGAGGGATGTAGGTATTAAATTTATGGAGGCACCTAGGTCTAGTAGGGCTCTATCAAGTTGGGTTTCACCAATTTTACAAGAAATCAAGGGGGTTCCTGGGTCTTTAGCCTTGGGTGGGAGTTTGCTCAGGATGACAGAGCTGGCTTGCTCTGACAGTACAATCGGATTCCCATCCTTGGTTCGCGGCTTACGTTTAGGTGTACATATGTCTTTCAAGAATCTTGCGTAAGCCGGTATGTGGCGGATTGCATCCATCAACGAGATGTTTATCTGGACCTGTTCAAAGAGCTTGACCAGATCCTCCTCAGGAGCCACAGGTTTGGTTGTCCTTTTTCCTTTGGTTAAGGCCTCAGGAAATGGGATCCTAGCTGGTTCCTCTAGGATAGGTCCAGGTTCTTGATCTGGGACAGTAGTATCTTGGATGACTACCCTAGGGTCTTGGCGATTATCAGGCTTGGAGTGGTTCAGATAATGTGGGTCTTGTGTTGTTTTACCACTACGTGTTGTTACAGAGTTTAATCCAGCCTGACTTTGGTTTGGGTTAGGTAGGAGAGGTGGCTGCTGCTGAAATTCTGCATAAGATGTAGAAGCCTCCATCCTGTCTGGTGATGGAGTAGCAGGGGCCTGATAAATCAAATGTGCGTGGCCTGAATTTGGATTCATAATGCGCCTCTGGGTCGGCACATTATTTGGGTTGGGCAGAGGTTGCGAAGGAAGGGTGCCAGGTTGGCGAGAATTTGCCATCTGGGCCAGTTGGTTGCGAACCTCTGTGATCTCGTCCTTGTGCTGTTGTTGCATTGCCGCATTCGTTTTTTGAATGTCAGCCAGCGTTTGAAGGATAAGAGTCAATTGATCCTGATTTTGCCCAGATTGGTAGGTGGGATTGGGCCGAGGCTGAGGCGGCTGATATGGACGAGGAGCTTGTGGGCGGGGTTGATATGGTGGTTTTTGAGAGTTTCCCACCCACTGAAAGTTAGGATGATTTCGCCATCCAGGGTTGTAGGTATTGGAGTATGGGTCGTTCTGGATGGCGTTGAGGTCTTCGCAGTTCTGAGAAACCTCAGGAAAGTCAGAATACGAGGGTTCAGAGTTCCCCCAACTCGAGTAGACGGGATCGGAGGTCACTCCGGTCTGGGAGGTAGACGGGGGTGGATAAGGGCTCATCCCCTTGGCAGGTTGGTGATAGATGTTTTGCACCGTTTCCCTTGCCAGAGGAGGTCGTGCAAAAGAGTTTTGTGCAGAGGTGGCTTGCTGCAAATGTCGAGTTAGCTCGTCCACCTTCTTTTCTATGATAGAGACCTTGTCCAACCGACTGGCCATCAATTCCAGGTCAACAGAAGTGGACAGGTCCTGCGTCTCATGTGTCCCTCTTAGATTTGTCAATGCGCGGGCATTCGTCCTGTCGAATAAGCCCAAGGAGTCATTGTTTATGGAGTTCTCGCACATATTTTCGAGAATCTCCCACACCGTGTCCTCGTGTTGGCCCATGATGTTTCCTCCACATGTTGCATTGACGATTAGACGAATATCCTCACGGAGTCCCTGGTAAAAAGACTGGACTTGTTCCCACTTAGGAACTCCGTGATGGGGACATTTTCGCATGAGATCTAGGAATCGATCCCAAGCTTCGTGAAGAGGTTCTCCCTGTTGTTGAGTGAAATGAGTGATCTGGTGGCGCAAGGCATTCGTCCGGCCAACAGGGAAGAATTTTTTCAAAAATTCGGACTGTAATTCCTCCCAAGTGTTGATCGGGCGGGTCTGAGTCTGATACCAGTGCGCGGCCTTGTCCAAGAGGGAGAACGAAAACATTTTCATGAGTAGGATATCCCGGTTTTGTACATCTGACCCGAAAGTCTGGGCCAGATGCTTGAGTTGTTTAATGTGTTGGAATGGATCCTCAGAGTTAAGCCCATGGAACTTTGGTATGGCATGAATCATATTGGGCTTTAGATCAGAATCGGGTCCTCCAATTGGGATTCGTACTCGGGGTTCAATTGCCACCGCAGCGGGATTATAGTGATCTCGCATCATAGGTCACTGTGGTGGGTTTACAAAGTTCTGAAAGAGATCGTTCAAGCGTTGAAGTTGGTGTTCAAGGTTATTCTCCTCTTCAATGGGTTGTGCCATGATGGGAGAAGAAGGAGAATCAGGGTCTGAATCAGATGAAAGATTTATGTGGTGGGGTTGCTGCACAAACAAGGGCGTCGAGGCTTGGCCTCGGCGAGAATGAATTTCTAGAGGAGGTCTTAAAGGTGGTCTTAAGGACCTCCTACCAAACATGCACCGGAAGATGTGATGAGATTAGAAGGTGCTGGACCCAATCAAGACACCCAAGAATTGTTGGGTGACTATAGAGGTTCGGGGCAGATGGACCCCTGGATCAGAAGATCGTCCACCTGAGAAATACCTGGGCAGCCAGAGAGGGAGAGTCCCGCAAAGACCCCTACACGGTAGAGCGTCCCCCCGGGTTACAGGGTTTCCCCCACCCGACCTCTCTTGTCACTGCGGTTCCAGGTAGACCAGAATGGGGATCTTGACCTCTTAAGTCTACCTTTTTTTTTTTTATTTTAAGATCAAGGTGCTTAATGTTCCACTTGAACTTTTAAGTATTTTGAGTGCAAAAAGTGACCTAATATTAAGGTTGGTTGACCCGAGGGATCAACTTCACCTCTTGTTCCTTTGAGAGCTTTTAGGTCCTTCCTTTTATGATTCAAATGGATTATCAGCCTGATTTGCTTAGGGTTCCTCTTGTATAAATATTTTCAAACACGGTTTAGGCACACTTCTTTTTGGAAAGTTTGTTTCTTTGTTTTAGAGAAGATGTGTCTCTAAAAACCCTAGCTTTGCAATCCTAACTTGGCTCTAATGGGTCCAATTTAGTTGCCTTAGAATTTAGCACCTAGGGCTCAATCAAGAAAGTTTTAGCCCTAGTTGCCTTAGTTGGATGACAGACAAAAATATGTTGAAATGAAAATCAGGCAACTTGATGAGTTACTAAATATAAGACAGGTAGCCCTAAGTTGACTTCTCCCCTTTTTTTGTTTTTTAGATTGTGAGAGGGTTAAGGGGGAGGGCTTATGGAGATTACCTGCTCCAGTCTGTTGTGCAGTTGCTATTCTTTCCTTTTTGTTTTGCTTTCCCTGATTGAACACAACAAAAGAGAAGTTAAGTCAGATATTAAATAGAAAAGTTGTACTCAAAAGCTTTACAAGTGCCCGTTGCTCCCCGGCAACGGCGCCAAAATGTTCACGGACGTTTCGTGCGGATTTAAAGGCGTATTACGTTGCAGTAGAACCGACAAAACGTTTAAACAAATAATTTTATTACTCGAACAACTAGAGTATCCGAGGTCGAACACAGGGAGCAAACTCAGTACTTTGTAAAACCCAAGAATACAACTGTTAAATGCAAATATAATTGATTCAAAGAGTTTTTAAGAAGGATGTAAAAAAATAGAATTAGACGTCTGATTTATGTATCAGACGTCTTAAATGTGATCTTTCTTTCTCTTTTTCTCCTTCTCCTGCGAAGACTTCTTTCTTTCTTCTTCTTCTGTCTTGCTTCTCCTTTCTTCGTTGCCTTCTTCTTCTTCTTTGTCTTGCTTCTCCTTCTTTGTCTTGCTTTCTTCTTCTTCTTTGTCTTTCTTCTTCTTCTTTGTCTTGCTTCTCCTTTCTTCTGCAGCGGCCACGTCCTTCTCCTGCAATCAGCTTGCCTGCACAGGGAACAAAACCTAACCCTTCTCCCTCTACCCGCGCGTGTCTCTCTCTCAAGCAATTCACTCTAACCGCTCTACCAGAGCCACAGTCTCAATCGGGTCGGATCGTACCCGGGACCAGGCGCACCTGCAGGTGTGTGATGCGCGAGGAGTGCGTAGGTCTAGGTCGGGTCGGATCCGCCAGGTCCGCGTGGTCAGGCCGCGGATGAGGCGGGTGGGGTCAGTGAGGGACCTCACCCCTGTGCTTTCGAGGCAGTAAACGTATATCACAAAAACTCTTTATACCATACCTGTGCCTTGAGATTCCACGATGTGGGACTAAACGTTCCGCCCTTCCTTTGCGTGCGCCCGCAGACTCTCGTGTGCAATTGCCCACGCTGAAGGCCCTGCTGGTGCTCCTTGCTGAACTCAGTCACCTCGCAACACTTGCGAGAGTCTGCTGCACCTGCCGCCTGGGAAGCCTGACGCCTGCTGCTGCTCCAAGCTTCCTGCTGCTTCGGCTGTTAATGGCGGCCGGGGCGTTCACCTGAGCTTCCACAGAACGGCCTATTGGCCCACTTAGAATAGCTGGAAACCTTCGCCGTAGCACGGCGAAGGCGGTGGGTGATGCTGCAGGTTGCCGGTCGGCCTAGGCGTGCCCGCCTAGGTCAACCTGTGGCCGGAGATGGTGGGTTGTTCGGGGGGTGGTTATGGAGGTCTGGAGTGGCAGTTGTGGGGTGGAGCGAGTTCCTGGTGGTGAGGCGGAGCTCACGAGGTGGTTGGCAAGCCGTGTGGAGTGGCGGAGTGGTGTGGGCGGCTCGCCGGAGTTCGGTCGGTGATGTGGAAGATGAGGGTGGTCAGCGTCGGTCGAGGGGTAATCAGATGAGATAACAGGGGGAAAAGAGAGAGGATAGGATGGAGAGGAGTTCTAACCTAATTGTAAGGACGAAAGGGGACAGAAGGCGGACAGCAGTACTTGCTGTCGCCGGAGAAGATGACGCCCAGTGGGGGAGAACGGCGGCGACGACGGGGCTGAGGCGGCGTGCGCTGGTACTGCGCGACGCGAAGGGAGGTCAGGAAGCTAACTCTGCCACTGGTTTTGTGGCAGAGCGAAGAGGGAGGGGAGGGGGGCTCGCCGGAGCTAGCTGGGGTATTTGGCCGAGCAGGAGGAGAGGAATTGAAGGGGGAAACTCGGCCAAATCAAGCTCAGCCTCTTCGGCCGGAGTTGTGGGTTCTTATATAGGCGCTGGACCTGGTGTGCAGGGCGTGAAGGGCACGTAATTGCCTGAGGTTGGTCGCCGGAGATGGAAAGGAGTTAGGATACCCAAATCTCTCGTGCGTTCGCACGAGAGATTGGGTTCACACCAACGATTGTAATTGACTTTATAAGGAAGGGAATTCCTCAGAGAATCCTCCTTCCATTTCTGGGAGGGAATCTCTGAGGGATTAGAGAGCAATCCCTCTCCGAACCTCGCCGGAGCTCGGTTCTGCCCTAGCAATGGCGGCAGGACCGGTTTGCAAAGGAGGCGAAGAACTTAGGGGGTTCTCTGCAACGGTATTCAAAAGATAGGGACCAATTTGTGATTTGGGTGTACTAAATTGCAAAGTAGGTCAAGATGACCCCTCCTTAGGTCCAAATTTTGGTACAAACCTAATTTGGACCTAAGGAATCCAATGGAGAAGTTAGATTTCAGGTTTGACCTCGTTTGACTGGATATTTTGCGTAAAAACCCAAATTAGGTTAATTGAAGAGCTAGGACCCTAATCTAGGTCAAACTAGGTTCCAAAGGCCAAATTAAGTGTTCTAAACCCTAGAGTATGTTTTTCCATGATTTGTAGAGGGTTTACTTGCTTTTTGTTCTGACCGAAACCTTGTTAATTTAAGCGGGTCTGTTTTAGGGTTACCAAGTGTCTTTTAGTTCTTAGATTGCACATGAACCCATTTCTGATTGACTCAACCCACTTTTTATCTCATTTAGACCATTTGACCTATGTTTTGCCTCTAAGAAATCCTGTTTATCTACTGCAATGGTAAAATTGCAGTTTTAACCTTTATTTCATGTTTTCTTCTCAGAGCTCTTGTTCCTTCAGTTAGGCCTTCTTCTAGGTTATGTAGGAGCTTTTATCTTCTTTATTGGGTCAAAATGAGCTAGTTATGTTTCATGATGAGGCTCTCATCAAGTAGCATACTCAGTGGCTGAGATCACTGTGCAGGTGAGGATAATCAAGATGCAACCGGCGGCAAGGATGAGAGGAGCGGAGAGCACGGCGAGTTATATTCAAAATCTGACCGTCAGATGAGATCTGGGGAGAGGGGTGATCGCACGTGCCGAATCGTGCGAACCTTCCAATCAAATCTAACCGCAGATCAGGATCAAGAAGAGTGATGGACAGCTGAGATTGGTCGTGTTCTTCGCGCGCTACAGTACGTGCGAAGAGCAGCATGCCATAACGGAAAATTGCAGACATACCCTTATACGAAGGGGTAGAAGAATTGCGTGCATGCCCATAAGTGAAAAGAATTACAACAGGAAGGGCCCTGCAGCCTTTCAAAAGGGTCCCTGCGGCTTACAAGTAGGTCCAAAGAGGAGTTTTAAGGGTGAGAGTGTAATGTATGAAGGACCTAAGTGTAAACTACCTATTTCATAGCCTAAATGATGTCTAAATACCTTCAAATTTTTATATGTGCTTAATTGAACATTTAAGACATTAATTATACTTCTGATTTGACCTTTCAAACTTATTTATGTGTTCAATTGATGCATGGATCATCATTTGTGCTTTGCTTTCAGAATATCTCATTTTTGTGACCTAATTATGAAGTTTTAACATAGAGTAAAGGTTTTAGGTCTTTTCTTTAATTCCCACACTTAACCCTTTTTATCTGTTAATTTGGTGTTGTTTTACTTAGTGTCTAGCTTAACTCAGCTTTTTAGCCATGATGAGTAGCCGCTCATCAATCACCACAAAAAGATCTTGAACCGCAATTAGAGGAGTCTGACCCTGATTTGGACAAACCCATAACTCCTATCCTTGAACCTCACACTTACCCTGAACCACCCGCTGCTGCTGATAACCCCATCCTTGAACTGAAACCCCTTCCCGATCATTTGAAATACATCTTTTTGGGTTTTAATCAGACTTTTCCTGTGATTATAAATTCCAAGCTCACTCCTGATCAGGAATCCCGTCTGATTGCGGTTCTCCAGCAACATCGCAGAGCCATTGGTTGGACTCTCGATGACTTGACTGGAATAAGTCCCTCTTATTGCACACACCATATTTATTTAGAAGAGGGCGCACGACCTTCCCGTGAGATGCAGAGACGTTTAAACCCCAATCTGCAGGAGGTCGTGAAAAAGGAGATCATCAAGTGGTTAGATGCAGGGATCATCTACCCGATCTCCGGCAGTCGTTGGGTGAGCCCGATTCAGGTTGTGCCTAAAAAGGTAGGGCTCACCACCATTACGACTGAAACCAGAGAAGTCATACCTACCCGATTAGCCAACTCGTAGAGAGTCTGCATAGATTACTGATGACTCAATTCCTCCACGAAGAAGGATCATTTCCCACTACCTTTAATTGATCAGATTCTCGAGAAATTAGTGGGAAATCGATTCTTCTGCTTTCTTGATGGGTACTCCGGTTATAACCAAGTTGCTATTCATCCTGAGGACCAAGAGAAGACCACGTTCACCTGCCCCTTTGGAACATATGCATGCCGAAGGATGCCTTTCGGTCTCTGCAATGCACCCGCGACTTTTCAACGGTGCATGCTTGCCATATTCTCTGATATGGTAGGTGATTATCTGGAAGTCTTCATGGATGACTTCTCAGTTTTCGGGGCATCATTTGATGATTGCCTCCAGCACTTGGTTCATATACTCAGGCGTTGCATCGATGTTAATTTGGTTCTTTCCTGGGAAAAGAGCCATTTTATGGTGCCTGAGGGGATCGTCCTAGGACATTTAATTTCTGAGAAGGGCATCCAAGTGGATCGAGCCAAGGTTGATCTAATTTCTCGTCTTCCTATGCCTAGCTCGATCAGGGACATCCATTCTTTTCTGGGGCACGTCGATTTTTACCATTGTTTCATTCCTGATTTTTCGAAAATCGTGCGCCCCCTGACTACTCTTCTCTCTAAGGATGTACCCTTTGAGATCTTCAAGGAATGCACTCAAGCCTTTGAGAACCTCCGTGACCGAGTCACCCAAGCCCCGATCCTACAATCCCCTGATTGGTCTCAACCCTTTGAGATCATGTGCGATTCATCTGATTTCGCTGTAGGAGCGATTCTGGGGCAGAAAGTTGACGGGAAACCCGTGGTCATCTACTACGCTAGCAAGACACTTGACGAGGCTTAGCGTAACTATACAGTTACAGAGAAAGAGATGCTAGTCGTAGTATTTGCCCTTGAAAAATTTCGATCTTATCTCCTGGGTTCCCACGTAATCATCTACTCGGATCACACGGCTGTGAGGCATCTCCTTGCTAAGAAGGATGCGAAGCCCCGACTAATCCGATGGTTCTTGCTGTTGCAAGAATTTAACCTCGAGATTCGCAACAAGGTGGGAAGACAAAATGTGGTAGCTGACCATTTGTCTCGCCTTCCTTCTGAGATCATCAACCCTTCTGGACCCATCACTGAGCATTTCCTTGATGAGCACCTGCTGACTATTGGTATTAGACTTCCATGGTTTGCTAATATAGTAAACTACTTGGCATCTCATCAGATCCCGTCTGATTGGCCAAAGGCCAAGAAAGACAAATTGCGCTCTGATGCCAAGTACTACATTTGGGAAGATTCATACCTCTTCCGCATAGGTGCTGACCAAATCATCCGGAAATGTGTCCCGGAGGGTAAAATCAATGATATTCTCTTATTCTGCCATGACCAGGCATGCGGTGGCCATTTCTCTGGGCACAAAACTGCATCGAAAATCCTCCAGTGTGGTTTTTATTGACCCACTCTGTTCAAGGACGCATACAATCACTGTAAAGCATGCAGTCGTTGCCAAACTTTGGGCAACATGAGCCATCTCGACATGATGCCTTTGCAGCCGATTCTCGTATGCGAAATCTTTGATATTTTGGGGATTGATTTTATGGGCCCCTTTCCTGTTTCGGATGGGTTCGAATACATTTTGCTGGCTGTGAACTACGTGTCCAAATGGATCGAAGCCATACCGACCCGAACCTGTGATCATAAAATCGTTCTCAAATTCATTCATCACAATATCTTCTCACGGTTCGGGATTCCTCGTGCTATCATTTCTGACGGGGGGACCCATTTCACGAATGCTCAGTTCAGGTCACCGATGACCAAATACGGGGTGTCGCACCGAATCTCCACTTCTTACCACCCCCAGACTAATGGTCTAGCTGAGCTATCAAATCGGGAGATTAAGAAAATCCTGCAGGTCACTGTTCAGCCTGATAGGAAGGACTGGTCGTCCTGACTTCCGAAAGCTTTGTGGGCCTATAGGACCGCCCACAAAACCTAATTAGGCATGTCTCCCTTTAGACTGGTGTACGAGAAGGCGTGTCACCTTCCCGTCGAACTGGAGCACAAAGCCTATTGGGCAGTACGGAAGTGTAATCTAGATCTTTCTAAGGTTGGAACCCACAGAAAGCTTCAAATCAGCGAGATCGATGAATTATGCCTTGATGCGTATGAGAACTCGCAAATCTACAAGGAGCGGGTTAAAGCCTTCCATGATAAGCACATTTCAAGAAAGATCTTTCATCCTGGTCAGAAGGTCCTACTTTTTGATGCCCGACTAAAACTTTTCCCTGGGAAACTGCGATCCAAGTGGGTCGGACCATACTTGGTCCGATAGGTTTTTGGAAATGGAGCCGTCGAAATCAGTTCGCTCAGCCATGATTCCGAACCTTTCATAGTGAACGGTCAGAGACTCAAACCGTTCATTGATGTAACCTCTACTGATTTGGCTGAATCATCATTTATCCTCCATTTTCCCTGAGCATATTGGGCCCAGCCGATGGCGTAAAACTCAACACTCAACAGGAGGCAGCCCGTCATTCTTTTTGAAAAAACCTGAAACCTTTTCTGACACCTTTTCTCACTTAAGGTTCACCCTTTAGGACAGCTGACTCCACCTCAGGTGCTTGCACCTGAGATTAGAAATCGTCCGCAACTGTCACCCCGACCCATTCACTCATCAAGACATCTGTCCTAATGTATGAACTAAGTTGAATAAAAACCCTCCTAAGTTACAATGAGGACATTGCAAATCTTAGGCATAGGGGGGATGAAAGTGCAAATCTTGTAAGAAAATGTTTTAACAAAAAAATTCACATATGCCAAAGACACCATAAAAAAAATTAAAATTTTTTTTGAAAAAGAATAGTAAAATGAGAGGAGGAAAGAAAATTTTGTGGATTCTTCAAAGGAGGAAGAGAAAAAGGAACAAAATAAAAAGGAACATAAAATGAAAGAAAAGAAATAGTCATTAGTAAGAAATTAAGGAGTTAACCTAAGTTCTAGACCTCATTCAGGAAAAGAAATGGAAAGTGCACAGTGAGATTAGTAAGAACGCGAACTTTAGGCATTCTTGGATAGACTCTTAGTACCCATTAAGATCTAGACACTCTTCAAGAGGTTGAGGAAAATGAAAAGCTTAAGTATTAGGTCTAAGGCTTAGGGAGTATTTGGCCTCGTTAACTAACTTTTGGTTTATGGGACTCAGTAACCTAAGCACCCTAACTTCACACACAGCCTGGTTCAGTAAGCATAAAAATCAAAATCATGCAGAAGCGTTACAAAAATTCTGAAAATGACACCTAGAGTAGGAGCGACCGATCAACACAAGTTGATTTGGACGAGTTCCCAGCGTGGAGAGGTAGAAAATTTCCCTCAAGGATGCGTAACAAAAAATCATCTCCTCGGTGCTTGTCTCTTAGGATATTTACATATCCTACTGGGGGCATGAAAGCACTCTTCTGGTTCAGATTCCATGGATGTCATTATCACGAAATGTCAATTGCCAGGGTCTAAATTCGGCCACGGAACACCATGGATGGGATTATCTCGAAATCTCAACAGCCAGGGTTCTGGGGGTTACCATGGGCGGTGCTATTTCGAAGCATCGATTGCTAGGAACCCTTGAGGATTGATGATGGGGACAAGGAATCTGATACAGACCGTGTTGAAAAGCCAATCCTAAGCTAGAATTAAAAAGAAAAAAAAAAAGAAAAGAGAGAAAACTCTCCAAACATATAAATCTTCTACCTCTCTTTTTTACAAAATGCACTGCGAACTGAGCCAGGGCTAAAATTATCTCAAGCATGGGTGCTTTAACCGCAAAGTCCAATAAGCCTTAGGTTAGTTCTTGTAGGCCTTAAAAACCTTTGTTAAGGATCGAGGCTGAGGCTAGACATATCTGGATCTTGGTTGGTACTAAAGTACCTTTTAGGCCTATGGTTGGCACTCTGACCTAATCTAGGTTTCAAAAGAAAAAAAGCACTTATCTAGAATCATTAAGAACTCCATGGTCTAGAACAAGGGTTGAAATCTTAAAATTTTGCTAAGAGACTAGCAAAAGCTAGGCATGGGGATATGATGGGAACCTCATCATGAACCCTAACTAGTATAATCTAATCCAAATATGTGTGAAAAAGCTCCTACAAAACCCAAAGAGAGGCTTAACTCAGAGAATTCTGAGTTAAAGAATAAAACAAATCATAAGGGGTAAAACTGCAATTTCACCAATGGAGTATGCGAACAGGGTAATTAAGGGTCCAAACACAGGTCAAACAAGCTTAACAATAAGGGAGGTGGGATGATCTGATCTGAAAAGAGTTATAGCAACTTCTAAGAATTAAATGACATTCTGTAACCGTAAAACAAACCCACTTCAATTCACGAAGTTTGAGGTAGGGTAAAAATCAACTAAACCCTCTAAAATTCATAGAAAAATATTTCCTAGGATTTAGAACCTTCAATTTGGCCTTTGAAACCTATTTTGACCTAAAATGAGAACCGTGCCCAATTAATGACTTAATTTGGGTTTTTACGCAAATTGGCTGGTCAAACATGGTCCAACCTAAAATCAAAATTCACCATCAAAATCCTTAGGTTAAAATTAGTCTGGTATAAAAACTTGAGCCTAAGAAAAGACCATCTTGACCGACTTTACAAATTGGTCCTCTTTATTTACCTTTTGACCCTTATCTTTTGAAACCCTTGCATTTTGACCCCCAACTTCTCGTTATTCTTTGCAGAACGGTCCTCCCTGCCACTTCTGTGCAGCGCCATGCCTCCGGCGACCTTGCGCGGAGGATGGCGCTGCATAGGGCAGGGCGGCCGTCCCCTTGATGTCGCAGGGACCCTTCCCTACCCTCTGCCATCAATCATGCCTCTCGTGCAAACGCACGAAAGGCATGGGTATCCTCTCCGGCCACTCTCCGGTGAGGCTGGCATGTCGCCTCCTCGTTTCCCTCTCCATGCCAAGACCTATATAAGGAGTGGCAAGGTAAGCCGACTCCTTCAAGCTTCCTCTGGCGGAGAAATATCCTACCTTTCGTCTCTTCCTCCTTCGGTCAGAGCGCCTGAAGCCTCCTTCGATCTCCTCCTCCTCCTCGTCGCTCTGCTGCCTTACCTGCAGCAGAGTTTACTCTGCCTTGTCGTCCACGCTAGGCCGTACCAGCTAGCGCCCTCCGTTTGCCTCCTCGTCGCTGATACCCTCCTCTAGGGCATCTTCGTCCCCAGCTCCGGCAGGCACGAGCCGGGCACTGCTCTCTTCCCCTTCGTCGAGTAAACAGGTACAGAGTTTCCTCTCTCTCTCCCTTACATTTTCCCTCTCTTAATTTACCTTTTTACTCCACCGCACGCGACTTCCACCTCCACCTGCTTCGTCTCCGATCACCTTCTCCGGCGAGTCCATCCCACTTCCACAGACCTCCACACTCCTCGCCAACTACCCCAGGAGCTTCCCCTCACTCCACTCAACCGATCCCCCCTCTCCATTCACTGCCAACCACCACCCAATCACCCCCCGAACAAACCCATCTTCCCGCACACAGTCTGACCTAGGGCTACCTCCACACGCACCCTCGCGCCTCGCCGACCCCCACACTGTCTTCGCCACACTTCGGCGAAGCTTCCCCCATTTTCTGATGTGGCCGAGAGGTCGTCTTTCTGCTTTCAGGTCGGAGCCCCCTTGTCGCCATTGCTGAGCTGCTGCAGCTCCTTCGCTCGCAGCTCCAGGCATTCTCCAGCCCAGGCGCGAGTCCCAGGCAGTGCGGATTGCTGCTGCGAAGGAGCCCAGGCTTGTGAACTGGGTCGCAAGCCTCACAGCTACCCCAATTAGCTGCAGTTCCCTCGCCTGCAGGCGCGAGATTTGGAGGTGGGACTTTAGTCCCACCTTGTAAGTGTGCGGCCAAGTGCCCACACTTAAATTGAAAAAGTGTATCGGGCTTACTGCCTTTGATACACAGGGGTCAGGTCCCTCTCACCCGCATGCAGCGCGCCATGCGCTCGCTCGCCCTCGCCCGCGCTCACGCCCCGCAGGTCTGGGCCTGATCCAACTACCCAACCACGCACTCCTCTCCCACCACCGCATGCTGGTGGGCCTGGTCCCGGGCGCGCTACCCGAACCCGATTACCTGGCTCTGGGAGAGCAGTCCTAAGAGAGATTCTGAGAAAGAGAGAGACACGGGGAAGGGTAGGGGTAGGTTTTGCACTGACCACTGTGCGTGCATCCAGGGAAGAAAGAAAGAAGAAGAAGAAGCAAGATAAGGAAGAAGAAGAGAGGAGGAGCGGCCGAAGCCTTAGCCGCACAGAGGAGCTGAAGGAGAAAGGAAGGAGAGGAGCAGAAGAGAAGAAGTCGTACTGTAGCAAACCCACAGTTAAGTCGTCTGAGCATCAAGTCAGACGACGGAAGGACGGCGGCCAGAACAGAAAGAAGAGAAAAGAAGAGGAACTGTAAGAGAAGAAAAGAAAGAAGGAAGCAGAGAAGAAGAAAAAGAAAAGAGAAGCAGAAGCAGAGAAGAAGAAAAAGAAAAGAAGAGAAGCAGAAAGAAGAAGAAGAAGATCACCACAGCCGCAGAAGAAGAAGAAAAGAAAAGAAAGAAGAAGAAAGGAAGACTCTGCAGGAAAAAGAAGAGAAGGAGATTAGCTGGAAGAAAAAGAAGGACAGAACGAAGAGGAAGAGAGAAGAAGAAAAAGCCAAGAGAACTCTAGCTCCCTCTCTCTCTCTCTTATTTTTGTAACCTAATTGAGAACTTTTACACTTCTAGAATTCTAGTTGCTCCCTGAGTTCGACCTCGGGAAAACTTTTTTCCGAGTAAAAAATTTGTAGTAATCTGGTACTTATTTTGTCATGTACTACAACGATTGTAAACCACAATAACATAAAGACGAAACCACGCTCCACCACCTCATCATGAACCCTAACTAGCACATTTTGACTTAAATAAGTATACAAAAGCTCCTACAAAACCTAAGGGAAAGCCTAAATCAGAGAATTATAAATTTGAGTATAAAGTAATTCACAAGGGGTAAAACTACAATTTTACCAATGCAGTACATAAACGGGATTTCCAAGGGTCTAAACACAGGTCAAATGGGCTTAATAAGAAAGAAAGTGAGATGATTTGATCTGAAAAGGGTTATAGCGGCATCTAGGAATTAAATGACATTCTACAACCCTAAAACAAATCCACTTTAATTCACGAAGTTTTAGGTAAGGTAAAAATCAATTAAACCCTATAAAATCATGAAAAAATATTCCCTAGGGTTTAGAACCTTCAATTTGGCCATTGGAACCTATCTTGACCTAGATTGAGAACCATACCCAATTTTTGACCTAATCTGGGTTTTTGTGCAAATTTATTGGTCAAACATGGTCAAACCTAAAATCCAACTTCACCATTGGATTCCTTAGGTCAAAATTTGGGTTATATCAAAATTTGGACCTAATGAAAGGTTGCCTTGACCCACTTTACAAATTGGTCCTCAGTAATTACTTTCTGACCCTTAACTTTTTGAATTTTTGCGTTTACCCCTCAACTTTCCCTTCGTTTTCTTCAGACCTGTCCCTCTGCCACCCGCAGCAGCAGGCCATACCTCCGGCGAATTCGCGCGAAGGATGGCGCCGCGCAGGGTATAGGAGCCGGCCCTAGAAATGAGAGGAGGGTCCCTTGCGTTGTCCTATTCCGCATGGACCACCTCCCATGCCCTGCCGACACCCATACCTCTCGTGCGAACGCGCGAGAGGTATGGGTCTCTTTTCCGACCACATCTCCGACGACTAGCCCACGACTCCTCGTATTTCCTTCCCTGCCAGCACCTATTTAAGGAGCGGCAGGAGCTGCCATTTCAAGCAAGCTTGATTTGGCCTGAGATTTCCCTCAAATTCGTCTTCTTCTCCTCCGGCCAAGTGCCCACCTTCCTCAGCTTCGCGCAGCATCCGCGCGAGCACCTCTCGCCCCGTCGTCGCCGCCGTTTCCCTCCACTGGACATCATCTTCTCCAGCGACAGCAGGTACTGCCAGTCGCCGTCTCTCCCCCTTCTTCCACAAAATCAGGTTAGAACCACTCCTCTCTACCCCTTCTTCAATTCCCCTCACTTTATTTCACAAAAATACCCCTCGATTCCACTATCCACCATCGCCATCTCCACCTCCGGCCAGACCTCCTGCGAGGCGTCCTCGCCGCTCCACGCCTCCATCCACCTCGCTAACCGATCCCTGAGCATCAACACCACCCATTGATCACCCGATGACCCTCCACTGACCGCGCCAACCCCTGTCGCCTTCCCCCAACCTAACCCATCCTCATGGCCACAGAGCGACCTAGGCACGCACGCTTAGGCCACCCTGTTGCCAGCCAACCCCCGCCTCACCTTCGCCGTGATACGACGAAGGTTTTTTGATGGTCTAACAGAGCCGCGAGGCAGTATTCTTGCTTTCAGGTTCTAAGCGATCGCCGCCATTGCTGCCGAGCTTAGAGCAAGCTTGTTAGCAGCTCTAGGCCTCTGCAGTCCCAGGTTGGTGTCCTAGGACGCGCGAAAGAGACTCACGCACGATCCCAGGTCTCCAATCAAAGGTGCAAGCCTTGCGTATCGCTACAACCTCGAGGATTCTTGCTGCGGGCGAAGGCACGAAATTTAGGTGGGACATTTAGTCCCACCTCGGAAATCCTTGAAGTGCCGCAGCTGAATAAATTGAAAAAGTACATTTGCCTTATCGCCTTCATTACACAGGGGTCAGGTCCCTTGCCTACGCATGCACAGCACGCCACGAGCTCTCGCCTGCCCTCGCCCACGCTCACGCCCCGCTTGCCTGGGTCCAAACCCGATTACTCGACCAAGCACTCCTTGCGCACCACCCACGCCGGTGCGCCTGGTCCCGGGCGCGTTACTCGACCCGCTTACCCGATTAAGGCTCTGGGAGCGAACCTTGGAGTGAATTTGAAAGAGAGAGAGACGTGGGGCGGGTAGGGGTTAGGTTTTGCTTAACCTTGTAATGTGCAAGGAAGTAGGAGAAGAAGAAAGGAGGAGGAGCGGCTGAGGACTTAGCCGCACAGAGCAGCAGAAGTTGAAGAAGGAGGAGGAGGGAGTGCAGTAGAGGGAAGAAGAAGAAGAGACACGGCTGAAGAGAAGAGAAGGAGAAGCTGCCAAGAGCTACAACAGAAGGAGTTGAAGAAGAAAGCCAAAGGAAAAGAGAAGAAAAGAGGAGGAAAGCTTGCCGCACAGAGGAAAGGAAGAAGAAGAAAGCTGAGCAGAGAAGAAGAAGAAGCCAAGAGGAGAAGAACCTGCAAAGGCACTGTAGCAAGGGGCAAATAAGGCGTTTGATTCAAAGAATCATACGTCCGAGAAAGAAAAGGCAGAGAAAGAAGAGAAGGAAGAGAGAAGAGGAGAAGAAAGAAAGAAAATAAAAGAGATTTTTGCTCCCTCTCTTTATATTATAGTGAATTATGAACTTTTATACTTCTAGGATTAAGTTTGCTCCCTGAGTTCGACCTCGGAACATTCTAAATTTCGAGTAATAAATTGAAATAAACTGATCATCGTTTTTCGCAACATACTACAATGAACATATCTTTAAAACACCGCGAACAACGACCATCACGCAGCTTTTAGCTTCCTTGCAAGCTTTGCCAAACTGTGCCCATTCCAGGACACAGCCCCAGGTTGCGCAGAGAGTTGTCGCGAACTCCTCCAAGCCTTTGATTGGCTTTGAAGACCCTCGTAGCAGCCGTAATCGGACGCGCCATCTACTGCTGTGCACGCAACAGGAAGGTGGGATGTTTAGTCCCACCTCGGAAGTGGGTAAGGAGGTATAGGTAAATAAATTGAATTTGTAAATTAGGCTCTTCGCCTCCGAACACTGGGTGAGGTCCCCTCGCCCACTCGACCCGGTCTCGTCCGCGACCCACGCCCTCGTGGACCTGGCTTGACCCGTTTACCCTACACTCCTTGTGCACCACCCACACCGGTGTGCCTGGACCCGGTCACACTAACCAGACCCAATTACCAGGTTGGCTTTGAGAGAGAGAAGAGAGATATATATATAGAGAGAGAGAGACGTGTGGAGGGTAGGGGTAGGTTTTGCTTCTCCGTGTCTGTGCAGGGAAGGAGGAAGAGGAAGCAGTCGTAGAGGAAGAGGAAGAGGAAGAAGAGAAGGAGCAGAAGAAGAAGAAGAAGAAGAGAAGAACTGTAGAGGCCAAGGAAGGAGGAGACGCAGCAGCTCAAGAGAAAGAAGAGAAGAAGGAGGAAGAGGAAGCAGCTGAAGACTTAGCCGCACCAAAGAAGAAGAAGAAGGCAGAGGAAGGAGCCAAAGAAGAGAAGGAGGAGGAGGCGCAGCACAGTGCAAAAGGAAGAGAAGAAGAAGAAGCCAAGGAGACTCAGCCTCAGAGAAAGAGGACTTGGCCAAGAAAGAAGAAGGAAGAGGAAGAGCAGTTGAAGGAAGGAGCAGCCACAGAGAAAGAAAGAAAGAAGAAGTGCGGCAGAGAACCAAGGAGAAGAAGAAAAAAGAAGACGCTGGCACTGTAGCAAACATCACTTAAGGTGTCTGATTCACAGAATCAGACGTCTGAAGACAGAGAAAGAAGAGAAGAGAGAAAGCAAAGAAGAAAGAGAGAAAAGAAGAAAAAAAAAGAAAAAGAAAAAGAAAAAGAGTTTATTTCCTTTTTGTCTCTAGCATTTATTTGCATCAGTTTGAACATATTTGAGAATTGTGATATTTGGCTTTTGAATACCGAATTGCTCCCTGAGTTCGACCTCGAAATGTTTTCGAATTTTGAGTAATAAATAAAATAAAATGTGATAATCATTTTCGCAATATACTACAACGTATATATTTTTAAAACATTGCGAAAGTCAATCAACAACGGCCGGAGCGGCGCGTGCGGGAGGAGGAGTGCGTCGGGGGAGCCCCGACACTGCTGCAGCCGAAGCTACAACCGAGGAGGCGAGGCCGCGGCGAGGGAGAATAGGAAGTGGTTCTGGTTCTAGGATTTTCCCAGAATCAGATGTCTGGTGTGACGTCCAGATGACTGGGTGGACGTCTGGTGATTACACAGAACGTCTGAAAGCAGATCTTCGCAAAGGTATGTTTCTTTTGTGGATACGGCCATGCAGGCCGCACTGCAGCTACTGTTTGCATGCTAAATATAGGCAATTTGGCTGTCGTGTGCAGGGATTGCTTCAGGAAGGCATGGGGCACACCCTCTCACGCGTTTCGGACATCTAGATAGCTTACCAGACGACCAGAAGCACTCCTACACATCCGGAGGAGAGGTCGAACGTCTGGAGCTAGGTCCAGACTATCTAGGAGAGGTTCTGGACATTTGAGGTCGACACAGAACCTGAGGTGAGTTTATGTTTACTTTTAAGACATCTGGACCTTGTGCCAAACGTCTGATGTGGGTTTATAGTCTTGGTTTTGACCCGTTTAGGGTCCGTTTGAGGTTAGTTTTACGCAAGCAAGATATCGATGTTTTCCTTGTGAGTTCCTCTACTTGTTAGAAGGCCTCTTATACTGTTCTGAATATTCCATCATGTTATATTCCTTGTTATAAGACTTCGATCAGTTGTAGGTTTGGGCTTGCTGAGGCATGTGAGCCTGCCATTCGAGCCCCCAATACTCCTGGGTTGTCTAGTAGAGTGATCTTCCCATAATTTAATTATAAAACCTGAATACATATGTGGATTGAATAACTAGAACCTAGGATATGGCATGAATCCTAGGACGAGAAGTACTTGAAATGCCTGTAGGCGTGTTTGAATTTCAGTCTTGAATGAATGAATAGAAATGTTAACAACTACCTGTTAATGAACAAGAGTTGCCTGTGAAATATGATTTACCTATGCTAGTTAAACAGTTACATGTGACATTACTTGTTGTATATGTTAAATGATAGAAATACGAGCTGCATGTGTATAACCTGAGAATGGAAATGTGAATGATGAAACCTGGTATGGAATGGCATGAGAAATATGAGTATGAACCCTACGGGGAATTAGGAGTAGAGCTCTTGGAAATAAATGGAATGGATCTGGAAGTGTGATGGCCCTTGAGTACGTGGTACTGGTGAGAGCGACTGTCCCCTGTTTAGTGTAGAGCGAAGTTAGCCGCCCTTGGGTTGGTACCCGAGGTTACGATTGGCCACTCCACACTGACTTCTTGGCACTCGTGTACACTGTACCGGGGAGAGCTACTAGTGTAGGGAGAGAGCTAGCCACCCCACAACGCCCGGGGTTCAGCTAGCCACCCTACATCGACTTGTTAGGCCCACTGGGCAAACCAGAGTAGTCAGACGAGGGTGCGCAGACTGTGGAGGGGTGAGACTCTTGTTTGGTTCTGAGGGGCTAGACCCCTATTACTGAGAGGTTAGTCCCTATACTGTTCCGTGCTGTACTTTGAGGCGTACCCGTTAGTTGAAACGACTGACCGCGTGCCAATGCAGGGTAGCTACCCGTGCGCTTATCGTGCGTGCCGTAGTCATCGCTACGTTTGTCCGTGACCTTGGGGTGGTTGACTGGGTGTAGGATCACCACGGGGGGACTCTCTCGGCCAGGAGAGCACTACGTGTGCCTTCTACTCTTCGGAAAAGACTGCAATCAAGCTCGTTCCCATGAGGAACATTCGAGATCAAGAAAGAGATCTGAAAAATAAACCAATGGGTGAAAAGGAATAACTTGTAAAATAAAGAATTGGAATAGATAGTTTACCTGTTAGCTTTTACTGCTTTACTTAGTTGGTTGCCACTCTACTCAGCGTTCGTTGACTTTATTTACTCATAACCCTTTTCAGGTCTAGGTGTTGAGCAGCCCGAGTCACCGGCTGCAAAGGGTGTTGGGCCTAGTAGGGTCTAGTAGCAGTAGTCTTCCTGTTGTTGTACTTTCTTTTGTAGTGAGTTCAGAACTCTTGTTACCATTTACATTTCTGTATTTTGTTTCCGCTTTACTGTTGTAGTGGTGATATGTACTGTTACCAGCTTTTCTTTCCTTACTGTTTGTACTCTTTTACTGTTAGCTACATAGCAAAGTGAATGTGGCTTACTTTCCTGCTTTTGGTTATTTCTTGTTGGATGACTGGATCTTGGGATTAGTCGAGTCGAGCCGGTCTCGTGTCCTATAGGGATTCAGGAACCGGGTCGTAACATCACCCCTCCTCCGAGATCCTCCAACCACACCTCCTCTCCTACACTCTCCCTCTCCCTCGCCCACACTCTCCCTTTCTCCTCCTCCGTCTCGAGCTCCCCTCCTTCCCCTACTCATGATTGCAAGGGGACGAGGAAGAGGAAGGGAGGCCACTTGTGGCAATGGTGGTGGAGTGAAGGTGGAGGTGGTGGTGGTGGTGTGGAGATGGAGAGGGTGGTGGTGGTGTTAAATAGGGAGAGGGTGAGAGTTTGTGAGGGGGTGTGTGCGTGAGTGTGTTGTGTGGGAAGAGAGAGAGAAAAAAATTGTGAGATCTCCCTCGCGAAGTTCTCTCCTTCCTTGCAAAGCCGACAAACTCACTTTCTCCCCTACCCTTTTGGGAAAACCTCGAACGACCCCTGGGAAGGGTCATTTCACACGCCAACCCTCTTTGTCCCTCCTATAAGTACCCCATCTAACCACCACATTCAACCCATCCTGAGATACATTTATCCAACATATATCTACCATAAAATTAGACTAAGGAGGAGGAGGGAAAAGGTGATCAAGAGGGCTCTCCCTTGCCCTCTTGGTGTTCATTCTTCTTCTTCATTTTTCCTTGTGCCTCGAGCTTGGGAGCACTTTTGTGGGGGACGACTAGGCAGGAGTAGCAAGGTGGTGGGCGTCCACCTTGGAGGAGGAATTAGGAGGAGGATACCACGAGGAAGGAAGATCTCTCTTCATAGTGTGTGAGCAACTGCACTTAGAGCTGAGAGTGTCTTCAATTCACTTGGAGGATTTGTTCTTCGTCTTTTATTCTACCTCTTGTATTAGCTAGTTGTGATCTTTTTGTAACAAGCATTCAACTAGTAGTACTTTATCTTCTAGTAATACAAAAGTTATAAATTGCCTTTCTACTTTGATATTTCCATTTGTTTTCTCTTAATGCTTTTACTTCAAGTAACTTAGTACACTATACTTCCTTTCTAATTATCCTAGGTGCACTTATCAGGAATGAGCTTAAAAGAGAAGACTTTTTTTTACTTGTCACTTAAGCGTAGTAGTTTCTATTATGAACTTTTCTTGTCTTCATTTTATTGTTTGTTATTTCAAAAATCCTAAAAAATAACAAAATCAAAAATACAAAAATATATATGTTGATTCGAGAGAGTGAGAGAAAGAATTTGATAATCAATTAACAAATTGCCAGACGACCTTAAATGCTCATCGTATCTAGATTTACAAACATTAAAAGTTGATTGCAATTTACACATTGCAACAATATTATTTTATATTAATCATAAAGTACATATTTTCACCATCATTTACCTTGCGGTGGTATTAAAAATGTAAAATATAAGAATTATTAAAGATATAATTGATGTATAATTTTAACATATATTTTATTAATATCAGATAAAACTAATGTTAGATGAATTTATATTAAAATAACTAAAATCAAGTTATCAATAAAAAATTAAATAATCATATAAATAAAGTTAACTTCACTTTTGAGGGTTAATCTTCCAAAAGACATCACGAGACTTCCTAACGCTTCCCAACCATTCCCCCGCCCCACCACCACCGACTCCGCCCAAAAACCCTAATCCGTCCAAAATTCCTCTCCACGCCAATCCTTCTCGATGGCAATCTGAACGAGAGGCTTCCGTTCTTCTATCTCACGTCTCGCACCTCCCTCAATCCGGACGGACACCTCTCCTCACGAGCATCGCGTGGTACATGCCCATCAAAACCCTAATCTTTTCGATACCCACGTCCCAAAACCTCGTCTTTCCATCGACAGTTGCCGACTTTTGACGCTTTCGCTCGATCTCAGGTGGGCTCTCGGGCCTCGGCGACGAGATGAGGCAGAGGGAGTTGGCGGAGATGGAGCTCCTGAGGGAGCGGATGAAGGAGGAGATGGTGCAGAGGAGGCTTCTGGAGGAGGATGTCAAGAGGGAGCTCCTTAGCATCACGACGGAGAGGTGGGGAATTGAGGGGCTCCGGCCACCCGCGGCGGGTCGGCCGGATTCAATGGTACGACACCACCCGCCGGTTCCCGATGTGAAGTTCGTTCAGCCTGGTAACAGATTGGAATTGGGCCATGGTGGCGGGGCCTTGAGGGTCGATGAATTTCGTGCCTTAGGTGGTAATGAAGGGGTGAGAATGGTTGGTGAGCCACGTATATCCCCCGGTGTTGAAGGGGCGAGAATGATTGGTGAGCCACAAAGCTTAGTTGGTAATGAGGGGACCCGAATGAGCAGCCAGCCGCGTGTTTTTGCCGGTATTGAGGGGGCGAGAATGATTAGCGAGCCACCTGTCTTTGCCGGTAACGAGGGGGCGAGAATGATCGGTGAACCACATGTTTTTGCCGGTAACGAGGGGCCAAGAATGATCGGCGAACCGCGTGTTTTTGCCGGTAACGAGGGGCCAAGAATGATCGGCGAACCACGTGTTTTTGCCGGTAACGAGGGGCCAAGAATGATCGGCGAACCACGTGTTTTCGCCGGTAACGAGGGGCCGGGAATGATGAGTGAACCACATGTTTTTGCCGGTAACGAGGGGGCGAGAATGATCGGTGAACCACGTGTTTTTGCCGGTAGCGAGGGGGCGAGAATGATTGGCGGGCTGCGTATGTTAGCCGGTAATGAGGGGGCAAGAATGATTGGTAAGCCACGTATGTTAGCCGGTAATGAGGAGGCGAGATTGATCAGGGAGCCACCTATCTTCACCAGTAATGAGGGTGCTAGGATGACGGGCAAGCCACATATCTTTGCTAGTAAGGAGGGGGCAAGAATGATTGGGGAGCCACCTATCTTCGCCGGTAATGAGGGTGCGAGGATGATGGGCAAGGCACATATCTTTGCCAGTAACGAGGGGGCAAGAATGGTCGGGGACCCACGTATCTTCACCAGTGATGAAGGGGCAAGAATGATGGGTGAGCCATGTATCTTTGCTGGTAATGGGGGGCCACGAAGGATCTGGGAACCAAGCACTTTTAGTGGTAATGAGGGGGTGAGAATGATTGGGGAGCCACATATCTCAGCAGGTAATGAGCAGGCAAGAATGACCCGTGAGCCACATATCTTTGCCAGTGATGAGAGGGTGAGAATGACCGGTAAGCCACGTAACTTTGCTGATAATGAGGGAGGGAGAATGATGAGCGAGCTGCATATCTTAGCAGGTAACGAGCAGGCAAGAATGATTGGTGAGCCACGTATCTTTGCCAGTAATGAGAGGGTGAGAATGACTGGTGAGCCACATAACTTTGCTGATAATGTGGGGGCAAGAATGATCAGGGAGCCACATATCTTTCCCGGTAATGAGAGAGCGAGAATGATTGGGGAGCCACATATCTTTGCCAGCAGTGAGGAGGCAAGCATGATTCTTGAGCCACGTGTCTTAGCCAGTAATGAAGAGGCAAGGATGGTCAGCAAGCCACATACTGTTCATCAACCTCGCAATGCTGTTGATGTAAGTACTCCTCTTGAAGCTTCAGAGACATACTTATGAATTTGTATGCGTTAGATACACACAACTTGGTATATATGTACTGAAAGGTTGTCCTTATTGTATGGGGAAATCCTGGACAGGTTTAGCTAGTTGTTACGGATGATTGGGCCCTAGTAATATGTTGTTGGAATATAGCTAAATAATGTAATTAAATTTCAGCCAAACTTAACAATGAGTGCCATTTCTGCCATTGTATTTAGTAAGTGACTAACAACAACAATAACAACAAAGCTGTTTCCCGTACTAAGTGGGGTTGGAGTAATTAGCAAGTGATTATTCAAAAAATAACAATTTTTTAAGGGACAATTAATTTCTGCTAAACTTAACACTGAGTGCCATTTCTGCCATTGTATTTAGTAAGTGACTAACAACAACAATAACAACAAAGCTGTTTCCCATACTAAGTGGGGTTGGAGTAATTAGCAAGTGATTATTCAAAAAATAGCAATTTTTTAAGGGACAAATAATTGTTTCTCTAATTCAGTCTGGCTATTTCTATGTCAACTTCTTATTCATTATTCTGAAAAAAAAAAAAAACTTCTGTGTCCCTTTAAGGAAAGGGAACTTTTTTTTATGTTTGATCTATCTTTTGCTTCCTTTATGTCTCTCTCATGTATTTTGGGCCATAACATCTGAAACAAGTGACTCTAACCTCTCAAGGAAAACAAAAGAGTCCTTGTCCCTCTTTTACAGGCCGTGCAACCTTGCACATGGTTGTTAGAAGCCATTAGCTTCAATCAAATATATCTTCATCAAGTATAGTTTTTGATGATTATTGCCATTGTCTTCATCATCCTAGCATCAATTAATGTCAAGTCTTGTCACATCTTAACTGTAGCAAACTTGCCAGGTGATGTTTAAGGGCCTTACTGCCGTTGACTTCCCAATAGTTTCAAACCTTAGCCTGTCCAATTCAATGATTCATAAAAATAAGAAATGAATGATTAAGCTAATACAAGAAATAATTTGCAAACCTCCTCCTCCTCATCCTCTCTGTCTCTCTCTCTCTCTCTCTCTCTCATATTTACTAAATAACTTGTGTTTCAGTTCAGTACACTGGTTCTGATGTGAGATATGTTCAGGTTGACAAGAGATCTGAAGTGGGTCGCACTGGTGGGGACTTGAGGGTTGGTAGGCCCAATGTAGTAGTTGTTGATGAGGGGGAGAGAGTGACTCGCAGGCCACACTTCACCCGTGCCATTGATGTAAGTATTCCTCTGAATTTCCATGGATGATGAAGTATAGGCATGCATCGATGCACCCATTTTTGATATGGTGTCAAGTATGAGATTGAAGCTATGTATACATGCTTTACAGTCATTTTAGCTTTGGGAATCTGTAGGTAACAGATACAGAATGAATATGATACAGTGATGCACATGAATGATAAACCCACTGGATTGTTTCTTCTATAGAAAAAGGTTGTAACAGCATATTATTCATGAATATATTATGAGATCTCTACATGAAGAACTAGATATGCATTGGATTCCTACCACAAGGATCATCACCCTTTCATCTATACCAAAAACAAACTAGACATGCATATTGGGAGAGTTGCCTTTGTTTTTTCCTTTATTTTTAGGAGGGAGCTTGCGTTTGTTGTATGCAAAATGGCTAATCAAATTTAGCTTTTTTCCTTTCTGGTGAAAAAGGGTAAAAGCTGGCTACTTGAAATCAATACTCATCCAAAATTATATTAACAAATAAAACAGGATGCATAACAATCTCAAAGTAAATTCTCCCTCATCTCCCAATACATGATCTTGCTTGCTCTCAAGTCTCAAAATGATACTCTCAACAAGATCCAGAAGAATTAGAAACTATATATTTTTTTCCAGCCAGTTAGACCAGTGGAAGGCCAAGGGTGTTGCCCACAAAAAATAGACCAGAAGAAGGCCACGAGTGTTGTTCTTTCCTTTTTAAATTTTGCCCAGGAATGTGCTAGGCTAAACTTCCCCATCCACTTTATTAGGCCTTCAGAAGCTGAAAAGAGAGGAGCTATCAATGCCATCAGTTAGAGCTTCCTCTGACACACCCCTCACCATTGTATAACAGGAAAAAAAGGTTATTGTCCTTGTCCTCCCTGTCGCAATGAAGTGGAAGTCAAGGCTTTTGGCAACATTGTCACCATGCATTTAAACCTCCCCCCAGTCTGACAAGAATTCTTCATCTCTATCACCTAAATGTAGTTGCAGACATCACATGCCTTGTTAACTGAAAATTCGTTTCCTTTTGTTGTTAGTCTGGCTCCTCGGCTTCTAGAGAAAAGCTGCACATTTATTATTGCGGCCTCGACGAGTCTTCCATCTGTGAATCTAATAAGTTATCGAGGAAAATGGGGCTAAAGCACCATACTATGTCCAAGTTCCATAGAGCCATTCTAGCAATCTGCTAGAATGCAATCCTGGTCAAGCAGGAGAAGCAAATAGCCATGGGAAATATTTAACAAGGAGACCAACTGGACATTATTTGTCCCTCCAAAACTGGAAACCGAATCCATTGGTAATTTCTGGTGTGAAGAATTCCTCCAACCTTGGCAGCATTTCAACATCCCTTTTTAGAAGGGCACGCATGCACACACGCTGACACACACACACACACACACACACATCCCATCCAAGTTTTATATTCAAATCAGACTCATATTTTTTGTTTTCCCCCTTTTTTGACTGTTGGCTTAATTTGTATGACCCTTGAGGACTAAGTTGCCAATTTCTTCTATTTTGATGAAATTTGCTGTTGGTGAAGAAAATTGGAAACATGGATATGGATTACTCATTGGTTGACTACTTGGCAAATCCAAAACTTGTGAATTATTTGTTATGGAAGAGTTCTCTAGAAAAAACTTCATAGAGTTAGAGAAAATCAAAGATTAGGATTAGAATTATCCTTTCCTTATTTTGTTATTTCCTATTTTGTTTCTTTCTAAAAGTTAGAGATATGTTTTAGGATTGTTAGGGATTTGATAGAGATTTGAAGAGAATTGGTTTGTTTCCTTTTTGGTAGAATTAGGATTGGTTCTTTCTTTATCTGAAGAGACCAACTCTATTTTTTATTTCTTGAGATTTCATAATAAAACTTATCTAGTTTCTTAAATCTCCTCATGGTATTAGAACGAGTCCATCTTGGGACCCCCATGTGCTTGATTGAAACCTAGGAGTGTCGTTGGTCTCGTTTGTGCCTTGGGAAGTGTGTTTAGTCCCTTGGCAAGCATAGGCGACACCGTGTGCTGCTGAGTACCCCCCGAAGAATGGCAATGCATGTACCTTGGCCTATCTCCTCTCCATCACCAATCCTTGAGGGCCATGTTGGTCTTCTTCATTGCGTGGGACCCCCAACCTCGTGGTGTGGCTGGGTGATACCATGCTGATTGCCTAATCGGATCATAGAATTGGTTTTCAACCTGGTTTCGTGGTTCAATCATCTGTTTCATGTGTGTGATGCGGGTATGTGGTTGGTATCACGACTGAATGAGATTCTTTGACGGTGACTTTTGAGGCCAAAATCCCAGCCTCGATGCTAGTTCAAGGGACCACAATCAAATTTTCATAATCCCCATTTTCTGCCGATACATATTGCTGGGGACTCCGCCCTTGCACTGCCTAATGGAACGTCTTCAGACACCTCGAACTTTCTCATGAAAATTGGAAAAAATTTTCTATTGAAGAGCAACCCCTCTTCTATAGTAGCAATTGCAACCACTACAAAAAGTTACAAAAGTAATGTCTGTGTAGCCTATGCCTGGCCTGAAAGAAAGTTCTAAGGCCTCAGGTTGTGTGATCGATGTCGAAGACATCGTTGAGTGGTGGAGAAATTAAGCCACAAGATTAGTTCCATATGTAAAATGCTCAGAGCCAATTTTCATCTCCTAGCGTGAGGAGTTTTTCTTTGGTGACACGTGACTATCGATGCTTGGGAACGTACCCCATATAAGTAATAGTATTTAGATTAGTTTAGTGTTGTTGGGAAATAAAGATGAGCCATGTGGTAGAGGGCCCACAGGGGTCAGTGGTCAGGGTCCAAGGATCAATTTTGGTGTTTTTGCTTAAAATGCAAGTTTGGTTATTTTTCGTAAATTTGTTTTTAGGAAGATATGTTAGGATTTGTTTTTTTTATTAGAGATAAGATATTTCCTTTAGAGATAAGATCTTTTCTTATTAGAGATAAAATCTTTTGTTTCCAAATATTGAGATATGTTCTCTTTGTATAAAGAGAGTTTTCCCTTGTATTTTGTTTTGAGCAATACAAATATTTTCAACTATTCAAGGCTCCTCTCCTCTTTCTCTTCTCTCAACCGCTGGCCACCTTGACTGACCGTCGGCCACCACTTGCCACCAGCCAGCCAGTGAAGATCCTCCACGCCTTCGGACCACACATGTGTGGATAGTCTATACGTGGATTATTTTTCCATGCCCAAGGAGAGCCTCCATGTTCCACGTTGTGTCAATTCTTGACAAGTATCAATACTAGTTTTAGTGAAGTACTTCGTATCGATGCTTTGGATCGACTCCTCGGACCACACATGTGTGGATAGTCTATACGTGGATTATTTTTCCATGCCCAAGGAGAGCCTCCATGTTCCACGTTGTGTCAATTCTTGACAAGTATCAATACTAGTTTTAGTGAAGTACTTTGTATCAATGCTTTGGATCGACTCCCCTTATGGTGTTTGGATTTGTCTTCCAAAAATTAGTCTCCAAGTCAATTTTTGCTTTAACTTCGATTGGTTTGGATGTTCCCTAATGAAGAGACCGTCATTTGCATACTTGAAGAACAAGTCTATTTTCATGTTGAAGTCTGTGCATGACCAAGAGTCTCTGCATGTTCGTGTGCTCTAGCCTCAAATTTCATTAGATGGAGGAGTGTCAATCAGTGCATTACTTCTAAAAGTTAGGCGTTGCACACTCTAACTTGGGGGAGAGTGCTAGAGAATCCTTTCCTTATTTTGTTATTTTATATTTTTTTCCTTCTAAAAGTTAAGAGATATGTTTTAGGATTATTAGGAATTTGATGAAGATTAGACGAGGTTTAGTTTGTTTCCTTTTTGGTATAATTAGGATTGGTTTCCCCTCTGTATAAAGGGACCAACTCTATGCTTTGTTTCTTGAGATTTCACAATAAAAGTTCTCTAATTTCTTAAATCTCCATACATGGATCAATACACAAGTTTTTTTATATAAATAATTTTCAAAATCACTTAAATGTTATAAGAAAATCTATATTTACATAAATGCCATAAAAAGTTCACTTTGTTTATATAAATGTCAAAATCTATGTCGGTGTTTAGGAAGTTGGCTGAGTAAGCTAACTATGCGGCCGCATACTTGTCAAGCTACCCTCTCCACTTTGAGTATCCTTAGACGGTCCACTAAGCGGGCTAGGCTGACTACTCAGGCTGAATACCCGAGTAGTCGGCCTAGTAGGCAGTTGATTTTGTGATAAAATATATTTTAGGTTTGAAATTTTTTGAAAAAAAAGGTATTTTAGGTCTGATTTTGTTGTGTGATAGATTGTTATGAATTTAGGTGTGAGTTTAAGTATCATTTTAGTTGTGGTTGATGTTTATTATTTTTGTGTTATTTGTTAGAATACAAATTTTAATAAGTTGACTAATTATTTTATATTTTTTTAAAATAAAAAATATGAAACCGTATACTCTATGCGATGACTCAACTGATCGCATACCGACTTCTCGAACCTTGATCTATGTCAATCCTTGTTCTAATTAAGATGAAATTTGAACCATGTTAATCCTTGTATCAATGTGAATTTGAGAGCATGAGTCAATGGTCTAGATTTCATCTTAATTAAGATAAGTATTGACACAAGAATTTGCATTTATATAGACGAAGTGAACTTTTTTATAACATTTATGTAAATATGGATTTTCTTATAGCATTTAGGTAATTTTGAAAGTTTGTGATGGCATTTATGTAATAATTCCTTAACATTTTCTAATCTAAAATAAATGAGTGGATGATTAAGTTGATGCTAGATTGAGTAGTGGAAGAAAGAAACATAGGTAGAGAAAACAACACATAGAGAAGGGGTGTAAACCAAAGAGATGTGTAAAGGTGGAATCATCTTCATAGTACACCTTGTTCTTTCCAAACAAGAATATTTGGTACCTATTGCTTTTAATGTCTTGATATCTGCATGGTTTATTCCATAATGGAAATGCATAGCCTATTATGATCGTGGAGGCCCTTATCTCCGGGTGTTTAGGCATGTTGAGCACATAAATGTGTCTATTTAGGAAAAGTGATCAAGTGAAAGAGAGGACTTTTAATTGCTTTTGTATTGGAGAATGATGGACCACAAAGTGTTGTTGTTGTGGCCACCGAAAGCCATTAAAGAATTTGTTTTACGCGAGAAACATATCTAAGCCAAGAAAAATAAAAATAGGCAAGTATCCACATGAAGACCGGGGATTGGTAACCCAGTTTCACCTAGTATGAGTGCACATCTGGGGAGGGGATTTAACCCTTAATATCCACTATGTATGGAATATAGAAAAAATACAAGATAGTGAGTTTTATCTGCTTTGGGATGCTACCCCGCTCACTATGTAAGTGTGGCGTCCTTTTATAGAGTATAAAAATGGGTGGTTACAAGGTAGTGGAGCTTGACTTGTGTAACCATTGTGTAAGTGGAGCTTGACTCGTGTAACCACCAAGGAAGTGGAGCTTGATTCACCTAACCATCGAGAAAGTGGAGCTTGACCTGGTAACTGTTGAGGAAGTGGAGTGGACTTGCATCTCTTCAGCTTCCAAAGCGAATCAAGTTGAGTGGACTAGGATCCTGTGAGTCCGATCATGAGCCTCTTGGGCTTATTTTTGTGAGGGCAATTTCTTCCCTTATCAGAGAACTTGTTGGAAAAGGGAAGATTGCTCGGTAGGTTACCTCAGCTATATAGGACTAGCTATTGTCCATTCCTATCACCCTCTCAAATGGTTGCCTTTCATACGTTTTGTAATAAACTTATGTGGTCGTGCCTACTTAACATGGGAAGATAGACTGGCTTTGAGGTTTGCACTTGTGATACATATTTGATTAGAACATACAATCTTAAATATCATGTTGTTGGTTATTTATTGTTCAGTTTGACCCTGGAATAAAAGAATGAATTTGTGAGAGTGAAAGCCTTGTTGTCCACATATCTCTTGTGCACCAAGTTTGATTGACCATAGATTCATGCTAGTATTATTAATGGATTGTATCCTAAGGTGGTTGGTGGAGTGGTGTAGAGGAGACATGCTCTTTAGGTATTGTGATTTGGGAGGTCACATGCCTTCCTCCCTTTGAGAAGATATTTTTTATGACGCTTCAAAGTGTAAGGCTGCTTGCTTGAAAAACCTAGTGCTATATGAGCTAGGGTTTGAGCTTAATAGATCTTGAGTTACTTGGGTTGAGCTCTAGTGGTTTGTTTGAGTGAGCTTATGAGCCTTTCACGAGCCAGCTTATTTCATGAAATTTAGCAAGCCCATGAAAATACTTGTTGCAAGGCTAGTAAGTAAAAGGCAACCCAATGAACTAATGAGGAAGCCAATAGACAGTGGATTTTGGAAAATGCCACCAAATAAAGTTTAAGTTATATTGGCCTTGGCTCGACAAGGCAAATAGAGCTTGAAATCTTGCTCGAGCATGGCTAATTAGCTTAGTAAACTGCTCTCATAAGTGCACAGTTGACAATCATCATTGGCATTGCAAAATCTCCTACTTGATATGGCCACGTATGCCATTGTGATTCACCTTTTTGAGAAACTCAACTATTTAAAAAATCTTTGTATGACAACAATAGATGTAGTTGGATCAAGGAGACGGTAAGGGAGTGTGGGGGGAGAGGTTAGGAGGTTGAGGTCTCTACGAGAGTTCCTCATGCAGTCATCTTTTGCAGGTGTAGGGTAAGGGGTCATGTGTTCGAGATGTGTTATGGTCCCGTTGTGTGTTTGGCCTATAAGGGAGTTGGCCATCGAAGGAGCTAGTGTCCAGGAAGGCTGTTGATGTTGCCTCCACCACTATTGGATCCAACTTCTATGGAGGTGGCATTGCCTTGGTTGCTAATGATGGATTGCTTGATTCCATTCTGCTGTCTTTGCTGGTGGGAGATGTGCTTCGGGGTTTGGCTAATGACGGGCAGCTCAAAGGATTTTATAAGGTATGTCTCTAATTTTGAAGGATTGGAAGGTGGCCTCTTTCTCCCCGAATCGAATTTTGGTGTTTGGGTTGCATGCAAAGGATTTAGTTCGCTCAAGGTTTGCAGAGATGGAAGTTGGTGGTGCTACAGTTAGGTAGAGACGGTGGTCTCTATCGAATCATGATGGTGCATTGGGACTCAAGCCTCCTTTGAGAGCATAGTTCGCATTTCGTATATAGGGAATCCCTTTGCGATTGCATGCTTTGGAGGCTGTTGAGGGTGTTTGTGCCTCCTTCATAAGGGTGAAGAGTCCTTTGGGGTTGGGTTTGATGGAGGGTGGCATCTCCTCCATTGGGGTTGTAGGGGAGCTTCTTGTGGGTCGTGAGATGCCCTTTAAGGTCGTGCTTAGGCTTAGTGGTGCTTCATGGGTCATTGTCTTCAAGAGGGTTGCCAGGAAAGGTTCTTTGCGTCAGACCTTCGCTAAGGTGGTGGTTGGCGGAGCTCTAGTGGCCTATTTGGAAAAGAAAATTGTGTGACAGATATGGCAACTGAAATTTGTGGGCGAGAATCATGCAACAATGTCGAATTTTGAATCTTCTCAGTAAGTTCCACTTCCCATAATTGTCGCCAAATTATGGTGGCGATGATTTGGCTTTAGAGTACTTTCCGAAAGAGGTGGCAGTCCCAATAGGGAATATTAGTGCCACTTTTCACACTCCTGACATGCTACGATTGCGAATAATAAGAATGATGTGGAGGATCTAATCCTCATTTTTGGCAATGCGTAGGAGTTGGTGAGTTTCCAACTTTGCCTATTCCTTCAGTTACTTTTTCAACCTGAATACCTGGTTACCATTTTTTCCTTTAGCCTTGTTGGTGCCATTGTTTCACGTGATTTTCAAGACTTGGTGGTGGGGCCTCTAGTCTTCAATTCCATCTTTTAGCTTGGAGGAGACATGGCAAGGACAACGAGACCCCGTGAGCTTCCATCGCTATTGGAACTTTAGGGAGGTTGTGTTGTGCGGGAGGGGAACATTGTTGCTAGGATCAAGGGAGCATCAGCTCTACAGTGCACATTGAGTAGAATCATTTGATTGATGGCTCTAATTGTGTGGGCCAACCCACCTTTGGGGTTGAGACATGCCATATTCTCAAGCGATCTTGATCCTCATTGACAAATAAGGGCTCTCGCTCTTCCAAGCCAATACAAGTGAAGTGAAGGCTCTTGCTTTGGTCTTGTTACAAGAGAAATATGTTTTAAAAAAAGGCCAATGTTGTTCACTCTGTTCCAATGCGAATCATGAGGTCTTTGAGGTGGATGCTAGGAATGCTAGATTTGGTGGTTAGGATCCTCACTTGGAACGTAAGTGGCCTACAAGATGGGGCGCGTAGGTCTATTTTGAGGAGCTATCTAGTGGATTGGCGGGTGGATTTTGCTTTATTGCAAGAAACACATTTGGAGTCTCTTGACCCTCTCATGAAGGGGAGCATTTGTGGTGATCGATTTTCTGAGGTGTTGGTAGTCGATGCTGTTGGAAGGTTTGGTGGAATGTTTATGATGTGGAATGGTGATAACTCTCAGCTGATGTCCTTTTGCGTGTCTTCTAGGGTGGTTACCAGGGCCTTCTCTAGAATCTCTGAAGGGTCAACTTGGATTATCTCTTGTGTCTGTGGGTCTTGTGACAAAGCATCTAGACAACATTGATTTAAATGCCGACGGCATGCCGTCGATAAGGGGGTTTTTGGAGGGAGGGCATGTCGACACAAACATAGTGTGGGTTTGCAGGGAAACCGTCGGCATGCCGACAGTTGCTGACGAAACGGCGGCGTGCTGACCGTGGCTGAGCGGCGGGAATTTTGAAATGCGACGGGACGCTGGAAATTTGAAAGGTTGCAGGGAGGGAATATGACCATGACCGTGTGTGTGGCTGGACGGGGAGGGAACTTTGAAATTGGCTAGGTGCTGGGAGGGAATTCACACACACACACACCGGCAGGACGCGGGAAATTTGAAAGGTTGCGGGGAGGGAATATGACCGTGTGTGGCTGGATGGCTGGGTGCTGGGAGGGAAGGGAACACACACACATTTGTAAATATGTTTTTATTTTGATTTAGTTATCTTTCAAATTTTAATCATTTCTGTCATTTCTGTCGGCATGCATCGGCATGCCCTCGGCGTGCCTCGAAATGTCATTTTTTCGGGCCGTCGAAATTGTCGAAATCTGCCATCGAAAAATGGGCATTTCCATGACATGACCTCGGCATGCCCACGAAATGCATACCTACAATTTCATCGGCACGGCGTCGAAATTGGCATTTCAAACCTTGCTAGACAAGTGTTGTGGGATTAGTTGCAACAGGTGTTAGATTTTGCGGATGGTAGGCCTTGGTTGGTAGGTGGGGATTTCAATGTCACTTTATCTTCAGAGGACATGCTTGATGGCAGAGTTGATGGCTTATCTAGTGACTTTCGCCTTATGGTGGATCAGTTTGAGTTTTTTGATCTTCCAACCTTTGGTGTTGTCTACACTTGGAGGAATGGTTCTGGGTTTACATCTAAGATTGATAGGTTCCTAGCTAATGTTACATTGGTTGAAGCTTATCAAATGGTGTGTGCTTCAGCAAATGAGAGGCCTTTCTTTGATCACACTCCTCTGCTTTGGGACAGTGGCGAGGGGAACTCATTTTCATCGTATGTTAAGTTCCAGAAGTCTTGGTTGTCTGAGTTGAGGTTCAAAGAGTGTGTGAAGTGGTCGGAGGCTCCTATTTTGATGTTAGCAACACGCTATCAGGTTGGCTTTGATGGGTTATAGGTGGGATGTTCACCTTAGAGGCATAAGCAGGTGAGGAAAGATGTCTTGGAGTCTATTGCTTTGATTGATAGTAAAGAAGATGGGGGTTCAATAGATTATGAAGACCTTTTGGAGAGGCGTAGGATGCAAGCCAAAGTGTGGGAGGAGGATCTGAAGAGGGAGATGGATTGGCGATAAAAGTCAAGGTAGTTACGGCTTAAGGAGGATGACTCTAACACCAGATTTTCCATTTGTTGGCGAGCGCCAGGAGGACAATTTTGATCACTTCATTGTGTATGGGTGATTCCCTATTGGACCAGAGGTCACATATTTGTGAGGCCATCTAGTCGCATTACCGGGAGTTGACCTGTGGGGGGTTAAATGCTTGGTTCTTTTGATATTCTAGTTCTTGATGGCCAAATGAAGTTAGTTTTGACTGGTATGATCTCGGAAGAGGTGTTGACTGAATTGCGTGGCTTGAAGGTGGAAGGTTCTCCAGTTTTGGATGGGCTTCAAGTGTTGTTTTACATGCAGATGTGGAACATTGTTGGGAAAGACTTCATGGACATGATCCATGAGTTTTTGCTGGTAACCATGGTTTTGAAAGGTTGAATGGATTCTATTTATTCCTTCTTTCGAAGAAGTCAGGTGCGGAGGCATTGGTGTTTATAGGCCCATAGCTTTGGCCAATGTTGCTTATCTCATTGTTGCAAAGGTGCTTGCTAATAGATTGCGATTAGTTCTATTGCAGCTTGATCACCTTGGTCCAATCCACCTTTCTTGTGGGAAGGTCCTTGCAAGATTCTTTTGTGTTGGAAGAGGAGATGGTTGTTTCTTGGAAGAGAAATGGGGTGTTTTCTTTCCTTTGGAAGGTGGACTTCTTCAAGGCCTATGATTCCATCACCTTGGCGTACTTGTGGGAGGTTATGAGGATGAGATTTCTGGAGGTGCGGTTATGACTTATGAAGCATTGAGCTACGACGACCTCCTTCGTTTTGGTGAATAGTAGGCCTTGTGGTTCGTGGAATTAGCCGCAACAGGGAGTAAGGCAAAGGTGCCCCTTAGCACCTCTCCTTTTCAACATAGTCATTGATACTTTGGTGATTTTGGCTTTCAGAGCATGCAGGGGAGGTCTATTTTTTGGGTTTACCTTATGTTCAAATGGATCTCTTCTCACTTTAGTGTTGCAATATGCTGACAATACAATCTTCATCTAAGGGAGGAGTAGACAAGCTGAGCATGTGTCAAGATTTTTGGGGAGATTTTCGATTTGAGTATTAGCGGGAGGAAATCAAAGGTTGTGCCTTTCAATTTAGATGGAGTTGAGGAGGTGGGCTATTTCTTCTGTTCTTTAACACTTTGGTGGTTCGCTTGCCCATAGTTTATTTCCTTTGACGGAAATGCATCTAGTGGCTACAAATTAGAGTCCGGTTGTGGAAAGAATAAATAAGAGTTTAAGTGGTTGGAGTGGTAGGCTATTATCGAAGAAAGGGAGACTTGTTTTGGTGAAGGTGATCTTGTTCACTGTGTCAATTTTCTTCTTATCTATGTTTAGGCCACCAAATAAAATCTTAACCAAGCTGGAATTGGCTCAGAAGAGATTTTTCTAGAAAGGTCTGGATCATTTTGGGAGATTTTTACAACTTATCGCATAGAAGAAGATTTGCTAGCCAAAAAAGAAGGGAGGCCTTGCTATCCGTCTTCTTGAGGATTTCAATGAGGTGTTGCTTATGAAGTGGGTAGTTAAATTTTTGAGTAATGGGAAGGGTCTTTGTGCGAAGCTGTTGCATGATACATATGGCTCGGTGGTTGAGTTGGGTGAAGGAAGTGGGGGTTATTCTACTTCTAGAGTTCTATTCTTTCAAGTATTCATCATGTATTTAAGGAGTCTTTCTTCTGTCCTGGATTGGGGGATGGTGGCTCCTTCCATTTTTGGAAGGATGATTGGTCTGGGCATGGTGCCATTTTTGACATTTTCCCACTCCTTTTTGGTTTGGTCCTTGATAGAGGTGCACTTGTTCGAAATGTGTGGGATGGCAATTCAAATTCGTGGTGTCATATTCTTCAACTTCGATTGTCAGAAGCTACTTTACTTGAATTTCAGAAGCTCCTGGAGTTGCTGGATGGTGTTGTATCTAATTTCAATTTGTTGGACATAAATGCGTGGAAGGATGGGAAATTTTCAGCGGGAAAGGCATACAGGTTGTCTGACCTATGATTGTCTGACCTATGATTGTTCTAGTATTTGGAAGCTTCCTAACCCCAAAAAATAAAAATTTTCCTATGGATGTTCAGGAGGAGAAAACTTGTCACTAAAGTGTTCAGGAAGAAATAGTCGGATGATCTGGATGTTCGATGCCCATTTTACAAGGAAGAGGGTGAGGATATCTCCCACTTGTTCTTCTCATGTCAGTTTACAGATGCTGTTTGGAGGGAACTGCATGTGCAGGGTGCTGATTGCTCCTCGTTTGAAGCTCTTTGGGCTTCTTTCCGGGGGACAGTTCATGCAAATACTATTGGTTGGGTTTCTGTATTCGCCGCTCTGTGGTCTGTCTTGCTGCAGCAAAATGGAGTGGTGTTTAAAGGAGAACAGACATGAGTTGATAATGTTGAAAGGGAGGCTGTTGCTCTTTCTGATTTTTGATTGTAAAATCTGTAAGTCCATTTCTTTGTTTTAATGAAATTTCCTTGATGATTACCGACCTCCGGTAATCTTCCTTATTTTTCTCAAAAAAGAAGAAAAACTTTGTATGGGGTCAATTTTATTCAGCATCTTCAACAGAAGCTACTCATTATTTGAGAATAAGATGGAGAACATGGTGTGATCTTGAGCATCTATCTCTAGAAATATGACTCTTTGGGCAAAAATGACTGCTCGTGGGAAAAGGAGGTAGCTGCATATGGGTTATCTTGGCTTTGTCTTTCATTTGGCAATAGTCAATGGGGTCCTCTAGTGTGGATTCCGTAAACAATCAACATAGAATGATCAGCTGCTGGTAAAGGGAAGTTAGTTAGATCACCAATAAACTGGTGGGATCAACCCATCTCACTTGAACCCCAAGTATCTATGGGTGCAATCAACCTTGTTCTACTTCGGGGGCTAGATTGAAACTTCACCTGAAGAGTGTTGAGTTATACCAGCATTCTTTTGTCTTTTATCTTAAAGTTGGCTTTTCTTTTTGTGAAAAGGTAAAGTTGGGCATGTAGTTGTTTCATCATTTATGCAAATAATTGTTTGCCGGGCTATATTATGTTATAACCACTTCTTGCAGGTATACCTCTCTTTTTCCAGGAACACAGAACACTAGGAAAATATTTTGGAGCCTGCAAATTGTGGGGAAATTACAATAAGATTGTTGGGATTTGGAAATTGACCACATGGCAAGATGCCATGTGGCAATCATCAGGCCACGTGGCAGTGCCACGTGGCAAGATCTAAAGGCCCAAAGTGACTAGTGGTTTGGATTCCCAAGAACCAAACTTGAGTGCACCAAAATTGGTGGTTTTTCTATTTTTAGTATAGTGGCTTTATGAATATTTCTTTTGTTAAGATCTTTTTAGGAAACAAGTTTAGGATTTACTTTAGGATTCGAGTCTTTACTATCTTTAGTGGATATGTTCTCTCTATAAATAGAGTCTCTCCAACTATTATTTTCTTGAGCAATACAATTAATACTTTCAAACATTGTACTCCTCTCTCTCTTCTCTTCTTCCACATCAGTCGGTCCACAAGGGAGAACCCCTGCAGCCTACACGTGTTCCAGCAGGTCGGTTCAATTCTGAACCAGCCATTCTCAAACCTCTGCAGGCACTCCAGCAACCCAACTGGCCTGCAGTCAGGACTGTACATCAGGCCGGTGGTTCCCCTGGTTCACAAGATCTGTTCCTAAGGTCCAGGACTGGTTGCACCCAGCAGCACATCCAAGGCTCCCAGACCGTGGATCGTCGTACATCTCAACAAAGATATATGTAAACGGGTGGCTATAATGGAAAGAATTGAGATACGTTTCACTTGGGAAGGGAGATTGGTAGCAATGCTGATGAGAACCTCATCCTGAACCCTAACTAGCACATTTTGACCTAAAAAAATGAACAAAAGCTCCTACATAACCTAAGGGAAGGTCTAATTCAAGGAATTGTTAATCTAAGAATAAAATATTATACAAGAGGTAAAACTGTAATTTTACCATTGCAGTGCATGAATGTGATTTCTAAGGGTTTAGACATAGGTTAAGTGAACTTAATAAAGGATAAAATGGGATGATTTGGTTAGAAAATGGTTATGACGAAATCTGAGAATTAAATGACATTCTGTAACTCTAAAATAATTTCACTTTAATTCATAAGGTTCTACGCAAGATAAAAATCAACTAAACCCTCTAAAATTCGTGGAAAAATATCTCATAGGGTTTAGAACCTTCAATTTGGCTGTTGGAATCTGTTTTGATCTAGATTGAGGATCATACCCAATTTTTGACCTAATTTGGATTTTTGTGCAAAATGTCAAGTCAAACGTGGTCAAACCTAAAATCCAACTTCACCATTGGATTCCTTAGGTCTAAATTAGGTTAATACCAAAATTTGAACCTAAGGGTAGGTTGTCTCGACCCACTTTGCAATTTGGTTCTAAAAAATTAGTTTCTGACCCTCAACTTTTTTAAATTCTTACGTTTACCCCCTCAACTTTCCCTTTGTTTTCTTCAATCCGGTCCTTCTGCCACCCGCTGCGCAGGCCGTACCTCTGGCAACTTTGCGTGGAGGATGGCGCTGCGCATGCATGGGGAGTCGGCCCCAGATTTGAAAGGGGAGCTCCCTGCGGAGCCCCCTACTGCATGGGCTGGCCCCCATGCCCTGTGACCACTATACCTCTCATGCGAACGCGCGAGAGGTATGGGTTTCCGTTTGTCATACCTCCGGCGAGACTTTTCCCGCCGCTCTCGTATGCCTCCTGGCCAGCCCTTGCCTATTCAAGGTTCGATTGGCCTGAGATCCTCCCTCCAATTCATTTCTTCCCAACTCCGGCCGATTGCCAAAGGTTTTGGCGACTCTCCCACTCCTCTCTCGTCATTCTGCCACAGTACCAGTGATAGAGCTACCTCTGTCTTCCGCCGCGTCGCGCCGTACCAGCGGGTGCCCTCCAACCCCTCTTCCTTGTTGCCGTTCTCTCCCCCTGGCACCTTCGTCTCCGGCGACGGCATTACCGATCGCTCGCCACCTCCGCATCCCCCCTTCACTCTGGACTCGTAGATAAGTTCCTCTTACCCTCCCCTTTATTTCTCCTCTGCCAATTTGTTATCTCTACCCCTCGACAACTGCAGACCACCCCCATTTTCTCCACCTCTAGCAGACCACTAGCAAGGTGTCTCCGTCAACTCCCTACACCCATCCACCTTGCCAGACCCCTCAGAAGCATCACCTCCACCCACTGATCATCTTGCGACCCTCCACTGATTGCGCCACCCATTGAAACCCTTCCCTGAACACACCCACCTGCACGCACACAGTGTGCCCTAGGCACACACGCATAGGCGTCTTCACGTCAAGCTGACCCTCGAGTCATCTTCGTCATGCTCTTGCGAAGCTCGCGGAGCATTCTGATAGGGCCGCAAGGCTGTATTCGTGGTTTCAGGTCCCGAGCCTCTGCCGCCATTGACGTCGAGCTTGGAGCAAGCTTGCAAGTAGCTCCAGGCCTTTCCAACTCCAGGATACAAGCCCAAGTTGCGCGGAATACGTTCGTGCACAACTTCAGGTAGTTAATCGGCCTCGAAGGCCTTAGCTGTCGCTGCAATTTCCCACGCTCTTTGCTGCCAGGCGCGCGGTGGGACGTTTAGTCCCACCTTATAAGTTTTTGAGTAGGTGTAGACATATAAATTGTAAAAGTGACTAAGGCTTATCGCCTTAGTCACACGGGGTGAGGTCCCCTCACCTATTCACCGCCTCATCTGCGCTCACTCCTCCACGGATCTGGTTGCCTGACTCGATACCCGTGCACACCTCGCCCACCACTGCATGCCGGTGGGCCTGGTCCCGGGTGCATTAACCCGACCCGTATACCCGAGCGGGCTTTGGGAGAGCGGACCCAAGAGAGAAACAGAGAGAGAGACGCAGGGAGGGTCAGGGTAGGTTTTTGCCTAACCATGCATGTACAAGGAAACTGAAGGAGGAGGAGGAAGAGGAAGAGGAAGCAGAAGAAGAAAAGAAGCGGCCAAGGACTTAGCCGCACCAAGAAGCAGAAGCTGTAAAAGAAGAAAGGAAAGGAAGAAAAGGAGCAGGAGCTAAAGCGGAAGGAGAGGAAGAGAAGCCAACTGAAGAGGAAGAAGGCAGGGACAGAACCAAAGGGAAAAGAGGAAAAGAAGAGAAGGGAGCTGCCGCAAAGAGGAAGACCAAGAAGAAAAGAAAAGAAGAGAAGAAGAAAAAGCCAAGGAAAAGAAGCAGAGCAGCAGCAGCAGCCAAAGGAAGAAGAAGAAGGCGTGCACTGTAGCAACACCAGTTAAGGCGTCTGATTCCTAGAATCAGACGTCCGAAGAACAAAGAAAGAAAAGAGAGAGAAAGCAAAGAGGAGAGAAAAGAAGAAAAAGAGAAGAAACATTTTTCCTCTCTAATTTTTTTGTAAAACAGTGTATTATTATAAATTGTGATTTTTACGCTTCTAAAATCAAGCTTGCTCCTTGAGTTCGACTTCGGAGAATTTTTGAAATATTCGAGTAATAAATAAAATAAAAATCAAACTGATTGCCCATGACCAAATGCCTACCCGTCAAAAGTTACTGATGGAAGTAATACCATGACAGGAATTTGTGACCTCCACTAATCAATGATCCACCACTTTACCATGCCTTGTAGGTAGTGATTTAAATGCCGACGGTATGCTGCCGGCATGCCGTTGGCAAGGTCATTTCCGAGCAAGTATTGTGTCGACATGGATAAAATGTCGATTTACAGGGATATCGTCGGCATGCCTGCGACATGGTCGGCATGTTGGCGAAATCGGTGCTTATGTCGAGGTTGCTGTTGGTTTTTTTAATTACTCTTGCTATTTCTGTCGGTATGCATCGGCATGCCTACGAAATGTACACTGAGAATTTCATCGGTATGACATCGAAATCGGTATTTCGAACCTTACCAGGACACTTAACCATCTTTTATTAGCCTAACCATTACTAATGAGGCCTGCCTTTTTAGAAGCATATATACACAATTCATGCTTCCATAAAAAGTCATAATTGACCCTTCCACCAACTACGATATGATTAGCAGCTCAAATATGTATTTTGGTGCTTATCTGGTGGGTGTCTACTTATATTAGCTGCTTCAAATTTGTGGATTCACTCTTTTCAAAAATAAATTGTGGATTCACTTAAAATTTATCTCTGGGAACAGCTGTTTAGTTTCGGACATTAATGGTTCATGTTTTCCTCAGAGTCTACTAACTTACAAACTATTGAAAAAATACAAATGCATATTAACACAAGATTTTATGTGCCCTCTCCAAGAATTAAATATCCCCAATGATATAACAAAATATCATGCGGTGATATTTTGTTTTTTGAAGGGAGCGTGAAAAAATGTGAGCTATTGGGCGACTTAACCACAGTCCTTAAAGAGAGAGAAATCTGCCAACTACATAGTATTTGTCATCACGGAAAAAATTTCTGGCACTTGTGTGATATTTAGATTTCCTTTTTATTTTCTTTATTTGGTGGGTATATTTTTTCGTCAGAATGCTTTAATTTACAAGGGCTCATTTTGTTAGGACACATCACCAGTTATAACTATTGTTGGTGCCAAGAGAAAATCCAGAGGTGCTGCCAAAATTGAGGGACTTCCACAGCCATCAACCAAGGAATGGAGCTGTGCCCTCTGCAAAGTGAATACTACTAGCAAACAAGATCTGGATGCACATCTTGCGGGGAAGAAACATATGGCTAACTTGGCAATGCTGAATGGCAGCAAGTCTTTGGTTGATGTCACTACCAGTTCCTCATTAAAGAACGAGGAGAAACCTGTGCCATTGTTGCCTGGGAAAAGATTGAAGGTAGAACATGCAACAGAACAGAAAGCAGAAGATCCAACAGAAGCCAAGTTCCTGTGTAAGACTTGTAAAATTGCTTGCAACAGTAGTGCTGCATCAGAGTCTCACTTGAGAGGCAAGAAGAAGCACAAGGCACAGTTGGAAAATTTACACCCTCAAGCAGCCAATGATGCTGAGAAAAGTGGCTCTACAAGCATCGAAGGAAAGCATGGTGCAAACCAACATGTAGGAGCAAAACAAGCACAAGATACTCCGACTCATGTGTTGGAGAATTCAAACCCTCAAGCAGTTGTCCGTGCTGAGAAAAGTGGCTCTACAAGCATCAAAAGAGGGAAGGGTGCAAATGAAGATGTAGATGCAAAACATCTTTCAAAAAAAAGTGTTGTAGGAACAAAACAAGCACAAGATACTCCCACCCATGTGGAAAAAGGGAGCTCAGCGAATGGAGGGACCCTCTGCAATGCAAGTGCCACTAGCAAATTACACCTGGATGAACAACTTGTGAGGAAGAAACATGTGGCTAATGTGGCAGAGGTGAATGCCAGTGACTCTCAGGATGATGTCGCCACCACTTCCTCATCAAAGAAGACCAAGAAACCTGTGCAGGATTTGCCCAAGAAGGGACAGAAGGTGCAACATGCAAAAAAACAGAAATCAGAAGATGAAACAGTGCCGAAGTTCAGATGCGAGATATGTAAAATAGTTTGCAACAGTGATACCTCATTGCTAGCACACTTGAGAGGCATGAAGCACAAGGCACAATTGGAGCGTTCAAACTCTTAACGCAGGCATTGATATCAAGAATGGTGGGTCAACAAGCATCCGAAGGATGGGGGATACAAGCTAAGATGTGAAAGCAAAACAACCACAAGAGACTGCCTCCAATGCAGAGAAAGCAAGCTTAATGAGTTCATGAGGCATGGAGGGTGTAAGTCAGGGTGCTGATAGAGTAACGATGGAGATAGAGAAGGATGATGGTACAAACATTGTGAATTGAGGAAGTAGAGATTCTCAGTGCCTGGAGATATTTATTGCTGATTTTGATGTTCTATGTATCAGCACACCAAAACTGAGGTTACTGGTGATTTATCGTTTTTCGTTCTTTTTTTTTTTTCCTCCCCTCTCTATTTCTTTTTGAAAGGAATCAAAGTGATGCGGTTGAAATGGGAGGTTTTTTAGCTGTCACTGTTCTGTTGATCAGCATTGTCCATCCAAGTCGTTTTTCTGACAGGAATATGGAAAATTAGATCCAAGGCACTTGATATATTCTGGTTTACGTAAATTCAGAATTCGGTGGTAATGGAACGGCACGAGGTTGAATCTAAGCACAGCCAGATAAACTTGTCAGCAAGGAATTGTTCTTGCAGGTCTTTTACTAGTTGAGCTCCACCATTTTTTGAGCTGTCATTGTTGGTTATGAAATATATCACAACTTTATTACTTCTCGGAACTGGATTAGCAGGTTAATGAACCATGGAACCATCATGGATGAAGCAAGGATAGGGCTTATTCATGTAAACCATGTAAGTAATTAGAATAAGTTTATGAATGCCCATGGTGATAAAAGGATGACGTATATGCAAATTCGTAGTCCAGGAGGTACCAAAATTTAATGGTGGCCAACCACATATTTGAGACTGCCGACGGCCCCGCAACACTCGTTTGAGCCCTCGAGCACAAACAGCTTTACCGTCAATGACCATTTAAACCGTCTATAGGTTTCATTAGCTCTCTTGTTGTAGAGGTGTTGTAGATTTAAAAGGCTTCCTTTTTTTCTTTTTCTTCCTTTCTTTTGTTTTTCTTTTATTTCCCGATGAGGAGAAGCTAATTAGCTTTGCATACTTGGACATAATTTTTTCCCTTCCCCCAGGATATAGTTTGCATTAACCATTTCTCGGACATCTCTTCGCCATTTATCAGAATCAGTTTAGCATCTAGCTTTGGCCGATATCAGATTTGTAGTCTAATTTGTGGATGAATGAACTATTTTCCTTTTCATCTCATCAGGAATCATCTCCTAATAATTAGCATAAACAATTGAAGGGTCATTTCCCCTGTTTTCTTTCCTTTCATCATCATTTTTTTTCCACTCTCTAGGTGCTCCACTCTTAATTGATGCAGGAGATGCCCAATCGAAATCCAACGATTAGCCACCTATAGTGTGGTAACCATAGTGTTTGGCATCCTATTGGTCATGGTAAAAATCTATGTGGTTTCCACAAAGTGGAGGGGTTTTTGCCATTATAGTCTTGTTAGGGCCTGTCATTGCAATACCTATGGATTGTGCACATCGTGCTTTCTGCACCTTCCACCAGTTTGTTCCTCGGAGATTTTGGGTCATTTTCTAGAAACTTCATGATCCAGGATATCTTTCCTTTCTTCGTGGCTGTAGACTCTGCACTAATTAACCAATCCATAATAGCTGCAGGAGTACTTAGGGGCAACTTGTATCCTGGACATGGGAACCGAACAAGCAAAATGTCTAGTGGCAGATGCCACCTGCAAACGTTTCAGCAATCAAAAAACCATGACTGCAAGACTATTTCGCGGCTGATTTCACTTCCTTGCCATGTAGTGTACCATGGAGGATTGAACCCCTTCACCTGGAAAACAGATGGAATGACAAACTTGCAGGGATGTTGCAAGGGAAATTAGTAATTTAGACGAAAGATTTCTTTACTTCTTCACGAAGGATTTAGTAAAAAGTGATACCAACATAATCACACCATCTAACAAGATCATGTCAGCCACGCATCTTGTTGACATAAACTAGAGATGGGCTGGGTGGCCTTTGAGATCAATCTCATTTAAAGACAAAGATATTTGTAATGTTTTATTCAAATGCATTTCTTAAAATAATATTTGGGCTCGGAGTTGGATGTCAAATGTAGGGACATTCACACTAAATATGCTATTTATGAAAAAAATGAACAGGCGAGTCTGATGTGGCATATATATGATATATAAATTAAAAGATCAAACCGACAATCAATCTAATTTAGTAGTACGGTCAATTGGTGTTGGTTGACCCGTCGGATAAAGCACCAATCCTTCTTTCCAAGTAGAAGATCCCATTGTTTTGCTTGAATTGATCGCAATTTGTTCTCAATCAAGTCTGGCACATCAAATATTCCTTTGTTACTCCTAACAATATCCTCTTGCTTCCCATATGGGTCTTCGAGCAATAAACTCTTGCTGAACCAGAAACAAAAATGTCATGAGTTACTGACAAAAACCTCATCCAGTTTATCCAAGGGATAAAAAATTGTCGAGACTTTGTCCATCCCATTTAAACCATACCTATGACATTACTCGGATAATAAAAATAAACTATCGACAAAACACTGAAGAAGAGATAACCAATTATAGTGTATTTTCACATTTGAATAACAAAAATACAATCTAAAACATCTCTAATGTTCACAGGGATTCGTTAACTCGATGTAACTATTAATAAGATGACCTTGGAGTCAATGAATTAAGGTTGACAATCACAACAATTTGGTCTTGTAAATTTAACACCATGAAATTCGATTTTGATTAGATTTCATTGATGGATCAGATTTCATCGATGGATCAACATATAAATTGCGTTGTTCATTGTATGCCTGCATCACGTAGATGAAAAGAGAGAGAAGCCTCAGAAGACTGATGAGAAGATAAGGTGTGGGTTTATATACTTACATTCTTTACGATCCATGAGAATTGAGTTGAATTTAACAAAAATTATGGGATATCTAGTGGCTGAGATCGATGACAATATGGGAAAACGAAATTGAGGAAAGGTGGCATCAATGAATCATCAATACACATGATAACAAAGGCACATACATACCCGTATAAGTGTCATAAAAAAAAAAAAAAAGTATAAGCTCTAGAACTGAAATTCTATTTGATTTTTCAAAGAGGGGAAAACATGAATTAGGAACGAATACGAACCTCAATCTCTTGATCTGCGGAAGCACCAGCATCCCTGAAGTAAAGAGAGAAGCAATTTCAGATAATTATAAACTACAGAAAATTTCTAGATGAAGGTTAAGGTGGCATGGCGTAGCTTTCATTCCAGTTTGGTAATGGTAAATTTGTCTACAAGACAAGCACGTAAGATTATGTAAAAATAACTTGAACATCAAAGAAAACTCAATAAACATAAAGATATTTTTCAAAATAAATGATCAATCATGGTTAGTCACATATTTTCTGTATTTTTTTTTAGCATGTTTCGTACATGTCAAATACCATTAAGTAGCTAGCTCCTTAGTGAAAGAAAAGGAATATGCCACCTTTTATTTTTATTTTTACTTTTTTGCAATTTTGATGCTACTTCATGATTGCTAAATATAGACATTATTTTTCGGATAGCTACGCAATTGATCTGGATTTGAATAACATAAGATGATACCAAGTATATGGTTGGCTTTATGCTTTTCATACTACAAAAAATACTTATGCTTTGCCAATAAGTAATGTTATGCGACAATAATCAAGGTTTGCGTAATCAACACAATCAATTTACACATTAATCCAATCCCCTATGTAGTGATTTGAATTCAGAGCACTTGAAAATTCATTTTGCACTTGTGTTAAATAGAAATCAACAAACATCCACATGAAGACAGGAGATTGGTAACTTAATTCCACCTGGTATGGGTGTAGGTGTGTGATAAGAGATCTAATTCTCAATATCCACTATGTGTGGAAATATACAAGTTTTCTCTCCATTGGGTTTCCCTGGATTGCCCCCCTTGGGCTTGCCCCTCACGATTTAGGTGGGGGGTCCCTTTTATAGAGTACAAAAATGGACGGTTATACCCTTGGAGAAGTGTAACCACCAAGATAGTGGGGCTTGACCGGTGTAACCGCCGAGGAAGTAGAGTGGACTCGGTCTCTTCGCCTTCCAGGGCAGACTGGGTCCAGTGGATTAGGATCCCGTAGGCTTGATCATATGAGCTCTTGGGCATATTTTTGTGATGGTAATTTTTTCCCTCATCAATATAATTGAATACCCGCCGGTTATTCTGCATTCTGCTTTTCCATAGTGCACCACTTGTTTTCAGCATAGCTTCTACGTCGGTGGATTGGTAATTTTGGGTAGTTATTAGTTCATCTTAAAATTTTGGATCGTTGCATGTAAAATGCATCAAATAAATATCTTGTTTTCTTAATTACAAAACCAACCATCCAGCCATGAAATTACATGGACATGGAACGTTCCAATTCATGTAGTTGCATTAAAATCAAAGATCTGGTGGAGGGTAGCTACCAAGGAGCGATTAGGGATTCAGATGTGGGATACAGCAAGTGCAAGGCAACACTCTAGACTCTTCGCCGAACTGAAATTCTCGACCCCCCAACTGAAAAACCAACAACGAGCAATCTCGCTCCACTCCATTTCATGCTGTATCCCATTCACTGGAAAGGTTCCTGCACTGGTGGTACTGAGCCACCGACTATGTCTGTCGTGAGTGGTGGTGGCATTTTGCAAATTAAGAACCACCACAGGATACCAATCTAATGGATGGGATTGTTAGCTCAAATAAGTCATTTGAGCTTTATTCTTATATGAAAATTGGGACATTTAACCTAAAGTGCACAAAAAAAAAAGCTCTTGCTCCAGTATTGACTTATAATGTAACTTCATATCAACCTCTAAAGAAAGAAATTTATGACTCGCTGACATCTAGAATACAAGTCTTCTAAGAACTAAAGCAATTCTAAACTGCCAATGCAGCATAAACAAATCCCGACTCCTTAAGCTAGTAATTGATAGCCATCCAATAATGAATTCCAAATATTAAAGGCCGACAGTTTCTCCACATCTCTGTGAAGAATCCTCAAACTCTAGAAAGGTTTTTTTTTTTTTTTTTTTTTCACACATTAAGCAGGATCTGCAGAATGCAAAGAATAGCACCGGAGTATATAATTAAGCCTTCTCAAAGCAAGAACAACTACATAATGCCTCTCAAAAAAGGGAACATTACATAATGATGCGACTATTTTAGATAACCAAATTAAAGATGGAAATTTCTTGAGTTACAGCAGGTATTGACTAACCTGATATATATTTGGAATTTTAATCATGTACAAGCTTACCAAATCAACCTTTCTTGTACTATGACGGTTGCGCTCTGGATCTATTTCAAGCCTGGGAACTTTTGGTGCATTCTCAGCCTTTTCATTCTTCACCCTTTCGAAAGCACCTGTAAAATTTTCACCTGCTGCTGGATCTTCTGGATTCCAGTCACCGAAACGTGGGATTGCCACGCCTTTATCTGATACCTGCAATGGCATACTAGTTCAGCTTATCTAGCCAACTAAAGCACTTTACTCAGAAACCAAAGTTTACCACGCAGAAGAGGGTCTTGAAGATGCTCACACTCTCATCTCTTAATGCTGATTTCGGCGTTGAAGGGTTGGTGGGTGTGAAAACAAGGTTGCTTGGACTGAGACCCCCCTTTTGCCTTGCTGGAGACATTTTTGCTTGGATGCGTGGGTCGAGTGGGGACTTCTCCATGCTACGGTCAGATCCAACACCTGCTCTTTGCACTCTACTTGATGATACATTTGCAGGTGAACCAATTGTCCCAGCTTTCAAACTGCCATCTTCATGGCTTACAGGTGAACTGGTGTATCTTGGATGAATGTTTCTATCCCTACCTATCAAATTCCTCTCCCTAGTTTTCTGGGCTTCAGTCTCTATTTCGGTTCTAGCTGGGGAAGCCTGGACCCTGGAAGGATCATCTGGATTGACAGGCTTCCCTACAACTCTTCCTTTTTGAGCATCGAAATACTTCGTATACTGGACATCATTACCTCCACTTTGCCAATCACCAAATATGGGAGGATCCTGTAAGGTGCCTTACAAGGGTCTCTTGTTAGCATGGAAGAAAAATGCCAATCAAACTTTTTTGATTGCAATCGTTATGATTGAATTATTCATAGAAAGTTAAAAAACAAAACAAAGATATCCTTTGAGACTTTGACTAGAAGAAATAGTCAACTGATGAACTCACATGGACAAAAGAAGTCAACATATTACTCCATGATTAAGTGAACACCATCAGTAGGAGCCGTGATATCGTTTTACACAAGGACAATTTTAAAGCAATGGATATATTCAAACCATTTTCTCAATTAAGCATGGTACTGAAATGGGTAAACAAAATTGATTAAAAATGGAATAAGATTGATAAAACGAAAAAAATCATCCATGTGTACGACCCCAAAAATACTCAGGGAAGAGTGAGAAAACGAAGCTCATTTTAAATTGTAATTTCTATATCATTGAGAATATGAGAATGGTAATTCTTGCTCGATAGCTTACCTGATGATTCACTGGCTACAAGAGTTATATAAGTCTCTTGCGAGGTCAATCGTACTGAAGCAATATCAAGAGTCATCTTCCCTGTCTGCTTGTCAGTTAATGTTCTTATTCTGTCCGATCTTTACATTAATACCATCTCATTAAACCTTACGATCAATGACCTCGATAAACTGTGCTTTCTGTTCAGCCATCTGGCATGCATCTACATTGCATACAACTAAAAAACACAATCATGAGAAAAATGTGTTTTACTGTATCTCCATGTAACTTATTCGCCCAACTTATTTTTTTTGTATCTTAAGAGGAGTTTGAGGATCCTGATTACAAAGTTAAATGCATGGGATAGCCTAAAGATACCTTGATAAGGTATTTTCTTCCCAACAGCAAGAGAAAACTATCTGAGGATTTAGTAAACACAAACTGTTTCACTAATCTGTCACTTAAATAGAAAACAGCAACAGAGATTTCCACATTGAAACAACCAAAGATTTTCATCCTTGAGTCAAACGTTTCTTACTCTCAAGCAGAAGACATTTGGCAATCAATATTGAATATGTGTAAGAACCAAGTCCCATGTCCAAGCATAATGGAAAAAATTAGTCTTGACAACTTATTGAGTATAGGCCAAACAAACTTACCCAACCACCCAAAAATGCTTAAGCCAACTTAACAAGTACTAACCTTAACTCTTATAAAACATCTCAGTTTCTGTAACGTTTCAATGCAATACTATCTTCGAGATGTTACAACCTCTCTCATGTAAATTTGCAACATCTCTATTTTGACTTTGCTTGGCCACTTCGTTTTTGGTAGTGGTGATGGTTTCATTTCTTAGATGGTCTTCTCTTACTAGTCTTTCTCACTAACGGTGATCCAACCTCTTAGGTAACCATTTTCTCTTACTAGAGGAGTTTGGCTCTTATGCCGTTCATATCAACTTGGGCCTTAACCAGAGTCTAATTGAGAAAGAATAACCTGAGCACCTTATTGGATTTGGGTTGGATCTACTGCAACCACCCAAAATGGTTTGTCCCTGATTATCAAGTAGTAATCCTCAGCTCCAACAACCATGTCTTACTTTTTCCGAGTTTCCAATATGTTGCTATTTTGGGGGTGTATGCCATGCGTTAACATCGAGCAAGTAGTCCATGTATTTCGACCTCTAGGTGTATAAAAAGTTCCAAACTTTTTTTTGAGAGGTAAAAAGTTCCAAACTACTTTTTGACCATTTGCGGTTATTCCCAGGTTTGGACTCTCACTATTTGACTCTGACAAATACAGAAAGTAGGATAACCAAACGACGGATGGTACAAGGAATCTCACAGAATTGTCCCCTCAAATGGAAGAGCACCTGAATTTATTGGAACAATATTTATTGATTAAGTTACTCCTCTCATCTTCTCATGGAAGTTTTCCTCTCACATATCTGAACACCCAATTTCCCCCATTAGATTATAGGTTCTTCAATCACAACCATGAAATTTCCAGATAAATTCGCCACTCTGAATGGAACAAACAACACGAACATTCCAGAACCACACGACCCAATGGTGCCACATCCATTCAAAATCACATCTTTTTCACTAACAATCGTACCTTCCACAGATAAACAAAAACCAACAAGCAAAATCATCGATTGCTCCCCGAAAAATGAGATACCCACAATTCAAATCGTCAATTTCCAGAAAATGGGTAAAAAAGGGGGTCAGTTCTCACCGCCATTTCTCCTGCACAGCACCTCCAAGTGCGCCCCCCAACCAAAGCAACCCCCCCCCCCCCCCCTCCTTTCCCCCCTCCTGGCCAATCCGGCAGCAGAGGCCGTTCTGACGACTACTCAGATGGGGAGATCGAGAGGGGAACGGGAAGAGACTGGAAATGGTTGGCCGTGGGAGTCATCAAGGCGTTGACATGTGGGGTGCAGGATCGCCTCAAGTCGACTGAGAGAGGTGTGGCTCTGGGAAGAGCTCGTCGGGAACGGTACCTATTAATGCCAGAACAATGCTGAATTGTTCAAACTTCGCAAGGAGATAATTCTGCACTGTCATCTGTCTGCGTCTGCGTCTGCATCTGGCTGGCCTCGGTCTTGAACAAGAACATGTGCTGCAGTTTTTTTATTTTTATTTTTTGACGGAGTAAATATTCTTTTGTTGACCATTGGTATGAATTCGAAGGAGGAATTCTGAACAGATGTGAAATCATAGCTATTTCCATCGAACTTGACAGTGTAGTCGAGTTCACAAGAGATAGTACTGTCGACACCCTTCACTGGAGATAAATGGATGCATTAGCAAACTTTCGTACATTACATTGATCCAGTATTCTCTCCGAAACAGAGGGGCAAACATCCACTAGACCGTGAGAACCTTAGTTTTATTTCCATTGTACGTCTGCCTGGTAAAGGCCCGGTCAATGTTTGGTTTTTATTTACCTTTTATAAATTTTATAGGAAGAACAAACCATAGCCGTCTTAGCTCAGCCGGTAGAGCGCATGGCTTTTAACCATGTGGTCGTGGGTTCGATTCCCACAGACGGCGACGTCTTTTTGCGATGGATATGAGTATCTTTTGAGTAAAAGTATATTATGGTTGGGTTCCTTTTCACAAAAATTCCTTCACGTCTTCTTTACACAGTTTGCCATGCTGTTGAGCTTCCGCAGATAGATAGCTTTTTCTTATAACAATCCAGTTTTTGGTCTTTTATACATTTTTGGCTTTTGGGTAAATGCCTATATAAACTTTTGACATTGCATGTATGTCCCTGTAATTTTTCATGTCTACAGGAATCGCTACGTATGGTTGATAATCTTTGGACTTGGTTACCGGGATGGGTTTCTTCTACCAAAAAAATCCTCAAATTAAATGTAAAGTTGTGTTTTCTTTCTTTATTTTTTAGCAAATTAGCTTCTATTTGTGAACTCATAACCTCGAGCAACTTTATGTGATCCTTTATATAAATATGGAAAATACGAGTATCCACATAATATCTAACGTTGATAGTAGTATCTAGTTATCTCTTCAAAGCTTTCAAGTTTTCCAAGCCTAAAATAAATTTTAGGATTCAGAAATACTTGTGGTTGGCGTGGGTTGAAATTGGATATAAGGACAATATCAGTATGGACAAGCCCCAAGTCCTCTTGGGCTTCATCGAGTGACGTTTCCATTCAGTTAGGAGACGAGGTCAAGCAATGTACAGTGACATATAAATGGCCAAATTATGGTTCCAACGGCGACAACTGGTTGCATCATGCACCATGCTTAGGAAGGCTCTTGCATCCGAGGATCCATTCATGTTTAGGAACATCCGAGTTAACCTCAAAAAAAGATGGTTAAAACTTAGCTTTCTTACATCAAGGGCTTGTTTGTTGCTGGGTTAAGGTAGGTTAAATACTTAACTCATCACTTAATCTGATCCTCACTTGCACCAGATTAAGTCTCATTTAACTTGCAATAAAGTTATTCTACTCTCTCTATTAAATAACTTTAACTTGTTAAATTGTGTTAACCTATTTATTTCACCATTTTATTTTATTCATTCCTTATTTCTCAATTTATTTCATAAATTTATTTACCTTACCAAACGAAACCTAGAATTGACAAAGAGATAATAGATCAACTAAAGGAATACTAAATGAATGTTAAAGAAATAAGACTTAAAATTAAGAGATATAATTTATTTTACTTCAACAATCAATATCGACGTCAATCATTTCATTTCATTGTATCAACACGGATATATTTTAAAAGATATCAACTATAACATAATATATTTATTAAAATATATTTACTATGTTACATCAATTTACTCACACCCATATCATAATATTAAAAAATAATCCACTTACATCGATTACATCATCATATAAATTATTTTATCATGTCACTTATTCCACCATTCAAATAAATACCCTATTCTACTTATATATCCCTAGAATACTTTAAGTCAAGATAACTCTTATCCTCCTAGAAAATGCAGCTTAACTTAATTATCAAGAATTTGTCGGTTGGCTTAACCCCAATTTTCTCGAAAGGTTATCCATACCCACAATACGATCTTCTTTTTTCTTATTCCATTGTATTTACATTCCAATTCCAACAATAGTATGTCATATTATACCTGAACTTTGTGACATACCGAACAATTATATGTCAACACTGTAAGAAGAACAAATTTATAGAATAAATTAAAGTAGTGGATAAATAGTGAAATAAATAAGTTAATATATTTAGATATTTTAATGGATTAAAATTATTTTATAAAAAAAATAAAATAATTTTACATTTGATTAAATCTACTTAACCTAATATAAATAAAAATTAGATTAAGTAACCAATTAAATAATTAATCCACTAATCAAACACAATCTAAGAGTTCATATATACTCCATGTGCAGAGAGTCAACCCACGGGATTTAAACCTCTTTCCTAAATCAGGCTTAATGGGTGTCAAAAACCATGGACTTTTTCTTGCGCAAACATGTGGTGCTCTCTGTTATGTACAGAGTGTAATTAATAACTCTATGCTTAAGGCCACGAGAATGGTTAAAAGGATCTCGGAAGCACATGGCTACCGAATGCAAAATAGCCGCTACCCTCCATATGCATCATTAACTTTATAAAGAAGGATCTAAAAGTAACGAATAGTTATATTTTTTATCTAAAACTTTTTTTTCTCTTCCTTATAATTTTCACCCTTCCCCTCCTTCCTCCTATCCCTCCCATCCCTCCTCTCACTCTTTGATGGTAGCAGCTCCACTCTTCCATGGTGAGGGTGAGGGCATTGTTTGTCACCTCGATAATATACCTCCTAGTGGCGACGCCAATGGCCTTAGCATTTGTTATAACCCTTGCATCAAATGTCGTTTAAGGCGTCTGGGAAGTGATCTAGAACTCTGGTCAGATGTCTGGAAGCCTTGTCAGAATTCTGGAATTTAATTTTTTCGGCGTATGGGTTTGCGTCTGCGCGCATGCACGCGTAGACTGAACCGCCGCCCTCCTTCTCTTTCCTTCCTCCCTGCAGACGCATCCCTTTTTCTCTCTCTCTCCCCGCGGCTGCCTTCAAATACCCCCTCTCCTCTCCCTCACCCTCACTCCACTGCCTCCTTCTTCTCCTTCTTCCTGTCAGCGAGAGAGTGAGCGGGCGAGGGCAGCAGTAGTTGCTACTTTGCATGCATAGGAAGGAGGGGCTGCTGTGTGAGGGAGAGAGCTAGACCGTGAGGGTGCGAGCTCGCCGAAGCAGCCAGGGCCGACCGGTGAGTGCGCAGCGGAAGCGTGGTGTTGGGGAGGAGCTGCTGCAGCTCAGGCAGCAGGCGAGCGTGGTGTGGCACGGCTGTGCGTTGCGGGCGAAGGGCAAGGAGGTCCTGATTCTGGGAAAATTTCCCAGAATCAGACGTTTGGACATACGTCCAGACGACGCAGGAGACGTCTAGAGGAAGGTCCAGACGTCTGAAAGGTACGATATTTTTACCTTCCTTCTTTCGCGTGTACGGCCATGCAGCCATTCTGCCGAAGGCTTCTGCATCGTTTCGTGTTGAGGACGGCCACGTATGCGTGCAGGATTCATTCGGGAAGGCGCAAGGGCACGTCATCCCACACAGATCGGACGTCTGGGCACAACACCAGACAACGGAGAGGGTCTCCAGACATCCGGAGTGGCAGTCGGACATCTGGAAACTAAGTCCAGACAGTTCAGCGGGCTTCTGGACGTCTGAAGGACCGCGCAGGATCAAGGTATGACCTGAGCCATCATTTAAAACGTCTGGAAGATGTTCCAGACGTCTGATTTTGGGCAGACTTGTCATTTTTGACCCGTTTAGGGTCCGTTCGAAGTCTGTTTTCCACGTTTCAAGTTTCATTCTTCTCAGATTTAGATCCTCTACTTATTTACAGTAATTGTATTCTGTTCTGAGTAGCTCCTTGTAATTGATCATTGTGTTAGGACCCCATTCTGGTGCGACTCTGGGGGTTGCGGAGGCGCGCGGGCTTGCCGATCACGCCCCCAGTACTCCCGATTTTGCAGGTAGAGTGACCCTTTCAATTATTTATCAAAAATTATGCACTTGTGAAATAATTAATAGAGTGTAGGGTATTGCATGAAACCTAGGACTGAAAAACTAGATTGAATGATAGATCCTAAGGTATTGCATGAATCCTAGGACTGGAAAACTAGATTGAATGATAGATCCTAGGGTATGGCATGAGTTCTAGGACTGGAAAACTAGATTGAATATATATACATTGCAGTCTTGGAAAAGTAGAAAGGAAACGATAACTGCCTGTAATTGGTTAACAGCTGCCTGTTTATGAATGAATAATTACGGTTGAGAACATGGGCTATATGAATATAAAGCTGAAATGATGAAACCTAAATTGGCTGAGTTAAAAGAGCATGAACCCTACAGGGAATTAGGAGTAGAACTCCTGGAAAGTGAATGGAATAGAATTGGGGAAGTGAGCTGGCCCTTGAGTACGGAGTACCAAGGAGAGCGACTGTCCCCTTGTTTAGTGCAGAGCGGAGCTAGCCGCCCCAGGGACCCGGGGTTAGGTCTGGCCACTTTGTACTGACTTTTGGCCCTCGTGTACACAGTACCGAGGAGAGCTACTAGTGTAGGAAGAGCACTAGCTACCCCACGGGCCCCAGGGTTCTGCTAGCCCTCCTACACCGACTTGTTAGGCCCATTGGGCAAACCAAGGTAGTCAGGCGAGGGTGCGCGGACTGTGGAGGGGTAAGACCCCTGTTTGGTTACTGTGGAGGGACTGGACCCCTGTTATTGAGAGGGCTCTACCCTATACTGGTTCTGTGCTGTGCTTTGGGCTCACCTGTTAACGGAAACGACTGACCGCGTGCCAGTGTGGGGTAGCTACCCATGTGTTTATCGCGCGTGCCGTAGTCACCGTTATATCTGTCAGTGACCTTGGGGTGGTTGACTGAGGGTAGGACCACCACGGGAGACTCTCCCGGCCAGGAGAGCACCACGTGTTACTTCTACTTTTCGGAAAAGACTGCAATCAAGATCGTTCCCACCAGGAACATTCAAGATCAAGAGAAAGATATGAGGAATAACTCAATAACGAGTAAAAGGAAAAATAAAGAAAGAAATTAAAAATATAATAGCTACTGTCCACCTTACTGTTTTCTTAGCTTTTAGTTTCCACTCTACTCAGCGTTTCGCTGACGTGTCATCTTTGTCACCTTTTCAGGACCAGGTGTTGAGCAGCCAGAGCCGGCGGCTGCAGAGGGTGCTGGGCCTAGTAGAGCCCAGTAGTTTTTACTTGTGTAGTATCCACTGTACTTTTCCTTCTGTTGTAGTGAGTAGTTTCTGTTACCCCTGTACTCTTTTATTGTAAGCATCATGTTTATGTACATATTTATTTCTTTACTGTTGTGGTGGTATATACTGTAGTAGTTCTTTCCTTTGCTGCTATATTTTGTTACTTCTAGTTATATGCATGGTGAATGTGATTTATTTTATTGCTCTTTTGGTTACTTTCTCGTTGGACGACTGGGTCTTGGGATTAATCGAGTCAGTCTGATTCTCATGTCTCGTAGGGATTCGGGAATCGGGTCATAACAGCATCCATCTCCTATATTGAGATGTGGATGAGGTCAATGTTGTTGGCAATGTTCTTGACATAGTCGCATGTGGCGAGGGCAGTGCATGTGCTGGAGGAAGAGGGGGAGGGGAGGCGAAGGAAGGAGGAGGAGGCAAAGTAGGCATGACGGAGGCAGATGGAGAGGGTAGTGGAGGTGAGGGAGCATGGGGTGGGATGTAAGGCACTGGAGGGAGGAGATGCAAAGGGATGGGTAGTGGGTTGACTTTCAAGAGGAGTCTTTTGTGGTGGTGGTGGCAGTGATGAGGAGGAGCTGGTGGAGATGGGTGGTGGTCTCCGTTGGGGCGGGGGGGGGGGGGGGTGTGTGTTGATGGAAGCAACGGGTTAGTGATGGTGGTGGTGGCTGTTAATCAATGGGAGAGTACGTAGGAAGGAGATGCTGGCTATTGGTAGTGGTGGTTGAATGTTGGAGAGGGAGAAATGAAGATGGTGGTGTTGGTGGTGAATGCAACGACAACAGTGACCGGAGTAGGCTATGACAATCGAAGGGGGTGTTAAACAATTGAAGGTGAAGGTTTAGGGTGAAAGAGAGGTCTGGTAATTGCTTGCATAGAGGACTGAGAGGAGGAGGGTGGAGGTAGATGAAGGAGCGAAATGGGGAAAAGGATAAGGGAGAAAAAAAAAAGTTTCTTAAGTTAAAAAAATAAATTTTCATTACTTTTAAGTTCACCACTATTGAAGTTAACAATGCTAACTAATAAAGTGGTAATTGTAAAAGTGATGCCACTTTTCCGATGGCATTTAAAGCAATATCAAGAAATAAATGATAAGAAGTAATTTTCAATGATTTCGGTGGTATCTATGTAAAAATCTCTCAAGTGACACCTAAGCCCTATTTTGGAACAAGGGATACAATTCTCTTGGATTGAAATTTTTAGAAAGGCTATTTTGCATTTCTGTTTGAAAGTCAAAAGGATTATCTTGCTGGATTAACTTGTGATTGTTTAGAATGCAATGAGATAACTTGAAGTATTATCCTTTTTGTACAGTGGGATAACCATGGATTACTTTATTTCTATGGGATTGATAAATACAAATTTATCGTGGATAAAATGTCTATCTATACAAGTTCCTAAGCTTAACATTGCATTCTACATTACAAATAGTGCATAGCATGCATCATTCTGCATTTAGGACAGATTGTATACATTACAGTTTAATTTGCTCCTTTTCGCAGCCAGAAGAGGAGATTTATTTTGGAGCCTCGGATTAACGATTAGATTGTACGGATCTGATCAAGACGATAATCGGAGTTCAACGCCTCCGAAATCACCTTGATTGGAGTTCTATAGCACCTTATGCAGTCCGAGGAAAATCAACGGCCAAGGGATTAGATGACAATTTGGAGTGTCAAACAATAAATCCAAACGTATGGATGGATCTGAATCAACGATCGCAGCCCAACGATGCGAAAGTCGACCCAATCCAACATCCGTGGCGCCACCTACAAAGCAAAAAAGATAGACGACTATGATGGCGTCACGTGGCATCATCACAGCTGCCCAAGACCACTGAAACCCCACTCCCATCATCTCACCCTTGCATCACAGCCGTTGGATCATGATCCAACGGCTGGGATGCCTCCGCGCCATCATAGCAAAATCTCTCCACGTGACCATCCACGCCTGCAGCATGGTGGAGAACGCCTTCAACCCATGTGCTGCGGGCACATGTTCGAAGCCCCACACAACTCAAATCAGCAGCAATTGAACGGCGGCAAAATTAGGCTTCTGGATTGCAATCATGCAGCTTCGACAGTAGCTACATGGTGCACTCTCGTGCATCGGATGCGCACGATGAATCAATGCACCATCAACGCCGTAGCGCACGTGCCATTTGTGTAAAGACCCGTTCTGTTTGAGCCTTTTAAGACGTTTGGACTGTCAGTCAGACGTCTGGATCCCTTCCCAGACGTCTGGAAATTGAAAAACTTGTATGCGCGATTGCTTTCTACGCTCAGACAGCGTGCAGTTCTCTTCTCTCTCCCCTCTTCTTCTTTTCTCCCCATCACCGAACCCTAGCCGCTCCCTATATAAGAGCCCTCTCCCCCTTCCTCTTTTCTCCACTCCACCACCACCACCTTCCTTCCTCTCCACTGTCGTGAGAGAGATGAGCGAGAGTGAGGAGGAGTGGTGTGAAGAGAGGAGGAGGAGGTTGAGCTCGCGAGCTCGGAGAGGCTCGCCGGAGTGCGCACGGCCGCTGCGGCGCGTGCGGGAGGAGGAGAGTGTCGGGGAGCCGTCCTTGACTTCCTGCTGTGGCTAGAGCTGCAGCCGAGAGGGAGAAGCCGCGGTGGAGCGCGGTGAGAGGAGCGGGAGCTCATTCTGTTACTGGGATTTTTCCTGTATCAGACATCCAGAGTGCCTTCCAGATGTCGGGCTGGATGTCTGGTGACGACACCGGACGTCTAAAAGCAGGTATTCGCGAAGGTATGTCATTTCCGCGGTTGCACCCATGCAGGCCGCACCGTAGAATGATTTGCTTGGCTAAATAAGGATGTGCTGTTCTATTGTGCGTAGGAGCAGCTTTGGGAAGGCACGTGGCACACCCTCACATGCATTTCGGACGTCTAGACAGCTTACTAGACGGCCGAAGGCATTCCCAGATGACTGGAGGATAGATCGGACGTCTAGAGCTGAGTCTAGCCGGTCAAATAGGAGTCCTGGATGTCTGAGGTCGACGCAGGGACTTGAGGTGAGACTCTGGTAACTTTTAAGACGTCTAGACTTTGTTCCAGACGTCTGATTTGGTTCTACAATGTTGTTTTTGACCCGTTTAGGGTCTGATCGGGGCTTGTTTTACGCAAACAAGATATCTGTGTTTTCCTTGTGAGTTCCTCTACATGTTAGAAATCTTTATATACTGTTCTGAGTGTTCCGTTGTGATATGTTCCTTGGTATAGGACCTCGACCTCTTGCATTTTCAGGGCTTGCAGAGGCACGTGAGTCTGCCGTTTGAGCCCTCAGTACTCTCGGATTATCTAGTAGAGTGGTTTCCCCCTATTTTATTTATAAAACATGAATGTAATTATAAAAATTAGATAACTAGAAACCTAGGATGTAGCATGAATCCTAGGACGAGAAACAATTGCATTGTTTGTGTGAGTGTTTGAGATTGCAGTCATAAATGAATGAGTAGAATTGTAAACAATTGCCTATTAATAAATACGAGCTGCTTGTTGGAATATGAAATGCCTATGCTAGTTAAACAGTTACTTGTGATATCACTTGTTGCATATGTTAATTTGTGTAAATATGAGCTGCATGTGTACAACACGAGAATGTAATTGTGAATGATGAAACCTGGTATGGAATAATATGGTGAATATGAGCATGAACCCTACGGAGAGTTAGGAGTGGAGCTCCTGTGGATGAATGGAAAAATCTGGAAATGTGAGTGGGAAGTGTGCTGGCCCTTGAGTACGTGGTACCAAGGAGAGAGACTGTCCCCTGTTTAGTGTAGAGTAGAGCTAGCCGCCCTTGGGTTGGGATCCGGGGTTAGGATTGGCCACTCTACACTAACTTTTGTTGGCCCTCGCGTACACTATACCGGGGAGAGCTACTAGTGTAGGGAGAGAGCCAGCCACCCCATGGGGCTCAAGGTTTAGCTAGCCGCCCTACACCGACTTGTTAATCCTACTGGGCAAACCGAGGTAGTCAGATGAGGGTGTGCGGACTGTGGGGGGGTGAGAGCCCTGTTACCGAGAGGGCTAGGCCCTATATTGTTCCGTGCTGTACTTTGGGTGTACTCGCTAGCGAAAACGACTGACCGCGTGCCAGTGCGGGGTAGCCACCCGTGCGCTTATCGTGCATGCTGTAGTCACCGCTACGTCTGTTCGTGACCTCGAGGTGGTTGACTGGGTGTAGGATCACCACGGGTGACTCTCCCGGCCAGGAGAGCACCACGTGTGCCTTCTACTCTTGGAAAAGACTGTAATCAAGATTGTTCCCACGAGGAACATGCGAGATCAAGAAAGAAATCTGAAAGTAAACCAATGGATGAAAATGAATTACTTGTAAAATAAAGAATTGGAAAAGATAAATTTACCTGTTAGCTTTTACTACTTTAGATAGTATGATTACCACTCTACTCAGCGTTCGCTGACTCTGTTTACTCATAACCTTTTACAGGTCCAGGAGTTGAGTAGTCCGAGTCACTGGCTGCAGAGGGCGCTGGACCCAGTCGAGCCCAATAGTAGTTTCCTGTTGTAGTGGTACACTTTTTTCTACTAGTGAGTTTTAGACTGTTGTTACCATTTTTGTTACTGTACTTTTGTTCCACTTTCCTGTTGTTGTGGTGGTATGTACTGTTTAGCAGCTTTTACTTCCTTTACTGCTTGTACTCTTTTACTGTTAGTTACTTTGCATAGTGAATGTGGTTTATTTTCCTGCTTTGCGGTTATTTCTTGTTGGACTACTGGGTCTTGGGATTAGTCGAGTCGAGTTGGTCTCGGGTCCTGTAGGGATTTGGGAACTGGGTCGTAACAAGATGGTATCAGAGCAAGGTCGTCCCGAGAAATGAACCAACTAACTTGAGAATAACCAATTCACGTGCATGTAACTAGAGTAACCACCACAACGTACCTCTTAACATCTGTTCTGAGTTCCTTTCGCTGAAGTCCGTTAGAGTTGACTTCTTTTGTTTTATCTTCCGCATCTCCTTGTAGGAGATGCCTCGTTGTGGAGTTCTTAAGGCGGGCCGCGGACGCGGCCGTGGACGAGGTCGGAGGGGCTGATGTGCAGAGCCAGAGGTGTCAGTTGACCCGCCACTTCTCTCGGATGTTCAGGCCTAGAACCTCGCTCAGCTGATCCGAGACATAGTATGAGAGGTGCTCCACCTGCCTCCACGGGCACTTCTCCCTGAGGACGTGGAGGGGGAGTCCTCTGTGGGACTGAGTGACCGAGCAGCGTTGGACGAGCAAGAGGGGGAGGGGGTGGTCCTCCATCGCCCCCATCGCACTTTGACACTTCTGAGAATGAGCCCTCCTAGCCTGGGGGCGTGCCCGTTCCCCCACTGTAGCTGCACTACGAGCTTTTCGGGTAGTTCCGGAAGCTGAAGCCCCCCTCCTTCAAGGGGGATAAGGACCCGTCTGAGGCAGAGGACTGGTTGGAGCAGATAGAGAAGGTGTTTGACACCCTTCGCCCCCTTGAAGAGTGCTGCGTGGCCTTTGCCACGTACCAGCTGGAGAGTACGGCACATAGGTGGTGGAGGGCAGTCAGAGGCCAAGAGGGGGGAGAGCCGATGTGGGACCAGTTTGTGACCCTCTTCTGCGAGCAGTACTTCCCATAGACTTGGCAGGACCAGAGGAGGCGGGAGTTTCACACTCTCCACCAGGGGACGATAACTGTTAGCGCGTATCGCATGCGCTTCTTGGAGCTGTCATGTTTTGCTACGACAGCCGTAGCTACGAAGGAGGAGCGCTTGTGGAGGTTCATTGAGGGGCTTCGGCTTGCTATTCGGGGGTATGTCAAGCCCTTGAAGCTGCCCACCTTCTCGAGAGTGGTGGAGGCAGCTATGACGTACGAGGAGATCAACCCCGCCGCATGAGACACCGACAGCGGACGGAAGAGGACTTACCAGCTAGAGTACTTATAGGGCCAACGAGAGAGGAGGCACGCGGCACACGCGGGAGAGTCGTCTCATTTTACGGGGCCTTCAGTGGCCTTTGGGGGCCCCCGACAGGGGCCAGTTGTCAGCACTGGACCCCCACCCAGCCGTCAGCAGGGACTTACCGAGGGAGGGAGTCGAGTCCCCCTCTGCTACCAGTGTGGCCAGCCGGGCCACATCAGGAGGGACTGCCCGTCTAGGGTTGGAGTGCAGCAGATGCTCCCCGCACCAAGCGCTGGAGGCCGAGTGGGTGGTCGTGGTTCCTAGGCGCATGGGGGAGGGCAGCAGTCACGGGGAGGGTACCGGCCAGCGGCTACTCGCCCGACTCAGAGTGTGGCTGCTTCTTCTGCACCGAGAGCTGAGGGTTGTATCAACGCCCTGACACATAGAGATGCTAGGGCTTCTGGTTCAGTGGTGGCAGGTATGGCTACCGTTTTCAACAGATTAGTTTATATGCTTTTTGATTTCGGTGCCAGACACTCTTTTGTTGCTGCGAGTTTTGCTGTTAGTTTGGGACAGGATTACGTGTTGTTAGAGGATCCGCTTGTGATTAGAGGTCCAGGTGGCCAGCTGTTTGTAGCTGAGGAGGTCTAGACAGATTGTGAGGTTAGTATTGGGGGACACAGCCTCCCCGTTGACCTGATTGTGATACCGATGGAGGATTTTGGCGTGATTCTGGGGATGGATTGGCTGTTCGCTTACCACGCCTTGGTGGACTGTTTCGGGAGAAAGATCGTCTTCTCTATACCGGAGATGCCTTCCTTTGAGTTTCACGGACAACCGGTGGACGGAGGTTTCAGGTGCCTATCTGCGCTTCGGGCAGCGAGACTTTTAGGCCAGGGGTGTGAGGGCTTTCTAGCCTATGTGGTGATAGAGCTTAGCCCCGTGGTAGACTTTCAGAGCATCCCGGTGGTTAAAGAGTACCCTGACGTGTTTCCAGAGGAGCTGCCAGGACTACCGCTTGAGTGTAAGATCGAGTTTGAGATCTCATTGGTACTGGGGACCAGGCCCATTTCTACTGCACTGTACCGGATGGCACCGCTTGAGCTGCGAGAGCTCAAGTCATAGCTACAGGACCTGTTGGAGAAGGGCTTTGTGAGGCCCGATACGTCGCTGTGGGGAGCCCCTGCGTTATTTGTGAAAAAGAAGGATGGTACCCTATGCCTTTTTGTTGACTACAGACAGATGAATAGGGTCACCATCAAGAACAAGTATCCGTTGCCGAGGATTGATGATCTGTTTGACCAGTTGCGAGGTGCCACGGTATTCTCCAAGATAGATATGAGATCAGGCTACCACCAGTTGAGGATCAGGGAGACCGACGTTTCCAAGACAGCTTTCTGCACTTGGTACGGACACTACGAGTTTTTGGTCATGCTGTTTGGGCTGACCAACGCCCCCGCTGCCTTCATGGATTTAATGAACCGGGTGTTCAGACCGTATCTGGATCAGTTTGTGGTGGTATTTATTAATGACGTGTTCGTGTACTCGCGGGATCAGGCACAACATGGACAACACTTACGAATGATTCTGGACACTTTGAGACGACGTAGGCTGTATGCCAAATACAGCAAGTGCGAGTTTTCGTTGAGACAGGTGACTTTCTTGGGCCATGTGATTTCAGGGGATGGTTTGGCTGTGGATCCAGCCAAGGTTGAGGCCGTACTCAGGTGGGAGAGGCCACGTACAGTGACAGAGATACGTAGCTTCTTGGGACTGGCAGGTTACTACCAGCGGTTTATCAGGGGTTTCTCGCAGATTGTGCATCCTATGACTCAGTTGACCCGGAAAGACGTGCCCTTTGCTTGGACAGATGCTTGCGAGGCGTGTTTTCAGGAGTTGAAGGAGAGACTAACTTCAGATCCTGTGCTTACCATCCCAGATAGCAGTGGCAGTTTTGTGGTCTACGTGGACGCTTCGTTGCAGGGGTTAGGGGTATGCTCATGCAGCGGGGTCACGTTGTCGCTCACGCTTCGCGAAAATTGAAGCCCCATGAGCATAGCTACCCTGCCCATGACTTGGAGTTGGCAGCTGTTGTCTTCGCGCTAAAGACATGGAGGCACTACCTTTACGGTGAGACCTTTGAGATTTTCACGGATCATAAGAGCCTTAGGTACTTGTTTGATCAGAAGGAGCTTAACATGACACAGAGATGTTGTTAGAGCTCCTGAAGGACTATGGCTGCAGCATCTCCTACCATCCGGGGAAGGCCAACGTGGTGGTTGACGCCTTGAGCCTGAAGGCGTCCGCCCACTTGGCCAGTTTATAGGCATAGAGTTGGAGACTCATGGAGGAGTTGGGCAGTTGGTGACCCCGAGAGTCACAGGGGTATTGTTGGGCAGTGACGGTGACATGACAGACGAGACTAGAGTTGATAGACCGCATCATTGCGGGACAGATGATAGATCTGTACCTACGGTTGTTGCGAGACAGAGTGCTGTCAGGGGACCCAGGAGACTTCTCTTTTACAGATGAGGTGCTGCGTATGAGGGGACGTTTGTGCGTTCCCAGGGACGAGGAGTTGCTGAGAGAGCTCCTGACTGAGGTGCATTGGTCCAGGTTCACCATACATCCTGGGAACACGAAGATGTATCATGATCTGAGACGTGACTTTTGGTGGAGGGGAATGAAGTGGGATGTGGGTGAGTTGGTGCAGCAGTGTTTGGTGTGCCAGCAGGTGAAGGTCGAGCATCAGAGGCCTGTAGGGTTGTTGCAGCCACTTCCTGTGCCAGAGTGGAAGTAGGAGAGAATCACCATGGACTTGGTGGTGGGCTTTGTTGGTGCTAGAGCACCACGATCATTTGTTTTGATGATAACAAAACACGTGTTATTTAACATTTGCACTTGGATTCTTAGATTTCAGGTCAATTGCAAATGTAGACGTGATTAGACGGAATTCGAGCTCGCATCCAGGATGGATTGGGGGAGATTGATGGAAAACAGAGGAGATTCGCGAGGAGCGATAGATTGAAGATGGAAGGACAAGAAGAATAGGATAGAATTCTATTTATTCCTTTCATGTACTTTTATCTTTATTTTCTTGCTCTTTATTTCCTTAGAACATTATGTTAAAGAGCCTCAAAGTACCCTAACAGTAGTCCTAGGAACACCGGCATAACCCTAGGATACGTAGGTTTTCTGTAGAGAACTTAGAAAACTAATATAGGGTTCAAACAACATTTTCAGACGTCTAATTCCAAAATCAGACGTCTGATAATGTGTTTTAAGACATCGGACTGTTGATTCAGACGTCTGATAACGTTTAGGCTAGACATAGTTAGTTCTGTCTGATGAAATCAGACGTCCAGACCTTAGACCAGACGCCTTAGGAGACGTCTGATGACTTTGCCAGACGTCCAATTAGTGGACCGTTGGCTCTCTTGCCATACACTCAAGAATATGACCGTTAGAGCCCTATTAGATGTCCTTAAGCCTTTCCAGACGTCTGATAATTGACCGTTTTGCCTCGATTGACCCGAAAATCTCTTCTCAGAGATTTTCTAGTCGTTGCAAATCCATTCCCACAGAAAAAGTAGGTTTCCAGACGTCCAGACATAGTGCCAGACATCCTATATGTCGTCTGATGGACTTGCACAAGAACCCTGTTTAGATCTGATTCAAGTCAGGAAGGAACCCGCACGAGATCAGACATCTGACCTTATTTTTGGACGTCTTAAAGTGGTCTTCTAGACGTCTGATGCGAGAATCAGACGTTTGATAACCCTGTCAGTGCAATGATTGTTCCTGATTTCAGGTTGATTCACTTGGGCTTTGCACCCAACGGCTATGGAGCCTTTCCTAAGCCATCCAAAGCCTTCCTAAGGCCTCTATAAATAGAGGGGAACCTCTTGCACACCAACACACACCAAGATACACAAGACACACCTTGCAATACACTTTCAAACCATTTTGTGTCTCTCTTGCTCTCCAAGCTCTAGTTCTTCTTCTAGAGAGCATCAAGCCTTCACGCACCCGCTCTCCTGCCGTAGTTCACGAGAGCGACGTAGCACCGTCGTGTTGTTCACGCATCCACGTCGCCGACTCACTCCTTGCAAAGGGGAGTTTCTTAATTCCTATAGAAGCTTAGGTTTAAAGTTACTTTGTTGGCTCTATAGGATTATTTGTTATTTTATCTTTGTTATTTGGTTGGGTATTCGCCTTGCGAATTCCCGTTTCCTTCGTGGGATAAAATCCTTCTCATGGAGAGAAGGGGTTGAGGAATGCTACCCTCGTACTTGTAGCGTGGTTGTAATTGAGGTTGAATCACCCTCGTTTAAAGTGATTCGGTTAGTGGATTTGATCAACCTGGTTGATCGGAAAATCCTAACTCGAGAGGGTTAGGTGGTGGTTTTCACCCGATTTGGGTTTCCACCTAAAAATCTTCGTGTACTTTGTGTGATTGCTTATTTTGTGAGATTGTTTATATTTCAATTCCGTATTTTTTACGTTACGCTGATCTCACCCCCTCCGAGTAGGCAAATTACAAGCTTACTCGTTACCTAGCGAGGACACGATGCAGTTTGGGTGATAGTGGACAGGTTGATGAAGACGTCACGTTTCCTGCCGATCCGAGTCACTTTGGGACCAGCGCAGTTGGCAGAGAGGTACATTCGTGATGTGGTACATCTGCACGGAGTTACGCGTGAGATTGTATCCGACCGGGATGCCCGTTTTACTTCCCAGTTTTGGGTCGAGTTTCTGCAGACTTTGGGGACATGGTTGAGGTTCAGTACTGTGTACCACGCCTAGACGGACGGACAGTCAGAGCACACTATACAGACACTTGAGGACCTTTTGCGTGCCTGTGTACTAGACTGGAGGGGCTCTTGGGAGGAGCACTTACCCCTGGCAGTGTTTGCATATAATAACAGCTATCACTCGAGCATCGGGATGACACCTTACGAGGCTCTGTACGGACGGCGGTGTACTGCACCCTTGAGTTGGGTTGAGGTGGGGACCAAGTGGGAGGTTGGCCCCAGGCTGATCCGGCAGAGTCAGGAGGTGATAGAGCAGATTCACAGACGACTTTGCACTGTCAGGAGCAGACAGAAGAGTTATGCTAATAGGAAACATAGAGAGGTGCAGTTCGAGGTTGGGATCATGTCTTTCTTCGCGTTTCGCCCATGAAGGGCCTGCAGCGTTTTGGGGTGAAAGGGAAGCTTGCGTCGAGGTTTATGGGGCCCTTTGAGGTCCTAGAGTGGGTAGGATTTGTTGCTTACCAGCTTGCCCTTCCTCCCCAGCTTTCTGGTGTGCACGACGTGTTCCACGTGTCCAACCTCAGGAAGTACGCCGCCGATCCCAGTCACGTTCTGAGCCACGAGAGTGGCGAGGTGGGTGACAACTTGACCTACCTCGAGAGACCGGTGTAGATACTAGATAGAGCTATCTGGAGTTTGAGACGGAAGCAGGTACCCTTGGTGAAGGTCTTGTGTAGGAGCCAGCGGTATGAGGAGGCTACTTAGGAGCCTGAGGCGACGATGCGAGAACGGTACCTGGAACTTTTTGAGGGTACGTCTTTCCGGACCGACTTAGGTCCTCTTTAAGTTTGTTATGTGTTTTATATTCCTTTTTCGCACCCTAGCTAGCTCAAGTTTCGAGGACGAAACTTTCTTTAAGTTTGTTATGATGTAAAGTCCCATTCTATTTGAGCCTTTTAAGACGTTTGGACTATCGGTCAGACGTCTGGTCAGACGTTTGGACCCCTTCCCAGATGTCTGAAAATTGAAAAACCTATATGCGCGATTGCTTTCTATGTGCAGATAGCATGCAGTTCTCTTCTCTCTCCCCTCTTCTTCTTTTCTCCCCATCACCGAACCCTAGCCACTCCCTATATAAGAGCCTTCTCCCCCTTCCTCTTTTCTCCACTCCACCACCATCTCCTTCCTTCCTCTCTGAAACGTCGGTTCTGTTATAACGTTGTAGTAAAGCTGGTTGTTACCAACATTTCAAATATAAATTTTTTTACTCGGAAAAATAAAAGAGTTCCCGAGGTCGAACTCAGGGAGCAAGTTGTATTCTAGAGATATACAAGTTCTATTACAAAAATAAAGAGAGAGAGAGAGAGATGAAAATTTGGCTTCTTCTTCTTTTCTTCTTTCTTCCTCTTTGTCTTTGGTTCTTCCTGTTCTTCTTCTTCTTCTTCTTCTTCTTCTTCTGCTTTCTTCAGATCTTCCCCTCGTGCTCTTCTTCTTCTGTTCTTCCTTGTTTCCTTTCTTTCTTTTTCTTCAGATCGTCTTCTTCTTTTCTTGCTTCTTTCGCGTTGGCCGTTGCTCTTCCTTCTTCTTCAGCCTGTCTTCTTTCCTGCTCTGGCTGCTGACCTTCCGTCGTCTGCCCCGGTGCTGAGACGACTTAACGATGCCTATGCTACAGTGCCGCAGCTCCTTCTTCTTCAGCGGGTCTGCTTCTTCTTTGGCCTGCACACTTCAGAGTTTTTTCGTCAAGAGGCAAAAACCTACTCTACCCCCCTCCCCCGCGTATTTCTCTCTCTGAAATCACTCTTCGGAAGCTCTCCCAGAGCGCTATCGGGTAATCGGGTTCGGGTCAGGCCCGGGTCCAGGCCCACCGGCGTGCGTGGTGGGCGAGGAGTGCAGGTCAGTCTAATCGGGTCGGGCCAGGTCCGCGGAGCGTGGTCACGGACGAGGCCGGGTCGGGTCGGGTGAGAGGGACCTCACCCCGTGGTAACTGAGGCAAACAGATGGTGGCACTTTTGCAATTTATGTGGGTGTGTGGCTTCAGAAGGTTCCGAGGTGGGACTATCCGCGCACCCCTTTTCTCTCACGCCTGCAATAGGGATGGTGCTTCCAATTGCAACAGCTGTTGAGGCTCGCAACTCCAATTGAGGGCCAGGGTGTGTGTGCAAGACTCTTTCGCGCAGCCTAGGTCTTCAACCTGGGATATCTAGGCTTGGAGCAACCTCAAGCAAGCTTCGAGCTTCCTCGCCAATGGCGGTCAAGGCCTGGAACCTGAAATCAATAGAACGGCCTCTCGGCCAAATCAGACAGGCGGGGGACCTTCGCCGTGGCACGGCGAAGGTGGTCAGGGGGTCTGCAGGGGGCGAGATGGAGCTAACAGGTCGTCCTAGGTCAAACTGTGAGCGAGGAAGTGGGTGTGTTCGGTGGGTCTGCAGAGGGTGTTTGGTGGGAAGTGGAGGGGCGGAAGAGGATCAGGGTGAGGAGGCGGAGGTTTTGCGGTGGTCGGCGAGCCGTGTGGGTCGCTGAGGTGATGGGAGCGGCTCGCCAGAGGGTGGTCGGAGGCGGAGAGGATGAGGGTGAACAGGAGCGGTCGAGGGTTTAATTGACTAAATTGAAAGCGGGGAAAGAAAGAGGAGAAGAAGGGGAGTAGGTCTAACTTACTTGCAGGGACGAAGGGGGAGGAACAGGGCGACAGTCGTATCGACTGTCGCCGGAGAAGACGATGCTCAGAGAGAGGGGCGGCGGCGAGCAGAGGGCTGGAGAGGCGCCAGCTGGGTGCGGCGTGGCGCGGGAAGAGCAGGGGAGGAAGTCTCTGCTGCTGGTATCGCGGCAGAGCGAAGAGGTGGAGGGGGAGGAAGTCGCCGGAGCTGGTGAGCGTCTGCCGGAGAAAGAAGAGAAGAAAGCTGGGGGTTTTCTCCGTCAGATCCAGGCTGCCCTCGTCGGTGGAGCGGCGGGGGGTATTTATAGGGATGAAGCAGGGAGGAAGGCGGAGGGAGACGACGTGTCTCCCTCGCCGGAGAATGGTCGGAATACGAACCCATACCGTCCGTGCGTTCGCACGGCCGGTATGGGGGGCTACAATGACCATGGGGGTGCTCCTGCGACGGCTGACGACGCAGGGCACCCCCGGTATACATGCCAGGTCCTCCACCTCACCCTGCGCGGCGCCATGCTCCGCGCAAGGTCGCCGGAGCATGGTGCTGGCAGGGTTTTGCAGGAGGGACCTGTTTGCAAAGAACGAAGGAGAGTTAGGGGCCAAAATGCGAGGGTTCAAAAGTTGAGGGCCAAAGAGTAAATATATGAGGACCAAAGTGTAAAGTCGGTCAAGGAGGTTTCTTCTTAGGATCAAGTTTTTATACATGACTAATTAGAACCTAAGGAATCTGATGGTAAATTTCATTTTCATATTAAACCTTGTTTGACCAGTCAATTTGCGTAAAGACCCAAATTAAGTTATTAATTGGGCATGGTTCTCAATGTAGGTCAAAATGGGTTCTAAAGGCCAAATTGAAGGTTCTAAACCCTAGAGATTATTTTTCTATGAATTTTAGAGGGTTTATTCTATTTTTACTTTGCCTCGAACCTTGTGAATTGAAGTGGGTTGTTTTAGGGTTACAGATTATCATTTGGTTCCTTGGAAGTGCTGTAGCCCTTGCTAGATCATCTCATCCCACTTTTATTCTTATTAAGCTGTTTTGACCTGTGTTTGGGCCCTGAATTACCCTGTATGCAGATTATACTGGTAAAATTGCACTTTTACCCCTTATGACTGGTTTTCTTCTCAAACTCAGAATTCTCTGAGTTAAGCCTTTCCTTGAGATATGTAGGAGCTTTTATCCTTTGTATTGGGTCAAAATGAGCTAGTTATGGCTCATGATGAGGTTCTCATCATACCCCCATGCCTAGCTTTTGCTAGTCCCTTAGCAAAAAACTTAAGGTTTCAACCCTTGTTCTAGACCATGAAGTTTTCAATGGTTTTAGATAAGTGCCTTTTTATTTGAGCATAGATTAGGTTAGAATGCTGACCATAGGCCTAAAAGATACTCTAGTACCAATCAAGATCCAAATCTGTCTAGCCTTAGCCTCAGTCTTTTAGCAAAGGTTTTTAAGGCCCGCAAGAACTAACCTAAGGTTTATTGGACTTCGTGGTTAAAGCACCCGTGCTTGAAATGATTTTAGCCCTGGCCCAGTTCGCAGTGCGTTTTGTAAGAGAGAGATAGAAAGTTTTTTCTGTTTGGAGAGTTTTCTCTCTCTTTTTCTTTTTAGTTCTAGCCTAGGATTAGCTTTTCAACACGGTCTGTATCAGATTCCTTGCTCCCATCATCAATCCTCAAGGGTTCCTGGCGATCGATGCTTCGAGATAGCACCGCCCATGGCAACCCCCGGAACCCTGGCTATTGAGATTTCGAGATAATCCCATCCATGGTATTCCGTGGCCGAATCCAGACCCTGGCAATTGACACTTCGAGATAATGCCATCCATGGAATCTGAACCAGCAGAGTGCTTACATGCCCCCCGTAGGATATGTAAATATCCTAAGAGACAAGCACTGAGGAGATGATATTTTGTTTCGCATCTTCGAGGGGATTTCCCGCCTCTCCGCGCTGGGAACTCGTCCAAATCAACTTGTGTTGATCGGCCATTCCTATTCTAGGCGTTCTTTTCAGATTTTTGCGACGCTTCTGCGTGATTCTGATTTTTACGCTTACTGAACCAGGCTGTGTGTGAGATTAGGGTGCTTAGGTTACTGAGTCCCGTAAACCAAAAATTAGTTAACGAGGCCGAATACTTCCTAAGCCTTAGACCTAATACTTCAGCTTTTCATTTTCCTCAACCTCTTGAGGAGTGTCCAGATCTTAATGGGTACTAAGAGTCTATTCAAGAATGCCTAAGGTTTGCATTCTTACTAATCTCATTGTGCACTTTTCAGTTATTTTCTTGAATGAGGTCTAGAACTTAGGTTAATTCCTTAGTTCCTTACTAATGACTATCACTTTTTCTCATAATTTTGTGCTCCTTTTTCATTTTGTTTCTTTTCTCCTTCACAAAATTTTCCTTCTCCTCTTTTCCTCTTATTCTTTTTCGAAAATTTTTTTAATTTTTATGGTATTTTTGGCATATGTGAATTTTTTGTTTGAAACCTTTTCTTACGAGTTTTTGCACTTTCATACCCCCCCATGCCTAAGATTTGCAATGTCCTCATTGTAACCTAGGGGGTCTTAGTTCAGGGTGAACTTCGAGTGCTGAAAGGTGTCAGAACAAGTTTCATGTTTTCAAAGAGAATGACGGGCTGCCTCCCGTTAAGCGCTGAGTTTTACGCCATCGGCTGGGCGCAATAAGCTCAAGGGGAAAGGAGGATATAAGATGCCTCAGCCAAATCAGTAGAAGTTACATCAATGAACGGCTTGAGTCTTTGACCATTCACGATGAAAGGTTCAGAATCGTGGCTGAGTGGACTGATTTCGATTGCTCCATTTCCAAAAACCTGTCGGACCAAATATGGTCCGACCCACTTAGATCTCAGTTTTCCTGGGAAGAGTTTGAGTCGGGCATTAAAGAGTAGGACCTTTTGACCAGGATGGAAGATCTTTCTTGAGATGTGTTTGTCGTGGAAGGCTTTAACCCGCTCCTTGTAGATTTGCGAGTTCTCGTACGCGTCTATGCGCAATTCATCGATCTCGCTGATTTGGAGTTTTCTGTGGGTCCCAGCCTTAGAAAGATCTAGATTACAGTTCCGTACTGCCCAATAGGCTTTATGCTCCAGTTCGACGGGAAGGTGGCATGCCTTTCCGTACACCAATCTAAAGGGAGACATGCCCAATTGGGTCTTGTGGGCGGTCCTATAGGCCCACAATGCTTCCGGAAGTCGGGACGACCAGTCCTTCCTGTCAGGTCGAACAGTGACCTGCAGGATTTTCTTGATCTCCCGATTCGACAGCTCAGCTAGACCATTAGTTTGGGGGTGGTAAGGAGTAGAGATTCGGTGAGACACCCCGTATTTGGTCATCAGTGACCTAAACTGAGCATTTGTGAAATGGGTCCCCCCATCAGAGATTATTGCACGAGGAATCCCGAACCTTGAGAAAATGTGTTGATGAATGAATTTGAGAACGATTTTGTGATCACAGGTTCGGGTCGGTATGGCCTCGATCCATTTGGACACGTAGTCCACAGCCAACAGAATGTATTCGAAACCATCCGAAATAGGAAAGGGGCCCATAAAATCAATCCCCCAAACATCAAAGATTTCGCATACTAGAATCGGTTGCATAGGCATCATGTCGCGATGGCTCATGTTGCCCAAAGTCTGGCAACGACTGCATGCCTTGCAATGACTGTATGCGTCTTTGAACAGTGTGGGCCAGTAGAAGCCGCACTGGAGGACTTTTGATGCGGTTTTATGCCCGGCAAAATGGCCACCGCATGCCTGGTCATGGCAGAAAGAGAGGATATTGTTGACTTCCCCTTCCGGGACACATCTCCGGATGATCTGATCGGCACCTATGCGGAAGAGGTACGGGTCCTCCCAAATGTAATACTTGGCATCGGAGCGTAATTTGTCTTTCTTGGCCTTCGGCCAATCGGACGGGGTTTGATGAGATGCCAAGTAATTTACAATATTAGCAAACCATGGAAGGCTAGTACCAATAGTCAGCAGGTGCTCATCGGGAAAATGCTCAGTGATGGGTCCGGAAGGGTTTATCATTTCAGAAGGAAGACGGGACAAGTGATCAGCTACCACGTTTTGTTTTCCCGCTTTATCGCGAATCTCGAGGTCAAATTCTTGCAACAGCAAGATCCATCGGATCAATCGAGGTTTCGCGTCCTTCTTTGCAAGGAGATGCCTCACAGCCGTGTGATCCGAGTATATGATGACATGGGAACCCAGAAGGTATGATCTGAACTTCTCTAGGGCAAATACTACAGCTAGCAGCTCTTTCTCAGTAACTGTATAGTTACGCTGAGCCTCATCGAGTGTTTTGCTGGCGTAGTAAATGACCACAGGTTTCTTGCCATTTTTCTGCCCCAAAACCGCTCCTACAGCGAAGTCGGATGCATCACACATGATCTCAAAGGGTTGAGACCAATCAGGGGACTGTAGGATCGGGGCTTGGGTGACTCGGTCACGCAGGATTTCAAATGCTTGAGTGCATTCCTTGGAGATTTCGAAGGGAACATCCTTGGAGAGAAGAGTGGTCAGGGGGCGTGCGATTTTTGAAAAATCAGGGATAAATCGTCGATAAAAACCGACATGCCCTAAAAAGGATCGGATGTCCCTGATCGAGCTAGGCATAGGAAGGTGAGAAATCAGGTTAACCTTAGCTCGATCCACTTGGATACCTTTCTCCGAAATTGAGTGTCCCAGGACAATTCCCTCAGGCACCATGAAATGGCTCTTTTCCCAGGAAAGAACCAAATTCACGTCGATGCACCGCCTGAGTATCTGGACCAAGTGTTGGAGGCAATCGTCGAATGATGCTCCGAAAACTGAAAAGTCATCCATGAAGACTTCCAGATAATCACCTACCATATCTGAGAATATGGCAAGCATGCATCGCTGAAAAGTAGCGGGTGCATTGCAAAGACCGAAAGGCATCCTTCGGAAAGCGTATGTTCCGAAGGGGCAGGTGAATGTGGTCTTTTCTTGGTCCTCAGGATGGATTGCCACCTGGTTATAACCGGAGTACCCGTCAAGAAAGCAGAAGAACCTATTTCCCGCTAGTTTTTCGAGAATTTGATCAATGAAGGGTAGTGGGAAATGATCCTTCTTTGTGGAGGAATTGAGTCGACGGTAATCTATACAGACTCTCCACGAGTTGGCTAATCGGGTAGGAATGATTTCTCCGGTCTCAGTCGTTATAGTGGTGAGTCCTGCCTTCTTAGGCACGACCTGAATTGGGCTCACCCAACGACTATCGGAGATCGGGTAGATGATCCCGGCATCTAACCACTTGATGATCTCCTTTTTCACGACCTCCTGCAGATTGGGGTTTAAGCGTCTCTGCATTTCACGAGAAGGTCGTGTGCCCTCTTCTGAATAGATATGATGAGTACAATAAGAGGGACTTATTCCAGTCAAATCATCGAGGGTCCATCCGATGGCTCTGCGATGTTGCTGGAGGACAACAATCAGACGGGATTCCTGTTCAGGATTGAGGTTGGAATTGATGATCACAGGAAGGGTCTGATTAGAACCCAAAAAGATGTATTTCAAATGAGCAGGAAGGGGTTTCAGTTCGAGGATGGGGTTTTCAGCAGCAGCGGGTGGTTCAGTATAGATGTGAGGTTCAAGGGTGGGAGTTACTGGGTTGTTCACATCCGGATTGGACTCCTCTGTTTGCGGGTCAAGATCCTTCTGTGGTTGATGAGGCATACTCAAGTCATTCTGGAGGTGTGATTCATCAACCAAAGTCTTGATGTCACAAATTTGCTCGATGACGCCGCAATTAATTCCTTGCTGGGCCTTAAATATATCAATTTTCAGTGTTTGATCTCCAAACTTAAGCTCTATTTGGCCCTCCTCACAGCTGATGTTGGCTCTAGCAGTAGCCAAGAAAGGTCTCCCTAGAATGATTGGTGTATCCCTAGGGTTCTCAGGTGCATCCATGTCTAAGACTATAAAGTCCACTGGAAAATAGAAATCCCGCACTCTCACGATAACATCCTCGAGAATCCCTTTTGGTGACTTTATAGATCGATCTGTTAATTGTAATGTCACCTCAGTTGGTTTCAGCTCAGATTCTTCCAGATGGTCAAGTAAGGATGTGGGTATCAGATTTATAGATGCACCTAAGTCTAACAATGCTCTGTCAAATTGGGTACCACCTATCTTACAGGAGATCAGGGGAGTTCCAGGATCTTTTGCCTTGGGTGGGAGTCTACTAAGGATTACAGAGCTGGCTTGCTCTGACAGAACAATTGGGCTCCCTCCCTTGGTTCGCGGCTTACGCTGGGGTGTACATATATTCTTTAGAAATCGTGCGTAAGCTGGTACGTGGTGGATTGCATCCATCAAGGGGATGTTTATGTGGACCTGCTCAAAGAGCTTGACCAGGTCCTCCTCAGGGGCCACGGGTTTGGTGGTCTTCTTTCCCTTGGTCAGGGCCTCGGGAAACGGGATCTTGGTTGGTTCCTCTAGGATAGGTCCAGGTTGTGGGTCTGGAGCAGCGGTACCTTGGCTAACTATCCTAGGGTCATGGTTATCAGGCTGGGCGTGGTTTGGATAATGCTGGTCCTGAGTTGTCTTACCACTACGTGTTGTTACAGAATTTAATCCGGCCTGATTTTGGTTTGGGTTTGGTAGGAGGGGTGGCTGCTGCTGAAATCCCGCACGCGAAGTAGAGGCTTCCATCTCGTCTGGAGATGGGGCAGTAGGGGCCTGATAAATCCATTGAGCGTGGCCTAAATTTGGATTCATAACGCGCTTCTGGGTTGGCACGTTATTTGGGTTAGGAAGGGGTTGGGAAGGGAGTGTGCCTGGCTGGCGCGAATTTGCCAACTGGGCCAGTTGAGTTTTAACTTCAGTAAGCTCGTCCTTGTGCTGTTTTTGAATGGCCGCATTCGATTTTTGAATGTCAGCCAGAGTCTGAAGGATTAAGGACATTTGATCTTGATTTGGCCCTGATGGATAAGTAGGGTTGGGCCGAGGCTGAGGCGGCTGGTAGTGATGAGAGGGCTGTGGGCGGGACTGAAAAGGTGGTCTTTGGGTTTGGGGATTTCCCGCCCACTGAAAATTGGGATGGTTTCGCCATCCAGGGTTGTAAGTGTTGGAGAATGGGTCGTTCTGGATGGCGTTGAGGTCCTCGCAGGTCTGAGGAACCTCCTGAGAATCAGGGAAAGGAGGAATGGAGTTCCCCCGGCTGGTGAAGAAAGGATCGGATGATCTTCCAGTCCAAGAATCAGATGGGGATGGATATGGATCCATCCCAGGGGAGGATCGGTGGAGGATGTTTTGCACAGTCTCCTGTGTGGAAGGAGGTTGTGCAAAGGAGTTACGCGCAGAGGTGGCTCGCTGCAAGTGCTGAGTCAGCTCATCCACCTTCTTTTCAATAATTGAGACCTTGTCCAATCGACTGGCCATTAACTCCAGGTCGACTGATGCGGACAGGTCCTGCGTCTTATGTGCTCCCTTAAGATTCGTCGCTGCGCGGGTATTCGTCCTGTCGAATAATCCCATGGAGTCATTGTTGATGGAGTTCTCGCACATGTTTTCGAGAATCTCCCATACGGTGTCTTCATGTTGACCCATGATGTTTCCTCCGCAGGTTGCATTGACGAAAAGGCGGATGTCCTCATGGAGTCCCTGGTAAAAAGATTGGACTTGTTCCCATTTAGGAACTCCGTGATGGGGGCACTTCCTCATGAGATCCTGAAAACGATCCCATGCCTCATGGAGAGGTTCTCCTGATTGTTGAGTGAAGTGTGTAATCTGATGGCGCAAGGCGTTGGTCCGACCAACGGGAAAGAACTTTTTCAAAAACTCGGATTGAAGTTCTTCCCAAGTGTTGATCGGCCGGGTCTGAGTTTGATACCAATGGGCGGCCTTGTCCATAAGAGAAAAGGAGAACATCTTCATGAGAAGAATATCCCGATTTTGCGCATCTGATCCAAAAGTGTGGGCCAGATGCTTTAGCTGTTTGATGTGCTGGAAAGGATCTTCAGAATTAAGCCCATGGAATTTAGGTATAGCGTGAATCATGTTGGGCTTTAGTTCGGAATCAGGTCCTCCAATCGGGATTCTAACTCGAGGCTCAATGGCCACCGCAGCAGGATTGTAGTGGTCCCGCATCATAGGACGCTGCGGTGGGTGCACGAAGTTTTGGAAGAGGTCATTGAGTCGCTGGAGCTGGTGTTCCAGATTATTTTCTTCCTCAACTGGCTGAGCCATGATGGGGGAAGAAGAAGAACTTGGTTCTGAATCAGAAGAGAGAATAATGTGAGGGTGTTGCTGCACAAACACGGGCGTCGAGGCTTGGCCTTGACGAGAGTGAATTTCTAATGGAGGTCTTAAGGGTGGTCTTAGAGACCTCCTTCCGTACATGCACAGTTGGGAGAGGTAAGTTTAGAAGGTGCTGGACCCAATCAAGACACCCAAAAATGTGTTGGGTGACTATAGAGGTGCGGGGCAGATGGACCCCTTAATCAGAAAGATCGTCCACCTGAGAATTACCTGGGCAGCCAGAGAGGGAGAGTCCCGCGAAGACCCCTACACGGTAGAGCGTCCCCACGGGTTACAGGGTTTCCCCCACCCGACCTCTCTTGTCACTGCGGTTCCAGGTAGACCAGAATGGGGATCTTGACCTCTTAAGTCTACCAATTTTAAGATCAGGGTGCTTAAGGTTTCACTTGAACTTTAGTCTTTTTAAGTGCAAAGAGTGACCTAATTTAAGGTTGGTTAACCCAAAGGGGTCAACTTTACCTATTGTTTTCTTTAAGAGCTTTTAGGTCCTGTCTTTTAGGGTTCAAGTGTTTAGAGAGAGCCAATTGTTTAGGATTTTTCTTGTTAATTATTTTCAATCAATGGCTTGGGCACACCTCTTTAGGATTTCCTCAATTCTTGATTAAGGGGTGTGTCTCTACTGAAATCCTAATGTTTGACCTTATGTTGGCTCTACTTGGTCCATTTAACTCTTTGTTGGGCAATTAGGGCTCAAGCAAGAATGTGTTAGCCCTTAAATACCCTTAATAGTGTGCAGGAATGATGAGTTGAAAACATGCAACTTTTTTATGGTTACTAAGTATGGAAGACAGGTTAGCCCTATATTGCTTGTTCTTTTCTTTTTTTTTTCTCTTTAGAGTGTAGGGGTTAATAGTGAGAGAAAAGATTTTACCTGTCTTCGGAGTGGTTGTGTGGTTGCTTGTCTTCTTGAGTTCCTGTAGCTGCACAAAAGAGAGGAGATTATCAGAACTTAAAAGAAACAGGAATGTTTACCTCTAGAATAGCCGTTGCTCCCCGGCAGCGGCGCCAAAATGAAACGTCGGTTCTGTTATAACGTTGTAGTAAAGCTGGTTGTTACCAACATTTCAAATATAAATTTTTTTACTCGGAAAAATAAAAGAGTTCCCGAGGTCGAACTCAGGGAGCAAGTTGTATTCTAGAGATATACAAGTTCTATTACAAAAATAAAGAGAGAGAGAGAGAGATGAAAATTTGGCTTCTTCTTCTTTTCTTCTTTCTTCCTCTTTGTCTTTGGTTCTTCCTGTTCTTCTTCTTCTTCTTCTTCTTCTTCTTCTGCTTTCTTCAGATCTTCCCCTCGTGCTCTTCTTCTTCTGTTCTTCCTTGTTTCCTTTCTTTCTTTTTCTTCAGATCGTCTTCTTCTTTTCTTGCTTCTTTCGCGTTGGCCGTTGCTCTTCCTTCTTCTTCAGCCTGTCTTCTTTCCTGCTCTGGCTGCTGACCTTCCGTCGTCTGCCCCGGTGCTGAGACGACTTAACGATGCCTATGCTACAGTGCCGCAGCTCCTTCTTCTTCAGCGGGTCTGCTTCTTCTTTGGCCTGCACACTTCAGAGTTTTTTCGTCAAGAGGCAAAAACCTACTCTACCCCCCTCCCCCGCGTATTTCTCTCTCTGAAATCACTCTTCGGAAGCTCTCCCAGAGCGCTATCGGGTAATCGGGTTCGGGTCAGGCCCGGGTCCAGGCCCACCGGCGTGCGTGGTGGGCGAGGAGTGCAGGTCAGTCTAATCGGGTCGGGCCAGGTCCGCGGAGCGTGGTCACGGACGAGGCCGGGTCGGGTCGGGTGAGAGGGACCTCACCCCGTGGTAACTGAGGCAAACAGATGGTGGCACTTTTGCAATTTATGTGGGTGTGTGGCTTCAGAAGGTTCCGAGGTGGGACTATCCGCGCACCCCTTTTCTCTCACGCCTGCAATAGGGATGGTGCTTCCAATTGCAACAGCTGTTGAGGCTCGCAACTCCAATTGAGGGCCAGGGTGTGTGTGCAAGACTCTTTCGCGCAGCCTAGGTCTTCAACCTGGGATATCTAGGCTTGGAGCAACCTCAAGCAAGCTTCGAGCTTCCTCGCCAATGGCGGTCAAGGCCTGGAACCTGAAATCAATAGAACGGCCTCTCGGCCAAATCAGACAGGCGGGGGACCTTCGCCGTGGCACGGCGAAGGTGGTCAGGGGGTCTGCAGGGGGCGAGATGGAGCTAACAGGTCGTCCTAGGTCAAACTGTGAGCGAGGAAGTGGGTGTGTTCGGTGGGTCTGCAGAGGGTGTTTGGTGGGAAGTGGAGGGGCGGAAGAGGATCAGGGTGAGGAGGCGGAGGTTTTGCGGTGGTCGGCGAGCCGTGTGGGTCGCTGAGGTGATGGGAGCGGCTCGCCGGAGGGTGGTCGGAGGCGGAGAGGATGAGGGTGAACAGGAGCGGTCGAGGGTTTAATTGACTAAATTGAAAGCGGGGAAAGAAAGAGGAGAAGAAGGGGAGTAGGTCTAACTTACTTGCAGGGACGAAGGGGGAGGAACAGGGCGACAGTCGTATCGACTGTCGCCGGAGAAGACGATGCTCAGAGAGAGGGGCGGCGGCGAGCAGAGGGCTGGAGAGGCGCCAGCTGGGTGCGGCGTGGCGCGGGAAGAGCAGGGGAGGAAGTCTCTGCTGCTGGTATCGCGGCAGAGCGAAGAGGTGGAGGGGGAGGAAGTCGCCGGAGCTGGTGAGCGTCTGCCGGAGAAAGAAGAGAAGAAAGCTGGGGGTTTTCTCCGTCAGATCCAGGCTGCCCTCGTCGGTGGAGCGGCGGGGGGTATTTATAGGGATGAAGCAGGGAGGAAGGCGGAGGGAGACGACGTGTCTCCCTCGCCGGAGAATGGTCGGAATACGAACCCATACCGTCCGTGCGTTCGCACGGCCGGTATGGGGGGCTACAATGACCATGGGGGTGCTCCTGCGACGGCTGACGACGCAGGGCACCCCCGGTATACATGCTAGGTCCTCCACCTCACCCTGCGCGGCGCCATGCTCCACGCAAGGTCGCCGGAGCATGGTGCTGGCAGGGTTTTGCAGGAGGGACCTGTTTGTAAAGAACGAAGGAGAGTTAGGGGCCAAAATGCGAGGGTTCAAAAGTTGAGGGCCAAAGAGTAAATATATGAGGACCAAAGTGTAAAGTCGGTCAAGGAGGTTTCTTCTTAGGATCAAGTTTTTATACATGACTAATTAGAACCTAAGGAATCTGATGGTAAATTTCATTTTCATATTAAACCTTGTTTGACCGGTCAATTTGCGTAAAGACCCAAATTAAGTTATTAATTGGGCATGGTTCTCAATGTAGGTCAAAATGGGTTCTAAAGGCCAAATTGAAGGTTCTAAACCCTAGAGATTATTTTTCTATGAATTTTAGAGGGTTTATTCTATTTTTACTTTGCCTCGAACCTTGTGAATTGAAGTGGGTTGTTTTAGGGTTACAGATTATCATTTGGTTCCTTGGAAGTGCTGTAGCCCTTGCTAGATCATCTCATCCCACTTTTATTCTTATTAAGCTGTTTTGACCTGTGTTTGGGCCCTGAATTACCCTGTATGCAGATTATACTGGTAAAATTGCACTTTTACCCCTTATGACTGGTTTTCTTCTCAAACTCAGAATTCTCTGAGTTAAGCCTTTCCTTGAGATATGTAGGAGCTTTTATCCTTTGTATTGGGTCAAAATGAGCTAGTTATGGCTCATGATGAGGTTCTCATCACTCTCCATTGCCGTTAGAGAGACGAGCGAGAGAGGGGGAGCGAGAGCAAGGAGGAGCGGCGTGAAGAGAGGAGGAGGAGGTTGAGCTCACGAGCTCGGAGAGTCTCGCCGGAGTGCACACGGCTGCTGTGGCGCGTGCGGGAGGAGAGCGTCAGGGAGCCGTCCCCGACTTCCTGCTGTTGCTGGAGCTACAGCCGAGAGGGAGAAGCCGCGGTGGAGCGCGGCGAGAGGAGCGGGAGCTCGTTCTATTACTGGGATTTTTCCAGTATCAAACGTCTGGAGTGCCTTCCAGACGACGGGCTGGACGCCTGGTGACGACATGGAACGTCTGTAAGTAGGTATTCGCGAAGGTATGTCATTTCCGTGGTTGCGGCCATGCAGGTCGCACTGCAGAATGATTTGCTTAGCTAAATAAGGACGTGTTGCTTTTTCGTGCGCAGGAGCAGCTTTGGGAAGGTGCGCGGCATGCCCTCCCATGCATTTCGGATGTTTGGACAGCTTATCAGACGACTGGAGGATAGGTCGGACGTCTGGAGCTGAGTCTAGAAGGTCAAATAGGAGTCCTGGATGTCTGAGGTCGACACAGGGACTTAAGGTGAGACTCTGGTGACTTTTAAGACGTCTAGACTTTGTTCCAGACGTCTGATTTGGTTCTACAGTGTTGTTTTTGACCCGTTTAGGGTCCGATCGGGGCCTGTTTTACGCAAATGAGATATCTGTGTTTTCATTGTGAGTTCCTCTACATATTAGAAATCTTTATATATTGTTCTGAGTGTTCCGTTGTGACATGTTCCTTGGTATAGGACCTCGACCTGTTTCATGTTTAGGACTTGCAGAGGCATGTGAGTCTGCCGTTTGAGCCCCCGGTACTCCTGGATTGTCAGGGTTTCCCCCTGTTTTATTTATAAAACATGAATGCAATTATGAAAATTAGATAACTAGAAACCTAGGATGTGGCGTGAATCCTAGGATGAGAAACAGTTGCACTGTTTGTGTGCGTGTTTGAGATTGCAGTCATAAATGAATGAGTAGAATTGTAAACAATTGCCTGTTAATAAATATGAGCTGCTTTTTAGAATATGAAATGCCTGTGCTAGTTAAACAGTTACTTGTGGTATCACTTGTTGCATATGTTAATTTGTGTAAATATGAGCTGCATGTGTACAACACGAGAATGTAATTGTGAATGATGAAACCTGGTATGGAATAATATGGTGAATATGAGCATGAACCCTACGAGGAGTTAGGAGTAGAGCTCTTGTGGATGAATGGAAAGATTTGGAAATGTGAGTGGGAAGTGTGCTGGTCCTTGAGTACGTGGTACCAAGGAGAGCGACTGCCCCCTATTTAGTATAGAGTGGAGCTAGCCGCCCTTGGGTTCAGACTCGGGGTTAGGATTGATCACTCTACACCGACTTTTGTTGGCCCTCGCGTACACTATACCAGGGAGAGCTACTAGTGTAAGGAGAGAGCTAGCCACCCCACGAGGCCCGGGGTTCGGCTAGCTGCCTACATCGACTTGTTGGGCTCACTGGGCAAACCGAGGTAGACAGACGAGGGTGGGTGGACTGTGGAGGGGCGAGACCCCTGTTACTGAGAGGGCTAGGCGCTATACTATTCCGTGCTGTACTTTGGGCGTACCCGCTAGCGGAAACGACTGACCGTGTGCCAGTGTATGGTAGCTACTCGTGCGCTTATCACGCATGCCGTAGTCACCGCTACGTTTGTCCGTGACCTCGGGGTGGTTGACTGGGTGTAGATCACCACGGGGGACTCTCCCAGCCAGGAGAGCACCACGTGTGCCTTCTACTCTTGGAAAAGACTGCGATCAAGATCGTTCCTACGAGGAACATGCGAGATCAAGAGAGAAACCTGAAAGGAAACCAATGGATGAAAAGGAATTACTTGTAAAATAAAGAATTGGTAAAGATAAATTTACCTGTTAGCTTTTACTACTTTAGATAGTTTGGTTACCACTCTACTCAGCGTTCGCTGACTCCGTTTACTCATAACCTTTTACATGTCTAGGAGTTGAGCAGCCCGAGTCACTGGCTGCAGAGGGTCCTGGACCCAGTCGAGCCCAGCAGTAGTTTCCTGTTGTAGTGGTACTCTCTTTTCTACTAGTTTGTTTTAGACTATTATTACCGTTTCTGTTACTGTACTTTTGTTCCACTTTCCTGTTGTTGTGGTGGTATGTACTGTTTAGCAGCTTTTACTTCCTTTACTGTTTGTACTCTTTTACTGTTAGTTACTTTGCATAGTGAATGTGGTTTATTTTCCTGCTTTTCGGTTATTTCTTGTTGGACGACTAGGTCTTGGGATTAGTCGAGTCGAGCCGGTCTCGGGTCCTGTAGGGATTCAAGAACTGGGTTGTAACAATTTGACACGTGCCCAAGGCACGAACCTGAGCACGCGGCCACGAGCGATCTCGACCGTCGATCCTTGATTGGACGATTGGGAGCAAGAGCACGCGGATCGCGATGTTCAGGCACTGTGCACGCACACTGACCAACGGGGAAAGGGGGGCCTTACTGATGATTGTGGCAAATCTTTAGCGATGTTCTGGATGTCACTAAAGCTTCCATGCCCTTTTTTGTCACCTTTTCTACACTATAAAAACCCCCACACCCCTCCATTCATCATCATCTCTTCCTCATTTCTTCCTAGTCTCTACCAAACAGACTTCCACACTCTTAGAAGTGCAAGCACCATCCCGGAGAATACCGAGCTGCCAATGGAAGTCCCTCCACCGCCGTGGTTACCTTGCCTCTCCATTTTGTGCATTTATACTTTAGTTTCATGTTCATGTTTATCTAACCATTCATTTAGTATTATTGTAAAACGATTTCACTTATGGAATGTATTAGCTTATGTTATCATCTTGCTTCATCATATCTTAGTTTCATGCATAACTAGTGACTTCAATTCTACTTACATTTTCTAACCCTACTCTCTCTCTCTTTCTCATTCTCTTTTCGTAAGCAAACCTAACAAATATCATGTGACAACTAAGAAACTAATTGATTCGGTTTCACACCTCATGTTCGACACTTGGATTCACCTAATCATCTCATTAAAATTGATGTCATAACACACGCTACAACAAACGAATTACACTCACACGTTTTTCGATGTCAGGGGTGTGATGAGGGGCAAGAAACACCCTCAGACTCAAAAATCCATACGAAGCCCAAAAGAGGATCCGGCTACTCGAATATTGAGAAACAGGAGGATCCGGCTTTGCTCGATCTATCTATGCTCAAGCAGATCCAGATCCACCTTCATCTAGGTGGATCTGGATAAGCCCGACCCACTAGAGGACTTGGTTTGACCTAAGCCAGAGAAGCGATGGTAACTCCCACTATGCTCGCATCGGCAGTAATGGTGGCGTTACCAATGCTATTAATAGCCAAATAAAAGACATGCCGAAGAATCTGCAAAGACCGATGAAAATGATCTTTCGTCATTAAGATAATTCCTATACTATAAATAGTGGAGGAAAGCCCTCAAGATTTCTCCATGCAATCTGAAAAAGAGAAATTAAGAGAGATTGTACTATTGCTACGTCTAGTGGATATTTGGGAGCAATGCCCTCCTCCCAGATGTACACCCCATGAGGTAGAACTGAGTCACCAATTCTCTTGTCTTTCTTGTGGTTGCTTGCCCATAATTTGTTGAGTCGGATCCTCCGATTACTTAGGAGATCCGATCAATTGGCGTAGTTTATGGGAAGCGATTATCATTCGATAATGTTTTCTTACTTTGGATCTCTTCAATGGCTCCTATAACTTGCAACTCGTCTTGCGCTAATCCTGAAAAGGCATTGGCGCAGGCGGAGTCAAGTGTCTCAGTGTCCAAGAAACATCCCCAGCCTGTCGGGCCAAGTAAGGGAAAACATGATCAACTCAGAATGCTACTAGGGGACCCTGGGTGGATTCCCCTCCTCAAGATGTAAGCGAAGGAGGAGTAGTATGAGGCCAGGCTGGCAGCTCTGAGGGCTAAAGAATATTCAGTCACCGAACAACTCCAAGAGATCCGGCAGATTAAGGAGTTGGACAAAATTTAGCTGGAGGAGCCCCACAATTTGAACCCTGAAGACGGGCAATTAAAGTGACGTCATATGGTGGAAGAGGAGAACACCTGCTTGCGTGAATAACTCAAGAAACTAAAACAAGAGCTTAGTAGCTAAAAGGTGGAAGTTCCTCCTAATTCGCCTAGAGCTCCCCGCTTACCTTTATCGAGGGAGCAGTCAGGAGCTCGACCCTTGGCAACAAGTGGCGGAGGCTCGATTCCTAAAATCGTCTGTCAGGTCACCTGGGCAATGCGGGGTATACGCCCATGAGCTTACGTCACCACCTACCCTTTCACTAAGGAGGTGATGACGACCACCCTACTAGAAAAATTCAAGCATCCTGTCATATCCCAGTATAATGGGACAATGGACCCCAATAGATTCGTTAGGAGTTATCACCACATGATGCTAGTGCACAACTACCCTGACGGAGTATTCTGCTGGGTATTCCAGTTCTATCTATCCGGGATGGCCGATGAATGGTTCAATAAACTGTCGGACGAACAGATAACTTGCTTCCAATAACTGGCGGATAAAATTTTCCAATACTTTGCAGAGCAGCAAAAGGTTAGAGACAACCCTGAAAGGCTGTTGGAAATCTATCAGCAAAAGAGTGAATCCTTTTGGTCTTACCTGGATTGATTCAAGGCCCAGTACTTCAAGTGTAAGAGGCCTTATGATGTCATTGCCATCTAATACTTCAAGTTAGGTCTCCTCACCAAGAGGTTTTGGTATGACATCGATGACTTCCTGCCTAGAGATATGGTGGAGTTGTGGGATAGAGCTATGAGGTTTGCGGAACAGGACGATTCTTTCCACTCCTGTAGCCGGCTGGTGAAAGGATATGGAGACAACCTCGGTCCCATCTCCCGTATCCATCCGCGGAGGCAATCACTTCAATAACCAAAAGGCTAATTTCCCAGACCAAAGAAGTGACCGATCCTCTAAGGGCCGCAATAATGGATCCCACTAGCCCAGGTAGGATTATTTTGAAGAGTACACTCCCTTGGTCGTGAACCATGCGAACATGTTGGTGGAGGTTTGGTTAATGGACAAGGACCTGCTAACCCCGCTCAAGCCACTCAAAAAGAAGGCTGAGTCCAAGCCTTATTGCAAATACCATAAGGCCCAAGGATAAGCCACCGAAGACTATTGGGATCTGCGCGAGCAAATTGAGTCCTAGATCCGACATGGAAGCTTGGCTCATTTCATCAGGCGAAATGAGGGCCCTTAAAAGGGCAAGAGACCCATAGAGCGTCCAGAAGACTAGCACAAGAAGAAACTCCAGCAGCTTCGTGAAGTCAACATGGTTCTTGTCGAGGACCATGAGCCTGACATGATAGCGGTCAGCCAGGTTGAGTAGGCGGTCTCGCCTTCACTCCCCCCAACAAAGTACCATTGCCAGGTTCTAGTAGCTTTGGCTGCGTTACCCCAGAATACTCATCTCCCACCACCTGCCAGCGTAGAGGTCGAAGTCATTTTCAAGGTCAATGCTGCTGTTGAACGTATACGAATGGCTACGCTAACGTGTTTGGTTTTGGAAAACCTGTCGTTGTAGCTTGAAAGCGAAGAATTCGTGTTCAACAAATAAAATTTATACCGAAAAGAATTCCGGGTCGAACACAGGGAGGCTACGTTGATCTATAGTCGCAATTATTTTTTTTAGGATTTTTGATAAGTAAGGCGATATAATTACAATGGAGCTATCAGACTAAAAGAAAGAGAGAGAGAGAGAAAGAGAACATGCATTCAATATTTTAACTGTTTATATAATCAAACTAAATAAAAGTTACACTAGAAATCGGAAAATCAATTACACTATAAAACAGGAAAATTCTACACTAGAAAAGCTGTAAATAAGAATGGGAGAGAGAAGTTATCCTCCTTGACGATTGCTTGGAGGATGAGCCGGACGGGACGACGCCTGGGCGAAGGAGAACGAAGCAGGACGAAGGAGGATGAAGCAGAAGAACGGGAACGGAGCAGCACGCCGTCGTCGTCGCGGGATCCACTTCCGAAGGGGGACGAAAATTTAGACTTTATCTCGAGAGGAGCATCCCGGGTGTGGGACAAGCTTCTCTTGAGCTTTGGAGGGGTAGAGAAGATAAGGAAGGGATGAGAATTTCGTATGGAGGGGGTCTCCTTTTATAGTTGCAAGGACTGGGGGCAAAATGGTCATTACATCTTCAAAATAATAAATGAGGGGTCTTTAGTGACGGATAAAACTGTCGCTAAAGCCCCCAACGTGGGCGTAGCTTCCGCGCCCACGCACACCTCCTCAGCTGCCCGCGCGCGCAACACCTACGCACGTTCGTCGATTCTCAGCCGTCCGATCGCGAGATCAGACGGTTTAAGACGCATCTCCGCTCGCTGCTTCGCCCGCCTGGCACGTGCGATCGCGCGTGACGCTGCGCGTTCAATCGCACGTGAACGCTATCGGGCGCGCGCGGCCGTTCGATCAAGATCCAATGCCTGCCTGCGCCCAATCGCCCGCGCCTTCCAACCCCTCGCTGCGGCTCGAACCCGCGCCCGCCGCTCGCGTAAGCGCGCTCGACCGTTGCGCTACGAGGTGCGGATGGTCGAGCGAACGCTTTTAGGCGCAGCCGATCACAGCCGTTGGATCAAGATCCGACGGCGAAGAGCGAGCGGGTGTAGGGCTTTCGTAGAATGCGTGCGGCCGTTTGGGCGGCCAAGATGGCACCACGTGGCGCCATCTTGGCCGTTCATCTTCTGGAAGTTGTAGATGGTGCCACGGATGTCGGATTGACTCGATTTTTGCGTTGTTGGGCTGCGATCGTCGATCTGAATTCATCCGTGCGGTCGGATTTGTCATCTGAAGTGTGAATTTTCACCATCTTGGCCCTTGATCTTCTAGGGTTCCCCAGTCACTATCTGATGCTACGGATGCCTGATTTGGGCGATCTTGGAGTCGTTGAACTCCAATTACCGCCTTGATCACATCCATACAGTTGGATCTTTGATCCGAGGCCCCGATAAAATGTTTTCCCTGTCCAAGTACATAAAAGGAGATAATTAACCTCCATTTTATTCAAACTACTCTAAATGCAAGGTGATGCATGTTATGCAATATTTATATCATGAAATGTAATCCTATGCTTAAGAACATGCAAAAATAGAAATTTTAAATAGTGTAAATGTGTTTACATCATACCCCCATGCCTATCTTTTGCTAGTCCCTAGCAAAAACTATATGCTATTTATAAAAGAATTAGGTTGGATTATATGGACCTGAGTTATTTTCAATCATTAAGAAATTGTCTACTTAGGAACTGAATTTTCAAAGACACAACAGCGCCCGGGTATCAGCCAAAATGCAGACCGCCTCAAGGCCTCGCCTTATTCAAAGAAAAATTTCTTTTTCTCTTTTTACTCTTTTCTAATTTTTTTGGGTTTTCAAATTTTAGGGTTTAAGAGTGGCTTTCTACAGCCATTCAACTCACCCAAGATTTGATGAGAACCCTAAGTTTTAAGCATATTATTGTGATTGTGATAGACTCGTTGACCGGCAATTAAAACAGACTTCGGATTTCTACGCCTTTAGGTGACCTCAAAAAAGACTTCTGCTTAAAGGTGTATCTTTACAACCGATAGCTTTCTCCCTACTTTTATTTTTTACGGGGTCAACACAAGGGTGAATCCAGTGTATATCTCCCCGGTTTATTCTACTTCTCCGCTTCTTCCTAAGTGTTTGGGGAAATTTTAGTGCATTTCCTGAGCTGGGTTCTGGACAACCGATCGATGAGCTGTTACCACCGATAACTTGCTAGCCATACTCGTGCGGTGAAGTGTGGCTTATTTCTTTCTTTTTTTTTTCTTTTCACCTTTGATTTTTTTTTTCTTTTCATTTCTTTTTTTCTTTTTTAAGTAGGTGGCTTCCCTTGTCTAAGATTTACCTAAAGGCAGCAAAAAGAGAAAGGTCCAGTGACTGGGCTCTGGACAACCTACCTATGGGCTGTTACCCACGATAACTTGCCAGCCATATCACCCTAGAAGGTTCATTAGCTACCCAATTTCCGTTAAAGTCGCCGGACAACGAGTCAGTGCGAAGAAAGTGTGTAGATGCTTAAGACTCAAATCAGAAGGCGGGTTGATAAGTCGTGTACTTATCGCCCAAACTTATTTATTCCAATTATAATAGAATTAAGATGGCGATGACTCAAAGTCAAATCCACATTTTAGTGGATACACAGGCTAATTAAGTCCAAAGACCTGAAGGGTCTTTGTGTTTAGATCTTAATGTAGTATTTCCTAAAATTGAAAATTTTCTTAAACCCAAATTCTCTTTCCTAATTCCAACTTTTTTTTAATAAAAGAAAATAAAACAAATCTACGGAGCTGACGAATGAATTCAGAGATAAATATCCACCCCCCATGCCTATCTAATGCAATGTCGTCATTGTATAAAAAAGACATAAAACAGAGTGGAAAAGCGACGAAAGCACCTGAATTGCGTGAATATCAGGTCCGCTCTGAGATGAATAATTAAAAAGAACTGTATATGTGCTGATTTTAGTGCCTTCAGCTAGGCACACTATACAAAGAAAAGAAATGAAGAATTCACAAGTGCAGGTCAGAATTAAAATAAACAGAAGAATCCTCCGACCTGTCAACAGAGATCCATAGATGTGGACCAGATTGTGGTGCAGACCCACACCCCATAATCGAGAATATCTTAGGTTTTGGTTAAAAATTACCCAAAACCTAAAATCAGAATGCAAGTGGGGTCGGGCATGCGATTTATGAGGATGGAACCCAAGACCAAAAAGTCAGGTTACAAAGAATTGAAGTTCAAAAGGATAATCGTGAATGTGTACTTGAGTTGAATATCCTCGAAACAAATGTCGTAAGAGTTTTGATTTGATGAATTCAGCTTAAAAGGAACCCTTCAACACAATCTTCCATTTCCTCCAAAATTAACTTCCCAAATCAAAACTTCCCAGCTCTTATCCTCCTCATTCAGCATATCAAATTCCAGGACCTCTTGCATGTTAATCACCCCGTCTGAAATCTCCAAGTCTAAATGATGTGGCAGAATCACAATTGACTTGGGTCTAATTATCTCAGAAACAGAATTATCGATAAGCTCAACGGGGTGTAACTGATAATCAGGGCATTGAATTGATTCCTCTAGAAAATGCGATTCTGGATCCGTAATGTGTGCCCTAATAAGATCAGTTTCCTTAGTTATTGGGCTATCAAATAATCTATCAGATTCCTCATGCCTAATCGTCTCACAGAAATCGTGTTTACAAAACTCGCGTGAGACTTCGTAACTTGAATCTTCACCATCAAAGAAATCAGGATCCGTATCAATGTATGTCCCATAATCATTTGTCACTTTCTGTTCCGAGATATACGTTTCCTCGTAACCCGGCTCAGGGATCTCAGGTGAAGAAATCAGATCTTCATTAATTGGTTGCTTTAATTCAATCTGGTCAGCCTCGTAACACGTGTCCCCCCCAACAGGTGCCTGAGCGGGTTCTGTCATTAGCTTTCCTGAAGAGGGTTCATCCTGGGAATCATCCCAAGATTGAATTAAAGCAACCACGAATCTCATCCTCAATTTCACTAATTTTCCAAGTAGAAACTCACCCGGGTTCTTATCCTTAACGTCCTGGAGCCAATCCAACAAAGACTTGTTCAAATCATCAATCATTTCAATCAGGGGCTCCAATCTCTCAATGCAAGGTATTGGCTGAACTTCTAAAGATTGAATGATATTCCTCAAGTTAGCCAGAACCTTATCTTGAACCTAGTTAACCTGAACCAAATTAGTTGGTTCAGGGTTGGGCGGGTTTGGGCTCAATGCAGGGGAATTAACGAATTGAGATTCGTTATACCCTTCCTGATAATAGGTCATTTCAGATTGTTCAAAAGATGGTGATGACCTAAAGGCAGTGAAATCAGAGGATGGGTAAGGATCGGTGTATCCTTCTTGATTGTAGATCGTATTAGGCTGTTCATGAAAGGATGACGATCTATAATCAATGTAGCTCTGAGAAGGATAGAAATCAGAATCAAAGTGTTCAGGGTTAGACCCTAAACATGGAGGTCCGGAATTGTATCCCCAATCTGAATTATCCCAACTAACTGATGGTTGATTACAATACAAGTCGGGATAATCGTCATGTTGAGGATAATTCACCACAGGAGGGAAAGAGCGGGAATGCGTGAAATATGTCGAAGGATTCATGAGACACGGGAGGAAGAAAGGTACCCTGCAATACAAATAATCAAACCTGTCCTTAAATAGGTTAGCCTACAGACCTACAGACTCCCAAAACCCGTCTTGAGATAAAGGAACGATTTGATTTGCTTCTGTCTGTTCAATCCAACCAGTTAGAAGGAGGGACTGGGGAGAAGGTTCTTCCTTTGGCTTGCGCCTTCGGTTCCTAGTGTACCCCCTAGCCGCGATCATTTGACTCTGCTCCCCTAGCTAGACATTAGATTGAACAGTAGAAATAGACTAATCGAAAATAATCTCGTTCTGAGTTCTGAAGAGTAAGTTCAATCCTTAAGGCCAACGTCTACTCAGTTTTATTTAGGGCTAGGTTTGAATGTGCTTTGGAATGTGATGGGCCCTTTAAATGGGTTGTGTCCTTAATGATTGATTGATTTGTGTGTGCGTGCACAACCAGTAGTTTTCAAGCAAGATTATTTTTGATGTGGTGAATTTTAAGGTTCAAATCTTGCTTAGTAGCTTTTAGGATTCAACTTTAGGTATTTTCAAACAGGTTTAGTTGGCACACCAGGTTTTGCAAGCACGGGTGAAGATGTTTTCCTTTAAGGCGCGAAAAGGATGTGGAGTGCCTGGTAAATCCCTAAGAGTTGAACCTAAGTGGCAGCTACTTGATGAGTTTATTTTATTTGAAGTGGTGCGGCCCAAACAACTCAAAGAATTGGCCTGATGCACCACTTAATTAGGCACACAAATGATTACCTAATCTGATTTTTACTCAATTATGTGTTTGAATGTGTGTACCGGTTCCTGAGGTCGATTTACCAGTTGAGTTTGAAAATCAGATGAGGTTGTGTACCTCTTTGAGATTTTTTAATTTTTTTCTTTTTTTAATGTGTGGTTGAGGTGAGTATGGGTGTCAAACAACAAATAATCTAACCTTAGAGTTTATAAAAACACCTAGGTTGATTGATGTTTGAATTATTATGTTGTGGAATGAAATCTAATGGGTGGGGGGTGGGGGATAACTCACAAAACCTTTTACAGCATTTTACTCCGATCTACCACTTTTGTCTGTCTCGAAAGAGTACCTGCAATCACAATAAGAAAGGAGAAAAGTGAGGTAAATGATTTGTAAGTTAGAAAATGCAAAGAGAAACCAAAGAGCGTCGCCTCCCCGGAAATGGCGCCAAAATGTTGAACGTTACGAATCGCTACGCTAACGTGTTTGGTTTTGGAAAACCTGTCACTGTAGTTTGAAAGCGAAGAATTCATGTTCAACAAATAAAATTTATACCGAAATTGAAATTCCGGGTCGAACACAGGGAGGCGGACGTTTGATTTAAAAACTACGCGTTTCTTTTTATTTGTCAAGGAATAATTCAATTTAAAACTATCTAATTATTTACAATAAATAGAAGAGAGAGAGAGTAAGAGAGAAAGAGAATATTACACAAAGAAATCAAAATGAGATGTAGAATAAACAAGGAATTTATCATTAAGGAGATTGTTCATTTCACTCTTACAACTACAAAGCATAAAATAATTACTCTAGAAAGTGATAAATTTACTCTAGAAAGCATTAAGACAATGGAGGGAGAAATATCCTCCTCGACGATTGTTTGGAGGACAAGCAAAACTACACTAGAAAGTAGTAAATCTATACTAGAAAGCAGTAGAAAGAATAAGGAGAGAGAAATCCTCCTCGACGGTTGCTTGGAGGACGAGCCGGACGGGATGACGCCTGGACGAAGGAGAACGAAGCAGGACGAAGGAGGACGAAGCAGAAGAACGGGAACAGAGCAGCACGCCGTCGTCGTCGCCGGATCCACTTCAGAAGGGGGACGAAAATTTGGACTTTATCTCGCGAGAAGCATCCCGGGTGTGGGACAAGCTTCTCTTGAGCTTTGGAGGGGTAGAGAAGAGAAGGAAGGGATGAGAATTTTGTATGGAGGGGGTCTCCTTTTATAGTTGCAAGGAGTGTGGGCAAAATGGACATTACAACATCAAAATAATAAATGAGGGGTCTTTAGTGACGGATAAAACTGTCGCTAAAGCCCCCAACGTGGGCGTATGACGTGCTCTTGTGCGTGTGTGTTAAGAGGTGTCGTTATAGTCTCACTTGATACATCGATTTTAAAAGAAGTAAACGGAGGTGAGTCCGAGTGTCGGTCTCAGGGAGGCGTGGAAATCGGATTTTGTTTATCACTTGTCACGAAAAAGGTGGAGTTTTGCTTACGAAAGAGACGGTTTTGAAAAGCGAGAGCGAGAGAGAGTTTAGGGTTAGAAAGCTCTTGGTTTTGATCATGCACTTTGAACAGAAATTAAAATGGCGATTGAACGGAAAATAATTTCATTAAACATGCATTCATAGTTCATAGCTTACAACATTAAATACATGCTTTAACAAAAGTAAATGAAAGCTTAAAAGAGAGAGAGAGAGAGATGGAGAGGGAGTGGAGAGAGACGAGGCAGCCACGGCGGTGGAGGCTCCGTCGGCGGCTCGTCGTCTGCGGCGTTTACAAGAGTGCCTAAAGCTAGCTAAGAGAGGAGTGGAGTAGTTGCAAGTGGGAGAGTATGCATTGAATGGTGGTAGAAGGGGGTTTAAATAGAGTTAAGGGCTTCCTAAGAGAAGAATGGGCTTTAGCGACATCCAGAGCGTCGCTAAAATCGCTTCTATAAACGTCGGTGAAGCCCTCTTGCCGCCGGTCAGCTGCCCGCCCCGATCTTCTTCTCCGCGCGATTCGTGGCTGCTGATTGAGAGCCGTTCGATCGAAGATCGGACGGATGAGAGACTTCGGCACCCGCGCTGAGATCGCGCCTCGGGCGCGTGTGCACGCGCGCGTTTCCGCCCCGCGTGCGCGCGCGCGTGGGCGCTAGGGAGCTGTCGTCGCGCCACGTGGCGCGATCCTGGCCTCCCGCTGCTGATCGGGCGACCCAATTTTGCCGCGCCCTTCGCTTGCCTTTGATTTCTGCTCCACGAGGCTCGAACGCGCGTCGCTGCGATGCGGGCGTGTGCGCTAACCGTTGCGCCACGCCCGTGCTTTGTCGCGGCGACCGCGGGCGAGCGCGCGGATCTCGGCCATTTGATCGAGGATCGACGACCGAGATTTGTCCTTAGCCGGCTGAGGGTGTGCGAGTGGTGGGGGCGGGCTGATGTGGCGCTCTCTGGGCGGTTGATCTCCAGATCAACGGTCAGAATTTCTTGGGCCCATTGTGGGAGCTCCGGATGTCAGATTTGGCCGATCTTGAGTCCGTTGGACTCCGTTCGTCGTTCTGAATCCATCCGTGCGGTCCGATTGCTCATCTGAGGCCTGCTTTGACAAATGCTTTACACAAATGGCCATTAATACAATTTATAAGCAATCTTTGTACTTGATGCATGCAATGCTCCTATTCTACTTTGTGTTGCGCCTTTTATTCTAAAGATGGGCCATATTCAACCTAATTACTACCCCCTTGTGTGGTGTTATCATACCCCCATGCTTACTCCCTGTTAGTCCCTAGCAAGGTTTATTCTTACCTTTATTTCCTTGGAGAATTCAAGAAGTAATTGCTTAGACACTTCGTTATTTGTCAATAAGAGGAAATATACGAAGATCTTAATCTACAAAGACTAAGTAGCGCCCGAGTGTCTGCCAAAATACGAATCGCCCGAATCGTTGCTTTAATGTACATATGTATACGTATGTATATTTTCTTAGAATTTTTTCGAAATTCAGTGTGGGTTGGTAACTTTTTACGGCTACCCAACCCACCCAAAACTCGGTCAAAACCCTAAGTGCTAAGCATCTTGGTGTGAGTGTTGTGATAGACCCACTTAACGGTAATTGAGACACACTTCGAGTTTCTACGCCTCTAGGTGACCGAAAAGAAAATATTTTTGCCTGAAGGTGTATTTGTTCGATTGGTAGTTTTCTCCCTACGTTCGTTTTACTTGGGGTCAACACAAGGATTTTCCAGTGTATATCTCCCTGGCTTATGCTACTTCCCCGCTTCTTCCTTAGGTGTTTTGGTCTTTTTTGTGCAATTATTAAGCTGGGCTCTGGACAACCGACCAATGGGCTGTTACCCACGATCACTTGCCAGCCATACTTGTGCGGTGAAGTGTGGTTTATTTTCTTTTCTTCTTCTTTCTTTTTTCCGTAGGTGGCTTCCCTGATCTCAAATGTACCTAGCGGTAGCGAAAAGGAAATGGCCTGTGGCTGGGTTCTGGACAACCTGCCAATGGGCTGTTACCCACGACAACTTGCCAGCCATACCACCCTAGAGAGTTCATTAGCTATCCAATTTCTGTCAAAATCTCCGAGAAGTGAGTCTGTGCAAAAATGTGTGTAGATGCTTAGACTCAAAGTTTTCGTGAGTTAGAGGGTGAGATGATAAGTCGTATACTTATTACCTTATTTAGTAGGTGGATTAGAATAGCTTAAAGTTGCAAGGATTCGCCGCTAAATCCATATTTCAACGGACACCAGGGCTGATTAAGCCTGAAGGCCTGAAAAGTCTAAGTGTTTAAGTTCTTTTTTTATTATTTCCCACTATTGACAAGTTTCTAATGCCTAAGTTTTCTTCCTAAATTCATCATTTTTTTAATTAATTAATTAATTCAGACTGATTAATTAAGCTCAAGATTATGCAATTTACCACCCTCCCATGCTTAAGTTGGACAATGTCCTCATTGGTAAATACATGGATGCAAAAGGGTTCAAAAAAAATAGTACCCGAGTGACGTAAACTACCAGATCAGTCTGAATCCTCTGGGTTGCCTCCCAGGAAGCGCTGAGTTTAACGCCTCCAGCTGGGCGGTGCTTGGTGTCAGCCCTCAACGAGGGTGATACTTTCCTTGGGGGGTACCTGGGCCAGGAAATGCTTCAATCTTTGACCGTTAACTGTAAAAGTGTACCCAGTGTTAAGATCAGCGATTTCAACCGCCCCATTAGAATAGGGCTTGACCACCCGAAATGGTCCCGTGCATTTGGACCTAAGTTTCCCTGGGAAGAGTTTCAGGCGTGCATCAAACAACCAGACTTATTGGTTTGGCTCAAAGGTTTTTCTATGAATGAGTCGGTCGTGGACGGCTTTCATTTTCTCCTTATATAACCGACTATTGTCAAAGGCATCCCGACAAATTTCTTCGAGCTCAGATAATTGAAGTGTCCTTTGCGCACCGGCTAACTGGGGATCCATGTTACATTGCTTGACAGCCCAGTAAGCCCGGTGTTCCAATTCGACAGGGAGATGGCAAGCTTTGCCAAAGACCAAGCGATAAGGTGACATGCCTATCGGGGTCTTAAAAGCGGTCCTGTATGCCCACAGGGCATCATCAAGTCGTGTGGACCAGTCTTTCCTATCAGGTCTCACAGTCTTCTGTAAAATGTTCTTGATTTGTCTGTTTGAGACCTTAGTCTGCCCATTTGTTTGTGGATGTACGGTGTGGCAATGCGGTGGTTTACCCCGTATTTTCTAAGTAGGGCACGGAATTGGGAATGGATAAAATGGCTTCCACCATCACTGATTATGGCCTTGGGTATTCCAAATCGGGAAAAGATGTTCTTCTTCACAAAGTCCATGACCGTCTTGTGATCGCATCGTTGAGTGGCGACGGCTTCAATCCATTTGGAAACATAGTCTACCGAGACCAGGATGTACTCGAAGCCGTTGGATGGTGGAAAGGGGCCCATAAAATCGATACCCCAAACGTCGAAGATTTCCACAATCAAAATGGGCTGAAGGGGCATCATATCTTTCTTGGTCATGGTCCCCAGTGTTTGGCATCGTGAGCAAGTCTTGGCAAAGATGTGTGCATCCTTAAATAGGGACGGCCAATAAAATCCAGACTGCAAAACTTTTGCAGCTGTTTTCTTGCTAGAGAAATGGCCGCCACACGCTTGGTCATGACAAAAGGAAAGCACACTCTGAACTTCGTCTTCAGGGATGCACCTCCAGATGATCTGATCAACACAGAGGCGAAACAACATGGGATCATCCCAGAAATAGTGCTTGGCCTCAGCTAAGAACCTGTCCCGTTGCTGTCTGGACCAGCTGTGCGGGGTTTGTCCTATAACCAGGTAGTTGACATAGTCAGCATACCATGGCATTTTCTTGTCTTGCACGGCTAGGATGTGTTCATCAGGGAAGGTATTAGATAGAGGTAGGGAGGGTCCAATGTGGTCTGGATGAAGTCTTGATAGGTGGTCAGCCACCACATTTTTCGATCTGGCCTTGTCTCGGATTTCCAGGTCAAATTCCTGCAAAAGTAGGACCCATCTGATGAGCATGGGTTTTGCGTCCTTTTTGGCCAACAGGTGCCGGATGGCTGAATGGTCGGTGTAGATAGTCACGTGGGATCCCAGCAAGTATGATCGGAATTTTTCCAGTCCAAAGACTACAGCGAGCAACTTTTTTTCTGTGACCGTATAATTACGTTGGGCCCCATCCAACGTTTTGCTCGCGTAGTAGATCACCACGGGTTTCTTGTCTTGCCTTTGTCCCAGGACAACGCCTATGGCAAAATCTGATGCGTCACACATAATCTCAAAATCCTGGGACCAGTCTGGGGGTTGAAGTACAGGTGCAATCAGGAGACATGTGGAAAGTGGCGTCGTTGGCTAGAAGGTCGGTCAAGGGTTTGGGAAGTTTGGAAAAGTCATTGATGAACCTTTGGTAGAAGCCAACATGTGCTAGGAAAGAGCGAATCTGCCGGACCGAGTTAGGTGGAGGAAGTTTGGAAATTAAATCAACCTTAGCTCGATCTACCTTGATGCCCCTATGCGAAACGATGTGTCCGAGGACAATTCCTTCTTGAACCATAAAATGGCTCTTTTCCCAACTTAACACCAAGTTAACCTCGATACATCGTTTCAGGATTTTCTCCAAGTTGCTCAAATAATGGTCGAATGAATTCCCGAATACAGAGAAATCATCCATAAAGACCTCCAAGTATTCGCCCACCATTTCTGAAAAAATGGCTAGCATGCAACGCTGGAAGGTCGCAGGTGCGTTGCATAACCCGAACGGCATTCGACGGAATGCAAACATGCCATACGGGCAAGTGAATGTGGTCTTTTCCTGATCTTCCGGAGCAATTGCGACTTGGTTATATCCTGAATATCCATCCAGGAAGCAAAAATACTTCTGCCCTGCCAATCTTTCAAGGATTTGGTCAATGAATGGCAAGGGGAAGTGGTCCTTCTTAGTGGCTTCATTAAGCTTCCTATAATCAATACACACCCGCTGATAACGGCGTTGTGACTAGATTTTGTTGTAGAAATTACGTTGTAGTACAGCTAGTTATTGCCATCATTACAGATATATTTTTTACTCGGAAAATAAAAGAGTTCCCGAGGTCGAACTCAGGGAGCAAGTCGTATTCTAGAAGTACAGTATTTCTTATTACAAAAATAGAGAGAGAGAGAGATGAAAATTTGGCTTCTTCTTCTTCTCTTCTTTCTTCCTCTTTGTCTTCTCTTCTCTTTGGCTCTTGGTTTCTTCTTCTTTGTCTATCTCCTCGTGGTCTTCTCTTCTGCCTTTTGTTCTTCCTTGTTTTCTCTTCTTCTTCTTCTATTCTTCAGATCTTCCTCTCGTGCTCTTCTTCTTCTTCTTTTCTTTTGCTTTCAGGACGTCGTCTCTCCTTCTTTCTTCTTCTTCTTCAATCCTTCTGTCCTTCTTCTTCTTTTGCCTTTAGGACGTCGTCTGATTTTCCCAATCAGACGACTTAACTGCTGAAGCTACGGTGTCTTCCTCAGCTTCCTTCTTCTTCTGCTTTGTGTTCTCTTCTTCTTCTTCTTCTTTTTCTTCCGCAGTCCTTCTTCTTCTTCACCTGTGCTTGCACACTTCACGGTTTACACGTCAGAGGGCAAAACCTATTCTACCCTCCCCCCTGCGCCTCTCTCTCTCAGAATTCACTCTTAGGAAAGCTCTCCCAGAGCAACCGGGTAATCGGGTACGCGGGTCGCGCCCGGGTCCAGGCCCACCGGCGTGCGGTGGTGGGAGAGGAGTGCAGGTCAGGCTTAGTCGGGTTGGGCCAGGTCCGCGGGGCGTGAGCGCGGACGAGGCCGGGTAATCGGGCGGGTGAAGGGGACCTCACCCCGTGATCTGAGGCGAACAGCTTAAGGCACCTTTTGCCTTTAAGCGCCCGTTCGCCTCAGTGGGTTTCCGAGGTGGGACTAAATGTCCCACCCCAATTTGGATGCCTGCGCGGAGGAAGCAGCGGCAGTCGAGGCTTCGTGCGAGGGCTTTGCCTCAACTGCAGCCTGGCACTTCGCGAAGATACCTCGCACAGCCTGGGAGCGTGACCTGGGCGCGGCGCGCCTGGAGCAGCAGGTCGAAGGAGCTTCTTCACCTCAGCAATGGCGGCGGCGAGTGAAGTTCCTGTTTACAGAGAAAGGGCCTCTCGGCCTAATTAGATACGTGGAGGACCTTCGCCGTGGCACGGCGAAGGTGGTCGGAGGGTCTGCAGGTGGCGGGGCGGAGCCTAAGGGACTGCCCGAGTTCGGACTGTGGTCGGGGGAATGGGTTTGTTCGGGGGAGTGTTGTGGAGGTGAGGAGTGGTAGTGGAGGGGCGGAAGTTGGTTGGTGTGATGAGGTGGAGGTTTTGTGAGGGTCAGCGAGTCGTGTGGAGTGGCGGATGATGGGAGCGACTCGCCGGAGGTTGGCCGGAGGCGTGGAAGATGATTGTGGTCGGGTCGGTCGAGGGTGTAATTGACTGTAAAATAGGGAGGAAAAGAAAGAGGGGATAGAGAAGACTAATTCTAACCTAGCTAAAGTGACGAAGGGGACGAAGAGGCTGCCGGCTCGTACCTACCGGAGCTGGAGAAGAAATGCCCAGTGGGGGAGGACGGCGGCGACGACGGGGCTGAAGCAGCGCGCGCCGCTATTGCGCGACGCGGAGGAAGATCAGGAAGGTGGCTCTGCTGCTGGTATTGCAGCAGAGCGACGAGGAGGAGGAGGAGAAACCGCCGGAGCAAGGGGGCGTCTATCGGAGTGGGAAGAGAGGAAGTGAGGGGGTATCTCCGCCAGATCCGAGCTGGGAAGAACGGCGGAGCGACGGGAGTATTTATAGGGGCAGAATCAGAGAGGAGGGCGGAGGGAGACGACGTGTCTCCCTCGCCGGAGGACGCCGGAGGAAGGAGACCCATACCGTCCGCCCTGCGTCGTCAGCCACCGCAGGAGCACTTCCCTGAGTGCTGCGACCACCCATACCGCCCGTGCGTTCGCACGGGCTATATGGGTGGTCGCAGCACTCAGGGGGGTGCTCCTGCGGTGGCTGACGACGTAGGGCACCCCCATTTGACCTGGCAGGCCCTCCCCCTCACCCTGCGCAGCGCCATGCTCCGCGCAAGGTCGTCGGAGCATGGTGCTGGTCAGGTTTTGCAGGAGGGACCTGAACGCAAAGAACGAAGGAGAGTTAGGGGCCAAAATGTGAGGGTTCAAAAGTTGAGGGCCAAAAAGTAAATATATGAGGAACAAAGTGTAAAGTTGGTCAAGAATTTTTCTTCTTAGGCTCAAGTTTTTATACATGACTAATTAGGACCTAAGGATTCTGATGGTGAATTTTATTTCTATATTAAACCTTGTTTGACTGGTCAATTTACGCAAAAACCCAAATTAAGTTGTTAATTGGGCATGGTTCTCAATGTAGGTCAAAATGGGTTTCTAAGGCCAAATTGAAGGTTCTAAACCCTAGAGATTATTTTTATATGAATTTTAGAGGGTTTATTTTATTTTTTATCTGCCTCGAACCTCGTGTATTTAAGTGGGTTTATTTTTAGGGTTACAGGATGTCATTTAATTCTTCGGAGTTGCTGTAGCCCTTGTTGAGTCATTTCATCCCACTTTTCTTCTTATTAGGTTATTTTGACCTATGTTTGGACCCTGAGTTACCCTGTTTTCAGATTGGATTGGTGAAATTGCATTTTTACCCCTCAATTTCTATTTTCTTTGCAAACTCAGAATCTCTCTGAGTTAAGCCTTTCTTTGTGTTATGTAGGAGCTTTTATTCTCTGTATTAGGTCAAAATGAGCTAGTTATGGCTCAGGATGAGGTTCTCATCACCCGCCATGTGGTGGTGGTGTGGATGGGGATGGATTCGCCATGATCATTAGTGACAACGGTGAACCCAGCCTTCTTTGGAACCACTTGAGTGGGGCTCACCCAGGGGCTATCAGAGATAGGGTAGATGATGTCGGCGTCGAGTCACTTGATAATTTCTTTTTTAATGACCTCCCGTATGTTAGGGTTTAACCATCTCTGCATCTGGTGGGAAGGTCGGGCCCCGTCTTCCAGGTAAATCTTGTGGGTGCAATAGGTGGGGCTAATTCCTCTTAGATCCGAGATGGTCCAACCAGTGGCGGCCCGATGTTCTGAAAGAGTTGCAGTCAACCTTAGTTCCTGATCCTTGGTTAGATGGGAATTAATAATCACTGGGAAGGTCTGGTCAGGTCCCAAGAAGACGTACTTGAGATTCTCGGGCAATGGTTTAAGTTCAGGTGCGGGTGGGACCACAGTCGATGGGAATGGAAAGGGCGGTAGTTGATCAACATCGATCTCTTCAAATGGTGTCATGTGATGATACTCAGCCTTACAGAGGTCCACGGGTAATGATGGTGACGGGTCAGAACTACGGGTTTGGTGGTCTGAGACAGAACTGAGGGTAAGGCATTCCTCGATTAAAGTTTCCACGGGATCATGTTCCTCAATGTAATTGCAATCAAAAGACTTTGTCGCCTGGAAGATATCCAATTGCATTTTCCTGTCTCCGAAGGCGATTTCCATACATCCCGTGTCGCAGTCGATGTTTGCTTTAGCCGTAGCTAAGAAATGTCTGCCTAAGATTATGGGTGCGTTCTGTAATTTTTCAGGGACCTTCATGTCGAGCACCAAAAAGTCGACTGGGAAATAGAAGTCCTTGACCCGTACAATTACGTCCTCGACAACCCCCTTCGGGGTTTTCACTGATCTATCTGCCAGCTGGATGGTGATAGGGGTTGGTGCCAGCTCCCCAAAACCAAATTGGTGGTACAGGGTTGTTGGAATTAGATTGATAGAAGCACCTAGGTCCAGGAGCGCTCTATCAAATGTCATGTCCTCGATATTGCAGGAAATCAGGGGCGCTCCTGGGTCAGTTCGTTTGAGTGGAAGGTTGCTCGATATCATGGAACTCGCTTGCTCAGAGAGTACAACCTTCCTAGGTGCTTGAGGTCTCGGCTTACGCTTGGGTGTACAGGCATCCTTTAAGAACTTGGCGTAAGCGGGGATGTGTTTGACGGCTTCTAGGAGGGGAATATTAATCTGTACCTGCTTAAAAATCTCCAACAGCTCCTCAGTTTCCACAGCATTCTTCTTTTTCTTAATTGTTTCCAAGGCCTCAGGGTAGGGTGTTTGAATGTGGACTGGTTCCATGTCTGGGTCCTTGGTTGGTGCCTCTTCTGAGTCGGGTATTTCAACAGGTAAAGTCTCGGGGAGAGTCGGCCATTTGGGATCCTGGGTTTTGGTGCCACTTCTCAAGGTCACAGCATTTGCAGAGGCATTGGGGCCATGGGGTGATCCTTGAGAAGACGAGGATGAAGAAGCGCCAAACCTAGGAGGTGTTTGTGGGGCTGGCTGGACCATGTGAGCCTGCCCGGGATTGCCTTGGAACCCTTACGAATTGGGGCCTCTGTGAATTATGTTTCGTGGGTTCGGTTGTGGTTGGGAAGGTAGAGATCCTTGCTATTTACAGTCCAAGAGTTAGCTTAACTGTCCCTTTACCAAGGCCATTTCTTCCTGATGTTTCTAGTTCATGTCAGCCATCATCTTTATTAAGGTATCCATTTGGTTTTGTGGGGGAGGGGCCGCCCTATTCTGGTTATATTGGGGTCTAACTGGTGGTCCTTACTGATAGGGGGCAAGTGTGGCTGCTGGTTTGTCCTGGGCTGGTTTTGGAATTGCGGTGGTTTCTGGTTTGTCCAACCAAAGTTGGGGTGATTACGCCAGCCGGTGTTGTAAGTGTTGGAGAAAGGGTCAGGTTTCGCATAACCTTGGACGGCTTGCACATCTTCTAAGATAGCCGATGTTGATGAAGAGGGAAGGGAGTAATCAAGGGTCGAGGGAGCAAAGGTCCCTCCCTGGAACGTGGTCGGGGGTTGTTCCAGGTTCTGTTGGGTGAAGGGCTGGACCAGGTCAACATTATGTGCTCCCTTTGCTAGGGAGAAAGTCTGCAAGGGGTTCCTGGTCTGATTCAGTAGCTCATCAATCTTTTTGTCTACCAATTCCAATCGATCCAACTTTTTGGCAATGATGTCCATGTCAACCATTCCAGAATTTGCTTGCACCTCATAAATCCCGCCACGGGGTTGACTGGACCTGTTAAACTGGTTCATGGAGGCATTGTTGAGCGAATTCTCGCTCATAGACTCAAAGAGCTCAAACGCGCTCTCCTCATCTTTGTTTAGGAAGTTTCCCCCGCATGAGGCATCGACGAAGTTCCGTAGGTTGCTGTCCAGACCGTGGTAAAAGATCTGGACCAATTGCCACCTTGGGACTTCGTGGTGTGGGCATTTCCTCAAAAGTTCATTAAATCTTTCCCACGCCTCTTGAAATTGTTCTCCACCCTGGAGTGTGAAGGTAGTGATAGCTCTTCTGAGGGCATTGGTCTTTCCTATGGGGAAGAATTTCTTTAAAAATGCATGCCTCAGTTCTTCCCAGGTGGTGATGGGTCTACCTAGGGTTCTAAGCCAATGAGAAGCCTTGTGTCTTAATGAGAAAGGGAACATCTTGATTAGAACAATGTCAAGGCTAATGTTCCTAGGTTTCACCGTTCGTGCTATGCGGTCGAGATCCTCTAGGTGTTGAAAGGGGTCCTCATTTGAGCTCCCATGAAAGTGGCTCTGGATCAAACTTAAGACGTTTGGTTTCAACTCAAAATCATCTCCCCCCTCAGGGATCCTAAGGTGTGGCTCGACTTTAATAGCAGAGGGATTATAGAAATCACGGAGAGGTCTTGGCTGGTCCTGAAATGGCGGTAAATCAAGTGGTGGTTGTCCTGGTATGTCGTGGAAAGGTGGTGGTTGTTCTTGCGGGTTCTGTAACCGTTGTATGGCTTGCATGATGGTGTGGATTTGTTGTTGCTGAAGCCGATGGTTAGCATTGATTTGAGCTTGGATGATGGCCATATCGTCTGGTGGGGGTTGATCTTCAGCCTCATCTACCCTAGGTTCAGCCATGTTTTCAACAGAATTACGTCGCCTAGATTCCTGCCCCAAAACACACAATTCGGGATGCAGTGAGCGCCTCCCGTGCATACACTAGAGAAGAACAGGAGGGGATGCGGAGGGCGACAGATGCGAGAAATGTGTTTCAATCAAGCACGCAAGCCCAATCCTTATGGTGTATTCCTTAGGAGACCTAGAAATCTCACAAAGGGTGATTAAGTCCGTAAGCATTGGACTCCCCTTCCAAAGGCTAATCTGGCCAGGTTGATTACGAGGGGATTGCAGGGAAGGTTCTTCCTTTGGCTTGCGCCTCCGGTTCCATAGACCCCACAACCGCGGTTGTTTGACACTGCCCCGCAGCCTAGTCACCAGATTCTACCAAGGGAATGAAAGCCAAGTGCCTAGCAAACAAAACCTCACCTTTTGAGACTTAACTCAGTCCTGCCTAGGGCATGTCTACTCAGTTTTAAAGGGTTAGGATAGTGCTTGTGCTTAGGGTGATGTGATGAGGCGTTGATTGGGGTGGTGCCTCTTAATTTTCCACTTTCAAAATGTGTGCTTCTTGCAAAACATGGTTTTCAAGCAAGGATTTGTTAAGATGTGGTGTCTTTAGTGTTTCATCCTTACTTTAGTACTTTTTAGGGTTGACGTGTCTTAATGTTTTCAAACAAGTTTCAGTGGGCACATCAAGTTCTACACATAACTTGGTGAAAGTAGATTTCCTTTTCTTTTGTGGAGGCTCTAAAACCCTAGTGTACTCATCCTGATGGTCATGCAGCTTCTATTAGATGAGTCAGTTTTAGGGTTGAGTGGTGCGGCCCAGGTCAATTCACGGTGGCTTTGCAAACACCACTCAAGAAAAAGAAAAGAACACTCCAAGAATTTGTTCAGAATGTTAGAGTGTACATTTTTTTGTGGGGTGATGTGTTAAGGATGTGGGTCAAGCAATCATACACCACGCCAATTTTTTTCAGTTTTTACAATTTTTTTTAGCCTTTTCACGCAAGTAAACAATGAGAGACAGGTTACTCACTATCGGTCCTCGAGGCGCCTACTCCCTTGCTACCGTCGGATGCGTCGCTTCGCTGTCCATGTGCCGAATTCCTGCAACCATCAAGTAAAAAGGAAAATAGGGCATTAGACGATGTGAGAATGAATGTGGAATGGAGGTGATAAGACAAATCTGTTGCCTCCCCGGCAACGGCGCCAAAAACTGACGTGCTTTTGTGCGTGTGTGTTAAGATGTGTTGTTATAGTCGCACTTGATACGTGGTTTTAAAAGAGGTAAACGGAGGTGAGTCCGAGTGTCGGTCTCAGGGAGGCGTGGAAATCGGATTTTGTTTATCACTTGTTGTCACGAAAAAGGCAGAGTTTTGCTTGTGAGAGAGACGGTTTTGAAAAGCGAGAGAGAGAGAGTTTAGGGTTAGAAAGTTCTTGGTTTTGATCATGCACTTTGAACAGAAGTTAAAATGGCGATTGAACGGAAAATAATTTCATTAAACATGCATTCATAGTTCATAGCTTACAACATTAAATACATGTTTTAACAAAAGTAAATGAAAGCTTAAAAGAGAGAGAGAGAGATGGAGAGAGAGTGGAGAGCGACGAGGCATTCACGGCGGTGGAGGAGGCTCCGTCGGCGACTCGTCGTCTCCGGCGATTATAAGAGTGCCTAAAGCTAGCTAAGAGAGGAGTGGAGTAGTTGCAAGTGGGAGAGTATGCATTGAATGGTGGTAGAAGGAGGTTTAAATAGAGTTAAGGGCTTCCTAAAAGAAGAATGGGCTTTAGCGACATCCAGAGCGTCGCTAAAACAGCTTCTATAAACGTCGGTGAAGCCCTCTTGCCGCCGGTCAGCTGCCCGCCCCGGTCTTCTTCTCCGCACGATCCGTGGCCGCTGATTGAGAGTCGTCCGATCGAAGATCGGACGGTTGAGAGCCTTCGACGCCCACGTTGAGATCGCGCCTCGGGCGCGCGTGCGCGCGCGCGTTTCCGCCCGGCGTGCGCGTGCACGTGGGCGCTAGGGAGCTGTCGTCGCACGGCGTGGCGCGATCCTGGCTGCCCGCTGCTGATCGGGCGGCCTAATTTTGCCGCGCCCTTCACTCGCCTTTGATTTTTGCTCCGCGAGGCTTGAAAGCGCGTCGCTGCGATGCGGGCGTGCGCGCTAACCGTTGCGCCACGCCCGCGCTTTGTCGCGGCGACCGCGGGCGAGCGCGCGGATCTCGGCCGTTCGATTGAGGATCGACGACCGAGATTTATCCTTGGGCGGCTGAGGGTGTGCAAGCGGTAGGGGCAGGCTGACGTGGCGCTCTCTGGGCCATTGATCTCCAGATCAACGGCCAGAATTTCTTGAGCCCATTGTGGGAGCTCCGGATGTCGGATTTGGCTGATCTTGAGTCCGTTGGACTCCGTTCGTCGTTCTGAATCCATCTGTGTGGTCCGATTGCTCATCTGAGGCCTCTTTGACAAATGCTTTACACAAATGGCCATTAATACAGTTTAAAAGCAATCTTGGTACTTGATGCATGCAATGCTCCTATTCTACTTTATGTTGCTCCTTTTATTCTAAAGATGGGCCATATTCAACCTAATTACTACCCCCTTGCGTGGTGTTATCAGCATAGCTTCCACGCCCACGCGCGCCTCCTCAGCTGCTCGTGCGTGCAACGCTTACGCACGTTCATCGATTCTCAGTTGTCCGATCACGAGATCGGACGGCTTAAGGCGCATCTCCGCCCGCTGTTGCGCCCGCTTGGCACGTGCGATCTCGCGTGACGCCGCGCGTTCAATCGCACGTGAACGCTATCGGGCGCGCGCGGCCGTCTGATCAAGATCCAACGCCTCCCCGCGCCTTCCAACCCCTCGCTGCGGCTCGAACCTGCGCCCGCCGCTCGCGTAAGCGTGCGCGACCGCTGCGCTACGAGGCGCGGATGGTCGAGCAGATGCTTTTAGGAGCGGCCGATCATAGTCGTTGGATCAAGATCCAAGGGCGGCATTTGACGGCATCATAGGCCACCCAACGACTCACGCCTTCCACTTGATCCCTTCATAATATTAATTCATGCTTTTCCAAACTCTTCAATGAGTGAGAATAGTACATGGGGATCAAACAACTAAGTGAGAATCTTAAGGATCTAGTTAGAACGATCCATGGAGCCAAGACCCCTGTTGGACGTACAAGTTGCTATGCTAACGTGTTTGGTTTTGAAAACCTTGTCGTTATAGTTTGAAAGCGAAGAACTCGTGTTCAACAAATAAAATTTACACCGAAATGGAAATTCCGGGTTGAACATAGGGAGGTGGACGTTTGATTTAAAAAATAATGCGTTTGTTTTTATTTGTCACGAAGTAATTCAAATGATTAAAACTATCTAACTATTTATAATAAATAGAAGAGAGAAAGGAGTAAGAGAGATTGAATATTACAAACAGAAATCAAAACGAGATGTAGAATGAACAGGGAATTCATCATTAAAGAGATTATTTGTTTCACTAAACATTACAACTAGAAAGCAGAAAATAATTACACTAGAAAGCAGTAAATATACTCTAGAAAGCATTAAAAGAATGGAGAGAGAAATATCCTCCTAGACGGTCGCTTGGAGGACGAGCCGAACTACTCTAGAAAGTAGTAAATATATTCTAGAAAGTAGTAAAAAGAATGGGGAGAGAGATATCCTTCTCGACGGTCACTTGGAGGACGAGCCGGACGGAACGACACCTGGACGAAAGAGGATGAAGTAGGACGAAGGAGGATGAGGCAGAAGAACGGGAACGGGGCAGCACATCATCGTCGTCACGGGATCCACTTCCGAAGGGGGACGAAATATTGACTTTATCTCCCGAGAAGCATCTCGGGTGTGGGATAAGCTTCTCTTGAGCTTTGGAGAGGTATTGAAGAGAAGGAAGGGATGAGAATTTCGTGTGGAGGGGGTCTCCTTTTATAGTTGCAAGGAGTGGGGGCAATTTGGTCATTACATCTTTAAAACCATTAATTCAGGACCTTTAGTGACGGATAAAACCGTCACTAAAGGTCTGAACGTGGGCGTAGTGGGCGGTGTGCGCGTGCCTGCTCGCTTGCTCCCGTACGCAACGCTTGCACACGTTTAGCCGTTCGATCGCGAGATCGGATGGCTTAGATCGTGCCTTCGCCTGTGAAGACGTCGGTTTTGTATTTGTTATAACATTGTAGTAAAGCCGGTTGTTACCAACGTTTCATATAAAATTTTTTACTCGGAAAAATGAAAGAGTTCCCGAGGTCGAACTCAGGGAGCAAGTCGTATTCTAGAGATATACATGTTTCTTTTACAAAATAAAGAGAGAGGGAAAGAATTTATTGTGATGTTCTTTTTTTCTTTCTCTTTCTTCAGATCTCCTTCTTCTTCTTCTTTTTTGGTTTTCTGCCTTGACCTCTCTTCTTCTTCTTCTGCAATCGTGGTGACCTCTCTTTTTTTTATGGCTGCAGAGCTTCTGCCTTCAGCTACTAAGTCTTCCTTCCTTCTTCTTCTGCTTTGTTCAGATCTTCCCCTCGTGCTCTTCTTCTTCTGTCTTCTGTTCTTCCTTGCTTTCTTTCTTTCTTTTTCTTCAGATCTTCTTCTTCTTTTCTTGCTTCTTGCTTCTCTTCATTTCTTCTTCTTCTTTGTCTTCACCTGTCTTCAGGACGTACAGTGCCGCTTCAGTTCTTCTTCTTCCGCAGTCCTTCACCTGTGCCTGCACGCTCAAGAGTTCAGCATCAGAGGGCAAAAACCTACTCTACCCCCCTCCCCCGCGTTTCTCTTTCTCTCTGAAATCACTCTTCGGAAGCTCTCCCAGAGCGCTACCGGGTAATCGGGTTCGGGTCAGGCCCGGGTCCAGGCCCACCGGCGTGCGTGGTGGGCGAGGAGTGCAGGTCAGTCTAATCGGGTCGGGCCAGGTCCGCGGAGCGTGGTCACGGACGAGGCCGGGTCGGGTCGGGTGAGAGGGACCTCACCCCGTGGTCAGGAGGCAGACAGCATAAGGCACTTTTTGCCTTTATGCGTCCGCGCGCCTCCGAGAGGTTCCGAGGTGGGACTAAATGTCCCACCCCAATTGAGCGCGCGTCGCGGATGGAGCAGTGGGCGATCGTGGCTTTCCGCGCGGCCTTCGCCCCATCTGTGAACCTGGGACGTTTCGCGGAGAGTCCCTGCGCAACCTGGGAGTCAAACCTGGGCGAAGGCGTGCCTGCACCTGCAGGTGAAGCAGCTCTGCCTGCGCAGTAATGGCGACGGCGGGCGAGTCACCTGGTCACAGAAGAACTGCCTCTCGGCCAAATCAGACAGGCGGGGGACCTTCGCCGTGGCACGGCGAAGGTGGTCAGGGGGGCTGCAGGGGGCGTGATGGAGCCAACAGGTCGTCCTAGGTCAAACTGTGAGCGAAGAAGTGGGTGTGTTCGGTGGATCTGCAGAGGATGTTTGGTGGGAAGTGGAGGGGCGGAAGAGGATCAGGGTGAGGAGGCGGAGGTTCTGCGGTGGTCGGCGAGCCGTGTGGGTCGCTGAGGTGATGGGAGCGGCTCGCCGGAGGGTGGTCGGAGGCGAAGAGGGTGAGGGTGAACAGGGTCGGTAGAGGGCTTAATTGACTAAATTGAAAGCGGGGAAAGATAGAGGAGGAGAAGGGGAGTAACTCTAGCTTACTTGCAGGGACGAAGGGGGAGGAATAGGGCGACAGTCGTATCAACTGTCGTCGGAGAAGACGATGCTCAGGGAGAGGGGCGGCGGCGAGCAGAGGGCTGGAGAGGCGCCAGCTGGGTGCGGCGTGGCGCGGGAAGAACAGGGGAGGAAGTCTCTGCTGCTGGTATTGCGGCAGAGCGAAGAGGTGGAGGGGGAGGAAGCCGCCGGAGCTGGTGAGCGTCTGCCGGAGGAAGAAGAGAAGAAAGCTGGGGGTTTTCTCCGTCAGATCCAGGCTGCCCTCGTCGGTGGAGCGGCGGGGGGTATTTATAGGGATGAAGCAGGGAGGAAGGCGGAGGGAGACGACGTGTCTCCCTCGCCGGAGAATGGTCGGAACATGAACCCATACCGTCCGTGCGTTCGCACGGCCGGTATGGTGGCCTACAATGACCAGGGGGGTGCTCCTGCGACGGCTGACGACGCAGGGCACCCCCGGTTTACTTGCCAGGTCCCCTACCTCACCCTGCGCGGCGCCATGCTCCGCGCAAGGTCGCCGGAGCATGGTGCTGGCAGGGTTTTGCAGGAGGGACCTGATTGCAAAGAACGAAGGAGAGTTAGGGGCCAAAATGCGAGGGTTCAAAAGTTGAGGGCCAAAGAGTAAATATATGAGGACCAAAGTGTAAAGTCGGTCAAGGAGGTTTCTTCTTAGGCTCAAGTTTTTATACATGACTAATTAGGACCTAAGGAATCTGATGGTGAATTTTATTTTCATCTTAAACCTTGTTCGACCGGTCAATTTGCGCAAAAACCCAAATTAAGTTATTAATTGGGCATGGTTCTCAATGTAGGTCAAAATGGGTTCTAAAGGCCAAATTGAAGGTTCTAAACCCTAGAGATTATTTTTCTATGAATTTTAGAGGGTTTATTCTATTTTTACTTTGGCTCGAACCTTGTGAATTGAAGTGGGTTGTTTTAGGGTTACAGATTTAGTCTCTTGGAATTGCTGTAGCCCTTGCTAGATCATTTCATCCCACTTTTATTCTTATTAAGCTGTTTTGACCTATGTTTGGGCCCTGAATTACCCTGTATGCAGATTATACTGGTAAAATTGCACTTTTACCCCTTATGACTTGTTTTCTTCTCAAACTCAGAATTCTCTGAGTTACGCCTTTCCTTGAGATATGTAGGAGCTTTTATCCTTTGTATTGGGTCAAAATGAGCTAGTTATGGCTCATGATGAGGTTCTCATCATACCCCCATGCCTAGCTTTTGCTAGTCCCTTAGCAAAAAACTTAAGGTTTCAACCCTTGTTCTAGACCATGAAGTTTTCAATAGTTTTAGATAAGTGCCCTCATAGATTAGGTTAGAATGCTGATCATAGGCCTAAAAGGTACTCTAGTACCAATCAAGATCCAAATCTGTCTAGCCTTAGCCTCAGTCTTTTAGCAAAGGTTTTTAAGGCCCACAAGAACTAACCTAAGGTTTATTGGATTTCGTGGTTAAAGCACCCGTGCTTAAAATGATTTTAGCCCTGGCTCGGTTCGCAGTGCGTTTTGTAAGAGAGAGATAGAGAGTTTTTCTGTTTGGAGAGTTTTCTCTCTCTTTTTCTTTTTAGTTCTAGCCTAGGATTGGCTTTTCAACACGGTCTGTATCAGATTCCTTGCTCCCATCATCAATCCTCAAGGGTTCCTGGCGATCGATGCTTCGAGATAGCACCGCCCATGGCAACCCCCGGAACCCTGGCTATTGAGATTTCGAGATAATCCCATCCATGGTATTCCGTGGCCGAATCCAGACCCTGGCAATTGACACTTCGAGATAATGCCATCCATGGAATCTGAACCAGCAGAGTGCTTACATGCCCCCCGTAGGATATGTAAATATCCTAAGAGACAAGCACCGAGGAGATGATATTTTGTTACGCGTCTTCGAGGGGATTTCCCGCCTCTCTGCGCTGGGAACTCGTCCAAATCAACTTGTGTTGATCGGCCGCTCCTATTCTAGGTGTTCTTTTCAGAATTTTGCGACGCTTCTGCGTGATTCTGATTTTTACGCTTACTGAACCAGGCTGTGTGTGAGGTTAGGGTGCTTAGGTTACTGAGTCCCGTAAACCAAAAATTAGTTAACGAGGCCAAATACTCCCTAAGCCTTAGACCTAGTACTTCAGCTTTTCATTTTCCTCAACCTCTTGAGGAGTGTCCAGATCTTAATGAGTACTAAGAGTCTATTCAAGAATGCCTAAGGTTTGCATTCTTACTAATCTTATTGTGCACTTTTCAGTTATTTTTTTTTTTTTTTTTTTTTGAATGAGGTCTAGAACTTAGGTTAATTCCTTAGTTCCCTTACTAATGACTATCACCTTTTTTCTCATAATTTTGTGCTCCTTTTTCATTTTGTTTCTTTTCTCCTTCACAAAATTTTCCTTCTCCTCTTCTCCTCTTATTCTTTTTCGAAGAATTTTTTTTTTTTTTTTTTTTTTTTTTTGGCATATGTGAATTTTTTGTTTGAAACCTTTTCCTTACACGTTTTTGCACTTTCCTACCCCCCCATGCCTAAGATTTGCAATGTCCTCATTGTAACCTAGGGGTTTTTATTCAACTTAGTTCATACATTAGGACAGATGTTTTGATGAGTGAATGGGTCGGGGTGGCTGTTGCGGACGATTTCTAATCTCAGATGCACGCACCTGAGGTGGAGTCGGCTGTCTTAAAGTGTGAACTTCAAGTGCAAAAAGGTGTCAGAACAAGTTTCAGGTTTTCAAAGAGAATGACGGGCTGCCTCCCGTTAAGCGCTAAAATTTGATGCCTTCAGCCAAGCGGGAAATGTGATGGAGAGGGGATGGTCAAATCAACAGAGTTTTGTAAGACATGCACCTTGATTAAGAGCCTGGTTGGTCCAACCAGGTGCTTGTTCAGATCAACAGGCTGATGATGTAGCCCAAACCCAATCAATCTGGTGGGTTGATAGATGTGGATAAAAAGGTGTGGAACCCACCATATACTATGAAGCTCAGATGGATGTGGAAGTGTAAATGCAGGGTTTGGCTGAGTCGAATCAGCCTGGTCAGAGTAGGGACCCGTAGAATAATCAATGAATGACGCGGAAACCCTACAGGGGTGATCAGAGAATGATAGAGCATGGTATGTAGTCTGATCAATGTTCGAAACCCGATGTGGAAATGCAATCGGCTCGGTGAGAGGTGAATCTGAATTGAGTCCGGTTGCGGGTCGGGGTTGGGAATAGGTTTTGATTAGTTCTGTGTGTTCAGACGAGGTGGCAACTGTGTGTGAGGGCTCTTCTAGAAAGGAATGACAAGTGATTTTCTGTAAAGAGTCCTCTAGGTAACTATCAAATACCTGAAGAGTGTCTGTAGGATGAAAGAAATCTAATTTGAGCAAAGATTTGAATTCTGGGTTGCAATCACTCTTGGCATTTTCTATTTTTGGTTCCTGAGGATCGAAAGGGAATGATTCTGTGTTATCAGTGATCTCGGGAATCAGGACCTTAGAGTCGGAGTTAGAGTCATGTGAACTGAGGTCGTAGATGGGCCTGGCGTGTTCAGGAAGGAAAGTCTCTCCGCAATTATAGTCAGATCTGAAATTGGCGGGGAGTTGGCGAAATTGAGATTCATGATCATGAATTCCACCACAGCAAAAATCATCAGATGTGGAATCAGCAGCCTGATTGGGGTCTAGCCTATATGTCAATTCTGGGCTCGAAAAGGTATTCTGTCTAGGCTCAAGCTCCAAGTTGGTAGGATAGACCCAATTAAAATCCAACTCGTCCAACTCCTCAGTTTCTGTATCATAAATTGGCATGTTTTCTGGAAAATCGATCAGATTTCTTGAGGATGTTGGAGAGGGATATTCATCAAATAGAGGCCCGGAATCACATTCTGTAAAAATTTGATCTTTCTCATAAGGGGCCTCATAATCTTCCTAATAAGTTTCAGATCTAGGTTCTAGGCTTAGGATGTGGGTAGAATTATTAGAACCTAAGTCCGAATAACCTTCGAGGGTCACCTTATCAAAATAAGGGGCGGAATTTATACCCTCAAAAGGTTCAGTTCTGATCTCATTATTGCAGGAGTTTTGAAATTCTAGGCTTGGCAATTCATGGTCTACGTTTGGCTCATCATTGTGTTCTCCTGCAATATCCCAACCTAATTCAACATTGTCTTCTATCTGGGTTGGGATTTTACAACCACTTTGTGCCTCAATCCCGAGATCTGGGAAACTGGATTGTTCCTTAATATTGTTCCAAGATGGTTCATCCTCTGTTTCTGGTATATACGGGTATTTCTGGTTGATAATTTGTTCTACTGATTTCATTAATTCTACCCGTTTCATAAGGGCATCTTGGTGTTGTTCCCAAAGTACAGGATTTGTCAAGCATTGAAGGTATTCAGATTGGTGTAATTTTTCCATCTCAATGTATCCTGTCATGAGCATATCTCGGGTTGATCCTTTTGAAATTTCAGTCAATAGAATTTGGGCACAGTTTATGATGAAAGCTGTGGTTGTTGGGACATCAACCTGAATGCTTTCTACTGGTGTTGAGGGTTTGATTTCATAGATTTCAAGGGCATCCTCAATCATCTTATCTTTCATGGATCTCAGATATTCAGGTTTTTTGAATGGTAGTCTTGCTAGGTAATTAGGCTGCATAATTGGATCAGGTGGTGGAATCTAGATATAGAATCAAAGTTTGAATCAAGATGGAAGAAGGGGATTTTGTTCAGAATCAGAGGAAAGAGGGGCTATGTGAATGATTTCTGCAAAAACAAAGGAGCCGAGGCTTAGCCTTGGGGAGAGTGAATTTCTATAGGAGGTTTCAAGGACCTCCTGAAAAATACTGAAGGGCTGGATGAGATAAGCAGGTGCTGGACCCAATCAAGACACCCAAAAATGTGTTGGGTGACTATAGAGGTGCGGGGCAGATGGACCCCTTGATCAGAAAGATCGTCCTCCTGAGAATTACCTGGGCAGCCAGAGAGGGAGAGTCCCGCGAAGACCCCTACACGGTAGAGCGTCCTCACGGGTTACAGGGTTTCCCCCACCCGACCTCTCTTGTCACTGCGGTTCCAGGTAGACCAGAATGGGGATCTTGACCTCTTAAGTCTACCAATTTTAAGATCAGGGTGCTTAAGGTTTCACTTGAACTTTAGTCTTTTTAAGTGCAAAGAGTGACCTAATTTAAGGTTGGTTAACCCAAAGGGGTCAACTTTACCTCTTGTTTTCTTTGAGAGCTTTTTGGGTCCTGTCTTTTAGGGTTCAAGTGTTTAGAGAGAGTCAATTGTTTAGGATTTTTCTTGTTAATTATTTTCAATCAATGGCTTGGGCACACCTCTTTTGGATTTCCTCAATTCTTGATTAAGGGGTGTGTCTCTACTGAAATCCTAATGTTTGACCTTATGTTGGCTCTACTTGGTCCATTTAACTCTTTGTTGGGCAATTAGGGCTCAAGCAAGAATGTGTTAGCCCTTAAATACCCTTAATAGTGTGCAGGAGTGATGAGTTGAAAACGTGCAACTTTTTATGGTTACTAAGTATGGAAGACAGGTTAGCCCTATATTGCTTGTTCTTTTCTTTTCTTCCTCTTTAGAGTGTAGGGGTTAATAGTGAGAGAAAAGATTTACCTGTCTTCGGAGTGGTTGTGTGGTTGCTTGTCTTCTTGAGTTCCTGTAGCTGCACAAAAGAGAGGAGATTATCAGAACTTAAAAGAAACAGGAATGTTTACCTCTAGAATAGCCGTTGTTCCCCGGCAACGGCGCCAAAAATGAAGACGTCGGTTTTGTATTTGTTATAACATTGTAGTAAAGCCGGTTGTTACCAACGTTTCATATAAAATTTTTTACTCGGAAAAATGAAAGAGTTCCCGAGGTCGAACTCAGGGAGCAAGTCGTATTCTAGAGATATACATGTTTCTTTTACAAAATAAAGAGAGAGGGAAAGAATTTATTGTGATGTTCTTTTTTTCTTTCTCTTTCTTCAGATCTCCTTCTTCTTCTTCTTTTTTGGTTTTCTGCCTTGACCTCTCTTCTTCTTCTTCTGCAATCGTGGTGACCTCTCTTTTTTTTATGGCTGCAGAGCTTCTGCCTTCAGCTACTAAGTCTTCCTTCCTTCTTCTTCTGCTTTGTTCAGATCTTCCCCTCGTGCTCTTCTTCTTCTGTCTTCTGTTCTTCCTTGCTTTCTTTCTTTCTTTTTCTTCAGATCTTCTTCTTCTTTTCTTGCTTCTTGCTTCTCTTCATTTCTTCTTCTTCTTTGTCTTCACCTGTCTTCAGGACGTACAGTGCCGCTTCAGTTCTTCTTCTTCCGCAGTCCTTCACCTGTGCCTGCACGCTCAAGAGTTCAGCATCAGAGGGCAAAAACCTACTCTACCCCCCTCCCCCGCGTTTCTCTTTCTCTCTGAAATCACTCTTCGGAAGCTCTCCCAGAGCGCTACCGGGTAATCGGGTTCGGGTCAGGCCCGGGTCCAGGCCCACCGGCGTGCGTGGTGGGCGAGGAGTGCAGGTCAGTCTAATCGGGTCGGGCCAGGTCCGCGGAGCGTGGTCACGGACGAGGCCGGGTCGGGTCGGGTGAGAGGGACCTCACCCCGTGGTCAGGAGGCAGACAGCATAAGGCACTTTTTGCCTTTATGCGTCCGCGCGCCTCCGAGAGGTTCCGAGGTGGGACTAAATGTCCCACCCCAATTGAGCGCGCGTCGCGGATGGAGCAGTGGGCGATCGTGGCTTTCCGCGCGGCCTTCGCCCCATCTGTGAACCTGGGACGTTTCGCGGAGAGTCCCTGCGCAACCTGGGAGTCAAACCTGGGCGAAGGCGTGCCTGCACCTGCAGGTGAAGCAGCTCTGCCTGCGCAGTAATGGCGACGGCGGGCGAGTCACCTGGTCACAGAAGAACTGCCTCTCGGCCAAATCAGACAGGCGGGAGACCTTCGCCGTGGCACGGCGAAGGTGGTCAGGGGGGCTGCAGGGGGCGTGATGGAGCCAACAGGTCGTCCTAGGTCAAACTGTGAGCGAAGAAGTGGGTGTGTTCGGTGGATCTGCAGAGGATGTTTGGTGGGAAGTGGAGGGGCGGAAGAGGATCAGGGTGAGGAGGCGGAGGTTCTGCGGTGGTCGGCGAGCCGTGTGGGTCGCTGAGGTGATGGGAGCGGCTCGCCGGAGGGTGGTCGGAGGCGAAGAGGGTGAGGGTGAACAGGGTCGGTAGAGGGCTTAATTGACTAAATTGAAAGCGGGGAAAGACAGAGGAGGAGAAGGGGAGTAACTCTAGCTTACTTGCAGGGACGAAGGGGGAGGAATAGGGCGACAGTCGTATCAACTGTCGCCGGAGAAGACGATGCTCAGGGAGAGGGGCGGCGGCGAGCAGAGGGTTGGAGAGGCGCCAGCTGGGTGCGGCGTGGCACGGGAAGAATAGGGGAGGAAGTCTCTGCTGCTGGTATTGCGGCAGAGCGAAGAGGTGGAGGGGGAGGAAGCCGCCGGAGCTGGTGAGCGTCTGCCGGAGGAAGAAGAGAAGAAAGCTGGGGGTTTTCTCCGTCAGATCCAGGCTGCCCTCGTCGGTGGAGCGGCGGGGGGTATTTATAGGGATGAAGCAGGGAGGAAGGCGGAGGGAGACGACGTGTCTCCCTCGCCGGAGAATGGTCGGAACATGAACCCATACCGTCCGTGCGTTCGCACGGCCGGTATGGTGGCCTACAATGACCAGGGGGGTGCTCCTGCGACGGCTGACGACGCAGGGCACCCCCGGTTTACTTGCCAGGTCCCCTACCTCACCCTGCGCGGCGCCATGCTCCGCGCAAGGTCGCCGGAGCATGGTGCTGGCAGGGTTTTGCAGGAGGGACTTGATTGCAAAGAACGAAGAAGAGTTAGGGGCCAAAATGCGAGGGTTCAAAAGTTGAGGGCCAAAGAGTAAATATATGAGGACCAAAGTGTAAAGTCGGTCAAGGAGGTTTCTTCTTAGGCTCAAGTTTTTATACATGACTAATTAGGACCTAAGGAATCTGATGGTGAATTTTATTTTCATCTTAAACCTTGTTCGACCAGTCAATTTGCGCAAAAACCCAAATTAAGTTATTAATTGGGCATGGTTCTCAATGTAGGTCAAAATGGGTTCTAAAGGCCAAATTGAAGGTTCTAAACCCTAGAGATTATTTTTCTATGAATTTTAGAGGGTTTATTCTATTTTTACTTTGCCTCGAACCTTGTGAATTGAAGTGGGTTGTTTTAGGGTTACAGATTTAGTCTCTTGGAATTGCTGTAGCCCTTGCTAGATCATTTCATCCCACTTTTATTCTTATTAAGCTGTTTTGACCTATGTTTGGGCCCTGAATTACCCTGTATGCAGATTATACTGGTAAAATTGCACTTTTACCCCTTATGACTTATTTTCTTCTCAAACTCAGAATTCTCTGAGTTACGCCTTTCCTTGAGATATGTAGGAGCTTTTATCCTTTGTATTGGGTCAAAATGAGCTAGTTATGGCTCATGATGAGGTTCTCATCAGCCTGCCTACTCTGCGCACCCGCCTCCTTGCGATGCCGCGTCCTCGCCGCGCGTGCAATAGCGCGTGGGCGCTATCGGCACGCACGATCGTTTGATCGCGATCCGACGATCGATTTATGGTGCACCCCCGCTCCAGATTTCGTGTGGTGAGGGTTGAACGCGCGCTCTTGCTTCGAGTTAGAGCGCTCGACCAACGTGCTGGGGGCGCGTTTGTGTTGAGTGCCTGACTTCAGCGCAGGCGCATCATAGCCGTTGGATCTTGGTCCAACGACGGAGAAGGGCGGATGCGTGGGCTTCAGCCGGTGCGTGCAGCCGATTGGGCAGCTGAGATGGCGCCACATGGCGCCATCTTGGCTGTCCATCTTCTAGATGATGTAGATGGTGCCACGGATGACGGATTGACTCGATTTTTGTGTCGTTAGGCTGCGATCGTTGATTCGAATCCATCCGTGCGGTTGGATTTGTGTTTGAAGTATGGATTTACACCATCTTGGCCCTTGATCTTCTAGGGTTCCCCACTCACTATTTGATGCTACATATGCCTGATTAGGGCAATCTTGGAGTCGTTGAACTCCAATCGTCGCCCTGATCACATACGTACGGTTGGATCTTCGATCCGAGACCCTGATAAAAGGTTTGCCCTATTCAAGCACATAAAAGTAGACAATTAACCTCCATTTTATTCAAACTACTCTAAGTGCAAGATGATGCATGTTATGCACTATTTATAGCATGCAATGCAATCCTATGCTTAAGAACATGCATAAATAGACATCTTAAGTAGTGTAAACGTGTTTACATCATACCCCCATGCCTATCTTTTGCTAGTCCCTAGCAAAAACTATATGCTATTTATAAAAGAATCAGGTTAGATTATTTGGGCTTGAGTTATTTTCAATCAATAAGGAAATATCTACCTAGGATCTGAACTTTCAAAGACACAACAGTGCCCGAGTATCTGCTAAAATGTAGACCTCCTCAAGCCCTCGCCTTATTCAGAGAAAATTTTCTTTTTCTCTTTTTCCTCTTTTCTAATTTTTTTGGATTTTCATGTTTTAGGGTTTAAGAGTGGCTTTCTACAGCCATTCAACTCACCCAAGATTTGATGAGAACCCTAAGTTTTATGCATCTTATTGTGAATGTGATAGACTCGTTGACTGGCAGTTGAAACGGACTTCGGATTTCTACGCCTTTAGGTGACCTCAAAAAGAATTCTGCCTAAAGGTGTATCTTTACAACCGGTAGCTTTCTCCTTACTTTTATTTTTTTATGAGATCAATACAAGGGTGAATCCAGTGTATATCTCCCTGGTTTATTCTACTTCTCCACTTCTTCCTAAATGTTTTGGGAATTTTCAGTGCATTTATAGAGTTGGGTTCTGGACAATCAGTCGATGAGCTGTTACCACCGACAACTTGCCAGCCATACTCGTGCGGGAAGTGTGGTTTATTTCTTTTTTTCTTTTCTGCCTTTCTTTTTGATTTTTTTTCTTTTTTTTTTAAATAGGTGGCTTCCCTGATCTAAGATTTACCTAAAGGCAGCAAAAAGAGAAAGGTCTAGTGACTGGGCTCTGGACAACCTACCTATGGACTGTTACCAACGATAACTTGCCAACCATATCACCCTAGAAGGTTCATTAGCTACCAAATTTCTGTTAGAATCACTGAACAACGAGTTAGTGCAAAGAAAGTGTGTAGATGCTTAAAACTCAAAAATTCCCTTAAATCAGAGGGTAGGTTGATAAGTCGTGTACTTATCACCCAAACTTATTTACTCCAATTAAAATAGAATTTAGGTTGGCGAGGACTCGAAAACAAATCCACATTTTAGTGGATACACGGGCTAATTAAGTCCAATGGCCTGAAGGGTCTTTGTGTTCAGACCATAATATAGTATTTCATAAGATTGAAAATTTTCTTAAACCCAAGTTTTCTTTCCTAATTCCACATTTTTTTTAATAAAAATAAATAAATCTACGGAGCTGACGAATAAATTCAGAGATGAATATCCACCCCCCTATGCCTATCTAATGCAATGTCCTCATTGTATTAAAAAGACGTAAAACAGAGTGGAATAACGTAGAAAGCACCTGAATTGCATGAATGTCAGGTCCGCTCCGAGATAGAAACTAAAAAGAATTGTATATGTGCTGAGTTTAGTGCCTTCAGCTAGGCACACTATACAAAGAAGAGAAATGAAGAATTCACAGGTGCAGGTTAGAATCAGAATAAATAGAAGAATCCTTCGACCTATCAGCAAAGGTCCACAGATGTGGACCAGATTATGGTGTAGACCCATACCCCATAATCGAGAATATCTTAGGTTCTGGATAAAAATTACCCAAAACCTAAAATCTGTGTGCAAGCGGGGTCGGGCCTCATAGATCCTAATTATCCTTAATTAATTAGCTTCCCTAGTTAATTAACTAAGAATACATTAAATACATGGTTAATTATACTATAAGGGTTCAATTACCAAGGACCTATAAAATAAGTTAAAAATACTAAATTAAATATCAATTAATATTAATAATAATTTAATTAATAATTTGGATTCAATTAATAATCATTTAGGTAGATATTTAATATTTAAACTAACTTATTTAATATTATGACCTAAGTATGTAATTAACTTAATTAAATTAATCATTTAAATAAATATAGATAAAAAGGGTAAAAATGTAATTTAAAGGAATAAATATAATATTTACCTAATTTATAATTATATATAAAAAGTTGAAAAAGAAATAAATTAAATAAGCCTTAAAACTCACTATTTACGTTTAGGTCCTTAGCTTTCATTTCAAGTGAGTCCTTTTTATTTGCAAATAGGTCCTTTTTATTACAAAAATGCCCCTGTGAGCACAAACCTTCTTCTTCATCGTCTTCTTCATCTTCATCCTCTCCACGAACGAACCACGTTCTCTGGTGTCCGTACGACCTTTTCACCGTCGATCTAACGACGGAATACCATTGTCGTTGCTGCTCGAACTCCGCTCACCGCTTCCTCTTCATCTAACGCATTGGATTTCATGGAAATCCTATTTAAACTAGGTAGATAACTTCACTGGCATCGGAGATGCCGGTGAGTTAGGACGAACCTAGACACCTTTTTGTCCAGGTACAACCTCCTTAGTCCCTAGCTCCACCTATAAATACCTAGGATCACCTCTGATTTCAGGAAGCGACCCCCTTCCTACTTCTCCTACTACGGTTGTTCGATAGGCTATTCAAACCCTACCTCTGGAAACCTCTCCCTCCTGCCATCGTTCTTCGAGAAGCTCGATCATCCTCCAACCTCCGCCGTTCTCCATTGCATCTCCAAACAAGGCCACGACCCCAGCACTTCTTCCTACACCTCACATTTCGGCTTCGTCGGAGCTCTGTTCTCCCCCTCTATTTCCTTTTCCGTTAGGAATGTCGATAGAGTCTTCTGATCTCCTTTCGTCCAGGTAAAAGTAGAACTAGATTCCTAGAGTAGTTTAGCGTAGATTAGAGTAGTTATTAGCTTAGATTAAATAGTTGTAATGTTCATTCTTACTATTTCTTCTCTGACTCTAACGAACTCCTTGAGCTTGTCGGAGCATTGTTTCATCTTTTAAACACATGAATAATCTTTTTCTAGTGTTCATGGTCACTTCCACCTCAACGATTACATGATTCTATCACAGTACATGCCTAATTCCACTTCTCCTCCACTGTCTATGGCAGAGGTCTCCAGCCTAATTCAAAGCTATCAGGGGTCTTCCACTACTTATTCACAACTTAAGGACCCCAATCTACTCTCTTTAATTTCACCATTAGCCACTTATATATTAAATGCCCAATTTCACTCCTTTCTTCTGAGCTCGTTGTCAATGGCGGCTCAGAAGAGGTTCATCTACCTAATTAGCTACCCTATCACTATCACCTCACCTCCTTGACTGTTTCCCCTCACTCAATTGAGTGAGAGGGCTGCTCTTGAGTTTTGACGAACTCAAGAGGTTTTCTTTCTGAATTCCTTGACAAATCCTTGTAATAGTTCATCAATCGATTAAATTGAATTGAATTGTTCCTGAGGTTCCTTGTGACCTCAAGAATTTATTAAAACTCTTATTGGAGTGTTTCATGGAGACTTGGTCTCCAGCAACCTAAATCGGCCCTTACCGGAGCTCCGGCAAGTTCAAATAAGAACCACAGCCTCTGATAATCCCTGAGAAGCTCTAGGTTGGTTCAACTTGATATCAGGATTAGTTCCAGGTAATTGGACTTGTGTTTAGATGATCGTGTGCTCAAATTGACCTTCGTCTTCCCCAACTTTGGCAGAGTTGGAGAGATGCAACTATTAGGGTTTAATCTCTAGGAATTGGTCCTAAAGCTTGTATAGATCTCTTAGATCCTTTTTTTTTTTTTTTGAAAAGCTCTTACATCCTATTTTGATCCTCAATTAAGTCTAAGAAGCTTTGATTTGTTCTGTCAAACACACCCTCGTTTAGGCTTAGGTGGAAAAGCATGATTGCACTGAAGGAGCTCTCGAAACTCCATTTTGAGAAGCTGAAATAAACCTATCTAGACTTTTAATTTGATTTGAGGAGCTTGACGTGGCGTGGGATGAGTATGTTTTAAAAGAGTCATAGTTTGCGCTCGCAACGTCGATTTTAAATGAAGAAATGGACGTTAGTCCGAGTGTCGATCTCAGGGAGGCGTGAAAATCAAATTTTTCTTGTCACTAATGTCATGGAAATAACGGGTTTTTTTTGCTTGCGAGAAATCGTGGGTGAAAAGTGAGTGAGATAGAGAGAAAGAGAGAGAAAGAGAGAGAGAGAATAGGGTTAGAATTTCTTCATTCACACATGCAACTTTAAACATAAAAGAGGGCAAGTAACTAGATAGGAAACAACTTCATTTGACATGCAACTTTAGTTTATAATTACAACACTGGATTAATGCTTGAACATAAGTAAAGTAAAACTTAATATAAAGAGGGAAAGAGAGAGAGAAGATGGTGAGGCAGCCACGGCGGTGGAGGGGGGCTTCCTCGGCGACTCGTTAGCTCCGGCGATTACAAAGAGGGCTAATGGTAGCTAGGAGTAGGGTAGAGCACTTGCAAGTGGAATTGAATGCCTTGAATGGGTGGTTGGAAGGGGTCTAAATAGGGAGAAGGTCTTTCCAAATGAAGAAGGGGTTTTAGTGACATCCGGGACGTCACTAAAACCCTTCCCAAAATGTCGGTGAAACCCCCTGCCCAGCGGTTGCTCGTGCGAGTGTGTTCTTCTTCGAGCTCAATTCGTGTGCGCGGCTTGAGAGCCGCCTGATCGCTGATCGGACGGTTGATGCCGCACGTGGGGTGCGCGCTTGGATTGCGCCCACACCCCCCGCGTCATCGCGGGTGTCAGCTTTGGACGTGCAAGATCGCGCCGCATCGCTCCATCCGCGCTGTCCGCTGCTGATCTGGTGGCTCAATTTCCCCGGTGCGTGCCTTTGCCTACGCATTTCTGCGCAGCGCGATTCGATCCCGCGTCGGCTGTGCGGGCGTAAGGCGGTTGATCGTTGCGCTACGCCTATTGCTTTGTTGCGGCGAGGGAGGGCACGCGGGCAGCTCTCAGCCATTCGATCGAAGATCGACGATTGAGATTCATCCTCCGCGTGAAGGCAGAAGCGGGCGGCAGTCTGGATGCAGCGAGCGAGCGCCACGTGGCACGCTGTGGGTTGTTGATCCTCAGATGAACAGTCAGAACTTCTTGGGCCCATTGCAGGAGATCCGGATGTCAGATTTGGCCAATTTCAAGTCCGTTGGACTCCGTTCGTCGCTCTGAATCCATCTTGCGGTCCGATTGCTCATCTGAGGCCTGTTTTGACATGTCCTTGTACACATGGCCGTTAATAATGCATTATAAGCAATCTTGATGTGCAATGCATGCAATGCTCCTATTCCAATTTACGATGTGTTATTTGTGCGTTTTGCTCTTAAGATAAACCCCAATTGATAGATTTATCACCCCAAGATGCAGTGTTATCATGCCCCCATGCTTACTCCTTGCTAGTCCCTAGCAAGGTTTATTCTAGCCTTTATTTCCAATCAGAATTTAAGAAGTAATCGGATTTTTCTTATCACTTGTCACGGAAATTGAGGAGTTTTGCTTGCGAAAGGTGCGGTTGAAAAGCAAGAGAGAGAGAGATTAGGGTTAGAGTCGTTTCTTTGCTTGATCATGCAACTTAAACAGGAAATCAAGTAAGCACTGAACGGAAAGTAACTTCATTAATCATGCAGCTTTAGTTCACAGCTTACAACATTAAATACATGCTTAAACAAAAGTAAGGGAAAGCTTAAAAGAAAGGAAAAGAGAGAGAGAGGGGGAGAGCGGTGAGGCAGCCACGGCGGTGGAGAAGGCTCCGTCGGCGGCTCGTCGTCTTCGACGATTACAAGAGGGCCTAAAGCTAGCTAAGAGAGGGGTAGAGTAGTTGCAAGGGAAGTGAATGCCTTGAATGAGTGGTTGGAGGGGGTTTAAATAGGGAGAAGGGATTTCGAAAAGAAGGGGCTTTAGCGATGTCTGGGACGTCCTTAAAACCCTTCCAAAAGCGTCGGTGAAGCCCTCTAGCCCGCCGGTCACACGCCCGCACTGTTCTTCTTCGCGCCTGATCCGTGGCCGCTGCGTGAGAGCCGTCCGATCAAAGATCGGACAGCTGAGATCCTCCCTTGGGCGCTCTTGGATCGCGCCTCAGGCACGCGTGCACGCGGGCGTTGTCGCCTGGCGTGCAAGCGCGCGTGGGCGCTCGCTGTCTGAGGGCGTGCTGCGTGGCGTGATCTTGGCTGCCCGCTGCTGATCAGGTGACCCAATTTTGCTGCGCGCCTCTCCGTCTTCGATTCTTCACCCTGCGCGGCTCGAACCCGCATCGCCTGCGTGCGGGTGTGTGTGCTCACCGCTGCGCCACGCTTGCTACTTTGTCGCGGTGATAGCGGGCGGACGCGCGGTTCTCGACCGTCCGATCGAAGATCGACGGCCGAGATTTGATCTTAGCTGAAGGAGGAAGTGGCGTGCGGTAAGCGGGGGGCGATGTGGCTCAACGAGGGCCGTTGTGAAGTTTCCCTTCGAAGAGGGGGTGACGTAATAATTGCGGAAATAAAATAGAAACAATCTCACTAAATAACAATCGCACAAAGAACACAAGAATTTATAGGTGGAAACCCAAACCGGGTGAAAACCACCACCTAACCCTCTCGAGTTAGGATTTTCCGATCAACCAAGTTGATCAAAATCCACTAAACCGAATCACTTTAAACGAGGGTGATTCAATCTCAATACAACCACGCTACTTAAACGAGGGTAGCGTACCTCAACCCCTTCTCTCCACGAGAAGGATTTTGTCTCGCGAAGGAGACGGGAATTCGCAAAGCGAATACCCAACCAAATAACAAAGATAAAAGAAACAACAAGTCCTATAGAGCCAACAAAGTAATTTTTAACCTAAGCTTCTATAGGAATTAGTTAACTCCCCTTTGCAAGGAGTGCGTCGAGTTGATGACGCGGTGCATGAGCCACGCGACGGCACAACTTCGCTCTCGTGAACAACGATGGGAGAGCAGGTGCGCAAAGCTTGATGCTCTCAAGATGAATGGAACTTGAGCTTGGAGAGCAAGAGCTAGCTAGGACCCAAGAGAGTGGAACTATGTTGCTTAAGTGTGTCTTGTGTTTCTCTTAGTGTGTCTAGGTGTGTGTTTTTGTTGCAAAGGTTCCCCTATATTTATAGAGGCCTTAGGAAGGCTTTGGAAGGCTTAGGAAGGGTTCTATAGCCGTTAGGAACAAAGCCCAAGAGAATCAGCCCGAAATCAGCAACAATCATTGCTCTGACAGGCTTATCAGACGTCCAATTATGGAATCAGACGTCTGGAAGACCACTTTAAGACGTTTGATTTCAAGGTCAGACGTCTGATTTTGGGCGGGTCTCTTCCTGACTTGGATCAGATCTAAACAGGGTTCTAGTGCAAGTCCATCAGACGACATATAGGACGTCTGGCACTATGTCTGGACGTCTGGAAACCTACTTTTACTGTGGGAATGGATTTTCCAAATGTTGCAACGGCTAGAAAATCTCTGAGAAGAGATTTTGGGTCAGCCGAAGCAAAACGGTCATTTATCAGACGTCTGGAAAGGCCTAAGGACGTCTGATAAGGCTCTAACGGTCATATTCTTGAGTGTTTGCTGAGCCAGCCAATGGTCCACTAATTGGACGTCTGGCAAAATCATCAGACGTCTCCTAAGACGTCTGGTCTAATGTCTGGACGTCTGATTTCATCAGACAGAACTAACTATGTCCATCCTAATAGTTATCAGACATCTGAAGAAACAGTCAGACGTCTTAAAATACTTTATCAGACGTCTGATTTGAGAATTAGACGTCTGGAAACTCTGTTTGAACCCTATATTGGTTTTCTAAGTTCTTTACAGAAAACCTAAGTATCCTAGGGTTGTGCGGGTGTTCCTAGGACTACTGTTAGGGTACTTTGAGGCTCTTTAACAGAAATCTAAGTAACAAAAATAAAGAGCAACAGAAATAACGAAAAATACAAGGAGTACAAGAGAAGGAAATCTATCCTATTCTTCATCTCCTTCCTTCTTCAATCTATCGCTCCTCGCGAATCTCCTCTGTTTTCCATCAAGCTCGTCCAATCCGTCCTGGATGCGAGCTCGAATTCCGTCTAAACACGTCTACATTTGCAATTGACCTGAAATCTAAGACTCCAAGTGCAAATGTTAAATAACACGTGTTTTGTTATCATCAAAATAAATGATCGTGGTGCTCTAGCACCAACACGTTGATCATCAGATCAACGGTCAAAGCTTCTTTGGCCCATTGTAGGAGCTCGGGATGTCGGATTTGGCCGATCTTGAGTCCGTTGGACTCCGTTCGTCGTTCTGAATCCATCCGTGCGGTCTGATTGCTCATCTGAGGTTTGCTTTGACAAGTGCTTACATAAATGGCCATTAATACAGTTTTATAAGCAATTTTGGTATATGGTGCATGCAATGCTCCTATTCTACTTATGTTGTGCCTTTTATTCTTAAGATGGACCCTATTTAACAGAATTATCACCCCCATATGCAGTGTTATCATACCCCCATGCTTACTCCTTGCTAGTCCCTAGCAAGGTTTATTCTAGCCTTTATTTTCTTTCAGAATTTAAGAAGTAATTTCTTAGACACTTCGCCACTTGTCAATAGGAGGAAATACTAAGATCTTAATCTACAAAGATTAAGCAACGTTCGGGTGTCTGCCAAAATACGAATTGCCCGAATCCTTGCTTTAATGTATATAACTATACATACGTATATGTATATATATATTTTTTAGATTTTTTTTTCTTTCGAAATTCAGCGTGGGTTGGTAGCTTTTTACGGCTACCCAACACACCCAAAACTCGATCAAAACCCTAAGTGCTAAGCATCTTGGTGTGAAGATTGTGATAGACTCACTCAACAGTAATTCAGACAGACTTCGGGTTTCTACGCCCCTAGGTGACCGAAAGAGGAAATATATTTGCCTGAAGGTTATTTGTTCGATTGGTAGCTTTCTCCCTACATTTGTTTTAATTGGGGTCGACACAAGGATTTTTCCAGTGTATATCTCCTCGGCTTGTACTACTTCCCCGCTTCTTCCTTAAGTGTTTTGGTTCTTTTTGTGCAGTTATTGAGCTGGGCTCTGGACAACCGATCAATGGGCTGTTACCTACGATCACTTGCCAGCCATACTCGTGCGGCAAAGTGTGGTTTATTTTCTTTTCTTCTCCCCTTTTTTTCTTTTCGTAGGTGGCTTTCCTGATCTCAAATGTACCTAGAGGTAATTAAGAAGAAATGGTCCCGTGGCTGGGTTCTGGACAACCTGTCAATGGGCTGTTACCCACGACAACTTGCCAGCCATACCACCCTAGAGAGTTCATTAGCTACCCAATTTCTGTCAAAATCTCCGAGGAGTGAGTCTGTGCAAAAATGTGTGCAAATGCTTAGACTCAAAGTTTTTCTGAGTTAGAGGGTGAGTTGATAAGTCGTATACTTATCACCTTATTTAGCAAGTGGATTAGAATAGTTTAAGGTTGCAAGGATTCGAAGCTAGATCCATATTTTAACAGACACCAGGGCTGATTAATCCTGAAGGCCTGAAAAGTCTAAGTGTTTAAGTTTTTTTTGTATTATGTCCCACTATTGACAAGTTTCTAATGCCTAAGTTCCTTCCTAAATTATTTTTTTTTTTATATTCAAACTGATTAAATGAGCTCAGGATTGTGCAATTTACCACCCCCCCATGCTTAAGTTGGACAATGTCCTCATTGGCAAATATATGGATGCATAGGGGTTCAAAAAGATATTACCTGAGTGACGTAAAATACCGGATCAGTCTGAATCCTCTGGGTTGCCTCCCAGGAAGCGCTGAGTTTAACGGCTCCAGCTGGGCGGTGCTTCGTGTCATCCCTCAACGAGGGTGACACTCTCCTTTGGGGGAACCTGAGCTAGGAAGTGCTTCAATCTTTGACCATTAACTGTAAAAGTGTGCCCAGTGTTAGGATCAGTGATTTCAACCGCCCCATTTGGGTAGGGCTTAACCACTCGAAATGGTCTTGTCCATTTGGACCTGAGTTTCCCCGAGAAAAGTTTTAGGCGGGCGTCAAATAGCCAGACTTGTTGGTTAGGCTCAAAGGTTTTTCTATGAATGAGTCGGTCGTGGATGGCTTTCATTTTCTCCTTATACAGTCGACTATTTTCAAAGGCATCTCGACGAATTTCTTCGAGCTCAGATAATTGGAGCGTCCTCTACGCACTAGCTAACTGGGAATCCATGTAACATTGCTTGACAGCCTAGTAATCCCGGTGTTCCAATTCGACAGGAAGATGGTAGGCTTTGCCAAAGACCAGGCGATACGGCGACATGCCTATCGGGGTCTTGAAAGTGGTCCTGTATGCCCACAGGGCATCATCTAGTTGTGTGGACCAGTCTTTCCTGTCAGGTCTCACAGTCTTTTGTAAATGTTCTTGATTTGTCTATTTGAGACCTCGGTCTACCCATTTGTTTATGGATGATACGGGGTAGCAATGCGGTGGTTCACCCCGTATTTTCTAAGTAGGGCACGGAATTGGGAATGGATAAAATGACTTCCACCATCACTGATCATGGCCTTGGGTATTCCAAATCGGGAAAAGATGTTCTGCTTAACAAAGTCCATGACAGTCCTGTGATCGCATCGGCGGGTGGTGACGACTTCAATCCATTTGGAAACATAGTCTACCGAGACTAGGATGTACTCGAAGCCGTTGGATGGTGGAAAGGGGCCCATAAAATCGATACCCCAAATGTCGAAGATTTCGACAATCAAAATGGGCTGGAGGAGCATCATATCTTTCTTGGTCATGGTCCCCAGCGTTTGGCAGCGTGAGCAAGTCTTGGCAAAGTTGTGTGCATCCTTAAATGGGGACGGCCAGTAAAATTCAGACTGCAGAATCTTTGCAGCCGTTTTCTTTCCAGAGAGTGGCCACCACAAGCCTGGTCATGACAGAAGGAAAGCATACTCTGAACGTCGTTCTCGGGGATACACCTCCTGATGATCTGGTCAGCACAGAGGCAAAACAGCATGGGATCATCCCAGAAATAGTGCTTGGCCTCAGCCAAGAACCTGTCCCATTACTGTCTGGACCAGCTGTGGGGGTTTGTCCTACAACTAGGTAGTTGACGTAGTCAGCCACCACATTCTTTGATCCGGCCTTGTCTCAGATTTCCAGGTCAAATTCCTGCAAAAGTAGGATCCATCTGATGAGCCTGGATTTTGCGTCCTTCTTGGCCAACAGCTGCCGGATGGCTGATTGGTCAGTGTAAATAGTCACGTGGGATCCCAGCAAGTATGATTGGAACTTTTCAAGTCCAAAGACTACAGCGAGCAACACTTTCTCTGTGACTGTATAATTTCGTTGGGCCTCGTCCAACATTTTGCTTGCATAGTAGATCACCATGGGCTTCTTGTCTTGACTTTGTCCCAGGACAGCTCCTATGGAAAAATATGATGCATCGCACATAATCTCAAAGTCCTGGGACCAGTCCGGGGGCTGAAGTACAGGTGCTGTGGAGACTAAGTCCCGGAGGGTGTGATAAGTCTGGATGCAATCAGAAGACATGTGGAATATGGCGTCGTTGGCTAGAAGGTCGGTCAAGGGTTTGGAAAGCTTGGAAAAGTCTTTAATGAACCTTTGGTAGAAGCCAACATATCCTACGAATGAGCGAATCTGTTGGACCGAGCTAGGTGGAGGAAGTTTGGAAATCAAATCAACCTTAGCCCGATCTACCTCGATGCCCTTATGCGATACGATGTGACCAAGGACAATTCCTTCTTGAACCATAAAATAGCTCTTTTCCCAACTTAACACCAGATTAACCTTGATACATCGTTTCAGGATTTTCTCCAAGTTGCTCAGACAATGGTCGAATGAATTCCCGAATACAGAGAAATCATCCATAAAGACCACTAAGTATTCACCCACCATTTCTGAAAAAATGGCTACCATGCAACGCTGGAAGGTCGCAGGTGCGTTGCATAACTCGAACGGCATTCAACGGAATGCAAACGTGCCGTACGGGCAAGTGAATGTGGTCTTTTTTTGATCCTCCGGAGCAATTGCGACTTGGTTATATCCTGAATATCCATCCAAGAAGCAAAAATACTTCTGCCCTGCCAATCTTTCAAGGATTTGGTCAATGAATGGCAAGGGGAAATGATCCTTCTTAGTGGCTTCATTGAACTTCCTATAATCAATACACACCCGCCATGCAGTGGTGGTGCGGGTGGGGATGGATTTGCCATGATCATTGGTGACAACAGTGATCCCAGCTTTCTTGGGAACCACTTGAGTGGGGCTCACCCAGGGGCTATCGGAGATAGGATAGATGATGTCGGCGTCAAGCCACTTGATAATTTCTTTCTTAACGACTTCCCGCATATTTTGCTTTAAACGTCTCTGCATCTGGTGGGAGGGTCGTGCCCCGTCTTCCAGGTAAATCTTATGGGTGCAATAGGTGGGGCTAATTCCTCTTAAGTTAGAAATGGTCCAACCAATGGTGGCCCGATGTTCTAAAAGGGTCGCAGTCAACCTGAGTTCCTGATCCTTGGTTAGATGAGAATTAATAATCACCGGGAAGGTCTGGTCAGGTCCAAGGAAGACATACTTGAGATTCTCGGGCAATGGCTTAGGTTCAGGTGCAGGTGGAACCACAGTTGATGGAAAGGGAAAAGGCGGGAGTTGCTCAACATCGATCTCCTCAAATGGTGTTGTGTGATGGTACTTAGCCTTACATAGGTCCATGGGTAGTGATGGTGACGGGTCAGAACAGTCATTACGGGTTTGGTGGTCTGATACGGAACTAAGGGTGAGGCATTCCTCGATCAGAGTTTCCACGGGATCATGTTCCTCAACGCAATCGCAATCAAAAGACTTTGTCGCCCGGAAGATATCCAATTGCATTTTCTTGTCTCCGAAGGCGATTTCCATACATCCCATGTCACAATCAATGTTTGCCTTAGCCGTAGCTAAGAAAGGTCTGCCTAAGATTATGGGTGCGTTCCGTAATTTTTCAGGGACTTCCATGTCGAGCACCAAAAAGTCGATTGGGAAATAGAAGTCCTTGACTCGTACAATCACATCCTTGACAACCCCCTTTGGGGTTTTCACGGATTTATCAGCCAGCTGGATGGTGACAGGTGTTGGTGTCAACTCTCCGAAACCAAATTCGTGGTACCGGGTTGTTGGAATCAGATTGATAGAAGCACCTAAGTCCAGGAGCGCTCTATCAAATGTCATGTCCTTAATATTGTAGGAAATCAGGGGCGCTCCTGGGTCAGTTCCCTTCAGCGGAAGGTTGCTTGATATTACAGAACTTGCTTGCTTGGAGAGCACAACCTTCCTAGGTGCTTGAGGTCTTGGCTTATGTTTGGGTGTACAGGTGTTGAACGTGCGAATGGCTACGCTAACATGTTTGGTTTTGGGAAACCTGTCGTTGTAGCTTGAAAGCGAAGAATTCGTGTTCAACAAATAAAATTTATACCGAAATTGAAATTCCGAGTCGAACACAGGGAGGCGGACGTTTGATTAAAAACTACGCATTTCTTTTTATTTGTCACGAAGTGATTCAATTTAAAACTATCTAATTATTTACAATAAATAGAAGAGAGAGAGGGTAAGAAAGAGAGAGAATATTACACATAGAAATCAAAATGAGGTGTAGAATAAACAAAGAATTTATCATTAAGGAGATTGTTCATTACAACTAGAAAGCATGAAACAATTGCACTAGAAAGCGATAAATTTACTCTAGAAAGCATTAAAAGAATGGAGGGAGAAATGTCCTCCTCGACGATTGCATGGAGGACGAGCAGAACTACACTAGAAAGCAGTAAATCTATACTAGAAAGCAGTAAAATGAATAGGGAGAGAAATCCTCCTCGACGGTCGCTTGGAGGACGAGCTGGACGGGACGATGCCTGGACGAAGGAGGACGAAGCAGGACGAAGGAGGACGAAGCAGAAGAATGGGAATGGAGCAGCACGCTGTCGTCGTCGCGGGATCCACTTTCGAAGGGGACGAAAATTTGGACTTTATCTCGCGAGAAGCATCCCGGGTGTGGGACAAGCTTCTCTTGAGCTTTGGAGGGGTAGGGAAGAGAAGGAAGGGATGAGAATTTCGTATGGAGGGGGTCTCCTTTTATAGTTGCAAGGAGTGGGGGCAAAATGGTCATTACATCTTCAAAATAATAAATGAGGGGTCTTTAGTGACGGATAAATCCGTCACTAAAGCCCCAACGTGGGCGTAGCTCCCGTGCCCACACGCGCCTCCTCAGATGCCCGCTTCCTCAACGCCATCGCACGTTCATTGATTCTCAGCGATCGGATAGCTTAAGACGCATCTCCGCCCTCTGCTGCGCACCTGCCCGGCGCGTGCGATGCCGAGTGATGCCGCGCGTTCAATCGCGTGTGATCTTGATTGAGCGCAGACGGCCATTCGATCAAGATCCTACGCCCGCCATCACCCGCACGCCCGCGCCTTCCTCCCCTTCCCTGCAGCTCGAACCCGTGCCCGCAGCTCATGTAAGCGCACTCGACCGCTGTGCTACGAGGCACGGATGGTCGAGCGGGCGCTTTTAGGCGCGGCCGCCCACAACCGTTGGATTGGGATCCAACGGCGGAGAGGGAGCGGGTGCGGGGCCTTCAGAGATTCATGCTGCCGTTTGGGCGGCCGGGATGGCTCCACATGGCGCCATCTTGGCCGTCCATCTTCTGGAAGTTGTAGATGGTGCCACAGATGTCGGATTGACTCGATTTTTGCGTTGTTGGGCTGCGATCGTCGATCCGAATTCATCCGTGTGGTCGGATTTGTCATCTGAAGTGTGGATTTTCACCATCCTGGCCCTTGATCTTCTAGGGTTCCCCAGTCACTATCTGATGCTACAGATGCCTGATTAGGGCGATCTTGGAGTCGTTGAACTCCATTCGCCGCCTTGATCACATCCATACGGTTGGATATTTGATCCGAGGCCCCGATAAAATATTTTCCCTGTCCAAGTACATAAAAGGAGACAATTAACCTCCATTTTATTCAAACTACTCTAAGTGCAAGATGATGCAAGTTATGCAATATTTATATCATGAAATGCAATCCTATGCTTAAGAACATGCATAAATAGACATCTTAAGTAGTGTAAATGTGTTTACATCATACCCCATGCCTATCTTTTGCTAGTCCCTAGCAAAAACTATGTGCTATTTATAAAAGAATTAGGTTGGATTATTTGGACCTGAGTTATTTTCAATCATTAAGAAATTGTCTACTTAGGAACTGAACTTTCAAAGACACAACAGTGCTCGAGTATCAGCAAAAATGCAGACCGCCTCAAGCCCTCGCCTTATTCAAAGAAAAATTCTTTTTCTCTTTTTACTCTTTTCTAATTTTTTTTGGATTTTTAAATTTTAGGGTTTAAGAGTGGCTTTCTACGGCCATTCAACTCACCCAAGATTTGATGAGAACCCTAAGCTTTAAGCATCTTATTGTGATTGTGATAGACTCGTTGACCGGGAATTAAAACGGACTTCGGATTTCTACGCCTCTAGGTGACCTCAAAAAGAATTCTACCTAAAGGTATATCTTTACAACCGGTAGCTTTCTCCCTACTTTTATTTTTTAACGGGGTCAACACAAGGGTGAATCCAGTGTATATCTCCCCGGTTTATTCTACTTCTCCACTTCTTCCTAAGTGTTTTGGGAATTTTTAGTGCATTTACTGAGCTGGGTTCTGGACAACCGGTCGATGAGCTGTTACCACCGACAACTTGCCAGCTATACTCGTGCGGTGAAGTGTGGCTTATTTCTTTTTGTTCTTTTCTCCTTTTCTTTTTGATTTTTTTTTTTAAGTAGGTGGCTTCCCTGATCTAAGATTTACCTAAAGGCAGCAAAAAGAGAAAGGTCCAGTGACTGGACTCTGGACAACCTACCTATGGGTTGTTACCCACGATAACTTGTGTTCTCAACGATTTTATGCGGATTTAAAGCGTATTACGTTATAGTATAACCGACAAAATGTTTAAACAAATACAAAGAATTTTATTACTCGAACAACTAGAGTATCCGAGGTCGAACATGGGGAGCAATCTCAGTACTTTGTAAAACCAAAGAATACAACTGTTAAATGCAAATATAATTCATTCAAAGAGAGAATTTTAAAAAGGATTTGGAAAAAAAAAAGTAGAATTGGACGTCTGATTTGTGTATCAGACGTCTTAAATGTGATCTCTCTCTCTCTTCTTCTTCGTGGCTCTTCTCCTATCTTTGCTTCTGTATCTTTCCTTCTTCTCCTGCCTTGCCTTTCTTCTTCTTTTTCTTCTGATCTCTTTGCAGTCTTCCCTTGTCTTCTTCTTCGTTCTTCTCTCTCTTCTGCCTTGTCTTCCTTCTTCTTCTCTGCGAAGACTTCTCCTTTCACTGCTACACAGCCTCTTCTTTCTTCTCTTCCTGTTCTGCAGCCGTTAAGTGTTCGCTGCCTTGGTCAGTTCTTCCTTCCTGCACACACCACACAGTAGCAAAAACCTACCCCCATCCCTCTACCCAAGCGTCTCTCTCTCTCAAGAGATTCACTCACGGATGCTCTCCCAGAGCCACACAGGTAGTCGGGTCGGGTTCGCACCCGGGACCAGGCGCACCGGCAAGTGATGATGCGCGAGGAGTGCGTAGGTCTAGGTCGGGTCGGATCCGCCAGATCCGCGAGGTCAAGCCGCGGACGAGGCGTGTGAGGGCAGTGCGGGACCTCACCCCTGTGCTTACGGAGGCACTAAGACAAAAACACAAAAACAACTTATATGGTACCTGAGTGTTGCAATCCCACGATGTGGGACTATCTAGTCTCGCCTTCACGCGCGCCTGCAGGGTTTTGTCGCTCGATTGCCCAAGCTGTTGACTCCTCTGCGCTACTGGCTGGCCTCGGTTGCTTCGCGACACTTGCGAGAGTCTACTGCACCTGCCGCCTGGGAAGCCTGACGCCTGCTGCTGCTCCAAGCTCCCTGCTGCTTCGGCTGTTAATGGCGGCTGGGGCGTACACCTGACATCCAACAGAACGGCCTATTGGCCCAATCAGAATAGCTAGAAACCTTCTCCGTAGCACGGCGAAGGCGGTGGGTGATGCTGCAGGTTGCCGATCGGCCTAGGCGTGCGTGCCTAGGTCAACCTGTGGCCGGAGATGGTGGGTTGGTCGGGGGGTGATTATGGAGGTCTGGAGTGACAGTTGTGGGGTGGAGCGAGTTCCTGGTGGTGAGACGGAGCTCTCGAGGTGGTTGGCGAGCCGTGTGGAGTGGTGTGGGAGGCTTGCCGGAGTGCGGTCGGAGGCGAGGAAGATGGAGGCGGTTAGGTCCTGTCGAGGGGTAATCAAGTAAAATAGTTGGGGAAAAAGAGAGAGGAGAGGATGGAGAACGTATCTGGGGTTTTCTGGAAGGAGGGGAGGCAGCGGAGAGGATGGCTCGTAACTGCCGTCGTCGGGGAAGAAAGACCCTGAGGGAGGAAGCGGTGACGAAGATGAGGTCAGAAGCGCGCGCGCGGGGTACAGCGCGACGCGGGAGGAAGCGGCGGAGAGGAGTCTGCTGCTGGTATGGCAGCAGAGCGACGAGAAGGAGGCGAGGAGGTCGCCGGAGCTTGTGGGTCATTTGGCCGGAGATGGGAGAGGGAGGAATTTGGAAGGGATCTCCGTCAAAATCCAGCTTGCCTTCTGCGGCAGGGTATGGGGTGTCTTTTATAGGTGCTGGCCGCACCTACCAGCGCGTGGAGACCGCGCAATCAACGCTGTCGGCTCGCCGGAGATGGAAGGAAGGTGATACCCAAATCTCTCGTGCGTTCTCACGAGAGATTGGGTTCACATCAGCGATTGTAATTGGCTTTAGAAGGAAGGGAATTCCTCAGAGAATCCCCCTTCCATTTCTGGGAGAGAATCTCTGAGGAATTAGAGAGCAATCTCTCTCGAAACTTCGTTGGAGCTCGGTTCTGCCCTAGGAATGGCAGCAGGACCGGTTTGTAAAGGAGGCGAGGAACCTAGGGGGCTCTCTGCAAAGGTATTCAAAAGATAGGGACCAATTTATGATTTGGGTGTACTAAATTGCAAAGTAGGTCAAGATGACCTCTCCTTAGGTCCAAATTTTGGTACAAATCTAATTTGGACCTAAGGAATCCAATGGTGAAGTTGGATTTTAGGTTTGACCTCGTTGGACTAGACATTTTGCGTAAAAACCCAAATTAGGTTAATTGAAGAGCTAAGACCCTAATCTAGGTCAAACTAGGTTCCAAAGGCCAAATTAAGTGTTCTAAACCCTAGATGATGTTTTTCTATGATTTTTAGAGGGTTTACTTGATTTTTATTCTGAGCGGAACCTTATTAATTTAAGCGGGTATGTTTTAGGGTTACCAAGTGTCATTTAGTTCTTAGATTGCACATAAACCCATTTCTGATTAACTCAACACACTTTTTATCTTATTTGGACCATTTGACTTATGTTTTGCTTCTGAGAAATCCCGTTTATGCACTGCAATGGTAAAATTGCAGTTTTAACCTTTATTTCATGTTTTCTTCTCAGAGCACTTGTTCCTTCAGGTAAGCCTTCTTCTAGGTTATGTAGGAGCTTTTATCTTCTTTATTGGGTCAAAATGAGCTAGTTATGGCTCATGATGAGGCTCTCATCAACTTGCCAGCCATATTGAAAGACCGTCGGGTTTACCGGGTTTGTTATAACGTTGTAGTAAAGCCGGTTGTTACCAACGTTTCATATAAAATTTTTTTACTCGGAAAAATGAAAGAGTTTCCGAGGTCGAACTCAGGGAGCAAGTTGTATTCTAGAGATATACAAGTTCTATTACAAAAATAAAGAGAGAGAGAGAGAGAGAGAGAGAGATGAAAATTTGGCTTCTTCTTCTTCTCTTCTTTCTTCCTCTTTGTCTTTTGTTCTTCCTGTTCTTCTTCTTCTTCTTCTTCTTCTTCTTCTGCTTTCTTCAGATCTTCCCCTCGTGCTCTTCTTCTTCTGTCTTCTGTTCTTCCTTGTTTCTCTTCATTTCTTCTTCTTCTTTGTCTTCACCTGTCTTCAGGACGTCGTCTGATTGGAGAATCAGACGACTTAACCCGCGGATGCTACAGTGCCGCTTCAGTTCTTCTTCCGCAGTCCTTCACCTGTGCCTGCACGCTCAAGAGTTCATCAGAGGGCAAAAACCTACTCTACCCCCCCTCCCCCGCGTTTCTCTTTCTCTCTGAAATCACTCTTCGGAAGCTCTCCCAGAGCGCTACCGGGTAATCGGGTTCGGGTCAGGCCCGGGTCCAGGCCCACCGGCGTGCGTGGTGGGCGAGGAGTGCAGGTCAGTCTAATCGGGTCGGGCCAGGTCCGCGGAGCGTGGTCACGGACGAGGCCGGGTCGGGTCGGGTGAGAGGGACCTCACCCCGTGGTCAGGAGGCAAACAGCATAAGGCAGTTTTTGCCTTTATGCGTCCGCGCGCCTTCGAGAGGTTCCGAGGTGGAACTAAATGTCCCACCCCAATTGAGCGCGCGTCGTGGATGGAGCAGTGGGCGATCGAGGCTTCCCGCGCGGCCTTCGCCCCGTCTGTGAACCAGGGACGTTTCGCGGAGAGTCCCTGCGCAACCTGGGAGTCAACCCTGGGCGAAGGCGTGCCTGCACCTGCAGGTGAAGCAGCTCTGCCTGCGCAGTAATGGCGACGGCGGGCAAGTTACCTGGTCACAGAAGAACGGCCTCTCGGCCAAATCAGACAGGCGGGGGACCTTCGCCGTGGCACGGCGAAGGTGGTCAGGGGGTCTGCAGGGGGCGAGATGGAGCTAACAGGTCGTCCTAGGTCAAACTGTGAGCGAGGGAGTGGGTGTGTTCGGTGGATCTGCAGAGGGTGTTTGGTGGGAAGTGGAGGGGCGGAAGAGGATCAGGGTGAAGAGGCGGATGTTCTGCGGTGGTCGGCGAACCGTGTGGGTCGCTGAGGTGATGGGAGCGGCTCGCCGGAGGGTGGTCGGAGGCGAAGAGGGTGAGGGTGAACAGGGTCGGTAGAGGGCTTAATTGACTAAATCGAAAACGGGGAAAGAAAGAGGAGAAGAAGGGGAGTAGGTCTAACTTACTTGCAGGGACGAAGGGGGAGGAACAGGGCGACAGTCGTATCGACTGTCGCCGGAGAAGACGATGCCCAGGGAGAGGGGCGGCGGCGAGCAGAGGGCTGGAGAGGCGCCAGCTGGGTGCGGCGTGGCGCGGGAAGAGCAGGGGAGGAGGTCTCTGCTGCTGGTATTGCGGCAGAGCGAAGAGGTGGAGGGGGAGGAAGTCGCCGGAGCTGGTGAGCGTCTGCCGGAGGAAGAAGAGAAGAAAGCTGGGGGTTTTCTCCGTCAGATCCAGGCTGCCGTCGTCGGTGGAGCGGCGGGGGGTATTTATAGGGATGAAGCAGGGAGGAAGGCGGAGGGAGACGACGTGTCTCCCTCGCCGGAGAATGGTCGGAACATGAACCCATACCGTCCGTGCGTTCGCACGGCCGGTATGGTGGCCTTCAATGACCAGGGGGGTGCTCCTGCGACGGCTGACGACGCAGGGCACCCCCGGTATACATGCCAGGTCCTCCACCTCACCCTGCGCGGCGCCATGCTCCGCGCAAGGTCGCCGGAGCATGGTGCTGGCAGGGTTTTGCAGGAGGGACCTGATTGCAAAGAACGAAGGAGAGTTAGGGGCCAAAATGCGAGGGTTCAAAAGTTGAGGGCCAAAGAGTAAATATATGAGGACCAAAGTGTAAAGTCGGTCAAGGAGGTTTCTTCTTAGGCTCAAGTTTTTATACATGACTAATTAGGACCTAAGGAATCTGATGGTGAATTTTATTTTCATCTTAAACCTTGTTCGACCGGTCAATTTGCGCAAAAACCCAAATTAAGTTATTAATTGGGCATGGTTCTCAATGTAGGTCAAAATGGGTTCTAAAGGCCAAATTGAAGGTTCTAAACCCTAGAGATTATTTTTCTATGAATTTTAGAGGGTTTATTCTATTTTTACTTTGCCTCGAACCTTGTGAATTGAAGTGGGTTGTTTTAGGGTTACAGATTTAGTCTCTTGGAATTGCTGTAGCCCTTGCTAGATCATTTCATCCTACGTTTATTCTTATTAAGCTGTTTTGACCTATGTTTGGGTCCTGAATTACCCTGTATGCAGATTATACTGGTAAAATTGCACTTTTACCCCTTATGACTTGTTTTCTTCTCAAACTCAGAATTCTCTGAGTTACGCCTTTCCTTGAGATATGTAGGAGCTTTTATCCTTTGTATTGGGTCAAAATGAGCTAGTTATGGCTCATGATGAGGTTCTCATCATACCCCCATGCCTAGCTTTTGCTAGTCCCTTAGCAAAAAACTTAAGGTTTCAACCCTTGTTCTAGACCATGAAGTTTTCAATAGTTTTAGATAAGTGCCTTCATAGATTAGGTCAGAATGCTGACCATAGGCCTAAAAGATACTCTAGTACCAATCAAGATCCAAATCTGTCTAGCCTTAGCCTCAGTCTTTTAGCAAAGGTTTTTAAGGCCCGCAAGAACTAACCTAAGGTTTATTGGACTTCGTGGTTAAAGCACCCGTGCTTGAAATGATTTTAGCCCTGGCCCAGTTCGCAGTGCGTTTTGTAAGAGAGAGATAGAAAGTTTTTTCTGTTTGGAGAGTTTTCTCTCTCTTTTTCTTTTTAGTTCTAGCCTAGGATTGGCTTTTCAACACGGTCTGTATCAGATTCCTTGCTCCCATCATCAATCCTCAAGGGTTCCTGGCGATCGATGCTTCGAGATAGCACCGCCCATGGCAACCCCCGGAACCCTGGCTATTGAGATTTCGAGATAATCCCATCCATGGTATTCCGTGGCTGAATCCAGACCCTGGCTTTTGACACTTCGAGATAATTCCATCCATGGAATCTGAACTAGCAGAGTGCTTACATGCCCCCCGTAGGATATGTAAATATCCTAAGAGACAAGCATCGAGGAGATGATATTTTGTTACGCGTCTCCGAGGGGATTTCCCGCCTCTCCACGCTGGGAACTCGTCCAAATCAACTTGTGTTGATCGGCCGCTCCTATTCTAGGTGTTCTTTTCAGATTTTTGCGACGCTTCTGCGTGATTCTGATTTTTACGCTTACTGAACCAGGCTGTGTGTGAGATTAGGGTGCTTAGGTTACTGAGTCCTGTAAACCAAAAATTAGTTAACGAGGCCGAATACTTCCTAAGCCTTAGACCTAATACTTCAGCTTTTCATTTTCCTCAACCTCTTGAGGAGTGTCCAGATCTTAATGAGTACTAAGAGTCTGTTCAAGAATGCCTAAGGTTTGCATTCTTACTAATCTTATTGTGCACTTTTCAGTTATTTTTTTTTTTTTTTTTTTTTTTTTTTTGAATGAGGTCTAGAACTTAGGTTAATTCCTTAGTTCCCTATTAATGACTATCACTTTTTCTCATAATTTTGTGCTCCTTTTTCATTTTGTTTCTTTTCTCCTTCACAAAATTTTCCTTCTCCTCTTCTCCTCTTATTCTTTTTCGAAGATTTTTTTTTTTTTTTTTTTTTTTTACATATGTGAATTTTTTGTTTGAAACCTTTTCTTACACGTTTTTGCACTTTCCTACCCCCCCATGCCTAAGATTTGCAATGTCCTCATTGTAACCTAGGGGGTCTTTGTTCATTCCTTAAGACAGAAATTTGGATGAGTGAATGGGTCGGGTTGAATTTTTGCGGACGATTTCAAATCCCAGATGCAAACATCTGAGTTGTGGTCGGCTGTCTACAAGGGTGAACTTCGAGTGCTGAAAGGTGTCAGAACAAGTTTCAGGTTTTCAAAGAGAATGACGGGCTGCCTCCCGTTAAGCGCTGAGTTTTACGCCATCGGCTGGGCGCAATAAGCTCAAGGGGAAAGGAGGATATAAGATGCCTCAGCCAAATCAGTAGAAGTTACATCAATGAACGGCTTGAGTCTTTGACCATTCACGAGGAAAGGTTCAGAATCGTGGCTGAGTGGGCTGATTTTGATTGCTCCATTTCCAAAAACCTGTCGGACCAAATATGGTCCGACCCACTTAGATCTCAGTTTTCCTGGGAAGAGTTTGAGTCGGGCATCAAAGAGTAGGACCTTTTGACCAGGATGAAAGATCTTTCTTGAGATGTGTTTGTCGTGGAAGGCTTTAACCCGCTCCTTGTAGATTTGCGAGTTCTCGTACGCGTCTATGCGCAATTCATCGATCTCGCTGATTTGGAGTTTTCTGTGGGTCCCAGCCTTAGAAAGATCTAGATTACAGTTCCGTACTGCCCAATAGGCTTTATGCTCCAGTTCGACGGGAAGGTGGCATGCCTTTCCGTACACCAATCTAAAGGGAGACATGCCCAATTGGGTCTTGTGGGCGGTCCTATAGGCCCACAATGCTTCCGGAAGTCGGGACGACCAGTCCTTCCTGTCAGGTCGAACAGTGACCTGTAGGATTTTCTTGATCTCCCGATTCGACAGCTCAGCTAGACCATTAGTTTGGGGGTGGTAAGGAGTAGAGATTCGGTGAGACACCCCGTATTTGGTCATCAGTGACCTAAACTGAGCATTTGTGAAATGGGTCCCCCCATCAGAGATTATTGCACGAGGAATCCCGAACCTTGAGAAAATGTGTTGATGAATGAATTTGAGAACGATTTTGTGATCACAGGTTCGGGTCGGTATGGCTTCGATCCATCTGGACACGTAGTCCACAGCCAACAGAATGTATTCGAAACCATCCGAAACAGGAAAGGGGCCCATAAAATCAATCCCCCAAACATCAAAGATTTCGCATACTAGAATCGGTTGCATAGGCATCATGTCGCGATGGCTCATGTTGCTCAAAGTCTGGCAACGACTGCATGCCTTGCAATGACTGTATGCGTCTTTGAACAGTGTGGGCCAGTAAAAGCCGCACTGGAGGACTTTTGATGCGGTTTTATGCCCGGCAAAATGGCCACCGCATGCCTGGTCAGGGCAGAAAGAGAGGATATTGTTGACTTCCCCTTCCGGGACACATCTCCGGATGATCTGATCGGCACCTATGCGGAAGAGGTACGGGTCCTCCCAAATGTAATACTTGGCATCGGAGCGTAATTTGTCTTTCTTGGCCTTCGGCCAATCGGACGGGGTCTGATGAGATGCCAAGTAATTTACAATATTAGCAAACCATGGAAGGCTAGTACCAATAGTCAGCAGGTGCTCATCGGGAAAATGCTCAGTGATGGGTCCGGAAGGGTCTATTATTTCAGAAGGAAGACGGGACAAGTGATCAGCTACCACGTTTTGTTTTCCCGCTTTATCGCGAATCTCGAGGTCAAATTCTTGCAACAGCAAGATCCATCGGATCAATCGAGGTTTCGCGTCCTTCTTTGCAAGGAGATGCCTCACAGCCGTGTGATCTGAGTATATGATGACATGGGAACCCAGAAGGTACGATCTGAACTTCTCTAGGGCAAATACTACAGCTAGCAGCTCTTTCTCAGTAACTGTATAGTTACGCTGAGCCTCATCGAGTGTTTTGCTGGCGTAGTAAATGACCACAGGTTTCTTGTCATTTTTCTGCCCCAAGACCGCTCCTACAGCGAAGTCGGATGCATCACACATGATCTCAAAGGGTTGAGACCAATCAGGGGACTGTAGGATCGGGGCTTGGGTGACTCGGTCACGCAGGATTTCAAATGCTTGAGTGCATTCCTTGGAGATTTTGAAGGGAACATCCTTGGAGAGAAGAGTGGTCAGGGGGCGTGCGATTTTTGAAAAATCAGGGATAAATCGTCGATAAAAACCGACATGCCCTAAAAAGGATCGGATGTCCCTGATCGAGCTAGGCATAGGAAGGTGAGAAATCAAATTAACCTTAGCTCGATCCACTTGGATACCTTTCTCTGAAATTGAGTGTCCCAGGACAATTCCCTCAGGCACCATGAAATGGCTCTTCTCCCAAGAAAGAACCAAATTCACGTCGATGCACCGCCTGAGTATCTGGACCAAGTGTTGGAGGCAATCGTCGAATGATGCTCCGAAAACTGAAAAGTCATCCATGAAGACTTCCAGATAATCACCTACCATATCTGAGAATATGGCAAGCATGCATCGCTGAAAAGTAGCGGGTGCATTGCAAAGACCGAAAGGCATCCTTCGGAAAGCGTATGTTCCGAAGGGGCAGGTGAATGTGGTCTTTTCTTGGTCCTCAGGATGGATTGCCACCTGGTTATAACCGGAGTACCCGTCAAGAAAGCAGAAGAACCTATTTCCCGCTAGTTTTTCGAGAATTTGATCAATGAAGGGTAGTGGGAAATGATCCTTCTTCGTGGAGGAATTGAGTCGACGGTAATCTATACAGACTCTCCACGAGTTGGCTAATCGGGTAGGAATGATTTCTCCGGTCTCAGTCGTTATAGTGGTGAGTCCTGCCTTCTTAGGCACGACCTGAATTGGGCTCACCCAACGACTATCGGAGATCGGGTAGATGATCCCGGCATCTAACCACTTGATGATCTCCTTTTTCACGACCTCCTGCAGATTGGGGTTTAAGCGTCTCTGCATTTCACGAGAAGGTCGTGTGCCCTCTTCTGAATAGATATGATGAGTACAATAAGAGGGACTTATTCCAGTCAAATCATCGAGGGTCCATCCGATGGCTCTTCGATGTTGCTGGAGGACAACAATCAGACGGGATTCCTGTTCAGGATTGAGGTTGGAATTGATGATCACAGGAAGGGTCTGATTAGAACCCAAAAAGATGTATTTCAAATGAGCAGGAAGGGGTTTCAGTTCGAGGATGGGGTTTTCAGCAGCAGCGGGTGGTTCAGTATAGATGTGAGGTTCAAGGGTGGGAGTTACTGGGTTGTTCACATCCGGATTGGACTCCTCTGTTTGCGGGTCAAGATCCTTCTGTGGTTGATGAGGCATACTCAAGTCATTCTGGAGGTGTGATTCATCAACCAAAGTCTTGATGTCACAAATTTGTTCGATGACGCCGCAATTAATTCCTTGCTGGGCCTTAAATATATCAATTTTCAGTGTTTGATCTCCAAACTTAAGCTCTATTTGGCCCTCCTCACAGCTGATGTTGGCTCTAGCAGTAGCCAAGAAAGGTCTCCCTAGAATGATTGGTGTATCCCTAGGGTTCTCAGGTGCATCCATGTCTAAGACTATAAAGTCCACTGGAAAATAGAAATCCCGCACTCTCACGATAACATCCTCGAGAATCCCTTTTGGTGACTTTATAGATCGATCTACTAATTGTAATGTCACCTCGGTTGGTTTCAGCTCAGATTCTTCCAGATGGTCAAGTAAGGATGTGGGTATCAGATTTATAGATGCTCCTAAGTCTAACAATGCTCTATCAAATTGGGTACCACCTATCTTACAGGAGATCAGGGGAGTTCCAGGATCTTTTGCCTTGGGTGGGAGTCTACTAAGGATTACAGAGCTGGCTTGCTCTGACAGAACAATTGGGCTCCCTCCCTTGGTTCGCGGCTTACGCTGGGGTGTACATATATTCTTTAGAAATCGTGCGTAAGCTGGTACGTGGCGGATTGCATCCATTAAGGGGATGTTTATGTGGACCTGCTCAAAGAGCTTGACCAGGTCCTCCTCAGGGGCCACGGGTTTGGTGGTCTTCTTTCCCTTGGTCAGGGCCTCGGGAAACGGGATCTTGGTTGGTTCCTCTAGGATAGGTCCAGGTTGTGGGTCTGGAGCAGCGGTACCTTGGCTAACTATCCTAGGGTCATGGTTATCAGGCTGGGCGTGGTTTGGATAATGCTGGTCCTGAGTTGTCTTACCACTACGTGTTGTTACAGAATTTAATCCGGCCTGATTTTGGTTTGGGTTTGGTAGGAGGGGTGGCTGCTGCTGAAATCCCGCACGCGAAGTTGAGGCTTTCATCTCGTCTGGAGATGGGGCAGTAGGGGCCTGATATATCCATTGAGCGTGGCCTAAATTTGGATTCATAACGCGCTTCTGGGTTGGCACGTTATTTGGGTTAGGAAGGGGTTGGGAAGGGAGTGTGCCTGGCTGGCGAGAATTTGCCAACTGGGCCAGTTGAGTTTTAACTTCAGTAAGCTCGTCCTTGTGCTGTTTTTGAATGGCCGCATTCGATTTTTGAATGTCAGCCAGAGTCTGAAGGATTAAGGACATTTGATCTTGATTTGGCCCTGATGGATAAGTAGGGTTGGGCCGAGGCTGAGGCGGCTGGTAGTGATGAGAGGGCTGTGGGCGGGACTGAAAAGGTGGTCTTTGGGTTTGGGGATTTCCCACCCACTGAAAATTGGGATGGTTTCGCCATCCAGGGTTGTAAGTGTTGGAGAATGGGTCGTTCTGGATGGCGTTGAGGTCCTCGCAAGTCTGAGGAACCTCCTGAGAATCAGGAAAAGGGGGAATGGAGTTCCCCCGGCTGGTGAAGAAAGGATCGGATGATCTTCCAGTCCAAGAATCAGATGGGGATGGATATGGATCCATCCCAGGGGAGGATCGGTGGAGGATGTTTTGCACAGTCTCCTGTGTGGAAGGAGGTTGTGCAAAGGAGTTACGCGCAGAGGTGGCTCGCTGCAAGTGCTGAGTCAGCTCATCCACCTTCTTTTCAATAATGGAGACCTTGTCCAATCGACTGGCCATTAACTCCAGGTCGACTGATGCGGACAGGTCCTGCGTCTTATGTGCTCCCTTAAGATTCGTCGCTGCGCGGGTATTCGTCCTGTCGAATAATCCCATGGAGTCATTGTTGATGGAGTTCTCGCACATGTTTTCGAGAATCTCCCATACGGTGTCTTCATGTTGACCCATGATGTTTCCTCCGCAGGTTGCATTGACGAAAAGGTGGATGTCCTCACGGAGTCCCTGGTAAAAAGATTGGACTTGTTCCCATTTAGGAACTCCGTGATGGGGGCACTTCCTCATGAGATCCTGAAAACGATCCCATGCCTCATGGAGAGGTTCTCCTGATTGTTGAGTGAAGTGTGTAATCTGATGGCGCAAGGCGTTGGTTCGACCAACGGGAAAGAACTTTTTCAAAAACTCGGATTGAAGTTCTTCCCAAGTGTTGATCGGCCGGGTCTGAGTCTGATACCAATGGGCGGCCTTGTCCATAAGAGAAAAGGAGAACATCTTCATGAGAAGAATATCCCGATTTTGCGCATCTGATCCAAAAGTGTGGGCCAGATGCTTTAGCTGTTTGATGTGCTGGAAGGGATCTTCAGAATTAAGCCCATGGAACTTAGGTATAGCGTGAATCATGTTGGGCTTTAGTTCGGAATCAGGTCCTCCAATCGGGATTCTAACTCGAGGCTCAATGGCCACCGCAGCAGGATTGTAGTGGTCCCGCATCATAGGACGCTGTGGTGGGTGCACGAAGTTTTGGAAGAGGTCATTGAGTTGCTGGAGCTGGTGTTCCAGATTATTTTCTTCCTCAACTGGCTGAGCCATGATGGGGGAAGAAGAAGAACTTGGTTCTGAATCAGAAGAGAGAATAATGTGAGGGTGTTGCTGCACAAATACGGGCGTCGAGGCTTGGCCTTGACGAGAGCGAATTTCTAATGGAGGTCTTAAGGGTGGTCTTAGAGACCTCCTTCCGTACATGCACAGTTGGGAGAGGTAAGTTTAGAAGGTGCTGGACCCAATCAAGACACCCAAAAAATGTGTTGGGTGACTATAGAGGTGCGGGGCAGATGGACCCCTTGATCAGAAAGATCGTCCACCTGAGAATTACCTGGGCAGCCAGAGAGGGAGAGTCCCGCGAAGACCCCTACACGGTAGAGCGTCCCCACGGGTTACAGGGTTTCCCCCACCCGACCTCTCTTGTCACTGCGGTTCCAGGTAGACCAGAATGGGGATCTTGACCTCTTAAGTCTACCAATTTTAAGATCAGGGTGCTTAAGGTTTTACTTGAACTTTAGTCTTTTTAAGTGCAAAGAGTGACCTAATTTAAGGTTGGTTAACCCAAAGGGGTCAACTTTACCTCTTGTTTTCTTTGAGAGCTTTTTAGGTCCTGTCTTTTAGGGTTCAAGTGTTTAGAGAGCCAATTGTTTAGGATTTTTCTTGTTAATTATTTTCAAGCAATGGCCTGGGCACACCTCTTTTGGATTTCCTCAATTCTTGATTAAGGGGTGTGTCTTTACTGAAATCCTAATGTTTGACCTTATGTTGGCTCTACTTGGTCCATTTAACTCTTTGTTAGGCAATTAGGGCTCAAGCAAGAATGTGTTAGCCCTTAAATACCCTTAATAGTGTGCAGGAATGATGAGTTGAAAACATGCAACTTTTTATGGTTACTAAGTATGGAAGACAGGTTAGCCCTATATTGCTTGTTCTTTTCTTTTCTTCCTCTTTAGAGTGTAGGGGTTAATAGTGAGAGAAAAGATTTTACCTGTCTTCGGAGTGGTTGTGTGGTTGCTTGTCTTCTTGAGTTCCTGTAGCTGCACAAAAGAGAGGAGATTATCAGAACTTAAAAGAAACAGGAATGTTTACCTCTAGAATAGCCGTTGCTCCCCGGCAGCGGCGCCAAAATGTGAAAGACCGTCGGGTTTACCGGGTTTGTTATAACGTTGTAGTAAAGCCGGTTGTTACCAACGTTTCATATAAAATTTTTTTACTCGGAAAAATGAAAGAGTTCCCGAGGTCGAACTCAGGGAGCAAGTTGTATTCTAGAGATATACAAGTTCTATTACAAAAATAAAGAGAGAGAGAGAGAGAGAGAGAGATGAAAATTTGGCTTCTTCTTCTTCTCTTCTTTCTTCCTCTTTGTCTTTTGTTCTTCCTGTTCTTCTTCTTCTTCTTCTTCTTCTTCTTCTTCTTCTGCTTTCTTCAGATCTTCCCCTCGTGCTCTTCTTCTTCTGTCTTCTGTTCTTCCTTGTTTCTCTTCATTTCTTCTTCTTCTTTGTCTTCACCTGTCTTCAGGACGTCGTCTGATTGGAGAATCAGACGACTTAACCCGCGGATGCTACAGTGCCGCTTCAGTTCTTCTTCCGCAGTCCTTCACCTGTGCCTGCACGCTCAAGAGTTCATCAGAGGGCAAAAACCTACTCTACCCCCCCTCCCCCGCGTTTCTCTTTCTCTCTGAAATCACTCTTCGGAAGCTCTCCCAGAGCGCTACCGGGTAATCGGGTTCGGGTCAGGCCCGGGTCCAGGCCCACCGGCGTGCGTGGTGGGCGAGGAGTGCAGGTCAGTCTAATCGGGTCGGGCCAGGTCCGCGGAGCGTGGTCACGGACGAGGCCGGGTCGGGTCGGGTGAGAGGGACCTCACCCCGTGGTCAGGAGGCAAACAGCATAAGGCAGTTTTTGCCTTTATGCGTCCGCGCGCCTTCGAGAGGTTCCGAGGTGGAACTAAATGTCCCACCCCAATTGAGCGTGCGTCGTGGATGGAGCAGTGGGCGATCGAGGCTTCCCGCGCGGCCTTCGCCCCGTCTGTGAACCAGGGACGTTTCGCGGAGAGTCCCTGCGCAACCTGGGAGTCAACCCTGGGCGAAGGCGTGCCTGCACCTGCAGGTGAAGCAGCTCTGCCTGCGCAGTAATGGCGACGGCGGGCAAGTTACCTGGTCACAGAAGAACGGCCTCTCGGCCAAATCAGACAGGCGGGGGACCTTCGCCGTGGCACGGCGAAGGTGGTCAGGGGGTCTGCAGGGGGCGAGATGGAGCTAACAGGTCGTCCTAGGTCAAACTGTGAGCGAGGGAGTGGGTGTGTTCGGTGGATCTGCAGAGGGTGTTTGGTGGGAAGTGGAGGGGCGGAAGAGGATCAGGGTGAAGAGGCGGATGTTCTGCGGTGGTCGGCGAACCGTGTGGGTCGCTGAGGTGATGGGAGCGGCTCGCCGGAGGGTGGTCGGAGGCGAAGAGGGTGAGGGTGAACAGGGTCGGTAGAGGGCTTAATTGACTAAATCGAAAACGGGGAAAGAAAGAGGAGAAGAAGGGGAGTAGGTCTAACTTACTTGCAGGGACGAAGGGGGAGGAACAGGGCGACAGTCGTATCGACTGTCGCCGGAGAAGACGATGCTCAGGGAGAGGGGCGGCGGCGAGCAGAGGGCTGGAGAGGCGCCAGCTGGGTGCGGCGTGGCGCGGGAAGAGCAGGGGAGGAGGTCTCTGCTGCTGGTATTGCGGCAGAGCGAAGAGGTGGAGGGGGAGGAAGTCGCCGGAGCTGGTGAGCGTCTGCCGGAGGAAGAAGAGAAGAAAGCTGGGGGTTTTCTCCGTCAGATCCAGGCTGCCGTCGTCGGTGGAGCGGCGGGGGGTATTTATAGGGATGAAGCAGGGAGGAAGGCGGAGGGAGACGACGTGTCTCCCTCGCCGGAGAATGGTCGGAACATGAACCCATACCGTCCGTGCGTTCGCACGGCCGGTATGGTGGCCTTCAATGACCAGGGGGGTGCTCCTGCGACGGCTGACGACGCAGGGCACCCCCGGTATACATGCCAGGTCCTCCACCTCACCCTGCGCGGCGCCATGCTCCGCGCAAGGTCGCCGGAGCATGGTGCTGGCAGGGTTTTGCAGGAGGGACCTGATTGCAAAGAACGAAGGAGAGTTAGGGGCCAAAATGCGAGGGTTCAAAAGTTGAGGGCCAAAGAGTAAATATATGAGGACCAAAGTGTAAAGTCGGTCAAGGAGGTTTCTTCTTAGGCTCAAGTTTTTATACATGACTAATTAGGACCTAAGGAATCTGATGGTGAATTTTATTTTCATCTTAAACCTTGTTCGACCGGTCAATTTGCACAAAAACCCAAATTAAGTTATTAATTGGGCATGGTTCTCAATGTAGGTCAAAATGGGTTCTAAAGGCCAAATTGAAGGTTCTAAACCCTAGAGATTATTTTTCTATGAATTTTAGAGGGTTTATTCTATTTTTACTTTGCCTCGAACCTTGTGAATTGAAGTGGGTTGTTTTAGGGTTACAGATTTAGTCTCTTGGAATTGCTGTAGCCCTTACTAGATCATTTCATCCCACGTTTATTCTTATTAAGCTGTTTTGACCTATGTTTGGGCCCTGAATTACCCTGTATGCAGATTATACTGGTAAAATTGCACTTTTACCCCTTATGACTTGTTTTCTTCTCAAACTCAGAATTCTCTGAGTTACGCCTTTCCTTGAGATATGTAGGAGCTTTTATCCTTTGTATTGGGTCAAAATGAGCTAGTTATGGCTCATGATGAGGTTCTCATCACATATCACCCTAGAAGGTTCATTAGTTACCCAATTTCCATTAAAATCGCCGAACAACGAGTCAGTGCAAAGAAAGTGTGTAGATGCTTAAGACTCAAAATTCCCTTAAATCAGGGGGTGGGTTGATAAGTCGTGTACTTATCACCCAAACTTATTTATTCCAATTACGATAGAATTAAGATGGTGAGGACTCAAAGACAAATCCACATTTTAGTAGATACACGGGCTGATTAAGTCCAAAGACCTGAAGGGTCTTTGTGTTCAAATCATAATGTAGTATTTCCTGAGATTGAAAATTTTCTTAAACCCAAATTCTCTTTCCTAATTCTGAAATTTTTTTCTTAATATAAAAGAAAATAAAACAAATCTATGGAGCCGACGAATGAATTCAGAGATGAATATCCACCCCCCATTCCTATCTAATGCAATGTCCTCATTGTATTAAAAAGACATAAAACAGAGTGAAAAAGCGAAGAAAGCACTTGAATTGTGTGAATGTCAGGTCTGCTCCGAGATGAAAATTAAAAAGAACTGTATATGTGCTAAGTTTAGTGCCTTCAGCTAGGCACACTATACAAAGAAAAGAAATGAAGAATTCACAAGTGCAGGTCAGAATTAAAATAAACAGAAGAATCCTCTGACCTATCAACAGTGGTCCACAGATGTGGACCAGATTGTGGTGCAGACCCATCCCCCATAATCGAGAATATCTTAGGTTCTGGATAAAAAATACCCAAAACATAAAGTCAGAATGCAAGCGGGGTCGGGCCTGCGATTTATGAGGATGCAACCCAAGACCAAAAAGTCGGGTTATAGAGAATTGAAGCTCAAAAGGATAATCGTTGAATGTGTGCTTGAGTTTGACATCCACGAAAGAAATGTCGTAAGGGTTCGGATTTGATGGTTTCAGCTTAAAAGGAACCCTTCGACTCAATCTTCCATTTCCTCCAAAATTAACTTCCCAAATCAGAACTTTCCAGCTCCTATCCTCCTCATTCAGCATATCAAATTCCAAGACCTCTTGTGTTGAACGTTTACGAATCGCTACGCTAACGTGTTTGGTTTTGGAAAACCTGTCGTTGTAGTTCGAAAGCGAAGAATTCGTGTTCAACAAATAAAATTTATACCGAAATGAAAATTCCGGGTCGAACACAGGGAGGCGGACGTTTGATTTAAAAACTACGCGTTTCTTTTTATTTGTCACGAAGTAATTCAATTTAAAACTATCTAATTAGTTACAATAAATAGAAGAGAGAGAGAGGGTAAGAGAGAGAGAGAGAGAATATTACACAAAGAAATCAAAATGAGATGTAGAATAAACAGAGAATTTATCATTAGGGGGATTTGTTCATTACAACTAGAAAGCATAAAATAATTGCACTAGAAAGCGATAAATTTACTTTAGAAAGCATTAAAAGAATGGAGGGAGAAATATCCTCCTCGACGATTGCTTGGAGGACGAGCAAAACTACACTAGAAAGCAATAAATCTATACTAGAAAACAGTAAAAAGAATAGGGAGACAAAAATCCTTCTCGACGGTTGCTTGGAGGACGAGCTGGACGGGACGACGCCTAGACGAAGGGGAACGAAGCAGGACGAAGGAGAAGAACGGGAATGGAGCAGCACGCTGTCGTCATCGCGGGATCCACTTTCGAAGGGGAACGAAAATTTGGACTTTATCTCGCGAGAAGTATCCCGGGTGTGGGACAAGCTTCTCTTGAGCTATGGAGGGGTAGAAAGGAGAAGGAAGGGATGAGAATTTCGTATGGAGGGGGTCTCCTTTTATAGTTGCAAGAAGTGTGGGCAAAATGGACATTACAACTTCAAAATAATAAATGAGGGGTTTTTAGTGACGGATAAATCCGTCACCAAAAACCCAACGTGGGCGTAGCTTCCGCACCCATGCGCGCCGCTTCAGCTGCCCGCGCACGCAACGGCTTCCCACATCCTTTGAATCTCAGCCGTCCGATCGCAAGATCGGACGGCTTAAGTCATGCCATCACCCGCTGCGCTGTGCTATGGGGCGTGGATGGTCGAGCAGACGCTTTTAGGCGCGGCCGACCACAGCCATTGGATCAAGATCCAACGGCAGGGAGCGAGCGGGTGCGGGGCCTTCGTAGAATGCGTGCGACCGTTTGAGCGGTCGAGATGGCGCCACGTGGCTCCATCTTGGCTGTCCATCTTCTGGAAGTTGTAGATGGTGCCACGGATGTTGGATTGACTTGATTTTTACGTCGTTGGGCTGCGATCGTCGATCCGAATTCATCCGTGCGGCCAGATTTGTCATCTGAAGTGTGGATTTTCACCATCCTGGTCATTGATCTTCTAGGGTTCCCTGGTCACTATCTGATGCTACGGATGCCTGATTAGGGCGATCTTGGAGTCATTGAACTCCAATCGTCGCCCTGATCACATCCATACGGTTGGATATTTTATCCGAGGCCCCGATAAAATGTTTGCCCTGTCCAAGCACATAAAAGGAGACAATTAACCTCGATTTTATTCAAACTACTCTAAATGCAAGATGATGCATGTTATGCAATATTTATATCATGAAATGCAATCTTTTGCTTAAGAACATGCATAAGTAGACATTTTAAGTAGTGTAAATGTGTTTACATCATCTTGTATATTAATCACCCCGTCTGAAATCTCTAAGTCTAAATGATGTGGCGGAATCAGAATTGACTTGGGTCTAATTATCTCAGAAACAAAATTATCGATAAGCTCAACGGGGTGTAACTGATAATTAGGGCATTGAATTGATTCCTCCAGAAAATGCGACTCTGGATCCGTAATGTGTGCCCTAATAAGATCGGTTTCCTCAGTTATTGGGCTATTAAATGATCTATTAGATTCTTCAGACCCAATTGTCTCACAGAAATCATGTTCAGAAAACTCATGGGAGACTTCACAACTTGAATCTTCACCATCAAAGAAATCAGAATCCGTATCAATGTATGTCCCAAAATCATTTGTCACTTTCTGTTTTAAGGAAACATACGTTTCCTCGTAACCTGGCTCAGGGATCTTAGGTGAAGAAATCAGATCTTCATTAATTGGTTTCTTTAATTCAATCTGGTTAGCCTCGTAACACGTGTCCCCCCCAACAGGTGCCTGAGCAGGTTCTGTCATTGGCTTTCCTGAAGAGGGTTCATCCTGGGAATCATCCCAAGATTGAATCAAAGCAACCACGAATCTCATCCTCAATTTCACTAATTTCCCAAGTAGAAACTCACCCGGGTTCTTATCCTTAACGTCCTGGAGCCAATCCAACAAAGACTTATTCAAATCATCAATCATTTCAATCAGGGGCTCCAATCTCTCAATGCAAGGTATTGGCTGAACTTCTAAAGATTGAATGATATTCCTCAAGTTAGCCAGAACCTTATCTTGAACCTGGTTAACCTGAACCAAATTAGTTGGTTCAGGGTTGGGCGGGTTTGGGCTCAATGCAGGGGAATTAACGAATTGAGATTCGTTATACCCTTCCTGATAATAGGTCATTTCAGATTGTTCAAAAGATGGTGATGACCTAAAGGCAGTGAAATCAGAGGATGGGTAAGGATCGGTGTATCCTTCTTGATTGTAGATCGTATTAGGCTGTTCATGAAAGGAAGACGATCTATAATCGATGTAGCTCTGAGAAGGATAGAAATCAGAATCAAAGTGTTCAGGGTTAGACCCTAAACACGGGGGTCTGGAATTGTATCCCCAATCCGAATTATCCCAACTGACTGATGGTTGATTACAATACGAGTCGGGATAATCGTCATGTTGAGGATAATTCACAACAGGAGGGAAAGAACGGGAAGGCGTGAAATATGTGGAAGGATTCATGAGACACAGGAGGAAGAAAGGTGCCTTGCAATACAAACAATCAAACTTGTCCTTAAATGGGTTAGCCTAAAGACCTACAGACTCCCAAAACCCGTCTTGAGATAAAGGAACGATTTGATCTACTTCTGTCTGTTCAATCCAACCGGTTAGAAGGAGGGACTGGGGAGAAGGTTCTTCCTTCGGCTTGCACCTCCGGTTCCTAGTGTACCCCCCAGCCGCGATCGTTTGACTCTGCTCCCCTAGCTAGACATCAGATTGAACAGTAGAAATAGACTAATAGAAAATAATCTCGTTCTAGGTTCTGAAGAGTGAGTCCAATCCTTAAGGCCAACGTCTACTCTGTTTTATTTAGGGCTAGGTTTGAATGTGCTTTGGAATGTGATGGGCCCTTTAAATGGATTGTGCCCTTGATTGATTGATTTGTGTGTGCGTGCACAACCAATGGTTTTCAAGCAAGATTATTTTTGATGTGGTGAATTTTAAGGTTCAAATCTTGCTTAGTAGCTTTTAGGATTCAACTTTAGGTGTTTTCAAACAAGTTTCATTGGCACACCAGGTTTTACAAGCGTAGGTGAAGATGTTTTCCTTTAAGGCTTAAAAAGAATGTGGAGTGCCTGGTAAATTCCTAAGAGTTGAACCTAAGTGATAGCTACTTGATGAGTTTATTTTATTTGAAGTGGTGCGGCCCAAACAACTCAAACAACTGGCCACAAATGCACCACTAAGTTAGGCACACAAAGATGGTTAACCTAGAATGATTTCTACTCTTTTATGTGTTACTTTATGTGTACCAGTTCCACAGATCAGAACCCGGTTGAGTAGAAACAAATCAATTCGGTTAAGTGCCTTTGAATGTGGGTGTACGTTGTGTGTTTGTTGAAAATTACCCCACAAAATTATCTTTTTATTTTTTATTTTTTATAAATGAAGGTGAAATGAATGTGAGTGAGAATCCAGACAACCAAACTATTTCTAGGATTTATGCAAACACCTAAGTTAATTGGAATTTGGATTTAATGTGGCGAATGAAATCTATGGAGGGGGAAAGAATGGGGGATAACTTACAAAACCTTCCATAACACTTTACTCTAATCTACCGCTTTTGCTCGTCTCAAAAGAGTACCTGCAATTACAATAAGAAAGGAGAAAAGTGAGGTAAATGATTTGTAAGTTACAAAATGCGAAGAGAAATCAAAGATCGTCGCCTCCCCGGCAACGGCGCCAAAATGTTGAACATGCGAATGGCTATGCTAACGTATTTGGTTTTGGAAAACCTGTCGTTGTAGCTTGAAAGCGACGAATTCGTATTCAACAAATAAAATTTATACCGAAATTGAAATTCCAGGTCGAACACAGGAAGGCAGACGTTTGACGTTTCTTTTTATTTGTCACGAAGTGATTCAATTTAAAACTATCTAATTATTTACAATAAATAGAAGAGAGAGAGAGAGAGAGGGTAAGAAAGAGAGAGAATATTACACATAGAAATCAAAATGAGGTGTAGAATAAACAAAAAATTTATCATTAAGGAGATTGTTCATTACAACTAGAAAGCATAAAATAATTGCACTAGAAAGCGATAAATTTACTCTAGAAAGCATTAAAAGAATGGAGGGAGAAATGTCCTCCTCGACGATCGCTTGGAGGACGAGTAGAACTACACTAAAAAGCAGTAAATCTATACTAGAAAGCAGTAAAAAGAATAGGGAGAGAGAAATCCTCCTCAATGGTCGCTTGGAGGACGAGCCGGATGGGACGACGCTTGGACGAAGGAGGACGAAGGTGATTTTTGCGTCGTTGGGCTGCAATCGTCGATCCGAATTCATCCGTGTGGTTGAATTTGTCATTTGAAGTGCGGATTTGCACCATCCTGGCCCTTGATCTTCTAGGGTTCCCCGATCACTATCTGATGCTACGGATGCCTGATTAGGGCGATCTTGGAGTCGTTGAACTCCAATCGTCGCCCTGATCACATCCATACGGTTGGATCTTCGATCTGAGACCCCGATAAAATGTTTGCCCTATCCAAGCACATAAAAGGAGACAATTAACCTCTATTTTATTCAAACTACTCTAAATGCAAGATGATGCATGTTATGCAATATTTATATCATGAAATGCAATTCTATGCTTAAGAACATGTATAAATAGACATCTTAAGTAGTGTAAATGTGCTTACATCAACAGGCATCCTTTGAAAACTTGGCATAAGCCGGGATGTGTTTGACAGTTTCGAGGAGCGGAATATTAATCTGTACTTTCTTAAAGATCTCCAAAATCTCCTCAGTTTCCACAACATCCTTCTTTTTCTTGATTGTTTCCAAGGCCTCAGGGTAGGGTGTCTAAATGTGGATTGGGTCTATTTCTGGGACCTTGGTTGGTGCCTCTTCTGAGTCGGGTATTTCAGCAAGTGATGTCTCGGGGAGAGTCGGCCATTTGGGATCCTGGGTTTTGGTGCTGCTTCTTAGGGTCACCGCATTCGCAGAGGCATTGGGGCCATGGGTTGATCCTTGAGAAGACGAGGACGAAGAAGCACCAAACCCAGGGGGTGTTTGTGGGGCTGGCTGGACAATGTGAGCCTGCCCGAGATTGCCTTGGAACCCTTGTGAATTGGGGCCTCTGTTAATTATGTTTCGCGGGTTCTGTTGTGGCTGGGAAGGTAGGGATCCTTGTTATTTACAGTCCAAGTGCTGGCTTAACTGTCCCTTTACCAAGGCCATTTCCTCTTGATGTTTTTGGTTCATGTCAGCCATCATCTTTATTAGGGTGTCCATTTGGTTTTGTGGGGGAGGGGCTGCCCTATTTTGATTATATTGGGGTCTAACTGGTGGTCCTTGCTGATAGGGGGGAAAGTGTGGCTGCTGGTTTGGCCGGGGTTGGTTTTGGAATTGCGATGGTTTCTGGTTTGTCCAACCAAAGTTGAGGTGGTTACGCCAGCTGGTGTTGTAAGTGTTGGAGAAAGGGTCAGGTTTCGCATAACCTTGGATAGTTTGCACATCTTCAAGGATAGCCGATGTTGATGAAGAGGGAAGGGAATAATCAACGGTTAAGGGAGCAAAGGTCCCTCCCTGGAACGTGGTCAGGGGTTGTTCCAGGTTCAGTTGGGTTAAGTGCTGGACCAAGTCAACATTATGCACTCCCTTTGCTAGGGAGAAAGTCTGTAAGGGGTTCCTGGTATGGTTCAGTAGCTCATCAATCTTTTTGTCCACCAATTCCACTCGATCCAATTTCTTGGCAATGATGTCCATGTCAACCATTCCAGAATTTGCTTGTACTTCATAAATCCCACCACGGGGTTGACTGGACCTGTTGAACTGGGTCATGGAGGTATTGTTGAGTGAATTTTTGCTTATAGACTCAAAGAGCTCAAACGCTCTCTCCTCGCCCTTGTTTAGGAAGTTTCCCCCGCATGAGGCATTGACGAAGTTTCGTAGGTTGCTGTCTAGACCATAGTAGAAAATCTAGGCCAATTGCCACCTTGGTACTTCGTGGTGTGGGCATTTCCTCAAGAGTTCATTAAATCTTTCCCACGCCTCATGAAACTGTTCCCACCCTGGAGTGTAAAGGTAGTAATAGCTCTTTTGAGGGCATTGGTCTTTCCTATGGGGAAGAATTTCTTTAAAAATGCATGCCTCAGTTCTTCCCAGGTGGTGATGGGTCTACCTAGGGTTCTAAGCAAGTGAGAAGCCTTGTCTCTTAGTGAGAAGGGAAACATCTTGATTAGGACAATGTCAAGGCTAATGTTCCTAGGTTTCACAGTTCGTGCTATGCGGTCGAGATCCTCTAGATGCTGGAAGGGGTCCTCATTTGAGCTTCCATGAAAGTGGTTCTGGATCAGACTTAAGACAATCGGTTTCAGCTCAAAATCATCTCCCCCTTCGGGGATCCTAAGGTGTGGCTCGACTCTAATAGCGGAGGGGTTATAGAAATCGCAGAGGGGCCTCGATTGATCCTGAAATGGTGGTATATCGAGTGGTGGTTGCCCTTGTATGCCTTGGAAAGGTGGTGGTGGTTGTTCTTGTGGGTTCTGTAACTGTCATATGGCTTGCATGATGGTGTGGATTTGTTGTTGCTGAAGTCGGTGGTTTGCATAAATTTGGGCTTGGATGATGGCCATTGTGTCTGGTGGGGTTTGATCCTCAGCCTCATCTACCCTAGGTTCAGCCATGTTCCTAACAGAATCACATCGCCTAGATTCCTGCCCCAAAACACACAACTTGGGATGCAGTGAGCGTCTCCCGTGCATACACTAGAGAAGAACAGGAGGGGATGCGGAGAGCGACAGATGCGAGAAATGTGTTTCAATCAAGCAAACAAGCCTAGTTCTTATGGTGTATTCCTTAGGAGACCTAGAAATCTCACAAAGGGTGATTAAGTCCGTAAGCATTGGACTCTCCTTCCCAAGGCTAATCTGGCCAGGTTGATTACGAGGGGATTGCAGGGAAGGTTCTTCCTTTGGCTTGGGCCTCCGATTTCGTAGACCCCACAACCACGGTCGTTTGACACTGCCCCACAGCTTAGTCACCAGATTCTACCAAGGGAATGAAAGCCAAGTGCCCAACGAACAAAACCTTGCCTTTCGAGACTTAACTTAGTCCTGCCTAGGGCACATCTACTCAGTTTTAAAGGGCTAGGATAGTGCTAGTGCTAGGGTTATGTGATGAGGCGTTGATTGGGGTGGTTCCTCTTAATTTTTCACTTTCAAGGTGTGTGCTTCTATCAAAACATGATTTTCAAGCAAGGATTTTTAAGATGTGGTGTCTTTAGTGTTTCATCCTTACTTTAGTGATTTTTAGGGTTGACGTGTCTTAATGTTTTCAGACAAGTTTCAGTGGACACGTCAAGTTCTGCACACAATTCGGTGAAAGTAGATTTCCTTTTATTCTGTAGAGGCTCTAAAATCCTAATGTACTCATCCTAATGATCATGCAGCTTCTATTAGATTAGTTGGTTTTAGGGTTGAGTGGTGTGGCCCAGGTCAGCTCATGGTGGCTTCGCAAACACCACGCAAAAATAGAAAAGAACACTCCAAGAATTTATTCAGAATGTTAGAGTGTACATTTTTTTGTTGGGTGATGTGTTAAGGATGTGGGTCAAGCAATCATACACCACGCCAATTTTTTCAATTTTTACACTTTTTTTATTTTTTCATGGAAGCAAACAATCATAAGTGAAGAATTACTCACTATCGGTCCTTGTTGCACCTACTCCCTTGTTACCGTCGTGGGATGCGTCGCTTCGCCGTCCAAGCGCCGAATTCCTGCAACCATCAAGTAAAAAGGAAAACAGGGCATTAGACGATGTGAGAATGGATGTGGAATGGAAGTGACAAAACAAATCCGTTGCCTCCCCGACAACGGCGCCAAAAATTGACGTGCTCTTGTGCGTGTGTATTAAGAAGTGTCGTTATAGTCGAACTTGCAACGTCGGTTTCAAAGTAAGGAAATGGAGGTGAGTCCGAGTGTCAGTCTCAGGGAGGCGTGAAAATCGAATTTTTCTTATCACTTGTCATGGAAATTGCGGAGTTTTGCTTGCAAAAGGTGCGGTTGAAAAGCGAGAGAGAGCGAGAGATTAGGGTTAGAGTCGTTTCTTTGCTTGAACATGCAACTTAAATAGGAAATCAACTAAACATTGAACGGAAAGTAACTTCATTAATCATGCAGCTTTAGTTCATAGCTTACAACATTAAATACATGCTTAAACAAAAGTAAGGGAAAGCTTAAAAGAGAGGAAAAGAGAGAGAGAGGGGAGAGTGACGAGGTAGCCACGGCGGTGGAGAAGGCTCCGTCGGCGGCTCGTCATATCCGGCGATTACAAGAGGGCTGATAAACGCCAGTTTATCATCATTATTATGCATTAAAACAAACCTAGCTCTTAGGATTTTACTTCGCAAACGGGTTTTTGGGCTACATTTAGGCATAAAATAGGTTAGGCATGCATTGCATTTTTTATTGTCTTTTTAGTATGTTTTTGTGAGTGTTAGGGATGTACAGATATATAGATCCCTAAAACCCTAGCACTCAAGAAGGCAAATGGTGAAGGAGAAGCCCAGACTAGCTGGAACTTAGCCTAATCCAGCTCACCTCAGCTTGATCCAGCTCACCTCAGCTTGATCCAGCTCACCGCAGCTGGAACCTAGCTTACTTAAACTAGGGTTAGCTCATCCCAACTCCATTCAGCTAATCTCAGCTGGATGGCAGCTCAAGAGAGTTCATCTTAGCTCACCCTAGCTCAAGTCAGCTCAGATCCAGCTCAACTTAGCTGAGTCTAGCTCATCTCAGCTCCCACTAGTCCACAGGGAGCTCTAGCTAGCTCAGCTAAGTTGACAGGAGTTCACCCCAGCTCAGATCCAGCTACATCCAGCTCCACTCAGCTCCAGCCAGCTGAAGAAGAACTCATCCCAGCTCAGGAAGCTCAAGTCCAACTCCCGGGGACTCAGCTTAGCTCAACTCAGTTGAGCTAAGCTACCTTAGCTGCCTCAACCAGCTTGATTCTCCCCGGGAGCACCAGACCTAGCTCACCTCAGCTCATTTTGGTAGAAGCTAGCTCACTTTAGCTTGGCTTAGCATCTAGCAAAGAACTAGCAAGCTAAGCCAGCTAGAGTGGCCCCATGCCAGCCTCTTCAGCAGCAGCCAGCTCCAGCTCCAGATTTCTCCTCCTCAGCTCCTTCCTCCAAACCCTAGCTCCATTACCTTCTCCTCTACTCCTCCATTAGCTAAGCTAGCTTATCTTAGCTTAGCTTAGCTTAACTTAGCTATGCTCCAACTTCCTTGGCTTGTACCACCCCAAAAACCTACCTACCAACTCCACCCAACTAGCTCCACCTAAGCTCCACATAAGCTAACCTACTTGGCACCAACCTAACCTACCCACCACCTCCAAAAGACACCTAAAAGTGGCGCCAAAAACTACCCATAACCACCCCTTAATGGCACCACTTTTCCCTCCAAAATCTCCCCTCATCTCCACCACACAATCCCCCTTGAACCCATCTCCACCATCCACCTAACCCCCCTTCTAGAAGACCCCATGTTGGCGCCAACATGGTGGTGTCTCTCCACCACCAAAAGACACCAACACCACCATAACTACCCCCTTTAACACCCCTTGAGTTGGCGCCAACTCTCCTTAGCCATAGGATCACCAACCACCTCCATTCTTCCATCCTAGCCTTCCATTTCAAGGGGCACCTTAACCCCCCATCCTACCCTATAAAAAGACCACTACCCACCACCATTCAAGTCATCCTTGGCTAGCAATTTCACTCTCATATTCCACCAAGAAGCCCACGTCCAAGAGAGAAGAAGAAGAAGAAGATTAAGGGGATATTCTGTCCCCTTGGTGCCTTCCCCTCTTCCCTTCTCTCTTGGGTCATGCCAGCCAAAGGAGAAGCCAGGCAAGGAAGATCTTGGAGGAGATCTTGAAGGTGGTCCACGCCACCTTGGAGGAGTTCTTGAGGGTGGTGCACGCCCACCCCTTGGAGAGAGCATTGAAGGTGGAAGCTTCCACCTTGGAGGAGCTCTCAAGGAAGGAGAAGAAGGAGGCTCTCTTTTTAAGCCAAGGAGCAGCTAGGCTTGGAGCAAGAAGACTCCCTTCTTCACCATTTTTTCAAGAGGATTTGTGTTTCTTTTCTTGCTTTTAGATTGTTTAATTCTAGTAGAAGCATTCCTCTACTTGTCCTTGAAAAGAACACTCATTCTACTCAATCAAATTGCCTTCTTTTAGCTTTTTATTGCAGTTGTTTTTGGTTCTAGCACTTGTTTCACCTCTTCTTCCTAATTACCCTAGGCCTCCACTTGCCTAGAGTGAGCTTAGGAAGAAGATATTTCTATCTTTTAGATTTTAGTTAATCATTTGTAGGTGTTAGTTCTTTTCGCTACAATCTACAGTTTGCCCTCATCTTTTCAAAATACAAAAAAAAAAATTACATATTGAAAAATATCAAAAAGAAAGTTGAGATCTATCTGTAAGCAAGAGGATTAATTTTGCAATTTTTTCCTCCTTGGACGACCCTAGATACTCCCATACCTAGGATATAAATTTAAAAGCGAAAGCGGATTCGCGTGTTACAACGACGTTAAAAAATCGCTTTTATAAATCACGCATATTTCTCAATCAAGGGCCTAAAGCTAGTTAAGAGAGGGGTAGAGTAGTTGCAAGGGAAGTGAATGCCTTGAATGAGTGGTTGGAGGGGGTTTAAATAGGGAGAAGGGCTTTCTAAAAGAAGAAGGGGCCTTAGTGACGTTCGGGACGTCGCTAAAACCCTTCCAAAAGCATCGGTGAAGCCCTCCAACCTGCCGGTCATGCGCCCGCGCCGTTCTTCTTCGCGCCTGATCCGTGGCCGCTGCGTGAGAGCCGTCCGATTGAAGATCGGCGACTGAGATCCTCCCTTGGGCGCGCACGTGCACGAGGGCGTTGTCGCCTGGCGTGCGCGAGCGCGTGGGGGCTCGCTGTCTGAGGGTGCATCGCGTGGCGCGATCTCGGTCGCTCGCTGCTGATTGGGCGACCCAATTTTGCCGCACGCCTCTCCGTCTTCGATTCTTCACCCTGCGCAGCTCGAACCCGTGTCGCCTGTGTGCGGGTGTGTGCGCTCACCGCTGCGCCACGCTCGCTACTTTGTCGCGGTGATAGCGAATAGGCGCGCGGTTCTCGGTCGTTCGATCGAAGATCGACGGTCGAGATTTGATCTTAGCTGAAGGAGGAAGTGGCATGCGGTGAGCGGGGGGCGATGTGGCGCAACGAGGGCCGTTGATCATCAGATCAACGGTCAGAACTTCTTGGGCCCATTGTAGGAACTTCGGATGTCGGATTTGGCCGATCTTGAGTTTGTTGGATTTCGTTCGTTGTTTTGAATCCATACGTGCGGTCCGATTGTTCATCTGAGGCCTACTTTGACAAGTTTACACAAATGGCCATTAATACAGTTTTATAAGCAATCTTGGTATTTGATGCATGCGATGCTCCTATTCTACTTATGTTGTGCCTTTTATTCTTAAGATGGACCCTATTTAACAGAATTATCACCCCCATATGCAGTGTTATCAATTACTTGGATACTTTGCCACTTGTCAATAGGAGGAAATATACTAAGATCTTAATCTACAAAGACTAAGCAGCACCGGGGTGTCTACCAAAATATGAATCACCTGAATCCTTGCTTTAATGTATATATATATTTCTTATTTTTAGATTTTTTGGAGTTAAGAGTGTGTTGGTAACTTTTTACAGCTACCCAACCCACCCAAAACTTGGACAAAACTCTAAGTGCTAAGCATCTTGGTGTGAGGATTGTGATAGATTCACTCAACGGTAATTTAGACAGACTTCGGGTTTCTACTCCCCTAGGTGACCGGAAGAGGAAGTGTTTTGCCTGAATGTGTATTTGTTTGATCGGTAACTTTCTCCCTATGTTTGTTTTAATTGGGGTCAACACAAGGATTTTTCCAGTGCATATCTCCCCGGCTTGCTCTACTTCCATGCTTCTTCCTTAAGTGTTTTGGTTCTTTTTGTGCATTTACTGAGTTGGGATCTGGACAATCGACCAATGGGTTATTACCCATGATCACTTGCCAGCCATACTCGTGCGGTGAAGTATGGTTTATTTTGTTCTCTTTTTTTCTTCTTTTTTTTTTTTATTTGGTAGGTGGCTTCCCTGATCTCAAATTTACCTAGAGGCAATAAAGAGGAGGTGGTCCCGTGGCTAGGCTCTGGACAACCTGCCAATGGGCTGTTACCCACGACAACTTGCCGCCATACCACCCCAGAGGGTTCATTAGCTACCCAATTTCTGTCAGAATCTCCGAGGAGTGAGTCTGTGCAAAAATGTGTGTAGATGCTTAAACTAAAAGTCCTGAGTTAGAGGGTGAGTTGATAAGTCGTATACTTATCACCTTATTCAGTTAGTGGATTAGAGTAGCTTAAGGTTATAAGGATTTGAAGCAAAATTCATATTTTAATGGACACCGGGGCTGATTAAGTCTGAAGGCCTGAAAAGTTTAAGTGTTTAAGTTCTTTCCGTATTATTTTCCACTATTGACAAATTTCTAATGCCTAATTTTTTCTTCCTAAATTCATTTTTTTTTAAATTTAATTTTATTCTATTCAGACTGATTAAATGAGCTCAGAATCATGCAATTTACCACCCCCCAATGCTTAAGTTGGACAATGTCCTCATTGACAAATACATGGATGCAACAGGGGTTAGAAAAGATATTACCTGAGTGACGTAGAATACCTGATCAGTCTGAATCCTCTGGGTTGCCTCCCAGGAAGCGCTGAGTTTAACGACTCTAGCTGGGCGGTGCTTCGTGTCGTCCCTCAATGAGGGTGACACTCTCCTTTGGGGGAACCTGGGCTAGGAAGTGTTTCAATCTCTGGCCATTGACTGTAAAAGTGTGCCCAGTATTCGGATCAGCGATTTCAACCGCCCCATTGGAGTGGGGCTTGACCACCTAAATGGTCCTGTCCACTTGGACCTGAGCTTCCCTGGAAAGAGTTTTAGGCGGGCATTGAAAAGCCAGACTTGCTGGTTAGGCTCAAAGGTCTTTCTATGGATGAGTCGGTCGTAGACAGCTTTCATTTTCTCCTTATACAGCCGACTGTTCTCAAAGGCGTCCCGACGAATTTCTTCGAGCTCAGAGAGTTGGAGCATCCTCTGCGCATCGGCTAACTGGGAATCCATGTTACACTGCTTGACAACCCAATAAGCCCGGTGTTCCAATTCGACAGGAAGGTTGCAGGCTTTGCCAAAGACCAGGCGATAAGGCGACATGCCTATCGGGGTCTTGAAAGTGGTCCTGTATGCCCACAGGGCATCATCCAATCGTATGGACCAATCCTTCCTGTCAGGTCTCACAGTCCTCTGTAGAATGTTCTTGATTTGTCTATTTGAGACCTCGGTCTGCCCATTTGTTTGCGGATGGTACGGGGTAGCGATGCGGTGGTTAACCCCGTATTTTCTAAGTAGGTCACAGAATTGGGAGTGAATAAAATGACTTCCACCACCACTGATCATGGCCTTTGGTATTCCAAATTGGGAAAAGATATTTTGCTTAACAAAGTCCATGATAGTCTTATGATCGCATCGGCGGGTGGCGACGGCTTCAATCCATTTAGAGACATAGTCTACCGAGACTAGGATGTACTCAAAGTCGTTGGATGGTGGAAAGGGACCCATAAAATCAATACCCCAAATGTCAAAGATTTCGACAATCAAAATGGGTTGGAGGGGCATCATATCTTTTTTGGTCATGGTCCCTAGTGTTTGGCAGCGAGAGTAAGTCTTGGAAAAGTTGTGTGCATCCTTAAATAGGGAAGGCCAGTAAAATCCGGGCTGCAGAACCTTGGCAGCCGTTTTCTTTCTTGAGAAGTGGCCACCACAAGCTTGGTCATGACAAAAAGATAGCACACTCTAAACTTCGTCCTCAAGGATACACCTCCTGATGATCTGGTCGGCACAGAGGCGAAACAGCATGGGATCATCCCAGAAATAGTGCTTGGCCTTGGCCAAGAACTTGTCCCGTTGCTGTCTGGATCAGCTGTGCGGGGTCTATCCTACAACCAGGTAGTTGACATAGTCAGCATACCAAGGCAGTTTCTTGTCTTGCACAGCCAAAATGTGTTCATTGGGAAAGGTGTCAGATAAAGGTAGGGAGGGTCCAATGTGGTCTAGGTGAAGTCTATATAAGTGGTCAGCCACCACATTCTTTGATCCGGCTTTGTCGTGGATTTCCAGGTCAAATTCCTACAAGAGCAGGATCCATCTGATGAGCCTGGGCTTCACGTCCTTTTTACCTAACAGGTGTCGGATGGCTGAATGGTCAGTATAGATGGTCACGTGGGATCCCAGCAGGTAAGATCGAAACTTCTCAAGTCCGGAAGCTGCAGCGAGCAATTCTTTCTCTGTGACCGTATAATTTCGTTGTACCTCGTCCAACGTCTTGCTTGTGTAGTAGATTACCACAGGTTTCTTGTCTTGTCTTTGTCCCAGGACAGCGCCTTTGGCAAAATCTGATGCATCACACATAATCTCAAAGTCCTGGGTCCAACCTAGGGGCTGAAGTACAGGTGCTATGAAAACTAAGTCCCGGAGGGTGTGGTAAGCCTTGATGCAATCAGAGGTCATGTGGAATAAGGCGTCGTTGGCTAGAAGGTCGGTTAAGGGTTTGGAAATCTTAGAGAAGTCTTTGATGAACCTTCGGTAGAAGCCAACATGTCCCAGGAATGAACGGATCTGCCAGACCAAGCTAGGCGGAGGAAGTTTGGAAATCAAATCAACCTTAGCCTGATCCACCTCAATGCCCCTATGCGATATGATGTGACCAAGGACGATTCCTTCTTGAACCATGAAATGGCTCTTTTCCCAACTTAACACCAAATTAACCTCGATACATTGTTTCAGGATTTTCTCCAAGTTGCTCAAACAATGGTTGAATGAATTCCAAAATACAGAGAAATCATCCATAAAGACCTCCAGGTATTCACCCACCGTTTCTGAAAAAATGGCTAGCATACAACGCTGGAAGGTAGCAGGTGCGTTGCATAACCCGAACGGCATTCGATGGAATGCAAACGTGCCGTACGGGCAAGTGAATGTGATCTTCTCTTGATCTTCAGGAGCAATTGCGACTTGGTTATATCCTGAATATCCATCTAGGAAGCAAAAATACTTTTGCCCTGCCAATCTTTCAAGGATTTGGTCAATGAATGGCAAGGGGAAATGATCTTTCTTGGTTGCTTCATTGAGTTTCCTATAATCAATACACACCCGCCATGTGGTGGTGGTGCGGGTGGGGATGGATTCGCCATGCTCATCGGTAACAACGGTGAGCCCAGCTTTCTTCGGAACCACTTACGTGGGGCTCACCCAGGGGCTATTAGAGATGGGATAGATGATGTCGGCGTCAAGCCACTTGATAATTTCTTTCTTAACGACCTCCCGCATATTTGGGTTTAACTGTCTCTGCATCTTGCGGGAGGGTCGTGCCCCGTCTTCTAGGTAAATCTTATGAGTGCAATAGGTGGGGCTAATTCCTCTTAAGTCTGAAATGGTCCATCCAATGGCGGCCCGATGTTTTGAAAGGGTCGCGGTCAACCTGAGTTCTTGATCCTTGGTTAGATGAGAGTTAATAATCACACGGAAGGTTTGGTCAGGTCCCAGGAAGACATACTTAAGATTCTCAGGTAGTGGCTTTAGTTCGGGTGCGGGTGGAACAACAGTTGAAGGAAAAGGGAAAGGCGGGAGTTGATCAACATCAATCTCCTCAACTGGTGTTGTTTGATGGTAATCAGCCCTACAGAGGTCCATAGGCAGCGATGGTGATGGGTCAGAACAGTCGTTACAGGATTGGTGGTCTAAGACAGAACTAAGGATGAGGCATTCTTCGACCAAAGGTTCCGCGAGATCATGTTCCTCAACACAATTGCAATCAAAAGACTTGGTCACTTGGAAGATATCCAACTGCATTTTCTTGTCTCTGAAGGCGATTTCCATACATCCCGTGTCACAATCAATGTTCGCCTTAGCCATAGCTAAGAAAGGTCTACCTAAGATTATGGGTGCATTCTGTAGTTTTTCAGGGACTTCCATGTCGAGCACCAAGAAGTCGACCGAAAAATAGAAGTCCTTGACCCTCACAATCACGTCCTCGACCCCCCTTCGGGGTCTTCACAGATCTATCCGCCAACTGGATGGCGACAGGTGTGGGCGTCAACTCTCCGAAACCAAGTTGGTGGTACAGGGTTGTTGGAATCAGATTGATGGAAAGACCTAAGTCCAGGAGTGCTCTATTAAATGTCATGTCCCCGATATTGCAGGATATCAGGGGCGCTCCCAGGTCAGTTCTCTTGAGCGGAAGGTTGCTTGATATTACGGAACTTGCTTGCTCGGAGAGCACAACCTTCCTAGGTGCTTGAGGTCTTGGCTTACGTTTGAGAGTACATGCATCCTTTAAAAACTTGGCGTAAGCCGGGATGTGCTTAATGGCTTCGAGGAGCAGAATATTAATCTGAACCTGCTTAAAGATCTCTAAAAGTTCCTCAATTTTCCTAACACTTTTCTTTTTCTTGATTGTTTCCAAGGCCTCAGGGTAGGGTGTCTGAACATGGATAGGATCTATTTCTGGGTCCTTGGGTTTTGGTGCCTCTTTTGAGTCGGGTATTTCAGCTGGTGAAGTCTCGGGACGAGTCGGCCATTTGGGATCCTGGATTTTGGTGTCGCTTCTCAAGGTTACCGCATTTGCAGAGGCATTGGGACCATGGGTTAATCCTTGAGAAGACGAGGATGAAGAAGCACCAAACCCAAGGGATGTTTGTGGGGCGGGTTGGACCATGTGAGCCTGCCTGGGATTCCCCTGGAACCCTTGCAAATTGGTGCCTCTGTTAATCATGTTTTGCGGGTTCGGTTGTGGCTGGGAAGGCAGGGATCCTTGTTGTTTACAGTCCAATAGTTGGCTTAACTGTCCCTTTACTAAAGCCATTTCCTCCTGATGTTTCTAGTTCATTTCAGCCATCATCTTTATCAGGGTGTCCATTTGGTTTTGCGGGGGAGGGACCGCCCTATTCTGATTATATGGGGGTCTAACTGGTGGTCCTTGCTGATAGGGGGCAAGTTTGGTTGCTGGTTTGGCCTGGGCTGGTTCTGGAATTGAGGTGGTTTCTGGTTTTTCAAACCAAAGTTAGGGTGATTACACCAGCCGGTGTTGTAAGTGTTGGAGAAAGGGTCAGGTTTAGCATAACCTTGGACAACTTGTACATCTTCAAGGATAGCAGATGTCGAGGGGGAGGGAAGAGAGTATTCAAGGGTTGAGGGAGCAAAGGTTCCTCCCTGGAACGTGGTCAGGGGTTGCTCCAGGTTCAGTTAGCTTAAAGGCTCGACTAGGTCAACATTGTGAGCTCCCTTTGTTAGGGAGAAGGTATGTAACGGGTTCCTGGTCTGGTTCAGTAGCTCATCTATCTTTTTATCCACCAATTCCACTCGATCTAATTTCTTGGCAATGATATCCATGCCAACCATTCCAGAATTTGCTTGTACCTCATAAATCCCACCACGGGGTTGACTGGATCGATTAAACTGGGTCATGGAGGCGTTGTTGAGCGAATTTTCGCTCATAGACTCAAAGAGCTCAAATGCGCTCTCCTCATCTTTGTTTAGGAAGTTCCCTCCGCATGAGGCATCGACGAAGTTTCATAGGTTACTGTCCAGACCGTGGTAGAAGATCTAGGCCAATTGCTACCTTGGTACTTCGTGGTCTGGGCATTTCCTTAAGAGTTCATTAAATCTTTCCCGCAACTCATGGAACTGTTCCCCACCCTCGAGTGTAAAGGTAGTAATGGCTCTTCTGAGGGCATTGGTCTTTCCTATGGGGAAGAATTTCTTTAAGAATGCATGCCTTAGTTCTTCGTAGGTGGTGATGGGTCTACCTAGGGTTCTAAGCCAGTGAGATGCCTTGTCTCTCAACGAGAAGGGGAACATCTTAATCAAAACAATGTCAAGGCTAATGTTCCTAGGTTTCACAGTTCGGGCTATCTGGTCAAGATCCTGTAGGTGTTGGAAGGGGTCTTCATTTGAGCTTCCATGGAAGTGGCTTTGAATCAGACTCATGACATTTGGTTTTAGCTTAAAATCATCTCCCCCTTCGGGGATCCTAAGGTGCGGCTCGACTCGAATAGCGGAAGGATTGTAGAAATCGCGGAGGGGCCTAGGTTGGTCCTGGAATGGTGGTAGATCAGGTGGCGGTTGCCCTTGTGGGCCTTGGAAAGGTGGTGGTGGTTGCCCTTGTGGGTTTTGCAACCGGTGTATGGCTTGCATGATAGTGTGGATCTGTTGCTGCTAAAGCCGGTGGTTTACGTTAATCTGGGCTTGGATGATAGCCATTGTGTCTGGTGGGGGTTGGTCCTCAACCTCATCTACCCTAGGTTCAGCCATTTTTCTAGTAGAATCAAGTCGCTTGGATTCCCGTCCCAAAACAAACAACTCGGGATGCAGTGAGCGTCTCCCTTGCATACACTAGAGAAGAACAGGAGGGGATGAGGAGAGCGACAGATGCGATAAGTGTGTGTACAACTAAGCAAATAAGCCTAATCCTTATGGTGTATTCCTTAGGGGACCTAGAAATCTCCAAAAGGGTGATCGAGTTCGTAAGCACTGGACTCCCCTTCCCAAAGTTAATTTGGCCAAGTTGATTACGGGGGGATTGTAGGGAAGGTTCTTCCTTTGGCTTGCGCTGCCGGTTCCATAGACCCCACAACCGAGGTCGTTTGACGCTGCCCCGCAGCCTAGTCACCAGATTCTACTAAGGGAATGAAAGCCAAGTGCCCAGCGAACAAAACCCCGCCTCTCGAGACTTAACCCAGTCCTGCCTAAGGCACGTCTACTTTGTTTTTAAAAGGGCTAGGATAGTACTTGTGCTAGGGTTATTTGATGAGGTGTTGATTGGGGTAGTGCCTCTTAGTTTTCCAATTTCATTGTGTGTGCTTTTATCAAAACATGGTTTTCAAGCAAGGATTTTTTTTAAGATGTGGTGTCTTTTAATGTTTCATCCTTACTTTTGTGTCTTTTAGGATCGACGTGTCTTAATGTTTTCAGACAAGTTTCAGTGGGCACGTCAAGTTTTGCACACAATTTGGTGAAAGTAGATTTTCTTTTGTTGTGTAGAGGCTCTAAAGTCCTAATGTACTCATCCTAGTGATCATGCTGCTTCTATTAGATGAGTCGATTTTAGGGTTGAGTGGTGCGACCCATGTCAATTCAAGGTAGCTTCACAAACACCACTCAAAAAGAAAGAAGAACACTCCAAGAATCTTAGATTATTCAGAATGTTAGAGTGTATTTTTTTTTATTGGGTGATGTGTTATGGATGTGGGTCAGGTGATCATGCACCACGCCAATTTTTTTTAGTTTTACCATTTTTTTAGATTTTTAAGCAAGCAAACAACCATGGGTGAAGAAATACTCACAACCGGTCCTTGTTGCGCTTACTCCCTCGTTACCGTCATGAGTTGCCCCTGTTTCGTCGTCCAAGCACTGAATTCCTGCAACCATCAAGTAGAAGGAGACAAGGTGTTAGACGATATGAGCATGGATGTAAAATGAAAGTAACAAAGTAAATCCGTTGCCTCCCCGGCAACGGCGCCAAAAACTGACGTGGCGTGGGATGCGTATGTTTTAAAAGAGTCATTATAGCTTGCACTCGCAACATCGATTTTAAGTGATGAAATGGACGTGAGGCCGAGTGTCGATCTCAGGGAGGCGTGAAAATCAGATTTTTCTTGTCATTAATGTCACGGAAATAACGGGTTTTTTTTGCTTGCGAGAAATCGTGGGTGAAAAGCGAGCGAGATAGAGAGAAAGAGAGAGAAAGAGAGAGAGAGAATAGGGTTAGAATTTCTTCATTCACACATGTAACTTTAAACATAAAAGGGGGCAAGTAACTAGATAGGAAACAACTTCATTTGACATGCAACTTTAGTTTATAATTACAACACTAGATAAATGCTTGAACATAAGTAAAGTAAAGCTTAAGAAAAAGAGGGAAAGTGAGAGAGAAGACGGCGAGGTAGCTACGGCGGAGGAGGGGGGCTCCGTCGGCGGCTCGTCGGCTCCGACAATTACAAAGAGGGCTAATGGTAGCTAGGAGTAGGGTAGAGCACTTGCAAGTGGAATTGAATGCCTTGAATGGGTGGTTGGAAGGGGTTTAAATAGGGAGAAGGTCTTTCCAAATGAAGAAGGGGTTTTAGCGATGTCCGGGATGTAGCTAAAACCCTTCCCAAAATGTCGGTGAAACCCCTTGCCCGGCGATCGCTCGCGCGCGCGTGTTCTTCTTTACGCTCAATCCATGTGCGTTGCTTGAGAGCCGCCCGATCGTAGATCGGACGGTTGATGCCGTGAGTGGGGCGCGCGTCTAGATTGCGCCCACGCCCCCTGCGTCATCACGGGCGTTGGCTTTGGACGTGCTAGATCGTGCCGTGTCGCTCCATCCGCGCCGTCCGCTGTTGATCAGGCGGCTCAATTTCCTCGGTGCGTGCCTTCGCCTTTGCATTTCCACGCAGCGCGATTCGATCTCATGTCGGCTGCGCGGGAGTAAGGCGGTCAACCGCTACGCTGCACCTGCTGCTTTGTCGCGGCGAGGGCAGGCGCGCGGGCAGCTCTCAACCGTTCGATTGAAGATCGACGGCTGAGATTCATCCTCCGGGTGAAGGTAGAAACAGGCGGTGGTCTGGATGCAGCGAGCGAGCGCCACGTGGCGCGCTGTGGGTCGTTGATCATCAGATCAACGATCAGAACTTCTTGGGCCCATTGCAGGGGCTCCGGATGTCGAATTTGGCCAATTTCGAGTAAGTTGGACTCTGTTCATCGCTCTGAATCCATCCGTGTGGTCCGATTGCTCATCTGAGGCCTATTTTGACATGTTCTTGTACACATGGCCGTTAATAATGCATTATAAGCAATCTTGATGTGCAATGCATGCGATGCTCCTATTCCTATTTATGATGTGTTATTTGTGCATTTTGCTCTTAAGATAAACCCCAATTGACAGTTTATCACCCCAAGATGCAGTGTTATCATACCCCCATTTTTTGGGTGTTGTGTATCCCCAAAAGAGCTTGGGTTGCCCATTAAGTAATTTTTGTTAAGTGTTAAGCATGAGTTAAAGCTCTAAAAAATGGCTAAGTGTGGATAGAATTGAATGCACAGTGATAAGAATGAAAGAAGAAGAGAAAATGAATTAAGTGAAGAGAGAAGAAAGGGAGAAGGTTAAATGAGTTAAATAAAATAGAGGAGAAGAAAGGAATTAAAGAAACAAAGAGAGAGTGCACATTGAGTTATTTGAAGATGAATTGAAGAAATGAGAAGGAAAAAGTGAGGCGTCTGATGATATCATTAGAAGTCCAACTTCTATTTTTTAAGTCGGTTGATGGACTTAATGGACGTCTGATAATCAAAGGTTGAAGGTTGAGAGAGAGAAAAGTGCTTGAGCTTTATTTTGTAATAAAGACATTTTGTATTCATTTTTGTTACATTTTTAATAATCATTCCTCTACTTTTGTCATTCATTGTAAATTATTCATGTACTTGCTCTTTTATTAATGGAATTATTGTAAGTTTTAATTGTTGAATTTCATGTGCAATTATTCATGTGCCTAACATATTTTAATATGATAATTAGTTAATTATTAACTTACAAAATTAAAATGGTGAATTAAATCACATTTATGCCTTCCAGTGAACGACCTGGATTCAACCAGTTAAAAGAAATAAAATCTAAAATGTTAGGTTAGCTTGACCCTATACTACAATTAACGACAACATCTTAATAATTCAAATTAATCTATTTTCATTCTTTTTGCGATTAATTAAGACTAATAACCTTAATTAACTGTATTGAGAATTGAATGATCACCCCCCAAACCACATAAATGGGGGAAGAAGAAAAACCAAGTCCGGCTGATTCGCTAGTGACTTCGGAACTCTAGCCGGGCTCTTCAGCCATGACTATCCAGCTGTACCCTAACGATGCTTCCAAGCTCGTAAAAGTTAGAGCAGATTTTGATCCCTCCGAAGTCCAGGAGTTGCTACTCTTATTGAGGACTAACGCGAACGTATTCGCTTGGTCCGCCAATGACCTGTCGGGGGTAGCCCGTCCCTGATTCAGCATCACCTCAATATTCAAGCTGGTGCTCGGGCAGTCAAACAGGCGCGTAGGCATAAGTCAGCCAAGCAATCGCAGGTGGCCGAGGCTGAAGTCCAAAAGCTCCTTGAAGTTGGCTTCATTGAAGAATCCTTGTACCCAACATAGCTCTCGAATGTGGTTATGGTGAAGAAAGCCAATGGAAAATGGAAAATGTGCATGGACTTCACCAGCCTCAATGAAGTCTACCCGAAGGATGAATTCCCCTTACTAAGGGTGGACGCTTTGGTGGACTCCTGCAGTGGTCAATCCCACATGTCCTTCTTGGACACCTACAGTGGGTACCACCAGATCAGCCTTGCTTCGACAGACAATTCTCATACCTCGCTTATAACAAATAGGGGTTGTTTCAGTATAGAGTCATGCCTTTTGGCCTGAAAAATGCCGGAACAACCTACCATTGCCTTGTAAATATGATTTTTTCTCATTTAATAAGAAAATCATTTGAAGTATACATAGATGATATGCTTATGAAGGGATCAAATTTCCCTTAACACTTAGAATTTTTGGTAAAGGTGTTTCAAGTTTTAAGGAACACCTACCTCCACCTGAATCCCGAGAAGTGTGTATTTAGGGTCTCAGTCGAAAAATTATTGGGTTCTTAGTTTCCAGTAGAGGAATCGAAGCCAACCCTGACAAAGATCTAGGCGATCATGACCCTAGAACCGCCAAGTACCTTAAAAGGGATGTAATTGTTAGTCAGCAAAATTGTCTCTTTAGGACGATTCTTATCTCGAACTTCTGACAAATGCCTTCCCTTCTTTGAGTGTATCAAAAAGGGCAAGGGCTACGCCGTCATCCATTAGACTCCTCATTGCCAGAAGGCTTTAGAGGAAGTAAAAAAAGCTCTCAAAAGTCCCCCCATCCTGATGCTCCCACACCTGGGAAATCTCTTTGCTTGTACCTGACGATGTCCATGTCCATTGTCAGTGCCGTCTTAGTCAACGAATGAGAGGGGTGGCAACGACCAGTGTACTTCATTAGCAAGACCTATCAAGGCGTAGAAGTTAAGTACATGATCATTGAGAAGCTCAGGCTAGCCTTGGTGACTACCTCTAGGAAACTATGCCCATACTTCTAAGCCCATACTATAATAATCCTGCTCGACTACCCCTTGTGGCAAATGTTACATATGCCCATCGGGTCAGCACGATAGATAAAATAGGCTATGGAGTTGGCGGAATCTGATGTTCAGTACTAGCTGATGAGATCAATCAAAGGGCAAGTCTTGGCAGACTTTGTGGCAGAATTTATAGACCTAGATGCCTCTCTCACTCTATCCTAGAAGCTGTATGTTGATGACTCATCTATGACAGCTGGGTCTAGGGCCGGCATAGCCTTGACCTCCCCAGACGGCGTTACTCATAAGTGCTCCATTAAATTGGTCTTCCCTGCATCCAATAATCAAGTAGAATATGAGGCGATGCTAGCCTGCATCCGGGTGGCCAAATCAAGAGACGTCTCCTCACTGGAAGTCTACACGGATTCCCAGTTGGTCGTCAATCAAGTAAATGGTGAGTACCAAGTTAGTGATCCAAACATGATCTTGGACTTCAGGGCAGTCTCGATCAAGCGGGTACCTTGATCTGACAATCCCCTAAGGGACACATTGGCTCGCTGGCTTCAACAATTCCTTTCAAGCAAGAGGAGGATATTTGTCTCCAAACTTTGAAGGAGTTGACAGTGCTTGCTCCTAAGATGTTCATGATAGAGTAATCCTCATCATGGACGATGACTATCATCACCTACCTGAACACTGGTGAGCTGTCCCTAAGGGAACCATGACCCAAGACGTTCCGCTTGAAAGCCTCTAGGTACACCTTGATAGATGAGCAATTATACAAGTGGGAGTTTTCCACACCCTTGTTGCACTGTCTTACAAAAGAGGAGGCATCTCAGGCTCTTCAAGAAGCCCATGGTGGCATTTGCGGGAACCATGAAGGATATAAGGCTCTCTTAGCCTGGCTATTCTAGGTAGGGTATTTCTGGCCCCAGATAAAGCAGCAACGTAAAGAGTTTGTGCGCAAGTGTGACAAGTACCAGTGGTTTGCTACCCTGCACCACTTGCCACTTGGAAAGTTAGTGCCTATCATGTCACCCATTCCCTTTGTAAAGTGGGGCATAGACTTCGTAGGTCCTTTTTTGCCAGCCCCAGCTCAGAAAAGGTTCATACTTGTGGCAATGTACTACTTCTCTAAGTGGGTTAAGGTTGAAGTCATGGCTAGTCCAACAGCCGATAGAGTTGTCTCCTTTGTTCGGAAAAACATCATAGCTCGGTATCAGATACCTCAACACATTGTCACAGACAATGGCACCCAGTTTGCTTGCAAAAAGTTTGAATAATTTTGCAACAGCTGGAATGTCCACTTATATTTCATGTTCGTGGGTCATCCCGAGCAAACGGACAGGCAGAGGTAACCAATCGTACCATCATCTTAGCACTGAAGCGACGACTAGATTCAGCTAATAGGAGATGGGTGGACAAGCCGCTGGATGTACTATGGGGCTATAAGACATGCCAAAGGACTACCATAGGTCACACACCATTCAGCCTGGTGTATGGCATGGAAGCCCGACTACCTATAAAAACAGTCCTCCCGACTTATCGGACACAACTCTATGATTTTGCCTCTAGTGACGACCAAGTCTTCCTTGCCTTGGACCTTGTGGATGAGCTAAGGGAGGAAGCATCTGAAGCAATGCTAAAGTATAAAGAAGCCACTGTGACCGCCTACAACAAGTGGGTGCACAAGAGGAAGTTCTCAGAAGGAGACTTAGTCTTACGCAAGGGTGAAGTCTCCATGCTAAATCATTCGAGAGGGAAGCTAGATGCCCCATGGGAGGGACCATATAAAATTTATAAGAACAATCAAGGCAACTTTTATGTATTACAAACCCTAGGTAGTAAAGCAATCCCATGTACTTGGCATGTAAGTAATTTACCCTTGTATCATGTATAGAAAGAAAAGACAATGAAAATAAAAAATTTTCTTTTTATTTCATTAAAAGTGTTGTCTGTTACATTCCTTGGGACCATTGCATTCGGCTTGTCCACAAAAAAGAATGAAAAGTTAACAAAGGGAAAGAAACAACAACACTCTTCACAACAGGTGGTTTCACTTTGAGTCTTCAAAAATAGCTGCTCCAAGAGTTGGAGGGGCTGATGAGATTGTGCGAGATGGGCTATCGGACGAACCCTGCTGGTCTACCTCCTCTTGAGGAGATGGCTAATCTTCATGCAGTTCAATAGGAGCCTTGTCCATGATCTATTCATCAGCTTTCTGTCGATCAAACTCGAACATGAATTGGTCCATGGACTAGGTGAATAGCCCCTCCACCGATGTCTTCTTGCCCCCCAACAAGGATTGCTCGGCTGCTAGGGTATATTTGTCTATCTCCTTTGAGATTGTCTCCCTTCTCTCCTCCATTGATGGATCAGAGGCAAAGAAGCCCATCACCGTCTCAGGGCTGAGCTCCAGCTGCGCCGCACTCTCCAGCTCTAGCACTTTCTTTCCCTTCTCCTCTACAAGCTAACGAGCCTTGGCGAGGTCGACTCTCAGGCTGTTCACAGCTGCCTCCACCTTTTCGTGGCTTGCCTTCAAACAAGCAAGATTCCTCTACATTGCTCACTCGGTGACAACCCATTTGGTAGCCATCTCAGTTGCCTCAATAGAGATGCTAGGACCCGCCATGTCCACTGGCATGCCCTCTCTCAGGATAGAGAAGATCCTGAGCTCTTCAACCTGTCATGAATAGTAGTTGGAGGATATGAGGCTCAAGGTCTTATATAAAAAAAAAAGAAATTGAAAGTTCAACGAAAAGAACATACCACGCGTGAACAGTAATAGAACATGTGATTGAAGTTCATTCCCCCTTGACAGGGGGTCGCCCAGAATAAGGCATCATTCAGGAGTCGGAGCACCTGTTGCTCTAGGTGGGGGGTACTGCTCGAAGCTCCCACCTAAATTGGCACCACCCGACTCGGCGCAGGGCCTTCACGAGCCTACTCCAGTACGGATCCCCTTGTGAACCCGACTAATTGGCCTATCATCCCCTGACCTCCACGGCCAGAGGGATCTACCCTTACCCTCATCCCCGTCGAGCTCCGCCTCAAGAAGCCCCCAGTGACAGCCATCTCCTGTGCCAGCTGAGCAAAGGCATCGATGGATGGGATGGGCGGAGTAGTACTCCCTGTCTGGGCCACCTCTGCCAGGTCCTTGAGTGGGGAGTCGCTCAGAATGATCGACTCCAGCTGGTAAGACGGAAGAAACAAGTTCATTGAACCCTCCTCCATCTCAATCCTGCCCAAGCTTGCGAAGGCAAGCCTCGTTGGTTCTCCTGTCAGGAGCTTTGCAGCTGGCCCCCTTTTTAAGCATTTTAAGGGAACTTCCGACGTTGCCTCCTCTTCGCCTGCTACCTCCTTCCTCTTTGCCCCATGCGAGTGAGAGGATTGACTCCCCTCGCCCTGCTCTTGAGGCCTTTCCTCCCCGTGCTGAGATTCGTGGTGGCTAGAGTTCCTGCCTTGGAGCTTGGGGGTATCCGAGCATGCAAACCGCCCAAACGCTATCACAAAGCAAATACCAAGTTAAGTAAAGGGTTGAGGAAATAAGCTTTCTAAAGCTATTATCCTCCAACTTACTTAACGTGGGTGATTGTAGCACCTTCATTCATCATAACTAACTAAAATTAGTTAAATTCAAGTTAAATGCTACTAAATAATCGTCTGAGGATCGTAATTCCGTACTTAACTGATTTGACAAGAAGATAGGAAAACATGGTTAATTATATTATTTTAACATTCAATCACAAATGAAAATTAACGAAGGGGTTGATCAGGAGTTAATTAAAGGTCAAATGAACTTAAAGAACCGATAAGTGGACTCATAACAAACAAATCAGGGTTTCACGCATTTCGAGGATTAAAACAGTATTGAAAATCTTAATTATCAACCTCATTCAAATTGAAAGGGTTATAGTAGAAATAAATTCAATCTAAAACTCTTAAAAATCATTGAAAAATATTCTAAGAGTTTTGGGGCCTTCACTTTGACTATTTGAACCCATTTTGACCAAAAATAGATATTCAAATGAGAATTTGCCCTAATTTGGGCTTCCGTGCAATTTATCCAGTCAAATGTGATCAAAACCAAAATCTATTTCACCAATAGATTCCTTGGATCCAAATTAAGTTAACACCAAAATTTGGGCCTAATCAGAGTCTATCTTGACTTAGTTTGCATTTAAGTCCCCAAAATACTATGCTCTACACTAAGATCCCTAGCTTTTACACTTTTCTTACAATCATGCCCCTAGCTTCTCATCTCTTTTGCAAACAGGTCCCTTCTACCATCGTCCTCCTCACGAACAGAGAAGGAAACTCGTAAACCTTGAGACCCAAAGTTGCTAACATCTAATTGAAGACTTGATTGAAGAAACTTCAATAAAAAATCGCCAAACATGACGAAATTGATCCCAAGATCAATCTCGATCCAATCAGTATCTTCTTGAGCTTCATCTCGATCAAAATTGCCTCCAGAAAGCTCTCGAAAGTCAAGCTCAAAAGGCGGCAATGTCACCTTCCAATTAGGAGTTTCATGGCAAATTTAAGAGAGGATCCACATCTGTATAAAGGAGTCAATGCCTACGTGCCCAATTCATCTTGTTTTTGGCGCGAAACCCTCCTCTTCTTCTTCCTTCATCGCCAATAACGATGACCTGGAGATTCTTCAACCATGTTCTTCAGCCGCTCCCACGCACAATAGGGAGAAGGATTCTCTTCCTCACTTCATCGTCGAACTTCTAAACACAAAACTTAGCCCAATTTCTTGTTCGTCAGCTCCATCCTCACCTCCTTCTTCCTCAACTCCGGCGTACCTCTAGCAAGCCTCCCCGAGCCTTCATTCTTCCAATAAAGTTAGGGCTTCTCTCTCTCTCTCTCTCCCATCCAATTATGTTTAAACCAAATTTCAGGATCAATCTCCCCCTCCTCCTTCCCCGACGTCGACAACACCTCCATTGACCACCTTCACCGTCGACCTGCTGATAAACACCAGTTTATCATTATTCTTATGCATTAAAATAAACCTAGCTCTTAGGATTATGCTTCGTAAATGGGTTTTTTGGTTGCATTTAGGCATAAATTAGGTTAGGCATGCATTGCATTTTGTATTGTGTTTTTAATGTGTTTTTGTGAGTGTCAGGGATAAACAGATTGCTAGATCCCTAGAACCTTAGCACTCAGGAAGGCAACTGGTGGAGGAAAAGCTCTCACCGGTAGGAACTCAGCTTGATCTAGCTCACTATAGCTGGAATTCAGCTCACCTGAATTAGGGTTAGCTCATCCTAGCTCCATTTAACTCATCTCAGCTGAATGACAGCTTAAGAGAGCTCATCTTAGCTCACCCTAGCTCAGGTCAGCTCAGATGCAGCTCAACTTAGCTGAGTCTAGCTCATCTCAGCTCCCATTAGTCCACAGGGAGCTCTAGCTAGCTCAGTTGAGTTGAGTGGAGTTTACCCCAGCTCAAGTCCAGCTACATCCAGCTCCACTCAACTCGAGCTAGCTGAAGATGACTTCATTCCAGCTCAGGAAGCTCAAGTCCAGCTCCCGAGGACTCAACTTAGCTCAACTCAGTTGAGCTAACCTACCTTGGCTGCCTCAACTAGCTTGATCCTCCCCGGGAGCACCAGACCCAGCTCACCTCATCTCATTATGGTAGAAGCCAGCTCACTTTAGCTTGGCTTAGCAACTAGCAAAGAACTAGCAAGCTAAGCTAGCTAGAGTAGCTCCATGCCACCCTCTTCAATAGCTACTAACTCCAGTTCAAGCTCCAGACTTCTCCTCCTCAGCTCCTCTCTTCAATCCCTAGCTCTAATACCTCCTCCTCTAGTCCATAGCTAGCTAAGCTAGCTTAGCTTACCTTAGCTTAGCTAGAAACTAGCTCCTTGGCCATCCACCACCTTCAACTCAACCCTAGCTAGCTCCACCAACTTAAGCCCTACCTAAGCTCACCTAAGCTAGCTATCCTACTGATGAGAACCTCATCATGAGCCATAACTAGCTCATTTTGACCTAATACAGACGATAAAAGCTTCTACATAACTCAAGGAAAGGCACAACTCAGAGAATTCTGAGTCTAAGAAGAAAATAAGTCATATGGGGTAAAAATGCAATTTTACCAGCACAATTTGCAAAAAGGGTAACTCAGGATCCAAACATAGGTCAAACTAACCTAATAAGAAGGAAAGTGGGATGATATGATTTGATAAGGGCTACAACAACTCCAAGGAATTAAATGACAATCTGTAACTCTAAAACAAACCCACTTCAATTCACGAGGTTTGAGGCAAAGCAAAGATCTACTAAACCCTCTAAAATTCATATAAAAATAATCTCTAGGGTTTAGAACATTCAATTTGGCCTTAGGAACCTATTTTGACCTACATTGAGAACATGCCCAATTAATGATTTAATTTGGGTTTTTACGTAAATTGGCCGGTCAAACAAGGTCTGACCTAGAAATAAAATTCACCATTAGAATCCTTAGGTCCCATTTAGTCATGCATAAAAACTTGAGCCTAAGAAGAGACCTTCTTGACTGACTTTGCATTTTGGTCCTCATCCATTACTTTTTGACCCTCAACTTTTGAAACCCTCGCATTTTGGCCCCTAATTCTTCATCATTTTTTGCATTTGGGTCCTCCCTGCAAAACCCTGAGCAGCGCCATGCTCCGGCGAGGCATGGCGCCGCGCAGGGTGAGGGTGACCCCCTGCCAAGACAACGGGGTGTTCCCTGCGACGTCTGCTGTTGCAGGGACACCTCCACGATCTCTGCCATCGCCCACACCTTCCGTGCGAATGCGCGGAAGGTATGGGTCACGATCTGGCCATCCTCCGGCAAGGGAGGCACGTCGTCTCCCTTCGCCCTCCTCTCTGATTTCGCCTCCATAAAAGTCGCCACCGTTTGCCGCATTCAGTAGCTCGATTCTGACGGAGAACCACCCACAACTTTCTTCTCTTCCCACTCCGGCAGACACCCAGCGAGCTCCGGCGAGCTCCCTTTCCTTTCCTCTTCGCTCTTCCACAAAACCAATGGAAGAGACTTCTTCCTGATTCTCCTCCGCGTCGCGCAATACCCGCGCGCGCTGCTTCAGCCCCGTCGTCGCCACTGTCCGCCCCCACTAGGTACCTTCTTCTCCGGCGACAGTCGACACGATTGCCGCCCTGCTCCTCCCCCTTTGTCCCTGCAAGTAGGTAATAGTTACTTCTCTTCCTCCCCTCTTTCTTTTCCCTATTTTAATTTGCTCAATCAAACCCTCGACTGACCCGACCACCATCATCTTCCATGCCTCCAGCCCACCTTCGGCGAGTCGCTCCCATCATTCCGCCACTCCACACGGCTCGCCGACAGACCCAAAACCTCTACCTCGTCCCACTGAACCATTTCAGCCCTTTCACTGCCACTCCTCACCTCCACATCACTCCCTCGAACAAACCCATTCCCCCGGCCACAGTCTGACCTAGGGCAGCCCCTACACGCCGCCCCACGCCTCGCCACCACCTGCACGAGCTTCGCCGCACTCCGGCGAAGCTCCCTGCACCTTCTGACTAGGCCGAGAGGCCGTATCTCAGTGAATAGGTTACCCGTCCTTCGCCGCCATTGCCGAATGGGTGAAGCTACTTCAACCTGCAGCTGCAGCTACGCTTCCGCCCAGGCCTGCGCTCCAGGACGCGCGGATTGCGACCACGCAGCTGCCCAGGCCTTCAGCTGAAGAGAAGGCCTAGCAACAGCCGCGAATGCCTGCAGCTTTCTCAGCTGCAGGCGCCGAATTGGGGTGGGACATTTAGTCCCACCTCGGAAGATCCTGAAGCCGCGCACCCCTTTAAATTATTTTTGTGAAATTACCTTATCGCCTCCGAACGCACCGAGGTGAGGTCTCATGCCCATTCACCCGCCCGGTCCGCGAGCTCACCACGCGGATTTGGCGGATCCGACCTGAACCTATCCTGAGCACTCCTCGCGCATCACCCACCTGCCGGTGCGCCTGGTCCCAGGTGCAAAGCCTGACCCGATTACCCGGCGGCTCTGGGAGAGCTATCCTACGAGCGAAGTCTTGAGAGGGAGAGAGACGTGCGGGTAGAGGGAAAGGGGTAGGTTTTGCTCTGTGCAGGCCGAGGAAGAGAAGAAGAAGAGAACAGGGTGCAGTGCAGAGAAGAAGAAGAAGCAGAAGAAGAACAGATAGCAAGATGGAGAAGACCGAAGGAAGAAGAAGGTGGAGCACTGTAGCAGCGGTGATTTAAGTCATCTGATTGGAAAATCAGATGATGCTCTGCAGAAGAAGGACTACAGAGAAAGAAGGAGAACGAAGAAGCCGTGCAGCTGAGCAAGGCAGGGGACCGCAAGAAGAAAAGCTCTGCAGCTGAGGCAGAAAGAAGAAAGAAGAAAAAAGAAGCTGAAGAAAGACAGAGCTGAAAGAAGAGAAGAAGACGAGAAGCTTTGAAGAAGAGAAGAAATAAGAAGACTGAAGGCAGAAGATCAAGGAAAAAGATCCAAGAAAAGAAGAAGATGAGCTAAGAGAGAGAAGAGAAGCCACAAGACTAAGATTTATTTCTCCCTCTCTCTCTTTTATTTTTGTAACAAAGAAACATTGTACTCCTAGAATACAACTTGCTCCCTGAGTTCGACCTCGGGAACTCTTTTTCCGAGTAACAAATTGTATTAAACTGGTAACCACTTCTCTATACTATACTACGACGAAATAATAAAAACTATAGGGGAGTCGCTTCTAGCCACCTACTCCAAGTTGGCGCCACTGATAGCGATTTTACGCGGTTTGTTAATTAGGTCGTTGTAACGCGTAAATCCGCTTTCGCTTTTAAATTTATATCCTAGATAGGGGAGTATCTAGGGTCGTCTAAGGAGGCAAAAATTGTAAAATTAATCCTCTTGCTTACAGATAGATCTCAACTTTCTTTTTGATATTTTTCAATATGTAATTTTTTTTTTGTATTTTGAAAAGATGAGGGCAAACTGCAGATTGTAGCGAAAAGAACTAACACCTACAAATGATTAACTAAAATCTAAAAGATAGAAATATCTTCTTCCTAAGCTCACTCTAGGCAAGTGGAGGCCTAGGGTAATTAGGAAGAAGAGGTGAAACAAGTGCTAGAACCAAAAACAACTGCAATGAAAAGCTAAAAGAAGGTAATTTGATTAAGTAGAATGAGTGTTCTTTTCAAGGACAAGTAGAGGAATGCTTCTACTAGAATTAAACAATCTAAAAGCAAGAAAAGAAACACAAATCCTCTTGAAAAAATGGTGAAGGGAGTCTTCTTGCTCCAAGCCTAGCTGCTCCTTGGCTTGAAAAGAGAGTCTCCTTCTTCTCCTTCCTTGAGAGCTCCTCCAAGGTGGAAGCTTCCACCTTCAATGCTCTCTCTCCAAGGGGTGGGCGTGCACCACCCTCAAGAACTCCTCCAAGGTGGCATGGACCACCTTCAAGATCTCCTCCAAGATCTTCCTTGCCTGGCTTCTCCTTTGGCTGGCGTGACCCAAGAGAGAAGGGAAGAGGGGAAGGACCAAGGGGACAGAATATCCCCTTAATCTTCTTCTTCTCTCTTGGACGTAGGCTTCTTGGTGGAATATGAGAGTGAAATTGCTAGCCAAGGATGACTTGAATGGTGGTGGGTAGTGGTCTTTTTATAGGGTAGGATGGGGGGTTAAGGTGCCCCTTGAAATGGAGGGCTAGGATGGAAGGATGAGGGTGGTTGGTGATCCTATGGCTAGGGTGAGTTGGCGCCAACCCAAGGGGTGTTAAAGGGGGTGGTTATGGTGGTGTTGGTGTCTTTTGGTGGTGGAGGGACACCCCCATGTTGGCCCCAACATGGGGTCTTCTAGAAGGGGGGTTAGGTGGATGGTGGAGATGGGTTCAAGGGGGATTGTGTGGTGGAGATGAGGGGAGATTTTGGAGGGAAAAGTGGCACCATTAAGGGGTGGTTATGGGTAGTTTTTGGCTCCACTTTTAGGTGTCTTCTGGAGGTGGTGGGTAGGTTAGGTTGGTGCCAAGTAGGTTAGCTTATGTGGAGCTAGTTGGGTGGAGTTGGTAGGTGGGTTTTTGGGGTGGTACAAGCCAAGGAAGTTGGAGCATAGCTAAGCTAAGCTAAGCTAAGCTAGCTTAGCTAATGGAGGAGTATAGGAGAAGGTGTTGGAGCTAGGGTTTGGAGGGAAGAGCTGAGGAGAAGTCTGGAGCTGAAATTGGAGTTGGCTGCTGCTGAAGAGGCTGGCATGGAGCTGCTCTAGCTGGCTTAGCTTGCTAGTTCTTTTCTAGCTACTAAGCCAAGCTAAAGTAAGCTAGCTTCTACCAAAATGAGCTGAGGTGAGCTAGGTTTGGTGCTCCTGGGGAGAATCAAGCTGGTTGAAGCAGCTAAGGTAGCTTAGCTCAACTGAGTTGAGCTAAGCTGAGTCCCCGGGAGCTGGACTTGAGCTTCCTGAGCTGGGATGAGTTCTTCTTCAGCTGGCTGGAGCCGAGTGGAGTTGGATGTAGCTGGATCTGAGCTGAGGTGAACTCCTGTCAACTTAGCTGAGCTAGCTAGAGCTCCCTGTGGACTAGTGGGAGCTGAGATGAGCTAGACTCAGCTAAGTTGAGCTGGATCTGAGCTGACTTCAGCTAGGGTGAGATAAGGTGAACTCTCTTGAGCTGCCATCCAGCTGAGATTAGCTGAATGGAGCTGGGATGAGCTAACCCTAGTTCAAGTAAGCTGGGTTCCAGCTGCGGTGAGCTGGATCAAGCTGAGGTGAGCTAGATCAAGCTGAGGTGAGCTGGATTAGGCTGAGTTCTAGCTAGTTTGGGCTTCTCCTTCACCATTTGCCTCCTTGAGTGCTAGGGTTTTAGGGATCTATATATCTGTACATCCCTAACACTCACAAAAACATATTAAAAAGATAATAAAAAATGCAATGCATGAGTAACCTATTTTATGCCTAAATGTAGCCCAAAAACCCGTTTGCGGAGTAAAATCTTAAGAGCTAGGTTTGTTTTAATGCATAAGAATGATGATAAACTGGCGTTTATCAGCCACCACCTAGCCACCTCTTCACCCCATCATCACCACCAAAAGGCACCAATTTTGGTGCCAAAACCTAACCCTAACTACCCCCCTTTTTGGCGCCAACATCCACCCCCATATCCACCATACACCTAACCCTACAACCACATTTAGCCATCCACCTAACCCCCCCTTCTAGAAGCCAAAAGTGGCACCAACTCTAGGTGCCTTTTGGCCACCATAACCACCCCCTTAACACCCTTTAAGGTGGCGCCAACTAACCCTAGCCCTAGGATCATTCTAACCACCCATAACCACTACCAAACTCCATCCTAGCCCTCCACCTATTCACACCAACTACCCCCCTCTCCACCTCTATATAAACCCACCATATCACCACATAAAAATCGTCCTCCATTAGTGTATTATTATACCTATACCCACCTACACCTACAACCAAGAAGAAGGAGTAGAGAAGAAGATTAAGGGGGCACATCACTCGCCCCTTTGGTGCCTTCTTCTCCCCACTCTCTTCAACTTGTGCCATGCCAAGGAGGAGGACCTTTCCATCTCAAGGAGGACAGCCAGGCAAAGGATAAGGACCTAGGGTGGACGTCCACCCTTGGAGAAAAGCTTAGGGCACGCCCCCTTAGGGCTTGCTTTGGAGGACATCAATTTGGTGGAGCTTTCAAAGACAAAGAGTTGGAGCACTTCTTTTCAAGCCCAGGAGGTACCAGGCTTGGAGCAAGGAGCCTCCCCTCTTCATCAATTTTTAGAGGATTAGTGTTTCTTTACTTTGTACTTATAATTCTAGTTGTAGAAGCTTTCCTCTACTAGGGTTTTTGTACGACACTTTCTCATTAATCAAGTTGCCTTCTTTAGTTGCATTCTTAATTGCTTTGTTCCTAGCATTCTTCACTCCCTCTCCCTAATTATTCTAGGCCTCCACTTGCCTAGAGTGAGCTTAGGGAAAGGCTCTACTTGCCACTTTAGGGGTAGTGTATTGAGTTAGGTGTTAGTCACTTTCTCGCCAACAACTCGCATAATCGCCGTTATTTCAAAAACATAAAAATGATATATTGAAAAAGACTAAAAAGAAAGTTGAGATTTATTTTCCAAGAAAGAGATTTAATTTTTGCAAACTTGCCTCCTTAGACAACCCTAGATACCCCACTATCTAGGTCTTATAAATTTTAAAAGCGAATCCATTTTTGTGCGTTGCAACGACTTAAAACCATAATTTAACAAACTGTGCAAATACTCAATCACCTGCCTCCACCCTTTACACACCCAATCACCACCACCACCTGCTCCGCCTCACCATAACGGAGCTTCCTAGTTGTTCAATTTCTCCATTAATCAACTCCACCACCCTCCTCCATCACCGTTGACCGGAGCTCATCAGAGCTCCACCATCGACCACCCTCGACCACTGTCACCTCTAATATCATTAGGGTTTTTGTCCGGCGAGTAGCGTCAGACCTCATTGTGTGGTTAATTGAGGCCCTAGGGCCACATTGTCTATGCAGGACACTCGCCGTTGCTAATCATTGTCTTCGTCTCCAACCACCGTCATCCGGCCATCAATCAACCTCGCCAGCATTCCCAATCGCTATGGATTAGCAGGAAGGAGCCGTCTAGGCTCTCAATTGAAGGAGAGAGCAACAACAGCAGCTTCGATTTGAGAGAGAGCACTCAGCTGTAGCTGCGCACAAAGGAGCTTCAGATAAAGTCCCACGTCATGGGGTGCTAAATTAGATTTTGATACTTATTGATTTGTGTGCCTTAGCTTCTCGCCCAAGACAAAAGGGGTCGGGTCCCTCTTGCACACCCATACGCACTTGGCCTGGCTCGCCCATGCCATGTGAGCCGGACCGACCCCCCACTATGTGCTAAGCCAGTTTGAACTCACTTGGGTTTGAAATTGAACCAGGTTTGATGAGAGAGAGAGAACGGTATGCTAAGAGAAATAGGGGGAGTTTTGCTCTTGGGATCTATGCCTGAGGACATAGGAAAATTTGTGAAGGAATTTAAGCTGAGAGTTTAAGTCATCTGTGGCTTTATTGAGACGTTTGATTTGGCTATTTGGCTAAGTGCCTGAGAATTTAGAAGAGAGGTTGAGTTGAGAATTGAGCTTGAGCATTAAACGATTAAGTGGTGGTTTCAACCACCACTTTTTGGGCTTTTCATTATCTTTTTGACTATTGAACTTGAGACACAAGTTGGCTATTGAATATATTTTTATTACTTATTCATTGCATATCATTACTTGTGATTTGATTATTGTGTTCATATTTATATGTTTCGATTAGTGGATTGAACTGTAATAGTTTGCTCCCTGAGAACAACCTCATAACTCATGTTTTTTGAGCACTATAAATTTAAATGTCGATTCGATTTTTGTTGCTATACTATGATGCGATTTTCTAAACTATGACGTTTACCATCAACAATGTGATAGTCATCTGTGACCCACGATAATTCCTTTAGAACTTCATCTCACCTAAGTTCCCAATGGGCAATTGGCCCGAACTTCATTACCTTGTTTGTGTCCATCTGCGCAAACGGGTCAAGTTCCTTGACTCTAGGCGGCAAATCCCTCTCAGGCGGGCCTTTTCAGGTGTAAGGGACGGTCAAGTCCTCAATATTGGCAAGGAAAAAAAAGGATGATCTTGCCCCTTTAGACTATCGGGAGATCAACAATCCGGTATCTAGTATGCCGGCTATACAGGGCATAAGTGCCATAAGGCGACTTGCCCCTTTTCACTTTAAAGGGCATGAGCCCAAAAATTTCACGGAAAATGCCTAGACGGAGAGAAATCCCTAGGTGAAGACAAATAATGGTAAAGGCATTGAGGATGGGCCAACAGTTGAGGCTTAGTTGAGAAGGGGTGAGGTGATAATACGAAAGGAAGGAGACCAAAAATGGATTTAACGGTACTTGTAGATAGTGTTCTATGGTGTATCTACAGATGATAAACATCTCCATCACATTTGAACACAGGTGGCTTTCGGCCACAAGCTTGGAAATGACCCCCCTTATCCCATAAGCGTCCAGAAATGCCTTAATGGTGCTACGAAAGTCGGATGGAAAAGTATATAGTGCCCTCATCTCAGCTGAAATGTCGGACAAGGATGAGGCAGACTTACCCTTGCCCGCAAGCCCAGACATGTTTAGTCTTTGGCTACTCCTCCAAATACAGTGTTTCGATGAACAGTTCTTCTCACAAGCTTGTCAAAAGAGAAGTAGCTAAGGATGGTTCACAAGTCTTTCGGTAACAGTAAAGAGGGTAGGTGGGCCATTAAGTATGCCCCACCCCCTATTTATAACCCCCTTGAGGGTGGTTTCCCTCTTGCGGGGTGCAAATTTCGAAACGACAAAATCCCGTAGGCGCAGATTGTAGGCATCTCTGTTTTGGTGCACCAAAATTATGTTTATTATTAAGACTGACATTTCAGGATTATCTTGGATTGAAGCCTCTGTTCAAGACACAAGTTCAGATAGTTGCTGATGTGCGTCTTTTTCATTTATTTGAGTCTAGGACTTTTGTTAAGACCCGTGCTGTTTGAGACTTTTAAGACGTCTGGACTGATGGTCAGATGTCTGGACATCTTCCCAGATGTCTGGAAATCAAAATTTTTGAGTACGAGCTCACGTTTGCGCGGGGGCTGCGCGCAGATAGTACTGCCGTTTTTCCTCCCCTTCTCTCTCTCCCCGCCTCCAGCAAACCCTAAACCCTCGACCTTATAAAACCCCCTTCCCCTCTCTCGTTCTCCTCACACCAGCCCCTTCCCCTCTTCTTCTCCACTCCAGTGAGAGAGACTACGTGAGCGAGAGAGCACGCGGGCGACATCAAGGAGGAGCGACGTGAGGAGAGGAGGAGAGTGAGCTCACGAGCTCGTGTGGGAGCTCACCGGTGAGCGCATGGCTGGAGCGGTGCATGCGCGAGGAGGAGTGCATCGGGGAGGTCCTCCCCGACACTGCTGCAGCCAGAGCTGCAGGTGAGGGGGCGCGGCGCGGCCACGCGCGACGCGAGAAAGCAGAAGCAGGTTTTCGTTCTAGGTTTTTCCCAGAATCAGACGTCTGGAGCGACGTCCAGACGACGTAGTGGATGTCTGGAGGTGGTTCCAAACGTCTGAGGTGAGAGTTTCGCGAAGGTACGTTCCCTTTGTGGATACGACCATGCAGGCTGCTCCGTTGCTACCACTTTGCATGCCCTTTTTGAGAGGATTCGGTGTCTGTGTGTAGGATTCGCTTTGGGAAGGTGCGGGGCACGCCTGCCCACACATTTCAAACATCTGGGTGATGTACCAGACGGCTGGAAGCACTTCCAAACGTCCGGAGAGGTGGTCGGACGATTGAAGCTGGGTCCAGACGATTCAGAAGAGTTCCTGGATGTCTGGGGTGGATGCAGAGGCTGAGGTACGATACGGGACACTTTTAAGACGTCTGGAAGTTGTTCCAAATGTCTGATTTTGCGTTAGTAACCCTATTTTGACCCGTTTAGGGTCCGTTTGAGGTTCGTTTTACGCAAATAAGATACCGATGTGTTCCTTGTGAGTTCCTCTACTTGTTAGAAGGCTTTCCAAACTATTTTGATAGTTCCCTTGTGTTTGTTCCTTGTTATAGGACTTCATTTCGTTGCGGGTTCGGGGCTTGCTGAGGCACGTAAGCCAGCCGTTCAAGCCCCCAATACTCCTAGGTTTACTGATAGAGTGGCTTCCCCTAATTTAATTATAAACCTGAATGCATGTGTGGAATGAATGATTAGAACTTAGGACATGGCATGAATCCTATGACTATAAACACTTGAATGTCTGTATTGGATGATTGAATTGCAGTCTTGAATGAGTAGATGGAAATGATAACAACTGGCTGTAAATGAATAACAGCTGCCTGTGAAGTATGAAGTACTTGTGCTAGTTAACTATTGCATGTAACTTTCCTGTTGTATACGTTAAATGACATAATACGAGCTGCATGTATATAATTTGAGAATGGTAATGTGAATGATGGAAATACGAGCTACCTGTGTATAACCTGAGTATGGAAATGTGAATGATAGCAATACAAGTTGCATGTGTATAACCTGAGAATGGAAATAGAATGATGAAACCTGGTATGGCATGGCATGAGGAATATGAGCATGAACCCTACGGGGAATTAGGAGTAGAGCTCTTGGAAATAAATGGAATGGATATGGAAATGTGAGTGGGGAAGTGAGCTGGCCCTTGAGTACGGAGTACCAAGGAGAGCGACTGTTGTTACGAACGCGTGGCTTCAGACGTCTTTTAAGACGTCTGGGAGGTGGCCCAGACGTCGGACCAGACGTCTGGAACCCCTTCCAGACGTCTGGGATTTGGTTTCGGCGGCACGCGCGGTTGCGTCTGCGCGCCTGTGCGCGCAGACCTGAGGTCGCTTTTTCCCTCTCTCCTGCGGGCGCAGGCTGCCCTCTGTCTCGCTCTCTCTCTCTCCCGGCGCGGCTTTAAAAAGCCTCGCCCTCTCCCTCACTCTCATCGCCTCCGCCCCTTCCTCTTCTCCTTCCAACCAGTGCGAGAGTGAGCAAGCGGCGGCGGTGGCTGCAACGGCGAGTGCGGGAGGAGGTGCTGCGCGAGAAGAGGAGGCGCTCGGCCGTGAGGGCGAGCTTGCCGGGGCTGCTAGAGCCGGTCGGCGGGGGAGCAGCAGACGCGGGGTGACGCGGGAGGCCTGCTGCAGCTCGGGCAGTAGGCGGACGAGGCGCGGCCGTGCGTCGCGGGCGGAGGGCGAGTCGCGCTCAGATTCTGGAAGTTTTTCCAGAATCAGACGTCTGGGTTTCCAACCAGACGACGGGGAAGACGTCTGGAGGACTGTCCAGACGTCTGAAAGGTAAGGTATTTTCGTACCTTCTTCCTTTCCTTCGATCGTCCGTACTGAGTACGAGGAATGGGTACGTGCAGGTTCTGAGATTCGCATCCAACGCGAATCAGATGTCTGGCAGCGGTGCCAGACGACTGGAGGGACTTCCAGACGTCCGGGGTGACCGTCGGACGTCTGGAAACTAGGCCAGACTCCCCCGCAGGCTTCTGGACGTCTGAGAGACCACGCAGGACAAGGTACCATCTGATCCCCATTTTTAAGACGTCTGGAAGAAGTTCCAGACGTCTGATTTTGCACTGTTTTGTCGTTTTTGACCCGTTTAGGGCCCGTTCGGAGTCCGTTTTCCGCATTTTGAGTTGCGTGCTTTTCGGGATTAAATCCTCTACCCGTCTAAAGTAGTTGTATACTGTTTTGAGAAACTCCTTGTGTTTGATCCTTGTGATAGGACCCCGTTCCGTTGCAGTCTTGGGGGTTGCGGAGTACGCGGGATTCCCGACCACGCCCCCAGTACACCTGTTGTAACCGGTAGAGTGGCTTTTTAGTTTATTAGTATAATCTGTTAAATTATGGAACCATAAATAGAACCTAGGACATTGCATGAATCCTAGCAATGCGAAACTAGAATGAATGGTAGATCCTAGGGTGTTGCATGAATCCTATGGCTGGAAAACTAGATTGTATGATAGATCCTAGGGTATGGCATGAATCCTAGGATGGGAAGAACTAGTGGAATATATGAATACTGCAGTCTTGGAAAATGTGGAAAGGAAATAATAGCTACCTGTAAATTGGTTTAACAGCTGCCTGTTTTGAATAAATGAGCATGTCTGAGAATATGGGATGTATGAACGTGAAACTGGAAAGGTGAAACCTGAATGTGCTGAGTTAAAAGAGCTGGAACCCTACGGGGAATTAAGAGTAGAACTCCTGGAAGGTGAATGGAATAGAATTGGGGAAGTGAGCTGGCCCTTGAGTACGGAGTACCAAGGAGAGCGACTGTCCCCCTGTTTAGTGCAGAGCGGAGCCAGCAGCCCCAGGGACCCGGGGTTAGGTCTGGCCACTTTGTACCGACTTGCTGGCCCTCGTGTACATAGTACTGAGGAGAGCTACTAGTGTAGGGCGAGTACTAGCTACCCCACGGGCCCCGGGGTTCTGCTAGCTCACCTACACCGACTTGTTAGGCCCATTGGGCAAACCAGGGTAGTCAGGCGAGGGTGCGCGGACTGTGGAGGGGCAAGGCCCCTGTTTGGTTATTGTGGAGGGGTTCGACCCCTGTTACTGAGAGGGCTCTACCCTGTGCTGGTTCCGTGCTGTGCTTTGGGCGCACCCGTTAACGGAAACGACTGACCGTGTGCCAGTACGGGTTAGCTACCTGTGCGTTTATCGCGCTTGCCGTAGTCACCGTTACGCCTGTCCGTGACCTTGGGGTGGTTGACTGAGAGTAGGATCACCACGGGGGACTCTCCCGGCCAGGAGAGCACCACGTGCTACTTCTACTTTTTGGAAAAGACTGCAATCAAGATCGTTCCCACGAGGAACATTCGAGATCAAGTGAAGGATCTGAGAAATAGATAAATTTTGAAACAATAGAAAGACGTAAATAAAGGAAGAAAGAAAATTAAAATAGCTACTGTACACTTTACTGTTTCTTTAGTTTAGCTGCCACTCTACTTAGCGTTTTGCTGATGTGTTACACTCGTTACCTTTCAGGACTAGGTATTGAGCAACCAGGGTCAGCTGCTGCAGAGGACGCTGGGCCGAGTAGGGTCCAGTAGAGTTACCACTGTTCTCTTGTACCTCTTTTTGGTTCCACTGTAGTGAGTAGTTCTTGTTACCGCTGTACTTTTCTTTACCTGCAGTTCATATTATGTTATGAATGTTGTTCTACTGTTGTGGTGGTATATACTATAGTGGTTTCTTTCCTTACTGCTGTATTTTCTTACTGTTAGTCATATTCATGCTGAATGTGGTTTATTTTACTACTCTTTTGGTTACTTCCTCGTTGGATGACTAGGTCTTAGGATTAGTCGAGTCGGTCCGGTTCTCGTGTCTCGTAGGGACTCGGGAATCGGGTCATTACAACTGTCCCCCTGTTTAGTGCAGAGCGAAGCTAGCCACCCTTGGGTTGGGACCTGGGGTTAGGATTGGCCACTCTGTACAGACTTCTTGGCCCTTGCGCACACGGTACCAGGGAGAGCTACTAGTGTAGGGGGAAAGCTAGCCACCCCACGGGGCTCGAGGTTGAGCTAGCTACCCTACACCGACTTGTTAGGCCCACTGGGCAAACCAGGGTAGTCAGGCGAGGGTGTGCGGAGTATGGAGGGGCGAGACCCCTATTTAGTTCTTAGGGGCTAGACCCCTATTACTAAGAGGGATAGGCCCTATACTGTTCCGTGCTGTACTTGGGTGCACTCATTAGCGGAAACGACTGGCCGCGTGTTAGTGCGGGGTAGCTACCTGTGCGCTTATCGTGCGTGCCGTAGTCACCATTACGTCTGTCCATGACCTTGGGGTGGTTGACTGGGTGTAGGATCACTACGGGGGACTCTCCTAGCCAGGAGAGCATCACGTGTGCCTTCTACTCTTCGGAAAAGACTACAATCAAGATCGTTCCCATGAGGAACATTGAAGATCAAGAAAGAGATCTGATAAATAAACCAATGGGTGAAAAGGAATAAATTGTGAAATAATGTAATTAGAAAACAACAGCTACCTGTCTACTTTTATTGCTTTAGTTAGTTGGTTGCCACTCTATTCAGCGGTCGCCGACTTTGTGTACTCATAACCCCTTTTCAGGTCTAGGTGTTGAGCAACCCGAGTCTACGACTGCAGAGGGTGCTGGGCCCAGTAGAGCCCAGTAGCTGTAGTTCTTTTGTTGTACTCCTTTTGTAATAGTAAGTAGACTCTTGTACCTTTATGTTCTGTACTTTTACTTTCTGTACTTTACGTTCCTGTACTTTGTTACTTTCTACTGTTGTGGTGGTGATATGTACTGTAGCAGTTTTTACTTCTTTACTACTGTACCTTTTTACTGTTAGTTGCTTAGTATAGTGAATGTGAGTTACTTTCTTGCTTTTTAGTTACTTTCTCGTTGGACAACTGAGTTTTGGGATCAGTCGAGTCGGTCCAGTCTCATGTCCTGTAGAAATTTGGGAACTAGGTCGTAACAACTTTATTGTAAGGAGCCTCAAATAAAACTCAAAAATGATTTTTTTCGCGTATCTTTTCAAAATCAAATTTTAGGGTTATTGATTAACCAAACTTATTAATTGATCAACCAAAATACTTTGATCGACCAACCTACTTATTTGACCGATCAAATCAGTCCATTTTAGGAAGTTGAGAAAAATCCTCTTGATCGACCAACCAAGCTAATTGATCGACCAACAAGTGATAGACCAACATTCTTAATTGATCGACCAAAGTACTTTTTGATAGACCAATTAACCTTAATTGATCGACCAATTTTGTTTCCTATTCAAGCAAAAATTTTTGTATAAATAAAGGTCATACTCAACCCTTTCATCAACGACTTTCAAAGAGAAAAATCACCTCTCATAGTTAAACTTCTCGTGCTTATTTCCAAATGTCATTGCACCTTGTTCTTCATGTCCTTCGAAAAGCACGATGCCTCGAACCTCTATGAAAAATCGGTTTGATTATTTATTGAGGTTCCATAGAAGTTATTCTTGTTTTATTATATTGTTGTTTTGATTTACGAATCCCTGACGTGCCGTAGTGCGTGTGTGTTAAGAGGTGTCGTTATAGTCTCACTTGATACGTCGATTTTAAAAGAAGTAAACGGATATGCATCCGAGTGTCGGTCTCAGGGAGGCGTGGAAATCGGATTTTGTTTATCACTTGTTGTCACGAAAAAGGCAGAGTTTTGCTTGTGAAAGAGACAGTTTTGAAAAGTGAGAGCGAGAGATAGAGAGAGAGTTTAGTGTTAGAAAGCTCTTGGTTTGGATCATGCACTTTGAACAGAAATTAAAATGGCGATTGAACGGAAAATAATTTCATTAAACATACATTCATAGTTCATAGCTTACAACATTAAATACATGCTTTAACAAAAGTAAATGAAAGCTTAAAAGAGAGAGAGATGGAGAGAGAGTGGAGAGCGACGAGGCAGCCACGGCGGTGGAGGAGGCTCCGTCGGTGGCTCGTCGTCTCCGGCGATTACAAGAGTGCCTAAAACTAGCTAGGAGAGGAGTGGAGTAGTTGCAAGTGGGAGAGTATGCCTTGAATGGTGGTAGAAGGGGGTTTAAATAGAGTTAAGGGCTTCCTAAAAGAAGAATGTGCTTTAGCGACATCCAGAACGTCGTTAAAACTGCTTCCAAATACGTCGGTGAAGCCCTCCTACCGCCGGTCAGCTGCCCGCCCCGCTCTCTCTCCATGCGCGATCCGTGGACGTTGAACGAGAGCCGTCCGATCGAAGATCGGACGGTTGAGATCCTCCTGCGCTCGTGCTGAGATCGCGCCTCGGGCGCACGTGCGCACGCGCGTTTCCGCCCGACGTGCGCGCGCGCGTGGGCGCTCGGGAGCTGTCGTCGTGCCGCGTGGCGCGATCCTGGCCACCCGCTGCTGATCGGGCGGCCCAATTTGTCCGCGCTCGTCGCTCGCCTTCGATTTCAGCTCTACGCGGCTCGAACGCGCGTCGCTGCGATGCGAGCGTGCGCACTAACCGTTGCGCCACGCCCGCGCTTTGTTGCGGGTACCGCGGGAGAGCGCACGGATCTCGACCTTTCGATCGAAGATCAACGGCCGAGATTCGTCCTTGGCTGGCTTGAGGGTGTGCGAGCGGCGGGGACGGGGCGACGTGGCACTCTCTGGGCTGTTGATCTCCAGATCAACGGTCAGAATTTCTTGGGCCCATTGTGGGAGCTCCGGATGTCGGATTTGGCCCATCTTGAGTCCGTTGGACTCCGTTCGTCGTTCTGAATCCATCTGTGCGGTCCGATTGCTCATCTGAGGCCTGCTTTGACAAATGCTTTACATAAATGGCCATTAATACAATTTATAAGCAATCTTGGTACTTGATGCATGCAATGCTCCTATTCTACTTTATGTTGTGCCTTTTATTCTAAAGATGGGCCATATTCAACATAATTACTACCCCCTTGCGTGGTGTTATCATACCCCTATGCTTACTCCTTGCTAGTCCCTAGCAAGGTTTGTTCTAGCCTTTATTTCCTTGGAGAATTCAAGAAGTAATTGCTTAGGCACTTCGTTACTTGTCAATAAGAGGAAATATACGAAGATCTTAATCTATAAAGACTAAGTAGCGCCCGGGTGTCTGCCAAAATACGAATCGCCCGAATCCTTGCTTTGTATATATAACTATACATATGTATACGTATATATCTATATATGTCTTTTTAGAATTTTCGGAATTCAGTGTGGGTTGTTAACTTTTTACGGCTACCCAACCCACCCAAAACTCGGTCAAAACCCTAAGTGCTAAGCATCTTGGTGTGAATGTTGTGATAGACTCACTTAACGGTAATTGAGACAGACTTCGAGTTTCTACGCCTCTAGGTGACCGGAAAAGAAAATAAATTTTTGCCTGAAGGTGTATTTGTTCGATTGGTAGCTTTCTCCCTACGTTCATTTTACTTGGGTCAACACAAGGATTTTCCAGTGTATATCTCCCCAGCTTGTACTACTTCCCTGCTTCTTCCTTAGGTGTTTTGGTCTTTTTTGTGCAATTATTGAGCTGGGCTCTGGACAACTGACCAATGGGCTATTACCCACGATCACTTGCCAGCCATACTTGTGCGGTGAAGTGTGGTTTCTTTTCTTTTCTTTTCTTTTTTTTTTTTTTTGTAGGTGGCTTCCCTAATCTCAAATGTACCTAGAGGCAGCGAAAAAGAAATGGCCTGGGGCTGGGTTCTGGAAAACCTGCCAATGGGCTGTTACCCACGACAACTTGCCAGCCATACCACCCTAGAGAGTTCATTAGCTACCCAATTTCTATCAAAATCTCCGAGAAGTGAGTCTGTGCAAAAATGTGTGCAGATGCTTAGACTCAAAGTTTTCCTGGGTTAGAGGGTGAGTTGATAAGTCGTATACTTATTACCTTATTTAGTAGGTGGATTAGAATAGCTTAAAGTTGCAAGGATTCGCCGCTAAATCCATATTTTAACGAACACCAGGGCTGATTAAGCCTGAAGGCCTGAAAAGTCTAAGTGTTTAAGTTTTGTATTATTTCCCATTATTGACAAGTTTCTAATGCTTAAGTTTTCTTCCTAAATTCAATTTTTTTTCTTTTTAATTAATTAATTAATTCATTCATTCAGACTGATTAATTAAGCTCAGGATTATGCAATTTACCATCCCCCCCCATGCTTAAGTTGGACAATGTCCTCATTGGCAGATTCATGGATGTAGAAGGGTTCAAAAAGATAGTACCTGAGTGACGTAGACTACCAGATTAGTCTGAATCCGCTGGGTTGCCTCCCAGGAAGCGCTGAGTTTAACACCTCCAGCTGGGCGGTGCTTGTTGTCAGCCCTCAACAAGGGTGACACTTTCCTTGGGGGGTACCTGGGCCAGGAAATGCTTCAATCTTTGACCATTGACTGTAAAGGTGTGCCCGGTATTAAGATCCGCGATTTCAACTGCCCCATTGGAATAGGGCTTGATCATCCGAAATGGTCCTGTCCATTTAGACCTAAGTTTCCCTGGGAAGAGTTTCAGGCGTGCATCAAATAGCCAGACTTGTTGGTTTGGCTCAAAGGTTTTCCTATGAATGAGTCGGTCGTGGACGGCTTTCATTTTCTCCTTATATAGCCGACTATTGTCAAAGGCGTCCCGACGAATTTCTTCGAGCTCAGATAATTGAAGCGTCCTTTGCGCACCGGCTAACTGGGGATCCATGTTACATTGCTTGACAGCCCAGTAAGCTCGGTGTTCCAATTCGACTGGAAGATGACAAGCTTTGCCAAAGACCAAGCGGTAAGGTGACATGCCTATCGGGGTCTTAAAGGCGGTCCTGTATGCCCACAGGGCATCATCAAGTCATGTGGACCAGTCTTTCCTGTCAGGTCTCACAGTCTTCTGTAAAATGTTCTTGATTTGTCTGTTTGAGACCTCAGTCTGCCCATTCGTTTGTGGATGATACGGGGTGGCAATGCGGTGGTTTACCCCATATTTTCTTAGTAGGGCACGGAATTGGGAATGGATAAAATGGCTTCCACCATCACTGATCATGGCCTTGGGTATTCCAAACTGGGAAAAGATGTTTCTCTTCACAAAGTCCATGACCGTCTTGTGATCGCATCGTCGAGTGGCAACAGCTTCAATCCATTTGTAAACATAGTCTACCGAGACCAGGATGTACTCGAAGTCGTTGGATGGTGGAAAGGGGCCCATAAAATCGATACCCCAAACGTCGAAGATTTCGACAATCAAAATGGGCTGAAGGGGCATCATATCTTTCTTGGTCATGGTCCCCAGTGTTTGGCATCGTGCGCAAGTCTTGGCAAAGATGTGTGCATCCTTAAATAGGGACGGCCAATAAAATCCAGATTGCAAAACTTTTGCAGCTGTTTTCTTGCCAAAGAAATGGCCGCCACACGCTTGGTCATGACAAAAGGAAAGCACACTCTGAACTTCATCTTCGGGGAGGCACCTCCTGATGATTTGATTAGCACAGAGGTGAAACAGCATGGGATCATCCCAGAAATAGTGTTTGGCCTCAGCCAAGAACCTATCCCGTTGCTGTCTGGACCAACTGTGCGGGGTTTGTCCTATAACCAGGTAGTTGACATAGTCAGCATACCATGGCATTTTCTTGTCTTGCACGGCTAGGATGTGTTCATCAAGGAAGGTATCAGATAGAGGTAGGGAGGGTCCAATGTGGTCTGGATGAAGTCTTGACAGGTGGTCAGCCACCACATTTTTCGATCCGGCCTTGTCTCGGATTTCCAGGTCAAATTCCTGCAAAAGTAGGATCCATCTGATGAGCCTGGGTTTTGCGTCCTTTTTGGCCAACAATTGCCGGATGGCTGAATGGTCGGTGTAGATAGTCACGTGGGATCCCAGCAAGTATGATCGGAATTTCTCAAGTCCAAAAACTACAGTGAGCAATTCTTTCTCTGTGACCGTATCATTACGTTGGGCCTCGTCCAACATTTTGCTCGCGTAGTAGATCACCACGGGTTTCTTGTCTTGCCTTTGTCCCAGGACAACGCCTATGGCAAAATCTGATGCATCACACATAATCTCAAAGTCCTGGGACCAGTCTGGGGGTTGAAGTACAGGTGCGGAGGAGACTAAATCCCGGAGGGTATGATAAGCCTAGATGCAATCAGGAGACATGTGGAAAGTGGCGTCGTTGGCTAGAAGGTCGGTCAAGGGTTTGGAAAGTTTGGAAAAGTCTTTGATGAACCTTCGGTAGAAGCTAACATGTCCTAGGAAAGAGCGAATCTGCCGGACCGAACTAGGTGGAGGAAGTTTGGAAATTAATTCAACCTTAGCTCGATCTACCTCGATGCCCCTATGCGAAATGATGTGTTCGAGGACAATTCCTTCTTGAACCATAAAATGGCTCTTTTCCCAACTTAACACCAAGTTAACCTCGATACATCGTTTCAGGATTTTCTCCAAGTTGCTCAAACAATGGTTGAATGAATTCCCGAATACAGAGAAATCATCCATAAAGACCTCCAAGTATTCACCCACCATTTCTGAAAAAATGGCTAGCATGCAACGCTGGAAGGTCACAGGTGCGTTGCATAACCCGAACGGCATTCGACGGAATGCAAACGTGCCATACGGGCAAGTGAATGTGATCCTTTCCTGATCTTCCGGAGCAATTGCGACTTGGTTATATCCTGAATATCCATCCAGGAAGCAGAAATACTTCTGCCCTGCCAATCTTTCAAGGATTTGGTCAATGAATGGCAAGGGGAAGTGGTCCTTCTTAGTGGCTTCATTAAGCTTCCCATAATCAATACACACCCGCCATGTGGTGGTGGTGAGGGTGGGGATGGATTCGCCATGATCATTAGTGACAACGGTGAGCTTAGCCTTCTTTGGAACCACTTGAGTGGGGCTCACCCAGGGGCTATCAGAGATAGGGTAGATGATGTTGGCGTCGAGCCACTTGATAATTTCTTTTTTAACGACCTCCTGCATGTTAGGGTTTAACTGTCTCTGCATCTGGCGGGAAGGTCGGGCCCTGTCTTCCAGGTAAATCTTGTGGGTGCAATAGGTGGGGCTAATTCCTCTTAGATCCGAGATGGTCCAACCAATGGCGGCCCGATGTTCTGAAAGAGTTGCAGTCAACCTTAGTTCCTGATCCTTGGTTAGATGGGAATTAATAATCACTGGGAAGGTCTAGTCAGGTCCTAAGAAGATGTACTTGAGATTCTCGGGAAATGGTTTAAGTTCAGGTGCAGGTGGGACCACAGTCGATGGGAATGGAAAGGGAGGTAGTTGATCAACATCGATCTCTTCAAATGGTGTCATGTGATGATACTCAGCCTTACAGAGGTCCACGGGTAATGATGGTGACGGGTCAGAACTACGGGTTTGGTGGTCTGAGACAGAACTGAGGGTAAGGCATTCCTCGATTAAAGTTTCCACGGGATCATGTTCCTCAATGTAATCTCAATCAAAAGACTTTGTTGCCCAAAAGATATCCAATTGCATTTTCCTGTCTCTGAAGGCGATTTCCATACATCTCGTGTCGCAGTCGATGTTTGCTTTAGCCGTAGCCATGAAAGGTCTGCCTAAGATTATGGGTGCGTTCTGTAATTTTTCGGGGACCTCCATGTCGAGCACCAAAAAGTCGACTGGGAAATAGAAGTCCTTGACCTGTACAATAACGTCCTCGACAACCCCCTTCGGGGTTTTCACTGATCTATCTGCCAGTTGGATGGTGACAGGGGTTGGTGCCAGCTCCCCAGAATCAAATTGGTGGTACAGGGTTGTTGGAATTAGATTGATAGAAGCACCTAGGTCCAGGAGCGCTCTATCAAATGTCATGTCCCCGATATTGCAGGAAATCAGGGGCGCTCCTGGGTCAGTTCGTTTGAGTGGAAGGTTGCTTGATATCACGGAACTCGCTTGCTCAGAGAGTACAACCTTCCTAGGTGCTTGAGGTCTCGCTTACGCTTGGGTGTACAGGCATCCTTTAAGAACTTGGCGTAAGCGGGGATGTGTTTGACGGCTTCTAGGAGCGGAATATTAATCTGTACTTCTTAAAAATCTCCAACAGCTCCTCAGTTTCCATAACATTCTTCTTTTTCTTAATTGTTTCCAAGGCCTCAGGGTAGGGTGTCTGAATGTGGATTGGTTCCATGTCTGGGTCCTTGGTTGGTGCCTCTTCTGAGTCGGGTATTCCAGCAGGTAAAGTCTCGGGGTTAGTCGGCCATTTGGGATCCTGGGTTTTGGTGCCGCTTCTCAAGGTCACAGCATTTGCAGAGGCATTGGGGCCATGGGGTGATCCTTGAGAAGATGAGGATGAAGAAGCGCCAAACCTAGGAGGTGTTTGTGGGGCTGGCTGGACCATGTGAGCCTGCCCGGGGTTGCCTTGGAACCCTTGCGAATTGGGGCCTCTGTTAATTATGTTTCGCGAGTTCAGTTGAGGTTGGGAAGGTAGAGATCCTTGCTGTTTATAGTCCAAGAGTTGGCTTAACTGTCCCTTTACCACGGCCATTTCCTCCTGATGTTTTTGGTTCATGTCAGCCATCATCTTTATTAGGGTGCCCATTTGGTTTTGTGGGGGAGGGGCTGCCCTATTCTGGTTATATTGGGGTCTAACTGGTGGTCCTTGCTGATAGGGGGGCAAGTGTGGCTGTTGGTTTGGCCTGGGCTGGTTTTGGAATTGCGGTGGTTTCTGGTTTGTCCAACCAAAGTTGGGGTGATTACGCCAGCCGGTGTTGTAAGTGTTGGAGAAAGGGTCAGGTTTTGCATATCCTTGGACGGCTTGCACATCTTCTAGAATAGCCGATGTTGAGGAAGAAGGAAGGGAGTAATCAAGGGTCGAGGGAGCAAAGGTCCCTCCCTGGAACGTGGTCAGGGGTTGTTCCAGGTTTAGTTGGGTGAAGGGTTGGACCAGGTCGACATTATGTGCTCCCTTTGCTAGGGAGAAAGTCTGCTAGGGGTTCCTGGTCTGGTTTAGAAGCTCATCAATCTTTTTGTCCACCTATTCCACTCGATCCAACTTTTTGGCAATGATGTCCATGTCAACCATTCCAGAATTTGCTTGCACCTCATAAATCCGCCACGGGGTTGACTGGACCTGTTAAACTGGTTCATGGAGGCATTGTTGAGCGAATTCTCGCTCATAGACTCAAAGAGCTCAAATGCGCTCTCCTTGTCTTTGTTTAGGAAGTTTCCCCCGCATGAGGCATCGACGAAGTTCTGTAGGTTGCTGTCCAGACCGTGGTAGAAGATCTGGGCCAATTGCCACCTTGGAACTTCGTGGTGTGGGCATTTCCTCAAAAGTTCATTGAATCTTTCCCACGCCTCATGAAATTGTTCCCCACCCTGGAGTGTGAAGGTAGTGATAGCTCTTCTGAGGGCATTGGTCTTTCCTATGGGGAAGAATTTCTTTAAAAATACATGCCTCAGTTCTTCCCAGGTGGTGATGGGTCTACCTAGGATTCTAAGCCAATGAGAAGCCTTATCTCTTAATGAGAAAGGGAACATCTTGATTAGAATAATGTCAAGGCTAATGTTCCTAGGTTTTACTGTTCTTGCTATGCGGTCGAGACCTTCTAGGTGCTGAAAGGGGTCTTCATTTGAGCTTCCATGAAAGTGGCTCTGGATTAGACTTAATACATTAGGTTTTAGCTCAAAATCATCTCCCCCTTTGGGGATCCTAAGGTGTGGCTCGACTCTAATGGCAGAAGGGTTATAGAAATCACGGAGGGGTCTTGGCTGGTCCTGAAATGGTGGTAAATCAAGTGGTGGTTGCCCTGGTATGTTTTGGAAAGGTGGTGGTGGTTGTTCTGGTGGGTTCTGTAACCGTTGTATGGCTTGCATGATGGTTTGGATTTGTTGTTGCTGCAGCCGATGGTTAGCATTGATTTGAGCTTGGATGATGGCCATAGCATCAGGTGGGGGTTGATCTTCGACCTCATCTACCCTAGGTTCAGCCATGTTAACAGAATTGCGTCACCTAGATTCCTGCCCCAAAACACGCAACTCGGGATGCAGTGAGCGTCTCCCGTGCATACACTAGAGAAGAACAGGAGGGGATGCGGAGGGCGACAGATGAGAGAAAAAGTGTTTCAATCAAGCACACAAGCCTAGTTCTTATGGTGTATTCCTTAGGAGACCTAGAAATCTCGCAAAGGGTGATTAAGTCCGTAAACACTGGACTCCCCTTGCCAAGGCTAATCTGGCCAGGTTGATTACGAGGGGATTGCAGGGAAGGTTCTTCCTTTGGCTTGCACCTCCGGTTCCATAGACCCCACAACCGCGGTCATTTGACACTGCCCCGCAGCCTAGCCACCAGATTCTACCAAGGGAATGAAAGCCAAGTGCCTAGCGAACAAAACCTCGCCTTTTGAGACTTAACTCAGTCCTGCCTAGGGCACGTCTACTCAGTTTTAACGGGTTAGGATAGTGCTTGTGCTTAGGGTGATGTGATGAGGCATTGATTGGGGTGGTGCCTCTTAATTTTCCACTTCAAAGTGTGTGCTTTTAGCAAAACATGATTTTCAAGCAAGGATTTTTAAGGTGTGGTGTCTTTTAGTGTTTCATCCTTACTTTAGTGCTTTTTAGGGTTGACATGTCTTAATGTTTTCAGACAAGTTTCAATGGGCACGTCAAGTTCTACACACAACTTGGTGAAAGTAGATTTCCTTTTTATTTTGTAGAGGCTCTAAAACCCTAGTGTGCTCATCCTAAAGATCGTGCAGCTTCTATTAGATGAGTCAGTTTTTAGGGTTGAGTGGTGCGGCCCAGGTCAACTCACGGTGGCTTCGCAAACACTACTCAAGAGAAAAAGAAAAGAACACTCCAAGAATTTATTCAGCATATTAGAGTGTACATTTTTTTTGTAGGGTGATGTGTTAAGAATGTGGGTCAAGCAATCATTCACCACGCCAATTTTTTTCAGTTTTTATGATATTTTTTTTTTAGCTTTTTCACGCAAGCAAACAATGAGAGAGAGGGTACTCACTATCGGTCCTCGAGGTGCCTAGTCCCTTGCTACCGTCATGGAATGCGTCGCTTCGCCGTCCATGCGCCGAATTCCTGCAACCGTCAAGTAAAAGGGAAAATAGGGCATTAGACGATATGAGAATGAAGGTGGAATGGAGGTGATAAAACAAATCCGTTGCCTCCCCGGCAACGGTGCCAAAAACTAATGTGCCGTAGTGCGTGTGTGTTAAGAGGTGTCGTTATAGGTGCACTTGATACGTCGGTTTTAAAAGAAGTAAACGGATGTGAGTCCGAGTGAAAATCCGCACTTCAGATGACAAATCCGACCGCACGGATGAATTCGGATCGACGATTGCAGCTTAACGACACAAAAATCGAGTCAATCCGACATCCGTGGCACCATCTACAACTTCCAGAAGATGGACCCAAACGGTCGCCTACATTCCATGAAGACTGCGCACCCGCCCCCTCTCCGCCGTTGGATCTCGATCCAACGGTTGTGGACGCGGCGCTTTAAAATCATCCTCGCGACCTTCTCGACGACGTAGCGCAGTGGAGATGAAGCGGTGGGCGAAGCAGAGGTCGCGGGATCGAGTCCCGCGAGCCTCAAATCAGGCGCAAGCGAGCAGCGCGTGGAGCGTCAGGTTGCTATCCAACAGCTGCGTGCGCCCAATAGCGCCGATGCGCGATTGGATGCGCAGCGCGGACGCGCAATCGGACGCGTGGGTGGGCGCGCAATGCAGCGGGAGAAGGCGCGACTTAAGCCGTCCGATCTCGCGATCGGACGGCTGAGGATCGCTGGTCGTGCGTGTACGTTGGGCGCGCAGGCAGCTGAAGCGTCGCGCGTGGGCGCAGAAGCTACGCCCACGTCGGGGCTTTAGTGATGGATTTATCCGTCACTAAAGACCCCTCATTTATTGTTTTGAAGTTGTAATGTCCATTTTGCCCCCACTCCTTGCAACTATAAAAGGAGACACCCTCCATACGAAATTTTCATCCCTTCCTTCTCCTCTCTACCCCTCCAAAGCTCAAGAGAAGCTTGTCCCACACCCGGGATGCTTCTCGCGAGATAAAGTCCAATTTTCGTTCCCCTTCGGAAGTGGATCCCACGATGACGACGGCGTGCTGCTCCGTTCCCGTTCTTCTGCTTCGTCCTCCTTCGTCCTACTTCATTCTCCTTCGTCCAGGCGTCGTTCCCGTCCGGCTCGTCCTCCAAGCAACCGTCGAGGAGGATTTCTCTCTCCCTATTCTTTTTACTGCTTTCTAGTATAGATTTACTGCTTTCTAGATTAATCTACTCGTCCTCCAAGCGACCGTCGAGGAGGACATTTCTCCCTCCATTCTTTTAATGCTTTCTAGAGTAAATTTATCACTTTCTAGAGTAACTGTTTTATGCTTTCTAGTTGTAATGAGCAATCTCCTCAATGAAAAATTCCTTGTTTATTCTACATCTCATTTTGATTTCTCTGTGTAATATTCTCTTTCTCTCTTACTCTCTCTCTCTTCTATTTATTGTAAATAATTAGATAGTTTTAAATTGAATTATTCTGTGACAAATAAAAAGAAATGGTAGTTTTTAAATCAAACGTCCGCCCCCTGTGTTCGACCCGGAATTTTAATTTCGGTATAAATTTTATTTGTTGAACACGAATTCTTCGCTTTCGAACTACAACGACAGGTTTTCCAAAACTGAACACGTTAGCGTAGTGTTCGTAATACGTTCAACATTTTGGCGCCGTTGCTGGGGAGGCGACGCTCTTTGATTTCTCTTCGCATTTTGTAACTTACAAATCATTTACCTCACTTTTCTCCTTTCTTATTGTAATTGCAGGTACTCTTTTGAGACGAGCAAAAGAGGTAGATTGGAGTAAAGTGCTGTGGAAGGTTTTGTAAGTTATCCCCCATTCTTTCCCCCTCCATAGATTTCATTCGCCACATTGAATCCAAATTCCAATTAACCTAGGTGTTTGCATAAATCCTAGGAATAGTTTGGTTGTTTGGATTCTCACTCACATTCATTCCACCTTCATTTACATAAAACAAAAAAACAAAAAGATAATTCTGTGGGGCAATTTTCAACAAACACACAACGTACACCCACATTCAAAGGCACTTAACCAAATTGATTTGTTTCTACTCAACCGGGTTCTGATATGTGGAAACGGTATACATAAAGCAACACATAAAGGAGTAGAAATCATTCTAGGTTAACCATCTTTGTGTGCCTAACTTAGTGGTGCATTTGTGGCCAGTTGTTTGAGTTATTTAGGCCGACCACTTCAATTAAAATCAACTCATCAAGTAGCTGCCAATTAGGTTCAACTCTTAGGGATTTACCAGGCACTCTACATTCTTTTTAAACTTTAAAGGAAAACATCTTCACCTGTGCTTGCAAAACCTGGTGTGCCAACGAAACCTGTTTGAAAACACCTAAAGTTGAATCCTAAAAGCTACTAAGTAAGATTTGAACCTTAAAATTCACCACATCAAAAATAATCTTGCTTGAAAACCACTGGTTGTGCACGCACACACAAATCAATCAATCATTAAGGGCACAACCCATTTAAAGGGTCCATCACATTCCAAAGCACATTCAAACCTAGCCCTAAATAAAACAGAGTAGACGTTGGCCTTAAGGATTGAACTCGCTCTTCAGAACTCAGAACGAGATTATTTTTGATTAGTCTGTTTCTACTGTTCAATCTGATGTCTAGCTAGGGGAGCAGAGTCAAACGATCGCAGCTGGGGGGTACAGTAGGAACCGGAGGCGCAAGCCGAAGGAAGAACCTTCTCCCCAGTCCCTCCTTCTAACTGGTTGGATTGAACAGACAGAAGTAGATCAAATCGTTCCTTTATCTCAAGACGAGTTTTGGGAGTCTGCAGGTCTGTAGGCTAACCCATTTAAGGACAGGTTTGATTGTTTGTATTGCAAGGAGCCTTTCTTCCTCCCGTGTCTCATGAATCCTTCCACATATTTCACGCATTCCCGCTCTTTCCCTCCTGTTGTGAATTATCCTCAACATGAAGATTATCCTAACTCGTATTGTAATCAACCATCAGTTAGTTGGGATAATTCGGATTGGGGATACAATTCCGGACCCTCGTGTTTGGGGTCTAACCCTGAACACTTTGATTCTGATTTCTATCCTTCTCAGAGCTACATCAATTATAGATCGTCTTCCTTTCATGCACAACCTAATACGATCTATAATCAAGAAGGATTCACCGATCCTTACCCATCCTCTGATTTCACTGCCTTTAGGTCATCACCATCTTTTCAACAATCTGAAATGACCTATTATCAGGAAGGGTATAACGAATCTCAATTCGTTAATTCCCCTGCATTAAGCCCAAACCCGCCCAACCCTGAACCAACTCATTTGGTTCAGGTTAACCAGGTTCAAGATAAGGTTCTGGCTAACTTGAGGAATATCATTCAATCTTTAGAAGTTCAGCCAATACCTTGCATTGAGAGATTGGAGCCCCTGATTGAAATGATTGATGATTTAAACAAGTCTTTGTTGGATTGGCTCCAAGATGTTAAGGATAAGAACCCGGGTGAGTTTCTACTTGGGAAATTAGCGAAATTGAGGATGAGATTCGTGGTTGCTTTGATTCAATCTTGGAATAATTCCCAGGATGAACCCTCTTCAGGAAAGCCAATGACAGAATCCGCTCAGGCACCTGTTGGGGAGGACACATGTTACGAGGCTGACCAGATTGAATTAAAACAACCAATTAAGGATGATCTGATTTCTTCACCTGAGATCCCTAAGCCGGGTTACGAGGAAACATATGTCTCCTTGGAACAGAAAGTGACAAATGATTTTGGGACATACATTGATACGGATCCTGATGGTGAAGATTCAAGTTGCGAAGTCTCACGCGAGTTTTCTGAACACGATTTCTGTGAGACGATTGGGCCTGAGGAATCTGATAGATCATTTGATAGCCCAATAACTGAGGACACTGATCTTATTAGGGCACACATTACGGATCCAGAATCGCATTTTCTGGAGGAATCAATTCAATGCCTTGATTATCAGTTACACCCTGTTGAGCTTATTGATGATTCTAATTGTTAGATAATTAGACCCAAGTCAATTTTGATTCTGCCACATCATTTAGACTTGGAGATTTCAGACGGGGTGATGAATATACAAAAGGTCTTGGAATTTGATATGCTGAATGAGGAGGATAGGAGCTGGGAAGTTTTGATTTAGGAAGTTAATTCTGGAGGAAATGGAAGATTGAGTCGAAGCGTTCCTTTTAAGCTGAAACCATCAAATAAGAATCCTTACGACATTTGTTTCGAGGATGTTCAACTCAAGCACACATTCAACGATTATCCTTTTGAGCTTCAATTCTCTGTAACCCGACTTTTTGGTCTTGGGTTGCATCCTCATAAATTGCAGGCCCGACCTCGCTTGCATTCTGATTTTAGGTTTTGGGTAATTTTTATCCAGAACCTAAGATATTCTCGATTATGGGGTGTGGGTCTGCACCACAATCTGGTCCACATTTGTGGACCTCTGTTGACAGGTCGGAGGATTCTTCTGTTTATTCTAATTCTGACCTACACTTGTGAATTCTTCATTTCTTTTCCTTGTATAGTGTGCCTAGCTGAGGGCACTAAACTCAGCACATATACAGTTCTTTTTAATTTTTCATCTCGGAGCGGACCTGAGATTCACGCAATTCAGGTGCTTTCTTCGCTTTTCCACTCTGTTTTATGTCTTTTTAATATGTTCTCAACGATTTTGTGCGGATTTAAAGCGTATTACGTTATAGTATAACCGACAAAATGTTTAAACAAATATAAAGAATTTTATTACTCGAACAACTAGAGTATCCGAGGTCGAACACGGGGAGCAATCTCAGTACTTTGTAAAACCAAAGAATACAATTGTTAAATGCAAATATAATTCATTCAAAGAGAGAATTTTAAAAAGGATTTGGAAAAAAAAAGTAGAATTGGACGTCTGATTTGTGTATCAGACGTCTTAAATGTGATCTCTCTTTCTCTCTTCTTCTTCGTGGCTCTTCTCCTATCTTTGCTTCTGTATCTTTCCTTCTTCTCCTGCCTTGCCTTTCTTCTTCTTCTTTTTCTTCTGATCTCTTTGCAGTCTTCCCTTGTCTTCTTCTTCGTTCTTCTCTCTCTTCTGCCTTGTCCTCCTTCTTCTTCTTCTCTGCGAAGACTTCTCCTTTCACTGCTACACAGCCTCTTCTTTCTTCTCTTCCTGTTCTGCAGCCGTTAAGTGTTCGCTGCCTTGGTTAGTTCTTCCTTCTTGCACACACCACACAGTAGCAAAAACCTACCCCCATCCCTCTACCCAAGCGTCTCTCTCTCTCAAGCAATTCACTCACGGACGCTCTCCCAGAGCCACACGGGTAGTCGGGTTGGGTTCGCACCCGGGACCAGGTGCACCGGCAAGTGATGATGCGTGAGGAGTCCGTAGGTCTAGGTTGGGTCGGATCCGCCAGATCCGCGAGGTCAAGCCGCGAACGAGGAGTGTGAGGGCAGTGAGGGACCTCACCCCTGTGCTTATGGAGGCACTAAGACAAAAACACAAAAACAACTTATATGGTGCCTGAGTGTTGCAATCCCACGATGTGGGACTATCTGGTCTCGCCTTCATGCGCGCCCGCAGAGTTTTGTCGCTCGATTGCCCAGGCTGTTGACTCCTCTGCGCTACTGGCTGGCCTCGGTTGCTTCGCGACACTTGCGAGAGTCTGCTGCACCTGCTGCCTGGGAAGCCTGGCACCTGCTGCTGCTCCAAGCTCCTTGCTGCTTCGGCTGTTAATGGTGGCTGGGGCGTACACCTAACATCCAACAGAAAGACCTATTGGCCCAATCAGAATAGTTGGAAACCTTCGCCGTAGCACGGCGAAGGCGGTGGGTGATGCTGCAGGTTGCCGGTCGGCCTAGGCGTGCGTGCCTAGGTCAACCTATGGCCGGAGATGGTGGGTTGGTCGGGGGGTGATTATGGAGGTCTGGAGTGGCAGTTGTGGGGTGGAGCGAGTTCCTGGTGGTGAGGCGGAGCTCTCGAGGTGGTTGGCGAGCCGTGTGGAGTGGCGGAGTGGTGTGGGCGGCTCGCCGGAGTGCGGTCGGAGGCGAGGAAGATGGAGGCGGTTAGGTACTGTCGAGGGGTAATCAAGTAAAATAGTTGGGGAAAAAGAGAGAGGAGAGGATGGAGAACATATCTGGGGTTGTCTGGAAGGAAGGGAGGCGGCGGAGAGGACGGCTCGTAACTGCCGTCGTCGGGGAAGAAAGACCCTGAGGGAGGAAGCGGCGACGAAGATGAGGTTAGAAGCGCGCGCGCGGGGTACAGCGCGACGCGGGAGGAAGCGGCGGAGAGGACTCTGCTGCTGGTATGGCAGCAGAGCGACGAGAAGGAGGGGAGGAGGTCGCCAGAGCTTGTGGGTCGTTTGGCCGGAGATGGGAGAGGGAGGAATTTGGAAGGGATCTCCGTCAAAATCAAGCTTGCCTTCTGCGGCAGGGTCTGGGGTGTCTTTTATAGGTGCTGGCCGCACCTACCAGCTCATGGAGACCGCGCAATCAACGTTGCCGGCTCGTCGGAGATGGAAGGAAGGTGGATACCCAAATCTCTCGTGCGTTCACACGAGAGATTGGGTTCACACCAGCGATTGTAATTGGCTTTAGAAGGAAGGGAATTCCTCAGAGAATCTACCTTCCATTTCTGGGAGAGAATCTCTGAGGAATTAGAGAGCAATCTCTCTCGAAACTTCGCCGGAGCTCGGTTCTGCCCTAGCAATGGCGGCAGGACCAGTTTGAAAAGGAGGCGAAGAACCTAGGGGGCTCTCTGCAAAGGTATTCAAAAGATAGGGACCAATTTGTGATTTGGGTGTACTAAATTGCAAAGTAGGTCAAGATGACCTCTCCTTAGGTCCAAATTTTGGTACAAACCTAATTTGGACCTAAGGAATCCAATGGTGAAGTTGGATTTTAGGTTTGACCTCGTTGGACTGGACATTTTGTGTAAAAACCCAAATTAGGTTAATTGAAGAGCTAGGACCCTAATCTAGGTCAAACTAGGTTCCAAAGGCCAAATTAAGTGTTCTAAACCATAGAGGATGTTTTTATATGATTTTTAGAGGGTTTAATTGATTTTTATTCTGACCGAAACCTTGTTAATTTAAGCGGGTATGTTTTAGGGTTACCAAGTGTCATTTAGTTCTTAGATTGCACATAAACCCATTTCTGATTAACTCAGCCCACTTTTTATCTTATTTGGACCATTTGACCTATGTTTTGCTTTTGAGAAATCCCGTTTATGTACTGCAATGGTAAAATTACAGTTTTAACCTTTATTTCATGTTTTCTTCTCAGAGCACTTGTTCCTTCAGTTAAGCCTTCTTCTAGGTTATGTAGGAGCTTTTATCTTCTTTATTGGGTCAAAATGAGCTAGTTATGGCTCATGATGAGGCTCTCATGATAATACAATGAGGACATTGCATTAGATAGGCATGGGGGGTTGGATATTTATCTCTGAATTCATTCGTCAACTCCATAGATTTATTTTATTTTGATTAAAAAAAAATCGAAATTAGGAAAGAGAATTCGAGTTTAAGAAAATTTTCAATCTTAGGAAAAACTACATTAAGATCTGAACACAAAGACCCTTCAGGTCTTTGAACTTAATCAGCCCGTGTATCCACTAAAATGTGGATTTGTTTTTCGAGTTCTCGCCAACTTTTATTTTATTTTAATTAGAGTAAATAAAGTTTAGGTGATAAGTACACGACTTATCAACCCGCCCTCTGATTTGAGGGAATTTTGAGTCTTAAGCATCTACACACTTTCTTTGCACTGACTCGTTGTTCGGCGATTTTAACGGAAATTGGGTAGCTAATGAACCTTCTAGGGTGATATGGCTGGCAAGTTATCGTGGGTAACAGCCCATAGGTAGGTTGTCCAGAGCCCAGTCACTGGACCTTTCTCTTTTTCCTGCCCTTAGGTAAATCTTATACCAGGGAAGCCACCTATTTAAAAAAAAAAAAAATCAAAAAGAAAAGGAGAAAAGAACAAAAAGAAATAAGCCACACATCACCGCACGAGTATGGCTGGCAAGTTGTCGGTGGTAACAGCTCATTGATCGGTTGTCCAGAACCCAGCTCAGTAAATGCACTAAAAAATTCCCAAAACACTTAGGAAGAAGCAGAGAAGTAGAATAAACTGGGGAGATATACACTGGATTCACCCTTGTGTTGACCCCGTAAAAAATAAAAGTAGGGAGAAAGCTACCGGTTGTAAAGATACACCTTTAGGCAGAAGTCTTTTTGAGGTTACCTAGAGGCGTAGAAATCCGAAGTCTGTTTTAATTGCCGGTCAACGAGTCTATCACAATCACAATAAGATGCTTAAAACTTAGGGTTCTCATCAAATCTTGGGTGAGTTGAATGGCTGTAGAAAGCCACTCTTAAACCCTAAAATTTGAAAATCCAAAAAAAATTAAAAAAGTGTAAAAAGAGAAAAAGAAATTTTTCTTTGAATAAGGCGAGGGCTTGAGGCGGTCTGCATTTTGGCTGATACCCGGGCGCTGTTGTGCCTTTGAAAGTTCAGTTCCTAAGTAGACAATTTCTTAATGATTGAAAATAACTTAGGTCCAAATAATCCAGCCTAATTCTTTTATAAATAGCATATAGTTTTTGCTAGGGACTAGCAAAAGATAGGCATGGGGGTATGATGTAAACACATTTACACTACTTAAAATATCTATTTATGCATGTTCTTAAGCATAGGATTGCATTTCATGATATAAATATTGCATAACATGCATCATCTTGCATTTAGAGTAGTTTGAATAAAATGGAGGTTAATTGTCTCCTTTTATGTGCTTGGACAGGGAAAACATTTTATTGGGGCCTTGGATCAAAGATCCAACCGTATGGATGTGATCAGGGCGACGATTGGAGTTCAACGACTCCAAGATCTCCCTAATCAGGCATCCGTAGCATCAGATAGTGACTGGGGAACCCTAGAAGATCAAGGGCCAAGATGGTGAAAATCCACACTTTAGATGACAAATCTGACCGCACGGATGAATTCGGATCGATGATCCCAGCTCAACGACACAAAAATCGAGTCAATCCGACATCCGTGGCACCATCTACAACTTCCAGAAGATGGACGGCCAAGATGGAGCCACGTGGTGCCATCTCAGCCGCCCAAACGGCCGCCTACATTCCATGAAGACCGCGCACCCGCCCCCTCTCCGCCGTTGGATCTCGATCCAACGGCTGTGGACGCGGCGCTTTAAAATCATCCTCGCGACCTTCTCGATGGCGTAGCACAGCGGAGATGAAGCGGCGGGCGAAGCAGAGGTCGCGGGATCAAGTCCCGCGAGCCTCAAATCAGGCGCAAGCGAGAGACGTGTGGAGCCTTAGATTGCGATCCAACTGCTGCGCGCGCCTAATAGCTCCGACGCGCGATTGGACGCGTGGCGCGGATGCGCGGGCGGGTGCGCAATGCAGCGGGAGAAGGCGCGACTTAGGATCGCTAGACGTGCGTGCACGTTGGGCGCGCGGGCAGCTGAAGCGACGCGCGTGGGTGCGGAAGCTACGCCCACGTCGGGGCTTTAGTGACGGATTTATCTGTCACTAAAGACCCCTCATTTATTGTTTTGAAGTTGTAATGTCCATTTTGCCCCCACTCCTTGCAACTATAAAAGGTGACCTACTCCATACGAAATTTTCATCCCTTCCTTCTCTCTACCCCTCCAAAGCTCAAGAGAAGCTTGTCCCACACCCAGGATGCTTCTCGCGAGATAAAGTCCAATTTTTGTTCCCCTTCGGAAGTGGATCCCGCGACGACGACAGCGTGCTGCTCCGTTCCCATTCTTCTGCTTCATCCTCCTTCGTCCTACTTCGTTCTCCTTCGTCCAGGCGTCGTCCCATCCGGCTCGTCCTCCAAGCAACCGTCGAGGAGGATTTCTCTCTCCCTATTCTTTTTACTGCTTTCTAGATTAATCTACTCGTCCTCCAAGCGACCGTCGAGGAGGACATTTCTCCCTCCATTCTTTTAATACTTTCTAGAGTAAATTTATCGCTTTCTAGAGTAATTGGTTTATGCTTTCTAGTTGTAATGAACAATCTCCTCAATGAAAATTTCCTTGTTTATTCTACATTTCATTTTGATTTCTCTGTGTAATATTCTCTTTCTCTCTTACTCTCTCTCTCTCTTCTATTTATTGTAAATAATTAGATAGTTTTAAATTGAATTATTCTGTGACAAATAAAAAGAAACGCGTAGTTTTTAAATCAAACGTCTGCCTCCCTGTGTTCGACCCAAAATTTTAATTTCGGTGTAAATTTTATTTGTTGAACACGAATTCTTCACTTTCGAACTAGAATGACAGATTTTCCAAAATCGAACACGTTAGCGTAGCGTTCGTATACGTTCAACAGTTTGTAAGAGGTTGTGCCACCCTCATTCAAGTGGTGCGAATAGTGGATTGACTAGCTTGTACTAGTCGGAAAAATCCTAGGCTGGGAGGCTTAGGTAGTTGTTTTTACCCCGATTGGATTTCCACTATAAATCAGGTGTACTCTATGCATGAATCTTTGTTGTTTTATTTTTTAATCTGATTTATATTTGCAAAGCAATATTCTTCACCCCTCCCCTATAGTATTTAGTTGCGATTCACAGGATATTCTCCAACCCTCATTTGGTATCAGAGCGTGGTTGTCCAGAATGATGTCAAAGTCTTCTGTCGACACATATGCTGAGGGGTAATCTATTGTTCGTCCTCCACTTTTCGACAGGACAAACTATGGCTATTGGAAGACTAGGATGCAGATTTTCCTTGAATCCATGGACTTTGATGTATGGGATGTCATTGCATCCAAATACACTCGTCCTGAAATCAAGGAAGCAGTAGTGGTGACACCAGACCAGAGGAAGATGGTCACCCACAATGCCAAAGCAATGAACGCAATCTTTTGTGGACTTTCAAAAGTCGAATTCATCCGCGTCTCTGTATGCAAAATAGCATACGAGATCTGAAGCATGCTAGAAGTCACACAAGAAGGAACAACTAAGGTAAAGGAAACTAGAGTTAATTTGTTAACCCAAAATTACGAGCTTTTCAAGATGAAGAAGGGAGAATCCATCAAGGAGATATTCATGAGGTTTATGGACGTCATAAACTCTTTGAGAAACCTAGATCAGGAGATCAAGCATGAAGCGTTGGTGAGAAATATACTCCGATCACTCACTGGCGATTGGGAAATTAAGACCATAGCCATATAAGAATCGAAAGATCTATCTACCCTCAAATTAGACGATCTTATCGGAAGCTTGATGGCCTATGAAGTTCAACTTCAACACATGAAGGAGTAAGAAGATGAAGGAACCAAAAAGAAGATCATAGCCCTTGAAGCCACTCAAGAATATGAAGAAACCTCAAGTGGAAAAGAGGAGGAAGACATAGCACTCCTATCAAGAAAATTTAGAAAGTTTCTTAAGGACAAGAAGAACTGGAGGAAGAAGAAAGAAGGAAGAAACAACGACACAGTCATCTGTTACAACTGCAAGAGAAAGGGACACATCAAGAAGGATTGTCTACTTCTTAGGAAGGAATCTAAAAAGAAGAAGAAGCACTTCAGTAAAGATGGAAAGAAGAAAGCCTTTATTGCAACTTGGGATGAGTCAAGCTCAAGTTTAGAAGAAGAAGAAACATCAGGAGAAGAAGCTCTTCTCGGTTTGATGGTGCTAGAAGATGAGGTAACCTCCTTTACTCAAGATGAAATATTAGAAACATTCTTTGAATTGCATGATATAGCTGCATCATTAAATTAGAAAACAAAAACCTAGTAAAGATACTAGACAAAGAGAAAGCACAAAAAGAAGCACTTGACAATCAAAACAAAGAGTTATCTCTTGAAATTACAACACTAAAATCTCAAATAAACCACTTAAAAATAGACAGATAAATTGAAAGAAAACTCTGCTGTTCTACTAAATGACTTGACTAAATTCACAAACGGAAGTAGAAATTTGCGCAAATTGTTAGGAACACAAACCCAAAAAATCACAAAGTTTGGGTTAGGCTATATACCAAAGAATAGCCATGAAGCATCTAGTTCCAGTCAAAACAAAGAGAAAGGTAGCTTACCAAAATAGGCAATGAAAACTAACCACCGTGGACCCAAGCAAAAATGGGTACAAAAAAGCATTTTGCAATCTTGTTTTGTAGGCTTAGTAGATTATAAGAAGTGGACTTTCCAACAAATCAATGGAACATTGAAGCCACTATACCAAACGAAGCCTCACAATCGCAAATCAATGACAGGAAAAAGAAGAAAGAAGACGGATTATGGATAACGGCTGTTCCAAGCACATAACCTGTGAGGAAGACCTATTCCTATAACTCAACCTTCAGGAAGGTGGTACGGTTATGTTTGGGAACAACCACAAGGGTCGTATTATTGGTACTGGCCAAATTGGTAATTGTTCTACCTTTATTGAAAATGTGCACTTAGTTAAAGGTTTAAAACACAATCTATTAAGTGTAAGCCAAATATGTGATAAGGGGAACATAATTATATTTACATCAAAAGGTTTTAAAATTCATGATGAAGAAACAAATCAAGTTATTCTTAAAGGAAATAGACACAAAGATATTTACACCATAAGCTTCGCCAAATTCGATAGTCTTGAATGTCTAGTCGTATCTCACAAAGAAGCAGCTCGTTGGTATAAATGACTAGGTCATGTTCACATGGGAAACATTAGTAAACTTGTGAAACATGAACTTGTCAAAGGTCTGCCAAGGATCGACTTCAAGAAAAGCAAAGTCTGCAATTCTTGTCAAGTCGGCAAATAAACCAAAAACCCTTTTAAACCACAAAGGATGGTTAGCACTTTTCAACCCCTGGAGCTACTTCACTTAGACTTATTCAAACCAACCAAATTTGAAAGCTTAAGCGGGTGAAGATATTATTTAGTCATAATTGACGACTTCTCTAGATTTACCTGGGTATCTTTCTTAAAGAGCAAGGACTTAACCTTAAATGCCTTTAACAAATTAGTTATAAGATTATAGAATGAAAAAGGATTAGAAGTAATTAGAATCAGAAGTGATCATGGGGGAGAATTTGAAAATGAATCTTTCTCGAATTTTTGTGATCAGTATGGAATTAAGCATGAGTTTGCCTTTCCTAGAGCTGCACCGCAGAATGGTGTAGTTGAGAGGAAAAATAGGACCTTACAAGAGTGTGCCCACATGATGAGAGCCTCATCATGAGCCATAACTAGCTCATTTTGACCTAATAAAGAGAATAAAAACTCCTGCATAACCTAGAAGAGGGCCTAATTGAAAGGATAAGTGTTCTGAGAAGAAAACATGAAATAAAGGTTAAAACTGTAATTTTACCATTACAGTACATAAATGGGATTTCTGAGAGACAAAACATAGGTCAAATGGTCTAAATGAGATAAAAAGTGGGTTGATTCATTCAGAAATGGGTTCATGTGCAATCCAAGAATTAAATGACATTTGGTAACCCTAAAACATACCCGCTTAATTCAACAAGGTTCCGGTCAGGATAAAAATAAAGTAAATCCTCTAAAAATCATGGAAAAATATCCCCTAGGGTGTAGAACATTCAATTTGGCCTTTGGAACCTAGTTTGACCTAGATTAGGGTCCTAGCTCATCAATTGACCTAATTTGGGTTTTTATGTAAAATATCCAGTCAAATGTGGTCAAACCTAAAATACAACTTCACCATTGGATTCCTTAGGTCCAAATTAGGTTTGTGCCAAAATTTAGACCTAAGGGGAGGTCATCTTGACCTACTTTGCAATTTAGTACACCCAATCACATTTTGGTCCCTATCTTTTGAAAACCATCGCATAAAACCCCCTAGCTTTCTTGCCAATCTTACAATCAGGTCCCTCCACCATTATTGGGGAGAGATCCTGCTCCGGCGAGGATTAGAGAAGGAATACTCTCTGATCCCTCAGAGATCCCCTCCCAAAATTGGAAGGGAGATTCTCTGAGTAATCCCCTTCCATCTGAGCCCGACCACAATCCCTGATTTGCACCCAATCTCTCGTGCGAACGCACGAGAGATTTGGGTATCTAACTACCTTCCATCTCCAGCGAGACGTCGGTGGCTAGAAGCGTGCCCTCCACGCACCAGAAGCACGGCCAGCACCTATAAATTAAACCCTAACTCCGGCCGCACCTCTTCAGCTCGACTTGGCTGGGATTCCACCTCAAATTCATCTCCTTCTCCAGCCAAGGGGTCCAGCGAGCTCCGGTGAGCCCCCCTCCTCTTCCTCTTCGCTCTGCCACAAAACCAGTGGCAAAGCCGTCCTCCTCATCCTCCTCCGCGTCGCGCAACACCTGCGCGCGCTGCCCTAGCCCCGTCGTCGCCGCCGTCTTCCTCCACTGGGCGCTTTCTTCTCCGGTGACAGCAGGTACTGCCGTCCGCCTCCTCGTCCCCTTCGTCCATTTAGTTAGGTTAAAACCATTCTCCTCTATCCCCTCTCTCATTTCCCTCATTTTATTTCATCAAAAGCCCCTCGACCGCCGCTGTTCACCATCACCTTCCTCATCTCCGACCACCCTCCGGCGAGATGCTCCCGTCGCTTCGCAGCTCCACATGCCTCGTCGACCATCACATAACCTCCGCCTCACCTCACTGAGTAACCTCCACCCATCCATAGTCCCTCTACACCTACCCAATAGTCCCTTGAACACACCCATCCATCCGGCCACAGGGTGACCTAGGCACGCACGCCTAGGCCACCCCGTGGCTTGCCACCTATCTCTTCACCTTTGCCGTGACACGGCGAAGGTCCCCCAGTGATCTGATTAAGCCGCGAGGCTCTTTTCATGTCTGACAGATCTCAAGCTCCGACCGCCATTGACGACAACTTGAAGAAGCTCCATGCTTGCTCCAGGCCTCAGGACTGCAAGACTCCAGGAGCAGCTGACTCGGGGAGGTATTGCGAAGACTTTTGCTCCAGCAAGAGGCACTGTAAAGTCCGCAGCTGTGGCAATTGAAGGATAGACTCCTGCGGGCGCGCGCGAAGTAGAGGGGGAGCAATTATTCCCACATCGTGAAATCACAAACTGCTGGAGTGGTTTATAATGTTTTTGTGATATGGGTTCGTTGCCTCCGAACGCACTTGGGGTGAGGCCCCTCACCTATCTTCACCGCCTCGTCTGTGGTTTCACCACACGGATTTGGTGACCCAACCCGACCTTGTCCTGAGCACTCCTCACGCACCACCCTCACGTCGGTGCGCCTGGACATGGGCATGCGATCCGATCCGTTTACCCAGCTCTAGGAGAGCGTGCTGATGAGTGGTTTATAGAGAGAGAGAGACGCGCGGGTGTGGGTAAAGGGTTAGGTTTTGCTTTGCTGTGGTCTGTGCAGGTCAGGAAGGAATAAGGAAGAAGCCAACACTTAGCCGCTGCAAGCAGAGGAAGAGAGAAAGAAGGAGGCTCTGCCAAGGAAGAAAGGAAAGACAGAACTGAAGAAGAAGGAAGAAGCCTTCGCAGAGGAAAAAGAGAAGAAAAGGAAGAGGCAAAGTTAAAAAGAGAAGTACTGAAGAAGAAGAAGAAGAAGAAGAAGAACTAAAGGAAGCAGAGCCAAGGAAGAAGAAGAAGACCCATAGAGAGAAAGTAATTGCAGAAGAAAATAGGAAGAAAGAAGCAAGGCATTGCAGAGAAGAAGAAGAAAGGAAGAAAATCAGAAGAAGAATAAGAGAAGGGAAACACATTTTTAAGGCGTCTGATCCCATGATCAGACGTCCAAATTCTTCTTTTTGCCACAATTACTTTTCAAACTCATGCATTTATATTTGAATTAAGTTTTTAGTAATTAAAGTGTTCAATTACATTCTAGAGATTAGTAATGAATTCCAATTGCTCCCTGTGTTCGACCTCGGATACTTAGGTTTTCGAGTAATAAAACTTTTATTTGTTGACGACACTTGACCACCTATACTACGACGTAATTAACTGTTAAAACACGATCGAGTTCTATGTCAACACCGCACAATGTTGTGCGAGTCAAAGCTGCCTCGATATTTTTGGGCTAAGGTTGTAAACACTGCTTGTTATATCCAAAATAGAACCCTGATCAGACCAATTCTAAAGAAGACACCCTTTGAACTCTATCATGGAAGAACACCTAGAATTTCCTACTTCAAGATTTTTGGATGTCGATGTTTTATACTTAACACTAAAGATAATCTTGATAAGTTTGATGCAAAAAGCTCATAAGGGATTTTCCTAGGTTATTTGACCAGAAGTAAAGCCTATGGGGTCTTTAATAAGAAGAATTCTGTTGTTGAAGAAACCATGCATGTATCATTTGATAAAACATTAGTTCAATCTAAATCTTCCATGATTTATGAGGATGATACAATAGATAATCCTTCAAACATTCCAGAAGATATTATTTCTAATGAACTACCCAAAGACATCTCTTTTGTAAAAGATCATCCTAAAGAACTAGTAATAGGAGAATTATCAAAAGAAGTTCAAACTAGATCTTCCCTTAACACATGAGCATTTATAGCTTTTGTATCTCAATTAGAACCTAAAAACATTAAGGAAGCCTTCTTGGATAATTATTGGATTATTGCTATGGAAGATGAGCTAAATCAATTCAAGAAAAATCAAGTATGGGAACTTGTTCCAAAACATGAGTAACAAACTATTATTGGAACCAAGTAGATTTTTAGGAACAAACTTGATGAATCAAGACATGTAGTTAGAAATAAAGGTAGACTTGTAGCTCAAGGATATAATTAAGAGGAAGGAATAGATTTTGATGAAACATATGCACCTGTTGCACAACTTGAATCTATTAGAATGTTGCTAGCTTTTGTAGCCCATATGGAATTCAAGCTTTTCCAAATGGATGTCAAAAGTGCCTTTTTAAATGGATTCATTAAGGAGGAAGTCTTTGTTAAACAACCTTCAGGATTTGAAGATCCAAATAATCTAGAACACGTATACAAATTAAACAAATCATTATATGGATTAAAACAAGCTCCACGAGCCTGGTATGAAAGATTAAAAACATACTTAATTGACAATGAGTTTAAAATTGGTCAAATCGATCAAACTTTATTTATAAAAAGAAAACAAAATGACCTCTTAATAATTCAAATATATGTAAATGATATTATTTTCGGTGCTACTAATGATCTACTTTGCCGAGAATTTGCAAAGGTTATGCAGGATCAATTTGAGATGAGTATGATAGGAGAACTTAAGTTCTTCCTTGGTCTTCAGATTGATCAACTATCCTCCGGAATCTTCATATCTCAAACAAAATACACAGTAGAGATATTCAAGAAATTCTCAATGGACAAAGTCAAAGGTAAAGAAACACCGATGGCAGCTTCTACCCAATTAAAAACTAATGACATAGGTAAGTAAGTAGATCAAAAACTTTATAGGAGCATGATAGGATCTCTATTATACTTAACTGCAAGTAGACCTGACATTCTATTTTGCACTTGTTTATGTGCTCATTTTCAAGTAAACCTAAGGAATCACATCTAAATGCTATTAAAAGAATCCTTAGATATCTAAACAACACACAAGACTTAGGACTCTTCTATCCGAAGACAGACACATTGGAATTATATTCCTTTTATGATGCTGACTATGCAGGTAACTTCACAGACCAAAAGAGTACTAGTAGAACTTGTCAATTTCTCGAAAATTCCCTAGTCTCTTGGTTCTCTAGAAAACAAAACACTGTATCTCTATCCACAACTAAAGCAGAATATGTAGCAGCATCCTTAGCATGTTCACAACTATTATGGATGAAACACTTCAAAAGACTTTGGATTTACTTTTAAAAAATAACAAAATCTTGTGAGACAACACTAGTGCCATCAACTTATCCAAGAATCCAGTACAACACTCTAGGATTAAACACATTAATATTAGACATCACTTTCTTAGAGATTATGTCTTAAAAGGGATATCAACTTAGAATTTATTAGCACAAAAAAATAGCTAGCCGATATATTCACAAAACCTTTATTAAAAGATAGGTTTAATCAAATTTTCCATTCACTAGGTTTATCTAGATTAAAAGAGGTTAACTAAGTGGCCTAAGAAAAGATTTGTTTTTCTTGTTTTGATCGAACAATTTTAAATTTGATCGACCAACCTTTGATCGATCAAAACTATTATTTGATCGACCAAGACTTGAATTTGCCTGGCAAGAATTTTCCCTCTACTATTTTCTCTTTTTTATCGATCAACTAAAATTTTTGATCGACCAATCTATTTGGGCGGGAATTTTCCCTCCAAACTTTCAAACTTTGATCGACCAAAATCTAATTTTGATCGAACAAAACTGGGCGGACTCTCTTTTGCGATTGCAATCTTTTTTCCTCGTTTTCCATTCGCAATCATCATTTACCGTACCTAATTTACGTGGTTAGTTGCCTTAAGGGTTCTTGCCTATTTTGCTAATCACGTTCTCGTTAAAAACTCCTCATTTTTACCTCTAAACCTATTTTTTTACCCATCATATCTGGTCCCCACATCTTCCAAACGTTAGCCCACAACATCCATCCTCCTCTAATTGACCAACTTGTCGCCGCAGCTGACCTCCTCGCACACGGCCTCCTCCGTGCGTGGGTCCCTCCTGCATCAAACCTCACAAGTGCGTGCCCGATCGTCGCCTCCTCGTACCTCCATGCTTGCATGACTTCGACCTCCTCGCACACCCTCCATTCGGCCTCCATTTTGATCGAACAACTTTGGTTTAATCTTGGTACATTCTAAACCTTGAATACATCTATCCCTTTGGATTTTTCTTGTGTTTAAAATGTGCTTTGACTATCACTTGTTTGATCTTATTTTGGTATTTTTTCTTGCAAAATCATGTAGCATACGTGAGTTTATCATCTGGTCAAACACCTTTTTTTCCGATTTGAGGTCTTTTGGTTGACCAAACCCTTTGGTTGATCGACCAATCATCCAATTCTTTTTTGGTCAACCAACCGACATTTTTGATCGACCAACCGTGTTTTTTTTCAGCACCTCATGATGGCACCCAAACGTGCTCGAGGCTCTTCTAGTCATCGTGATGATACTTTCGATCGCTTTTTTATTACCGAGGCTGCTCGTGATCGATATTCTTTGTTTGTTAAGTTCTCTCCGCACGTCGGACAATCCGTTCACTTCACCTATTTCGAGTCTATCTTCCCTGGGATCCACGAAAAATTTGCATACCATCAGATTTTACGTCTATTTGAGCGAAACTTTTATGTGGGTTCCAAGCATAGTCGCATTCCCGATGTTGATCCCATGGCCTGTCACCTATTTTATGCTAATCTCAAAGATATAGGTGAAGGTTCCAACATCAAGTTGACCTCGAATGTCTACGGGATAGAGGTTCTGGTCAATGCGGACGTTTTGACAGAGATTCTTGGCCGTTCTTCTGTTGGACCTACTTTTCTTGAGTTACATCAGCAGACTCAGTCTGATACTATCAGGGAGACCCTACTCACTCCCTCTCATTTTGACTTGGGTCGTCCTGCCAAGTCACCCTTTTTCAGACGTTTGCCTCGCTTTCTGAATCGTGTTTTCTTGTGGAACTTTATGTCCAAATCCACATCTTTTGAAAACTACCCTGGTATAATGCTGATCACCCTCTATGCCTTTATGAAGAACAAACGGTTCAATTGGAACCATTTAATTCTTTATCTTATGAGTAAACCACCCAGCAGCTCCTTCCAGTTTGGAATACTTTTATCCCATATCTTTCTTCATTTCAATGTACCCATGGACATCAATCATAAATAGTTTATCACTCGTGTCTCCATTTTTGATAAACTCACTTATGCGAAGATGGAGCAAGCACAGGGAGCTCGCGATGAGGGTGCACCGTAGGAGCAGCAGCAGCAGCAGGAGCAGACCACAGTACCTTCTCCGTTCCCACCTTATGAGAACTTCACTGGGACATGTCCACCTCCAGTGAGACCTTCACCCTCTTTCTACGATCAGGACTGGAGCCTCATGGACAGACAGATTTCAGGTTGGGACTTTGTCACTATTCAGGATGTGACCAGTTGTATTTCTTTGATGATGCATAGGCAGAGAGAGACAGACATGGTTATGATGAGGCACAGGCATCAGGTATCAGATTACCTGAATGCTTAGAGTCAGTTTTTGGACAAACTTAGAAAGTCTATTCATAGCATTCAGCAGCAGCTTCACCAACCTCGTCGTTCGACTACCATACCTCGCAGGACATCTAGGCATTCGACACCACGATCGTCAGCTCAGCGATGCCTTTGCCTTGGTCAGCCTGCATCTTTTGAGAGATCAGACTCACTAGATCTCGAGCTAGATACCAATCTTCAGAGCACCATGGATGCATTTATGGCAACGTTAGATGATTAGTTATTATATTTGCTTTCATTTTTTTATGGCATGTATCAGTTTATTCTAGACTTGGTTCTATGTTCTCTTTTCTAATCATTTTATTATGAATATTGCATGAATATTATCTCCTTTAGTTATATGAATGGCTCTCTCAATGCATGCTATTATATTGATGCTTATATTACTTGTTTAAGGGGGAGTTAATTGTGAAATAACCAGCAACATGTTTACTTTTCGCTGAAACAACAAGGGGGAGATATTATGCAAAGTTATTTTCAAATTCATAATTATAATTTTGTTGTCATCAGAAAGGGGGAGAATGTAAGCACCTCTGTTTTGATGCACCAAAACTATGTTTATTGCTAAGATTGACATTTGAGGACTATCTTGGATTGAAGCCTCTGTTCAAGACACAAGTTCAGATAGTTGCTGATGTGCGTCTTTTTCATTTATTTGAGTCTAGGACTTTTTTGTAAGGAACCTCAAATAAAACTCAAAAATAATTTTTTTCGCGTATCTTTTCAAAACCAAATTTTAGGGTTATTGATCGACGAAACTTATTAATTGATCGACCAAAATACTTTAATCGACCAACCTACTTATTTGACCGATCAAATCAATTCATTTTAGGAAGTTGAGAAAAATCCTCTTGATCGACCAACCAAGCTAATTGATCGACCAACAAGTGATTGACCAACATTCTTAATTGATCGACCAAAGTACTTTTTGATCGACCAATTAAACTTAATTGATCGACCAATTTTATTTCCTATTCAAGCAAAACTTTTTTGTATAAATAGAGCTCGTACTCAACCCTTTCATCAACGACTTTCAAAGAGAAAAACCACCTCTCATAGTTAAACTTCTCGTGCTTATTTTCAAAGGTCATTGCACCCTGTTCTTCACGTTCTTCGAAAAGCACGACGCCTCAAACCTCTATGAAAAATCGATTTGATTATTTGTTGAGGTTCCATAGAAGTTATTCTTGTTTTATTATATTGTTGTTTTGATTTACGGATCCCAAGTCTGTTTGGAAGATCCGTGGTTGGTGTTTTTGCTTCTTTTCAGTATAAAAGAGAAGGGTTTGTAAGAGGTTGTGCCACCCTCGTTCAAGTGGTGCGAATAGTGGATTGACTAGCTTGTACTAGTTGGAAAAATCCTAAGTTGGGAGGCTTAGATAGTGATTTTTACCTGAAGGGAACACCATCATGAGCCATAACTAGCTCATTTTGACCCAATTAAGTCAATAAATGCTCCTACATAACTGCTAGAGAGTCACAAGTCATTGCATATTCATTATGAAAGAAAAATAAGAAACTAGGGCTAAAACTATAATTTTACCAGCTCATTATGAATGCAGTACAACCAAGGATTTTCTAAGGGGTTGAATGAAGGTCAATTGATCTTAAAAAAATAACAAGTGGGATAAGACAGACAGAAAAGGGTTTGCACGTGTTCTGAGAATTAAATGACTTTTGAAACCCTAAAAAGAGACTTGCTTAATTAACTGAGGTTCTGATCATGATAAAATTCACCTAAATCCTTTAAAATTCATAGAAAAATATTCTCCAGGGTTTATAACTTTCAATTTGACCATCAGAATCTATTTTAACCCAAAACAGAACCACAGACAGACATTTGCCCTAATTTAGATTTTTGCATAAATTACCCAATCAAACATGGTTAAAACCAAAATCCAACTTCACCATTGGATTCCTTAAGTCCAAATTAGGTTTGTATCAAAATTAGACCCAAGATAAATTTATCTTGACTTAGTTTGCAAATTGGTCTTGTCTAATTTCAGTTCTGCCCTTAACTTTCAAAATCCTTTCAAATAGGCCCCTAACTTTGTCATCATTCTCACAAACAGGTCCCTACCGCCATTAAACCTATTCGTACTTGCTCCGGCAACCTTAAAAAGGAAAGAACTCTCTGATTTCTTGACGATTCCTGATGAAAGCCTCATCATAAGTCCTAACTAGCTCATTTTGACTTGAGAAAGAAGACAAAAGCTCCTACATAACTTAAAAGAAGGCCTAGGTCAAGGGATTACTGTTCTGGGAAGGAAACATGAACTAAAGGGTAAAACTGCAATTTTACCATTGCAGTACATCAACGGGATTTCTCAAGGGTTAAACATAGGACAATTAGACTTAATAAGAGGAAATGTGGGATGGTTCAGTTAGAAAAGGGTTATTGTAAGATTTAAGAATTAAATAACATTCTGTAACCCTAAAACAAACCCACCTAATTTCATAAGGTTCTGGTCAGGATAAAAATTAAAGAAACCCTCTAAAATTCATGGAAAAATATCTCATAGGGTTTAGAACCTTCAATCTGGCCTTTGGAGCTTATTTTGACCTAGATTGGGGTCCTAGCTCAGTATTTAACCTAATTTGAGTTTTTGTGCAAAATGTCTACTCAAACGTGGTCAAACCTAAAATGCAACTTCACCATTGTATTCCTTAGGTCCAAATTAGATTTATATCAAAATTTGGACCTAAGGGAAGGTCATCTTGATCTACTTTGCAAAATGATCCACCCAATTACATTCTGGCCCCTAACTTTTGAAAAACCCTTGAGCAGAGCCCCCTAACTTCCTCGCCACCCTTACATTTAGGTCCCTCCACCATTATAGCGGAGAAATCCCACTCTGGTGAGGATTTGAGGATGATATCCCCTCAAATCCTCAGAGATCTCCTCCTAGATTTGGAAGGTAGATTCTCTAAGGATTTCTCCATCGCCTGAATGAGATCTCCAGATCAGATTTACATGCAATCTTTTGTACGAACGCTCGAGAGATTTGGGTGTCCTACACACCTTCCTTCTCCAGCAAGGCCTTTGCACTAGAAGGCTTGCCCTCCAAGCACAAAGGGCTCGGCCAGCGGCTATAAAAGGACCCCCGATCCTTTATGCATCTTCCAAGCTTGATTTGGCCACAGATACCCTCCCAATTTTCTCCCTCCTCATCTCCGATCAAACACCCGCAAGCTCCGACGATCTCCCCTCCCTCCTCTCGTCTCTCTGCCACCATACCAGTGGTAGAGTTAGCTTCGTCTCGTTCCTTTGCATTGCGCCGAACCAGCGCACGCTTCTCCGACCTTGTCCTCGTCGCCGTCATCCTCACCTCAGGGCCTTCTTCCTCGATGATGAGAGACTCATCATGATCTCTAATTACCTCTAATTAACTAGTCTTCCTAGTTAATTAGCTAAGGTTATGAATATATAAGGGTTAATTATAAAACAAGGGATATTTAGTAAAGGACCTTAAAATAAGTTAAAAATGATATTTTATCATTCAATTAACATTATTAACAATTTAATTAATAATTGGACTCGAAATCTTATTAGCCATTCCCTTAATTAATAAGTTAAGTAACTTAAACATAATATATACCTAAGTATATAATAACTTAAGTAATTTTACTTAATTTAATAAATTAACTTAAAAAGGTCAAAAATGTAAATTCAAGGTGAAAACATAATAGTTATCTTATTTACTAACATATATAAAAAGTTGAAAAGGATCTAAGTTAAAATAAACCTTTAAAACCTGGGTTTACATTTTGGTCCTTACTATTCATTGCAATCGGGTCCTTAATCTTCATAAAGGTCCGTAAATTTCACTACATTTAGGTCCCTTTTGTCTTCTTCTTCTTCTTCTTCTCTTTTAGCCAATTGAACGGTTGACGACGGAGAGTGACTCCACCGCGCGATCATCGCCCTGTCGACATCATTCTTCCTTCTCCAAGCTCTTGGAGCTTGCGCTCACCACTCCATCTTCATCCATCGGTCTGGATTACTCTGAAATCCTAGTTTCTGGTGGGAGTTAACCTCACCGTCGTCGGAGACGATGCCGGAGGTTAAGCTCCTCAAGCTTCTTCTTCGTCCAGACCTCGCCGCCGTCTTCGTCGCCATTCATTATAAATACCCCCTCACCCCTTCGATTTCTCTCTGGTTGGCTCCCTTCCCTCTTCTAACACTGAGCCGACCCAACAGGCTATTCGTCCACACTTCGGCGAACTTCCACACCATTCTCCGACTTCCTCCATCCATCTTGATTAGCTGAGGAGATTCGCCGAGGTCTGTCGTGTCTTTGGACACAGGTGTCGACCGAGGAGATCCTTTGCTTCACCTCACATCCGTCCGCCGGAGATTCTTCTTAATCCCTCTGATTTCGTCGTCCACCATGAGCCTTCGGTGGAATCCCGTTGACCCCTTCGTCCAGGTAATAGTAGATTAGGAGTATGATAGTCTAGGTAGGTAGTTAGTTAGGTAGTTTAGTCGTAATTTCAAAGTTTAATGATCATCTTCTACGACTCTGGCAAGCTCCTTGAGCTCGCCAGAGTCTTTGATTTTGTCTTTTTAACTCACTGATCACCTTCCTCTATCACTCATGACCATTTCTAATCCATTAAAACACTTAATTGATCACTGTTTTGTCTAATTCATCTTCACCTTCACAACTACTGTCGTTGTCCATGACGACAGTAACTGAGCTTAGATCCACCTTCATAGGGTCCTCCACCACCTATTCACAATCTAAGGATCCTAACTATCACTTCAATTTGTATAATTACCACCTATAACCTAAACACCCAATTTTAAATAAGCTCTTGAGCTTACTGTCAATGGCGGCTCAGGAGTAGTTGAATCTCTTAATTAATTATATAATTATGATCGCAATTACATTTTGACTTATCTCAACCATTCAATTGAGTGGGAGATCAAGTCCTGTGCTTCAATCCACTTAAAATTCATTCAAATTGAATTTACTGTTTAATCATTCATGTAATGGATTAAAGAAGAATTTAATGTGATCCTGAGGTTCCTTGTGACCTCAGGAATCTTTTCAAGTCATCAATGGCACACTTTTTCTTTCTGTGCACAACCTTTCACCTTTTACTGGACTCACCGGAGCTCCGGCGAGTCAATTCTGATCTTCAGCCTACAGAAGATGATGAAAAGCTCCAGAATGATGTAATCGCGATCATTGATTAATTTGAGGTTGTTTATTTAGGATTTTAACACCTGGAACTTAGATTACTGATTTGTCTTCTCCAACTCCGGCAGAGTTGGAGAAGCCTGTACAGAAACCTTAGAGTCATATTTAACAGCTTTAGAAGCTTCAGTGCAGTGCACTGAAGCTATCTATGTCTTCAGATTAGTGTAGCAATCTTCCAATCCTTCTGTCGAATAGACCACATTTGGAGCTCAGGCGATGAGCCTGGAACCCTAGAGTCTTAGGTCAAATCATCTGTTTAAAGGATTGGATAAGTTCCTGGAGTTGATAGGATTCTCTTCTAGGCTTTAATTCCTTGTAAAAAGGCTTAAATCAGAAAGTCAATTTTCAAGCCTTGAGGAGGAAACTCTGATTTTGAGCTCAATCTGAGAAATTGAGGAGTTAGGATCATTTCTGAGAATCTGCTGGATGATTTTAGAATGATTTTATTGATCACAGATGAGTGATTTTGGTTGGATTTCAAATCTGCCAGTTTGGGTTGTTTTCAAACCCAAACTGTTGGCAATGGGTTTTTGATGAAAATTGAATGCAAATTTTGCCCAGATGAGCTTGTTACATTCCTTAGAGTCCGTTTGAATCAATTAAGAATGATCCTAAGTGTCTGTTGCATCCTTTCTTCATCTGAATTCCTTTTCCTGAAGCTTTCAGTGAAGCTTTGAGCTTCCTTGTGCTTCCTGAAGCTCTTGAGAGCTTTAAACCTACACAAACAGATGCAGAATCCCTTGCAGAACCTATTTAGAACCTTAGTTAAGTGAGAAAGTCCATTTGTGGACTTTGTTACCCTAAATGCCACTTCCAGGAAGTGTTAGAACCGTATTAAACCCATAGTTTCGCCCTTAAAATCGAAGAGGAAATCTTCCCTTAACATTAAATTGAAAGCATAATCTTGTAGAGCCACCTTAGAGCTCTCCATCAAGCTTTTGTTTGCTTGAATTGGAGCTTTGAGCTAGGAGATATCTTCATTTGAAGTCAGCACTGGAGGGGCAGAAGTTAGTCCCACATCGGAAGTTTTCGAGCGCCCACCTTAGTATAAAAATAATTTGTGTTTAAGGCATGCCAGTCGTCAAGCGCTCGGCACGAGTCTGAAACCTGACCATTTGAGCATGCGTGTGTGTGCGATTGGCCCTAGGAGGGTGAGGCCTTGGAGGCGTTGAGTCGGTTTGGCTCAAAAGAAAATAAAATCGAAATTGAACCATAAAGAAATCAGGTGAGGACTTAGTAGGGTCTGGTCCCACCCTGATCTCAGGGTGCTACATATCCCCGAAAAGTCTGAGCTACAAATAAAAAAAACTAATTTTTGGTTGAAGATAAAAAAAATAGGTTCGGCTCAGTAAGAAGTGTTAAAGGAAGAAGCTAAGGTTCAGAATTAAAGAAAGAGAGAAGGTTAAGGAAGAAGAAGAAAGAGCAAAGGAGATGGAAGATAGAATAAATCACAGAGAAAGGAGAAGGCTGAGCAGGCACTAAAGGAAAGCTAAGGAAAAATAAGGGAGAAGGAGAAGAGCAGGAACAGAAGTGAAGAGAAGAAAGAAAGGAAAAAGGAAAGAACTCGAAAATATAAGAGAAAAAATAAAGCTAAAGAAAAAGAAAAGAGAGAGAGAGGCTGAAGAAATAAAGAAAAGATTTACTTTCTTATATTCTCTTGCTTTTAATTGTAATAAGGCATATGTTTTGAATGTATAAATCTTATTTGCCTTTAATCATTTGAAATAAATGTTGAGAATAAAAGTTCATATGGGATTTTGCATGTTATTTCATTTTAATCAAATTTTTGGTAAAATTCATGCTTCCATAATTAACTTAGATTTACCTCCTATACTTATAAAGAAAAATAAAGATAACTAGTGAATTTAGAAAGAATTATACTTCCTAGTGAACGACTTGGACTTGTTGGCCGCCTGTCGTGTTGGCAACCAGCAACTATGTTTTATTTTTATTACTTGAAAAATAGAGACTTTCCGAGGCCGAACTCAGGAAACAACACGTGATTTTAGAAGCGTACAAAATCACAACTTACAATATGGATATATACTATTTTAAGAAACACTAAAAGAAAGGAAAACTTGTTCTTCTTTTCTTCTCTCTTTCTTCTTCCTCTGTCCTTCTCTCTCCAAACATCTGATTCCAATGTCAGATGACTTAAACTGCCATTTGCTACAGTGCTTCTACTGGTTCTTCTTCCACTTGGCTTCTTCTTCTTCTCTTCTTCTCTGCACCTCCTCTTTCTTCAGCTTTTGCTCCTGCCTTCTTTGCCTTGCATCTGCAGCTTCTTCTTCCTTGGTCTCTCTCTACTTGACCTTCTGGGCTTCTTCTTCTTTCTTTATCTTCAGCCGCATCTCTTCTTTTTCTCTGCTACACTCCCTCCTTCTCTTCTGTAGCTTCAGCTCCTATCTTCTTCTTTTCCTTCCTTTCCTTCTTCTTCTCCTTCTGCTCCTCTGTGCGGCTAAGTGTTCAGCTGCTCCTTCTCTTTTCTTCTTCTCCTGCTTCCCTGCACAGTGTAAGGTTAGGAAAAACGTAACCCCTACCCTCCTCGCATCTCTCTCTCTCTCTCAAATGCACTCCAGGGTTCGCTCTCCTAGAGCCGTATTCGGGTAAGCAGGTCGGGTGACGTGCCCGGGACCAAACACACTGGTGTGGGTGGTGCGCGAGGTGTGCACAGGCAGGAGATAATCGGATTCAGGTGCCAGGTCCACGGGGAACGTGTCACGGACGAGACGTGGCAGGGGTGCGAGGGACCTCACCCCAGTGTGTTTCGAGGCAAATAGTCTGAAACACAAAATCAATTTATGTGCGAGCGCTCGCCTGCACACTTCCAAGGTGGGATTAAAAGTCCCACCCGCTTTCGTGCCTTCGCCCGCAGCAGAAGTCCTTGCGATTGTAGCGACACGTGAGGCTCGCGTCTGCAATTGGGGACCTGGGACCGTGCGTGAGTCCTTTCCGCGTGGCTTGGGACTCCAACTTGGGACTGCAGAGGCCTGGAGCTGCTAGCAAGCTTGCTCCAAGCTCGGCAGCAATGGTGGCGAGCGCACAGAACCTGAAAGCAGGAATACTGCCTCGCAGCTCGATTAGACCATCAGAAAACCTTCGTCGTATCATGGCGAAGGTGAGGCGGGGGTTGGCTAGCCGCGGGGCGGCCTAGGCGTGCGTGCCTAGGTCGCTCTATGGCCGTGAGGATGGGTTAGGTCAGGGGAAGGCGACAGGGGTTGGCACGATCAGTGGAGGGTCGTAGGGTGATCAGTGGGTCGTGGTGATGCTCAGGGATTGGTTGGCGAGGCGGATGGAGGTGTGGAGCGGCGGGGACGCCTCACCGGAGGTCTGGTCGAAGGTGGAGATGGCGATGGTGGACAGTGGAATCGAGGGGTATTTTTGTGAAATAAAGTGAGGGGAATTGAAGAGGAGATAGAGAGGAGTGTTTCTAACTTGATTAAGTGGACGAAGGGGGAGAGATGGCACTTGGTAGTACCTGCTGTAACTGGAGAAGACGACATCCAGTGGAGGGAGACGGCGGCGACGACGGGGCGAGAAGTGCTCGCGTGGGTGTTGTGTGAAGCGGAGGAAGAGGGTGAGGACAGCTCTACCACTGGTATTGTGGAAGAGCTACGAGAGGGAGGACGAAGGCTCGCCGGAGTTTCTGGACCACTTGACCGGAGGAGAAGAGGACGAAATTGGGGACAAACTCTGGCCAAGACAAGCTTGAAGGAAGCGACAGCCCCTGCCATTCTTTAAATAGGTGCTGGTAGGGAGGGAAACACGAGGAGGAGGCATGGGCAGGTCGTCGGAGACGTGGCTGGAAAAGAGACCCATACTTCTCGTGCGTTCGCACGAGAAGTATGGGTGTCGGCAGGACATGGGAGGTGGTCCATGCAGAAGAGGACAACGCAGGGGACCCTCCTCTCGTTTCTAGGGTCGGCTCCCATACCCTGTGCGGCACCATCCTCCGCGCAAAGTCGCCGGAGGTATGGCCTGCTGCTGTGGGTGACAGAGGGACCGGTTCACAGAAGACGAAGGGAAAGTTGAGGGGGTATTCGCAAGGCTTCAAAAAGTTAAGGGTTAGAAAGTAATTGTTGAGGACCAATTTGTAAAGTAGGTTAAAATGGCCTTCTCTTAGGTCCAAATTTTGGTATAAACCTAATCTGGACCTAAGGAATCCAATGGTGCAGTTTGATTTTAGGTTTGACCTCGTTTGACCGGATATTTTGCACAAAAACATAAATTAGGTCAAAAATTGGGTATGTACCTCAATCTAGGTCAAATCAGGTTCCAAAGGTTAAATTGAAGGTTCTAAACCCTAGGGGATATTTTTCCATAAATTTTAGAGGGTTTAGTTGATTTTTATCTTGCTTGGAACTTCATGAATTAAAGTGGGTTTGTTTTAAGGTTGTAGAATGTCATTTAATTCCTGGATGTCGCTATAACCCTTTTCAGACCAAATCACCCCACTTTTTCTCTTATTAGGTTTACTTGACCTATGTCTAGACCCTTAGAATTCCCATTGATGCACTGCAATGGTAAAATTGTAGTTTTACCCCTTGTGAATTACTCTATACTCAAATTTGTAATTCTGATTTAGGCTTACCCTTAGGTTTTGTAGGAGCTTTTGTACACTTATTTAGGTCAAAATGTGCTAGTTAGGGTTCATGATGAGGTTCTCATCATACCCCCATGACTAGCTTTTGCTAGTCCCTTAGCAAAATTTTAAGGTTTTAACCTCTGTTCTAGACCATGAATTTCTTTCATCAATTTTGGTAAGTGCTTTTTCTTCTCTTTGTCTCCTTGATTAGGTCAGAATGGCAATCATAGGCCTAAAAGGTACTCTAGTACCAACCAAGATCCAGATCTGTCTAGCTTTAGCCTCAGTCTTTAGCAAAGGTTTTTAAGGCCTACAAGAACTGACCTAAAGTTTATTGGAGTTTGTGGTTAAAGCACCCGTGCTTGAGATATTTTTAGCCTTGGTTCAGTTTGCAGTGCATTTTGTAAGAGAGAGACAGAAGGTTTATTTGTTTGGAGAGTTTTCTCTCTCTTTTTTCTTTTTAATTCTAGCTTAGGATTAGCTTCACAACACGGTATGTATCAGATTCCTTGTCCCCATCACCAATCCTCAAAGGTCCCTAGCAGTCGATGCTTCAAGATAGCACCGCCCATGGTAACCCCCAGAACCCTGGCTTTTGAGATTTCGAGATAATCCCTTCCATGGTGTTCTGTGGCCGAATTCAGACCCTGGCAATTGACACTTCGTGATAATGCCATCCATGGAATCTGAACCAGCAGAGTGCTTACATGCCCCCAGTAGGATATGTTAATATCCTAAGAGACAAGCACCGAGGAGATGATATGTTGTTACGCATCTTCGAGGGAAATTTCCCACCTCTCTACTTCGAGAACTCGTCCAAATCAACTTGTGTTGATCGGCCGCTCCTAATCTAGGTAACATTTTCAAAATATTTGAAACGCTTCTGCGTGATTTTGATATTTATGCTCGCTGAACCAGACTGTGTGTGTGAATTTGGGTGCTTAAGTTACTGAGTCTCGTAAATCGAAGGTCAGTTAACGAGGTCGAATAATCCCTAAGCCTTGGACCTAATACTTAAGCTTTTCATTTTCCTCAACCTCTTGAGAAATATCTAGATCTTAATGGGTACTAAGAGTCTAGCCAAGAATGCCTAAGGTTCGTGTTCTTACTAATTTTGTGCACTTTCGCTTTACTTTTCCTTAATGTGGTCTAGAACTTTGGTTAATTCCTTAATTTCTTACTAATGACTATCCCTTTCCTTTTTTATTTTGTGCTCCTTTTTGTCATTCTGCTCTTTTTCTCTCCTCCTTTTACAAAGTTTACCAGCACTTTCTTCCTCCCTTTTTTTTTTTTGGCATATATGCGGATTTTTTTGTTGAAACCTTTTTTTGTTATGTCATTTCATTGCACATTCATACCCCCTCATGCCTAAAATTTGCAATGTCCTCATTGTACATTAGGTGGGTTTTTATTTAGCTCGGTTCATGCATTAGAACAGGTATTTGGTGAGTGGATGGGTCGAGGTGACTGTTGCGGACGATTTCTAATCTCAGGTACGAGTACCTGAGGTGAATTTGGCTATCCTAAAGGATGAACCTAAAGTGCAAAGATATGTCAGAAAAGATTTTGGGTTTTTCAAAAAGTATGACGGGCTGCCTCCCGTTAAGCGCTGAGTTTTACACCATCGGTTGGGTGCAATAAGCTCAGGGAGAATTGAGGATAAATGATGACTCAGCCAAATCTGTAATGGTTACGTCAATGAACGATTTAAGTCTCTGACCATTCACGATGAAAGGTTCAGAATCGTGGCTGAGTGGACCGATCTCGACGGCTCCATTTCCAAAGATTTGTCGGACAAGATATGGTCCGACCCACTTGGATCGCAGTTTCCCAGGGAAGAGTTTGAGTTGGGCATCGAAGAGTAGGACCTTCTGACCAGGGTGGAAGATCTTTCTACATATATGCTTGTCATGAAAGGCTTTAACCTGCTCTTTGTAGATTCGCAAGTTCTCATACGCATCAAGGCGTAATTCATCAATCTCGCTTATCTGAAGCTTTCTATGGGTTCCAGCCTTAGAAAGATCTAAGTTGCAGCTTCGTGCTACCCAAGAGGCTTTGTGTTCCAGTTCGATGGGAAGGTGACACGCCTTCCCGTACACCAGTCTAAAAAGAGACATGCCTAATTGGGTTTTGTGGACGGTCCTATAAGCCCACAAAGCTTCCGAAAGTCGGGACGACAAGTCCTTCCTGTCAGGTCGAACAGTAACCTGTAGGATTTTCTTGATCTCCCGATTTGATAGCTCAGCTAGACCATTAGTCTGGGGGTGGTAAGGAGTAGAGATTTGGTGAGACACCCCGTATTTAGTCATCAGTGACCTGAACTGAGTATTGGTAAAATGGATCCCTCCATCAGAGATGATTGCACAAGGAATCCTGAACCGTGAGAAGATATTTTGATGAATGAATTTGATGATGATCTTGTGATCACAGGTTCGGGTTGGAATGGCTTTGATCCATTTGGACACGTAGTCCACAGTGAGTAAAATGTACTCGAAGCCATCCGAAATAGGGAAGGGGCCCATAAAATCAATCCCCCAAATATCGAAAATCTCGCATACGAGAATCAGCTGTAAAGGCATCATATTGCGATGGCTCATGTTTCCTAAAGTTTGGCAACGACTGCATGCCTTAGAGTGACTGTATGCGTCCTTGAAGATAGTGGCTAGTAAAAGCCACATTGGAGGATTTTTTATGCGGTTTTGTGCCCAGAAAAATGGCCACCGCATGCCTGGTTATGGCAGAAAGAGTAAATGTCATTGATTTCGCCCTCTGAGACACATTGCCTGATGATTTGGTCAGCAGCTAGGCGGAATAGGTATGGGTCTTCCCAGATGTAGTACTTGGCATCGGAGCACAACTTGTCTTTCTTGGCCTTTGGCTAATCCGACGGGATGTGGTGTGATGCCAAGTAGTTTACTATATCAGCAAACCATGGAAGCCTGGTACCAATAGTCAAGAGGTGCTCATCAGGAAAATGCTCCGTGATGGGTCCAGAAGGGTCGATGATCTCAGAAGGAATGCGAGACAAATGGTCAGCTACCATGTTCTGTCTTCCCGCCTTATCGCGAATCTCGAGGTCGAATTCTTGCAACAGCAAGATCCATCAGATTAATCGAGGCTTCGCATCCTTCTTAGTAAGGAGATGCCTCACAGCTGTGTGATCCGAGTAGATTATGACGTGGGAACCCAAGAGATAAGATTGGAATTTTTCGAGGAAAATACTACGGCTAGCAACTCTTTCTCTGTAACCGTGTAGTTACACTGAGCCTCGTCAAGTGTCTTGCTAGCGTAGTAAATGACCAAGGGCTTCCCGTCAATCTTCTGCCCCAGAACCGCTCCTACAGTGAAGTCAGATGCATCACACATGATCCCAAAGGGTTGAGACCAATTAGGAGATTGTAGGATCGAGGCTTGGGTGACTCGGTCATGAAGGATTTCAAAAGTTTGAGTGTATTCCTTGGAAATCTCAAAGGGTACATCCTTGGAGAGAAGAGTAGTCAGGGGGTGCACGATTTTTGAGAAATCAGGAATGAAACGACAGTAAAAACCGACGTGTCCCAGAAAAGATCGGATGTCCCTAATCGAGCTAGGCATAGGAAGTCTAGAAATCAGATTAACCTTGGCTCGATCCACCTAGATGCCTCTCTCAGAAATTAAGTGTCCCAGGATGATCCCCTCAGGCACCATAAAGTGGCTCTCTTCCTAGGAAAGAACCAGATTTACGTCAATGCAACGCCTGAGTATGTGAACCAAGTGCTGGAGGCAATTGTCAAATGATACCCCGAAAACTGAGAAGTCATCCATGAAGACTTCCAGATAATCACCTACCATATCAGAGAATATGGCAAGCATGCACTGCTGAAAAGTCGTAGGTGCATTGCAGAGACCGAAAGGCATCCTTTGGAACGCGTATGTCCCGAAAGGGCAGGTGAATGTGGTCTTCTCTTGGTCCTTTGGATGAATCGCCACTTTGTTGTAACCAGAGTACCCATCAAGAAAGCAGAAGAATCTATTTCCTGCTAACTTCTCGAGAATCTGATCAATAAATGGTAGTGGGAAATGATCCTTCTTCGTGGAGGAATTGAGTCTTCGGTAATCTATGCAGACTCTCCACGAGTTGGCTATATGATGTAAACACATTTACACTACTTAAGATGTCTATTTATGCATGTTCTTAAGCATAGGATTGCATTTCATGATATAAATATTGCATAACATGCATCATCTTGCATTTAGAGTAGTTTGAATAAAATGGAGGTTAATTGTCTCATTTTATGTGCTTGGACAAGGCAAACATTTTATCGGGGCCTCGGATCAAAGATCCAACCATATGGATGTGATCAGAGCGACGATTGGAGTTCAACGACTCCAAGATCGCCCTAATTAGGCATTCGTAGCATCAGATAGTGACCGGGGAACCCTAGAAGATCAAGGGTTAGGATGGTGTAAATCCACACTTCAAATGACAAATCCGACTGCACGAATGAATTCGGATTGATGATCGCAGCCCAACGACGTAAAAATAGAGTCAATCCGACATCCATGGCACCATCTACAACATCCAGAAGATGGACAACCAAGATGGCACCACGTGGCGCCATCTTGCCACCCAAACGGACGCATGCATCCAGTGAAGCCTCCGCACCCGCTCCCTCTCTACCGTTGGATCTCGATCCAATGGCTATGGACAGCTGCGCCTAAAAGCGTCCGCTCGACCATCCACGCCTCGTAGCGCAGCGATCAAAGGTGCTGTTGCGAGCTGCAGCCGCGGGTTCGAGCCGCAGTGAAGGGGAGAAAGGCACAGGCGAGCGAGCGTAGGCAGGTGTTGGATCGTCATTGGGCGGCTCAGATCCACCGATAGCGTTCACGCGCTATTGCACGCGTGGCAAAGACGGGCCATCGTACGCGTTGAGGTGGGCACACAGCAGCGGGCGAAGGAGCATCCTAAGCCGTCCGATCGCTGAGATTTGATGAACGTGGGCAGATGCGTTGAAAGCGGGCAGCTAAGGAGGCGCGGGTGGGCGCGGGTACTACGCCCACGTTGGGGCTTTAGTGACGATTTTATCCGTCACTAAAGACCCCTCATTTATTGTTTTAAAGATGTAATGACCAATTTGCCCCCACTCCTTGCAACTATAAAAGGAGACCCCTTCCACACGAAATTCTCTTCCCTTCCTTCTCTTCTCTACCTCTCCAAGGCTCAAAAGAAGCTTGCCCCACACCCGGGATGCTTCTCGCGAGATAAAGTCCAAATTTTCGTCCCCCTTCGGAATTAGATCCCGCGACGACGATGGCGTGCTGCTCCGTTCCCATTCTTCTGCTTCATCCTCCATCCTGCTTCGTCCTCCTTCGTCCAGGCATCGTCCCGTCTGGCTCGTCCTCCAAGCGACCGTCGAGGAGGATATCTCTCTCCCTATTCTTTTTACTGCTTTCTAATATAGATTTACTGCTTTCTAGTGTAGTTCTACTCGTCCTCCAAGCATTCGTCGAGGATGACATTTCTCCCTCCATTCTTTTAATGCTTTCTAGAGTAAATTTATCGCTTTCTAGTGCAATTGTGTTATGCTTTCTAGTTATAATGAACAATCTCCTTAATGATAAATTCTTTATTTATTCTACATCTCATTTTTTATTTCTATGTGTAATATTCTCTCTCTCTCTTACACACTCTCTCTCTCTTTTATTTATTGTAAATAATTAGATAGTTTTAAATTGAATTACTTCGTGACAAATAAAAAGAAATGCGTAGTTTTTAAATCAAACGTCCGCCTCCCTGTGTTCGACCTGGAATTTTCATTTCGGTATAAATTTTATTTGTTGAACATGAATTCTTCACTTTCAAGCTACAACGACAGGTTTTCCAAAACCAAACACGTTAGCGTAGCAATTCGAGCGTTCAACATTTTGGCGCCGTTGCCGGGGAGGCAACGATTCCCGATCTTCTTTTCGCATTTCTTGCACTTTATTGTTTTCTAACTAGCTTTCTCTTGTGTCTATTGTTTTGCAGAGACCTCCATCAAGGAATCAACAAGCGGTAGACTGGAGTAAAGTGCAGTTGAAGACAACTGTAAGTGCTCCCCATTCTTCCCCCCTTCATAGATTTCATTCGCCACATTAAATCCAAACTCCAATTAACCTAGGTGTTTGCATAAATCCTAGGAATAGTTTGGTTGTTTGGATTTTCACTCACATTCATTCCACCTTCATTTATAAAAAAAAATAACAAAAATATAATCTTGTGGGGTAATTTTCAACAAACACACAACACACACCCACATTCAAGGCACTTAATCAACTTGATTTGTTTCTACTCAACCGGGTTCTAATCTGTGGAACCGGTACACACAAAGCAACACATAACAGAGTAGAAATCATTCTAGGTTAACCATTTTTGAGTGCCTAACTTAGTGGTGCAATTGTGGCCAATTGTTTGAGTTGTTTGGGCCGCACCACTCTATTTAAAATCAACTCATCAAGTAGCTCCTCCTTAGGGTTTTCAATCTAGGTCTATTCCAGGCGCTCCACTTTCTTTCTAATTTTTAAAGGAAAATAATCTTCACCCGTGTTTTACAACTTGGTTTGCCTAGAAACTTGATTGCAATCCACCTAATTTGAAACTCTAAAAGCTACTTAAGCAAGATTTGAACATTAAAATTCACACATTATAAATAATCTTGCTTGAAAACCCTGGTTGTGCACGCACTTACACAAATCTCAATCAATCATTAAGGGCACAACCCATTGTAAGGGCCCATCACATTCCATAAGCACCACAATCCCAGGCCTTAATAAAATTGAGTAGACGTTGGCCTTAAGGTTTGATTCGCTCTTCAGGGCCTAGTCTGAGATTGTTTTTGATTAACCTACTTGTACTGATTAATCTGATGTCTAGCTAGGGGAGTAGCGTCAAACGACTGCGGCTGGGGGGTACACTAGGAACCGGAGGCGAAAGCCGAAGGAAGAACCTTCTCCCCAGTCCCTCCTTCTAACTGGTTGGATTAAACAGATGTAAGTAGAGTAAATCATTTACAGTCTTAAGGCGGGTTTTAGGAGTCAATAGATCCTTAGGCTACCCCACTTAAGGACAGCCTTATTTTGTTGTGCTGCAGAGTCCCTATCCCCAGTCCTTCCAACCTTCTCCTAGTTTATGCTGGGAAGACGGTCATTGAATCCTCGATTGGAAGGACCATTAGAACATTCTAGGAGGCGCAAGTTGGATTTTGGTCAATTTGATCCCATGGCCGAACAACAGCCTCCTCTGCTTGGAAATCCACAAGAAGAATTTCGAAGGCAGCTGGAACAAATGCAGAGAATGCAGGAATGGTTCCAGAGAATGCAAGGCGCTCAGCCCTTGAAGGATTTTTATGATCCTTCAAATTACGGGGAACGTCCCGGCATCCAGATTCCAGCCGGTGACGTAGAAATCAAGCCCCAGGTGTTAAGCGTGATTAAACATTATCATGGGCTTGGCTCCAAGGATCCGTTTCAGCACTTGGAGGACTTGACCACTTTGGTCCAGACCACCAAGGCTCGAAACGTAAACGAGGAGCAAATGATCATGAGGCTCTTCCCCCACTCTCTTAGGGATAAGGCCGCGCATTGGTATAGGACAATAGGAAGACCAATTACAACTTGGAATGAGTTGAAATCGACCTTTCTAAAGAAATTCTTCCCAGTCGGTCGTACCAATGCTTTGAGACGGGCAATCACTACCTTTACCCAGCGGCCAGGGGAGTAGTTTCATGTGGCCTGGGAGCGATTCCAGGACTTATAGCGGAGGTGTCCACACCACGAGGTGTCGAAATGGCAACTCGTGCAGATCTTCTATCATGGGTTGACTGAGCAACTCAGAAATCATGTGGATGCTTCTTGCGGAGGTAATTTCCTCAATAAAGATGCAGATAGTGCACATGATTTATTGGAGGAAATGAGTGAGAATTCAATTAATCATGCCTCCATGGATACTTTTAACCGGTCCCAGCAACCAAGATCAAATGTCAATGAAGTCCATGACTCTCATTCATTTGATATGGAATTGATTTGTAATAAACTTGATAAGGTGGACTTGGTTGCTAAAAGAATTGAAGAGTGGATGTCTAGCAATTCTATGAACAACTCTCGATCCACTCAATCCCAAAATTCAGGATTCCATTCCTCACGAGCTCCTTCTGGACGGGAGTTCGTGAATCAACTCGATGCGGCTCAACCTATGAGTCAGCATTTTTCGGAACCCCACGGGTTCCCAATTGGGGCCTTTGATCCCAGTTTTTCTGATCCTTCCCTTTCTTTCTCTCCATCCTCACCTTATGAGGATGTCTGCGCTGTATAAGAGAATGTTAGATCCAATCCCTACTCGAATGCCTATAATCCAGGTTGGAGAAACCACCCTAACTTCTCTTGGAAAAATTCGGGGCAACAGACCCAATTTCGACCCGGCAATTATGCTCTGCAACGACCAATGGGTCAGGGTCAAGTATATACTCAGTTGCCTCCGAATCAGGTCAATCAGCCATCTTGGAATGCCCGTCAACCCGCCGGGCAGGATGATTTGAACCATCAAATGGTAGAGATGCAAGGATCTATGCTCTAGGCTGGACAACTTGCAATCCGGGCTCATTGCTTACTCTCGTCAACCCGGATCTCTACCATCCCAACCCGTACCCAACCCATGAAACATTATGAATTCGGGCAATCAAGCCCAAGGGTACGGAAATCAGAGGGACCCGCACGCACATGCTCAGGTGGTTGAGCAGGGTTCCTCATTTTCTTCTTCTGCAAATCAACAATTCATGGTCAATCAAGCCCCTCCAATCTTTCCTAACCCTCCCCAAGACCCAAATTCTTACGCTTCTGCAAATTCTATAACTTTGAGGAGTGGTAAGAAGACTCAGGATCCACAACCACACTATTCTGATCTTTAGAATCCTAAAGAACCTGAGGAGAGAGGAGAATTCTAGAGGAGAAATCAAGTCTCAGGAACCTGATTCCAAAGATTTGACTCATGTTCCTTTTCCTGAAGCCTTAACCAAATCAAAGAAGAAGAAGTTTATTGATAGCAATGAGGAGCTTCTGAATTTATTTAAGAATGTTGAGATCAATATCCCGCTTCTTGATGCTATCAAGCATATACCGGCTTACGCAAGATTTTTAAAGGAATTATGTACAAAAAAGTGTAAGTCGAGAGAATCTGTTCCGAGGAAGGTGGTACTCTCTGAGCAGGCTAGTTCTGTTATCCTGCAGTACCTCCCTCAGAAAAAGAGAGATCCTGGTGCTCCTTTGATTTCTTGCGTTATCGGAGATTACACATTTGATATAGCACTTTTGGATCTCGATGCATCCATCAACCTAATTCTGACTTCTCTTTATGAGAAGTTTGGGTTAAGTGAACTTCGGCCAACTTCAGTAACGTTACAGTTAACGGACCGTTCGGTCACAAACCCACGAGGCGTTATTGAAGATGTTATAGTTAAGGTCAAGGATTTCTATTTTCCTGTAGATTTCCTTGTCCTTGACATGGATGTACCGGATAATCTGAGGAACACGCCCATCATTCTGGAGCGTCCGTTCCTGGCTACCACAAAGGCCAACATTAATTGTGAAAGCGGTAGCATGGAAATCGCCTTTGGGGACCAACGAATGAAATTGGATATTTATAAGGCGATCAACAAATTTGAGGATTGTGGATTTATTGAGGAACTTGATGAGGATAATGATAATATTGAAACTTGTTTGATAGTTTCTTCAATTGAAAGTTCCCTTTGGTTGATGAATTTGACTCGCAACCCTCTTTAGCTGACCTGACATCTTCGAAAGAGGTTACTGATTTTTTTCACTCACAACCTCTTCCTCTTGTTAAATCTTCAGCATCTACCCTACCATCAATCATCACCCCACCCCAGTTTGAATTGAAACCATTGCCCGAGAATTTGAAATATCAATTTTTAGGACCTCAGAATACGCTCCCTGTGATTATCAGTGCTAAATTGACAAAGGAGCAAGAGATTAAATTGATCAAGGTCCTAAAGGAACATAAGGAGGCAATTGGTTGGACCATTCAAGACCTCAGGGGGATCGAGCCATCTTACTGTAATCATAGAATATTTTTGGAAGATGGATCCTGCCCTTCTCGCCAGATGTAGAGGAGATTGAATCCAAATATACGAGAAGTGGTCAAAAAGGAAATCATCAAGTGGCTCGATGCAGGAATTATTTATCCAATCTCTGACAGTCCCTGGGTAAGTCCCGTTCAGATTGTTCCAAAGAAAGCTGGGATTACTGTTGTGGCTAATGAGAGAGGAGAATTTGTCACAACTCGTTCAGCTTCCTCTTGGAGAGTTTGTATTGATTACAGGAAGCTGAACACAGCCACTAAAAAGGATCATTTTCCCCTGCCCTTCATTGATCAATTCTTGGAAAAATTAGTCGGGCAGAAGTACTTCTGTTTTCTTGATGGCTATTCGGGATACAACCAAGTTCCTATCCATCCCGAGGATCAGGAAAAAACTACTTTCACCTATCCCTATGGAACCTTTGCTTTTCGTAGGATGCCTTTCGGGTTATGCAATGCACCTACAACTTTTCAAAGGTGTATGCTAGCCATATTTTCTAACATGGTGGGAGAGTTTATGGAAGTGTTCATGGATGATTTCTCTATTTTCAGAGAATCATTTGATTCTTGTTTGGCTAATTTGAAAATGATTCTTAAGCGATGTACCAAGACACGACTGGTCCTTAGCTGGGAAAAGAGTCATTTCATGACCCAAGAGGGCATCGTTTTGGGTCATGTAATCTCTGAACGGAGAATTGAAGTGGACAAAGCTAAGGTTGATGCTATCGCTAAACTTCCTCCTCCCACATCTGTTAAACAAATCAGATCATTTCTTGGCCATGTGGGATTTTATTGAAGATTCATCAAGGATTTCTCGAAGGTTGCTCGTCCTTTGAGTAATCTTCTTGCTAAAGAAATGCCGTTTGTTTTTGACGAATCATGCCGAAAGGCATTTGCTTTCCTGAAAACGGCAGTCACCTATACTCCAATTTTGCAACCACCAATTTGGACAGCCCCTTTTGAGATCATGACCGACGCTTCTGATTACGCGGTCGGGGCTGTCCTGGGTCAGAAAATTGATCGAAAGCCCTCTGTCATCTACTACGCTAGTAAAACTCTGGATGGAGCCCAGAGGAATTACACTGTTACTGAAAAGGAATTACTAGCTGTAGTATTTGCTTTGGAAAAATTCAGGGCTTATCTCTTAGGGTCTCATGTTATCGTTTATACCGATCACTCGACCTTGAGACATCTCTTGGCTAAAAAGGATGCCAAACCCCAGCTTATTCGTTGGATTCTTCTTCTTCAAGAATTTGATCTTGAAATCATGGATAAAATCGGGGTACAAAATGTGGTGGCGGATCATTTGTCGAGACTCCTAGGTGATTCTTCTTGTCCGGACATTCCAATTGCTGACACTTTTCCGGACGAAACCATTCTTACAGTTTTAGGTGTCCACACCCCATGGTTTGCTGACATTGTTAACTATTTGGTCGTTGGTCAAATTCCCTAGGATTGGACAAGCAACAACGGGATAGACTCAAATCTGAGGCCAAATACTACTTCTGGGAGGACCCTGAACTGTATCGCATCGGCTCTTATCAGATTATTAGCCGATGCATACCGGAGAATGAATTCAACAGTATACTCGAGTTCTGCCATGCATCTGGGTGTGGTGGACATTTCTTCGGGAAAAAGACGGCTGTAAAAATCTTGCAATCTGGCTTCTATTGGCCGTCTTTATTCAAGGATGCCCAGGATTTCTCAAGGTCATGTTCTCGATGTCAGGCACTTGGGAGCATAACTACGAGAGACATGATGCCCCTAAACCCTATTCTTCCTGTCGAAATTTTCGATGTTTGGGGCATCGATTTCATGGGACCCTTTATCCCTTCATTTGGACATCAGTACATTCTTGTTGCTGTTGATTATGTGTCCAAATGGATTGAGGCAATTCCCACCCGAACCAATGACCACAAGGTGGTCATCAATTTTGTCAAGAAAATATCTTCAGTAGGTTCCGAATTCCGAGGGCTATCATCAGTGATGGTGGCACTCATTTTACTAATGCCCAATTCCAAAATTTATTGGCCAAATACAAGGTTAATCATCGAATTTCCACACCTTATCATCTCCAGATGAATGGACAAGCCGAGATCTCCAATCGAGAGATCAAGAACATTCTGCAAAAAATGGTTAGGCCTGATCGCAAGGATTGGACTCAAAAGTTTGAGGATGCTCTTTGGGCCTACCGTACGGCGTATAAAATGTCCATCGGCATGTCTCCATTCTATTTGGTGTATGGAAAGGCGTGCCATCAACCCGTAGAGATTGAACACAGGGCATTCTGGGTAATCAAACAATGCAATTTAGATCTGAATCTAGTTGGGAAGACCAAGAAACTCCAACTATCTGAGTTGGAGGAGCTTAGAAATGATGCTTGTGAGAATGCTAAGATCTACAAGGCTTGGACCAAAGCTCTACATGATCAATTGATTTCCCGCAAGAGCTTTGAGCCAAACCAGAAGGTCTGGTTATTTGATTCTAAACTTAAGCTCTTTCCTGGCAAACTTAGATCTAAATGGAATGGTCCATTCATAATTGATCAAAATTTTCCAAATGGTGTCGTTCAGATTTCTGACCCAAAGACGGGTAACACCTTTAAAGTCAACGATCAATGTTTGAAGCCTGTTGTTGACCGTATTCTTCCAGAACCTGTCGTAGACTTTGTTGCTCTAGCCATTCTGTGACTTCTTTGGCTGGACTTCACCTAGCTGACGGCATTAAACTCAGCAGTTGTACAAATGACACAAGGCTAATACGAGCTTCATATTCAAGTGACATCTTTCATATTCTACCCTTTCTTTCATGTCTTTTTTTTTTTTTCAATGAGGACATTGCATCAGCTAGGCATGGGGGGGTGGATTCATTTTTGAATTATTTGGTCAGCTTTGTGAAATCCATATAAATTATTTTTCTCTTCTTATTTATGTAAAAAAAAATCAAAATTAGGAAGGATTAGTTGGACATTAGGACTTTTCAATCCTAAGAAACTTTACATTAGGATTTGAACACAAAGACCCTTCAGGTCTTTGGACTTAATTAGCCCGTGTATCCACTAAAATGTGAATTTGTCTTTGAGTCCTCGCCATCTTAATTATATCGTAATTGGAATAAATAAGTTTGGGTGATAAGTACGCAACTTATCAACCCACCCTCTGATTTGAGGGAATTTCTGAGTTTTAAGCATCTACACACTTTCTTTGCACTGACTCGTTGTTCAGCGATTCTAACGAAAATTGGGTAGCTAATGAACCTTCTAGGGTGATATGGCTGGCAAGTTATCGTGGGTAACAGCCCATAGGTAGGATGTCCAGAGCCTAGTCACTGGATCTTTCTCTTTTTGCTGCCTTTAGGTAAATCTTAGACCAGGGAAGCCACCTACTTAAAAAAAAAAAAGAGAAAGAAAGAAAGAAAAGGAGAAAAGAAAAGAAAAGAAAAGAAATAAACCACATTTCGCCGCACGAGTATGGCTGGCAAGTTGTCGGTGGTAACAGCTCATCGACCGGTTGTCTAGAACCCAGCTCAGTAAATGCACTAAAGAAATTCCCAAAACACATAGGAAGAAGCGGAGAAGTAGAATAAACCGGGGAGATATACACTGGATTCACCCTTGTGTTGACCCCGTAAAAAAAATAAAAGTAAGGAGAAAGTTATCGGTTGTAAATCCGCACTTCAAATGACAAATCCGACCGCCCGGATGAATTCGAATCGATGATCGTAGCCCAACGACGCAAAAATCGAGTCAATCCGACATCCGTGGCACCATCTACAACATCCAGAAGATGGACAGCCAAGATGGCGCCACGTGGCGCCATCTCGGCCACCCAAACGGTCGCACGCATCCAGTGAAGCTTCCGCACCCGCTCCCTCTCCGCCGTTGGATCTCAATCCAACGGCTGTGGACAGCCGCGCCTAAAAGTGTCTTCTTGACCATCCGTGCCTCGTAGCGCAGCGGTCGAAGGCGCTGTCGCGAGCTGCAGCCGCGAGTTCAAGCCGCAGCGAAGGGGAGAAAGGTGCGGGCGAGCGAGCACAGGCGGGCGTTGGATCGTCATCGGGCGGCTCAAATCCACCGATAGCGTTCACGCGCTATTGCATGCGCGGCGAGGACGCGCCATCGTATGCATTGAGGCGGGCGCACAGCAGCGGGAGAAGGAGCATCCTAAGCCGTCCGATCTCACGATCGGACGGCTGAGATTTGATGAACGTGGGCGGATGCGTTGAGCGCGGGCAGCTGAGGAGGCGTGCGTAGGTGCAGATACTACGCCCACGTTGGGGCTTTAGTGACGGTTTTATCCGTCACTAAAGACCCCTCATTTATTGTTTTAAAGATGTAATGACCAATTTGCCCCCACTCCTTGCAACTATAAAAGGAGACCCCCTCCACACGAAATTCTCATCCCTTCCTTCTCTTCTCTACCTCTCCAAAGCTCAAGAGAAGCTTATCCCACACCCGGGATGCTTCTTGCAAGATAAAGTCCAAATTTTCGTCCCCCTTTGGAAGTGGATCTCGCGACGACGACGGCGTGCTGCTCCGTTCCCGTTCTTCTGCTTCGTCCTCCTTCGTCCCCCTTCATCCAGGCGTCATCCCGTCCGGCTCGTCCTCTAAGCGACCGTCGAGGAGGATATCTCTCTCCCTATTCTTTTTACTGCTTTCTAATATAGATTTATTATTTTCTAGTGTAGTTCTACTCATCCTCCAAGCATTCGTCGAGGAGGACATTTCTCCCTCCATTCTTTTAATGCTTTCTAGAGTAAATTTATCTCTTTCTAGTGCAATTGTGTTATGCTTTCTAGTTGTAATGAACAATCTCCTTAATGATAAATTCTCTGTTTATTCTACATCTCATTTTTTATTTCTATGTGTAATATTCTCTCTCTCTCTTACTCTCTCTCTCTCTTCTATTTATTGTAAATAATTAGATAGTTTTAAATTGAATTACTTCGTGACAAATAAAAAGAAACACGTAGTTTTTAAATCAAACGTCCGCCTCCCTGTGTTCGACCCAGAATTTTCATTTCGGTATAAATTTTATTTGTTGAACATGAATTCTTCGCTTTCAAGCTACAACGACAGGTTTTCCAAAACCAAACACGTTAGCGTAGCAATTCGAGCATTCAACACTATACGGGTTGGTATGATTTCTTCGATTTCAGTTGTGATGGTGGTGAGCCTTGCCTTCTTAGGCACAACCTGGATTGGGCTTACCCAACGACTGTCGGAGATCGGGAAGATGATCCATGCATCTAACCACTTAATGATCTCCTTCTTCACGACCTCCTGCAGATTGGGATTCAAACGTCTTTGCATTTCACGTGAAGGTCGTGCGCCCTCTTCAGAATAGATGTGGTGTGTGCAATAAGAGGGACTTATTCCAGTCAAATCATCGAGAGTACAACCAATGGCTCTGCGATGTTGCTGAAAAACAGCAATCAGATGAGATTCCTGATCAGGTGTGAGTTTGGAGTTTATAATCACAGGAAGCGTCTGATTGGAACCCAAAAAGACGCATTTCAAATGATCGGGAAGGGGCTTGAGTTCAAGAATGGGGTTGTCAGCAGTAGCGGGTAGTTCAGAGTGTGTGTGGGGTACAAGGGTAGGAGTTATGGGTTTGTCTAGGTCAAGTTCTGACTCCTCTAATTGCGGTTCGAGATTTTCTTGTGGTTGATGAGGGATAATCATGATGTCCTTAAGTTGTAGTTCATCAACCACGGCTCTGATGTCACAAATTTATCCAACGACACCGCAATTGATCCCTTATTGGGTCTTAAAGATATCAATTTTGAGAGTCTGATTCCCAAATTTCAGCTCTATTTGGCCCTCTTCACTACTTATGTTGGCCCTTGCAGTGGCCAGAAAAGGTCTCCCTAGTATGATTGGTGTATCCCTTGGGTTTTTAGGTGCGTTCATATCTAAAACTATGAAATCTACAGGGAAGTAGAAATCCCGCACCCTAACAATAACATCCTTAAGAATTCCCTTAGGTGACTTGATAGATCAATCTGCTAACTGCAATGTCACCTCGGTCGGTTTCAGCTCAGTTTCTTCTAAATGGTTATGTAGGGATGTGGGTATCAAGTTTATGGAGGCACCTAGGCCCAATAATGCTCTATCAAACTGGGTTTCACCGATCTTACATGATATCAAGGGAGTGCCTGGGTCTTTTGCCTTGGGTGGGAGTCTATTCAGGATTACAGAGCCGACTTGCTTTGACAATACAATTGGACTCCCACTCTTGGTTTGCGGCTTACGCTGAGGTGTACATACGTTCTTCAAGAATTGTGCGTAAGCCGATACGTAGCGAATCGCATCCATCAAGGGGATGTTTATTTGGACCTGCTCAAAGAGCTTGATCATGTCCTCCTTAGGAGCCACAGGTTTAGTTGTTCGCTTTCCCTTGGTCAAGGCCTCGGGAAATGGAACCTTGGTTGGTTCCTCAAGGATAGGTCCAGGTTTCTGATCTGGGACAGGGATAGGAACATCCTGGATGACTGTCCTAGGGTTTGGGTCACTACCAGGCTTGGAGTGGTCTGGATAAGGTGGATCTTGTGTTGCCTTACCACTACAGGTTGTTACAGAATTTATTCCTGCCTAATTCTGGTTGGGGGTTGGTAGGATGGGCTACTGTTGTTGGTAACCCACATAGGAGGTTGAAGCTTCCATGCTGTCAGGTGATGGAATAGAAGGGTCCTGATAGATCAAGTGTGCTTGGCCTGGGTTTGGGTCCATAACGTGCTGCTGGGTCAGCACGCTATTCAGGTTAGGAAGAGGCTGAGAAAGAAAAGTGCCAGGTTGGTGAGAATTTGCCAACTGGGCAAGTTGATTTTGGACCTCTGTGATTTCGTCCTTATGTTGCTTTTGGATAGCCGCATTCGTTCTCTGAATGTCAGCCAGAGTCTGGAGGATAAGGGACATTTGATCTTGGTTGGGCTCGGATGGATAAGTGGGGTTGGGCCGAGGCTGAGGCGGCTGGTAAGCATCAGGGGCTTGTGGACGAGGCTGAAAGGGTGGTCTTGGATTCTGAGAATTTCCCACCCACTGGAAATTGGGATGGTTTCGCCATCCAGGATTGTAGGTGTTGGAAAATTGGTCATTCTGGATGGCGTTGAGGTCCTTGCAGGTCTGAGTAGCCTTAGAAAAGTTGGAGAATGGGGGAGTAGGGCTCCCCTGGCAAGGATAGATAGGATTGGAGGTCCCTTCGATCTTGGAGTCAGATGGGGATTGATAAGAGTCCATCCCAGGAGAAGGTCGGTGGAAAATGTTCTGCACAGTTTTCTGTGCGGGAGGGGGCTGTGCGAAGGAGTTCTGTGCAGAGGTGGCTCGCTGCAAGTGCTGAGTCAGCTCATCAACCTTCTTCTCAATAATTGAGACCTTGTCCAATCGATTGGCATTAATTCCAGGTTGACTAATGCGAACAGGTCGTACGTCTCATGTGCTCCCCTAAGGTTCGTTGCTGCGCAGGTATTCGTCCGGTCGAATAGTCCCATGGAGTCATTGTTGATGGAGTTCTCGCACATGTTCTTGAGAATCTCCCACATGGTGTCTTCATGTTGACCCATGATATTCCCTCCGCAAGTTGCATTGACGAATAGTCTAATATCTTCATGGAGTCCCTGGTAAAAAGACTGGACTTGTTCCCATTTAGGAACTTCGTGATGGGGGCACTTTCTCATGAGATCCTGAAAATGATCCCATGCCTCATGAAGAGGTTCTCCCATCTGCTGCATGAAGTGAGTAATCTGGTGGCGCAAGGCGTTTGTCCGACCAACAGGAAAGAACTTTTTCAAGAACTCGGACTGAAGTCCTTCCCAAGTGTTGATCGGGCGGGTTTGTGTCTGATACCAATGAGCCGCCTTATCCATAAGGGAGAAAGAGAACATCTTCATGAGTAAGATATCCCGATTCTGTGCATCTGACCCGAAAGTCTGGGCCAGATGCTTAAGTTGTTTGATGTGCTGGAAGGGGTCTTCAGACTTAAGCCCATAGAACTTAGGTATGGCATGAATCATGTTGGGCTTCAATTCAGAATCAGGTCCTCCAGTCGGGATTCTGACTGGAGGCTCAATTGCTACCGCAGCGGGATTATAGTGATCTCGCATCATGGGAAGCTGCGGTAGGTTCATGAAGTTTTGGAAGAGATCATTGAGTCGCTGGAGCCAGTGCTCAAGATTATTCTCTTCTTTAATGGGCTGAGCCATTGTGGAAGAAGAAGGGGAATTAGGTTCAGAGTCAGAAGAGAGGTCTATGTGAAGTAGTTGTCGCACAAACAAGGGTACTGAGGCTTGGCCTCGGGGAGAGTAAATTTCTAGAGGAGGTTTCAAGGACCTCCTACCGAACATGCACTGATGGATTGGACGAGGTTAGAATGTGCTGGACCCAATCAAGACACCCAAAATGTTGGGTGACTATAGAGGTTCGGGGCAGATGATACCCATTAATCAGAAGGTTGTCCACCTAAGAATTACCTAGGCAGCTAGAGAGGGTGAGTCCCGCGAAGACCCCTACACGGTAGAGTGTCCCCACGGGTTACAGGGTTTCCCCCACCCGACCTCTCTTGTCACTAAGATTCCAGGTAAACCAGAATGGGGACCTTGTCCTCTTAAGTCTACCACTTTTAATTAGGATCAAGGTGCTTTAGGGTTTCACTTGAACTTTATCCTTTTGTGTGCAAAAAGTTATCTAATTTAAAGGTTGGTTGATCCAAGTGATCAACTTCACCTATTAGTTCTTGTGAGAGCTTATTAGGTCCTTTCTTTTATGGTTCAACCGACTTAAGAGCTGGATTGCTTAGGGTTTCTCTTTATTAGGTCTTTTCAAACAATGGCTTAGACACACTTCTTTTGGGAATTTTCAGTTCTTGATTAGAAGGTGTGTCTCTAAAACCCTAGCTTTGAATCCTAGGTTGGCTCTAATTGGTCCAGTTAGTTGCCTCAGGATTAGGTAACTAGGGCTCAAGCAAGAAGATTTTATCCCTAATTACCTTTAGTGGATATGCAGATAGAATGTGTTGAAATTAAAAAACGGGCAACTCTTGTGATTTACTATGTATAAAAGATAGGTAACCCTAGATTGATTTTCTTTTTCTTCTTCCTCTTTAGAATTTAAGGGGCTTAAAAGAGAGGATAGAAGATTACATGTCCCTTGGTGTGGCTGTTGTGCGGCTGCTTGTTCCTTCTTGTCTTCTTGTTCTTGAACAATAAAAGAGAGATGAAGTCAGTAGCCAATCAGAAATTATGATTTAATAGCTTCTAGAATGCCCGTTGCTCTTTGGCAATGGCACCAAAAATGCTGGCCGCCCATCGTGTTGGCAACCAGCAACTATGTTTTATTTTTATTACTCTAAAAATAGAGACTTTCCGAGGTCGAACTCAGGGAGCAATACGTGATTTTAGAAGCATACAAAATCACAACTTACAATATGGATATATACTGTTTTACAAAAAACACTAAAAGAAAGGAAAACTTGTTCTTTTCTTCTCTCTTTCTTCTTCCTCTGTCCTTCTCTCTCCAAATGTCTGATTCCAATGTCAGACAACTTAAACTGCCATTTGCTACAGTGCTTCTGCTGGTTCTTCTTCCTCTTGGCTTCTTCTTCTTCTCTTCTTCTCTGCAGCTCCTCTTTCTTCAGCTTTTGCTCCTGCCTTCTTCTTTGCCTTGCATCTGCAGCTTCTTCCTTGGTCTCTCTCTCTGCTCGACCTTCTGGGCTTCTTCTTTCTTTTTCTTTAGCTGCGTCTCTTCTTTTTCTCCGCTACATTCCCTCCTTCTTCTCTTCTGTAGCTTCAGATCCTGTCTTCTTCTTTTCCTTCCTTTCCGTCTTCTCTGCTGTTGTGCTATCTCCTCCTTCTTCTTCTCCTTCTGCTCCTCTATGCGGCTAAGTGTTCAGCCGCTCCTTCTCTATTCTTCTTCTCCTGCTTCCCTGCACAGTGTAAGGTTAGGCAAAACCTAACCCCACCCTCCCCGCGTCTCTCTCTCTCTCTCAAATGCACTCCAGGGTTCACTCTCCCAGAGCCGTATTCGGGTAAGCGGGTCGGGTCACGCGCCCAAGACCAGGCACACCGGCATGGGTGGTGTGCGAGGTGTGCACAGGCAGGAGCTAATCGGATTCGGGTGCCAGGTCCGCGGGGAACGTGTCGCGGACGAGACGTGGCAGGGGTGCGAGGGACCTCACCCCAGTGTGTTTCGAGGCAAATAGCCTGAACACAAAATCAATTTATGTGCGGGCACTCGCCAGCACACTTCCGAGGTGGGACTAAAAGTCCCACCCGCTTTCGCGCCTTCGCCCACAGCAGAAGTCCTCGCGATTGCAGCGACACGTGATGCTCGCGTCTGCAATTGGGGACCTGGGACCGTGCGTGAGTCCTTTTCGCGCGGCCTGGGACTCCAACCTGGGACTGTAGAGGCCTGGAGCTACTAGCAAGCTTGCTCCAAGCTTGGCAGTAATGGCGGCGAGCGCACAGAACCTGAAAGCAAGAATACTGCCTCGCGGCTCGGTCAGATTATCAGAAAACCTTTGCCATATCACAGTGAAGGTGAGGAGGGGGTTGGCTAGCCGCGGGGCAGCCTAGGCGTGCGTGCCTAGGTCGCTCTGTGGCTGTGAGGATGGGTTAGGTCGGGGGAAGGCGACAGTGGTTGGCACGATCAGTGGAGGGTGGTAGGGTGATCAGTGGGTGGTGGTGATGCTCAGGGATCAATTGGCGAGGCGGATGGAGGTGTGGAGCGGCGGGGACGCCTTGCCGGAGGTCTGGCCAGAGGTGGAGATGGCGATGGTGGACAGTGGAATCGAGGGGTATTTTTGTGAAATAAAGTGAGGGGAATTGAAGAGGAGATAGAGAGGAGTGTTTCTAACCTGATTAAGTGGACGACGGGGGAGAGATGGCAACTGGCAGTACTTGCTGTCGCCGGAGAAGACGATGTCCAGTGGAGGGAGACGGAGGCGACGACGGGGTGAGAAGTGCTTGTGCGGGTGCTGCGCGAAGCGGAGGAAGAGGGTGAGGACAGCTTTGCCACTGGTATTGTGGTAGAGCGACGAGAAGGAGGATGGAGGCTCATCGGAGCTTGCTAGACCACTTGGCCGGAGGAGAAGAGGACGAAATTGGGGAGGAACTCTGGCCAAGACAAGCTTGAAGGAAGCGGCAGCCCCTGCTGTTCCTTAAATAGGTGCTGGCAGGGAGCGAAACATGAGGAGGAGGTGTAGGCAGGTCACCGGAGACGTGGCCGGGAAAGAGACCCATACTTCTCGTGAGTTCGCACGAGAAGTATGGGTGTCGGCAGGACATGGGAGGTGGTCCATGCGGAAGAGGACAACGCAGGGGACCCTCCTCTCGTTTCTAGGGTCGACTCCCATACCCTGCGCGGCACCATCCTCCGCGCAAAGTCGCCGGAGGTATGGCCTGCTACTGCAGGTGGCAGAGGGACCGGTTCGCAGAAGATGAAGGGAAAGTTGAGGGGGTATTCGCAAAGCTTCAAAAAGTTAAGGGTCAGAAAGTAATTATTGAGGACCAATTTGTAAAGTAGGTCAAAATGGCCTTCTCTTAGGTCCAAATTTTGGTACAAACCTAATTTGGACCTAAGGAATCCAATGGTATAGTTTGATTTTAGGTTTGACCTCGTTTGGCTAGATATTTTGCACAAAAACCCAAATTAGGTCAAAAATTTGATATAGACCTCAATCTAGGTCAAATTAGGTTCCAAAGGCCAAATTGAAGGTTCTAAACCCTAGGGGATATTTTTCCATGAATTTTAGAGGGTTTAGTTGATTTTTATATTTCCTGGAACTTCATGAATTAAAGTGGGTTTGTTTTAAGGTTGTAGAATGTCATTTAATTCCTAGATGTCGCTATAACCCTTTTTAGACCAAATCACCCCACTTTTTCTCTTATTAGGTTTACTTGACCTATGTCTAGACCCTTAGAATTCCCGTTGATGCACTGCAATGGTAAAATTACAGTTTTACCCCTTGTGAATTGCTTTATACTCAAATTTGTAATTCTTTGATTTAGACTTTCCTTTAGGTTTTGTAGGAGCTTTTATACACTTATTTAGGTCAAAATGTGTTAGTTAGGGTTCATGATGAGGTTCTCATCAGGACTCAACTAGAAAAAATTTTCTAAAATGTTAGGTTAATTCGACATTGTACTACTAATAGACACAACTTCGAGTTAACCTAAGTGACTTTTCTCTACTCTTAATTAAGTAAAATTAACTTAATTAACTGAGTTGAGATAAGGAACCCATCACTCGACGACGGCACATACGCGCCACTTGTCTCCTCTGCCTCCCCATCGTCCCAATACCCACAGATAAGGTTCTCTCCTCCCACTCTTCATTTTCCCTCATTTTATTTCATAAACCACCCCTCGACTGCCACTGTCCACCTTCATCTTCTCCATCTCCGGCTGACCTCCAGCGAGACACATCCACCACTCCGCACCTCCACACGTCTCGTCACCGACCTCATCACCTCTGCCATCAACCACTGATCACTTTTCGCCCATCCATTGACCGCCACACACGCCCCACACTTCCATCGAACAAACCCACACGCACAATCACAGTCCAACCTAGCACGCATGCCTAGGCCATTCTACGCCACGTCGACCCCCACCTCACCTTTTCCGTGATACGGTGAAGCTTTCCCTGTTGTTTGATAGGGCCACAAGGCCGTCTTCATGTCGTGCAGGTTCGAGCCTCCTTCCTCCATTAATGCAGAAGCAAGCTCGCTTGCTTCAGAGCTCTAGGTCGCGCGCTCCAAGCACAAGGGCTCCAGGCTACAAGCGTTGAACGTGTGAAGGTATCCAGCCTGAGAGCGGACTTCGTGAGACCCTCAGCTGCTGCAATTGCGTGGCTTCTCTTCCTGTGGGCGCCAGTAGAAGCGGGTGGGACATTTAGTCCCACCTCGTAAACTCAAGGGTAAGCGGCATGTCATATATTGATTTTGTGCTCTCAGTTTGTTGCCTCAAGTAACACAGGGGTGAGGTCCCTCGCCCTCGCTTACGCCTCGTCCGCGACCCCTGCCCTCGCGGACCTAGCACCCGACCCGATTACCTAGACCTAGCACTCCTCGCGCACTACACCACGCCGGTGCGCCTGGACCCGGGCGCGCACCCGACCCAATTACCCGACTTTGGGAGAGCGTACCTAAGAGAGTAAGAGAAAGAGAGAAAGAGACGCAGGGAGGGTAGGGGTAGGTTTTGCTTCGTTGTGCTGTGCAGGAAAGAAGAAGGAGCTAAGGAAGGAAGAGGCGCAGCAAGGAAGTGAAGGAAGAAGGTAGAGGCTGAAGGAAAAAGCTGAAGAAGGAAGGACTTAGCCACAGAAAGGAAGGAAGAAGAAGAAGAAGAAGGTAGCTACTGAAGGTAAAGGAAGCCAAAGCCAAGCAGGGACTTAGCCACAGAAGAAAGAAGAAAGAAGAAGAAGAAGCCAAAGAAGGCAAGGGCTGAAGAAAGCAAGAAGCAGGAGCGGCCAAGAAGAAGAAGAAGAAGAAGAAGAAGAAGACAGGAAAAAGAAAAGAAGGAAAGAAAAAGGAAGACTGAAGGCAAAAGAAGTATAGCTGTAGAGAAAAGAGGAAGAAAAGGAAGAGAGAAAGGGAAGACAAAAATCAGAAAGAAAAGGGCAAATCAAGCACTGTAGCAAACACTTTTTAAGACATCTGATTTTTCATCAGACGTCCAATTTTTGAGCATTATTCCTACATTGACATTATTTCTCAATTGTGATAGGATTGGTTATTGCTTTTTATTAAATTGAGAGTTGTGCTCTTAAGTTTTTAAATACCCAATTACTCCCTGTGTTCGACCTTGGATACCTTGGTTTTTGAGTTATAAATTCTTATTTGTTTTTGCGGCGATTTCATTTACACTGCAAAGCACATCTTTTAAAAACACGATTTCGCCCCATCAACATTTTGGCGCCGTTGCCGGGGAGCAACGGGCATTTTAGAAGCTTTAGTCATAACTTCTGATTCAATACTGACTTAATCTCTCTCTTTGGTTGTGTTTGTCTAAGGGGGAAAGCCGAGGAAGGAAAAGTAGCCTCACAACAACCACACCAAGGAATAGGTAACCTTTCATTAGCTCTCTTTCTTAATCCCCTCAAAGTCTGAAAAGGAAAAAACAAAAGAAAAATCAATATAGGGCTACCTGCTTCCATATTTAGTAATTCACCAAAGTTGCCTGATTTTCATTTCAACACATTTTGAATTGCACATCCAATTAAGGTAACTAGGGCTAAAACCTTCTTGATTGAGCCTTAGATACCAATTTTTGAGGCAACTAAATTAGACCAACTAGAGCCAACCTAAGGATTGCAAAGCTAGGGTTTTTAAAGACACATCTTCTCTTAAGCAAAGAAGCAAAAATTTCAAAAAGAGGTATGCCTAAGCCTTGTTTGAAAAGATCTATCCAAGAGAAATCCTAAGAAAATCAGGCTCTTAATCCATTTGAACCCTAAAAGCAAGGACCTAAAAGCTCTCAAAGGAACAAAGAGGTGAAGTTGATCCTTTGGGTCAACCAACTTTAAAATTAGGTCACTGTTTGCACTCAAAAGGCCTAAAGTTCAAGTGGAACCCTAAGCACCTTGATCTTAATTAAAAAAGGTAGACTTAAGAGGTCAAGGTCCCCATTCTGGTATACCTGGAATCTCAGTGACAAGAGAGGTTGGGTGAGGGAAACCCTGTAACTCATGGGGACACTCTACTGTTGAAGCGACTTGCTCGATCGTGTTTTAACAGTTAATTACGTCGTAGTATAGGTGATTAAACGTCATCAACAAATAAAGAGTTTTTATTACTCGAAAATCGGAGTATCTGAGGTCGAACATAGGGAGCAATTGGAATTTACTACTAATCTCAAATGTAATTGAACACTCTAATTTACTCAAAACTTTAATTCAAATATGAATGTATGCGGTTAAAAGTAATTATGACAAAAGAAATGAAATTGGACGTCTGATCTTGTGATCAGACGTCTTAAAAGTGTCATTCTTCTCTTCTGATATTTCTTTCTCTGCAGCCTCTCTTTTGCCTTGCTGCTTTCTCTTCTTCTCAGCAGTCTCTCCTTCTTCCTTCTTCTTTTCTTCTGATCTACAGGTCTTCTTCTTGCCTTGATCTTCTTCCTGCTTGGCTTCTTTGGCTCTGCAGTCCTTCTTTCTTCCTTCTCTTCTCTGCCTCACTCAGCTAAGTCTTTCTTCCTCAACGTTCAGCCTGCATACACAGAGAGGTGGAAGCAAAACCTACCCTTTTCCCTCTACCCGAACGTCTCTCTCTCTCTCTGCAATTCGCTCAAGGATGCTAGTCTGCCTGCACAGAGAGGTGGAAGCAAAACCTACCCTTTTCCCTCTACCCGAATGTCTCTTTCTCTCTCTGCAATTCGCTCAAGGATGCTAGTCTGCCTGCACAGAGAGGTGGAAGAAAAACATACCCTTTTCCCTCTACCCGAACGTCTCTCTCTCTCTCTGCAATTCGCTCAAGGACACTCTCCCAGAGCCATGGGTATTCGGGTCGGATCTCGCACCCGGGACCAGGCGCACCGGCAGGTGGGTGATGCGCGAGGAGTGCTCAAGTTAGGGTCGGGTCGGATCCCGCCAGATCCGCGAGGTGAAACCGTGGACGAGGCGGGCGTGGGTCAGGTGAGGGACCTCACACTTGTGCGTTCGAAGGCGAATAACAGATAGCACAAATTCAATTTAAAGCATACCTGCGCGTTGCGTTTCGCAGATGTGGGACTATCTGGCCTGCCCCAATCTCGCGTGTGCCCGCAGACGATTCTTGCAATCGCCACAGCTACAGCCTCTCTTCCGTTGATTACTAGATCAGATGGCTTCGCAGTGCTTGCCCCAATGCGCAGCACCTGAAGCCTGGAGCTGCTGGAGCCTGGAGCTGCTCCAAAGCTGCTTCGCGTCACCGTCAATGGTGGCAGCAGTTGGCATACTTTCATGCACGAATACGGCCTACTGGCCTAATCAAATCACCTGCAGACCTTCGCCGTGGCACGGCGAAGGTGGTGAGCCATGCAGCAGGCTGCAGGACACTCTGGGTGCGGCCTCTGGGGGCACCCATGCAACATATCGTCTCCTCGGTGCTTGTCTCTTAGGATATTTAAATATCCTACTGGGGGCATGTAAGCACTCTGCTGGTTCAGATACCATGGGCGGCATTATCACGAAATGTCGATTGCCAGGGTCTGAATTCGGCCACGGAACGCCATGGGCGGGATTATCTCGAAATCTCGAAAGCCAGGGTTCTGGGGGTTGCCATGGGCGGGATTATCTCAAAATCTCGAAAGCCAGGGACCCTTGAGGATTGATGATGGGGACGAGGAATCCGATACAGACCATGTTGAGAAGCTAATCCGAAGCTAGTAATAAAAAGAAAAGAGAGAGAAAAGCTCTCCAAACAAATAAATCTTCTATCTCTCTCTTACAAAAACATACTGCAAACTGAACTTAACAAAAAAATGTCTCAAGCATGGGTGCTTTAACCGCGGAGTCCAACAAACCCTAGGTTAGTTTTTGTGGGCCTTAGAAACCTTTGCGGAGGACTGAGGCTAAAGCGGGTCAGGTTCGGATTTTGGTTGGTACTTGAGTACCTCTAGGCCTATTGTCGGCATTCCTACCTAATCACAAAAGAAAAGGAGAAGCACTTATCATGATTGTTGACAGACACTCTAGGTCTAGAACGGAAGTTAAAACCTTGAAATTTTGCTAAGGGACTGGCAAAAGCTAGGCATGGGGGTATGATGAGAGCCTCATCATGAGCCATAACTAGCTCATTTTGACCCAATAAAGAAGATAAAAGCTCCTACATAACCTAGAAGAAGGCCTAAATAAAGGAATAAGTGCTCTGAGAAGAAAACATGAATTAAAGCGTAAAACTGTAATTTTACCATTGCAGTGCATAAACGGGTTTTCTCAGAGGCAAAACATAGGTCAAATGGTCTAAATGAGATAAAAAGTGGGTTGAGTCAATCAGAAATGGGTTTATGTGCAATTCAGGAATTAAATGACATTTGATAACCCTAAAACAGACCCGCTTAAACTAACAAGGTTCCGGTCAGGATAAAAATCAAGTAAACCCTCTAAAAATCATGGAAAAATACTCCTTAGGGTTTATAACACTTAATGTGGCCTTTGGAACCTAGTTTGACCTAGATTAGGGTCCTAACCATTCAATTAACCTAATTTAGGTTTTTACGCAAAATGTCCAGTCAAACGAGGTCAAACCTAAAATCCAACTTCACCATTAGATTACTTAGGTCCAAATTAGGTTTATACCAAAATTTGGACCTAAGTGGAGGTCATCTTGACCTACTTTGCAATTTAGTACACCCAAATCACAACTTGGTCCCTATCTTTTGAAAATCATTGCAGAGGGCCCGCTAAGTTCCTCGCCACCTTTGCAATCAGGTCCTGCCGCCATTGTTAGGGCAGAACAGATCTCCGGTGAGGTTTAGAGAGGGATTACTCTCTGGTTCCTTAGAGATTCCCTCCCAGAAATGGAAGGGAGATTTTCTGAGGAATTCCCTTCCATCTAAAGCCAATCACAATCTCTAGTGTGAACCCAATCTCTCATGTGAACGCACGAGGGATTTGGGCATCTTGACCTATTTCCTACTCCGGCGAGCCATCAAAGGCACAGGCGTGCCCTCCACGCTCTGAAAGCACGGCCCAGGACCTATAAAAAAACCCACACCTCCGGCCGCTAATCTTTAGCCTTGTTTTGACGAAGATTCCCCCAAGTTTTCCTCTCTCCCATCTCCGGCCAAGTAACCCGCAAGCTCCGGCGACCTCCTCCCCTCCTTCTCGTCGTTCTGCTGCCATACCTGCAGCAGAGTCAACTTCGCCGCTTCCTCCCGCGTTGCACCATACCAAGCGCGCGTGCCCCTGACCTCGTCCTCGTCGCCGCTTCCTCCCTCAGGGTTCTTCTCCAATGATGGCAGTTACGCGTCGTCCACTCCGCTGCCTCCCTTCCTTCCAGATCCCTCCAAATACCTTCTCCATCTTCCCATCTCTCTTTTCCCCCTATTATTTTATTTAATTGCCCCCCGACATTGCCTGACGACCTCCATCGTCCTCGCCTCCGACCGCTCTCCGGCGAGCCACTCCCACCACTCCGCCCCTCCACACGGCTCGCCAACCATCTCAAAAGCTCTGCCTCGCCACAAGGAACACTTTCCGCCCCTCCACTGCCACTCCACACCTCCGCAGTAGCCCCCCGAACAACCCCACACCTCCGGCCATAGGTTGACCTAGGCACGCTCACCTAGGCCGTCCTGCGGCCTGCAGCACCGTGCACCATCTTCGCCGTGCCACGACGAAGGTGCCCAGCTGGTCTGATTCGGCCAATAGGCTGTGCTTGTGTTTGATAGGTATCGAGCTCCTGCCGCCATTGACGGTCGAAGCAGCTCCAGGTGCAGAAGCTCCAGGTGTAGCAGCTCCAGGCTCCAGACGCAGCAGACTCGCACAGGTGTTGCGAAGCGATCAGGGCCAGCATTGACGCTGCGAAGCTCCCAGCCTTGGCAATTGCACGAAGAACGCTCTGCAGGCGCGCGCGAAATTGGGGGGGGCCAGATAGTCCCACATCGGCTAAACACAACGCACAGGTACGCTTTAAGTTGAATTTGTGTTCTCTTCTTACTGCCTCCGAAAGCACAGGGGTGAGGTCCCCACCCGATCCACGCTTGCCTCGTCCGCGGTTTCACCTCGTGGATCTGGCGGGATCCGACCCGACCCTATCCTAAGCACTCCTCGCGCATCACCCACCTGCCGGTGCACCTGGTCCCAGGTGCGAAATCCAACCCGATTACCCGTGTGGCTCTGGGAGAGCATCCTTGAGCGAATTGCAGAGAAAGAGAGATATGTTTGGGTAGAGGGAAAGGGGGTAGGTTTTGCATTGGCTGTGGTGTGCGCAGGAAAGAAGGAAGAGAGGAAGAAGCGAACACTTAGCCGCTACAGCAAGGGAAAAGAAGAGAAGGAAGAGGCGCAGGAAAGCAAAAAGAAGAACTGAAGAAATAGAAGAGCAGAAGAAGGAACTCTGAAGAAAGGAAACTGAGCAAGGCAGAGAACTGAGAGAAGGAAGGGCTGCAGAAAAGACAAAAGGAAAGAAGAAGACAGAAGGGAAATAAAGGCAAGAAGAAGAAGTCTTCACAGGAAAGGGAAGAGAAGAGAAAGAAGTTCAAGGAAGAAAAAGACCTGTGGATCAGGAGAAAAGAAGAGCCAACGAAGAAGAAGAAGGCAGAAGAGAGAAAGAAGACTACTTTTAAGACGTCTGATAAAGAAATCAGATGCCCACTTCTATTTTCTTTTAGCAATTCTTTTTATAACTCTCTCCCTTTGAATCAATTATGTTCATTTAAAAGTTGTATTCTTTGGTTTTGAAAGTACTGAGATTGCTCCCTGTGTTCGACCTCGGATACTCTAGTTTTTCGAGTAATAAAATTCTCTATATTTGTTTGAACGTTTTGTCGGCTATATTACAATGTGTTATCTTTTAAAACCCTACAAAAGCGTACAACAACGGGCTGAGGCGGCGTGTGCAGGTATTGCGCGACGTGGAGGTGAATCAGGAAGATGTCTCTGCCACTGGTTTTGTGGCAGAGCGAAGAGGGAGGGGAGGGGGGCTCGCCGGAGCTCGCTGGGTTCTTGGCCGGAGAAGCAAGAGAAGAATTTGAGGTGGACGTCCGGCCAAGTCAAGTTGAAATTGAGCGGCTAGAGGTGTGGGTTCTTTTATAGGCACTGGGCCGGGTGTTCAGAGCGTGGAGGGCACGCCTTTGCCTTTGATGGCTCGCCGGAGAAGGAAAGAGGTTAGATACCAAAATCCCTTGTGCGTTTGCATGAGAGATTGGGTTCACACCAGAAATTGTGATTGGCCTTAGATGGAAGGGAATTCCTCAGAGAATCTCCCTTCCATTTCTGGGAGGGAATCTCTGAGGAATCAGAGAGTAATCCCTCTCTAAACCTCACCGGAGGTCGACTCTACCCTAACAATGGCGGCAGGACCTGATTGCAAAGGTGGCGAGGAAATTAGGGGCCTCTCTGCAATGATTTCAAAAGATAGGGACCAAATTGTGCTTTGTGTGTACTAAATTGCAAAGTAGGTCAAGATGACCTCCCCTTAGGTCCAAATTTTGGTACAAACCTAATTTTGACCTAAGGAATCCAATGGTAAATTTGGATTTTAGGTTTGACCTCGTTTGATTGGATATTTTGCGTAAAAATCCAAATTAGGTTACTTGAAGAGCTAGGACCCTAATCTAGGTCAAACTGGGTTCCAAAGGCCAAATTAAGTGTTATAAACCCTAGAGGATATTTTTCCATGATTTTTAGAGGGTTTACTTGATTTTTATCCTGACCAGAACCTTGTTAATTTGAGCGGGTTTGTTTTAGGGTTACCAAATGTCATTTAATTCCTAAATTGCACATGAACCCATTTCTGATTGACTCAACCCACTTTTTATCTTATTTAGACCATTTGATCTATGTTTTGCCTCTGAGAAATCCCGTTTATGTACTGCAATGGTAAAATTACAGTTTTAACCTTTAATTCATGTTTTCTTCTCAGAGCACTTATTCCTTCATTTAGGCCTTCTTCTAGGTTATGTAGGAGATTTTATCTTCTTTATTGGGTCAAAATGAGCTAGTTATGGCTCATGATGAGGCTCTCATCATCTACCATATATGGGTATTTACGGGACTCTCCCTCTCTAGCTGCCCAAGTACTTCTCAAGTGGACGACCTTTCTGACTAAGGGGTATCATCCGCCCCGAACCTCTATAGTCACCCAACAATTTTTGGGTGTCTCGATTGTGTCCAGTACCTTCTGATCTCGCCAAATCCTTCGGTGCATGTTTGGTAGGAGGTCCTTAAGACCATCCTTAAGACCTCCTTTAGAAATTCACTCTCTTCGAGGCCAAGCCTCGACGTCCTTGTTTGTGCAGCAACCCCACCACATAGATCTTTCCTCTGATTCAGAACCAAGTTCTCCATCTTCCATCATGGCACAAACCATTGAAGAAGAGAACAACCTTGAGCGCCAGCTTCAGCGCCTAAATGATCTCTTCCAAAATTTTGTAAACCCACCGTAGCATGCTATGATACGAGATCACTATAATCCCGCTGCGGTGGCAATCGAGCCTCGAGTCCGAATCCCGGCTGGAGGTCCTGATTTTGAACTCAAGCCCAATATGATTCATGCCATACCAAAATTCCATGGGCTTAACTCTGAGGATCCATTCCAGCACATTAAACAGCTCATGCATTTGGCCTAGACGTTCGGGTCAGATGCACAAAATCGGGATATTCTGCTCATGAAGATGTTTTTTTTCTCCCTCATAGACAAGGCTGCTCATTGGTACCAAACTCAAACTCGTCCGATCAACACATGGGATGAACTTCAGTCTGAATTTTTGAAGTTCTTTCCTGTTGGCCGAAGGACAAATGTTTGCACTGCATCTCGGTGAAAGAGAGTACCAGTGCGGTCAAAGGAAAAGAAGTACAATCGACGCTGGGTTTGGGATGTAGTCAGGTAATCCAAATCCATCAATCCAAGAGGGTGGTTCTTTTTTAAGGAACTAGAATACCAACGATATTATAACTAATCAGTCCCGAATTCTATGGAGTACGTATGTACATACGCGCGAAGATCACTTTCATATAAAACCTACTAATGCACCAAGCTACAAGATACGTCAGAACTACTACTAAAAAGTAGTAAGCTACATAACCACTGGGGAATCGGTCATCCATTTGACCCGCAGCATTCACTTGATTCAGTATTTCAATAGAACAAAGAGGCCCACTAATAGCTTAGATAGTGGCCCGTGACAGTTGACCCTACCTATTGATAGTTCTCGACGGAGCATATTAGCCACTGGGAACCCCTCTGTAGTGCTATCCCCCGCTTTGTAGAAGTAGGGGCCAATCCTCGATTTTGGACTCTAATGGGTTCTTATACCTCAAATCTATTTGAAATATATTTGAGGCCTATTTGAACCACCATCTCTTCTCCAGGGGATTCAACCTTGGTATCCAGAGATGGCTCTTCTAGTAGGGAGAGGGAACCCCATAAAACCTTCTTTCTTATAGGTAGAGTAAACAGTGAAGATGCCTACTTCTTGGGGTTGCCTATCAACGGGGGAATCACTCAGTCACTCTCATCTATAGGGGAGTTAGGTTTGATATTGAGGGATGCTACCTATCAGCCAGGGTACTTGTTAGGTTACCTTTACTCCTCCCCTGCGGGGGAATAGCTCAATCAAATCCCCCTATAGGGGGGTTGGGTTTACTTTACTATTAGGGGGTTCGAAAACTACTAATAGGGGTACTGGTTTGATGACTTTGACTCCAAGGGCATTTCATGGGCAGTTGAGGGTCAAGTAAGGCAGTGTAGGGAGCTGATCAAAGGGGTAGAGTTAGTGAGGCGGGTTTTTCATTAAACAGCTGATAAAGAGGTGAGATGGTAAGCAGGGGCCGGATCAAGCTTATTATATATAAACCCCTATACTACCCTGCACTACCTAGGAGGTAGGCAACACTCCCCTTCCCCACTTTGGAATAGGGATGAGGAGACGGGGGGAAGAGACTCAATCAGACTACCACTAAACCCCTACATCCTATCAATAAATGCTCAGCTGAATAAACCCCAACCAGCACCTGTTCCCATTCCCCGAACAAACTGGGTAGTACAGAGGGGGAGAATCTTATGAAGTAGTAAAGTATCTTCACCCAATCAGCCACTTGCAACAAAGCCCGGGCCTCAATATAGTGGTGCTCAAATATTTGGTTTTGCCCACATTGATTGTATTCTGTTTTCCCCTCATCAGCACCAGATCACTTTTTCAGAAACCCTTCCTCCGAACACCCTGACTAGGTTTTTCATCCACCCCGAGGACTACTGATATTATATAGGTCATCCGGTCATCGAGTTCAAACTCCCCTTGCACCTACTTTACTGAACCACTTGCTCCCCTTCCCTAAGGGACATATAGCGAATTCCTACCCCCTTCCCTTGCGCGGTAGGTAAGGTCATAGAATTAGTGCCTAACAACCCCGGGCAAATAGGTAATGCAGGTTGTGTGAGAGATGCTCACTAGGTTCAGTCGAAGGGTAGACTGTCGGGAATAGAGGGATGTGTTAGCTCAGAACACTTGGAAGAGGGATGAGTAGAGCTACCTATAGTAGTATAATCAATCGAGTCTTAGCTGAAATTCTACGGGATCAGCTTGGAGTCAGAGAGAAGTAGGTAGTGGCGAGGTAATAAGGATGAAGTGATAAGATTAGGAGTTTCGCAGAGAAGAGAGAATCAGACCAGACCATGTTCACTATGTGGAGCTGGGAGGAGGTCATCAGCAGTCTTAGTCGAAGAGAGTATGAGATCTAATCCAATTCATCAACTGCTAACTTGGGTTATTATCTTCCCCTCGTTCGCAGGCAGGTTAGGAGTCAGCAGGGTGGATACAAGGGATAATAGTCTATTAAAGTCCCATTCCCCATCCTACCTCACTTGAATCAGAGCCCGGTTGTAGTAGGGGTCACTGCTCACTGAGGGAATTATCTTCCCCTTATTAATCATTCCTACTTGCGCCACTTTACTACAAAGCTCCATGGATTGACTGGAAAGAGTAAAGAAGCATCTCATAGGGGTAGTTCAAAGAATGTCCCTAATTCGTATAATGAACCATTAAGAGAATCAACCCCCCTCAAATAGATGTTCAGCCGTTTCTTCCTGAGTAGCGCATAGGGGGCGGGCAAAGGGGGTCAATAGCTATCCCCCAGTCCCTCAAACGACGCCTCGTCAAAAGCCTCCCTCTTGCTATGAGCCAAGAACAGCAGTGGAATCCACAGCAGGGGAAATGTGGGAGCTCCAGAGATGCTTCCAGACTACGTGTGTGACTCCTCTTGATCTAACCTCCTCCCCTAGTTAGCAGTTTACCTTCAATAAACCCACTCTTGCTCCCAGGAAACAAAGCTATTCCCTTCCCTGCCTTATATTTCCGAACTCACTAATTCTACCATTCCCTCCCTGATTTTCTTAATGAAACACTCTGAACTCGTAACCTCCTCCGGAGTGAGGTCTGATTTTCCCCCAGCGTACATCAAGATTCAGCCTGATATAGGTAGGCGTTCTGATAGGGATCTTCTTTCCACCCTCGGGTTTGTTGCTTAAGCCAATCAGTGTTGTAATTCTACAGACTTGATCCCAAGTTTCATAGATATATATATGGTATAAGCCTAGGATTGATTGTAAAAAAGAGGTGAAATTCTATTGATATTTATTATAGAATTAGACCTTATCTTATTGATAAGAATAGTGTGTTGGTTCCTCCCTTGAGGTCGGGTTTCCCATGGGGGATTCCCAGGGTGTATCTTTGGTTTGGATTGGACTCACTTACTTACTGCTTCTAGTTAAGTATTAATAAAGATCGACCTAGGGTTTATTTAAGCCCATGGGTTGATACTAAAACCATACCAAGGGATCTACTTTTATATTGATTGAGAGGGTTTTATCACAACCAAACGAGCATAATAGGGCTTGTCTCCAAAGAAACCTATAAGACACTTGTTGGAGGCATCATGTATCTTCATACCTAACCCCCATTATGGAACAGGTTTGAGGTGAACACACATTTCTTCTACAGGGTATTTCAACCAGGTGTATACATAGATGGCCGTGTAGTGTGAGGGTCACTATCTATAATATAAGGTAGGAACCAACAACCTAAGGCAAGGGGGAGAAGAAGTCTACTGCTCTTGAGCTTGTCCCTAGGGTTGTCCCAGGGTTGGGGAGTGATTTGGTTTACTTAGTGGAATGGAAGTCGTAAGTGTAAACAACTTACTTAAGGGTTTATTCCATACATCAGACTTATAGCATATGGAATGAATATTCTATATATTATGGTACCCCATAGTATATTCTTGTATCCCATAGTGGGGGGATAAGGGTTGATATCTTGTTTGGTTTGATACTGCTTCTAGGGGATAAGATCTGAGAATCGACCTAGGGTTGTTTAAGAGGGTTAGATACCTCACTTTCCCATGGGTCTTGTTCTATCTCGATTTAGATTTATTGAAAACATCGAAACAAGGGTATTGTATTAATACAAATCTACATATAAGCCTAGATTTGGATACCTCATAGCTTATGATACCTAAACCCTATTTGGAATAGGTTTGAGGAGCCATATACTTTTGAGCTTAGTGTACTCTAAGGAATAGATTGCTATGGGTGGAGTGTGAGGGTATTATGTATGAGCTAAGGTAGGAACCAATTGAGTTGGTTCCCTCTCCCTGTAACCCTCACCCTCCTATTGAACGTGTAACTCGTGCTCAACTCCACTAAGAGCATTTCGTTCACTTTGTTCTCCCCCATTGGAGAACTCGTTCCACTCCTTCCTTATAATATAATAGGAGATATAACATAATATAATAATATATATGGTGGATCGTTCACTCGTTCTTCCCGAATAGGGAATAACTCGTTCACTCCTTTAATTCACTCAAGGAATATATCAGTCAAAGATGGTAGTTTTGATCGGTTCCCTCGTGCTACCCGACTAGGGTACCACTCACTCTCCTCTATTATGTACTTTGGCTTATACAAGATATATAGAGAATACAAAGGAAGGATCAAAATTAGATTATTGATCGGCTCCCTCTCTCTCCCTGGGATCACTTGTGAACCTCTATTGCTTAACTCAGATATAGATATAACATAAAGAGGGTTAGATTGGATCTTGATCGTTGCACTCGTTATCTTGAGGATAACTCGTTTTTTACCTGAACTTCGCACTTCGCTCTTCGGGCAAGCAGCTTGCCTGTTTTTTTTGAATAGTTGTTACTAAAAAAAGTAGTTTCTCGCACCATAGACTTGCAGGAGCGCTTCCGGTTCTGTCTGTGCTTCAAACCCTTTTTCTCCATATTACCATATATCTAGAGTCAATAATTTTCTATGAAGAACTACTGAACTCAATCACTTACTGCCGTTACTCCACAGTTTTCTGTTGAGATCTATCCTGTAGAAGTACTCCAATTGGATTAGTGATCGATTTCTAGGTTTCGTCGTAAACCTAATTGGTTACTTCCAATTACGTAAATCCATAGTTTAAACCGCACTCAAAGTAGTGCGAATAGGGCATTTCCCATTGAGATAGGAACTTCTGTACCAGAAACAATGGTATCTCCAATTCTAGCCCCTTTAGGATGTCAAATATATCTCTTCTCACCATCCCCATAGTGTATGAGACAAATGTATGCATTTTGATTTAGGTCGTATTCTATGGTTACTATTCTATCAAATATGTCTTTTTTATTCCAAAATCGATTTGACGGTATAGACGCTTATGACCTCCCCCTCTATGCCTTGCGGTAATGATTCCTCTGGCATTACGAACTTTACCACAACACAACGATGCTGTCCATAAGTCCAATTCTTTTGTGGATTGGATTTCCTGTCTATGGCTCCGTTGCGTGTGCTCGGGGTAGAAGTTTTGTATAAATGTGTTGCCATGTTATTCAGTATTTTGCTTTCCCTTCTTTTCTCTATCAGAGGTGGAATAGAATCCAAAAAGAGGTGGAATAGAATCACCCAGGCATAATGATCATACGTCTGTAATTGGAATGCATTGTATGTCCCATAATAGGTCCCATTCTTCTACCCTTTCAGGGGAGTCGATGACTATTCATAGCTATGACCTTGACACCAAAGAAGAGTTCGACCCAATGCTTGATTTCTGTCCTAGTTGATCCTGATTCGACATGAGAAGTATATTGATTGTTCTGCAATAATCGAAGACTTTTTTCTATAACTACTGCATATTGGATTCCATCCATAAATCCATTTGATTCCCTATAAGTTCCAGTATCGATCAGAATTCTAGTCCTAATTGTTCCTATGTGATAGTATGAATATACCCTACCAATTCGTTATGTATGGATGATGAGATTCCATTGATCCAAGGCCACTTCTAACTCTTCCTTATACCCAATGTGATATTGCATTGGCCTGCATCTAGCAGGGCCTACGAATTTGCCAATTATGAGTTGGGCACTTTCACCATTCAGCGCTACCATGGATGCATGCTAATGATTTCACTTTTCATAAAATAGAACTTGACCTACCCATCAATTTCCACTTTGGATTTATGAGCTGAGAGAAGTTTTGAGAGAGATTCAGAAGTATCACTATTTGGTAGATTCATGGATCCAATTCCAGTCCATCGGATCTTTCATTCACATTTGTTTTCACCAAGAACATTTTCTGAAACTATTCGACCCCCTAATTGTAAGTATCCTACTTTATCCACACGCGATTCGCGGGGTTCAACAAGCAATCCATATTTCACGATCAAACTACCACACCAGTAAAGTAAAGGTGTAGTACTGCTTATCAAAGGTGGAGTCCTGGTTGTAGTAGTGGTCCTTCTATCTCGTATTAGCAATCGAAAGATAAAGCCAAAATGGCTATTTGATGCCGGTATTGTTATATAATAGATATATATATGCTTTATCCCTAGAATACGGGGTTTTGTTGAATAAGACACAGTTATCCATATGCAAGGAACAATAAAGAAAGGAATTATGTAGCATTTTGGTTTGATACTTATCGAAACTGCATTGCTGTGTCAGAGGAAGGATAGCTATACTGATTCGATATGCTCGAAATACACCTTCGATACAATATTGACGATCTGACGAAGATGAAAGATCAGTAGTTTTCTATTTACTTGATTGATCCCATCTTTTGCCAACAGAATCGATTGGACTTCACTCGACAATGGGTTTGATAGCAGGTGGCTTTGCTTTGTTTTGTTTTGTTTTGTAGTAGTTATATTGTAGCATCAGCCTGCCTGTATGTATATAGGAATGAGGTGTAGCCATATTATTAGCAGTTTTTTCAACCTCTCAGTAATCACACTCCTCAATATAAGGGAAGAGTTGAATTCATACAATCAGTTAAGGAGCGAATCAGCAGGGCACCGGTAGGTTCACATCACAAGTGTAGGAGAGGAAGATTGATTCCCTTCATAAATTCACCTCATTCGCAGGGGAGCTAGTCAGTAATAATGATTGAACCTAAGTCAGATATTCAGCCTCCGCTACCCCGGGAAACAAAGCAGAGCTCTTAACTGAGGATTCTCCCCCTTAACCCCCATATTTCACCAAATCCCGAGGGTTAGCTGAAACAAACTTGACTTGCCGGTTGATGAATATATTTGTGCAATTACCCACTTATTACTGTAGCTCCCCGGGGCAAAGCTTTTCCTTCTACAAAAACTCAGCTTCTGGAAATAGTTGATAAACTCCTGCTGAAATTAGATAGATCAAACCCCTTGCCTAGTTCAAAAAAGAGATGACCCTGGGTGAATTCACTTGGAGTTGGAATTGGAATCTGGAGTTTGTTATTAAGACTAGTCAATTGTGTTTATTGGATTACTTCAGTCTTCATTCTTGACCCGAGAGAAGGGAGTTTCCATTGTGTGTATCTTATTGGATGACTGATTACTTGTATTCAGTCTTCATTCTATTAATAACCCAGCTTGGTAAATGTGAGTATATACAAGCATGACCACCAGTCCCTGCGCAATCTTCTGTATAAATAGGGAATGATCCGACGAGGATCTGGCCCAGTGTCTCAACTACCTCTGACAACTTCTGGAACTAGGGAATACCCTGGGGCTTTGCTTGAGGCCATAGATTGCCTTCCTGAGCCTGCATACACGCTCCCCCTTAGTTACATAGCAAGGCAGCTCTCTCATATACACCTCCTTTGTAAGATCACCATACAGAAATGCATTATGGATGTCTAATTGAGAAAGGGGCCAACTGTGGTTGACAGCAAAAGACAAGATAATGCGGATAGAGGAGACACGTGCCACAGGTGAGAATGTCTCAAGGTCATCAATGCCGTCAGTCTTTGTGAACCCCTTGGCAACCAGACGCGCCTAGAATCGATCCACAGATCCATCTGCCAAGTCTTTCACTGTATACACCCAACGACAGTAAACAAGTGTAGCATCTTGTGGGCGAGGTACAAGCTCCTTTCCTTCCTCACTTATAGTAGTACCGCGATAAGTAAATGCATCCATCTCCTCGAGCTATCCATAGCAGCTCTCCAGCGGGGGTCCTAGGCTGCCTCAATAGGATCTCGGGGAATCTGATTACTGGTCAGAACAGAAGCAAAGTGCTGGACGTCCTGCTGCAGATGAGTGGTAGTGGTATAGTTGGACATCAGATGAAGAGTACATGATCTGCTAGACTTCCGCAGTGCAATCGGGTAGCTCTGTCATCACTCTCATCTGGAGCAACCTGTGGAGAACCTCGTGATGGACGTCGGCAGACTCTGAAGCAGTAGGTAATGGAGTATGTCACCAGTTATACACAAGTGTCTCCCGAGGAGCAACTTAGACTTGCACCATCCTCAGAGTAGTAGGGAACCTTCTCAAAGGGTAGTGCAGGGTAGTAGGTGGCATTAGCAGTTTTTTGCAGTATTGACAGTGTACTGGATTGTAGCATCTGTAGCCAGGTACGAGAGTCACCCAATGTAGTATTCACACTTCACTGTCCTGGGGGAAAAGGGGAAAACTGATCCACCTGAACAAAAAAGGTGCATCCGAGAAGTCAAGACGAAGTGGTAGCATAAATGGTATCTTCGAGTCAGTATGTAGCACCTGGTATGGTATGCCTCCATGTAGAACTGAGGACAGAATGCGATTGATCAGATAAGTCGCTTTCAGTACTGCATCTCCCCTTTCATAGAATCACACATTAGCTTCAAGAAGAGAAAACCCATTGCCGAGTGAAGTCCAATCGATTCCCCTTTTTTGACTGTACAAGAATATGTGGAGCTCAACATGTCTGGAAGCACGGGAGAACG